>OX457139.1:17500-1295901 GCA_949752895.1 Dendrolimus pini | reverse complement strand
ATACTCCTGGACTTAGGTCTTCCCATTATGGTATGGAAGGTCTTGATGTGCAGGTTTCCTCTCGAATTTGTTTTCACTCTTGAAATTGTAATAACATTTACATTAGAGCAAACAATGTCTAAGTGGTACATTCCCGACCAATATTCGAATCCATGACTTCTGTTATATTAATGTACTTTGTGAATCTATGTTATTGCAATAATGTATGAATACGAAAACGTTACCCAAAAAAGTATTAGGTTACATAAAAAAATTTAAAAGATAAATAATTCCTTCTCAAACAAATTAAATAAATAAACATACTAAAAAAGTTATGTTGTTCGTGCCTACCCCGCAAGGGACCTGGCGTGAAGTTATGTATGTATGTATAAAAAAGTTATGGCCTGTCCGCACAGCGATATTTCACAGAACGATTTTCATTCGCGCGTATTAAATTCCGCGACCGGAATTACACCTAGTACGCACTGCGAATAAAATTTCGTAATATTTTTATCAGTTATTTAGTATTCAGTTCTTGGCTGAGATGCACGTGTAAAATGGACATCCGAACTAAAATTTTAATTTATCTAATGCTAAAGGCGGCGAAACAGACGTATCATAAGATGTCATGAACATTGGATTCACCCACTTACGGCATTGAGACCCATCAAAGGAAGGAATACAGCAAAAAGTTTTTTGGTTATTACAGAATGACACAAAAATCATTCGATAATTTACTACAACTTTCAATAGCGACGTTGCACGACTGAGCGAATCGCGCGAATTTTATTCCACAGTGCGAACATAGCCATACTTACTCTATATGGTACAAAATATTCGCGCGAAAATAAATCGCACCGCTTCGCGATCAATTTACATCAAGTCACTGATTTTTTTCTCGTGCGATTTTTTTACCGCCAGTGTGCGGCTACTCCTATAATATTCAATATGTTACAGAATTACGGGAAAGAATCGTGCTGTGAAATATCGCTGTGCGGACAGGCTCTAAACTAAAACAACAATCAGGGCGTTCCATTAGTAGCTCACAACGCCCAAAATGCTCCGTTAGCCGTTCCACAAGGCAACCGCAGTCGTTGTGGTAATGGCGAAAACGTCACTCACTAATGAGGTCAACATTTTCGATCACACAACGCTAACAACGATCCATGTCAAGAGGTGGGTCGAATAGCAGTTCCACTTGGGTTTACGATTGCAACGCCGGAAAGAAAGTGGAACGGGAAAAATCGCGGTCGTGAACGTGGTCTTTGTGAGTCCCTAATTGAATGTAGCCAATACACAGCGACCTTTTCAAGTGGCAACCAAAACCACTTGCTGTCACTCAAAAAGAAATACTCTGTCATGTCAAAATGTCACGCAAAATAAATACAAGAAACAATATTTTCCTAATACCTATTTAACATTTTTGTACAATCCCTTGTCAAGGCTTTCAACTACAAATATATTCGTGGACATATCAGAAACAAATACAAAATGTCAAATAAGAAAGGCACAGAAGAGTTCTCCTGTGAAATGTATAGTAACAAGTTCTTCGCGCTATGTGCGGCAGGGGGCGCGTTGGCGTGTGGATCCACTCATGCATTTGTCACACCTCTGGACTTGGTCAAATGCCGACTCCAAGTAGACCCGAAGAAGTACAAGTCCATATTCACAGGCTTCGGAGTATCGTTCAAAGAAGGCGGTATGCCTAACCTGGTTAAGGGCTGGGCGCCGACCCTGATAGGCTACTCACTTCAAGGCTCAGCCAAATTCTGCGGATATGAATACTTCAAATATCGTTTCGCGAATATGGTAGATGAGGAAAATGCTTTCTTATACCGAACATACTTGTATCTAGCAGCAGCAGCGTCGGCCGAACTGATCGCCGACGTTTTCTTAGCTCCATTCGAAGCGACTAAAGTAAGGATGCAGACGACTCCAGGCTACACAGCACAAATGAGGAAAGCCATGCCACATATGCTCTCAACTGAAGGTATGGGGGTGTTCTATAGAGGATTATCGCCTTTATGGGGAAGACAGGTACCTTACACCATGATGAAGTTCTCTTCCTTTGAGAAAACTGTAGAATACCTGTACGCGAACCTGGTTCCAAAGCCCAGGGAGCAGTGCACGAAAGTTGAACAGTTAATAGTGACTTTCACAGCAGGATATATCGCCGGGGTGTTATGTGCTATTGTGTCACATCCAGCGGACACTATTGTGTCGAAGTTAAATAAGGACCCGGGGGCATCTATCGGTGGTATCATATCGGAAGTGGGGCCAGTTGGGATCTGGAGAGGTTTGGTGGCTCGTATCTTCATGATCGGGACTCTGACTGGGCTGCAGTGGTTTATTTATGACGCTTTCAAGGTGTATACGGGAATGCCTCGACCTCCTCCCGCACCGATGCCCGAGTCTCTCAGAAAGAAGCTGAACGCACAAAAGAAATGAAGCGTTCCGTGGAGTTGATATCAATTGTGGTGAAGTTCTTTGAAGTCTGTATTTCGTCAGTTCTGAAATAAACAAGTTTTATATCTTTGGATTGCTAAATACTCGATTAAAATAGACTTTGTTGTGTTCAATTAATATTGATTGATTTGTTCAGTCTGTCTATTATGATATGATCCAAAACTTTTCAAGGGGGTCTAGAGGTCACGTCTTAATACTCATCGGTTTCTAGGTACAAACTACCTTCTACAAATATTCGCTCCTAACATCGTGTTATTTGAGCAATGTAATGTCTCTCCTCAATCTGGAGATATGTTGGTGCTAGTGACTCTGTCATTTAGATGTAGTTAAGGGGTTAATGCGTTATTTGTGATGCGAACAATGACAGATACCGTATGTATATAATGTAGTTAATTGATGGTACCTTCCACCCATTTTAATCTTATATGTAAAATTCTCGAGTCGCGGTGTTTGTAGTTAACCTCCTCCGAAACGGCTTGACGCTTGACCGATTCTCATGAAATTTTGTGTGCATATTGGGTAGGTCTGAGAATCGGACAGCATCTATTTTTCATCCCCCTAAATGTTAAGGGTAGTCCACCCCTAAATTTGTTTTTACGTCTAGATTTTTTTTTATTTCTTTATGATACAGCATTTAAAAATACATACAACCCTAAATTTTCAACCCTCTACGATCAATCCCTATTATTTATTGGGCAGGAGGACGTCTGGCGGGACAACTAGTATTATATAAAATTATTAGAGCTAGGCATGTTTGCTGATGAGTCTTGCGCCGCTTCTTTTCTCAAGTGACAATACCTTTGTTGCGAAGTGGTGGTAAATTAGATTAGGCTATGAGTAGGGTAATTAATAAAGATACTAATTGTGGTCAAATGAGTCTTATTTATAGAGTTAAAAATAACTCTACAAGCTAATAATAATTTATAGAGTTAACGAATAGTCACAGTGTACCCGTGTATATTTTTTTTTATTGCATGAGTTTAGCAGACAGGTAGATGGCCCACCTGATGACAAGTGTAGCCCATAACAAGCGTGACTGGCTTAATTGTGATATAATGTCTCTATTTGTCAGCCCATTGTTAAACAAAAATTGTAAGTAATAGTACTATCCTATAGCAATAAAATATAATATTTAACGGAATCCATGTCGAAAACAAGTACCTAAAGGCATCGAAACGGAAGTTGATGCGATAATATAAGAAAGAGGCGCATCCCGGGGCAATAACAATAATGCGAGGATTTATCCCGGTTCGTGGTCCACTGTGCCGGATTTACCCGGACGATACTAGTCAGAGGTAAATGGACTCGAGATCACTATGTCATCATACCACTCGACTTAACTCTGGATGTAAGTTTCATCGGTTGATATATGGTCAGTTATTTGGTTGCAAGTTTTCTAACACTGTTGTACTTGTAAATAACTTATTGTTATTAATAATTTCTTAAGTTTTCTCGACTAGTATACATAATAAAGCTACGTTGTAACAAAACTAACTTGATTGATAATTTATTTTATTTTTTCTCCTACACATTTTAATATTATATAAAATTATTAGGGCTAGGTTTCTTTGCTAGTAAAGAGTCTTGCGCTACTTCTTCTCTTCAAGCCACAACATGTTGCGAAGCAGTGTTAAATTAGATAAGGCTCCCGCAGAGTAAGTAATAAACATAAACAAAAATAAAACAAAATAATTAAAATGAACTAGTTGGCGGTAGGCTAAATAAAACATTAACAATACTCGTTGGACAGATGTCACCTTTGTCGTCCGTGACCACGGCCACTGAAAAGCGGCCGAAACGTCGGAATAACCAAAATCAAATAAATCACCGCGCTTAAAACCGTTAAAACTTAGTTTTATTATAATGTACAATTAACCAAAAGAATCTTATAACCGTTTTACTTACAGCGAATATAACATGATAAATTTTAATATTTGATTTAGGTATTTACGTTTACCCACATCTCCTAACTTCCAAAACTTAACAGCCATGTAGGTGAATGTTGAAACTGATTCCTGATTAAATATTTACATCTTGTTGGTAACATATTTCTTAAAGTTGCATCTCGTTTTCTCTAAATTCGCTCTTATTACCTCGAACCAAAGTTTATATTAAGGTCATGAACGTTCCATCTTGTCATATGACTTAATCAAATTTTATATACAGCTCACGCACAGGAAAACAATACATCGGAGCACGCTGTAAGGTCGAAGAAGATGGCATAAATAAAGTTGGTAAATTCTTCATTCAGCAAGTCTATAGACAATATGAGTCAGCCCCAAATCTTGCACTTTTCGAGGGGGGCCCAAAACCTAAAAATGCAGCCTCGCTTGTCTATTTTTACCGTAATCCTCAACACCATTTCAGCCATCAAACGCCCACTGATGGACATGCGTGCATCTGTGTCTTTTAACCTACGTGTCCCGCGAAAAGTAATTTATGTGCTTAAGTACTGAAGGTCTCGGTGGTCAAAGTTGCGTTAATCATGAGTTGTGTATTTTTCTGCCAAGTTTGAATTTTCCGCCCGGGGCTTGAGCCCCGGCTTAAGAGGCCATACATTTGTTTCTTTAACTAACCAAACTTATTAACCTTCATTAACCCCTTCATACAAACCGTCAGCTTAATGTGCTTTTTGTTTTATCTTTGCTCTGATTATTATCTAATCAGTGTTGATAAGTGCGCCTTGGTCCACCTATACCATCTCCTCTATCCACATTTCTTTTTTTGTCACTCTCTTTTTGATCAGTTTCTCAAAATACCCTCTAATCTGTAAAGTAGCGTATATGTCCCACTGCTGGGCTCGGGCCTCCCATTATAAGGGACCGGACAGTACACCCGTCACGCTTGTCTAAGGCGGCTTGGTAGGTTTGACACATCGGTTATCTCGATATGCCGATTGCATCTTTCACAATTTTTTCCTTCACCGTTGTTAGCACGTGGTAAATGTAATAATATGCACATTAGATCAGAAAACTGGCTAAGAGGTGCATGCGTGCCAGTCAGGATCGAACTCGCGCCCTTTGTACTACCTTATAGCAATTGAAACATGAAGCAAATCAAAGCAAACTCGTTTACATTTGAAACACAGATAACAAAGACATTGAAATAAGGGATATATTATTTCTTGATATCAAAAACATATCAAGAACGATGCCCCAACAAAAATTCGATTTTGTAACTTCACCGAAACGTGCCAAGTTATCGAAGTTACGAGACTTGTAGTCTTGCTGTATGAAGAATTTACCAACTTTATTTATGCCATCTTCTTCGACCTTACAGCGTGCTCCGATGTATTGTTTTCCTGTGCGTGAGCTGTATATAAAATTTGATTAAGTCATATGACAAGATGGAACGTTCATGACCTTAATATAAACTTTGGTTCGAGGTAATAAGAGCGAATTTAGAGAAAACGAGATGCAACTTTAAGAAATATGTTACCAACAAGATGTAAATATTTAATCAGGAATCAGTTTCAACATTCACCTACATGGCTGTTAAGTTTTGGAAGTTAGGAGATGTGGGTAAACGTAAATACCTAAATCAAATATTAAAATTTATCATGTTATATTCGCTGTAAGTAAAACGGTTATAACATTCTTTTGGTTAATTGTACATTATAATAAAACTAAGTTTTAACGGTTTTAAGCGCGGTGATTTATTTGATTTTGGTTATTCCGACGTTTCGGCCGCTTTTCAGTGGCCGTGGTCACGGACGACAAAGGTGACATCTGTCCAACGAGTATTGTTAATGTTTTATTTAGCCTACCGCCAACTAGTTCATTTTAATTATTTTGTTTTATTTTTGTTTATGTTTATTACTTACTCTGTGGGAGCCTTATCTAATTTAACACTGCTTCGCAACATGTTGTGGCTTGAAGAGAAGAAGTAGCGCAAGACTCTTTACTAGCAAAGAAACCTAGCCCTAATAATTTTATATAATATTAAAATGTGTAGGAGAAAAAATAAAATAAATTATCAATCAAGTTGGTTTTGTTACAACGTAGCTTTATTATGTATACTAGTCGAGAAAACTTAAGAAATTATTAATAACAATAAGTTATTTACAAGAACAACAGTGTTAGAAAACTTGCAACCAGATAACTGACCATATATCAACCGATGAAACTTACATCCAGAGTTAAGTCGAGTGGTATGATGACATAGTGATCTCGAGTCCATTTACCTCTGACTAGTATCGTCCGGGTAAATCCGGCACAGTGGACCACGAACCGGGATAAATCCTCGCATTATTGTTATTGCCCCGGGATGCGCCTCTTTCTTATATTATCGCATCAACTGCCGTTTCGATGCCTTTAGGTACTTGTTTTAGACATGGATTCCGTTAAATATTATATTTTATTGCTATAGGATAGTACTATTACTTACAATTTTTGTTTAACAATGGGCTGACAAATAGAGACATTATATCACAATTAAGCCCGTCACGCTTGTTATGGGCTACACTTGTCATCAGGTGGGCCATCTACCTGTCTGCTAAACTCATGCAATAAAAAAAAATATACACGGGTACACTGTGACTATTCGTTAACTCTATAAATTATTATTAGCTTGTAGAGTTATTTTTAACTCTATAAATAAGACTCATTTGACCACAATTAGTATCTTTATTAATTACCCTACTCATAGCCTAATCTAATTTACCACCACTTCGCAACAAAGGTATTGTCACTTGAGAAAAGAAGCGGCGCAAGACTCATCAGCAAACATGCCTAGCTCTAATAATTTTATATAATACTAGTTGTCCCGCCAGACGTCCTCCTGCCCAATAAATAATAGGGATTGATCGTAGAGGGTTGAAAATTTAGGGTTGTATGTATTTTTAAATGCTGTATCATAAAGAAATAAAAAAAAATCTAGACGTAAAAACAAATTTAGGGGTGGACTACCCTTAACATTTAGGGGGATGAAAAATAGATGCTGTCCGATTCTCAGACCTACCCAATATGCACACAAAATTTCATGAGAATCGGTCAAGCGTCAAGCCGTTTCGGAGGAGGTTAACTACAAACACCGCGACTCGAGATTTTTACATATAAGATTAAAATGGGTGGAAGGTACCATCAATTAACTACATTATATACATACGGTATCTGTCATTGTTCGCATCACAAATAACGCATTAACCCCTTAACTACATCTAAATGACAGAGTCACTAGCACCAACATATCTCCAGATTGAGGAGAGACATTACATTGCTCAAATAACACGATGTTAGGAGCGAATATGTGTAGAAGGTAGTTTATACCTAGAAACCGATGAGTATTAAGACGTGACCTCTAGACCCCCTTGAAAAGTTTTGGATCATATCATAATAGACAGACTGAACAAATCAATCAATATTAATTGATCACAACAAAGTCTATTTTAATCGAGTATTTAGCAATCCAAAGATATAAAACTTGTTTATTTCAGAACTGACGAAATACAGACTTACAAAGAACTTCACCACAATTGATATCAACTCCACGGAACGCTTCATTTCTTTTGTGCCGCCAGCTTCTTTCTGAGAGACTCGGGCATCGGTGCGGGAGGAGGTCGAGGCATTCCCGTATACACCTTGAAAGCGTCATAAATAAACCACTGCAGCCCAGTCAGAGTCCCGATCATGAAGATACGAGCCACCAAACCTCTCCAGATCCCAACTGGCCCCACTTCCGATATGATACCACCGATAGATGCCCCCGGGTCCTTATTTAACTTCGACACAATAGTGTCCGCTGGATGTGACACAATAGCACATAACACCCCGGCGATATATCCTGCTGTGAAAGTCACTATTAACTGTTCAACTTTCGTGCACTGCTCCCTGGGCTTTGGAACCAGGTTCGCGTACAGGTATTCTACAGTTTTCTCAAAGGAAGAGAACTTCATCATGGTGTAAGGTACCTGTCTTCCCCATAAAGGCGATAATCCTCTATAGAACACCCCCATACCTTCAGTTGAGAGCATATGTGGCATGGCTTTCCTCATTTGTGCTGTGTAGCCTGGAGTCGTCTGCATCCTTACTTTAGTCGCTTCGAATGGAGCTAAGAAAACGTCGGCGATCAGTTCGGCCGACGCTGCTGCTGCTAGATACAAGTATGTTCGGTATAAGAAAGCATTTTCCTCATCTACCATATTCGCGAAACGATATTTGAAGTATTCATATCCGCAGAATTTGGCTGAGCCTTGAAGTGAGTAGCCTATCAGGGTCGGCGCCCATCCCTTAACCAGGTTAGGCATACCGCCTTCTTTGAACGATACTCCGAAGCCTGTGAATATGGACTTGTACTTCTTCGGGTCTACTTGGAGTCGGCATTTGACCAAGTCCAGGGGTGTGACAAATGCGTGAGTGGATCCACACGCCAACGCGCCCCCTGCCGCACATAGCGCGAAGAACTTGTTACTATACATTTCACAGGAGAACTCTTCTGTGCCTTTCTTTTTTGACATTTTGTATTTGTTTCTGATATGTCCACGAATATATTTGTAGTTGAAAGCCTTGACAAGGGATTGTATAAAAATGTTAAAGAGGTATTAGGAAAATATTGTTTCTTGTATTTATTTTGCGTGACATTTTGACATGACAGCGTATTTCTTTTTGAGTGACAGCAAGTGGTTTTGGTTGCCACTTGAAAAGGTCGCTGTGTATTGGCTACATTCAATTAGGGACTCACAAAGACCACGTTCACGACCGCGATTTTTCCCGTTCCACTTTCTTTCCGGCGTTGCAATCGTAAACCCAAGTGGAACTGCTATTCGACCCACCTCTTGACATGGATCGTTGTTAGCGTTGTGTGATCGAAAATGTTGACCTCATTAGTGAGTGACGTTTTCGCCACAACCACAACGACTGCGGTCGCCTTGTGGAACGGCTAACGGAGCATTTTGGGCGTTGTGGGCTACTAATGGAACGCCCTGATTGTTGTTACTTTAGAGCCTGTCCGCACAGCGATATTTCACAGCACGATTCTTTCCCGTAATTCTGTAACACATTGAATATTATAGGAGTAGCCGCACACTGGCGGTAAAAAAATCGCGCGGGAAAAAAATCTGTGACTCGATGCAGATTGAACGCGAAGTGGTGCGATTTATTTCCGCGCGAATATTTTGTACCGTATAGAGTAAGGATGGCTATGTTCGCACTGTGGAAAAAAATTCGCGCTTTTCGCTCAGTCGTGCAACGTCGCTATTGAAAGTTGTAGTAAATTATCGAATGATTTTTGTGTCATTCTGTAATAGCCAAAAAACTTTTTGCTGTATTCCTTCCTTTGATGGGTCTCAATGCCGTAAGTGGGTGAATCCAATGTTCATGACATCTTTTGATACGTCTGTTACGCCACCTTAGCATTAGATAAATTAAAATCGGTTGTCCATTTTACACGTGCGTCTCAGCCAAGAACTGAATACTGAATAACTGAAAAAAATATTACGAAATTTTATTCGCAGCGCGTACTAGGTGTAATTCCGGTCGCGGAATTTAATACGCGCGAATAAAAATCGTTCTGTGAAATATCGCTGTGCGGACAAAGCCTAAATGTGTAACTGTGATAAGGATATTAATTTAGGTTAGGTTTCTGGATATTCAAAAGGGCTGAAAAATAGAAATTGAAAATTTAAATTTTGAGCAAGATTATCAGACGGGATAGATGAAAAGCGCAAGACTTAACTTTAAGACTGAATTATAAGACGGTCACTCTTTACTCTATGGATCATTTCAGTATTACCGAGAATAATGGCTTTACTTTCTATAATATATTTGAATTATATTAGTAACTAACTAACCGGTGTCTTCGTCTAGGTAGTCTTGACTTGGAATTCCTCGGACACAAATTATCGCGACTATCGTTTCAGTGAAAACTGTCGGAATGAGCAAATTTTTATGCATCCGACCATTTACAAACTGCTCCCGGGAAAAGTCCCGCGGGATTCCCGGTATAAAAAATATTACATAAAATCATCACTTACAATACACATTATTTTGTTAAATCTGGTTATATTAAATAATTCATAGAAATATTCCCCAGGGATTCTTAGGATTAAAAGTAACGCAGATTTTATGTCTATGAATTTGCTGTCGATCAGCGAAAACCGTATCGAAATCGGCCCAGTAGTTTTTACATGAATCCCGAACAAGAAATCTAACAAAAATGCAACGTATTCTACATCATTTATACAATACAATACAATATTCTTTATTGTACACCAACATAAAATGGAAAACAATAATACAAATACACAAAAAAACTTACTAAAAGGTTGTACAATGGGCGGCCTTATTGCTAAAAGCAATCTCTTCCAGGCAACCTTTCGATGGACAAGATCTTATTACACAGATGGCGTTGGCGTGCAGTTATATAGAACATTCTAGTTGATTTTTTAATTAGCTTCAATGTACAGATACGGCATTTAGAATTTTGTATTATTATAGATTGTAGATCAGGGAACAAATGATTCATCTGATGAATAATGTCTGGTTGATATTTTTACTTGGTTGCTTCTAACAGATCACCGTACGGGAACTTGTCATAGATCTTTGGTGTCGGGTCGTTGCACGCCCGAACCGTGGCCCAGATCGATCTCATCCACGCCTCCACCGCCGAGTCAAGTAACCAAGTAAGTCAATGTTTCAAGTATAACTCTGAGAAAAGTAATATTTCCTTTACCTTCTTACAATATTTGGGGTCGGCACAATATGTTTTTTTTGTACTCCTCTATTCTGATATTCATCCTCTATCACACCACAAATCATATCACTCTTCACACAATCCAGAGAAAAATAATCATGCGTAAAGGGGCTACAGATGGTAGTACGTATTCTTCATATGTTAATGTGTCTAGATTAAATACTTGTTATACTAACATTAGCATCTGAACGCCCCTCTATTAGATTCGGATCTTAGTAGTTTTGGTGAATAAACAAGTTTATATATCATACATATATACCATATATATACCATATACATGTAATATATATAAGACAATTCGTCATAAAATTTTGGAATCTTTCGAAATAATAAACTAGTTGTGTTGCTCTGAAAAACAAAGATTTTTATTTAGCACAAGTTTACACTATAACAACAAAAACAATGCGATCCAGATACACAATCCTACCTGAAAAACAAAGAAACGACATTTCGATTCCTCTTCCACTCAATTCTTTTTAGTTATTGGTTTTATTTAGCACACTATCGCCATATTGAATTCTCCCCTGTTTTATCTACTTTACGGCTTGTAATGTCAGTGGTGACATCTATTAATAATTAAGAGTAAACCTGAACTGTTTTATCAATGAACAAATAACTTAAAGAAATCTAATTTCTTTACATCTTCCCCAACAGGGTAGAAAATTATTCCCATAATTTTCGCGATAATATAACTATGCTCGTACAGGTACTGGAATGAGTTTTGTGATATGAAATAAGTTGGATTCTAATTTCTTATGGCCCGTGTTTATTCTGTATATACTATTAGATATTTTCTCTTCTATTCTAAAAGGGCCGATCTTCAGCTCATCCAATTTCCTTCTGTTCAGCTTATGCCCATTCTCAACATATACCATATCACCTGCATTGAAATTATGCTTAATCCTATTCTTGTCTATTAACTTTTTATTATAATTATGCGACTTTACCGAGTTTTCAAATGCTATTTTTTTATCTGTCATCCAGTCATCTATTGTTTTAGATTGTTTTAGTTCTTCTGGCATTAATGAAACCTCCGTGCCATCTAAAAGGTATCTTGGGGCGAAACCAGTGACTGTATGCTCAGTATCATTATACTTATCTACACAGGTATGGGCTATTGTTGTCCATGCTGTTTTATTATTTTCTTCATTTATTTTACATCGGATCTTATTCACCAGCGTTTGATTCAGCCGCTCATTTAATCCATTTGAAAATGGTGCGTTTACTGCGGTGAAAACCAATGGAATGGATTTTCCACTCAAGAATGATTTAAATTCCTTTGAGTTTATTCCCGGATATTGGTCGCTCAGAATCATGCCAATTTCATTATGATTGGTTATGTTATTGATAAGTTTTATAAAGTCTTTTGCACTTTGAGACTTTGAGGTAAGTATATATGCATATCTAGTGTAATGATCCACCAACAGATGTAGATATCTTTTCGTTGACCGTGTGCCTCCAAAGCCCCCAATTGTGTCTATAGAGACAATCTCAAATGGTTTTGAAGCAGGACCTAAGTGTGACATTAAACCATATTTCACTTGTCCTCTTGTTTTATTCTTTATACATACCTCACATTTCTTGCATAGATCATTTATATTTTTTGTTAAATGTTTTGCTGTATATATTTTTCCAATTTTCTTTTGCATTTGTTTTACGCCTATATGACACATTATGTTATGTATTTGTTCTATAAGTCTTATACTGAATTCTTCTGATAATATAATTTTTTCTTGTTTATTAATTTTTTATAATATATGTTGTCTCTGTGTATTAATTTATTCTTATTATTTTGTAGATCTTTATTTTTTTCTTGATCCGTAACAACATCCTGTAATTGTATTAAATTAACTATTCTTAATTGTTCATTTATATCATCTATTGGTTCCAGTACCGGATTCCTGCTTAAGCAGTCAGCTTCTAAATTATCTTTCCCAGGTGCATATTTTATTTTGAACTCATATTGAGAGAGATAATACATAAATTCTCCTAATTCTTCGTCTGTTCTTGATTTAATATTCATATTTTCCAATGGTTTGTGGTCTGAGTATACTGTGAAAGATTTTCCTATCAGCCAATACTGCCAATATTTAACGGCTTCTTTAATGGCTAAGCACTCTAAATAAATGGCTTTCCTTTTCTTTTGTGCCTCGTTTAATTTTTTTGAGAAATATGCCACCGGCTTTTCTTTTCCATTTGGCTGTATTTGCTTTAATATTGCTCCAATGCCTTCCAGTGATGCATCTGTATATATATTTATTGGTAGGTCTGGGTCATATATTTCCAAGATTGGTTGTGAACATAGTAGTTTCTTTATTTCCTCAAATGAACTTTGACAGTCTGCTGACCAAATAAACTTTTGGTTTTTTTTAAGTAAGTTATGCAGTGGTTTTAGAATTATTGTACTTTTGGGTATATACTCGTGATAGAAATTTACTTTTCCTAAAAATTGTCTGATATTTTTCTGTGATGTTGGTCTCGGGAACTCCTGGATAGAAATTAAGTTATCTCTCAGTGGTCGAACTGTATTATTTTCTATTATATGACCAAGGTATTTTACAGAATTTGCAGCAAATGTACATTTTGTAAACTTAAGTCTGAATCCTTCTTTCTTTATTGCTTCCAGCAATTGTTTTAAGTGGTTAATGTGTTCATTGTAAGTTTTAGAGAATACCAGTATATCGTCTATATAATTTACTGTGAATTCAGTTAATTTATGTTTTCTTAGTACATTACTCAATATTCTTTGAAAAATTGCAGGAGATGTCTTCAGGCCGAACGGTAAACAGGTCCATTGGAAATGTCCTTCTTGAGTAACGAATGCTGTTTTTTTTTGTCTTCTATCCGTAGTGGAATAGACCAAAATGCTGAGTTGATATCTAATGTTGAGAAATATTTGCAGTTTCGCGTTTTCATCACCAGGTCCTCGATCAATGGGAATGGTTGTGCTTGTGGTAGTACTATCTTATTTAGTTCTCTAAAATCAATGCACAATCTGGTCTTCTTCTGATCTTCTTTTTTAAAGGCTAAGGTAACGGGTGCTGCAAAAGGGCTGTATGATTCTTCTATTAGATTTTTTTGGAGTAATTTTCCCACTTGTTTTTCTATTTCTTTTTTTTCCTCTACAGAACACCTGTACGGCCTCTTGCTACAGTACCTGTCAACTAGCAGATCAATCCGGGCTTCGTAGTCTTGTACCTTTCCAACATCATATTTATCCTTCGCAAAGCTTGATTTATACTCGTCTATCAATTTATTTATTTCTGTTTTTTGTTGAGTATTTAAATTACTCATATTTATTTTAAAATCCTCTTCCTTTATGTGTTCATTGAAATTAATAGAAATCTCATTTTTATTTTCCTCTTTTTTAGAACTATTTTTATGAATCGGTTCCTTATCTGTGGGTGTTTCTTCCTGTTTCTGAGTAATTCTCAAATGTTGGTCCTGAACCAAATAAAATTCTTTTATGATATCAAGTCCAATTAGGAAATCATATTGAAATTCATTTCCATCCACTATATAAACATCAACATTTTTTTCTATATTTAAAATTTTTATCTTTATTGTTGTCAAACCTTGTGTCCTTTTTACACCATTAATTGTTACTAAATTTGCATTTTTGAAATCACCTCTTTTGTTTTTCTTTATATTTAGTAATTTGGAATTTATCAATGAAACGTTAGAGCCTGAATCATATATACCAAATATTTCCACCTGCTCATTTAGTGTTAGTTTGACTTTAATTAATGGTGTAATCACTCGTTTTTTTGGTCATCCTCATTTAATTCAATATCCAACACTGTATTGTTTACATTTTTGATATGTTTTTTTCTGTTTTCATAGTTATCAGTTTGTTTGAACCAACATTTTTCTTCGGGGTGGTAACGGACTCCTTTGTTTAATTTTTCACAGATTGTACATGAAAGGTTTTTTTCATATTTGGATTTATTGTCAGGCATATTCTTCTTAATTTTGGTAAAATTCTTTTTGTTAACTGCATACTCTTGTTTGCCAATTTCATTGCAAAGGCTTGCAGTTGATGTTACTAATGTCCTATCAATTTTGTCCATAACATAATCCGGTAAACCCATCACAATAAGATTTGTCATAGTTTGAGTGTCAATGTCTTTGTTTACCTCTAATAAAAGGCGTTCTTTTTTTGTGGCATATTCCAATAAGGAACCTGTTTGATATCTAAATGTGTATGCATATTTTACTTGAGACCATCCTTTATTACCGTATGTTTCACAAAAAATATTTTTCCACATATGCCATTCTGACTTAGCGGTAAACTTTATTAACATACCTGTGTACCAGTCTAAACATTGTTTCCCAAGAAGATGTTTTAAAATCTCAATTTTACTTTCATCCTGTAATATTTCAAATCTTTCACATTCACTTTCAAATACTCCAATCCACTGATTCACATTTGATGTTGTTCCCGAAAATTTTTCTAACAAAAACTTATCAGCTATTTTTACTATATTTTTATGCTCCGATTCAGATTTGGTATTGTTATTGGAATATTTGGTTTCCTCTAGAATTTCATCTAGATATTGATCACCGAACTGCACATTTTCGCCTGCATCTAAGTAAGTTTTCCGTAACTGATCTGTTAGTGGGATCCATATTTTCCGTGTCTGATGTCTCTTTTTTAGCGAGTTCTTGACTTTCACATAGACTTCTGAAGTAGTTATAGCTGTATGTTTGTTTGCGTTTTTTTGTTCATCGGGTACATCGTATACACGTCCATCAGGTGTCTCGATTGAGGTTATGCAAATAAAATTTGTTTTGCCATCACTTGCGGCTAATACCGTAAAAGTAAATCTTAATTTTTCCATCTTCCTTTGCTGGTAACTAGAAATGTCGTTTTATAAGACAATTCGTCATAAAATTTTGGAATCTTTCGAAATAATAAACTAGTTGTGTTGCTCTGAAAAACAAAGATTTTTATTTAGCACAAGTTTACACTATAACAACAAAACCAATGCGATCCAGATACACAATCCTACCTGAAAAACAAAGAAACGACATTTCGATTCCTCTTCCACTCAATTCTTTTTAGTTATTGGTTTTATTTAGCACACTATCGCCATATTGAATTCTCCCCTGTTTTATCTACTTTACGGCTTGTAATGTCAGTGGTGACATCTATTAATAATTAAGAGTAAACCTGAACTGTTTTATCCATGAACAAATAACTTAAAGAAATCTAATTTCTTTACATATATACCATACATATTTAAGGGACCATTTATGCTAGACCGTGTGGACGCTGGTGTCTCGTACGAGGAATGGATTTAAAGCTTTAAGAAAATTTTGTATAGTAATTGATGAACGAAGACGATTATACGACTCGCTCACGTAACTGTCTAGCAAATAATATCCATATAACGGATAGAAGATTTGACGCATCGGGCTGACAGCCCATTGTATGGAAATGATTGCTGTTGCCTGGTATTATGAATAAGATTGTTGTAGCTAGCAACGTTGTAGCGGGAGGCGGGGGGTTTGTTTGGCTTGAACCTGGCTACTGATGACTCCAGGTTGTTATGGCAGTATATTCTAGGTCAAGGGTGATAGTCTTGCGGATGGCTAAATGCCCTACCACTTGTTCGTTCTTTGTAGTTGTCTTTTACGACAGCCCGCCGGGCTGCAGGAATCTCTATTCATTCTCCGTTCCTGTGTGGATCGGTGGTGCTAGTTATAATGTTTGAAGTGAAACTTGTTGAGAATCGTTGTGATTTGAAACTCGATGAAACAAGAACGCGACACTAAAAAGATAGAACACATACATCTATAGGTCTAAGCCTGCGAGAGAATGAGTTAGAATACATTATATTTAATCATTTAAATATGCTCATACGGATAGAGTTTGGATTGTTTCGAAGTTTTTAGTTAGTACTTCAAATTTCGTGTTTTAAAGCTTAAATATTATTACGAGTAGCAGGACTCGAATTAAAATGCCGTTAGAATTACTATAGAATTTATTAGAACTATACAAACACGTATAACACAGGTACAAATATAACCGGACGCAATAAGTCCAAACGTAATGCACAATTGAAAAACACGCCCAAAGTCCGTCTCTAAATGTACACACGTCTTGCCTCGCTTGTGTTATCGTTTTGACTGCCTCGCTCCTCCGTTCGGGCATTCCTTTTATCCTGTACAAATACAATATGTCTCGACACAATACTCGACCGCATAACAATTATTTCCAAGAATCACACCTGGCTATAATGCCTACCATAAAAGATTACAATACACAATAGGCTGTTTTTCTAATTACAATTTTTAAACACAAAGTAAACAAAAGTAGTCCAAATGCCGAAAAGGTAATAAACTGCATGTGTGACTTGGCCTTTGTCGGTCGTAACAATATATAACGATATATTAATTGAAATGTGACATCACGAAATTTATAATCCCTCCCACCCCTTGTCACACTTTGATTCACTTGTACTGCGTGTGAACTGCAAACATACATACAATTTTTTTATTCAGTCTCTCAATACATTCAATAAACATAATATTGATGTAAACTTTTAGAGCTCAATGCTGTTGCACCCTCGGCGTTGCTTGGGGACCAGAGTGTGAACTATGCCCAGCACCGGGTACTCCAGAACGAATGGAACTATGTACTGCTGCCAACTTGGGAGGGCCTGGAGGCAACATACCCGGTTTGATACCCGGCGGAGAAATCGGAAATGTGGGCATCGGGAACGGGGTGGATATCTATGGGGACGTGGACGAATGTGCAGCTATGCCTGGATTATGCGCTCCTGGTAGATGTGTCAACACTATAGGCAGGTTAGTGTCAACATTCTTTTTAAAGCTTTAATCCACTTATTTAAGCCAATTTTGGCTAATATAAAAACCCGTCAAGTGTCTGCCTGTCCACGCACATCGAAGGTTTCCATAGTGGCAAAAGATTTTCTGTTTGTACCACTGTGCTATATGTTATATATAGCGTGCTATATATGGTGTTCCATAAACTGCGATATTAATACTTTATTAATCACTCACGAATACCTATATATTATATTAAATCAAGTTTAAATGGTTTTAAACTTCAATTTTGTTCCTACGTTTCAACCACTTTTCAGTAGCAATTCTGATCACAAATAAATGTTGCGAGTTGCGAATAGATACACTTATTAAGTGTTATTGATTTAAGTTTAACTGCGGCAAATCGACCTACAAATTTAAATATCTTTGGACTATGGTATTGAGTGCACTGACCTTTATTATTACCACTGGATAGGCTGCTGTCACTTTTGGTGCTTATTCGATTGGCGCCATATTGGCGCTGATAGTCAAAGCGGTGAGTGCGAGAGTTCCAGAAAACTAAAAAGATACTGGTGTTGTTGTATTAGTGGCAGACTGCCGTAAGCGGTGCTTCAAATTAACACACAAATCTGCTTGTCATTCATATGCAGCAGCTAGGAGCGCGATAAGAATAGAGGCCATTCTCGAGAGACAGGTAAAAAAATTGCAACTGTGATCAATTTAATGAGGAAATAATTATTTTTCCAGCTTCCGTTGCGTGTGCGGGCGGGGTTACAAAGCGAACGGCGACGTGTGCTCGGACGTGGACGAGTGCAGCATCAGGCCGCCGCCCTGCGAACAGCTCTGCAAGAACACCGACGGATCCTACGAGTGCTTCTGTCGATCCGGCTACGAGGTATACATGAATGTAATTCACACACCAAGTGTACAGTAAAAGTAATTCTTGAAAAAGGTGCTAAGCTGGAAAGAGCTAAGAATGCATAGCAAGTAGCACACTGTCATTTTAAGCTTGTACTTTCCTGCCCAACCCAAAACTGGCGATTGGAATGATAAGTTGTGTAAAACTGTATTGTTCTTTCATGGGCTTAATCTTGGATTTGTGGTCAGGTGGACGAAGATGGAGCCAACTGTCGCGACATTGACGAGTGCGAGCGCGGCAGCCACACGTGCCAGCAGATCTGCACCAACACCGAGGGCTCCTACGAGTGCTCCTGCCAGGACGGATACGAGAAACGCGGAGACGCCTGTGTTGGTCGGTATATCCGCAATTTATTCACCTTTCTCACTTCGTTATTTTCTCAGAAGTTTCAGAAGAGCTATATATAACTCATTATTTTGAATCCACTTCGCAAGGCAAAATTAACGTCCTTATTGAGATTGGTTGGAAGAAGAAAGGGCGGAAACCAGACCCCGTGCTTGAAAATGAACACTCCCAATGTAACCAGGATTTTACACGCGGATCAGTGATGATGAAATTATATAAGGAAATGCTTTTGTTACTAATTATTGTCCATAGATACCTTTTCAGTAATTTTCTTGTCAAAATATTTTCTCGCGTGTGGTTTCATTCGTGTAATGTAGTATATAGCTACTTAGGCAATCGCGAAATTCGTGCGTTTCAAAATGATAATTTCCGTCTTAGCACTTCACGTATTTCCTAGTTGACATTACTTCTCTTTTGTCTCGCAAGAGAACTCAAAAAATGGTTACAACGCAGGTTATTACAGTATGTGTAAGATTTAAATGGGTCTAAAATTAAGTAAGCTCTGTGAGTTGACGTGCATCCAGTTAAGTATTAATGTTTAATGCACCTGATAGTGTGTAGTGCGAAAGAGATAGTATATCAGTCTGGATAGCAGTCGAGTGAGAGCACAATATTCTTCTTATATGACATTATAATTGTGTTTTGCATAGTCTCTTGCACAAACTTCAAGAATGCGTTTTAAATTTTAACTCGTACTGTCTAAGGTGATAGGGCATTGCCCGACGGGATGGCTACCACCCCTAGTCTAGAGTATGCCGCCATAACAACTTTGAGTTGTATTCCGGCTGACGTCAGTGGCTAGGTTCCAGTTTCTCCTTCAAGGGCAGCAGCACATTGGCAGCACCTCTGGTATTGCTAATATCCATATGCGACGGCAACCACTTTCTATCACAGTTGGGCCTGTCTACTGTGCTTCAGAAATAAATATTTTTTTTACTAAATATTACACCGTCAAGATGGACTGTGCCGGTATAGACTGTATGGGGAAAGCGTAGGACTGGAAGATGTGTTCCAATCTTGGGGAGGCCTTTGACAATTGACGACGACGCTTATACCTCAATAACGATTGTGTTGCAGATGTGAACGAATGCCACGAGGAGGGCCTCTGCCCGGCGCCCGGCAAGTGCGTGAACCTGCTGGGCTCGTACCGGTGCGTGTGCCCGCGCGGCTTCCGGCTGGACCTGGCCGGGAGCAGGTGCCTGGACCGGGACGAGTGCGAGGACGGCCGCTGCCAGTCGCCGTGCAGGAACTACGCGGGAGGGTACCGCTGCGACTGTCCTGCAGGTGAGCTGTTTATATCTTCAATACAGTTTGATTATTATGCATTAAATAATTTTAATGATTCAATTATTGTGTTAGGATATTTATCTACCATTGATTATGTTATTAATCCGTCAATTGTGAACCGTTTTTCAATATTTATTTTCTTATGGAAAGGTAATAAATAATTCCAAATTGGTCCCATTGTTACCATGACAGGAACTAATGATTCCGAGGAATTAGAAAAATCTCACGTAAATTGATAACGGGCTTCTTCGTAACACGATACCTTCATAAATTCTAAACCGATTTTTTTAATTTATTTATTTGTAAGCGTATACACCTGAAGTGTTCCCATGATTACCAAGTCAGGATCTGAGGAGCGAATCGCAGGCAAATCGAGGACAACCTTTGTTGACGAGCGTCAACAGGAAGTGTGAGATATCAACCTTGTATGCGCTTGCCATTGGTATAATTTCTACAGCTCACGCAACTAAAAAGTTGCAAATATTTTTTTCGATTTTGTGTTTGTTAATTTTTATTATCTTACTAGAAGTAATAGGTAATAATAATTGAGTGAAACATATTTAATTTAAAGCAAAGCTGCAACCACAGTATTCTTGTATTACCAATACACAAACATAATCTTTGACGGAACATAGAAATGCTTTTATTCCTCATTCAATCAAATCTGACACCTTGGACTCCAGGCGACCAAACATTACGCTTATTACGCATCACGGTTGCCGTCGTGATATCTTGCGGGCTGTGATCTAAGTCTAGATATCCAGGTGCTAAATGCTAAATATTTCTCCTTGAAGGTACCACCCGCTCTTCGTCCGGCATCTGCGTACCCCAGGACGCGTGTTCGGCCGGCCCGTGCGCCGGCGCCCCGTGCTTCGCGGTCGGAGGGACGTACCGCTGCGGGTGCCCCAACGGCTACGGCTGGGACGCTGGACACGCTGTTTGCTTACAGGTGAGTTAACCTCTGCTGATGATGACGCACATAACGTCGCCTTAAGTGACGGAATATGGGATGGGACCAAAGTGGAATAAAGAGACTTGTATGTGGGAAATCTTGAGCTGATGATAATGTCTTGAAATGGTTGTTCACTAAAGTCACTCGGCTTTTTTAATGTCAAATTGTCATCACGATTACGAAACATGTGCGCGCGCGTGTTTACCCTATGACACTTCGAATGCAACTGGTGGCCCGTTCCAAGGATGGTTCCGGCAGAGGATGCGTCTGTGCGTTTCTTTTAGTGACGCGACCTTGAGGAGCTTTGCCGCCAAAGTGGATTGGCAGGTTTCAAAAATCACCAAGCTCGTTTACGATATTTTGCTTTAACGGCACTACCTGATAAAGACCACGATCATAACATTATGAATATAAAAGCAGGAAAAACTACATGCTTTCTGTCAGAATTCCAAGCCACATCATTAGAAGGACACCCGGCTTCTTTAGGTACCATCAAGACTTTACAATTAGTTTAGGTATACTAACAGGATGTAATTATTTATTATTAGGTTTTAGTCCTATGATGTGACAAATTATCATCTCTTAATACAATATCGACGTAAATTTTTTAATATTGAACATTAGTCGTATTTCGTACGGAAAATGAAAATACTGGTGTATATCTCCTTTACTATCTCATACCCTTCATCACATTCCTCCTATCTCACCTCCGAATCACATCATGTCAGTCTAAACGCTCGCAACACGTCAGGATTATTTCTGGGTCTCGATTCTGTAACTAAAATTGGCAATAGAATCGAATTTAAATCGTAACTTTTAACGGTTTTGGTAGTCTGCAAACAATTCCGAATGTAAGAATTTTTTTATTGCAGGAGTTCAGCAGACAGGCAGACGGCCCACTTGATGGAAAGCGGTTACCATCGCCTATGGACATTTGCAACATCAAAGGTGCTACAAATGCGCTGCTGCTCTCTTAAGGGAGACTGGAACCTGGTCACTAATGCCGGAACACAACTCAAGGTTGCTATGGCGACATACTTTAGACCAGGGGTGGTAGCCATCCAGTTGGGCAAATGCCCTACCACCTGGCTGTGGGTTGTTTAGTCGCCCCTTACGACAGGCCGCCCGGCCGCAGGAAATTGTATTCTTTCTCCGTTCCTGCACAGATATATTTTTAGACAAGTACAGCTAAAAGTTTAGTGCATGGATGAATGTATGGATATTGTGATATATGTAAATGATCATCAACCTTGTTCGGGTACAGTTGGCTGGTGGATGCGCAACTGCGAGCTGTCTCTTCGGTTGTTCGGCTTTCGGTGACTCGTACCAGTGCGGGTGTCCCACTGGCTACCAGCTGGTGGGAGCGGGTCACTGTCTCACTGCACTGGACGGGGCGCTGCCGCCCGACGACATCGGGGACGCTCCCGTCTTCCCCGTCAGGGATCAGTACAAGATCGGCGGGAAGGAGGAGCTAATATCCAACGAAGGGTGCTTCAGTTGTAAGGTAAAATCAATTCACGAAACTGTCATCTACTGTGGTGATTTTCTGTGACTTCTCTAGCGTAGATTTTGAATGCGTAGATTTCCGTGGGGATTCTTGTGTTTTTTGTTGCAGATCTTTAAATTATTTCATACTAAATATCATTAGGACAGTTTTAGGTCTGGGAGTGACATTAGACTGAATTGTTTAAGATTTAATAGTCTTACTGCGGTTTGTTTAATTACTAATACTTAAATTTAATTATTAAACTTTTTTACATTACCGACCTTCACATAAATACAATTTTTTGTAACAAAAACAAAAGCGACTTTACTTTTTTACTTTGTAGTTGTGCAGATCCTTCAATGGCTTTAGAAATAATATATTAAGCATCTGTAGAAATTTTACAACTGGCACGCGTGTTCAAATTTGCCATCTCGCCCTTCAGTGTATATGCTTTTCAAAAAGAGTTGCTCACGATTTCCTTGCAATCACTAATCTGATTCTGACTTGATTATCTGGGTAGTATATATACACTTACGAGTAAAGAAAAAAAAAATGAACATCGGTTTACTCAATATCGTGTTACGAATAAGTTGGTTAATAATGTTTGTGAGTTTCTCTAATTGCTTGATAAAGGTAGAATCACAAAACAGGTATATGACAGTATTGCCAATGGTAGAGCTGTTGCCGGTAGACCGAGACGAACATACCATGAACAGATATCAGAATTGTTAAAGAAAGGTCAGGTAGAAAGCATTTCAAATAAACGCGCATGTATAAAGAGGTTAATGAAAGTAGGTGAAGCGAAAGTTGTTTGTCAGGATCGTCGCAAGTGGAGATCCATAGTCTCTGCCTACTCCCATGGGAAACAGGCGTGATTTTATTATTATTTAGTAGTATAAGCTTTCGATGAAAAAATGAAACTCTGTTCACAATTGATGGAGAAGTCGGGTAGTGCACAGATTAAAACAACATACATACGGATTGAGAACCTCTTCTTTTTGGAAATTGGTTAAAAGGGAACTAAAAAATAAATAAATATAAAATCTATATTTTTAGATTAAATATAAAAATAATATTACCATTTCTTTAAACAGGTGAATGGGAGGCGAAGAAGAGCACCAGATGAAGCTATTGTGTACGCCAATGGAACAACCGTTGTCAGAAAACGCAAACGACGCAGTCGCCGTAAGTAGATATATTGTTTTCTTAAATCTAATGTCGAAGCAACTTGGAGGTGTGTTACTTTTATTTACTGAAGCCAGAACGAAAGAAATATTTATTATACGGGTCCACTTACCAAAGAATAATAAAACTTAATGTGGTATTCCAGGCCGCCGTTCGATCCTCGAACCTGACGTGGAGATGATAGTAGTAACGGCAACTCCAAAACAGACGTGGGGCAGATCCCCACTCATGCGCATAATCCCAGCCGAGGGTGGGGATAAGCCCCACTAAAAGATCTCATACGGAGACGAGGGCAAAGACTTCATTCTGTCCAAACGCGACGGTGCTTGGGCGTTACGCCTAAGGAAGCATCTGAAGTCTGATGCAGTCCTGGAAAGGCAGTTGGAGCTCGAAGCGAGGTTCGTGCCGGTGCCGGAGATCGGCAGGAGGCGCAGGAGACGGCACGTGGACACCTCGGTGCCGGCGCCGCTGAAGCTGTATGTGTCGGTGCGCGTCGCGCCACCAAAGCGTTGAGTTCGGCTTATGTAGTGAGACTTGTTTAGACGGTGTTGCCATTTGTCTTATTTCAAAGTTGCCATATTAACACAAACTACATCTAAGGTCGCGTCAGCACGGTATTCATGCATTAACTGGTATCTGAGATGAGAATTGGTTCAATTAAATATTTACCCGTTTAAATGCATATTCATTTGAACGGGTTGTCTTCTTTACATATGTGCAGAGATTTGAATGTGTGCAAGGCTTGAAATCGGATAAAATTCGAACCGGTTATAACCTAAGTAGAAAGAAGCTTTTCTTTTCAGTTTTGTTCTTTCTTTTACCTTAAATTTAATGGATTCAGGAACAAAAGTTCGTTAAATAGATAATTCTTATTCTGTAAACCGGTTTTGGACGGTTTTCGCCGCACTTTATAAGTTCAATGTGGTATAGTTTTCAATCGCACATAAACATAATTGTATTGGGAACTGTTGTCATATAGAGAAAGTTATTCGCGCATAATATACCGGTTTGTGAAAGTTTAAATAATAATACTTTTTGTAACATTTATACTCGAGACGAAATAGTTGAAAAAAGTAGAAAATAGTTAAAACCGGTTATAACTATAACCGGTAAATTACAACCGGTTTCAAACCTTGTGTGTATGTTAAGAAAAACATCTAGATGAAAGTAGCTTCAGTGGTCCCAAATCTTTTAATGTTTTTTTGGGTTTGATATGTCTCAATAATAATAAGATCGTTAAAGATCGCATAAAGTAGTTTTAATGCTTTTTTAAGATTCGATACTTAAAGAGTGCAGCTTTTTTAAAGCTTATAAAATTAGTTAAATAAAATACTGTGGTACTTTGAAAAATACGTTGCGACACCCATATTTTGAAGTCACTGCCATATTTAAGCGAGAAGCAAATCCACTGTCAACTTGTGTTCTAAATTGTGACCATTCCATTACTTGAATTTGATTTTTTTATAAATCCATTTTGAAACGTTGGCTTGAAATCTCAGTATAAAATTAACAATTATTATTGAAATATTTAGATTAGTCTACTAATTATTGGTAATCATAATAAATATTCTCAACAATCATGGACCTTTAGATAAAAATATGAAATTACTGCAAATTTAAGAAAAAGCTTTTAGATGAAACAACGTTTTTGCATTTTTTTTATCAATTGTCCATGCTTCGGTACTTTCAGTGCACAAGACAAATTCTCAGTGTGCCGAGTTAAAATTCCCTATTTTTTTTAGAAAGACTCCATTCACTTGCAACATTATTTGTGCCGTTGTGTGCGTGTCTGCGAAAATAATTAGATGGCGCTCACGCACACGTCGATCGGTTTTGTGCTTCAACTCTGAATGTAATTTTGTAGGAAACTGTCTCTTGGTATATACTCTAAGATTTAAATTCAAAGCCGAGTAAATCAAGAACAAAAATTATATATTTTTACATATTTAAGATAGGTCTATGATTTGTTACTACTGTGATTAGATATCAAAAAAATAAGAGAACAGAGGACCAGTATGACTTGGAGATTAGAATTCTTTGTGCCATAAATAATGGTTTGGTTTTGCCAGGATAATTTGCACCAGCTGTATTAACATATTTGCATAATAATCCTTGAAATTAGAGTTGTGTAATCAATGTAAAATTGTCGATAGTCTCACTACTTAAAATCATGAATGTATTGTCGTATGAAGAAACTAAATATAGACTGGTTATGTTTTGTGTACGCGATGGAATGTTGTGTCGATGGTAATATTTATGAAATTCGGAATATTAATTTAAATGAAAATGGATTTTATTTTTTTACACAAAAAGTGTATGATGGCGATGAGAAACAATGTTAAAAAAGTATTGTTATAATTTATAAGGAACATCGTTTAGTATTTCAGGAGTTAAATTATTTTCGATTATGTTGTTATGATTAAATTTGGTGTGTTTAAAGTGATTATTTATGGTAATGTTAGCTGTCGCTCAAAATATTTCCAAAATTTCACCATCGGATCGTCATGCAGGCGATCTCGTCGGCAGTATTAAGAATAAATGTGTGAGATGTTTGTATGCATAATACTTAGTTAGAAATCGAAAAATCAACTCGAGTCGAAACATATCGATGTATAATTGTCGATAATTTTATAATAACGAACGATACATCACTAGTTACTTTGCCATTGATTAAACCAGTGTATAGTTGTTTTGCAATTAAGCTTAATTTAAGTGAAGCTAAGTTAGAAGTAAGTTGGATGAACTTAACAAAATGCTTTCTTCATATGTGTGCTATGAAAGTAAGTTGTTAATTGTCCAAGTTAAGCTAAGTTAGCAGCATTTTAAGGAGTAAGAATGATCTAATAATATATGTTAAGTCATAATAATTTTATTATATTATTTATTTAATTTCACAATCTTAAGTTTATTTTAGAATAAATAAAGGATGTCTACTTACTATTACGTGAAACATTGTTAATCCTATTTAACGACTAATGCGTTTTAATGGCAATTTTATATTTTTTTAGAGAGTTAGTGAGAATGTCAACGCAATAGATTCTCTTGTAAATATGTGTATACAAAGTAAATTTATTAAAAATCTAATATACATGATGAATTGAAGATCAGTGTTGCCAACTCAGTGGATTTTCCACTAGATCTGGTGGTTTAGACTTACCTTTAGCGGACAAATTTCGATTTTAGTGGCTAGTGGTTTTTTCTAGTGTCTTAGGTTGCTTCATTTAGTGGTTAGGTACGACATTCACTCACTAGCAAGATTTACATATTTACAGGAAAGAACTCGAACATTTATGTTACAAGTATATTTTTTTTATGTGTAGGCAACACCACAAGATCAAGGTGGTTGTTATCGGAGATTTCCCGAAAATAGTTTGTCAATTTCTTGAATCATTTTGATTATGGACTTTATTAGAATGATGACTGGGTCAAGTTTGATTTGAATTAGAAAGGTTTGTTTGTGTTTGTTTCCTTTGCATGCACAAAAATATAAATACAACGGGTAGTATATTTCGCGTCGGTACGACGGATGTTTTACACGTTTTACTTTATTAATTTTGTAAAAAGAATATGCCTAAACCACAGTACACCCAAAAGCACACATTGCTGCTGGTAATATGCTGGAAAATCCTTACAGGATCACCCGCTATGCCAATCTGAAGATTGCCTAAAAATTTCATCGAAATCGATCCAGCCGTTTCGGAGTCCGTAACAAACATACATATACACAGAATATTCAGGTAGTGTCTGTCTGGCATAATATATTAGTGGTTTTCTGTTGGTTTGAGGGATCGCCAAATTTAGTGGTTTTCTGGTGGGCTGCAACACCACAAATTGTGGTTTCGTTGAAATAAAGTTGGCAACACTGTTGAAGATGTTTTATTGCTTACTAATACATATTACGGTAATTATGCATTAACCCGGAATGGAAAAATAAGCATTATTTTATATTACAAAGATAATTAATATGGTTTGCTATGATACAAAAACGATATTAAAATCGTCGGCAAGTTATCATATAGGCAAAAAATTAATAAACAATAGAATTAATTACGTTAAATATGTGCGTCATATTTGCGATAGAAATAATGTTCAATTTTAGCGTGAAAACTTACCTAATTATGAAAAAAGCACAGCATATTTAATTTCAAGATTATATTGAAAATTTGTAATATAAGTATATGTAATAATTAACTGATAAAACCAATTTAAAATTATAAGTATTGTATCACATTACGCCATTGTTATTTGCCACAATCACAAACTCAAACTACTATTTATTTGCTAATAACCATGAATCAGGCAAAGGAATCTAGGCCATACAGCCAATTCTGATATATGAAATGTTCGTATAGCTTCAGTTCATTGCAGGTGAAATTGACGCCATTCAACGGAGTTCTTGTGACAACTGAAAAAGCCACATTTGATTAAAACATGTGTAGTAGTAGTTTTGTGTTCTTCACTATTTGAAGAACAGGCAAAGATCCTAGACCATACAGCCTCACAAATATATTTTTTAAAGTTTGATTAATTAAGTAAACGTTTTTTTTTAGATTTTGCTACACACCAGGCTAAGGAATTAAATATATACAGCAAAAATTTTATATTTAATTATAGAATTTAATTATTTAATAAAATAGAAGATTTCTGGATGATATGAAAATATGGAATATTAGATTTTTCACATTATTGTAAATAAGATAATTATTATACTTTTGTAGTTTGTACTTATGTCATTTCCAACAACATGTAATGAATGTCAATGTTAGCAAAATCAAGTAAGTATAGGTTATGAGGGGCAGTCAAAGGTCGCAACCAATAACCATAACAGTGAGTTGGGTTCGGTTAGCTTTAGACCAAAGCCAAACACCGACTGTAACCATTGTTTAAATAGTTACCAATGAATAAATGGTTACCAGTCGGTTCTGCCACTCGCCGGCCGCTGCCGCGGCACGCTCGCTCGGCTCGTGGGCTTCGGTCTAAAGCTAACCGAACCCAACTCACTGTATTTGATGTGATATTATATCTTAATATTCAAACTTACCTAATTGCTGGGAGGATATAATATACCAGCTGCCTTCCAGAACTCGTGAAATCTGTTACCAGCGGAAGTAAAAGTTTGGCGAAATCTAGCTTCAGCTAAATAACCAGTAAAATGTTGTTCTCGACGACCATATTGTGGAACATTTGCTTTTATGTCACGCCACAACCTTTCTATATTTTGAGTATGTGCGCCGAGCTACAAGAATCGAGCTACAAGAATACTTACACAACAGACCTGTCTGTATGGACTAGATTCCTTTGCCTTGCCATTGTGGTGAACTAATAACTATAGTAATAATATGGCGTTTCTAACGGGAACTGGGAAGAAAATGTTTTGTAGTTTTCTAAGCAAAAAATATGAACTGCTTTATTGACTAACGTTGTAAAATATTGATTGGTTTTAAGTTATGTGTTTGTGCTCAAAATCACAACGTTTTGGTAAATTGTGCTATTATTTTTTATTAATAATATTAGTTTATTAGGCAGTCTGTGTAAAATCGTATTAATTTGATTATTTCTTTGATTTTAATCTAAATGACGGCTTTCCGACGATTTTAAAATCGTTTTTATACCATAGCAAACCATATTAATAGAATTGTAATATATAATAATGCTTATTTTTCCATTCTGGGTTAATGCATAATTACCCATATTACATTATAGACTTGTGTAATTTTATCCGTCACTAATTGTTATACTCCTGAACTTAGGTCTTCCCATTATGGTATGGGAAGGCTTGGCTGTTTTAACATAGGTACTGAATATCTTGATGTGCAGGTTTCCTCTCGAATTTGTTTTTACTCTTGAAATTGTAATAACATTTACATTAGAGCAAACAATGTCTAAGTGGTACATTCCCGACCAATATTCGAATCCATGACTTCTGTTATATTAATGTACTTTGTGAATCTATGTTATAGTACGTACGTACGTACGTAAGTAATGTACGAATACGAAAACGTAACCCAAAAAAGTATTAGGTTACATAAAAAAAATTAAAAAATAAATAATTCCTTCCCAAACAAATTAAATAAATAAACATACTAAAAAAGTTATGGCCTGTCCGCACAGCAATATTTCACAGAACGATTTTAATTCGCGCGTATTAAATTCTGCTACCGGAATTACACCTAGTACGCACTGCGAATAAAATTTCGTACTATTTTTGTCAGTTTAATTCAGTTCTCGGCTGAGACGCACGTGTAAAATGGACAACCGAACTAAAATTTTAATTTATCTAATGCTAAGGTGGCGTAACAGACGTATCAAAAGATGTCATGAACATTGCATTCACCCACTTACGGCATTGAGACCCATCAAAGGATTTTTATATATCAATAGTTACGAAAATACAGCAAAAAGTTTTTTGGCTATTACAGAATGACAAAAAAAATCATTCGATAGTTTACTACAACTTTCAATAGCGACGTTGCACTACTGAGCGAATCGCGCGAATTTTATTCCACAGTGCGAACATAGCCATACTTACTCTATACGGTACAAAATATTCGCGCGGAAATAAATCGCACCGCTTCGCGATCAATTTGCATCAAGTCACAGATTTTTTCTCGGGCGATTTTTTTACCGCCAGTGTGCGGCTACTCCTATAATATTCAATGTGTTACAGAATTACGGGAAAGAATCGTGCTGTGAAATATCGCTGTGCGGACAGGCTCTAAAGTAAAACAACAATCAGGGTGTTCCATTAGTAGCTCACAACGCCCAAAATGCTCCGTTAGCCGTTCCACAAGGTGACCGCAGTCGTTGTGGTCGTGGCGAAAACGTCACTAATGAGGTCAACATTTTCGATCACACAACGCTAACAACGACCCATGTCAAGAGGTGGGTCGAATAGCAGTTCCACTTGGGTTTACGATTGCAACGCCGGAAAGAAAGTGAAACGGGAAAAATCGCGGTCGTGAACGTGGTCTTTGTGAGTCCCCAATTGAATGTAACCAATACACAGCGACCTTTTCAAGTGGCAACCAAAACCACTTGCTGTCACTCAAAAAGAAATACTCTGTCATGTCAAAATGTCACGCAAAATAAATACAAGAAACAATATTTTCCTAATACCTCTTTAACATTTTTATTCAATCCCTTGTCAAGGCTTTCAACTACAAATAAATTTAACTAATACAAAATGTCAAATAAGAAAGGCACAGAAGAGTTCTCCTGTGAAATGTATAGTAACAAGTTCTTCGCGCTATGTGCGGCAGGGGGCGCGTTGGCGTGTGGATCCACTCATGCATTTGTCACACCCCTGGACTTGGTCAAATGCCGACTCCAAGTAGACCCGAAGAAGTACAAGTCCATATTCACAGGCTTCGGAGTATCGTTCAAAGAAGGCGGTATGCCTAACCTGGTTAAGGGCTGGGCGCCGACCCTGATAGGCTACTCACTTCAAGGCTCAGCCAAATTCTGCGGATATGAATACTTCAAATATCGTTTCGCGAATATGGTAGATGAGGAAAATGCTTTCTTATACCGAACATACTTGTATCTAGCAGCAGCAGCGTCGGCCGAACTGATCGCCGACGTTTTCTTAGCTCCATTCGAAGCAACTAAAGTAAGGATGCAGACGACTCCAGGCTACACAGCACAAATGAGGAAAGCCATGCCACATATGCTCTCAACTGAAGGTATGGGGGTGTTCTATAGAGGATTATCGCCTTTATGGGGAAGACAGGTACCTTACACCATGATGAAGTTCTCTTCCTTTGAGAAAACCGTAGAATACCTGTACGCGAACTTGGTTCCAAAGCCCAGGGACCAGTGTACGAAAGTTGAACAGTTAATAGTGACTTTCACAGCAGGATATATCGCCGGGGTGTTATGTGCTATTGTGTCACATCCAGCGGACACTATTGTGTCGAAGTTAAATAAGGACCCGGGGGCATCTATCGGTGGTATCATATCGGAAGTGGGGCCAGTTGGGATCTGGAGAGGTTTGGTGGCTCGTATCTTCATGATCGGGACTCTGACTGGGCTACAGTGGTTTATTTATGACGCTTTCAAGGTGTATACGGGAATGCCTCGACCTCCTCCCGCACCCATGCCCGAGTCTCTCAGAAAGAAGCTGGCCGCACAAAAGAAATGAAGCGTTCCGTGGAGTTGATATCAATTGTGGTGAAGTTCTTTGTAAGTCTGTTTATTTCGTCAGTTCTGAAATAAACAAGTTTTATATCTTTGGATTGCTAAATACTCGATTAAAATAGACTTTGTTGTGTTCAATTAATATTGATTGATTTGTTGCTAGTGACTCTGTCATTTAGATGTATAGTGACACCAACTTATCTGTAGAACGGCCAAAAGTGGAACTACTGACGCCATTTTGAAAACGTCATTTTGTTGTTATCAGTCGTTGTAGTCAGGTGTTCAATCGCGGGTTCGTCTTTTACTGAATATTACAAATATTTTGTGTGAAAATCATGCCGAAAGCAATCAAAAGTGGCGTACGAGAAATGGTTATCAAAATGAAATCATTCTTTGATACAGAAAAGGAGCATGAAGCCCCAATAATACCATTTGTTCATGTCCACCAACGCATTGCAGCCGCTACAGGTCAGTGTTACCAGATTATAACTTAATGAATCGATATAAAATTGATATATTTTATTTATTTATTAAGTAACCACAGTATCACAATTTCATTTTATAATGAAAAATTTGGCTGCTACTTAAGAATCTTATACACAAATGTCAAGTTGTGGGTGGGCGTAGTGAATAGGGGGGAGGTTTACTTACCCCTACGACAAACCTTAAGGTCCGGAGGATTTAAAAATTTTTTAGTTTATAATCATAAACTCACTTCCTTTTGTTGTAAAATTGTGCCACTTTTGATAATATAAAACCGTGATTTGAGTTTATGCACGTACGCACGAATTGTTTATGAATGTACTCATGAATTACGTATAACCACTAGAACTTTTTGTAACACTAAAACTGTTTTTAATGTAGAAATAAAGTTTCAAATTTAATTGACGCATAAATACAAATTCATGCTAGACATATAATCGATTGATTAAGTAGTAGTAGAATTCGCCACAAAGGCAGGCAAAGGAATCTTAGTCCATACAGCCAAGTCTGATGTATTAAATCTTCGTATAGAAGCGCAGTTGTATTGTAGGCTACAACCGACGCCATTCAACGGAGTTCTTGTGAAAACTCGAAAGGCCACATTTGACTATACAGTTTACATTTCTCACAAAAACACATAATTATTACTCAAAAACTATCAATATCTTGCAACTATTGTTCATTTTAGAGTATTTTTACACATTTTTAGAAAATAGAACTACACAGCACAACGTCCCCCTTCAGTTCCCGCCAAAAACTCCCTCGATTTATTAAAAAGTATCATTTTTTGGTGTCACTTTTTTTTAATGGCTTGGCTAACAAGGTGTGATTATAAAAATAAATTAATCAATATGTCATTAATACTTATCGATTTGTAATTAAGAAATTCGAAATCTTGTAGGTCAAGATTTAGAATTAATTAACATATTGTTTTATATAATTTTCGGAAATCGGAAATTTATACACAAACAGTCGGTTATGTTAGGTGATATTCAGACCAAAGCGCCAGAACCGACTGTAACCATTTACTATTTTTTTGTACACACAGACAGTTACGACACCTTGAAAGTTTCATATGAAACATTTGTTTTATTTATCAATTTAGTGGACGACTAGCAAGTTGGCTTTTAATATGACAATGAATTAATATATTAATGATATCAATTTTATTTCAATTTCAATACACTGCTGATTTTTTTTTATATTGGTTAAATATAAATTAATGCGATTACGTAAAAAAAAATCGTCTTCATTGGTCGCCATTTTGAATGGTTACTCTTGTATTGTATACTTGTATATTGTGTTTTTTCTTCATTTTTAACCAATTAAGCTGGTTTTTGGTTTATTTTGGCTGTTTTTATATTGATTACTGGCTTTTTTTGAACTTTGAAAGGATTTTTCGATTTCGGACCTATGATAGAAGTGCAACATTAGCGAAAAAATCAGTGAAAATAAGTGAAGTTATGTTTATTAAAAAAAGTTTATTTCAAGCTCGCCGGACCTTAATGGTTGTAGTAAAGGTAAGTATTCCTCCCCCCTTCCCCACTTCACCACCCCGCTACTTGAAATTCCTGTATAAAGAAGCTATACATTTACCAAAAATTTTATATTCATTGAATAATGAAAAACTAGATATTGCCTGCGACTTCGTCTATGTGAAGTTTGGTTATTGTTTTTCCGAAGCAACTCTAATGTTTTGGGATAAAATTCCATAGGGGATTTGTGAATCTAAACAGTGACGTTTATCATTACACGCCCACTTTCTGAAGTTTTATTTGTTTAATTACTATTGTACTTCTCTTTTAGGTATTGGTCTTTCAACAATTTATAAAATTGTACAAGAAGGCGAAACGGCTGCAGAAACGGGTACCAAAATAACAACACCAGGAAAATCGAGACGAAGGACATGTGGCAAAATTGACGTGGACAGTTTTGATCAAGGGGTAATCAGGCGAAAAGTGCATGAATTTTATGCGTTTAAAAAGGAATTGCCTACTATAAATAAACTACTTACAGTACTGAGAGATGAAATAAATTTCAAAGGTGGCAGGGAAACACTTCGAAAATTGTTGCGAAAAATTGGCTTTCATTATCGAAAAACACAAAGCAAACGCAAGGTTTTAACGGAGCGTAATGATATTTCGGCGTGGAGAGCTAAATATTTGCAAGAATTAAAACAAAACTCATTATCAGCAAATCCTCGTCCAGTAGTATACTTAGATGAGACGTATATACATTCATCACATACCACTAATAAATGTTGGCAAAGTCAAGAAACAGATGGAACTCTAAAACCTGTGTCTAAAGGGCAACGTTTTATTATTGTTCATGCAGGTGGAAAAATGGGGTTTGTCCAAAACGCTAATCTTGTATTTAAGTCAAATACAAAAAGCGGGGACTACCACGATGAAATGAACAACACAAACTTTAAAAAGTGGTTAACTGACAAATTACTACCAAATCTTGAAGAACCATCCTTGATAATAATGGACAACGCTCACACCTATCACAGCATTCGAGTGAATAAAACACCAACTACAAACACAAACAAACCTGAAATTCAAAAATGGTTAACTGATAATCACCTCGATTTCACGTCAGAATTAACCAAACCACAGTTGTTGGAGATTGTCAAACGAAATAAACCTAACCCTGTGTATGAAATTGATAGTTTATTAGCACAACATGGCCACAAATGCTTACGATTACCAGCGTATCATTGTGATCTAAATCCCATTGATGGTATGGAGTTCAATGAAAAGGAAAGTAGCAGAAATAAACATAGAGTACAAAAATCAAAATATGCAAAAATTAATAACTGAAGCGTTCAATTCTATTGGTAACTCAGAATGGCAAAAATATTGTGCTCATGTGAATAAAATTGAAGAAGAATATAGACGAAAAGACGTATATTTAGATCAGCCCTTTGTAGTCCATTTAGACAGTGACTCTGACACTGATAGTGACAGTGATTCAGATTTTGAGGAAATTAGTGGAATATATCCACTGGACCACACTTATGGTATTAGTGCACATATTTCGTCTGCCTTAGATCATAATTACTGCTTGAAAGGTTTCGAGTGAAACGAAAAATCAAAATAAATAAAGCTTGATTTAATGTGTTACAATTAAAAATAAGAATTAAAAAAAATACTGGTTTGCTTTAATAATTCCAAGGCCAAATGGCTAAAAAACCCTTACAGTTAAGTCGGGACCTTTGTCTTTATCTTTCATGTACTTATATATTCTTTTATCTGTGATACCGAGCAAATCACGAACAGTAAAAGGCATATTTACGAATAATAAAAATGGCTGAAGTTGATTATTTTTATAATAGGTGGCAACCCTTTTCGATCGTAGCGCCATCGCTACATTCTACAGATAAGTTGGTGGCACTATAGTTAAGGGGTTAATGCGTTATTTGTGATGCGAACAATGACAGATACCGTATGTATATAATGTAGTTAATTGATGGTACCTTCCACCCATTTTAATCTTATATGTAAAATTCTCGAGTTGCGGTGTTTGTAGTTAACCTCCTCCGAAACGGCTTGACGCTTGACCGATTCTCATGAAATTTTGTGTGCATATTGGGTAGGTCTGAGAATCGGACAGCATCTATTTTTCATCCCCCTAAATGATAAGGGTAGTCCACCCCTAAATTTGTTTTTACGTTTAGATAAATTTTTATTTCTTTATGATACAGCATTAAAAAATACATACAACCCTAAATTTTCAACCCTCTACGATCAATCCCTATTATTTATTGGGCAGGAGGACGTCTGGCGGGACAACTAGTATTATATAAAATTATTAGAGCTAGGCATGTTTGCTGATGAGTCTTGCGCCGCTTCTTTTCTCAAGTGACAATACCTTTGTTGCGAAGTGGTGGTAAATTAGATTAGGCTATGAGTAGGGTAATTAATAAAGATACTAATTGTGGTCAAATGAGTCTTATTTATAGAGTTAAAAATAACTCTACAAGTTAATAATAATTTATAGAGTTAACGAATAGTCACAGTGTACCCGTGTATATATTTTTTTATTGCATGAGTTTAGCAGACAGGTAGATGGCCCACCTGATGGCAAGTGTAGCCCATAACAAGCGTGACTGGCTTAATTGTGATATAATGTCTCTATTTGTCAGCCCATTGTTAAACAAAACTTGTAAGTAATAGTACTATCCTATAGCAATAAAATATAATATTTAACGGAATCCATGTCGAAAACAAGTACCTAAAGGCATCGAAACGGCAGTTGATGCGATAATATAAGAAAGAGGCGCGTCCCGGGGCAATAACAATAATGCGAGGATTTATCCCGGTTCGTGGTCCACTGTGCCGGATTTACCCGGACGATACTAGTCAGAGGTAAATGGACTCGAGATCACTATGTCATCATACCACTCGGCTTAACTCTGGATGTAAGTTTCATCGGTTGATATATGGTCAGTTATTTGGTTGCAAGTTTTCTAACACTGTTGTACTTGTAAATAACTTATTGTTATTAATAATTTCTTACGTTTTCTCGACTAGTATACATAATAAAGCTACGTTGTAACAAAACCAACTTGATTGATAATTTATTTTATTTTTCCTCCTACACATTTTAATATTATATACAATTATTAGGGCTAGGTATCTTTGCTAGTAAAGAGTTTCTTGCGCTACTTCTTCTCTTCAAGCCACAACATGTTGCGAAGCAGTGTTAAATTAGATAAGGCTCCCACAGAGTAAGTAATAAACATAAACAAAAATAAAACAAAATAATTAAAATGAACTAGTTGGCGGTAGGCTAAATAAAACATTAACAATACTCGTTGGACAGATGTCACCTTTGTCGTCCGTGACCACGGCCACTGAAAAGCGGCCGAAACATCGGAATAACCAATATCAAATAAATCACCGCGCTTAAAACCGTTAAAACGTAGTTTTATTATAATGTACAATTAACCAAAAGAATGTTATAACCGTTTTACTTACAGCGAATATAACATGATAAATTTTAATATTTGATTTAGGTATTTACGTTTACCCACATCTCCTAACTTCCAAAACTTAACAGCCATGTAGGTGAATGTTGAAACTGATTCCTGATTAAATATTTACATCTTGTTGGTAACATATTTCTTAAAGTTGCATCTCGTTTTCTCTAAATTCGCTCTTATTACCTCGAACCAAAGTTTATATTAAGGTCATGAACGTTCCATCTTGCCATATGTCTTAATCAAATTTTATATACAGCTCACGCACAGGAAAACAATACATCGGAGCACGCTGTAAGGTCGAAGAAGACGGCATAAATAAAGTTGGTAAATTCTTCATACAGCAAGACTACAAGTCTCGTAACTTCGATAACTTGGCACGTTTCGGTGAAGTTACAAAATCGAATTTTTGTTGGGGCATCGTTCTTGATATGTTTTTGATATCAAGAAATAATATATCCCTTATTTCAATGTCTTTGTTATCTGTGTTTCAAATGTAAACTAGTTTGCTTTGATTTGCTTCATGTTTCAATTGCTATAAGGTAGTTCAAAGGGCGCGAGTTCGATCCTGACTGGCACGCATGCACCTCTTAGCCAGTTTTCTGATCTAATGTGCATATTGTTACAATTACCACGTGCTTACAACGGTGAAGGAAAAAACGGTGTTCCGTCCTGCGCTGCGCCTTATCACAGTGGCCTTATACGGACTACGGATCAGTATATATAAAGTACTCTGTGCTACGGATATATGACCTAGCCGTCAAACCGGTGGCACCTGGTCGACCGTCGAACTGACAATTCTCATTGGAACTGTCATAGGTCTCAAATGTCATAATCACAAACTGTCAGACTTCTTTGGCGGGAACTGAAAGGAGACATTGTGATGTGTAGTTTTATTTTCTAAAAATGTGTATAATTACTCTAAAATGAACAATAGTTGCAGGATGTTGACAGTTTTTGAGTAGAAATTATGTGTTTTTGTGAGAAATGTGAACTGTATAGTCAGATGTGGCCTTTCGAATTTTCACAAGAACTCCATTGAATGGCGTCGGTTGTAGCCTGCAATACAACTGCGCTAGTATACGAACTTACGAAGACCTATTAAACATCAGAATTGGCTGTATAGACTAAGATTCCTTTGCCCGCCTTTGTGGCGAACAAATAAACAACAACAACACAAACTGTCATAAGTGTCATAATGTCACTAGTTAAAAAAAAATGGACCACTAATGGATCAATTTTTGTGTTTTTGTACAAAAAAGTTACTTTGCGGATAATGAAAACAGAAAATTGTGCCGTAATAAGTCTCCGAGTTATCGTAGCAGAAGTAAAATAAACTGGACTGCAACAAAAATGACTTCTTCAGAGTTAGAGAGCCGAAACATCACAATCTCAATGTTAGTGTTTTTGACGCACGTTTCCTAATTATAGAAGTAATAAGAAGTTATTTTGATTCATTGATGCTGAAAATAATGTTAGTTTGGTTTATTTGGTTGTTGTTTTTCGATGGGTTGTGAGTGAAAGAACAGGTTTTGCGCTAAGGTCATTGATCGTATCATCAGATTTGCTAAAATTACATTCATTGTCATTAGGTAGGCTTGCGGCAAAGCATGCATAGTACATTCTATTTAATTAGTGCATGTCTGGTTCCTACTAAATATTTCTAGTATGTATTTAAGATTATACATGTAGCAGCCAGCTCTGTGCATATTATCATAGATTAGCCGCTATGACTTGAAAACAATGTTTACTTAATAGTAAATTAAAAAAGTTTTATCAGCTCTCTATACCATTATTAAAATTTGGTGTTAAGTTTAGCTTAGATGTAGGAGTGAGGCGTATATATCGGAACAGGTACACGGAACAGGTTTCTCTATGAAAAAACTTTACCCTGTTGAAAAACGAATTGCAATTGGACAAGTGGCAAAACAAATCTGACAAAATTTTAACTTGAAATTATACCGGCAGTTTTTTCAAATTGGACAAGTACATTAACCCGCTCTTCGTCCGGCATCTGCGTACCCCAGGACGCGTGTTCGGCCGGCCCGTGCGCCGGCTCCCCGTGCTTCGCGGTCGGAGGGACGTACCGCTGCGGGTGCCCCAACGGCTACGGCTGGGACGCCGGACACGCTGTTTGCTTACAGGTGAGTTAACCTCTGCTGCTGATGACGCACATAACGTCGCTTTAAGTGACGGAATATGGGATGGGACCAAATGTCTTGAAATCGTTGTTCACTAAAGTCACTCGGCTTTTTTAATGTCAAATTATCATCACGATTACGAAACGTGTGCGCGCGCGTGTTTACCCTATGACACTTCGAATGCAACTGGTGGCCCGTTCCAAGGATGGTTCTGGCAGAGGATGCGTCATCTAGTGATGTGCGTTTCTTTTAGTGACGCGACCTTGAGGAGATTTGCCGCCAAAGTGGATTGGCAGGTTTCATAAATCACCAAGCTCGTTTACGATATTTTGCTTTAACGGCACTACCTGATAAAGACCACGATCATAACATTATGAATATAAAAGCAGGAAAAACTACATGCTTTCTGTCAGAATTCCAAGCCACATCATTAGAAGGACACCCGGCTGCTTTAGGTATCATCAAGACTTTACAATTAGTTTAGGTATACTAACAGGATGTAATTATTTATTATTAGGTTTTAGTCCTATGATGTGACAAATTATCATCTCTTAATACAATTTAGTCCTATGATGTGACAAATTATCATCTCTTAATACAATATCGATGAAAATTTTTTAATATTGAACATTAGTCGTATTTCGTACGGAAAATGAAAATACTGGTGTATATCTCCTTTACTATCTCATACCCTTCATCACATTCCTCCTATCTCACCTCCGAATCACATCATGTCAGTCTAAACGCTCGCAACACATCAGGATTATTTCTGGGTCTCGATTCCGTAACTAAAATTGGCAATAGAATCGAATTTAAATCGTAACTTTTAACGGTTTTGGTAGTCTGCAAACAATTCCGAATGTACGAATTTATTTATTGCAGGAGTTCAGCAGACAGGCAGACGGCCCACTTGATGGAAAGCGGTTACCATCGCCTATGGACATTTGCAACATCAAAGGTGCTACAAATGCGCTGCTGCTCTCTTAAGGGAGACTGGAACCTGGTCACTAATGCCGGAACACAACTCAAGGTTGCTATGGCGACATACTTTAGACCAGGGGTGGTAGCCATCCAGTTGGGCAAATGCCCTACCTCCTGGCTGTGGGTTGTTTAGTCGCCCCTTACGACAGTCCGCCCGGCCGCAGGAAATTGTATTCTTTCTCCGTTCCTGCACAGATATATTTTTAGACAAGTACAGCTACAAGTTTAGTGCATGGATGAATGTATGGATATTGTGATATATGTAAATGATCATCAACCTTGTTCGGGTACAGTTGGCTTGTGGATGCGCAACTGCGAGCTGTCTCTTCGGTTGTTCGGCTTTCGGTGACTCGTACCAGTGCGGGTGTCCCACTGGCTACCAGCTGGTGGGAGCGGGTCACTGTCTCACTGCACTGGACGGGGCGCTGCCGCCCGACGACATCGGGGACGCTCCCGTCTTCCCCGTCAGGGATCAGTACAAGATCGGCGGGAAGGAGGAGCTAATATCCAACGAAGGGTGCTTCAGTTGTAAGGTAAGATCAATTCACGAAACTGTCATCTACTGTGGTGATTTTCTGTGACTTCCCTAGCGTAGATTTTGAATATGTATTCCGTGGGGATTCTTGTGTTTTTTGTTGCAGATCTTTAAATTATTTCATACTAAATATCATTAGGACAGTTTTAGGTCTGGGAGTGACATTAGACTGAATTGTTTAAGATTTTATAGTCTTACTGCGGTTTGTTTAATTACTAATACTTAAACTTAACTATTAAACTTCTTTACATAACCGACCTTCACATAAATACAATTTTTTGTAAAAAAGCGACTTTACTTTTTTACTTTGTAGTTGTGCAGATCCTTCAATAGCTTTAGAAATAATATATTAAGCATCTGTAGAAATTTTACAACTGGCACGCGTGTTCAAATTTGCCATCTCGCCCTTCAGTGTATATGCTCTTCAACAAGAGTTGCTCACGATTTCCTTGCAATCACTAATCTGATGCTGACTTGATTATCTGGGTAGTATATATACACTTACAAGTAAAGAAAAAAAAATGAACATCGGTTTAGTCAATATCGTGTTACGAATAAGTGGGTTAATAATGTTTGTGAGTTTCTCTAATTGCTTGCTAAAAGTAGAATCACAAAACAGGTATATGACAGTATTGCCAATGGTAGAGCTGTTGCCGGTAGACCGAGACGAACATACCATGAACAGATATCAGAATTGTTAAAGAAAGGTCAGGTAAAAAGCATTTCAAATAAACGCGCATGTATCAAGAGGTTAATGAAAGTAGGTGAAGCGAAAGTTGTTTGTCAGGATCGTCGCAAGTGGAGATCCATAGTCTCTGCCTACTCCCATGGGAAACAGGCGTGATTTTATGTATGTATGTAGATCTTGATATAGTAACAATGGGGCCGATTTAGTAGTATAAGCTTTCGATGAAAAAATGAAACTCTGTTCACAATTGATGGAGAAGTCGGGTAGTGCACAGATTAAAACAACATACAGACGGATTGAGAACCTCTTCTTTTTGGAAATTGGTTAAAAGGGAACTAAAAAATAAATAAATATAAAATCTATATTTTTAGATTAAATATAAAAATAATATTACCATTTCTTTAAACAGGTGAATGGGAGGAGAAGAAGAGCACCAGATGAAGCTATTGTGTACGCCAATGGAACAACCGTTGTCAGAAAACGCAAACGACGCAGTCGCCGTAAGTAGATATATTGTTTTCTTAAATCTAATGTCGAAGCAACTTGGAGGTGTGTTACTTTTATTTACTGAAGCCAGAACGAAAGAAATATTTATTATACGGGTCCACTTACCAAAGAATAATAAAACTTAATGTGGTATTCCAGGCCGCCGTTCGATCCTCGAACCTGACGTGGAGATGATAGTAGTAACGGCAACTCCAAAACAGACGTGGGGCAGATCCCCACTCATGCGCATAATCCCAGCCGAGGGTGGGGATAAGCCCCACTACAAGATCTCATACGGAGACGAGGGCAAAGACTTCATTCTGTCCAAACGCGACGGTGCTTGGGCGTTACGCTTAAGGAAGCATCTGAAGTCTGATGCAGTCCTGGAAAGGCAGTTGGAGCTCGAAGCGAGGTTCGTGCCGGTGCCGGAGATCGGCAGGAGGCGCAGGAGACGGCACGTGGACACCTCGGTGCCGGCGCCGCTGAAGCTGTATGTGTCGGTGCGCGTCGCGCCACCAAAGCGTTGAGTTCGGGTTATGTAGTGAGACTTGTTTGGACGGTGTTGCCATTTGTCTTATTTCAAAGTTGCCATGTTAACACAAAGTACATCTAAGGTCGCGTCAGCACGGTATTCATGCATTAACTGGTATCTGAGATGAGAATTGGTTCAATTAAATATTTACCCGTTTAAATGCATATTCATTTGAACGGGTTGTCTTCTTTACATATGTGCAGAGATTTGAATGTGTGCAAGGCTTGAAATCGGATAAAATTCGAACCGGTTATAACCTAAGTAGAAAGGAGCTTTTCTTTTCAGTTTTGTTCTTTCTTTTACCTTAAATTTAATGGATTCAGGAACAAAAGTTCGTTAAATAGATAATTATTGTCCTGTAAACCGGTTTTGGACGGTTTTCGCCGCACTTTATAAGTTCAATGTGGTATAGTTTTCAATCGCACATAAACATAATTGTATTGGGAACTGTTGTCATATAGAGAAAGTTATTCGCGCATAACATACCGGTTTGTGAAAGTTTAAATAATAATACTCTTTGTAACATTTATACTCGAGACGAAATAGTTGCATAAAACCGGTTATAACTATAACCGGTAAATTACAACCGGTTTCAAACCTTGTGTGTATGTTAAGAAAAACATCTAGATGAAAGTAGCTTCAGTGGTCCCAAATGTTTTAATGTTTTTTTGGGTTTTATATGTCTCAATAATAAGATCGTTAAAGATCGCATAAAGTAGTTTTAATGCTTTTTTAAGATTCGATACTTAAAGAGTACAGCTTTTTTAAAGCTTATAAAACTAGTTAAATAAAATACTGTGGTACTTTGAAAAACACGTTGCGACACCCATGAATATTTTGAAGTCACTGCCATATTTAAGCGAGAAGCAAATCCACTGCCAACTTGTGTTCGAAATTGGGACCATTCCATGAATTTTCAATAATTCCATTTTGAAACGTTGGCTTGAAATCTCAGTATAAAATTAACAATTATTATTGAAATATTTAGATTAGTCTCCTAATTATTGGTAATCATAATAAATATTCTCAACAATCATGGACCTTTAGATAAAAATATGAAATTACTGCAAATTTAAGAAAAAGCTTTTAGATGAAACAACCTTTTTGCATTTTTTTATCCATTTTAATTTTTGAGTACTTTGTAACCATATTTACTTACAGAATTAGCCATCTATCAAATGCCAGTGAATAATTTGTAAGTTCTTCGTGTTTTATTTTTCTTATATTATGGGAATTATATACTGAAACTAATCGTTTAAAAAAATCAATCAAATAAATTGTCCATGCTTCGATACTTTCAGTGCACGAGACAAAGTCTCAGTGTGCCGAGTTAAAATTCCCTATTTTTTTTAGAAAGACTCCATTCACTTGCAACATTATTTGTGCTTTTGTGTGCGTGTCTGCGAAAATAATTAGATGGCGCTCACACACACGTCGATCGGTTTTGTGCTTCAACTCTGAATGTAATTTTGTAGGAAACTGTCTCTTGGTATATACTCTAAGATTTAAATTCAAAGCCGAGTAAATCAAGAACAAAATATATATATTTTTACATATTTAAGATAGGTCTATGATTTGTTACTACTGTGATTAGATATCAAAAAAATAAGAGAACAGAGGACCAGTATGACTTGGAGATTAGAATTCTTTGTGCCATAAATAATGGTTTGGTTTTGCCAGGATAATTTGCACCAGCTTTATTAACATATTTGCATAATAATCCTTGAGTTGTGTAATCAATGTAAAATTGTCGATAGTCTCACTACTTAAAATCATGAATGTATTGTCGTATGAAGAAACTAAATATGACTGGTTATGTTTTGTGTACGCGATGGAATGTTGTGTCGATGGTAATATTTATGAAATTCGGAATATTAATTTAAATGAAAATGGATTTTATTTTTTTACACAAAAAGTGTATGATGGCGATGAGAAACAATGTTAAAAAAGTATTGTTATAATTTATAAGGAACATCGTTTAGTATTTCAGGAGTTAAATTATTTTCGATTATGTTGTTATGATTAAATTTGGTGTGTTTAAAGTGATTATTTATGGTAATGTTAGCTGTCGCTCAAAATATTTCCAAAATTTCACCATCGGATCGTCATGCAGGCGATCTCGTCGGCAGTATTAAGAATAAATGTGTGAGATGTTTGTATGCATAATACTTAGTTAGAGATCGAAAAATCAACTCGAGTCGAAACATATCGATGTATAATTGTCGATAATTTTATAATAACGAACGATACATCACTAGTTACTTTGCCATTGATTAAACCAGTGTATAGTTGTTTTGCAATTAAGCTTAATTTAAGTGAAGCTATGTTAGAAGTAAGTTGGATGAACTTAACAAAATGCTTTCTTCATATGTGTGCTATGAAAGTAAGTTGTTAATTGTCCAAGTTAAGCTAAGTTAGCAGCATTTTAAGGAGTAAGAATGATCTAATAATATATGTTAAGTCATAATAATTTTATTATATTATTTATTTTTATTTCACAATCTTAAGTTTATTTTAGAATAAATAAAGGATGTCTACTTACTATTATGTGAAACATTGTTAATACTATTTAACGACGAATGCGTTTTAATGGCAATTTTATATTTTTTTAGAGAGTTAGTGAGAATGTCAACGCAATAGATTCTCTTGTAAATATGTGTATACAAAGTAAATTTATTAAAAATCTAATATACATGATCAATTGAAGATGTTTTATTGCTACTAATACATACTACATTATAGACTTGTGTAATTTTATCAGTCACTAATTGTTATACTCCTGGACTTAGGTCTTCCCATTATGGTATGGAAGGTCTTGATGTGCAGGTTTCCTCTCGAATTTGTTTTCACTCTTGAAATTGTAATAACATTTACATTAGAGCAAACAATGTCTAAGTGGTACATTCCCGACCAATATTCGAATCCATGACTTCTGTTATATTAATGTACTTTGTGAATCTATGTTATTGCAATAATGTATGAATACGAAAACGTTACCCAAAAAAGTATTAGGTTACATAAAAAAATTTAAAAGATAAATAATTCCTTCCCAAACAAATTAAATAAATAAACATACTAAAAAAGTTATGGCCTGTCCGCACAGCGATATTTCACAGAACGATTTTTATTCGCGCGTATTAAATTCTGCTACCGGAATCACACCTAGTACGCACTGCGAATAAAATTTCGTAATATTTTTTTCAGTTATTCAGTATTCAGTGCTTGGCTGAGATGCACGTGTAAAATAGACATCCGAACTAAAATTTTAATTTATCTAATGCTAAGGCGGCGAAACAGACGTATCAAAAGATGTCATGAACATTGGATTCACCCACTTACGGCATTGAGACCCATCAAAGGATATATCAAGAGTTACGAAAATACAGCAAAAAGTTTTTTGGCTATTACAGAATGACAAAAAAATCATTCGATAATTTACTACAACTTTCAATAGCGACGTTGCACGACTGAGCGAATCGCGCGAATTTTATTCCACAGTGCGAACATAGCCATACTTACTCTATACGGTACAAAATATTCTCGCGAAAATAAATCGCACCGCTTCGCGATCAATTTTCATCAAGTCACTGATTTTTTTCTCGCGCGATTTTTTTACCGCCAGTGTGCGGCTACTCCTATAATATTCAATGTGTTACAGAATTACGCGAAAGAATCGTGCTGTGAAATATCGCTGTGCGGACAGGCTCTAAAGTAAAACAACAATCAGGGCGTTCCATTAGTAGCTCACAACGCCCAAAATGCTCCGTTAGCCGTTCCACAAAGCGACCGCAGTCGTTGTGGTCGTGGCGAAAACGTCACTAATGAGGTCAACATTTTCGATCACACAACACTGACAACGACCCATGTCAAGAGGTGGGTCGAATAGCAGTTCCACTTAGGTTTACGATTGCAACGCCGGAAAGAAAGTGGAACGGGAAAAATCGCGGTCGTGAACGTGGTCTTTGTGAGTCCCTAATTGAATGTAGCCAATACACAGCGACCTTTTCAAGTGGCAACCAAAACTACTTGCTGTCACTCAAAAAGAAATACTCTGTCATGTCAAAATGTCACGCAAAATAAATACAAGAAACAATATTTTCCTAATACCTCTTTAACATTTTTGTACAATCCCTTGTCAAGGCTTTCAACTACAAATATATTCGTGGAGATATCAGAAACAAATACAAAATGTCAAAAAAGAAAGGCACAGAAGAGTTCTCCTGTGAAATGTATAGTAACAAGTTCTTCGCGCTATGTGCGGCAGGGGGCGCATTGGCGTGTGGATCCACTCATGCATTTGTCACACCCCTGGACTTGGTCAAATGCCGACTCCAAGTAGACCCGAAGAAGTACAAGTCCATATTCACAGGCTTCGGAGTATCGTTCAAAGAAGGCGGTATGCCTAACCTGGTTAAGGGCTGGGCGCCGACCCTGATAGGCTACTCACTTCAAGGCTCAGCCAAATTCTGCGGATATGAATACTTCAAATATCGTTTCGCGAATATGGTAGATGAGGAAAATGCTTTCTTATACCGAACATACTTGTATCTAGCAGCAGCAGCGTCGGCCGAATTAATCGCCGACGTTTTCTTAGCTCCATTCGAAGCAACTAAAGTAAGGATGCAGACGACTCCAGGCTACACAGCACAAATGAGGAAAGCCATGCCACATATGCTCTCAACTGAAGGTATGGGGGTGTTCTATAGAGGATTATCGCCTTTATGGGGAAGACAGGTACCTTACACCATGATGAAGTTCTCTTCCTTTGAGAAAACTGTAGAATACCTGTACGCGAACCTGGTTCCAAAGCCCAGGGAGCAGTGCACGAAAGTTGAACAGTTAATAGTGACTTTCACAGCAGGATATATCGCCGGGGTGTTATGTGCTATTGTGTCACATCCAGCGGACACTATTGTGTCGAAGTTAAATAAGGACCCGGGGGCATCTATCGGTGGTATCATATCGGAAGTGGGGCCAGTTGGGATCTGGAGAGGTTTGGTGGCTCGTATCTTCATGATCGGGACTCTGACTGGGCTGCAGTGGTTTATTTATGACGCTTTCAAGGTGTATACGGGAATGCCTCGACCTCCTCCCGCACCGATGCCCGAGTCTCTCAGAAAGAAGCTGGCGGCACAAAAGAAATGAAGCGTTCCGTGGAGTTGATATCAATTGTGGTGAAGTTCTTTTTAGTCTGTATTTCGTCAGTTCTGAAATAAACAAGTTTTATATCTTTGGATTGCTAAATACTCGATTAAAATAGACTTTGTTGTGATCAATTAATATTGACTGATTTGTTCAGTCTGTCTATTATGATATGATCCAAAACTTTTCAAGGGGGTCTAGAGGTCACGTCTTAATACTCATCGGTTTCTAGGTACAAACTACCTTCTACACATATTCGCTCCTAACATCGTGTTATTTGAGCAATGTAATGTCTCTCCTCAATCTGGAGATATGTTGGTGCTAGTGACTCTGTCATTTAGATGTAGTTAAGGGGTTAATGCGTTATTTGTGATGCGAACAATGACAGATACCGTATGTATATAATGTAGTTAATTGATGGTACCTTCCACCCATTTTAATCTTATATGTAAAATTCTCGAGTCGCGTTGTTTGTAGTTAACCTCCTCCGAAACGGCTTGACGCTTGACCGATTCTCATGAAATTTTGTGTGCATATTGGGTAGGTCTGAGAATCGGACAGCATCTATTTTTCATCCCCCTAAATGTTAAGGGTAGTCCACCCCTAAATTTGTTTTTACGTCTAGATTTTTTTTTATTTCTTTATGATACAGCATTTAAAAATACATACAACCCTAAATTTTCAACCCTCTACGATCAATCCCTATTATTTATTGGGCAGGAGGACGTCTGGCGGGACAACTAGTATTATATAAAATTATTAGAGCTAGGCATGTTTGCTGATGAGTCTTGCGCCGCTTCTTTTCTCAAGTGACAATACCTTTGTTGCGAAGTGGTGGTAAATTAGATTAGGCTCTCATAGGGTAATTAATAAAGATACCAATTGTGGTCAAATGAGTCTTATTTATAGAGTTAAAAATAACTCTACAAGCTAATAATAATTTATAGAGTTAACGAATAGTCACAGTGTACCCGTGTATATTTTTTTTTATTGCATGAGTTTAGCAGACAGGTAGATGGCCCACCTGATGACAAGTGTAGCCCATAACAAGCGTGACTGGCTTAATTGTGATATAATGTCTCTATTTGTCAGCCCATTGTTAAACAAAAATTGTAAGTAATAGTACTATCCTATAGCAATAAAATATAATATTTAACGGAATCCATGTCGAAAACAAGTACCTAAAGGCATCGAAACGGCAGTTGATGCGATAATATAAGAAAGAGGCGCATCCCGGGGCAATAACAATAATGCGAGGATTTATCCCGGTTCGTGGTCCACTGTGCCGGATTTACCCGGACGATACTAGTCAGAGGTAAATGGACTCGAGATCACTATGTCATCATACCACTCGATTTAACTCTGGATGTAAGTTTCATCGGTTGATATATGGTCAGTTATTTGGTTGCAAGTTTTCTAACACTGTTGTACTTGTAAATAACTTATTGTTATTAATAATTTCTTAAGTTTTCTCGACTAGTATACATAATAAAGCTACGTTGTAACAAAACCAACTTGATTGATAATTTATTTTATTTTTTCTCCTACACATTTTAATATTATATAAAATTATTAGGGCTAGGTTTCTTTGCTAGTAAAGAGTTTTTTGCGCTACTTCTTCTCTTCAAGCCACAACATGTTGCGAAGCAGTGTTAAATTAGATAAGGCTCCCACAGAGTAAGTAATAACCATAAACAAAAATAAAACTAAATAATTAAAATGAAATAGTTGGCGGTAGGCTAAATAAAACATTAACAATACTCGTTGGACAGATGTCAACTTTGTCGTCCGTGAGCACGGCCACTGAAAAGCGGTCGAAACGTCGGAATAACCAAAATCAAATAAATCACCGCGCTTAAAACCGTTAAAACTTAGTTTTATTATAATGTACAATTAACCAAAAGAATCTTATAACCGTTTTACTTACAGCGAATATAACATGATAAATTTTAATATTTGATTTAGGTATTTACGTTTACCCACATCTCCTAACTTCCAAAACTTAACAGCCATGTAGGGGAATGTTGAAACTGATTCCTGATTAAATATTTACATCTTGTTGGTAACATATTTCTTAAAGTTGCATCTCGTTTTCTCTAAATTCGCTCTTATTACCTCGAACCAAAGTTTATATTAAGGTCATGAACGTTCCATCTTGTCATATGACTTAATCAAATTTTATATACAGCTCACGCACAGGAAAACAATACATCGGAGCACGCTGTAAGGTCGAAGAAGATGGCATAAATAAAGTTGGTAAATTCTTCATACAGCAAGACTACAAGTCTCGTAACTTCGATAACTTGGCACGTTTCGGTGAAGTTACAAAATCGAATTTTTGTTGGGGCATCGTTCTTGATAGGTTTTTGATATCAAGAAATAATATATCCCTTATTTCAATGTCTTTGTTATCTGTGTTTCAAATGTAAACGAGTTTGCTTTGATTTGCTTCATGTTTCAATTGCTATAAGGTAGTACAAAGGGCGCGAGTTCGATCCTGACTGGCACGCATGCACCTCTTAGCCAGTTTTCTGATCTAATGTGCATATTATTACATTTACCACGTGCTAACAACGGTGAAGGAAAAAATTGTGAAAGATGCAATCGGCATATCGAGATAACCGATGTGTCAAACCTACCAAGCCGCCTTAGACAAGCGTGACGGGTGTACTGTCCGGTCCCTTATAATGGGAGGCCCGAGCCCAGCAGTGGGACATATACGCTACTTTACAGATTAGAGGGTATTTTAAGAAACTGATCAAAAAGAGAATGACAAAAAAAAAATGTGGATAGAGGAGATGGTATAGGTGGACCAAGGCGCACTTATCAACACTGATTAGATAATAATCAGAGCAAAGATAAAACAAAAAGCACATTAAGCTGACGGTTTGTATGAAGGGGTTAATGAAGGTTAATAAGTTTGGTTAGTTAAAGAAACAAATGTATGGCCTCTTAAGCCGGGGCTCATGCCCCGGGCGGCAAATTCAAACTTGGCAGAAAAATACACAACTCATGATTAACGCAACTTTGACCACCGAGACCTTCAGTACTTAAGCACATAAATTACTTTTCGCGGGACACGTAGGTTAAAAGACACAGATGCACGCATGTCCATCAGTGGGCGTTTGATGGCTGAAATGGTGTTGAGGATTACGGTAAAAATAGACAAGCGAGGCTGCATTTTTAGGTTTTGGGCCCCCCTCGAAAAGTGCAAGATTTGGGGCTGACTCATATTGTCTATAGACTTGCTGTATGAAGAATTTACCAACTTTATTTATGCCATCTTCTTCGACCTTACAGCGTGCTCCGATGTATTGTTTTCCTGTGCGTGAGCTGTATATAAAATTTGATTAAGTCATATGACAAGATGGAACGTTCATGACCTTAATATAAACTTTGGTTCGAGGTAATAAGAGCGAATTTAGAGAAAACGAGATGCAACTTTAAGAAATATGTTACCAACAAGATGTAAATATTTAATCAGGAATCAGTTTCAACATTCACCTACATGGCTGTTAAGTTTTGGAAGTTAGGAGATGTGGGTAAACGTAAATACCTAAATCAAATATTAAAATTTATCATGTTATATTCGCTGTAAGTAAAACGGTTATAAGATTCTTTTGGTTAATTGTACATTATAATAAAACTAAGTTTTAACGGTTTTAAGCGCGGTGATTTATTTGATTTTGGTTATTCCGACGTTTCGGCCGCTTTTCAGTGGCCGTGGTCACGGACGACAAAGGTGACATCTGTCCAACGAGTATTGTTAATGTTTTATTTAGCCTACCGCCAACTATTTCATTTTAATTATTTAGTTTTATTTTTGTTTATGGTTATTACTTACTCTGTGGGAGCCTTATCTAATTTAACACTGCTTCGCAACATGTTGTGGCTTGAAGAGAAGAAGTAGCGCAAAAAACTCTTTACTAGCAAAGAAACCTAGCCCTAATAATTTTATATAATATTAAAATGTGTAGGAGAAAAAATAAAATAAATTATCAATCAAGTTGGTTTTGTTACAACGTAGCTTTATTATGTATACTAGTCGAGAAAACTTAAGAAATTATTAATAACAATAAGTTATTTACAAGTACAACAGTGTTAGAAAACTTGCAACCAAATAACTGACCATATATCAACCGATGAAACTTACATCCAGAGTTAAATCGAGTGGTATGATGACATAGTGATCTCGAGTCCATTTACCTCTGACTAGTATCGTCCGGGTAAATCCGGCACAGTGGACCACGAACCGGGATAAATCCTCGTATTATTGTTATTGCCCCGGGATGCGCCTCTTTCTTATATTATCGCATCAACTGCCGTTTCGATGCCTTTAGGTACTTGTTTTCGACATGGATTCCGTTAAATATTATATTTTATTGCTATAGGATAGTACTATTACTTACAATTTTTGTTTAACAATGGGCTGACAAATAGAGACATTATATCACAATTAAGCCAGTCACGCTTGTTATGGGCTACACTTGCCATCAGGTGGGCCTGTCTGCTAAACTCATGCAATAAAAAAAAATACACGGGTACACTGTGACTATTCGTTAACTCTATAAATTATTATTAACTTGTAGAGTTATTTTTAACTCTATAAATAAGACTCATTTGACCACAATTAGTATCTTTATTAATTACCCTATGAGAGCCTAATCTAATTTACCACCACTTCGCAACAAAGGTATTGTCACTTGAGAAAAGAAGCGGCGCAAGACTCATCAGCAAACATGCCTAGCTCTAATAATTTTATATAATACTAGTTGTCTCGCCAGACGTCCTCCTGCCCAATAAATAATAGGGATTGATCGTAGAGGGTTGAAAATTTAGGGTTGTATGTATTTTTAAGTGCTGTATCATAAAGAAATAAAAAAAATTCTAGACATAAAAACAAATTTAGGGGTGGACTACCCTTAACATTTAGGGGGATGAAAAATAGATGCTGTCCGATTCTCAGACCTACCCAATATGCACACAAAATTTCATGAGAATCGGTCAAGCGTCAAGCCGTTTCGGAGGAGGTTAACTACAAACACCGCGACTCGAGAATTTTACATATAAGATTAAAATGGGTGGAAGGTACCATCAATTAACTACATTATATACATACGGTATCTGTCATTGTTCGCATCACAAATAACGCATTAACCCCTTAACTACATCTAAATGACAGAGTCACTAGCAACAACATATCTCCAGATTGAGGAGAGACATTACATTGCTCAAATAACACGATGTTAGGAGCGAATATTTGTAGAAGGTAGTTTGTACCTAGAAACCGATGAGTATTAAGACGTGACCTCTGTCTAGAGGTCAAGGGGGTCTCCCCTTGAAAAGTTTTGGATCATATCATAATAGACAGACTGAACAAATCAATCAATATTAATTGATCACAACAAAGTCTATTTTAATCGAGTATTTAGCAATCCAAAGATATAAAACTTGTTTATTTCAGAACTGACGAAATACAGACTTACAAAGAACTTCACCACAATTGATATCAACTCCACGGAACGCTTCATTTCTTTTGTGCCGCCAGCTTCTTTCTGAGAGACTCGGGCATCGGTGCGGGAGGAGGTCGAGGCATTCCCGTATACACCTTGAAAGCGTCATAAATAAACCACTGCAGCCCAGTCAGAGTCCCGATCATGAAGATACGAGCCACCAAACCTCTCCAGATCCCAACTGGCCCCACTTCCGATATGATACCACCGATAGATGCCCCCGGGTCCTTATTTAACTTCGACACAATAGTGTCCGCTGGATGTGACACAATAGCACATAACACCCCGGCGATATATCCTGCTGTGAAAGTCACTATTAACTGTTCAACTTTCGTGCACTGCTCCCTGGGCTTTGGAACCAGGTTCGCGTACAGGTATTCTACAGTTTTCTCAAAGGAAGAGAACTTCATCATGGTGTAAGGTACCTGTCTTCCCCATAAAGGCGATAATCCTCTATAGAACACCCCCATACCTTCAGTTGAGAGCATATGTGGCATGGCTTTCCTCATTTGTGCTGTGTAGCCTGGAGTCGTCTGCATCCTTACTTTAGTCGCTTCGAATGGAGCTAAGAAAACGTCGGCGATCAGTTCGGCCGACGCTGCTGCTGCTAGATACAAGTATGTTCGGTATAAGAAAGAATTTTCCTCATCTACCATATTCGCGAAACGATATTTGAAGTATTCATATCCGCAGAATTTGGCTGAGCCTTGAAGTGAGTAGCCTATCAGGGTCGGCGCCCAGCCCTTAACCAGGTTAGGCATACCGCCTTCTTTGAACGATACTCCGAAGCCTGTGAATATGGACTTGTACTTCTTCGGGTCTACTTGGAGTCGGCATTTGACCAAGTCCAGGGGTGTGACAAATGCATGAGTGGATCCACACGCCAATGCGCCCCCTGCCGCACATAGCGCGAAGAACTTGTTACTTTACTATACATTTCACAGGAGAACTCTTCTGTGCCTTTCTTTTTTGACATTTTGTATTTGTTTCTGATATCTCCACGAATATATTTGTAGTTGAAAGCCTTGACAAGGGATTGTACAAAAATGTTAAAGAGGTATTAGGAAAATATTGTTTCTTGTATTTATTTTGCGTGACATTTTGACATGACAGAGTATTTCTTTTTGAGTGACAGCAAGTAGTTTTGGTTGCCACTTGAAAAGGTCGCTGTGTATTGGCTACATTCAATTAGGGACTCACAAAGACCACGTTCACGACCGCGATTTTTCCCGTTCCACTTTCTTTCCGGCGTTGCAATCGTAAACCTAAGTGGAACTGCTATTCGACCCACCTCTTGACATGGGTCGTTGTCAGTGTTGTGTGATCGAAAATGTTGACCTCATTAGTGACGTTTTCGCCACGACCACAACGACTGCGGTCGCTTTGAGGAACGGCTAACGGAGCAGTTTGGGCGTTGTGAGCTACTAATGGAACGCCCTGATTGTTGTTTTACTTTAGAGCCTGTCCGCACAGCGATATTTCACAGCACGATTCTTTCGCGTAATTCTGTAACACATTGAATATTATAGGAGTAGCCGCACACTGGCGGTAAAAAAATCGCGCGAGAAAAAAATCAGTGACTTGATGAAAATTGATCGCGAAGCGGTGCGATTTATTTTCGCGAGAATATTTTGTACCGTATAGAGTAAGTATGGCTATGTTCGCACTGTGGAATAAAATTCGCGCGATTCGCTCAGTAGTGCAACGTCGCTATTGAAAGTTGTAGTAAATTATCGAATGATTTTTTTGTCATTCTGTAATAGCCAAAAAACTTTTTGCTGTATTTTCGTAACTCTTGATATATCCTTTGATGGGTCTCAATGCCGTAAGTGGGTGAATCCAATGTTCATGACATCTTTTGATACGTCTGTTTCGCCGCCTTAGCATTAGATAAATTAAAATTTTAGTTCGGATGTCTATTTTACACGTGCATCTCAGCCAAGCACTGAATACTGAATAACTGAAAAAAATATTACGAAATTTTATTCGCAGTGCGTACTAGGTGTAATTCCGGTAGCAGAATTTAATACGCGCGAATAAAAATCGTTCTGTGAAATATCGCTGTGCGGACAGGCCATAACTTATTTAGTATGTTTATTTATTTAATTATTTATTTTTTAATTTTTTTTAGTAACCTAATACTTTTTTGGGTAACGTTTTCGTATTCATACATTATTGCAATAACATAGATTCACAAAGTACATTAATATAACAGAAGTCATGGATTCGAATATTGGTCGGGAATGTACCACTTAGACATTGTTTGCTCTAATGTAAATGTTATTACAATTTCAAGAGTGAAAACAAATTCGAGAGGAAACCTGCACATCAAGACCTTCCATACCATAATGGGAAGACCTAAGTCCAGGAGTATAACAATTAGTGACTGATAAAATTACACAAGTCTATAATGTAGTATGAATTAGTAGCAATAAAACATCTTCAATTGATCATGTATATTAGATTTTTAATAAATTTACTTTGTATACACATATTTACAAGAGAATCTATTGCGTTGACATTCTCACTAACTCTCTAAAAAAATATAAAATTGCCATTAAAACGCATTAGTCGTTAAATAGGATTAACAATTTTTCACATAATAGTAAGTAGACATCCTTTATTTATTCTAAAATAAACTTAAGATTGTGAAATAAAAATAAATAATATAATAAAATTATTATGACTTAACATATATTATTAGATCATTCTTACTCCTTAAAATGCTGCTAACTTAGCTTAACTTGGACAATTAACAACTTACTTTCATAGCACACATATGAAGAAAGCATTTTGTTAAGTTCATCCAACTTACTTCTAACTTAGCTTCACTTAAATTAAGCTTAATTGCAAAACAACTATACACTGGTTTAATCAATGGCAAAGTAACTAGTGATGTATCGTTCGTTATTATAAAATTATCGACAATTATACATCGATATGTTTCGAGTCGAGTTGATTTTTCGATTTCTAACTAAGTATTATGCATACAAACATCTCACACATTTATTCTTAATACTGCCGACGAGATCGCCTGCATGACGATCCGATGGTGAAATTTTGGAAATATTTTGAGCGACAGCTAACATTACCATAAATAATCACTTTAAACACACTGAATATGATGGAGATACTCTTCTGGTAATTATTTTAAAATGAAAAACTAAAAAGTGTTATTAACGTGTAATGTCTCTAAACTTGATATTGCTAAGAAGGGGGAATTCCCCTAACGGCTACCGCTGTCAATATTTAAACGGCGTGTTCCGTGATCGTTTTCAATTTGCTTGAAATCTGGCGTAAGTGCGCGAACATGCCCGCGGGCGTTGAAAGCTTGCATTTCAACCTTTGATCCATCATCTAGGGGCAGTGGACATATTTTACTGAATGAGCGTCTAATCACGCCGCTGGAAGTTTTTATATCGGCCACACGTGCCACGTTGTCAGAACCAGGGTGTAGGGCTACTATCCGCCCTAATCTCCACTTTAAAGGTGGAAGGTTGTCTTCCTTTATGACGACAAGAGCATCTATCTTCAGAGGAGTATTTTCAGTACGCCATTTTGTTCGCTGCTGAAGCTCGGAAATATATTCCTTGCTCCACCTTCTCCAAAAATGTTGCCGAAGCTGCTCAATGCGATGAAATCTATTTAGATGGGTGAAATTATTATCCTGGAGGTCCTTCGTAGGTAGTGAAGTAAGAGGGCGGCCGATTAAAAAATGTCCAGGGGTCAAGGGCATCATATCTTCTGGTTGAGACGACAGTGGTGTCAATGGCCGGGAATTCAAAATTGCTTCAATTTGGACTAAAGTAGTATTTAGTTCCTCATAACTCAAATTACAATTTCCCAACACTCTGACTAAATGAAATTTGGTGGATTTCACACCCGCCTCCCAAATGCCACCGAAGTGTGGTGAATAAGCAGGGATAAAATGGAATTCTATGCCCTCATTCGCCAGATCACTAGATAAAGATTGACCATTATCCTTGAGAAACTTAGCTAAGTCATTGTATGCTCCTACAAACGTAGTGCCATTATCGGAGTAAATCTGAGAGGGTTTTCCACGACGAGATATAAACCTACGCAGGGCCAATAAATAATTATTACTAGTTAAATCTCCCACCAGTTCCAAGTGTATTGCCTTCGTAGCAAAACAAACAAATATGACGATGTACACCTTTACAATTCTGCAGCCTCGTCCTTGGCGACTGGCGGAGGAGATCGGGCCTGCATAGTCAACTCCAATAGTTCTAAAGGGATAGCCTCCAGGGGAGAGACGCTGCCGTGGCAAATTACCCATTAACGGAGCTATAACACTGCCTTTCATTCGCGAGCATTTTACGCAGCGGCGATAACATGCTTTAGCTAAATTACGGCCACCTATAGGCCAATAAGTTTCTCTGATTGACGCCAGTAATAATTGGGGACCTGCATGCATAAGCTTGATATGTTCAAGTTCAAATAATAATTTAGAAAATCGATGTGTGGACTGTATTAAAATGGGGTGTTTTTTATCATAATCAAAATCAGAATTTCCAAGACGGCCACCTACTCGCATAACATTAAATTGATCTAAAAATACATTGAATTTTAATAATGGACTTTTATTAGGTAATTTCTTATTATTAATTAAAATATTATACTCAATAAATGATTCTGCTTGTGATACACGAATTATTACATTTAAAGCAACATCTAACTCGGTGTGAGAAAGATAATTGTACTTCGGTAACTGCTTTTGACATGCATTTTTGAATCGCAGTACATATGCTACCGCACGTTTAAGACGATTCAAATTCGAAAATCTATCAAAATCAATAAATTTTGTTAGTTTAGAAGAGTCGTTAGTTGTCATAAGGTAAGATATTTCAGTACGTGTCTCTGGTAATACTTCATTCACTGATAAATTAGAAGGCCAGTTGATGGAAGCTTCCTTTAAAAAGTCTGGCCCCGACCACCACATGTCGAGGGACTCAATGGATTCAACATTAACGCCACGTGAAATGAAATCTGCTGGGTTGTGTTCTGTAGGAACATGTCGCCAGACGCAATTACTAGTTTTGTCTAAAATCTCCCCAATACGATTGCGTACAAATGTGTGCAACTTGCTTGGTAACATTTTAAGCCAGCCTAATAAGATTGTGGAGTCAGTCCAGAATATAGTACGTACCGGTTTTATTTTTATCGAATTTAAGACTCTTTCATACAATCGAGTACCTAATAAAGCGCCACATAGCTCAAGTCTTGGAATTGTGAGAGGCCTAATAGGAGCGACTCGACTCTTAGCTATTAAAAGTCTAGTCATAATATTGCCCTTGGTGTCAATACTGCGCACGTACAAGCATGCACCGTATGCTTTTTCGGAGGCGTCTGAAAATATATGAAATTCTAATAGTTCGTATTTATCAAGTACAATACGACGCGGTATGTTTATGTTATTTAGAAGATGTAATTTATTAACTATATTGACCCAAACATCCTCTATAGTTGATGGTATCGGTTCATCCCAAGATAATTTATGTAACCATAATTGCTGTAATAACATTTTCATACTGATAACTATGGGAGCAACCATACCTAAGGGATCAAATATTTGAGACATGATAGAAAGCATAGATCGCTTTGTATTTATTTTTGAAATTAATATGCCAATTGGAAAACACAGTTCATCAGACTCAGCTCGCCATCCTAAACCTAAAGTTTTACTTGGCTCATTGTTGCCAATGTTTAAATCTAATGGTAACTGAGAGGTGTCCGATACTAATGTGGGGACATTTGATTTCCATTTACGAAGATGAAAGTGAGCTGAAGCGAGAGTTGACGTTAATATTTTGCGTAAATTAAGGACTTCATTAATGTTATCTCCTCCACTTAACAGATCGTCTACGAAAAAATCGTGCAATATAATTTCGCTAACCCTTTTATCCTGACAGTCTAGACCTAACTGTTTAAGGCATCTGGTTGCGAGGAAAGGCGCACTGGCGGTGCCGTACGTAACCGTGTTTAATTGATATGCCATCAGCGGTTTGTTCGGACTATCACGCCAGACTATTTGTTGTAAATGTCTGTCATCTGGATGGACTAATATCTGCCGGTACATTTTTTCAACATCTGCCATTAATATATATTTATGTAACCGAAATCGTAAAAGGATAGATAAAAGATCGTCTTGTACCGTAGGCCCTACCATCTGTAAACTATTAAAAGTAACTCCGTTAGATGTCTTACTACTTGCATTGAAAACTGCCCTTAACTTAGTAGTAGTACTGTTCATGCGTAAAACACCGTGGTGGGGAATAAAATGCGCATTATCGGTTTGGCTGAGCTTGCACTCGGACATATGCCCTAATGCCTCATATTCTGTCATAAACTCACGGTACATATTACATAGGGTTGGCTCACGCAACAGTCTACGTTCTAAAGAAAGAAAACACTGGGTAGCCCTATGCAAAGAGTTGCCTAATATACTAGGATTTTCCTTCAAAGGAATTTTTACGCAAAACTGACCATTTACTCTCGTTGTGTTGTTGATGAAATGTTCTTCGCACAATTTATGCTCTGATGAATAGTCAGAACGTTGACTCACTTCTTCCAGGCTCCAAAACCGTGTTAGCTGATTTCGAATACTATCAGTAGAACTAACAGACTCTGGATTGATAACAGAAAAATGACATTTAAACGATTGTGACAAACCATGGCTTTGTTTATTTATAATTGGGCCGGAAACTATCCACCCTAACTTAGTTTCGCATAAAATTGGTTTACCGAAACCTAAATTAAGTTTCTGTGTGCCTATAACGTCCCAGAAAATATCCGCGCCTAGTATTATATCAATTGCTGCCGGCTCGTGGAAACTAGGATCTGCCAATGGCAAATTCGTAGGAATATTAAGTTCACGTAAGTCGACAGAACGGCTCGGTACATTGTCTGTTAGCGACGGCAACACGAAACATCTTAAATTAGTCGCAAAGTCTCCACTAAGCGACATCATGGGCACGAAACACATTTTATTAATGTGTGATGTCACATTATTAATGCCTAATATTGATTCATTTATATGACTATACGGCAGGTTAAGTTTTTGATGTAAATCAGACGTCATCAAACAAGAAGTGCTCCCGCTATCAAGTACAGCGCGTGCTATGTGCTCACGATGATTCACGTCGAATAACTTAATTAAAACCGTAGATAAGAGAACATCAACCTGTTGGCCGTCGCAGCGCTTACTGGAAGCCGAGACGTTTGCAGCGAGTGCCACGGGATTCGCACCTTCCGTGGAGGGGGATGAACATCTCTTATCAACGTGCGGCTCGCGGTCGCGGTGCATAACCGGTTTTAGTACATTATATTCGGCGACGTGAATAAGGGTATTGTGCCGGCGCTTGCATAACTTACATCCTGATTTTTTACATTTATTCGCATAATGCCCACTATTAAAACAATTGAAACATACTTTATAACTAGGCAATAATTTTAGACGGGTTTCATTAGTAAGTGATAAGAATTGCGGACAGTTAATTAATTTGTGATCGCCACTACACCTGGGACATGGACTCGTTGATTTTATTAAACTATTGCTGTTAGGTGTTTGAGAACTGTCTACCGATACCATCGCTTTGTGTTTATACGGTTTAGTGACGGTGTTGTTGTTTTGCTGCGTTGTGGATTGTGATAGTTCAATAGTTTCAAGAAGGTCCGTGCGCATTTTAATGAATTGAACAAAATGATGCATTGTTATCGGTAATTCATGTTCTAAATGGCCTTTAAATTCTTCCCATTCGCGAAACGTTTTGGAATCTAGTTTATGTGCGAGTATATAAATGAGAAGTGTGTCCCAATGCTGGACAGGTTCCCCTAGTGCCTGTAAAGTGCGTATACTTTTTGTAAATTGGTCCATCATCCGTTTCAAAGTGTTTGACGATTCTCGTGTGATTTTATCTATGTTGAATATTGATGAAACGTGATTTTGAATTAGAAGACGCTTATTATCGTACCTGTCGCATAACAGCTTCCAGGCAGTGCTATAATTCAGTTCACAAAACTGTATGGATTGGATTACCACGGCAGCTGACCCTTCCAATGATGCCCGAAGGTAATGGAACTTTGTAATAATATCAATGTCCTCATTAGAGTGGATCAAACTGTGAAATGTATCCCTAAACTCAAGCCAATCATCATAGCTACCACTAAACTTTGGAAGCTGAATTGTAGGCAATTTAACGGGCTTATTATGATTGGAACTATGAGAACCACACTCACTAGGCTGCGCAGATTTATTATGGTTCTTTACTATCTCCTGTGCTTTGCATATGAGGTCATAATACTGGGACTCAAATTCCTCGCGTTCGGTAATTTGTGTCTCCAAGTTTGACATGCACTCTAATTTACTTTGAGTTTCATCATAGAGGGCATACAATGACTCGAGCTTTTGTATTCTTAGCTCTAATTTTAGAATATCATGAGATGTAATTGATGCTAAATCTAGTGACTGTAGAAATGTATCAAAAATACTCATACGACCTTTGAAACTATTACGTTTCTTGATAAGGTCTTCGAGCTCCCTTGCCGCCGCCGCTTCCTGCTTATCACTCCTGGACATTGTGGGAGACGAATATGATATCCTGGAACGTAATTAAATGAATATTACAGTATAATTCAATAATATTTAGCTATGAGTTTACTAAATGGACAAACAGTTCAAGGATATTTAAATTTATACAGCAAAAGTATTAAATAAAATTTATATTATGAGACAATTATACAATAAGGTGAATTATTATTAATGTACAAACAAATTAATTTATTATTTAGACCTACTTGTTGATTGATAATATGAACAAATTCGGAAAAAACTATAAATTGTTGTTAATTAATGTTGCTTTTATGCAAACAGTATGATGAACATACAAATTAACTTAAAATTATACAAAATTATAGTTTCAAATAATAAAACCGTTATTTTGCTCAAATACAAATAGGATGAAAAATTAATGGTTTTGTATGTACTAACCTTATTTTAAACACATTAATAGCTTTAATATTACCTATGAAGAGTGTTGGGTTAAACTAAACGATAATCTTTAAGATAAATTAATATCCAAGCCACTTTATACCACTTCTTGAATTTTCTGTAGATTTCGTTATGCCCTTGATAATTCTCCAATTATTTGATAAATTCCTTAATTATTGTTGCTCATTCTGCATCAGGTAAGGCCTATTATCCGGCTCGAAGGACCAATGAATATGATGGAGATACTCTTCTGGTAATTATTTTAAAATGAAAAACTAAAAAGTGTTATTAACGTGTAATGTCTCTAAACTTGATATTGCTAAGAAGGGGGAATTCCCCTAACGGCTACCGCTGTCAATATTTAAACGGCGCGTTCCGTGATCGTTTTCAATTTGCTTGAAATCTGGCGTAAGTGCGCGAACATGCCCGCGGGCGTTGAAAGCTTGCATTTCAACCTTTGATCCATCATCTAGGGGCAGTGGACATATTTTACTGAATGAGCGTCTAATCACGCCGCTGGAAGTTTTTATATCGGCCACACGTGCCACGTTGTCAGAACCAGGGTGTAGGGCTACTATCCGCCCTAATCTCCACTTTAAAGGTGGAAGGTTGTCTTCCTTTATGACGACAAGAGCATCTATCTTCAGAGGAGTATTTTCAGTACGCCATTTTGTTCGCTGCTGAAGCTCGGAAATATATTCCTTGCTCCACCTTCTCCAAAAATGTTGCCGAAGCTGCTCAATGCGATGAAATCTATTTAGATGGGTGAAATTATTATCCTGGAGGTCCTTCGTAGGTAGTGAAGTAAGAGGGCGGCCGATTAAAAAATGTCCAGGGGTCAAGGGCATCATATCTTCTGGTTGAGACGACAGTGGTGTCAATGGCCGGGAATTCAAAATTGCTTCAATTTGGACTAAAGTAGTATTTAGTTCCTCATAACTCAAATTACAATTTCCCAACACTCTGACTAAATGAAATTTGGTGGATTTCACACCCGCCTCCCAAATGCCACCGAAGTGTGGTGAATAAGCAGGGATAAAATGGAATTCTATGCCCTCATTCGCCAGATCACTAGATAAAGATTGACCATTATCCTTGAGAAACTTAGCTAAGTCATTGTATGCTCCTACAAACGTAGTGCCATTATCGGAGTAAATCTGAGAGGGTTTTCCACGACGAGATATAAACCTACGCAGGGCCAATAAATAATTATTACTAGTTAAATCTCCCACCAGTTCCAAGTGTATTGCCTTCGTAGCAAAACAAACAAATATGACGATGTACACCTTTACAATTCTGCAGCCTCGTCCTTGGCGACTGGCGGAGGAGATCGGGCCTGCATAGTCAACTCCAATAGTTCTAAAGGGATAGCCTCCAGGGGAGAGACGCTGCCGTGGCAAATTACCCATTAACGGAGCTATAACACTGCCTTTCATTCGCGAGCATTTTACGCAGCGGCGATAACATGCTTTAGCTAAATTACGGCCACCTATAGGCCAATAAGTTTCTCTGATTGACGCCAGTAATAATTGGGGACCTGCATGCATAAGCTTGATATGTTCAAGTTCAAATAATAATTTAGAAAATCGATGTGTGGACTGTATTAAAATGGGGTGTTTTTTATCATAATCAAAATCAGAATTTCCAAGACGGCCACCTACTCGCATAACATTAAATTGATCTAAAAATACATTGAATTTTAATAATGGACTTTTATTAGGTAATTTCTTATTATTAATTAAAATATTATACTCAATAAATGATTCTGCTTGTGATACACGAATTATTACATTTAAAGCAACATCTAACTCGGTGTGAGAAAGATAATTGTACTTCGGTAACTGCTTTTGACATGCATTTTTGAATCGCAGTACATATGCTACCGCACGTTTAAGACGATTCAAATTCGAAAATCTATCAAAATCAATAAATTTTGTTAGTTTAGAAGAGTCGTTAGTTGTCATAAGGTAAGATATTTCAGTACGTGTCTCTGGTAATACTTCATTCACTGATAAATTAGAAGGCCAGTTGATGGAAGCTTCCTTTAAAAAGTCTGGCCCCGACCACCACATGTCGAGGGACTCAATGGATTCAACATTAACGCCACGTGAAATGAAATCTGCTGGGTTGTGTTCTGTAGGAACATGTCGCCAGACGCAATTACTAGTTTTGTCTAAAATCTCCCCAATACGATTGCGTACAAATGTGTGCAACTTGCTTGGTAACATTTTAAGCCAGCCTAATAAGATTGTGGAGTCAGTCCAGAATATAGTACGTACCGGTTTTATTTTTATCGAATTTAAGACTCTTTCATACAATCGAGTACCTAATAAAGCGCCACATAGCTCAAGTCTTGGAATTGTGAGAGGCCTAATAGGAGCGACTCGACTCTTAGCTATTAAAAGTCTAGTCATAATATTGCCCTTGGTGTCAATACTGCGCACGTACAAGCATGCACCGTATGCTTTTTCGGAGGCGTCTGAAAATATATGAAATTCTAATAGTTCGTATTTATCAAGTACAATACGACGCGGTATGTTTATGTTATTTAGAAGATGTAATTTATTAACTATATTGACCCAAACATCCTCTATAGTTGATGGTATCGGTTCATCCCAAGATAATTTATGTAACCATAATTGCTGTAATAACATTTTCATACTGATAACTATGGGAGCAACCATACCTAAGGGATCAAATATTTGAGACATGATAGAAAGCATAGATCGCTTTGTATTTATTTTTGAAATTAATATGCCAATTGGAAAACACAGTTCATCAGACTCAGCTCGCCATCCTAAACCCAAAGTTTTACTTGGCTCATTGTTGCCAATGTTTAAATCTAATGGTAACTGAGAGGTGTCCGATACTAATGTGGGGACATTTGATTTCCATTTACGAAGATGAAAGTGAGCTGAAGCGAGAGTTGACGTTAATATTTTGCGTAAATTAAGGACTTCATTAATGTTATCTCCTCCACTTAACAGATCGTCTACGAAAAAATCGTGCAATATAATTTCGCTAACCCTTTTATCCTGACAGTCTAGACCTAACTGTTTAAGGCATCTGGTTGCGAGGAAAGGCGCACTGGCGGTGCCGTACGTAACCGTGTTTAATTGATATGCCATCAGCGGTTTGTTCGGACTATCACGCCAGACTATTTGTTGTAAATGTCTGTCATCTGGATGGACTAATATCTGCCGGTACATTTTTTCAACATCTGCCATTAATATATATTTATGTAACCGAAATCGTAAAAGGATAGATAAAAGATCGTCTTGTACCGTAGGCCCTACCATCTGTAAACTATTAAAAGTAACTCCGTTAGATGTCTTACTACTTGCATTGAAAACTGCCCTTAACTTAGTAGTAGTACTGTTCATGCGTAAAACACCGTGGTGGGGAATAAAATGCGCATTATCGGTTTGGCTGAGCTTGCACTCGGACATATGCCCTAATGCCTCATATTCTGTCATAAACTCACGGTACATATTACATAGGGTTGGCTCACGCAACAGTCTACGTTCTAAAGAAAGAAAACACTGGGTAGCCCTATGCAAAGAGTTGCCTAATATACTAGGATTTTCCTTCAAAGGAATTTTTACGCAAAACTGACCATTTACTCTCGTTGTGTTGTTGATGAAATGTTCTTCGCACAATTTATGCTCTGATGAATAGTCAGAACGTTGACTCACTTCTTCCAGGCTCCAAAACCGTGTTAGCTGATTTCGAATACTATCAGTAGAACTAACAGACTCTGGATTGATAACAGAAAAATGACATTTAAACGATTGTGACAAACCATGGCTTTGTTTATTTATAATTGGGCCGGAAACTATCCACCCTAACTTAGTTTCGCATAAAATTGGTTTACCGAAACCTAAATTAAGTTTCTGTGTGCCTATAACGTCCCAGAAAATATCCGCGCCTAGTATTATATCAATTGCTGCCGGCTCGTGGAAACTAGGATCTGCCAATGGCAAATTCGTAGGAATATTAAGTTCACGTAAGTCGACAGAACGGCTCGGTACATTGTCTGTTAGCGACGGCAACACGAAACATCTTAAATTAGTCGCAAAGTCTCCACTAAGCGACATCATGGGCACGAAACACATTTTATTAATGTGTGATGTCACATTATTAATGCCTAATATTGATTCATTTATATGACTATACGGCAGGTTAAGTTTTTGATGTAAATCAGACGTCATCAAACAAGAAGTGCTCCCGCTATCAAGTACAGCGCGTGCTATGTGCTCACGATGATTCACGTCGAATAACTTAATTAAAACCGTAGATAAGAGAACATCAACCTGTTGGCCGTCGCAGCGCTTACTGGAAGCCGAGACGTTTGCAGCGAGTGCCACGGGATTCGCACCTTCCGTGGAGGGGGATGAACATCTCTTATCAACGTGCGGCTCGCGGTCGCGGTGCATAACCGGTTTTAGTACATTATATTCGGCGACGTGAATAAGGGTATTGTGCCGGCGCTTGCATAACTTACATCCTGATTTTTTACATTTATTCGCATAATGCCCACTATTAAAACAATTGAAACATACTTTATAACTAGGCAATAATTTTAGACGGGTTTCATTAGTAAGTGATAAGAATTGCGGACAGTTAATTAATTTGTGATCGCCACTACACCTGGGACATGGACTCGTTGATTTTATTAAACTATTGCTGTTAGGTGTTTGAGAACTGTCTACCGATACCATCGCTTTGTGTTTATACGGTTTAGTGACGGTGTTGTTGTTTTGCTGCGTTGTGGATTGTGATAGTTCAATAGTTTCAAGAAGGTCCGTGCGCATTTTAATGAATTGAACAAAATGATGCATTGTTATCGGTAATTCATGTTCTAAATGGCCTTTAAATTCTTCCCATTCGCGAAACGTTTTGGAATCTAGTTTATGTGCGAGTATATAAATGAGAAGTGTGTCCCAATGCTGGACAGGTTCCCCTAGTGCCTGTAAAGTGCGTATACTTTTTGTAAATTGGTCCATCATCCGTTTCAAAGTGTTTGACGATTCTCGTGTGATTTTATCTATGTTGAATATTGATGAAACGTGATTTTGAATTAGAAGACGCTTATTATCGTACCTGTCGCATAACAGCTTCCAGGCAGTGCTATAATTCAGTTCACAAAACTGTATGGATTGGATTACCACGGCAGCTGACCCTTCCAATGATGCCCGAAGGTAATGGAACTTTGTAATAATATCAATGTCCTCATTAGAGTGGATCAAACTGTGAAATGTATCCCTAAACTCAAGCCAATCATCATAGCTACCACTAAACTTTGGAAGCTGAATTGTAGGCAATTTAACGGGCTTATTATGATTGGAACTATGAGAACCACACTCACTAGGCTGCGCAGATTTATTATGGTTCTTTACTATCTCCTGTGCTTTGCATATGAGGTCATAATACTGGGACTCAAATTCCTCGCGTTCGGTAATTTGTGTCTCCAAGTTTGACATGCACTCTAATTTACTTTGAGTTTCATCATAGAGGGCATACAATGACTCGAGCTTTTGTATTCTTAGCTCTAATTTTAGAATATCATGAGATGTAATTGATGCTAAATCTAGTGACTGTAGAAATGTATCAAAAATACTCATACGACCTTTGAAACTATTACGTTTCTTGATAAGGTCTTCGAGCTCCCTTGCCGCCGCCGCTTCCTGCTTATCACTCCTGGACATTGTGGGAGACGAATATGATATCCTGGAACGTAATTAAATGAATATTACAGTATAATTCAATAATTTTTAGCTATGAGTTTACTAAATGGACAAACAGTTCAAGGATATTTAAATTTATACAGCAAAAGTATTAAATAAAATTTATATTATGAGACAATTATACAATAAGGTGAATTATTATTAATGTACAAACAAATTAATTTATTATTTAGACCTACTTGTTGATTGATAATATGAACAAATTCGGAAAAAACTATAAATTGTTGTTAATTAATGTTGCTTTTATGCAAACAGTATGATGAACATACAAATTAACTTAAAATTATACAAAATTATAGTTTCAAATAATAAAACCGTTATTTTGCTCAAATACAAATAGGATGAAAAATTAATGGTTTTGTATGTACTAACCTTATTTTAAACACATTAATAGCTTTAATATTACCTATGAAGAGTGTTGGGTTAAACTAAACGATAATCTTTAAGATAAATTAATATCCAAGCCACTTTATACCACTTCTTGAATTTTCTGTAGATTTCGTTATGCCCTTGATAATTCTCCAATTATTTGATAAATTCCTTAATTATTGTTGCTCATTCTGCATCAGGTAAGGCCTATTATCCGGCTCTGGAGGCCAATGAATATGATGGAGATACTCTTCTGGTAATTATTTTAAAATGAAAAACTAAAAAGTGTTATTAACGTGTAATGTCTCTAAACTTGATATTGCTAAGAAGGGGGAATTCCCCTAACGGCTACCGCTGTCAATATTTAAACGGCGCGTTCCGTGATCGTTTTCAATTTGCTTGAAATCTGGCGTAAGTGCGCGAACACACACCAAATTTAATCATAACAACATAATTGAAAATAATTTAACTCCTGAAATACTAAACGATGTTCCTTATAAATTATAACAATACTTTTTTTTACATTGTTTCTCATCGCCATCATACACTTTTTGTGTAAAAAAATAAAATCCATTTTCATTTAAATTAATATTCCGAATTTCATAAATATTACCATCGACACAACATTCCATCGCGTACACAAAACATAACCAGTCTATATTTAGTTTCTTCATACGACAATACATTCATGATTTTAAGTAGTGAGACTATCGACAATTTTACATTGATTACACAACTCTAATTTCAAGGATTATTATGCAAATATGTTAATAAATCTGGTGCAAATTATCCTGGCAAAACCAAACCATTATTTATGGCACAAAGAATTCTAATCTCCAAGTCATACTGGTCCTCTGTTCTCTTATTTTTTTGATATCTAATCACAGTAGTAACAAATCATAGACCTATCTTAAATATGTAAAAATATATAATTTTTGTTCTTGATTTACTCGGCTTTGAATTTAAATCTTAGAGTATATACCAAGAGACAGTTTCCTACAAAATTACATTCAGAGTTGAAGCACAAAACCGATCGACGTGTGCGTGAGCGCCATCTAATTATTTTCGCAGACACGCACACAACGGCACAAATAATGTTGCAAGTGAATGGAGTCTTTCTAAAAAAAATAGGGAATTTTAACTCGGCACACTGAGAATTTGTCTTGTGCACTGAAAGTACCGAAGCATGGACAATTGATAAAAAAAATGCAAAAACGTTGTTTCATCTAAAAGCTTTTTCTTAAATTTGCAGTAATTTCATATTTTTATCTAAAGGTCCATGATTGTTGAGAATATTTATTATGATTACCAATAATTAGTAGACTAATCTAAATATTTCAATAATAATTGTTAATTTTATACTGAGATTTCAAGCCAACGTTTCAAAATGGATTTATAAAAAAATCAAATTCAAGTAATGGAATGGTCACAATTTAGAACACAAGTTGACAGTGGATTTGCTTCTCGCTTAAATATGGCAGTGACTTCAAAATATGGGTGTCGCAACGTATTTTTCAAAGTACCACAGTATTTTATTTAACTAATTTTATAAGCTTTAAAAAAGCTGCACTCTTTAAGTATCGAATCTTAAAAAAGCATTAAAACTACTTTATGCGATCTTTAACGATCTTATTATTATTGAGACATATCAAACCCAAAAAAACTTTAAAAGATTTGGGACCACTGAAGCTACTTTCATCTAGATGTTTTTCTTAACATACACACAAGGTTTGAAACCGGTTGTAATTTACCGGTTATAGTTATAACCGGTTTTAACTATTTTCTACTTTTTTCAACTATTTCGTCTCGAGTATAAATGTTACAAAAAGTATTATTATTTAAACTTTCACAAACCGGTATGTTATGCGCGAATAACTTTCTCTATATGACAACAGTTCCCAATACAATTATGTTTATGTGCGATTGAAAACTATACCACATTGAACTTATAAAGTGCGGCGAAAACCGTCCAAAACCGGTTTACAGAATAAGAATTATCTATTTAACGAACTTTTGTTCCTGAATCCATTAAATTTAAGGTAAAAGAAAGAACAAAACTGAAAAGAAAAGCTCCTTTCTACTTAGGTTATAACCGGTTCGAATTTTATCCGGTTTCAAGCCTTGCACACATTCAAATCTCTGCACATATGTAAAGAAGACAACCCGTTCAAATGAATATGCATTTAAACGGGTAAATATTTAATTGAACCAATTCTCATCTCAGATACCAGTTAATGCATGAATACCGTGCTGATGCGACCTTAGATGTACTTATGTGTTAATATGGCAACTTTGAAATAAGACAAATGACAACACCGTCCAAACAAGTCTCACTACATAACCCGAACTCAACGCTTTGGTGGCGCGACGCGCACCGACACATACAGCTTCAGCGGCGCCGGCACCGAGGTGTCCACGTGCCGTCTCCTGCGCCTCCTGCCGATCTCCGGCACCGGCACGAACCTCGCTTCGAGCTCCAACTGCCTTTCCAGGACTGCATCAGACTTCAGATGCTTCCTTAAGCGTAACGCCCAAGCACCGTCGCGTTTGGACAGAATGAAGTCTTTGCCCTCGTCTCCGTATGAGATCTTGTAGTGGGGCTTATCCCCACCCTCGGCTGGGATTATGCGCATGAGTGGGGATCTGCCCCACGTCTGTTTTGGAGTTGCCGTTACTACTATCATCTCCACGTCAGGTTCGAGGATCGAACGGCGGCCTGGAATACCACATTAAGTTTTATTATTCTTTGGTAAGTGGACCCGTATAATAAATATTTCTTTCGTTCTGGCTTCAGTAAATAAAAGTTACACACCTCCAAGTTGCTTCGACATTAGATTTAAGAAAAGAATATATCTACTTACGGCGACTGCGTCGTTTGCGTTTTCTGACAACGGTTGTTCCATTGGCGTACACAATAGCTTCATCTGGTGCTCTTCTTCGCCTCCCATTCACCTGTTTAAAGAAATGGTAATATTATTTTTATATTTAATCTAAAAATATAGATTTTATATTTATTTATTTTTTAGTTCCCTTTTAACCAATTTCCAAAAAGAAGAGGTTCTCAATCCGTCTGTATGTTGTTTTAATCTGTGCACTACCCGACTTCTCCATCAATTGTGAACAGAGTTTCATTTTTTCATCGAAAGCTTATACTACTAAATCGGCCCCATTGTTACTATATCAAGATCTACATACATACATAAAATCACGCCTGTTTCCCATGGGAGTAGGCAGAGACTATGGATCTCCACTTGCGACGATCCTGACAAACAACTTTCGCTTCACCTACTTTCATTAACCTCTTGATACATGCGCGTTTATTTGAAATGCTTTTTACCTGACCTTTCTTTAACAATTCTGATATCTGTTCATGGTATGTTCGTCTCGGTCTACCGGCAACAGCTCTACCATTGGCAATACTGTCATATACCTGTTTTGTGATTCTACTTTTAGCAAGGAATTAGAGAAACTCACAAACATTATTAACCAACTTATTCGTAACACGATATTGACTAAACCGATATTCATTTTTTTTTCTTTACTCGTAAGTGTATATATACTACCCAGATAATCAAGTCAGCATCAGATTAGTGATTGCAAGGAAATCGTGAGCAACTCTTGTTGAAGAGCATATACACTGAAGGGCGAGATGGCAAATTTGAACACGCGTGCCAGTTGTAAAATTTCTAAAGATGCTTAATATATTATTTCTAAAGGTATTGAAGGATCTGCACAACTACAAAGTAAAAAAGTAAAGTCGCTTTTTTACAAAAAATTGTATTTATGTGAAGGTCGGTTATGTAAAGAAGTTTAATAGTTAAGTTTAAGTATTAGTAATTAAACAAACCGCAGTAAGACTATTAAATCTTAAACAATTCAGTCTAATGTCACTCCCAGACCTAAACCTGTCCTAATGATATTTAGTATGAAATAATTTAAAGATCTGCAACAAAAAACACAAGAATCCCCACGGAAATCTACGCATTCAAAATCTACGCTAGAGAAGTCACAGAAAATCACCACAGTAGATGACAGTTTCGTGAATTGATTTTACCTTACAACTGAAGCACCCTTCGTTGGATATTAGCTCCTCCTTCCCGCCGATCTTGTACTGATCCCTGACGGGGAAGACGGGAGCGTCCCCGATGTCGTCGGGCGGCAGCGCCCCGTCCAGTGCAGTGAGACAGTGACCCGCTCCCACCAGCTGGTAGCCAGTGGGACACCCGCACTGGTACGAGTCACCGAAAGCCGAACAACCGAAGAGACAGCTCGCAGTTGCGCATCCACCAGCCAACTGTACCCGAACAAGGTTGATGATCATTTACATATATCACAATATCCATACATTCATCAATGCACTAAACTTTTAGCTGTACTTGTCTAAAAATATATCTGTGCAGGAACGGAGAAAGAATACAATTTCCTGCGGCCGGGCGGCCTGTCGTAAGGGGCGACTAAACAACCCACAGCCAGGTGGTAGGGCATTTGCCCGACTGGATGGCTACCACCCCTGGTGTAAAGTATGTCGCCATAACAACCTTGAGTTGTGTTCCGGCATTAGTGACCAGGTTCCAGTCTCCCTTAAGAGAGCAGCAGCGCATTTGTAGCACCTTTGATGTTGCAAATGTTCATAGGCGATGGTAACCGCTTTCCATCAAGTGGGCCGTCTGCCTGTCTGCTGAACTCCTGCAATAAAAAAATTCTTACATTCGGAATTGTTTGCAGACTACCAAAACCGTTAAAAGTTACGATTTAAATTCGATTCTATTGCCAATTTTAGTTACGGAATCGAGACCCAGAAATAATCCTGACGTGTTGCGAGCGTTTAGACTGACATGATGTGATTCGGAGGTGAGATAGGAGGAATGTGATGAAGGGTATGAGATAGTAAAGGAGATATACACCAGTATTTTCATTTTCCGTACGAAATACGACTAATGTTCAATATTAAAAATTTAACATCGATATTGTATTAAGAGATGATAATTTGTCACATCATAGGACTAAAACCTAATAATAAATAATTACATCCTGTTAGTATACCTAAACTAATTGTAAAGTCTTGATGGTACCTAAAGAAGCCGGGTGTCCTTCTAATGATGTGGCTTGGAATTCTGACAGAAAGCATGTAGTTTTTCCTGCTTTTATATTCATAACGTTATGATCGTGGTCTTTATCAGGTAGTGCCGTTAAAGCATAATATCGTAAACGAGCTTGGTGATTTATGAAACCTGCCAATCCACTTTGGCGGCAAAGCTCCTCAAGGTCGCGTCACTAAAAGAAACGCACATCACTAGATGACGCATCCTCTGCCGGAACCATCCTTGGAACGGGCCACCAGTTGCATTCGAAGTGTCATAGGGTAAACACGCGCGCGCACATGTTTCGTAATCGTGATGACAATTTGACATTAAAAAAGCCGAGTGACTTTAGTGAACAACCATTTCAAGACATTATCATCAGCTCAAGATTTCCCACATACAAGTCTCTTTATTCCACTTTGGTCCCATCCCATATTCCGTCACTTAAGGCGACGTTATGTGCGTCATCATCAGCAGAGGTTAACTCACCTGTAAGCAAACAGCGTGTCCGGCGTCCCAGCCGTAGCCGTTGGGGCACCCGCAGCGGTACGTCCCTCCGACCGCGAAGCACGGGGAGCCGGCGCACGGGCCGGCCGAACACGCGTCCTGGGGTACGCAGATGCCGGACGAAGAGCGGGTGGTACCTTCAAGGAGAAATATTTAGCATTTAGCACCTGGATATCTAGACTTAGATCACAGCCCGCAAGATATCACGACGGCAACCGTGATGCGTAATAAGCGTAATGTTTGGTCGCCTGGAGTCCAAGGTGTCAGATTTGATTGAATGAGGAATAAAAGCATTTCTATGTTCCGTCAAAGATTATGTTTGTGTATTGGTAATACAAGAATACTGTGGTTGCAGCTTTGCTTTAAATTAAATATGTTTCACTCAATTATTATTACCTATTACTTTTACTACTCGGCTAAAAAACTCAATAATAAAACCGTTATACAAAAAAGGAGACAGAACTGATATGACTAACTATAGACCTATTACGTTAATACCAGTCTTTTCAAAAATATTTGAGAAAGTAATGTTCAATAAAATAAATAATTTTGCAGAGTCGTGCAATATATTGAAAAAGGTTCAATATGGATTCAGGAAAAATAACTCAACTTCTCTTGCCTGTTTCAATTTAATGAAAAGGATTACAGAAAAAATGAATGATTCGAGTTTAGTTGCATGTACATTTCTTGATATGACAAAAGCTTTTGACTTTGTTTGCCACAAAACACTACTGTCTAAGCTATCATGCTACGGTATACGAGGCACTGCTAATGATTGGATAAAAAATTATCTTAATGGCAGACATCAATGTGTTGAAATCAGTAAAATATGTCAACATCACAAAATATGTTATAGATCGTCCTATCGTCAAAATAATGTTGGAGTGCCTCAAGGAAGCATTTTAGGTCCGTTATTGTTTCTTTTATACATTAACGATCTTCCAGACGCTTTAAATAGTGATTGTATACTGTTTGCAGACGATACAACATTAATATCTATAGCAAATAATAAAAATGAACTAGAACGACAAATTAACAATGACATAAATTCAGCTATCACATGGTTACATCAAAATAATTTGCAAATTAATATGACTAAAACAACCTACATTCAATTCCAAACCAATTATACTAAATTTAAAAGTCCACTTAATATTAATCATAACTCGACATATATAAAAAACGTAGACGACTGTATATTTTTGGGAATTACAATTGACAGTCATTGTAATTGGAAAGCGCACATCGAAAAGACAGCAAAAAAGCTCGATCGTTTTATTTACGCGTTAAGTAGGATAAGACACGTTGTTGGGTTAAAAGCAGCAATGTGTGCCTACCACGGATACGTTTCTTCAGTACTTAGATATGGAATTGTGTTATGGGGGTACTCTACAGATGATAATAGAATTTTTAAAATACAAAAAAAGTGTATTAGAGCTATTTGTGGAGCATCGTATTTTGATAGCTGTAAGCCCTTATTTAAAAAACTTGAAATTCTTCCTTTACCTTGTTTGTACATTCTAGAAATTTGTATTTTTGTAAAAAAACACTTTTATTTATTTAAATCAAAATATGAGGTGGAAGGTAGTAGAACCAGACATAAAGAAAAACTATGTTTCCCATCGATTAGATTATCATTGTTTAAGAAAAACGCATATTGTATGGCAATAACAATATTTAATAAATTACCCATCAATATTAGCGGGCTACCATTGAATCGGTTCAAACCTTATATGACAACTTTTTTACTTAATAGATTATACTATAGCGTAGACGAATATATTAATGACAATACAATAAAATAAGATAATAATGTTGACATTTTTAAGTTTAATATTTTCACTAATTTAAATTTTGTTTTTAAAATGTTTAACAATTTATTTTTATTTTTTTGATATGTATATTTAATTAAATTAATTTGTAAACATTACTTTAGGGTTATGCGAGTGTATTTGCACGTCATGTAAATGACAAAACATACTGGAAACTTTATATTATGTAACACCTATTCATGTACCTATGTTTTTGCAAATAAAGACTGATTGCTTGATTGATTTAGTAAGATAATAAAAATTAACAAACACAAAATCGAATATTTTTTTTGTAACTTTTTAGTTGCGTGAGCTGTAGAAATTATACCATTGGCAAGCGCATACAAGATTGATATCTCACACTTCCTGTTGACGCTCGTCAACAAAGGTTGTCCTCGATCATAATCAATGGTAGATAAATATCCTAACACAATAATTTAATCATTAAAATTATTTAATGCATAATAATCAAATTGTATTGAAGATATAAACAACAGGCCACCTGCAGGACAGTCACAGCGGTACCCTCCCGCGTAGTTCCTGCACGGCGACTGGCAGCGGCCGTCCTCGCACTCGTCCCGGTCCAGGCACCTGCTCCCGGCCAGGTCCAGCCGGAAGCCGCGCGGGCACACGCACCGGTACGAGCCCAGCAGGTTCACGCACTTGCCGGGCGCCGGGCAGAGGCCCTCCTCGTGGCATTCGTTCACATCTGCAACACAATCGTTATTGAGGTATAAGCGTCGTCGTCAATTGTCAAAGGCCTCCCCAAGATTGGAACACATCTTCCAGTCCTACGCTTTCCCCATACAGTCTCTACCGGCACAGTCCATCTTGACGGTGTAATATTTAGTAAAAAAAATATTATTTCTGAAGCACAGTAGACAGGCCCAACTGTGATAGAAAGTGGTTGCCGTCGCATATGGATATTAGCAATACCAGAGGTGCTGCCAATGTGCTGCTGCCCTTGAAGGAGAAACTGGAACCTAGCCACTGATGTCAGCCGGAATACAACTCAAAGTTGTTATGGCGGCATACTCTAGACTAGGGGTGGTAGCCATCCCGTCGGGCAATGCCCTATCACCTTAGACAGTACGAGTAAAAATTTAAAACGCATTCTTGAAGTTTGTGCAAGAGACTATGCAAAACACAATTATAATGTCATATAAGAAGAATATTGTGCTCTCACTCGACTGCTATCCAGACTGATATACTATCTCTTTCGCACTACACACTATCAGGTGCATTAAACATTAATACTTAACTGGATGCACGTCAACTCACAGAGCTTACTTAATTTAAGACCCATTTAAATCTTACACATACTGTAATAACCTGCGTTGTAACCATTTTTTGAGTTCTCTTGCGAGACAAAAGAGAAGTAATGTCAACTAGGAAATACGTGAAGTGCTAATACGGAAATTATCATTTTGAAAAGCACGAATTTCGCGATTGCCTAAGTAGCTATATACTACATTACACGAATGAAACCACATGCGAGAAAATATTTTGACAAAAAAATTACCGAAAAGGTATCTATGGACAATAATTAGTAACAAAAGCATTTCCTTATATAATTTCATCATCACTGATCCGCGTGTAAAATCCTGGTTACATTGGGAGTGTTCATTTTCAAGCACGGGGTCTGGTTTCCGCCCTTTCTTCTTCCAACCAATCTCAATAAGGACGTTAATTTTGGCTTGCGAAGTGGATTCAAAATAATGAGTTATATTGCTCTTCTAAAACTTCTGAGAAAATAACGAAGTGAGAAAGGTGAATAAATTGCGGATATACCGACCAACACAGGCGTCTCCGCGTTTCTCGTATCCGTCCTGGCAGGAGCACTCATAGGAGCCCTCGGTGTTGGTGCAGATCTGCTGGCACGTGTGGCTGCCGCGCTCGCACTCGTCAATGTCGCGACAGTTGGCTCCATCTTCGTCCACCTGACCACAAAACCAAGATTAAGCCCATGAAAGAACAATACAGTTTTACACAACTTCTAATTCCAATCGCCAGTTTTGGTTTGCGCAGGAAAGTACAAGCTCAAAATGACAGTGTGCTACTTGCTATGCATTCTTAGCTCTTTCCAGCTTAGCACCTTTTTCAAGAATTACTTTTACTGTACACTTGGTGTGTAAATGTATACCTCGAAGCCGGAACGACAGAAGCACTCGTAGGATCCGTCGGTGTTCTTGCAGAGCTGTTCGCAGGGCGGCGGCCTGATGCTGCACTCGTCCACGTCCGAGCACACGTCGCCGTTCGCTTTGTAACCCCGCCCGCACACGCAACGGAAGCTGGAAAAATAATTATTTCCTCATTAAATTGATCACAGTTGCAATTTTTGTACCTGTCTCTCGAGAATGACCTCTATTCTTATCGCGCTCCTAGCTGCTGCATATGAATGACAAGCAGATTTGTGTGTTAATTTGAAGCACCGCTTACGGCAGTCTGCCACTAATACAACAACACCAGTATCTTTTTAGTTTTCTGGAACTCTCGCACTCACCGCTTTGACTATCAGCGCCAATATGGCGCCAATCGAATAAGCACCAAAAGTGACAGCAGCCTATTCAGTGGTAATAATAAAGTGCACTGATGCACTCAATGCCATAGTCCAAAGATATTTAAATTTGTAGGTCGATTTGCCGCAGTTAAACTTAAATCAATAACACTTAATAAGTGTATCTATTCGCAACTCGCAACATTTATTTGTGATCAGAATTGCTACTGAAAAGTGGTTGAAACGTAGGAACAAAATTGAAGTTTAAAACCATTTAAACTTGATTTAATATAATATATAGGTATTCGTGAGTGATTAATAAAGTATTAATATCGCAGTTTATGGAACACCATATATAGCACGCTATATATAGCATATAGCACAGTGGTACAAACAGAAAATCTTTTGCCACTATGGAAACCTTCGATGTGCGTGGACAGGCAGACACTTGACGGGTTTTTATATTAGCCAAAATTGGCTTAAATAAGTGGATTAAAGCTTTAAAAAGAATGTTGACACTAACCTGCCTATAGTGTTGACACATCTACCAGGAGCGCATAATCCAGGCATAGCTGCACATTCGTCCACGTCCCCATAGATATCCACCCCGTTCCCGATGCCCACATTTCCGATTTCTCCGCCGGGTATCAAACCGGGTATGTTGCCTCCAGGCCCTCCCAAGTTGGCAGCAGTACATAGTTCCATTCGTTCTGGAGTACCCGGTGCTGGGCATAGTTCACACTCTGGTCCCCAAGCAACGCCGAGGGTGCAACAGCATTGAGCTCTAAAAGTTTACATCAATATTATGTTTATTGAATGTATTGAGAGACTGAATAAAAAAATTATATGTATGTTTGCAGTTCACACGCAGTACAAGTGAATCAAAGTGTGACAAGGGGTGGGAGGGATTATAAATTTCGTGATGTCACATTTCAATTAATATATCGTTATATATTGTTACGACCGACAAAGGCCAAGTCACACATGCAGTTTATTACCTTTTCGGCATTTGGACTACTTTTGTTTACTTTGTGTTTAAAAATTGTAATTAGAAAAACAGCCTATTGTGTATTGTAATCTTTTATGGTAGGCATTAGCCAGGTGTGATTCTTGGAAATAATTGTTATGCGGTCGAGTATTGTGTCGAGACATATTGTATTTGTACAGGATAAAAGGGATGCCCGAACGGAGGAGCGAGGCAGTCAAAACGATAACAAAAGCGAGGCAAGACGTGTGTACATTTAGTGACGGACTTTGGGCGTGTTTTTCAATTGTGCATTACGTTTGGACTTATTGCGTCCGGTTATATTTGTACCTGTGTTATACGTGTTTGTATAGTTCTAATAAATTCTATAGTAATTCTAACGGCATTTTAATTCGAGTCCTGCTACTCGTAATAATATTTAAGCTTTAAAACACGAAATTTGAAGTACTAACCAAAAACTTCGAAACAATCCCAACTCTATCCGTATGAGCATATTTAAATGATTAAATATAATGTATTCTAACTCATTCTCTCGCAGGCTTAGACCTATAGATGTATTCTTTTTAGTGTCGCGTTCTTGTTTCACCGAGTTTCAAATCACAACGATTCTCAATAAGTTTCACTTCAAACATTATAACTAGCACCACCGATCCGTTCAGGAACGGAATGAATAGAGATTCCTGCAGCCCGGCGGGCTGTCGTAAAAGACAACTACAAAGAACGAACAAGTGGTAGGGCATTTAGCCATCCGCAAGACTATCACCCTTGACCTAGAATATACTGCCATAACAACCTGGAGTCATCAGTAGCCAGGTTCAAGCCAAACAAACCCCCCGCCTCCCGCTACAACGTTGCTAGCTACAACAATCTTATTCATAATACCAGCCAACAGCAATCATTTCCATACAATGGGCTGTCAGCCCGATGCGTCAAAGTCTTCTATCCGTTTTATGGATATTATTTGCTAGACAGTTACGTGAGCGAGTCGTATAATCGTCTTCGTTCATCAATTACTATACAAAAATTTCTTAAAGCTTTAAATCCATTCCTTGTACGAGACACCAGCGTCCACACGGTCTAGCATAAATGGTCCCTTAAATATGTATGGTATATATGTAAAGAAATTAGATTTCTTTAAGTTATTTGTTCATGGATAAAACAGTTCAGGTTTACTCTTAATTATTAATAGATGTCACCACTGACATTACAAGCCGTAAAGTAGATAAAACAGGGGAGAATTCAATATGGCGATAGTGTGCTAAATAAAACCAATAACTAAAAAGAATTGAGTGGAAGAGGAATCGACAAGCTAATTAATAAACTTTAAATGTCGTTTCTTTGTTTTTCAGGTAGGATTGTGTATCTGGATCGCATTGTTTTTGTTGTTATAGTGTAAACTTGTGCTAAATAAAAATCTTTGTTTTTCAGAGCAACACAACTAGTTTATTATTTCGAAAGATTCCAAAATTTTATGACGAATTGTCTTATAAAACGACATTTCTAGTTACCAGCAAAGGAAGATGGAAAAATTAAGATTTACTTTTACGGTATTAGCCGCAAGTGATGGCAAAACAAATTTGATTTGCATAACCTCAATCGAGACACCTGATGGACGTGTATACGATGTACCCGATGAACAAAAAAATGCAAACAAACATACAGCTATAACTACTTCAGAAGTCTATGTGAAAGTCAAGAACTCGCTAAAAAAGAGACATCAGACACGGAAAATATGGATCCCACTAACAGATCAGTTACGGAAAACTTACTTAGATGCAGGCGAAAATGTGCAGTTCGGTGATCAATATCTAGATGAAATTCTAGAGGAAACCAAATATTCCAATAACAATACCAAATCTGAATCGGAGCATAAAAATATAGTAAAAATAGCTGATAAGTTTTTATTAGAAAAATTTTCGGGAACAACATCAAATGTGAATCAGTGGATTGGAGTATTTGAAAGTGAATGTGAAAGATTTGAAATATTACAGGATGAAAGTAAAATTGAGATTTTAAAACATCTTCTTGGGAAACAATGTTTAGACTGGTACACAGGTATGTTAATAAAGTTTACCGCTAAGTCAGAATGGCATATGTGGAAAAATATTTTTTGTGAAACATACGGTAATAAAGGATGGTCTCAAGTAAAATATGCATACACATTCAGATATCAAACAGGTTCCTTATTGGAATATGCCACAAAAAAAGAACGCCTTTTATTAGAGGTAAACAAAGACATTGACACTCAAACTATGACAAATCTTATTGTGATGGGTTTACCGGATTATGTTATGGACAAAATTGATAGGACATTAGTAACATCAACTGCAAGCCTTTGCAATGAAATTGGCAAACAAGAGTATGCAGTTAACAAAAAGAATTTTACCAAAATTAGGAAGAATATGCCTGACAATAAATCCAAATATGAAAAAAACCTTTCATGTACAATCTGTGAAAAATTAAACAAAGGAGTCCGTTACCACCCCGAAGAAAAATGTTGGTTCAAACAAACAATGTAAACAATACAGTGTTGGATATTGAATTAAATGAGGATGACCAAAAAAACGAGTGATTACACCATTAATTAAAGTCAAACTAACACTAAATGAGCAGGTGGAAATATTTGGTATATATGATTCAGGCTCTAACGTTTCATTGATAAATTCCAAATTACTAAATATAAAGAAAAACAAAAGAGGTGATTTCAAAAATGCAAATTTAGTAACAATTAATGGTGTAAAAAGGACACAAGGTTTGACAACAATAAAGATAAAAATTTTAAATATAGAAAAAAATGTTGATGTTTATAGAATAGAATAGAATAGAATAGAAAACACTTTATTGTTCACCACATACACATAAAATAAACAATTTACAGTATTTACATTAAAAAGTAAAAGTAGGAGCAATGGGCGGCCTTATCGCTTTAGAGCGATCTCTTCCAGACAACCCGGGCTCTGGATTTTATGAAATGGAATTTCAAGTGTATGACGGTGGTGTGCTAATTAAATACACATATAATAGGATATATAAATATCACATAATACATATACCTACAATGAAAAAAAAGAGAATAAACAATAACACATATTAATATTATATATATACTAATATATACATCATTAATATGTGTATAGCAACCGCAATAGCTATACAATATTAATAATAGTATTAATACATAATATATTAATATTATATATACCTACTAATATACATAATATTAATATACAAATACACTAATAAATAAACATACATGTAATATGGTATTAAATATTATTATAAAGTGAGATAATATTCCCGTACCAGTTTTTTAAAAATGGCGAGTGACTTTGCCTTTCTCACGTTTTCGGGCAATGAATTCCACAGCCGAACAGCCTGCACAGCAAAGGATTTGGTGTAGAAAGTAGAAACGTGTGCAGGTGTTTTTAAGGTAAGATTATGAGAAGAGCGCAAATTAAGGGTGTGAGATGTATGGAGGAAATCAAAACGTTCCTTAAGATAGGAAGGAGTAGAAGGAATAAATAATATGCTATACAGCAGGTTGAGAAGATGAGCATTCCGGCGAAGTGAGATTGACAACCACTTGAGCTTTTTGCGATATTCAGAGACATGGTCATATTTCTTTAAACCAAATATAAACCTGATGCAAAAATTTTGAAGTCGCTCTAGTTTATTGAGTTGTTCTACGGTAAGGTCAAGATAACAGGCGTCCGCATAGTCAAGAATAGATAGTAAAAGCGATTGAGCAAGTGTAACCTTGGTAGCGGTCGGTAGGAAGTATTTTAACCTCCTAAGCGATGCAGACGAAGCAAAGACCCTACGACTGAGTTCTGTGATGTGAGGCCACCAAGACAGTTCCCTATCGATGATTACCCCCAGATTTTTAACTTTATCGCTAATATGAAGACGCATCCCATCAAATAACAAGTCCGGCACTAAAGACCAATTTATCTTTGACATCATGCGTGAGCTTCCAATTATGATGGCTTGGGTTTTACTAGGATTAACTTTTAGTCCGTGTGTTCGACTCCAATCAAGTATGTGGCCCAAGTCATCATTAATTGTGTTTATAGCGTCTTCGATATTTTCTACTCTAGCTTGCGCGTAAATCTGCAAATCGTCTGCATAGAGATGATAGGATGAAGATAAATTGTAAGAGATGGTATTAATAAAAATAGCAAATAGAAGCGGAGATAAAACGCCGCCCTGAGGGACACCAGCAGTTAGACTTTGCCATGAAGAGTAAGTATCATCGATGCGTATCCTCTGCTGACGCCCATACAGGTAACTACGAAACCAGTCAACAACTGTTGGAGATATGTTGAGAGAGCGGAGAATTGCTAATAAAATCTCAAAATCTACATTATTAAATGCGCTGCTGAAATCAAGTAGTGACATTACTGTCAGAAGACCGTTATCCATACCCTGTCGGATGTCATCAGTGATTTTGATTAGAGCTGTAGTTGTACTGTGACCTGGGCGAAATCCGGATTGATAAGGATTCATTAAACAGTTTTTATTTAAAAAAACACTTAGTTGCTGGTGAACTAAACGTTCAAGGACTTTGGACATAAATGGAAGGATAGATATTGGACGAAAGTCGGAAAAGGAAAGGGGGTTACGTTTTTTTGGCAAAGGAATTATTTCGGCTTCCCTCCAGGCTTCAGGGAATGTAGCTGTAGTTATGGAGAAGTTGAGGATATGTGAGATAATGGGACTGATGACATCAAGTATGGGTAAGATCATATTTCGACTAATAATGTCACTACCAACCGCATTTGACGTTATAGATTTAACAGCTCTTACAACATCACAATCAGTAAATTGAGTAAGAACAAATGGAGAATGCTGTGGAGTTGGAAGTGAACAGATTACTTTTAGAGTTTTTGACTTAATTGTCGGACTGAAATCGGAAGATGTAGCAAAATGCTGGTTAAGAAGATTGATATTTAAATTATTGGAGTTTGAGACATGAGATGATTTACCAACTCCCAGTGATTTAAGGAATTTCCAAACTTTTGCTGGATTGTCATTTTCAACTGAACTGTGAATGTATCGGCGTTGTGCGTTCCTACATGCTCTATTGCAGCGATTGCGAGCATTTATAAATGCCTGCCTGTTTGCATCAGTAGGGCGACATTTAAACCTTGTTTTGGCTTTACACTTTTGGTTTATAAGAGATTTGATCTCGTCTGTTAGCCAAGGTGCAGGATGGTGTTTAAGTTTAATCTGACGTAACGGCGCATGTAAGTCATACAAACCCAGCAGGATAGTATTAAAAATATTCACCTTGTCATCGATAGAAACTGCATTGACTACCCCAGACCAGTCTAACCCTTGAGCGTCCTTACGTAGGTCTTCTGTGTTCATGCCACCAAAGTTACGTTGCACAATTAGTTTTGACTTAGCTTTCGGCGGACGAACATTATATGAAAGATATATCATGTCATGGTATGAAAACATGTCCGCCGAGCACTGGCCATGCTTGATAACATGAGTAGGGGAGGAGACGAGCATTAAATCTAGTAGAGAAGCTGTAGTGTTTGGAAAGTGGTGAGTCGCATTTAACGGTAGAATATTCAGATTGATAGAATTCACTAAAGCTTGAAAGGAAGAAGAGCGTGTGTCACATTTCAGTAGACAAGTGTTAAAATCGCCCATAATAATTGTGTGAGGGTATTGTGGTGCTAAAGTTTCTAGCAAACTTTCAAAAGAACAAAAGAAGTTATTTCGCAACGAAGGGCTATAATATACTCCAAGGAGTATTTTTGTATGGCGCAAGGATACATCGATAAATAAATGCTCTCCAGAATCAGGCTGTGGTGGTTGCGTAGACATATTAATAATAGAGAAAGGAATATTGGCGCGGAGGTAGATGGCAACGCCTCCACCAGCAGCACCGATGCGATCATTGCGGATGAGTGTGTAGCCTGGCAAAGTGTATGCCACAGTTGGCAGACAAGGCTTTAACCAGGACTCCGAAATCAAAATAGCATGAATATATCCTTGATTAAAGGACGCCAGCATATCTGTGAAATGAGCTGGAATGCTCTGCGCATTTATATGCAATACATTGAAGTTAGTGTGAAGATTATTAAACTCAGATTCTATGTAATCTGCAAGAGGAAGAGAATTAAAACCGGCGTGGTCACTGCCAGATGAGCAAGACAGGTAATCGATATCACTGTCAGAGTCACTGTTTATATTATATGCCATCAAAATACGTTTATATTTAATAGTTATAATAGGTATACTTATATGTAGATATAAATAAAATATTTTTATCTGTATGTAGTACAAATCAGTAAATATATGTAAATGTAATATAAGTATATGTGTGTAAAGTGAATACAAATTGATAAATAAAAATAATAAATAAATAATGGTATTTAAAATATAAATATATATTAGCATCACCTGCCGCATAGTGCGTACATACATTGAACCTGTTTGCAAACTTACACAATATTTTTTTTTTTGTTAAAATACAATAATCATTTTGGAATACATACATTTATACAAACCAAATTTAAATCATAACCAACATTAAACAAAACAAAAGCATAAACTAAAAGAAAGTTTACAATTAAAAGCTGAAGATCTCAAATGAATGCTAGATAAACTATTAAGCAAAAATACTACAAGTAAATATTACATATGTATAAGTCATATAGCTATATAAAAACATACATATCAACGTCATGATAGATACTTTTCAAAGAGTGCATTAATATAATAATTGGAAAATACTTCTACAGAAAATCATTATCTTAAACTGATAATTTCTTAAACGTGAAAAAAAACCATCAATTTGTTAAATTATAATTATACTGGCATAAACAAACACCTAGAAAGTTAAGTGATTGTGATATAAAGCAATATAACTCACACATAATTAAAATAGCAAAATAGTTAGAAAGGAAGATAAATACAGAAATATACACAGAAAAAAAGCATTGCGAAAATAAACACGTTACAACAACAACATTGGAGTACAGAGTTATAATCCGTATTTATTATTTTTTTGTTGCTATGCGACGTGTTTTCGGAGCGTTGACTGTTGGTACCTTTGCGGACGTTGCAGGATGAGAGCATTGTTCCGCATCCGTATCCCGACACATATTGGTTAGATCCTGAACGCTATCCAAACGATGCTTTGTGCCATCAGAGTTTAACACATATACATTTCCATCTCGCGTCCAACATCTTGACATGCCAACCTGCTTCCTGGCCTGCATAAATAGGTCGTGTCTCCTTTTCGTCAGAAACTCAGAAAGCGTAATTCCCGAAGCCTTAAGATTTACTTTGTTGAACCAGATTTGGTTGCGGACTGCCATATCAGTAAATTTAACGAATATAGGCCTGGGTTTTCCACCAGAGGGCGATGGTTTACCCATTCTGTAGCAACGTTTGATGTCAGTTACCTGAAATTGAGGCTGCTTCAGTTGGTTAACCACAACCTTCGCTACCGTAGATATGGTACTTTCCTGTTGCTCTTCCGCAATACCATGAAATAATAGAATCTTCCTTCTAGTACGCATTTCCATCTGGTCCAATGAATTTGCTAATAAAGAAAACTGATCTTGGAGGTTATGTAAGGCCCCCAACACAAATGTCTTAAAAGAAGTAAAATCTGCAGACAGAGTGGTGATGTTGGGTGAACATGAGCTACCTTTACGGAGGTCTCCTTCGAAGGTATCCATTCTTTCAATAAATTTCGATGAAAGTTGCGCTATAGATTGTTGAAGTGCGTCCATTGTGAATTGACTCAGTTTTGCGTAATCCAAAATTAAAAGTGTAAGTTTGATAAAACTGCAATATATTGTCACTTCGGCAGGTGAATGAATAACTTTTAACAACTAGCCATTAGCTTATCACTATTTAATTAATTAAAAAATGCAAGAGCTCTTTTCAATACGTGTTTAACTTTTTGCCGCCTACCGTCGTTTATATAGTGGATGGAAATGAATTTCAATATGATTTCCTAATTGGACTTGATATCATAAAAGAATTTTATTTGGTTCAGGACCAACATTTGAAAATTACTCAGAAACAGGAAGAAACACCCACAGATAAGGAACCGATTCATAAAAATAGTTCTAAAAAAGAGGAAAATAAAAATGAGATTTCTATTAATTTCAATGAACACATAAAGGAAGAGGATTTTAAAATAAATATGAGTAATTTAAATACTCAACAAAAAACAGAAATAAATAAATTGATAGACGAGTATAAATCAAGCTTTGCGAAGGATAAATATGATGTTGGAAAGGTACAAGACTACGAAGCCCGGATTGATCTGCTAGTTGACAGGTACTGTAGCAAGAGGCCGTACAGGTGTTCTGTAGAGGAAAAAAAAGAAATAGAAAAACAAGTGGGAAAATTACTCCAAAAAAATCTAATAGAAGAATCATACAGCCCTTTTGCAGCACCCGTTACCTTAGCCTTTAAAAAAGAAGATCAGAAGAAGACCAGATTGTGCATTGATTTTAGAGAACTAAATAAGATAGTACTACCACAAGCACAACCATTCCCATTGATCGAGGACCTGGTGATGAAAACGCATGCAAATATTTCTCAACATTAGATATCAACTCAGCATTTTGGTCTATTCCACTACGGATAGAAGACAAAAAAAAACATCATTCGTTACTCAAGAAGGACATTTCCAATGGACCTGTTTACCGTTCGGCCTGAAGACATCTCCTGCAATTTTTCAAAGAATATTGAGTAATGTACTAAGAAAACATAAATTAACTGAATTCACAGTAAATTATATAGACGATATACTGGTATTCTCTAAAACTTACAATGAACACATTAACCACTTAAAACAATTGCTGGAAGCAATAAAGAAAGAAGGATTCAGACTTAAGTTTACAAAATGTACATTTGCTGCAAATTCTGTAAAATACCTTGGTCATATAATAGAAAATAATACAGTTCGACCACTGAGAGATAACTTAATTTCTATCCAGGAGTTCCCGAGACCAACATCACAGAAAAACATCAGACAATTTTTAGGAAAAGTAAATTTCTATCACGAGTATATACCCAAAAGTACAATAATTCTAAAACCACTGCATAACTTACTTAAAAAAAACCAAAAGTTTATTTGGTCAGCAGACTGTCAAAGTTCATTTGAGGAAATAAAGAAACTACTATGTTCACAACCAATCTTGGAAATATATGACCCAGACCTACCAATAAATATATATACAGATGCATCACTGGAAGGCATTGGAGCAATATTAAAGCAAATACAGCCAAATGGAAAAGAAAAGCCGGTGGCATATTTCTCAAAAAAATTAAACGAGGCACAAAAGAAAAGGAAAGCCATTTATTTAGAGTGCTTAGCCATTAAAGAAGCCGTTAAATATTGGCAGTATTGGCTGATAGGAAAATCTTTCACAGTATACTCAGACCACAAACCATTGGAAAATATGAATATTAAATCAAGAACAGACGAAGAATTAGGAGAATTTATGTATTATCTCTCTCAATATGAGTTCAAAATAAAATATGCACCTGGGAAAGATAATTTAGAAGCTGACTGCTTAAGCAGGAATCCGGTACTGGAACCAATAGATGATATAAATGAACAATTAAGAATAGTTAATTTAATACAATTACATGATGTTGTTACGGATCAAGAAAAAAATAAAGATCTACAAAATAATAAGAATAAATTAATACACAGAGACAACATATATTATAAAAAATTAATAAACAAGAAAAAATTATATTATCAGAAGAATTCAGTATAAGACTTATAGAACAAATACATAACATAATGTGTCATATAGGCGTAAAACAAATGCAAAAGAAAATTGGAAAAATATATACAGCAAAAAATTTAACAAAAAATATAAATGATCTATGCAAGAAATGTGAGGTATGTATAAAGAATAAAACAAGAGGACAAGTGAAATATGGTTTAATGTCACACTTAGGTCCTGCTTCAAAACCATTTGAGATTGTCTCTATAGACACAATTGGGGGCTTTGGAGGCACACGGTCAACGAAAAGATATCTACATCTGTTGGTGGATCATTACACTAGATATGCATATATACTTACCTCAAAGTCTCAAAGTGCAAAAGACTTTATAAAACTTATCAATAACATAACCAATCATAATGAAATTGGCATGATTCTGAGCGACCAATATCCGGGAATAAACTCAAAGGAATTTAAATCATTCTTGAGTGGAAAATCCATTCCATTGGTTTTCACCGCAGTAAACGCACCATTTTCAAATGGATTAAATGAGCGGCTGAATCAAACGCTGGTGAATAAGATCCGATGTAAAATAAATGAAGAAAATAATAAAACAGCATGGACAACAATAGCCCATACCTGTGTAGATAAGTATAATGATACTGAGCATACAGTCACTGGTTTCGCCCCAAGATACCTTTTAGATGGCACGGAGGTTTCATTAATGCCAGAAGAACTAAAACAATAGATGACTGGATGACAGATAAAAAAATAGCATTTGAAAACTCGGTAAAGTCGCATAATTATAATAAAAAGTTAATAGACAAGAATAGGATTAAGCATAATTTCAATGCAGGTGATATGGTATATGTTGAGAATGGGCATAAGCTGAACAGAAGGAAATTGGATGAGCTGAAGATCGGCCCTTTTAGAATAGAAGAGAAAATATCTAATAGTATATACAGAATAAACACGGGCCATAAGAAATTAGAATCCAACTTATTTCATATCACAAAACTCATTCCAGTACCTGTACGAGTATAGTTATATTATCGCGAAAATTATGGGAATAATTTTCTACCCTGTTGGGGAAGATGTAAAGAAATTAGATTTCTTTAAGTTATTTGTTCATGGATAAAACAGTTCAGGTTTACTCTTAATTATTAATAGATGTCACCACTGACATTACAAGCCGTAAAGTAGATAAAACAGGGGAGAATTCAATATGGCGATAGTGTGCTAAATAAAACCAATAACTAAAAAGAATTGAGTGGAAGAGGAATCGACAAGCTAATTAATAAACTTTAAATGTCGTTTCTTTGTTTTTCAGGTAGGATTGTGTATCTGGATCGCATTGTTTTTGTTGTTATAGTGTAAACTTGTGCTAAATAAAAATCTTTGTTTTTCAGAGCAACACAACTAGTTTATTATTTCGAAAGATTCCAAAATTTTATGACGAATTGTCTTATATATATTACATGTATATGGTATATATATGGTATATATGTATGATATATAAACTTGTTTATTCACCAAAACTACTAAGATCCGAATCTAATAGAGGGGCGTTCAGATGCTAATGTTAGTATAACAAGTATTTAATCTAGACACATTACACATATGAAGAATACGTACTACCATCTGTAGCCCCTTTACGCATGATTATTTTTCTCTGGATTGTGTGAAGAGTGATATGATTTGTGGTGTGATAGAGGATGAATATCAGAATAGAGGAGTACAAAAAAAAACTTATTGTGCCGACCCCAAATATTGTAAGAAGGTAAAGGAAATATTACTTTTCTCAGAGTTATACTTGAAACATTGACTTACTTGGTTACTTGACTCGGCGGTGGAGGCGTGGATGAGATCGATCTGGGCCACGGTTCGGGCGTGCAACGACCCGACACCAAAGATCTATGACAAGTTCCCGTACGGTGATCTGTTAGAAGCAACCAAGTAAAAATATCAACCAGACATTATTCATCAGATGAATCATTTGTTCCCTGATCTACAATCTATAATAATACAAAATTCTAAACATGCCGTATCTGTACATTGAAGCTACTTAAAAAATCAACTAGAATGTTCTATATAACTGCACGCCAACGCCATCTGTGTAATAAGATCTTGTCCATCGAAAGGTTGCCTGGAAGAGATTGCTTTTAGCAATAAGGCCGCCCATTGTACAACCTTTTAGTAAGTTTTTTTGTGTATTTGTATTATTGTTTTCCATTTAATGTTGGTGTACAATAAAGAGTATTGTATTGTATTGTATTGTATAAATGATGTAGAATACGTTGCATTTTTCTTAGATTTCTTGTTCGGGATTCATGTAAAAACTACTGGGCCGATTTCGATGCGGTTTTCGCTGATCGACAGCAAATTCATAGACATAAAATCTGCGTTACTTTTAATCCTAAGAATCCCTGGGGAATATTTCTATGAATTATTTAATATAACCAGATTTAACAAAATAATGTGTATTGTAAGTGATGATTTTATGTAATATTTTTTATACCGGGAATCCCGCGGGACTTTTCCCGGGAGCAGTTTGTAAATGGTCGGATGCATAAAAATTTGCTTATTCCGACAGTTTTCACTGAAACGATAGTCGCGATAATTTGTGTCCGAGGAATTCCAAGTCAAGACTACCTAGACGAAGACACCGGTTAGTTAGTTACTAATATAATTCAAATATATTATAGAAAGTAAAGCCATTATTCTCGGTAATACTGAAATGATCCATAGAGTAAAGAGTGACCGTCTTATAATTCAGTCTTAAAGTTAAGTCTTGCGCTTTTCATCTATCCCGTCTGATAATCTTGCTCAAAATTTAAATTTTCAATTTCTATTTTTCAGCCCTTTTGAATATCCAGAAACCTAACCTAAATTAATATCCTTATCGCAGTTACACATTTAGGCTTTGTCCGCACAGCGATATTTCACAGAACGATTTTTATTCGCGCGTATTAAATTCCGCGACCGGAATTACACCTAGTACGCGCTGCGAATAAAATTTCGTAATATTTTTTTCAGTTATTCAGTATTCAGTTCTTGGCTGAGACGCACGTGTAAAATGGACAACCGATTTTAATTTATCTAATGCTAAGGTGGCGTAACAGACGTATCAAAAGATGTCATGAACATTGGATTCACCCACTTACGGCATTGAGACCCATCAAAGGAAGGAATACAGCAAAAAGTTTTTTGGCTATTACAGAATGACACAAAAATCATTCGATAATTTACTACAACTTTCAATAGCGACGTTGCACGACTGAGCGAATCGCGCGAATTTTATTTCCACAGTGCGAACATAGCCATACTTACTCTATACGGTACAAAATATTCGCGCGGAAATAAATCGCACCACTTCGCGTTCAATCTGCATCGAGTCACAGATTTTTTTCCCGCGCGATTTTTTTACCGCCAGTGTGCGGCTACTCCTATAATATTCAATGTGTTACAGAATTACGGGAAAGAATCGTGCTGTGAAATATCGCTGTGCGGACAGGCTCTAAAGTAAAACAACAATCAGGGTGTTCCATTAGTAGCTCACAACGCCCAAAATGCTCCGTTAGCCGTTCCACAAGGCAGTCCGCAACCGCAGTCGTTGTGGTCGTGGCGAAAACGTCACTAATGAGGTCAACATTTTCGATCACACAACGCTAACAACGATCCATGTCAAGAGGTGGGTCGAATAGCAGTTCCACTTGGGTTTACGATTGCAACGCCGGAAAGAAAGTGGAACGGGAAAAATCGCGGTCTTGAACGTGGTCTTTGTGAGTCCCTAATTGAATGTAGCCAATACACAGCGACCTTTTCAAGTGGCAACCAAAACCACTTGCTGTCACACAAAAAGAAATACGCTGTCATGTCAAAATGTCACGCAAAATAAATACAAGAAACAATATTTTCCTAATACCTCTTTAACATTTTTATACAATCCCTTGTCAAGGCTTTCAACTACAAATATATTCGTGGACATATCAGAAACAAATACAAAATGTCAAAAAAGAAAGGCACAGAAGAGTTCTCCTGTGAAATGTATAGTAACAAGTTCTTCGCGCTATGTGCGGCAGGGGGCGCGTTGGCGTGTGGATCCACTCACGCATTTGTCACACCCCTGGACTTGGTCAAATGCCGACTCCAAGTAGACCCGAAGAAGTACAAGTCCATATTCACAGGCTTCGGAGTATCGTTCAAAGAAGGCGGTATGCCTAACCTGGTTAAGGGATGGGCGCCGACCCTGATAGGCTACTCACTTCAAGGCTCAGCCAAATTCTGCGGATATGAATACTTCAAATATCGTTTCGCGAATATGGTAGATGAGGAAAATGCTTTCTTATACCGAACATACTTGTATCTAGCAGCAGCAGCGTCGGCCGAACTGATCGCCGACGTTTTCTTAGCTCCATTCGAAGCGACTAAAGTAAGGATGCAAACGACTCCAGGCTACACAGCACAAATGAGGAAAGCCATGCCACATATGCTCTCAACTGAAGGTATGGGGGTGTTCTATAGAGGATTATCGCCTTTATGGGGAAGACAGGTACCTTACACCATGATGAAGTTCTCTTCCTTTGAGAAAACTGTAGAATACCTGTACGCGAACCTGGTTCCAAAGCCCAGGGAGCAGTGCACGAAAGTTGAACAGTTAATAGTGACTTTCACAGCAGGATATATCGCCGGGGTGTTATGTGCTATTGTGTCACATCCAGCGGACACTATTGTGTCGAAGTTAAATAAGGACCCGGGGGCATCTATCGGTGGTATCATATCGGAAGTGGGGCCAGTTGGGATCTGGAGAGGTTTGGTGGCTCGTATCTTCATGATCGGGACTCTGACTGGGCTGCAGTGGTTTATTTATGACGCTTTCAAGGTGTATACGGGAATGCCTCGACCTCCTCCCGCACCGATGCCCGAGTCTCTCAGAAAGAAGCTGGCGGCACAAAAGAAATGAAGCGTTCCGTGGAGTTGATATCAATTGTGGTGAAGTTCTTTGTAAGCCTGTATTTCGTCAGTTCTGAAATAAACAAGTTTTATATCTTTGGATTGCTAAATACTCGATTAAAGTAGACTTTGTTGTGATCAATTAATATTGATTGATTTGTTCAGTCTGTCTATTATGATATGATCCAAAACTTTTCAAGGGGGTCTAGAGGTCACGTCTTAATACTCATCGGTTTCTAGGTACAAACTACCTTCTACACATATTCGCTCCTAACATCGTGTTATTTGAGCAATGTAATGTCTCTCCTCAATCTGGAGATATGTTGGTGCTAGTGACTCTGTCATTTAGATGTAGTTAAGGGGTTAATGCGTTATTTGTGATGCGAACAATGACAGATACCGTATGTATATAATGTAGTTAATTGATGGTACCTTCCACCCATTTTAATCTTATATGTAAAAATCTCGAGTCGCGGTGTTTGTAGTTAACCTCCTCCGAAACGGCTTGACGCTTGACCGATTCTCATGAAATTTTGTGTGCATATTGGGTAGGTCTGAGAATCGGACAGCATCTATTTTTCATCCCCCTAAATGTTAAGGGTAGTCCACCCCTAAATTTGTTTTTACGTCTAGATAAATTTTTATTTCTTTATGATACAGCATTTAAAAATACATACAACCCTAAATTTTCAACCCTCTACGATCAATCCCTATTATTTATTGGGCAGGAGGACGTCTGGCGGGACAACTAGTATTATATAAAATTATTAGAGCTAGGCATGTTTGCTGATGAGTCTTGCGCCGCTTCTTTTCTCAAGTGACAATACCTTTGTTGCGAAGTGGTGGTAAATTAGATTAGGCTCTCATAGGGTAATTAATAAAGATACTAATTGTGGTCAAATGAGTCTTATTTATAGAGTTAAAAATAACTCTACAAGCTAATAATAATTTATAGAGTTAACGAATAGTCACAGTGTACCCGTGTATATTTTTTTTTATTGCATGAGTTTAGCAGACAGGTAGATGGCCCACCTGATGACAAGTGTAGCCCATAACAAGCGTGACTGGCTTAATTGTGATATAATGTCTCTATTTGTCAGCCCATTGTTAAACAAAAATTGTAAGTAATAGTACTATCCTATAGCAATAAAATATAATATTTAACGGAATCCATGTCGAAAACAAGTACCTAAAGGCATCGAAACGGAAGTTGATGCGATAATATAAGAAAGAGGCGCATCCCGGGGGCAATAACAATAATGCGAGGATTTATCCCGGTTCGTGGTCCACTGTGCCGGATTTACCCGGACGATACTAGTCAGAGGTAAATGGACTCGAGATCACTATGTCATCATACCACTCGACTTAACTCTGGATGTAAGTTTCATCGGTTGATATATGGTCAGTTATTTGGTTGCAAGTTTTCTAACACTGTTGTACTTGTAAATAACTTATTGTTATTAATAATTTCTTAAGTTTTCTCGACTAGTATACATAATAAAGCTACGTTGTAACAAAACCAACTTGATTGATAATTTATTTTATTTTTTCTCCTACACATTTTAATATTATATAAAATTATTAGGGCTAGGTTTCTTTGCTAGTAAAGAGTCTTGCGCTACTTCTTCTCTTCAAGCCACAACATGTTGCGAAGCAGTGTTAAATTAGATAAGGCTCCCACAGAGTAAGTAATAAACATAAACAAAAATAAAACAAAATAATTAAAATGAACTAGTTGGCGGTAGGCTAAATAAAACATTAACAATACTCGTTGGACAGATGTCACCTTTGTCGTCCGTGACCACGGCCACTGAAAAGCGGCCGAAACGTCGGAATAACCAAAATCAAATAAATCACCGCGCTTAAAACCGTTAAAACTTAGTTTTATTATAATGTACAATTAACCAAAAGAATCTTATAACCGTTTTACTTACAGCGAATATAACATGATAAATTTTAATATTTGATTTAGGTATTTACGTTTACCCACATCTCCTAACTTCCAAAACTTAACAGCCATGTAGGTGAATGTTGAAACTGATTCCTGATTAAATATTTACATCTTGTTGGTAACATATTTCTTAAAGTTGCATCTCGTTTTCTCTAAATTCGCTCTTATTACCTCGAACCAAAGTTTATATTAAGGTCATGAACGTTCCATCTTGTCATATGACTTAATCAAATTTTATATACAGCTCACGCACAGGAAAACAATACATCGGAGCACGCTGTAAGGTCGAAGAAGATGGCATAAATAAAGTTGGTAAATTCTTCATACAGCAAGACTACAAGTCTCGTAACTTCGATAACTTGGCACGTTTCGGTGAAGTTACAAAATCGAATTTTTTTTGGGGCATCGTTCTTGATATGTTTTTGATATCAAGAAATAATATATCCCTTATTTCAATGTCTTTGTTATCTGTGTTTCAAATGTAAACGAGTTTGCTTTGATTTGCTTCATGTTTCAATTGCTATAAGGTAGTACAAAGGGCGCGAGTTCGATCCTGACTGGCACGCATGCACCTCTTAGCCAGTTTTCTGATCTAATGTGCATATTATTACATTTACCACGTGCTAACAACGGTGACGGAAAAAATTGTGATGCAATCGGCATATCGAGATAACCGATGTGTCAAACCTACCAAGCCGCCTTAGACAAGCGTGACGGGTGTACTGTCCGGTCCCTTATAATGGGAGGCCCGAGCCCAGCAGTGGGACATATACGCTACTTTACAGATTAGAGGGTATTTTGAGAAACTGATCAAAAAGAGAGTGACAAAAAAAGAAATGTGGATAGAGGAGATGGTATAGGTGGACCAAGGCGCACTTATCAACACTGATTAGATAATAATCAGAGCAAAGATAAAACAAAAAGCACATTAAGCTGACGGTTTGTATGAAGGGGTTAATGAAGGTTAATAAGTTTGGTTAGTTAAAGAAACAAATGTATGGCCTCTTAAGCCGGGGCTCAAGCCCCGGGCGGCAAATTCAAACTTGGCAGAAAAATACACAACTCATGATTAACGCAACTTTGACCACCGAGACCTTCAGTACTTAAGCACATAAATTACTTTTCGCGGGACACGTAGGTTAAAAGACACAGATGCACGCATGTCCATCAGTGGGCGTTTGATGCCTGAAATGGTGTTGAGGATTACGGTAAAAATAGACAAGCGAGGCTGAATTTTTAGGTTTTGGGCCCCCCTCGAAAAGTGCAAAATTTGGGGCTGACTCATATTGTCTATAGACTTGCTGTATGAAGAATTTACCAACTTTATTTATGCCATCTTCTTCGACCTTACAGCGTGCTCCGATGTATTGTTTTCCTGTGCGTGAGCTGTATATAAAATTTGATTAAGTCATATGACAAGATGGAACGTTCATGACCTTAATATAAACTTTGGTTCGAGGTAATAAGAGCGAATTTAGAGAAAACGAGATGCAACTTTAAGAAATATGTTACCAACAAGATGTAAATATTTAATCAGGAATCAGTTTCAACATTCACCTACATGGCTGTTAAGTTTTGGAAGTTAGGAGATGTGGGTAAACGTAAATACCTAAATCAAATATTAAAATTTATCATGTTATATTCGCTGTAAGTAAAACGGTTATAAGATTCTTTTGGTTAATTGTACATTATAATAAAACTAAGTTTTAACGGTTTTAAGCGCGGTGATTTATTTGATTTTGGTTATTCCGACGTTTCGGCCGCTTTTCAGTGGCCGTGGTCACGGACGACAAAGGTGACATCTGTCCAACGAGTATTGTTAATGTTTTATTTAGCCTACCGCCAACTAGTTCATTTTAATTATTTTGTTTTATTTTTGTTTATGTTTATTACTTACTCTGCGGGAGCCTTATCTAATTTAACACTGCTTCGCAACATGTTGTGGCTTGAAGAGAAGAAGTAGCGCAAGACTCTTTACTAGCAAAGAAACCTAGCCCTAATAATTTTATATAATATTAAAATGTGTAGGAGAAAAAATAAAATAAATTATCAATCAAGTTAGTTTTGTTACAACGTAGCTTTATTATGTATACTAGTCGAGAAAACTTAAGAAATTATTAATAACAATAAGTTATTTACAAGTACAACAGTGTTAGAAAACTTGCAACCAAATAACTGACCATATATCAACCGATGAAACTTACATCCAGAGTTAAGTCGAGTGGTATGATGACATAGTGATCTCGAGTCCATTTACCTCTGACTAGTATCGTCCGGGTAAATCCGGCACAGTGGACCACGAACCGGGATAAATCCTCGCATTATTGTTATTGCCCCGGGATGCGCCTCTTTCTTATATTATCGCATCAACTTCCGTTTCGATGCCTTTAGGTACTTGTTTTCGACATGGATTCCGTTAAATATTATATTTTATTGCTATAGGATAGTACTATTACTTACAATTTTTGTTTAACAATGGGCTGACAAATAGAGACATTATATCACAATTAAGCCAGTCACGCTTGTTATGGGCTACACTTGTCATCAGGTGGGCCATCTACCTGTCTGCTAAACTCATGCAATAAAAAAAAATATACACGGGTACACTGTGACTATTCGTTAACTCTATAAATTATTATTAGCTTGTAGAGTTATTTTTAACTCTATAAATAAGACTCATTTGACCACAATTAGTATCTTTATTAATTACCCTATGAGAGCCTAATCTAATTTACCACCACTTCGCAACAAAGGTATTGTCACTTGAGAAAAGAAGCGGCGCAAGACTCATCAGCAAACATGCCTAGCTCTAATAATTTTATATAATACTAGTTGTCCCGCCAGACGTCCTCCTGCCCAATAAATAATAGGGATTGATCGTAGAGGGTTGAAAATTTAGGGTTGTATGTATTTTTAAATGCTGTATCATAAAGAAATAAAAATTTATCTAGACGTAAAAACAAATTTAGGGGTGGACTACCCTTAACATTTAGGGGGATGAAAAATAGATGCTGTCCGATTCTCAGACCTACCCAATATGCACACAAAATTTCATGAGAATCGGTCAAGCGTCAAGCCGTTTCGGAGGAGGTTAACTACAAACACCGCGACTCGAGATTTTTACATATAAGATTAAAATGGGTGGAAGGTACCATCAATTAACTACATTATATACATACGGTATCTGTCATTGTTCGCATCACAAATAACGCATTAACCCCTTAACTACATCTAAATGACAGAGTCACTAGCACCAACATATCTCCAGATTGAGGAGAGACATTACATTGCTCAAATAACACGATGTTAGGAGCGAATATGTGTAGAAGGTAGTTTGTACCTAGAAACCGATGAGTATTAAGACGTGACCTCTAGACCCCCTTGAAAAGTTTTGGATCATATCATAATAGACAGACTGAACAAATCAATCAATATTAATTGATCACAACAAAGTCTATTTTAATCGAGTATTTAGCAATCCAAAGATATAAAACTTGTTTATTTCAGAACTGACGAAATACAGGCTTACAAAGAACTTCACCACAATTGATATCAACTCCACGGAACGCTTCATTTCTTTTGTGCCGCCAGCTTCTTTCTGAGAGACTCGGGCATCGGTGCGGGAGGAGGTCGAGGCATTCCCGTATACACCTTGAAAGCGTCATAAATAAACCACTGCAGCCCAGTCAGAGTCCCGATCATGAAGATACGAGCCACCAAACCTCTCCAGATCCCAACTGGCCCCACTTCCGATATGATACCACCGATAGATGCCCCCGGGTCCTTATTTAACTTCGACACAATAGTGTCCGCTGGATGTGACACAATAGCACATAACACCCCGGCGATATATCCTGCTGTGAAAGTCACTATTAACTGTTCAACTTTCGTGCACTGCTCCCTGGGCTTTGGAACCAGGTTCGCGTACAGGTATTCTACAGTTTTCTCAAAGGAAGAGAACTTCATCATGGTGTAAGGTACCTGTCTTCCCCATAAAGGCGATAATCCTCTATAGAACACCCCCATACCTTCAGTTGAGAGCATATGTGGCATGGCTTTCCTCATTTGTGCTGTGTAGCCTGGAGTCGTTTGCATCCTTACTTTAGTCGCTTCGAATGGAGCTAAGAAAACGTCGGCGATCAGTTCGGCCGACGCTGCTGCTGCTAGATACAAGTATGTTCGGTATAAGAAAGCATTTTCCTCATCTACCATATTCGCGAAACGATATTTGAAGTATTCATATCCGCAGAATTTGGCTGAGCCTTGAAGTGAGTAGCCTATCAGGGTCGGCGCCCATCCCTTAACCAGGTTAGGCATACCGCCTTCTTTGAACGATACTCCGAAGCCTGTGAATATGGACTTGTACTTCTTCGGGTCTACTTGGAGTCGGCATTTGACCAAGTCCAGGGGTGTGACAAATGCGTGAGTGGATCCACACGCCAACGCGCCCCCTGCCGCACATAGCGCGAAGAACTTGTTACTATACATTTCACAGGAGAACTCTTCTGTGCCTTTCTTTTTTGACATTTTGTATTTGTTTCTGATATGTCCACGAATATATTTGTAGTTGAAAGCCTTGACAAGGGATTGTATAAAAATGTTAAAGAGGTATTAGGAAAATATTGTTTCTTGTATTTATTTTGCGTGACATTTTGACATGACAGCGTATTTCTTTTTGTGTGACAGCAAGTGGTTTTGGTTGCCACTTGAAAAGGTCGCTGTGTATTGGCTACATTCAATTAGGGACTCACAAAGACCACGTTCACGACCGCGATTTTTCCCGTTCCACTTTCTTTCCGGCGTTGCAATCGTAAACCCAAGTGGAACTGCTATTCGACCCACCTCTTGACATGGATCGTTGTTAGCGTTGTGTGATCGAAAATGTTGACCTCATTAGTGAGTGACGTTTTCGCCACAACCACAACGACTGCGGTCGCCTTGTGGAACGGCTAACGGAGCATTTTGGGCTACTAATGGAACGCCCTGATTGTTGTTACTTTAGAGCCTGTCCGCACAGCGATATTTCACAGCACGATTCTTTCCCGTAATTCTGTAACACATTGAATATTATAGGAGTAGCCGCACACTGGCGGTAAAAAAATCGCGCAAGAAAAAAAACAGTGACTTGATGCAAATTGATCGCGAAGCGGTGCGATTTATTTCCGCGCGAATATTTTGTACCGTATAGAGTAAGTATGGCTATGTTCGCACTGTGGAATAAAATTCGCGCGATTCGCTCAGTCGTGCAACGTCGCTATTGAAAGTTGTAGTAAATTATCGAATGATTTTTGTGTCATTCTGTAATAGCCAAAAAACTTTTTGCTGTATTCCTTCCTTTGATGGGTCTCAATGCCGTAAGTGGGTGAATCCAATGTTCATGACATCTTATGATACGTCTGTTTCGCCGCCTTTAGCATTAGATAAATTAAAATTTTAGTTCGGATGTCCATTTTACACGTGCATCTCAGCCAAGAACTGAATACTAAATAACTGATAAAAATATTACGAAATTTTATTCGCAGTGCGTACTAGGTGTAATTCCGGTCGCGGAATTTAATACGCGCGAATAAAAATCGTTCTGTGAAATATCGCTGTGCGGACAGGCCATAACTTTTTTAGTATGTTTATTTATTTAATTTGTTTGGGAAGGAATTATTTATCTTTTAAATTTTTTTATGTAACCTAATACTTTTTTGGGTAACGTTTTCGTATTCATACATTATTGCAATAACATAGATTCACAAAGTACATTAATATAACAGAAGTCATGGATTCGAATATTGGTCGGGAATGTACCACTTAGACATTGTTTGCTCTAATGTAAATGTTATTACAATTTCAAGAGTGAAAACAAATTCGAGAGGAAACCTGCACATCAAGACCTTCCATACCATAATGGGAAGACCTAAGTCCAGGAGTATAACAATTAGTGACTGATAAAATTACACAAGTCTATAATGTAGTATGAATTAGTAGCAATAAAACATCTTCAATTGATCATGTATATTAGATTTTTAATAAATTTACTTTGTATACACATATTTACAAGAGAATCTATTGCGTTGACATTCTCACTAACTCTCTAAAAAAATATAAAATTGCCATTAAAACGCATTAGTCGTTAAATAGGATTAACAATGTTTCACATAATAGTAAGTAGACATCCTTTATTTATTCTAAAATAAACTTAAGATTGTGAAATAAAAATAAATAATATAATAAAATTATTATGACTTAACATATATTATTAGATCATTCTTACTCCTTAAAATGCTGCTAACTTAGCTTAACTTGGACAATTAACAACTTACTTTCATAGCACACATATGAAGAAAGCATTTTGTTAAGTTCATCCAACTTACTTCTAACTTAGCTTCACTTAAATTAAGCTTAATTGCAAAACAACTATACACTGGTTTAATCAATGGCAAAGTAACTAGTGATGTATCGTTCGTTATTATAAAATTATCGACAATTATACATCGATATGTTTCGACTCGAGTTGATTTTTCGATTTCTAACTAAGTATTATGCATACAAACATCTCACACATTTATTCTTAATACTGCCGACGAGATCGCCTGCATGACGATCCGATGGTGAAATTTTGGAAATATTTTGAGCGACAGCTAACATTACCATAAATAATCACTTTAAACACACCAAATTTAATCATAACAACATAATCGAAAATAATTTAACTCCTGAAATACTAAACGATGTTCCTTATAAATTATAACAATACTTTTTTAACATTGTTTCTCATCGCCATCATACACTTTTTGTGTAAAAAAATAAAATCCATTTTCATTTAAATTAATATTCCGAATTTCATAAATATTACCATCGACACAACATTCCATCGCGTACACAAAACATAACCAGTCTATATTTAGTTTCTTTCTTTTCTTCATACGACAATACATTCATGATTTTAAGTAGTGAGACTATCGACAATTTTACATTGATTACACAACTCTAATTTCAAGGATTATTATGCAAATATGTTAATAAAGCTGGTGCAAATTATCCTGGCAAAACCAAACCATTATTTATGGCACAAAGAATTCTAATCTCCAAGTCATACTGGTCCTCTGTTCTCTTATTTTTTTGATATCTAATCACAGTAGTAACAAATCATAGACCTATCTTAAATATGTAAAAATATATATATTTTGTTCTTGATTTACTCGGCTTTGAATTTAAATCTTAGAGTATATACCAAGAGACAGTTTCCTACAAAATTACATTCAGAGTTGAAGCACAAAACCGATCGACGTGTGTGTGAGCGCCATCTAATTATTTTCGCAGACACGCACACAAAAGCACAAATAATGTTGCAAGTGAATGGAGTCTTTCTAAAAAAAATAGGGAATTTTAACTCGGCACACTGAGACTTTGTCTCGTGCACTGAAAGTATCGAAGCATGGACAATTTATTTGATTGATTTTTTTAAACGATTAGTTTCAGTATATAATTCCCATAATATAAGAAAAATAAAACACGAAGAACTTACAAATTATTCACTGGCATTTGATAGATGGCTAATTCTGTAAGTAAATATGGTTACAAAGTACTCAAAAATTAAAATGGATAAAAAAAATGCAAAAACGTTGTTTCATCTAAAAGCTTTTTTCTTAAATTTGCAGTAATTTCATATTTTTATCTAAAGGTCCATGATTGTTGAGAATATTTATTATGATTACCAATAATTAGTAGACTAATCTAAATATTTCAATAATAATTGTTAATTTTATACTGAGATTTCAAGCCAACGTTTCAAAATGGAATTATTGAAAATTCATGGAATGGTCCCAATTTCGAACACAAGTTGGCAGTGGATTTGCTTCTCGCTTAAATATGGCAGTGACTTCAAAATATTCATGAGTGTCGCAACGTGTTTTTCAAAGTACCACAGTATTTTATTTAACTAATTTCATAAGCTTTAAAAAAGCTGTACTCTTTAAGTATCGAATCTTAAAAAAGCATTAAAACTACTTTATGCGATCTTTAACGATCTTATTATTGAGACATATAAAACCCAAAAAAACATTAAAACATTTGGGACCACTGAAGCTACTTTCATCTAGATGTTTTTCTTAACATACACACAAGGTTTGAAACCGGTTGTAATTTACCGGTTATAGTTATAACCGGTTTTATTCAACTATTTCGTCTCGAGTATAAATGTTACAAAGAGTATTATTATTTAAACTTTCACAAACCGGTATATTATGCGCGAATAACTTTCTCTATATGACAACAGTTTCCAATAAAATTATGTTTATGTGCGATTGAAAACTATACCACATTGAACTTATAAAGTGCGGCGAAAACCGTCCAAAACCGGTTTACAGGACAATAATTATCTATTTAACGAACTTTTGTTCCTGAATCCATTAAATTTAAGGTAAAAGAAAGAACAAAACTGAAAAGAAAAGCTCCTTTCTACTTAGGTTATAACCGGTTCGAATTTTATCCGATTTCAAGCCTTGCACACATTCAAATCTCTGCACATATGTAAAGAAGACAACCCGTTCAAATGAATATGCATTTAAACGGGTAAATATTTAATTGAACCAATTCTCATCTCAGATACCAGTTAATGCATGAATACCGTGCTGACGCGACCTTAGATGTACTTTGTGTTAATATGGCAACTTTGAAATAAGACAAATGGCAACACCGTCCAAACAAGTCTCACTACATAAGCCGAACTCAACGCTTTGGTGGCGCGACGCGCACCGACACATACAGCTTCAGCGGCGCCGGCACCGAGGTGTCCACGTGCCGTCTCCTGCGCCTCCTGCCGATCTCCGGCACCGGCACGAACCTCGCTTCGAGCTCCAACTGCCTTTCCAGGACTGCATCAGACTTCAGATGCTTCCTTAAGCGTAACGCCCAAGCACCGTCGCGTTTGGACAGAATGAAGTCTTTGCCCTCGTCTCCGTATGAGATCTTGTAGTGGGGCTTATCCCCACCCTCGGCTGGGATTATGCGCATGAGTGGGGATCTGCCCCACGTCTGTTTTGGAGTAGCCGTTACTACTATCATCTCGACGTCAGGTTCGAGGATCGAACGGCGGCCTGGAATACCACATTAAGTTTTATTATTCTTTGGTAAGTGGACCCGTATAATAAATATTTCTTTCGTTCTGGCTTCAGTTAATAAAAGTAAAACACCTCCAAGTTGCTTCGACATTAGATTTAAGAAAACAATATTTCTACTTACGGCGACTGCGTCGTTTGCGTTTTCTGACAACGGTTGTTCCATTGGCGTACACAATAGCTTCATCTGGTGCTCTTCTTCTCCTCCCATTCACCTGTTTAAAGAAATGGTAATATTATTTTTATATTTAATCTAAAAATATAGATTTTATATTTATTTATTTTTTAGTTCCCTTTTAACCAATTTCCAAAAAGAAGAGGTTCTCAATCCGTCTGTATGTTGTTTTAATCTGTGCACTACCCGACTTCTCCATGAATTGTGAATAGAGTTTCATTTTTACACGCTTTATATTAGCTTCACTTGTATGTCAGTCAGTATGTCTGTAACCGACCCCTAAATTTGACCGACTTCCCGTTTTCCGATTGAGCTGAAATTTTGCACGTATGTGTATATCGCGTGACAATGCAATAATATGGTACCATGGAGCTGATCTGATGATGGAGTCGGAAGGTGGCCATAGGAACTCCTGTACTAAACAAGATAGACCCTTCGTGTTTGGGCCCGTATGTTTATATCGCGTGACAATGCAATAATATGGTACCATGGAGCTGATCTGATGATGGAGTCGGAAGGTGGCCATAGGAACTCCTGTACTAAACAAGATAGACCCTTCGTGTTTGGGCTCGTATGTTTATATCGCGTGACAATGCAATAATATGGTACCATGGAGCTGATCTGATGATGGAGTCGGAAGGTGGCCATAGGAACTCCTGTACTAAACAAGATAGACCCGTCGTGTTTGGGCTCGTTTTACTTGTCTTGGCTAGCACTCTGCTGCTACATGATATGCAGGATCTCAAAAGCTTGTATTTAAAAACATTTAAACAAAAATCAACTAAAAAATGAAAAATAAATAATAGTTTAAAAAAACTAAAAAAAACACGCTTTTATAAAAAATCCAACTAAAAAAACAAAAAATAAAATTTAATATAATATAAAAAAGCGTGGGGTGTATTCAATTAATAATATAATATCTTAAAAAGCACTTTGAATACACCCCACGCTTTTTTATATTATATTAAATTTTATTTCATCGAAAGCTTATACTACTAAATCGGCCCCATTGTTACTATATCAAGATCTACATACATACATAAAATCACGCCTGTTTCCCATGGGAGTAGGCAGAGACTATGGATCTCCACTTGCGACGATCCTGACAAACAACTTTCGCTTCACCTACTTTCATTAACCTCTTGATACATGCGCGTTTATTTGAAATGGTTTTTACCTGACCTTTCTTTAACAATTCTGATATCTGTTCATGGTATGTTCGTCTCGATCTACCGGCAACAGCTCTACCATTGGCAATACTGTCATATACCTGTTTTGTGATTCTACCTTTATCAAGCAATTAGAGAAACTCACAAACATTATTAACCAACTTATTCATAACACGATATTGAGTAAACCGATGTAAATTTTTTTTTTCTTTACTCGTAAGTGTATATATACTACCCAGATAATCAAGTCAGAATCAGATTAGTGATTGCAAGGAAATCGTGAGCAACTCTTGTTGAAAAGCATATACACTGAAGGGCGAGATGGCAAATTTGAACACGCGTGCCAGTTGTAAAATTTCTACAGATGCTTAATATATTATTTCTAAAGCCATTGAAGGATCTGCACAACTACAAAGTAAAAAAGTAAAGTCGCTTTTGTTTTTGTTACAAAAAATTGTATTTATGTGAAGGTCGGTAATGTAAAAAAGTTTAATAGTTAAGTTTAAGTATTAGTAATTAAACAAACCGCAGTAAGACTATTAAAGCTTAAACAATTCAGTCTAATGTCACTCCCAGACCTAAAACTGTCCTAATGATATTTAGTATGAAATAATTTAAAGATCTGCAACAAAAAACACAAGAATCCCCACGGAATACGTATTCAAAATCTACGCTAGGCAAGTCACAGAAAATCACCACAGTAGATGACAGTTTCGTGAATTGATCTTACCTTACAACTGAAGCACCCTTCGTTGGATATTAGCTCCTCCTTCCCGCCGATCTTGTACTGATCCCTGACGGGGAAGACGGGAGCGTCCCCGATGTCGTCGGGCGGCAGCGCCCCGTCCAGTGCAGTGAGACAGTGACCCGCTCCCACCAGCTGGTAGCCAGTGGGACACCCGCACTGGTACGAGTCACCGAAAGCCGAACAACCGAAGAGACAGCTCGCAGTTGCGCATCCACCAGCCAACTGTACCCGAACAAGGTTGATGATCATTTACATATATCACAATATCCATACATTCATCCATGCACTAAACTTTTAGCTGTACTTGTCTAAAAATATATCTGTGCAGGAACGGAGAAAGAATACAATTTCCTGCGGCCGGGCGGACTGTCGTAAGGGGCGACTAAACAACCCACAGCCAGGTGGTAGGGCATTTGCCCGACTGGATGGCTACCACCCCTGGTGTAAAGTATGTCGCCATAACAACCTTGAGTTGTGTTCCGGCATTAGTGACCAGGTTCCAGTCTCCCTTAAGAGAGCAGCAGCGCATTTGTAGCACCTTTGATGTTGCAAATGTTCATAGGCGATGGTAACCGCTTTCCATCAAGTGGGCCGTCTGCCTGTCTGCTGAACTCCTGCAATAAAAAAATTCTTACATTCGGAATTGTTTGCAGACTACCAAAACTGTTAAAAGTTACGATTTAAATTCGATTCTATTGCCAATTTTAGTTACGGAATCGAGACCCAGAAATAATCTTGACGTGTTGCGAGCGTTTAGACTGACATGATGTGATTCGGAGGTGAGATATGAGGAATGTGATGAAGGGTATGAGATAGTAAAGGAGATATACACCAGTATTTTCATTTTCCGTACGAAATACGACTAATGTTCAATATTAAAAAATTTACGTCGATATTGTATTAAGAGATGATAATTTGTCACATCATAGGACTAAAACCTAATAATAAATAATTACATCCTGTAAGTATACCTAAACTAAGTGTAAAGTCTTGATGATACCTAAAGCAGCCGGGTGTCCTTCTAATGATGTGGCTTGGAATTCTGACAGAAAGCATGTAGTTTTTCCTGCTTTTATATTCATAATGTTATGATCGTGGTCTTTATCAGGTAGTGCCGTTAAAGCAAAATATCGTAAACGAGCTTGGTGATTTATGAAACCTGCCAATCCACTTTGGCGGCAAATCTCCTCAAGGTCGCGTCACTAAAAGAAACGCACATCACTAGATGACTTATCCTCTGCCGGAACCATCCTTGGAATGGGCCACCAGTTGCATTCGAAGTGTCATAGGGTAAACACGCGCGCACACATTTCGTAATCGTGATGATAATTTGACATTAAAAAAGCCGAGTGACTTTAGTGAACAACGATTTCAAGACATTTGGTCCCATCCCATATTCCGTCACTTAAAGCGACGTTATGTGCGTCATCAGCAGCAGAGGTTAACTGACCTGTAAGCAAACAGCGTGTCCGGCGTCCCAGCCGTAGCCGTTGGGGCACCCGCAGCGGTACGTCCCTCCGACCGCGAAGCACGGGGAGCCGGCGCACGGGCCGGCCGAACACGCGTCCTGGGGTACGCAGATGCCGGACAAAGAGCGGGTTAATGTACTTGTCCAATTTGAAAAAACTGCCGGTATAATTTCAAGTTAAAATTTTGTCAGATTTGTTTTGCCACTTGTCCATTGCAATTCGTTTTTCAACAGGGTAAAGTTTTTTCATAGAGAAACCTGTTCCGTGTACCTGTTCCGATATATATGCCTCACTCCTACCACTAAGCTAAACTTAACACCAAATTTTAATAATGGTACAGAGAGCTGATAAAACTTTTTTAATTTACTATTAAGTAAACATTGTTTTCAAGTCATAGCGGCTAATCTATGATAATATGCACAGAGCTGGCTGCTACATGTATAATCTTAAATACATACTAGAAATATTTAGTAGGAACCAGACATGCACTAATTAAATAGAATGTACTATGCATGCTTCGCCGCAAGCCTACCTAATGACAATGAATGTTATTTTAGCAAATCTGATGATACGATCAATGACCTTAGCGCAAAACCTGTTCTTTCACTCACAACCCATCGAAAAACAACAACCAAATAAACCAAACTAACATTATTTTCAGCATCAATGAATCAAAATAACTTCTTATTACTTCTATAATTAGGAAACGTGCGTCAAAAACACTAACATTGAGATTGTGATGTTTCGGCTCTCTAACTCTGAAGAAGTCATTTTTGTTGCAGTCCAGTTTATTTTACTTCTGCTACGACAACTCGGAGACTTATTACGGCACAATTTTCTGTTTTCATTATCCGCAAAGTAACTTTTTTGTACAAAAACACAAAAATTGATCCATTAGTGGTCCATTTTTTTTTAACTAGTGACATTATGACACTTATGACAGTTTGTGTTGTTGTTGTTTATTTGTTCGCCACAAAGGCGGGCAAAGGAATCTTAGTCTATACAGCCAATTCTGATGTTTAATAGGTCTTCGTAAGTTCGTATACTAGCGCAGTTGTATTGCAGGCTACAACCGACGCCATTCAATGGAGTTCTTGTGAAAATTCGAAAGGCCACATCTGACTATACAGTTCACATTTCTCACAAAAACACATAATTTCTACTCAAAAACTGTCAACATCCTGCAACTATTGTTCATTTTAGAGTAATTATACACATTTTTAGAAAATAAAACTACACAGCACAATGTCTCCTTTCAGTTCCCGCCAAAGAAGTCTGACAGTTTGTGATTATGACATTTGAGACCTATGACAGTTCCAATGAGAATTGTCAGTTCGACGGTCGACCAGTAGGGCGTTCCACTAGTAACGCACAACGCCCAAAATGCTCACTTAGCCGTTCCACCTGGCGACCGCGATCGTCGTGGTCGTAACAAAAACGTCACTAATGACGTCATCATTTTCGATCACACAACGCCCGCAACAACCCATGTCAAAAGGTGGGTCGAAGTGGGCGTTGACCACAGAGCTTTAATTCTCTCTTGTCAATACGTTGACAAAGGCGCGAATTTAGAAACAAAGATGGCGAATGAAAAAATATCTCTCTTTATTAATTTTGCAAAATTAATTTTTATGTATTTTGAACAGCCGTCTATCATTTTCCTTTATTTGTTATTAGCATTTATTTACATAGTTTATTTCTAATCAGTTTTCATTATCGTTGGCTTGAATATAATTATATAATTAATGAGAAATTCATTGTTTGTAGACATAGCTTTTGCTGCAGAATTATACGAAAGAGTTATAACTCAGAATTCAGAATTATAGATAGATAGATAATTCAATGTATTTCTTGAAAGTCTAAAGTGGCTTTTAAATTCTTCATCTGAATAACGATCGACTATATTTTTATATTGTGTAATATGTGGCCTGCGATCACGTTTTTTAGTATTACGTTTTATAAACTTAACGTCCACTCTTCATCTGAGCTAGGTGAATTTGCTTTCTTCTGAATTATTACCGCGATGAAGTAGCCGATACCCAATTGACCCCATTAAGGACATTTTGTATAAATAGCTATATTTCTTTTAACATAAATTAGTCAGCCCTACACATGAAAAAGGCGCGATTTTCATATCAACCAATGACATTTGCTTAAGACATTAATGACATCAACGCTCCATAACCCGTTCCACTAGCTTTTATGATTATAACGTCCGCAAGCAAGTGGAACGGGAAAAATCGCGGTCGTGAACGTGGTCGTTGTGAGTCCCTAATGGAACGCCCTGCAGGTGCCACCGGTTTGACGGCTAGGTCATATATCCGTAGCACAGAGTACTTTATATATACTGATCCGTAGTCCGTATAAGGCCACTGTGATAAGGCGCAGCGCAGGACGGAACACCGTTTTTTCCTTCACCGTTGTAAGCACGTGGTAATTGTAACAATATGCACATTAGATCAGAAAACTGGCTAAGAGGTGCATGCGTGCCAGTCAGGATCGAACTCGCGCCCTTTGAACTACCTTATAGCAATTGAAACATGAAGCAAATCAAAGCAAACTAGTTTACATTTGAAACACAGATAACAAAGACATTGAAATAAGGGATATATTATTTCTTGATATCAAAAACATATCAAGAACGATGCCCCAACAAAAATTCGATTTTGTAACTTCACCGAAACGTGCCAAGTTATCGAAGTTACGAGACTTGTAGTCTTGCTGTATGAAGAATTTACCAACTTTATTTATGCCGTCTTCTTCGACCTTACAGCGTGCTCCGATGTATTGTTTTCCTGTGCGTGAGCTGTATATAAAATTTGATTAAGACATATGGCAAGATGGAACGTTCATGACCTTAATATAAACTTTGGTTCGAGGTAATAAGAGCGAATTTAGAGAAAACGAGATGCAACTTTAAGAAATATGTTACCAACAAGATGTAAATATTTAATCAGGAATCAGTTTCAACATTCACCTACATGGCTGTTAAGTTTTGGAAGTTAGGAGATGTGGGTAAACGTAAATACCTAAATCAAATATTAAAGTTTAAATTTAAGTTATAACATTCTTTTGGTTAATTGTACATTATAATAAAACTACGTTTTAACGGTTTTAAGCGCGGTGATTTATTTGATATTGGTTATTCCGATGTTTCGGCCGCTTTTCAGTGGCCGTGGTCACGGACGACAAAGGTGACATCTGTCCAACGAGTATTGTTAATGTTTTATTTAGCCTACCGCCAACTAGTTCATTTTAATTATTTTGTTTTATTTTTGTTTATGTTTATTACTTACTCTGTGGGAGCCTTATCTAATTTAACACTGCTTCGCAACATGTTGTGGCTTGAAGAGAAGAAGTAGCGCAAGAAACTCTTTACTAGCAAAGATACCTAGCCCTAATAATTGTATATAATATTAAAATGTGTAGGAGGAAAAATAAAATAAATTATCAATCAAGTTGGTTTTGTTACAACGTAGCTTTATAATGTATAATAGTCGAGAAAACGTAAGAAATTATTAATAACAATAAGTTATTTACAAGTACAACAGTGTTAGAAAACTTGCAACCAAATAACTGACCATATATCAACCGATGAAACTTACATCCAGAGTTAAGCCGAGTGGTATGATGACATAGTGATCTCGAGTCCATTTACCTCTGACTAGTATCGTCCGGGTAAATCCGGCACAGTGGACCACGAACCGGGATAAATCCTCGCATTATTGTTATTGCCCCGGGACGCGCCTCTTTCTTATATTATCGCATCAACTGCCGTTTCGATGCGTTTAGGTACTTGTTTTCGACATGGATTCCGTTAAATATTATATTTTATTGCTATAGGATAGTACTATTACTTACAATTTTTGTTTAACAATGGGCTGACAAATAGAGACATTATATCACAATTAAGCCAGTCACGCTTGTTATGGGCTACACTTGCCATCAGGTGGGCCATCTACCTGTCTGCTAAACTCATGCAATAAAAAAATATATACACGGGTACACTGTGACTATTCGTTAACTCTATAAATTATTATTAACTTGTAGAGTTATTTTTAACTCTATAAATAAGACTCATTTGACCACAATTAGTATCTTTATTAATTACCCTATGAGAGCCTAATCTAATTTACCACCACTTCGCAACAAAGGTATTGTCACTTGAGAAAATAAGCGGCGCAAGACTCATCAGCAAACATGCCTAGCTCTAATAATTTTATATAATACTAGTTGTCCCGCCAGACGTCCTCCTGCCCAATAAATAATAGGGATTGATCGTAGAGGGTTGAAAATTTAGGGTTGTATGTATTTTTTAATGCTGTATCATAAAGAAATAAAAATTTATCTAAACGTAAAAACAAATTTAGGGGTGGACTACCCTTATCATTTAGGGGGATGAAAAATAGATGCTGTCCGATTCTCAGACCTACCCAATATGCACACAAAATTTCATGAGAATCGGTCAAGCGTCAAGCCGTTTCGGAGGAGGTTAACTACAAACACCGCAACTCGAGAATTTTACATATAAGATTAAAATGGGTGGAAGGTACCATCAATTAACTACATTATACAGGGTGTTTGGCGCATGGACCGACAAAATTTTTTGGGGGATTGGGTGGATCAAGAGCTATGTTTAACCCATAGATACCTACGTCCCAAGTGTCACTGTAATCGAGATACGATTTTTTTTGTTTGTTTTTGAAAATTACCTGGTTCATCGTCTTTAAAACGACATATTTTTCTAGTTTGTTTTTGTAATTGAACCAAATAACTTCTATCGCAGTCTTTAATGTATGACTATTCTAAATTAAACATTAATTCTTAGCATTAGACAACAAAACGTTCTTGACGAGCTTTCAAACTCTTAAAAATGAATTAATCTATGAAAAAGGTCAAATTCAAAATTAATTATAAAAAAAAACTAAAAGGTATTAAGAATTTCATTTGATTGAAACAAAATCTGTACTTAATATCCTTTCCAACGATATACCACATGGCCTTGAAATTATTCATGTGATTACAAAACAGAAGGTATTACTCAACCAGTGTCAGAATAAAGAAAACACCTTGTTTGTATTTTAAGACGTTTTAATTAAATTTTATTCACAGATTGGGTTCAAAATGACGGCCTCCATTGTGAATGCATGCACGACATCTTTTTCTTATTTCCACAGTCGTCGTTTTTAATCGCATTTCTTCTTTCATTATGCGAAAGGCGCTATTTATTTTTTCTATTAAAATTTCCCTTGTCCGTACTTCTGTCGCATAAACAATTTCTTTTGCGCGCCCCCAAACATTAAAATCCAGAGGTGTTAGGTCTGGTGACCGTGCAGGCCAAGGAATCGGACCGCCTCTTCCGATCCACGAATTGGGAAAACAATTGTCCAAATGTTCTCGAACGTCTCGTTGGTAATGTGCTGGGCAACCATCATTTTGGAAAATAAAATCTTCTTCTTCTACTATTGGTAATACCAATTCAGGTAAGTCATTTATTAAAAAAGAAAAATAACTTTCTCCGGTTAGGCGCTCCGGTAAGAAATGTGGACCGATCAGGTGTCTTCCAATAACCCCAGCCCAAAATCTTCACACTAAACTTACTTTGAAATGAACTTTGCCTTTTCTTGCGGGGTTTTTGTCTTTTTATCCCCCAATGATGGAGGTTGTGGAGATTCACAATCCCCTCATGATTGAAATTGGATTCATCGGTCCACAAAATTCTTTAAAAAAAATTTGTATCTTCTACGTCTGTATGCATCATAAACCTGCAAAATTCCAGCCGCCTCCTATGATCATCGTCTATGAGACCTAGAACAATCGATTAAATCCGTGAGAATTGTACGGACGCGATTTATTTCATCTGTGAGCTGACCCAAAGGCCACAATGAATAAATTATTTTTTTGAACAAAAACAAACACATTTGTTTTAACTATTAGAGTAAGAATTTACTTGTTAAATTGTTGTACTTGAAATTAAGCTGTAAAAACACATGCAATGAGTTTTGAATTGTTTAAAAAACATACCTTGAACAGGAGTGTAGTGGAATGCATGCCTTCCATCTTGCCGAAGAACTGACCAGACTTTCCAAACCGACAAGTTAAGTCTTTTAGCTACAGCTCGAATACTTGTCGTTGGATTCTCATCAAAAGCTTGTAAAATACTCTCATCCACTGCAACATTATGTTGCCTCACATTGACTCGAGGCTCTAAAATATTTATGCTTCCAGTCTCCCTCAGACGCCGATTAGGATATCGCTCCTGGTAAATTCTACGCGCTTCACGAGCGTTACAATTGGCGCTGCCATACGCCAACAACATATCAGCATACTCTTCCTTACTGTAGTTAGGCATTGTAACGAGAACAGTGAAGACAAACACACCAACAGTTTAACAGAATAGTTCAACCAAAGAAAACTTAACAAAAACAGAACGTAACAAAAACAAAGTTAAACACAAAAATACTCCAACAATGCAGATGTGAATCGCGACAATACCGATAGCAATGATAGTAAAATCTCAACTAATACTAAACAAAGACCACGACACAAATTACGATCCAATGACAGACAAAGACAAGGGATATTTTCATGTGCAAGAAAGAGACAGTGTTTACCTGCTTACCATTGTTCTAAAAAACGGGTTCGGTGTTAGAGTGCGTGTTCGTCCCTACTTTGATTTTGATAATTTGATCACATAAGGAATAATTTCAAGGCCATGTGGTAAATCGTTGGAAAGGATATTAAGTACAGATTTTGTTTCAATCAAATGAAATTCTTAATACCTTTTAGTTTTTTTTATAATTAATTTTGAATTTGACCTTTTTCATAGATTAATTCATTTTTAAGAGTTTGAAAGCTCGTCAAGAACGTTTTGTTGTCTAATGCTAAGAATTAATGTTTAATTTAGAATAATCATACATTAAAGACTACGATAGAAGTTATTTGGTTCAATTACAAAAACAAACTAGAAAAATATGTCGTTTTAAAGACGATGAACCAGGTAATTTTCAAAAACAAACAAAAAAAATCGTATCTCGATTACAGTGACACTTGGGACATAGGTATCTATGGGTTAAAGATAGCTCTTGATCCACCCAATCCCCCAAAATTTTTTGTCGGTCCATGCGCCAAACACCCTGTATACATACGGTATCTGTCATTGTTCGCATCACAAATAACGCATTAACCCCTTAACTATAGTGCCACCAACTTATCTGTAGAATGTAGCGATGGCGCTACGATCGAAAAGGGTTGCCACCTATTATAAAAATGATCAACTTCAGCCATTTTTATTATTCGTAAATATGCCTTTTACTGTTCGTGATTTGCTCGGTATCACAGATAAAAGAATATATAAGTACATGAAAGATAAAGACAAAGGTCCCGACTTAACTGTAAGGGTTTTTTAGCCATTTGGCCTTGGAATTATTAAAGCAAACCAGTATTTTTTTAATTCTTATTTTTAATTGTAACACATTAAATCAAGCTTTATTTATTTTGATTTTTCGTTTCACTCGAAACCTTTCAAGCTGTAATTATGATCTAAGGCAGACGAAATATGTGCACTAATACCATAAGTGTGGTCCAGTGGATATATTCCACTAATTTCCTCAAAATCTGAATCACTGTCACTATCAGTGTCAGAGTCACTGTCTAAATGGACTACAAAGGGCTGATCTAAATATACGTCTTTTCGTCTATATTCTTCTTCAATTTTATTCACATGAGCACAATATTTTTGCCATTCTGAGACACCAATAGAATTGAACGCTTCAGTTATTAATTTTTGCATATTTTGATTTTTGTGCTCTATGTTTATTTCTGCTACTTTCCTTTTCATTGAACTCCATACCATCAATGGGATTTAGATCACAATGATACGCTGGTAATCGTAAGCATTTGTGGCCATGTTGTGCTAATAAACTATCAATTTCATACACAGGGTTAGGTTTATTTCGTTTGACAATCTCCAACAACTGTGGTTTGGTTAATTCTGACGTGAAATCGAGGTGATTATCAGTTAACCATTTTTGAATTTCAGGTTTGTTTGTGTTTGTAGTTGGTGTTTTATTCACTCGAATGCTGTGATAGGTGTGAGCGTTGTCCATTATTATCAAGGATGGTTCTTCAAGATTTGGTAGTAATTTGTCAGTTAACCACTTTTTAAAGTTTGTGTTGTTCATTTCATCGTGGTAGTCCCCGCTTTTTGTATTTGACTTAAGAATACAAGATTAGCGTTTTGGACAAACCCCATTTTTCCACCTGCATGAACAATAATAAAACGTTGCCCTTTAGACACAGGTTTTAGAGTTCCATCTGTTTCTTGACTTTGCCAACATTATTATTATTATATTAGTGGTATGTGATGAATGTATATACGTCTCATCTAAGTATACTACTGGACGAGGATTTGCTGATAATGAGTTTTGTTTTAATTCTTGCAAATATTTAGCTCTCCACGCCGAAATATCATTACGCTCCGTTAAAACCTTGCGTTTGCTTTGTGTTTTTCGATAATGAAAGCCAATTTTTCGCAACAATTTTCGAAGTGTTTCCCTGCCACCTTTGAAATTTATTTCATCTCTCAGTACTGTAAGTAGTTTATTTATAGTAGGCAATTCCTTTTTAAACGCATAAAATTCATGCACTTTTCGCCTGATTACCCCTTGATCAAAACTGTCCACGTCAATTTTGCCACATGTCCTTCGTCTCGATTTTCCTGGTGTTGTAATTTTGGTACCCGTTTCTGCAGCCGTTTCGCCTTCTTGTACAATTTTATAAATTGTTGAAAGACCAATACCTAAAAGAGAAGTACAATAGTAATTAAACAAATAAAACTTCAGAAAGTGGGCGTGTAATGATAAACGTCACTGTTTAGATTCACAAATCCCCTATGGAATTTTATCCCAAAACATTAGAGTTGCTTCGGAAAAACAATAACCAAACTTCACATAGACGAAGTCGCAGGCAATATCTAGTTTTTCATTATTCAATGAATATAAAATTTTTGGTAAATGTATAGCTTCTTTATACAGGAATTTCAAGGAGCGGGGTGGTGAAGTGGGGAAGGGGGGAGGAATACTTACCTTTACTACAACCATTAAGGTCCGGCGAGCTTGAAATAAACTTTTTTTAATAAACATAACCTCACTTATTTTCACTGATTTTTTCGCTAATGTTGCACTTCTATCATAGGTCCGAAATCGAAAAATCCTTTCAAAGTTCAAAAAAGCCAGTAATCAATATAAAAACAGCCAAAATAAACCAAAAACCAGCTTAATTGGTTAAAAATGAAGAAAAAACACAATATACAAGTATACAATACAAGAGTAACCATTCAAAATGGCGACCAATGAAGACGATTTTTTTTTACGTAATCGCATTAATTTATATTTAACCAATATAAAAAAAAATCAGCAGTGTATTGAAATTGAAATAAAATTGATATCATTAATATATTAATTCATTGTCATATTAAAAGCCAACTTGCTAGTCGTCCACTAAATTGATAAATAAAACAAATGTTTCATATGAAACTTTCAAGGTGTCGTAACTGTCTGTGTGTACAAAAAAATAGTAAATGGTTACAGTCGGTTACCGACTATATATAACCGACTGTTTGTGTATAAATTTCCGATTTCCGAAAATTATATAAAACAATATGTTAATTAATTCTAAATCTTGACCTACAAGATTTCGAATTTCTTAATTACAAATCGATAAGTATTAATGACATATTGATTAATTTATTTTTATAATCACACCTTGTTAGCCAAGCCATTAAAAAAAGTGACACCAAAAAATGATACTTTTTAATAAATCGAGGGAGTTTTTGGCGGGAACTGAAGGGGGACGTTGTGCTGTGCAGTTCTATTTTCTAAAAATGTGTAAAAATACTCTAAAATGAACAATAGTTGCAAGATATTGATAGTTTTTGAGTAATAATTATGTGTTTTTGTGAGAAATGTAAACTGTATAGTCAAATGTGGCCTTTCGAGTTTTCACAAGAACTCCGTTGAATGGCGTCGGTTGTAGCCTACAATACAACTGCGCTTCTATACGAAGATTTAATACATCAGACTTGGCTGTATGGACTAAGATTCCTTTGCCTGCCTTTGTGGCGAATTCTACTACTACTTAATCAATCGATTATATGTCTAGCATGAATTTGTATTTATGCGTCAATTAAATTTGAAACTTTATTTCTACATTAAAAACAGTTTTAGTGTTACAAAAAGTTCTAGTGGTTATACGTAATTCATGAGTACATTCATAAACAATTCGTGCGTACATGCATAAACTCAAATCACGGTTTTATATTATCAAAAGTGGCACAATTTTACAACAAAAGGAAGTGAGTTTATGATTATAAACTAAAAAAAATTTAAATCCTCCGGACCTTAGGGTTTGTCGTAGGGGTAAGTAAACCTCCCCCCTATTCACTACGCCCACCCACAACTTGACATTTGTGTATAAGATTCTTAAGTAGCAGCCAAATTTTTCATTATAAAATGAAATTGTGATACTGTGGTTACTTAATAAATAAATAAAATATATCAATTTTATATCGATTCATTAAGTTATAATCTGGTAACACTGGCCTGTAGCGGCTGCAATGCGTTGGTGGACATGAACAAATGGTATTATTGGGGCTTCATGCTCCTTTTCTGCATCAAAGAATGATTTCATTTTGATAACCATTTCTCGTACGCCACTTTTGATTGCTTTCGGCATGATTTTCACACAAAATATTTGTAATATTCAGTAAAAGAGGAACCCGCGATTGAACACCTGACTACAACGACTGACAACAACAAAATGACGTTTTCAAAATGGCGTCAGTAGTTCCACTTTTGGCCGTTCTACAGATAAGTTGGTGTCACTATACATCTAAATGACAGAGTCACTAGCAACAAATCAATCAATATTAATTGAACACAACAAAGTCTATTTTAATCGAGTATTTAGCAATCCAAAGATATAAAACTTGTTTATTTCAGAACTGACGAAATAAACAGACTTACAAAGAACTTCACCACAATTGATATCAACTCCACGGAACGCTTCATTTCTTTTGTGCGGCCAGCTTCTTTCTGAGAGACTCGGGCATCGGTGCGGGAGGAGGTCGAGGCATTCCCGTATACACCTTGAAAGCGTCATAAATAAACCACTGCAGCCCAGTCAGAGTCCCGATCATGAAGATACGAGCCACCAAACCTCTCCAGATCCCAACTGGCCCCACTTCCGATATGATACCACCGATAGATGCCCCCGGGTCCTTATTTAACTTCGACACAATAGTGTCCGCTGGATGTGACACAATAGCACATAACACCCCGGCGATATATCCTGCTGTGAAAGTCACTATTAACTGTTCAACTTTCGTGCACTGCTCCCTGGGCTTTGGAACCAGGTTCGCGTACAGGTATTCTACAGTTTTCTCAAAGGAAGAGAACTTCATCATGGTGTAAGGTACCTGTCTTCCCCATAAAGGCGATAATCCTCTATAGAACACCCCCATACCTTCAGTTGAGAGCATATGTGGCATGGCTTTCCTCATTTGTGCTGTGTAGCCTGGAGTCGTCTGCATCCTTACTTTAGTCGCTTCGAATGGAGCTAAGAAAACGTCGGCGATCAGTTCGGCCGACGCTGCTGCTGCTAGATACAAGTATGTTCGGTATAAGAAAGCATTTTCCTCATCTACCATATTCGCGAAACGATATTTGAAGTATTCATATCCGCAGAATTTGGCTGAGCCTTGAAGTGAGTAGCCTATCAGGGTCGGCGCCCAGCCCTTAACCAGGTTAGGCATACCGCCTTCTTTGAACGATACTCCGAAGCCTGTGAATATGGACTTGTACTTCTTCGGGTCTACTTGGAGTCGGCATTTGACCAAGTCCAGGGGTGTGACAAATGCATGAGTGGATCCACACGCCAACGCGCCCCCTGCCGCACATAGCGCGAAGAACTTGTTACTATACATTTCACAGGAGAACTCTTCTGTGCCTTTCTTATTTGACATTTTGTATTGGTTTCTGATATGTCCACGTATTCGTGGACATATCAGAAATTTATTTGTAGTTGAAAGCCTTGACAAGGGATTGAATAAAAATGTTAAAGAGGTATTAGGAAAATATTGTTTCTTGTATTTATTTTGCGTGACATTTTGACATGACAGAGTATTTATTTTTGAATGACAGCAAGTGGTTTTGGTTGCCACTTGAAAAGGTCGCTGTGTATTGGTTACATTCAATTGGGGACTCACAAAGACCACGTTCACGACCGCGATTTTTCCCGTTTCACTTTCTTTCCGGCGTTGCAATCGTAAACCCAAGTGGAACTGCTATTCGACCCACCTCTTGACATGGGTCGTTGTTAGCGTTGTGTGATCGAAAATGTTGACCTCATTAGTGACGTTTTCGCCACGACCACAACGACTGCGGTCACCTTGTGGAACGGCTAACGGAGCATTTTGGGCGTTGTGAGCTACTAATGGAACGCCCTGATTGTTGTTTTACTTTAGAGCCTGTCCGCACAGCGATATTTCACAGCACGATTCTTTCCCGTAATTCTGTAACACATTGAATATTATAGGAGTAGCCGCACACTGGCGGTAAAAAAATCGCCCGAGAAAAAAATCTGTGACTTGATGCAAATTGATCGCGAAGCGGTGCGATTTATTTCCGCGCGAATATTTTGTACCGTATAGAGTAAGTATGGCTATGTTCGCACTGTGGAATAAAATTCGCGCGATTCGCTCAGTAGTGCAACGTCGCTATTGAAAGTTGTAGTAAACTATCGAATGATTTTTTTTGTCATTCTGTAATAGCCAAAAAACTTTTTGCTGTATTTTCGTAACTCTTGATATATCCTTTGATGGGTCTCAATGCCGTAAGTGGGTGAATCCAATGTTCATGACATATTTTGATACGTCTGTTACGCCACCTTAGCATTAGATAAATTAAAATTTTAGTTCGGTTGTCCATTTTACACGTGCGTCTCAGCCGAGAACTGAATACTGAATAACTGAAAAAAATATTACGAAATTTTATTCGCAGTGCGTACTAGGTGTAATTCCGGTAGCAGAATTTAATACGCGCGAATAAAAATCGTTCTGTGAAATATCGCTGTGCGGACAGGCCATAACTTTTTTAGTATGTTTATTTATTTAATTTGTTTGGGAAGGAATTATTTATTTTTTAATTTTTTTTATGTAACCTAATACTTTTTTGGGTTACGTTTTCGTATTCGTACATTATTGCTATAACATAGATTCACAAAGTACATTAATATAACAGAAGTCATGGATTCGAATATTGGTCGGGAATGTACCACTTAGACATTGTTTGCTCTAATGTAAATGTTATTACAATTTCAAGAGTGAAAACAAATTCGAGAGGAAACCTGCACATCAAGACCTTCCATACCATAATGGGAAGACCTAAGTCCAGGAGTATAACAATTAGTGACGGATAAAATTACACAAGTCTATAATGTAATATGTATTAGTAAGCAATAAAACATCTTCAATTGATCATGAATATTAGATTTTTAATAAATTTACTTTGTATACACATATTTACAAGAGAATCTATTGCGTTGACATTCTCACTAACTCTCTAAAAAAATATAAAATTGCCATTAAAACGCATTAGTCGTTAAATAGGATTAACAATGTTTCACATAATAGTAAGTAGACATCCTTTATTTATTCTAAAATAAACTTAAGATTGTGAAATAAAAATAAATAATATAATAAAATTATTATGACTTAACATATATTATTAGATCATTCTTACTCCTTAAAATGCTGCTAACTTAGCTTAACTTGGACAATTAACAACTTACTTTCATAGCACACATATGAAGAAAGCATTTTGTTAAGTTCATCCAACTTACTTCTAACATAGCTTCACTTAAATTAAGCTTAATTGCAAAACAACTATACACTGGTTTAATCAATGGCAAAGTAACTAGTGATGTATCGTTCGTTATTATAAAATTATCGACAATTATACATCGATATGTTTCGACTCGAGTTGATTTTTCGATTTCTAGCTAAGTATTATGCATACAAACATCTCACACATTTATTCTTAATACTGCCGACGAGATCGCCTGCATGACGATCCGATGGTGAAATTTTGGAAATATTTTGAGCGACAGCTAACATTACCATAAATAATCACTTTAAACACACCAAATTTAATCATAACAACATAATTGAAAATAATTTAACTCCTGAAATACTAAACGATGTTCCTTATAAATTATAACAATACTTTTTTTTACATTGTTTCTCATCGCCATCATACACTTTTTGTGTAAAAAAATAAAATCCATTTTCATTTAAATTAATATTCCGCATTTCATAAATATTACCATCGACACAACATTCCATCGCGTACACAAAACATAACCAGTCTATATTTAGTTTCTTCATACGACAATACATTCATGATTTTAAGTAGTGAGACTATCGACAATTTTACATTGATTACACAACTCTAATTTCAAGGATTATTATGCAAATATGTTAATAAAGCTGGTGCAAATTATCCTGGCAAAACCAAACCATTATTTATGGCACAAAGAATTCTAATCTCCAAGTCATACTGGTCCTCTGTTCTCTTATTTTTTTGATATCTAATCACAGTAGTAACAAATCATAGACCTATCTTAAATATGTAAAAATATATAATTTTTGTTGTTGATTTACGCGGCTTTGAATTTAAATCTTAGAGTATATACCAAGAGACAGTTTCCTACAAAATTACATTCAGAGTTGAAGCACAAAACCGATCGACGTGTGCGTGAGCGCCATCTAATTATTTTCGCAGACACGCACACAAAGGCACAAATAATGTTGCAAGTGAATGGAGTCTTTTAAAAAAAAATAAGGAATATTAACTCGGCACACTGAGACTTTGTCTCGTGCACTGAAAGTACCGAAGCATGGACAATTTATTTGATTGATTTTTTTTAACGATTATTTTCAGTTTATAATTCCCATAATATAAGAAAAATAAAACACCAAGAACTTACAAATTATTCACTGGCATTTGATAAATGGCTAATTCTGTAAGTAAATATGGTTACAAAGTACTCAAAAATTAAAATGGATAAAAAAAGCAAAAAGGTTGTTTCATCTAAAAGCTTTTTCTTAAATTTGCAGTAATTTCATATTTTTATCTAAAGGTCCATGATTGTTGAGAATATTTATTATGATTACCAATAATTAGTAGACTAATCTAAATATTTCAATAATAATTGTTAATTTTATACTGAGATTTCAAGCCAACGTTTCAAAATGGATTTATAAAAAAATCAAATTCAAGTAATGGAATGGTCACAATTTAGAACACAAGTTGACAGTGGATTTGCTTCTCGCTTAAATATGGCAGTGACTTCAAAATATGGGTGTCGCAACGTATTTTTCAAAGTACCACAGTATTTTATTTAACTAATTTTATAAGCTTTAAAAAATCTGCACTCTTTAAGTATCGAATCTTAAAAAAGCATTAAAACTACTTTATGCGATCTTTAACGATCTTATTATTATTGTGACATATCAAACCCAAAAAAACATTAAAAGATTTGGGACCACTGAAGCTACTTTCATCTAGATGTTTTTCTTAACATACACACAAGGTTTGAAACCGGTTGTAATTTACCGGTTATAGTTATAACCGGTTTTAACTATTTTCTACTTTTTTCAACTATTTCGTCTCGAGTATAAATGTTACAAAAAGTATTATTATTTAAACTTTCACAAACCGGTATATTATGCGCGAATAACTTTCTCTATATGACAACAGTTCCCAATACAATTATGTTTATGTGCGATTGAAAACTATACCACATTGAACTTATAAAGTGCGGCGAAAACCGTCCAAAACCGGTTTACAGAATAAGAATTATCTATTTAACGAACTTTTGTTCCTGAATCCATTAAATTTAAGGTAAAAGAAAGAACAAAACTGAAAAGAAAAGCTCCTTTCTACTTAGGTTATAACCGGTTCGAATTTTATCCGGTTTCAAGCCTTGCACACATTCAAATCTCTGCACATATGTAAAGAAGACAACCCGTTCAAATGAATATGCATTTAAACGGGTAAATATTTAATTGAACCAATTCTCATCTCAGATACCAGTTAATGCATGAATACCGTGCTGATGCGACCTTAGATGTACTTATGTGTTAATATGGCAACTTTGAAATAAGACAAATGACAACACCGTCCAAACAAGTCTCACTACATAACCCGAACTCAACGCTTTGGTGGCGCGACGCGCACCGACACATACAGCTTCAGCGGCGCCGGCACCGAGGTGTCCACGTGCCGTCTCCTGCGCCTCCTGCCGATCTCCGGCACCGGCACGAACCTCGCTTCGAGCTCCAACTGCCTTTCCAGGACTGCATCAGACTTCAGATGCTTCCTTAAGCGTAACGCCCAAGCACCGTCGCGTTTGGACAGAATGAAGTCTTTGCCCTCGTCTCCGTATGAGATCTTGTAGTGGGGCTTATCCCCACCCTCGGCTGGGATTATGCGCATGAGTGGGGATCTGCCCCACGTCTGTTTTGGAGTTGCCGTTACTACTATCATCTCGACGTCAGGTTCGAGGATCGAACGGCGGCCTGGAATACCACATTAAGTTTTATTATTCTTTGGTAAGTGGACCCGTATAATAAATATTTCTTTCGTTCTGGCTTCAGTAAATAAAAGTAACACACCTCCAAGTTGCTTCAACATTAGATTTAAGAAAACAATATATCTACTTACGGCGACTGCGTCGTTTGCGTTTTCTGACAACGGTTGTTCCATTGGCGTATATAATAGCTTCATCTGGTGCTCTTCTTCTCCTCCCATTCACCTGTTTAAAGAAATGGTAATATTATTTTTATATTTAATCTAAAAATATAGATTTTATATGTATTTATTTTTTAGTTCCCTTTTAACCAATTTCCAAAAAGAAGAGGTTCTCAATCCGTCTGTATGTTGTTTTAATCTGTGCACTACCCGACTTCTCCATCAATTGTGAACAGAGTTTCATTTTTTCATCGAAAACTTATACTACTAAATCGGCCCCATTGTTACTATATCAAGATCTACATACACACATAAAATCACGCCTGTTTCCCATGGGAGTAGGCAGAGACTATGGATCTCCACTTGCGACGATCCTGACAAACAACTTTCGCTTCACCTACTTTCATTAACCTCTTGATACATGCGCGTTTATTTGAAATGCTTTTTACCTGACCTTTCTTTAACAATTCTGATATCTGTTCATGGTATGTTCGTCTCGATCTACCGGAAACAGCTCTACCATTGGCAATACTGTCATATACCTGTTTTGTGATTCTACCTTTATCAAGCAATTAGAGAAACTCACAAACATTATTAACCAACTTATTCGTAACACGATATTGAGTAAACCGATGTTCATTTTTTTTTTCTTTACTCGTAAGTGTATATATACTACCCAGATAATCAAGTCAGAATCAGATTAGTGATTGCAAGGAAATCGTGAGCAACTCTTGTTGAAAAGCATATACACTGAAGGGCGAGATGGCAAATTTGAACACGCGTGCCAGTTGTAAAATTTCTACAGATGCTTAATATATTATTTCTAAAGCCATTGAAGGATCTGCACAACTACAAAGTAAAAAAGTAAAGTCGCTTTTGTTTTTGTTACAAAAAATTGTATTTATGTGAAGGTCGGTAATGTAAAAAAGTTTAATAATTAAGTTTAAGTATTAGTAATTAAACAAACCGCAGTAAGACTATTAAATCTTAAACAATTCAGTCTAATGTCACTCCCAGACCTAAAACTGTCCTAATGATATTTAGTATGAAATAATTTAAAGATCTGCAACAAAAAACACAAGAATCCCCACGGAATACGTATTCAAAATCTACGCTAGGGAAGTCACAGAAAATCACCACAGTAGATGACAGTTTCGTGAATTGATCTTACCTTACAACTGAAGCACCCTTCGTTGGATATTAGCTCCTCCTTCCCGCCGATCTTGTACTGATCCCTGACGGGGAAGACGGGAGCGTCCCCGATGTCGTCGGGCGGCAGCGCCCCGTCCAGTGCAGTGAGACAGTGACCCGCTCCCACCAGCTGGTAGCCAGTGGGACACCCGCACTGGTACTAGTCACCGAAAGCCGAACAACCGAAGAGACAGCTCGCAGTTGCGCATCCACCAGCCAACTGTACCCGAACAAGGTTGATGATCATTTACATATATCACAATATCCATACATTCATCCATGCACTAAACTTTTAGCTGTACTTGTCTAAAAATATATCTGTGCAGGAACGGAGAAAGAATACAATTTCCTGCGGCCGGGCGGACTGTCGTAAGGGGCGACTAAACAACCCACAGCCAGGTGGTAGGGCATTTGCCCGACTGGATGGCTACCACCCCTGGTGTAAAGTATGTCGCCATAACAACCTTGAGTTGTCTTCCGGCATTAGTGACCAGGTTCCAGTCTCCCTTAAGAGAGCAGCAGCGCATTTGTAGCACCTTTGATGTTGCAAATGTTCATAGGCGATGGTAACCGCTTTCCATCAAGTGGGCCGTCTGCCTGTATGCTGAACTCCTGCAATAAAAAAATTCTTACATTCGGAATTGTTTGCAGACTACCAAAACCGTTAAAAGTTACGATTTAAATTCGATTCTATTGCCAATTTTAGTTACGGAATCGAGACCCAGAAATAATCTTGACGTGTTGCGAGCGTTTAGACTGACATGATGTGATTCGGAGGTGAGATAGGAGGAATGTGATGAAGGGTATGAGATAGTAAAGGAGATATACACCAGTATTTTCATTTTCCGTACGAAATACGACTAATGTTCAATATTAAAAAATTTACGTCGATATTGTATTAAGAGATGATAATTTGTCACATCATAGGACTAAAACCTAATAATAAATAATTACATCCTGTTAGTATACCTAAACTAATTGTAAAGTCTTGATGGTACCTAAAGAAGCCGGGTGTCCTTCTAATGATGTGGCTTGGAATTCTGACAGAAAGCATGTAGTTTTTCCTGCTTTTATATTCATAATGTTATGATCGTGGTCTTTATCAGGTAGTGCCGTTAAAGCAAAATATCGTAAACGAGCTTGGTGATTTATGAAACCTGCCAATCCACTTTGGCGGCAAATCTCCTCAAGGTCACGTCACTAAAAGAAACGCACATCACTAGATGACGCATCCTCTGCCGGAACCATCCTTGGAACGGGCCACCAGTTGCATTCGAAGTGTCATAGGGTAAACACGCGCGCGCACACGTTTCGTAATCGTGATGATAATTTGACATTAAAAAAGCCGAGTGACTTTAGTGAACAACGATTTCAAGACATTTGGTCCCATCCCATATTCCATCACTTAAAGCGACGTTATGTGCGTCATCAGCAGCAGAGGTTAACTGACCTGTAAGCAAACAGCGTGTCCGGCGTCCCAGCCGTAGCTGTTGGGGCACCCGCAGCGGTACGTCCCTCCGACCGCGAAGCACGGGGAGCCGGCGCACGGGCCGGCCGAACACGCGTCCTGGGGTACGCAGATGCCGGACGAAGAGCGGGTTAATGTACTTGTCCAATTTGAAAAAACTGCCGGTATAATTTCAAGTTAAAATTTTGTCAGATTTGTTTTGCCACTTGTCCATTGCAATTCGTTTTTCAACAGGGTAAAGTTTTTTCATAGAGAAACCTGTTCCATGTACCTGTTCCGATATATACGCCTCACTCCTACCACTAAGCTAAACTTAACACCAAATTTTCATAATGGTATAGAGAGCTGATAAAACTTTTTTAATTTACTATTAAGTAAACATTGTTTTCAAGTCATAGCGGCTAGTCTATGATAATATGCACAGAGCTGGCTGCTACATGTATAATCTTAAATACATACTAGAAATATTTAGTAGGAACCAGACATGCACTAATTAAATAGAATGTACTATGCATGCTTCGCCGCAAGCCTACCTAATGACAATGAATGTAATTTTAGCAAATCTGATGATACGATCAATGACCTTAGCGCAAAACCTGTTCTTTCACTCACAACCCATCGAAAAACAACAACCAAATAAACCAAACTAACATTATTTTCAGCATCAATGAATCAAAATAACTTCTTATTACTTCTATAATTAGGAAACGTGCGTCAAAAACACTAACATTGAGATTGTGATGTTTCGGCTCTCTAACTCTGAAGAAGTCATTTTTGTTGCAGTCCAGTTTATTTTACTTCTGCTACGACAACTCGGAGACTTATTACGGCACAATTTTCTGTTTTCATTATCCGCAAAGTAACTTTTTTGTACAAAAACACAAAAATTGATCCATTAGTGGTCCATTTTTTTTTAACTAGTGACATTATGACACTTATGACAGTTTGTGTTGTTGTTGTTTATTTGTTCGCCACAAAGGCGGGCAAAGGAATCTTAGTCTATACAGCCAATTCTGATGTTTAATAGGTCTTCGTAAGTTCGTATACTAGCGCAGTTGTATTGCAGGCTACAACCGACGCCATTCAATGGAGTTCTTGTGAAAATTCGAAAGGCCACATCTGACTATACAGTTCACATTTCTCACAAAAACACATAATTTCTACTCAAAAACTGTCAACATCCTGCAACTATTGTTCATTTTAGAGTAATTATACACATTTTTAGAAAATAAAACTGCACAGCACAATGTCTCCTTTCAGTTCCCGCCAAAGAAGTCTGACAGTTTGTGATTATGACATTTGAGACCTATGACAGTTCCAATGAGAATTGTCAGTTCGACGGTCGACCAGGTGCCACCGGTTTGACGGCTAGGTCATATATCCGTAGCACAGAGTACTTTATATATACTGATCCGTAGTCCGTATAAGGCCACTGTGATAAGGCGCAGCGCAGGACGGAACACCGTTTTTTCCTTCACCGTTGTAAGCACGTGGTAATTGTAACAATATGCACATTAGATCAGAAAACTGGCTAAGAGGTGCATGCGTGCCAGTCAGGATCGAACTCGCGCCCTTTGAACTACCTTATAGCAATTGAAACATGAAGCAAATCAAAGCAAACTAGTTTACATTTGAAACACAGATAACAAAGACATTGAAATAAGGGATATATTATTTCTTGATATCAAAAACATATCAAGAACGATGCCCCAACAAAAATTCGATTTTGTAACTTCACCGAAACGTGCCAAGTTATCGAAGTTACGAGACTTGTAGTCTTGCTGTATGAAGAATTTACCAACTTTATTTATGCCGTCTTCTTCGACCTTACAGCGTGCTCCGATGTATTGTTTTCCTGTGCGTGAGCTGTATATAAAATTTGATTAAGACATATGGCAAGATGGAACGTTCATGACCTTAATATAAACTTTGGTTCGAGGTAATAAGAGCGAATTTAGAGAAAACGAGATGCAACTTTAAGAAATATGTTACCAACAAGATGTAAATATTTAATCAGGAATCAGTTTCAACATTCACCTACATGGCTGTTAAGTTTTGGAAGTTAGGAGATGTGGGTAAACGTAAATACCTAAATCAAATATTAAAGTTTAAATTTAAGTTATAACATTCTTTTGGTTAATTGTACATTATAATAAAACTACGTTTTAACGGTTTTAAGCGCGGTGATTTATTTGATATTGGTTATTCCGATGTTTCGGCCGCTTTTCAGTGGCCGTGGTCACGGACGACAAAGGTGACATCTGTCCAACGAGTATTGTTAATGTTTTATTTAGCCTACCGCCAACTAGTTCATTTTAATTATTTTGTTTTATTTTTGTTTATGTTTATTACTTACTCTGTGGGAGCCTTATCTAATTTAACACTGCTTCGCAACATGTTGTGGCTTGAAGAGAAGAAGTAGCGCAAGAAACTCTTTACTAGCAAAGATACCTAGCCCTAATAATTGTATATAATATTAAAATGTGTAGGAGAAAAAATAAAATAAATTATCAATCAAGTTGGTTTTGTTACAACGTAGCTTTATTATGTATACTAGTCGAGAAAACTTAAGAAATTATTAATAACAATAAGTTATTTACAAGAACAACAGTGTTAGAAAACTTGCAACCAAATAACTGACCATATATCAACCGATGAAACTTACATCCAGAGTTAAGCCGAGTGGTATGATGACATAGTGATCTCGAGTCCATTTACCTCTGACTAGTATCATCCGGGTAAATCCGGCACAGTGGACCACGAACCGGGATAAATCCTCGCATTATTGTTATTGCCCCGGGACGCGCCTCTTTCTTATATTATCGCATCAACTGCCGTTTCGATGCCTTTAGGTACTTGTTTTCGACATGGATTCCGTTAAATATTATATTTTATTGCTATAGGATAGTACTATTACTTACAATTTTTGTTTAACAATGGGCTGACAAATAGAGAAATTATATCACAATTAAGCCAGTCACGCCCATAACAAGGCTACACTTGCCATCAGGTGGGCCATCTACCTGTCTGCTAAACTCATGCAATAAAAAAATATATACACGGGTACACTGTGACTATTCGTTAACTCTATAAATTATTATTAACTTGTAGAGTTATTTTTAACTCTATAAATAAGACTCATTTGACCACAATTGGTATCTTTATTAATTACCCTATGAGAGCCTAATCTAATTTACCACCACTTCGCAACAAAGGTATTGTCACTTGAGAAAAGAAGCGGCGCAAGACTCATCAGCAAACATGCCTAGCTCTAATAATTTTATATAATACTAGTTGTCCCGCCAGACGTCCTCCTGCCCAATAAATAATAGGGATTGATCGTAGAGGGTTGAAAATTTAGGGTTGTATGTATTTTTTAATGCTGTATCATAAAGAAATAAAAATTTATCTAAACGTAAAAACAAATTTAGGGGTGGACTACCCTTATCATTTAGGGGGATGAAAAATAGATGCTGTCCGATTCTCAGACCTACCCAATATGCACACAAAATTTCATGAGAATCGGTCAAGCGTCAAGCCGTTTCGGAGGAGGTTAACTACAAACACCGCAACTCGAGAATTTTACATATAAGATTAAAATGGGTGGAAGGTACCATCAATTAACTACATTATATACATACGGTATCTGTCATTGTTCGCATCACAAATAACGCATTAACCCCTTAACTATAGTGCCACCAACTTATCTGTAGAATGTAGCGATGGCTCTACGATCGAAAAGGGTTGCCACCTATTATAAAAATAATCAACTTCAGCCATTTTTATTATTCGTAAATATGCCTTTTACTGTTCGTGATTTGCTCGGTATCACAGATAAAAGAATATATAAGTACATGAAAGATAAAGACAAAGGTCCCGACTTAACTGTAAGGGTTTTTTAGCCATTTGGCCTTGGAATTATTAAAGCAAACCAGTATTTTTTTTAATTCTTATTTTTAATTGTAACACATTAAATCAAGCTTTATTTATTTTGATTTTTCGTTTCACTCGAAACCTTTCAAGCAGTAATTATGATCTAAGGCAGACGAAATATGTGCACTAATACCATAAGTGTGGTCCAGTGGATATATTCCACTAATTTCCTCAAAATCTGAATCACTGTCACTATCAGTGTCAGAGTCACTGTCTAAATGGACTACAAAGGGCTGATCTAAATATACGTCTTTTCGTCTATATTCTTCTTCAATTTTATTCACATGAGCACAATGTTTTTGCCATTCTGAGACACCAATAGAATTGAACGCTTCAGTTATTAATTTTTGCATATTTTGATTTTTGTGCTCTATGTTTATTTCTGCTACTTTCCTTTTCATTGAACTCCATACCATCTCAATGGGATTTAGATCACAATGATACGCTGGTAATCGTAAGCATTTGTGGCCATGTTGTGCTAATAAACTATCAATTTCATACACAGGGTTAGGTTTATTTCGTTTGACAATCTCCAACAACTGTGGTTTGGTTAATTCTGACGTGAAATCGAGGTGATTATCAGTTAACCATTTTTGAATTTCAGGTTTGTTTGTGTTTGTAGTTGGTGTTTTATTCACTCGAATGCTGTGATAGGTGTGAGCGTTGTCCATTATTATCAAGGATGGTTCTTCAAGATTTGGTAGTAATTTGTCAGTTAACCACTTTTTAAAGTTTGTGTTGTTCATTTCATCGTGGTAGTCCCCGCTTTTTGTATTTGACTTAAATACAAGATTAGCGTTTTGGACAAACCCCATTTTTCCACCTGCATGAACAATAATAAAACGTTGCCCTTTAGACACAGGTTTTAGAGTTCCATCTGTTTCTTGACTTTGCCAACATTTATTAGTGGTATGTGATGAATGTATATACGTCTCATCTAAGTATACTACTGGACGAGGATTTGCTGATAATGAGTTTTGTTTTAATTCTTGCAAATATTTAGCTCTCCACGCCGAAATATCATTACGCTCCGTTAAAACCTTGCGTTTGCTTTGTGTTTTTCGATAATGAAAGCCAATTTTTCGCAACAATTTTCGAAGTGTTTCCCTGCCACCTTTGAAATTTATTTCATCTCTCAGTACTGTAAGTAGTTTATGTATAGTAGGCAATTCCTTTTTAAACGCATAAAATTCATGCACTTTTCGCCTGATTACCCCTTGATCAAAACTGTCCACGTCAATTTTGCCACATGTCCTTCGTCTCGATTTTCCTGGTGTTGTAATTTTGGTACCCGTTTCTGCAGCCGTTTCGCCTTCTTGTACAATTTTATAAATTGTTGAAAGACCAATACCTAAAAGAGAAGTACAATAGTAATTAAACAAATAAAACTTCAGAAAGTGGGCGTGTAATGATAAACGTCACTGTTTAGATTCACAAATCCCCTATGGAATTTTATCCCAAAACATTAGAGTTGCTTCGGAAAAACAATAACCAAACTTCACATAGACGAAGTCGCAGGCAATATCTAGTTTTTCATTATTCAATGAATATAAAAATTTTGGTAAATGTATAGCTTCTTTATACAGGAATTTCAAGTAGCGGGGTGGTGAAGTGGGGAAGGGGGGAGGAATACTTACCTTTACTACAACCATTAAGGTCCGGCGAGCTTGAAATAAACTTTTTTTAATAAACATAACCTCACTTATTTTCACTGATTTTTTCGCTAATATTGCACTTCTATCATAGGTCCGAAATCGAAAAATCCTTTCAAAGTTCAAAAAAAGCCAGTAATCAATATAAAAACAGCCAAAATAAACCAAAAACCAGCTTAATTGGTTAAAAATGAAGAAAAAACACAATATACAAGTATACAATACAAGAGTAACCATTCAAAATGGCGACCAATGAAGACGATTTTTTTTTACGTAATCGCATTAATTTATATTTAACCAATATAAAAAAAAATCAGCAGTGTATTGAAATTGAAATAAAATTGATATCATTAATATATTAATTCATTGTCATATTAAAAGCCAACTTGCTAGTCGTCCACTAAATTGATAAATAAAACAAATGTTTCATATGAAACTTTCAAGGTGTCGTAACTGTCTGTGTGTACAAAAAAATAGTAAATGGTTACAGTCGGTTACCGACTATATATAACCGACTGTTTGTGTATAAATTTCCGATTTCCGAAAATTATATAAAACAATATGTTAATTAATTCTAAATCTTGACCTACAAGATTTCGAATTTCTTAATTACAAATCGATAAGTATTAATGACATATTGATTAATTTATTTTTATAATCACACCTTGTTAGCCAAGCCATTAAAAAAAAGTGACACCAAAAAATGATACTTTTTAATAAATCGAGGGAGTTTTTGGCGGGAACTGAAGGGGGACGTTGTGCTGTGCAGTTCTATTTTCTAAAAATGTGTAAAAATACTCTAAAATGAACAATAGTTGCAAGATATTGATAGTTTTTGAGTAATAATTATGTGTTTTTGTGAGAAATGTAAACTGTATAGTCAAATGTGGCCTTTCGAGTTTTCACAAGAACTCCGTTGAATGGCGTCGGTTGTAGCCTACAATACAACTGCGCTTCTATACGAAGATTTAATACATCAGACTTGGCTGTATGGACTAAGATTCCTTTGCCTGCCTTTGTGGCGAATTCTACTACTACTTAATCAATCGATTATATGTCTAGCATGAATTTGTATTTATGCGTCAATTAAATTTGAAACTTTATTTCTACATTAAAAACAGTTTGTGTTACAAAAAGTTCTAGTGGTTATACGTAATTCATGAGTACATTCATAAACAATTCGTGCGTACATGCATAAACTCAAATCACGGTTTTATATTATCAAAAGTGGCACAATTTTACAACAAAAGGAAGTGAGTTTATGATTATAAACTAAAAAAAATTTAAATCCTCCGGACCTTAGGGTTTGTCGTAGGGGTAAGTAAACCTCCCCCCTATTCACTACGCCCACCCACAACTTGACATTTGTGTATAAGATTCTTAAGTAGCAGCCAAATTTTTCATTATAAAATGAAATTGTGATACTGTGGTTACTTAATAAATAAATAAAATATATCAATTTTATATCGATTCATTAAGTTATAATCTGGTAACACTGACCTGTAGCGGCTGCAATGCGTTGGTGGACATGAACAAATGGTATTATTGGGGCTTCATGCTCCTTTTCTGCATCAAAGAATGAATTCATTTTGATAACCATTTCTCGTACGCCACTTTTGATTGCTTTCGGCATGATTTTCACACAAAATATTTGTAATATTCAGTAAAAGAGGAACCCGCGATTGAACACCTGACTACAACGACTGACAACAACAAAATGACGTTTTCAAAATGGCGTCAGTAGTTCCACTTTTGGCCGTTCTACAGATAAGTTGGTGTCACTATACATCTAAATGACAGAGTCACTAGCAACAAATCAATCAATATTAATTGAACACAACAAAGTCTATTTTAATCGAGTATTTAGCAATCCAAAGATATAAAACTTGTTTATTTCAGAACTGACGAAATAAACAGACTTACAAAGAACTTCACCACAATTGATATCAACTCCACGGAACGCTTCATTTCTTTTGTGCGGCCAGCTTCTTTCTGAGAGACTCGGGCATCGGTGCGGGAGGAGGTCGAGGCATTCCCGTATACACCTTGAAAGCGTCATAAATAAACCACTGCAGCCCAGTCAGAGTCCCGATCATGAAGATACGAGCCACCAAACCTCTCCAGATCCCAACTGGCCCCACTTCCGATATGATACCACCGATAGATGCCCCCGGGTCCTTATTTAACTTCGACACAATAGTGTCCGCTGGATGTGACACAATAGCACATAACACCCCGGCGATATATCCTGCTGTGAAAGTCACTATTAACTGTTCAACTTTCGTACACTGGTCCCTGGGCTTTGGAACCAAGTTCGCGTACAGGTATTCTACGGTTTTCTCAAAGGAAGAGAACTTCATCATGGTGTAAGGTACCTGTCTTCCCCATAAAGGCGATAATCCTCTATAGAACACCCCCATACCTTCAGTTGAGAGCATATGTGGCATGGCTTTCCTCATTTGTGCTGTGTAGCCTGGAGTCGTCTGCATCCTTACTTTAGTCGCTTCGAATGGAGCTAAGAAAACGTCGGCGATTAGTTCGGCCGACGCTGCTGCTGCTAGATACAAGTATGTTCGGTATAAGAAAGCATTTTCCTCATCTACCATATTCGCGAAACGATATTTGAAGTATTCATATCCGCAGAATTTGGCTGAGCCTTGAAGTGAGTAGCCTATCAGGGTCGGCGCCCAGCCCTTAACCAGGTTAGGCATACCGCCTTCTTTGAACGATACTCCGAAGCCTGTGAATATGGACTTGTACTTCTTCGGGTCTACTTGGAGTCGGCATTTGACCAAGTCCAGGGGTGTGACAAATGCATGAGTGGATCCACACGCCAACGCGCCCCCTGCCGCACATAGCGCGAAGAACTTGTTACTATACATTTCACAGGAGAACTCTTCTGTGCCTTTCTTATTTGACATTTTGTATTGGTTTCTGATATGTCCACGTATTCGTGGACATATCAGAAATTTATTTGTAGTTGAAAGCCTTGACAAGGGATTGAATAAAAATGTTAAAGAGGTATTAGGAAAATATTGTTTCTTGTATTTATTTTGCGTGACATTTTGACATGACAGAGTATTTCTTTTTGAGTGACAGCAAGTGGTTTTGGTTGCCACTTGAAAAGGTCGCTGTGTATTGGTTACATTCAATTGGGGACTCACAAAGACCACGTTCACGACCGCGATTTTTCCCGTTTCACTTTCTTTCCGGCGTTGCAATCGTAAACCCAAGTGGAACTGCTATTCGACCCACCTCTTGACATGGGTCGTTGTTAGCGTTGTGTGATCGAAAATGTTGACCTCATTAGTGACGTTTTTGCCACGACCACAACGACTGCGGTCACCTTGTGGAACGGCTAACGGAGAATTTTGGGCGTTGTGAGCTACTAGTGGAACGCCCTGATTGTTGTTTTACTTTAGAGCCTGTCCGCACAGCGATATTTCACAGCACGATTCTTTCCCGTAATTCTGTAACACATTGAATATTATAGGAGTAGCCGCACACTGGCGGTAAAAAAATCGCGCGAGAAAAAAATCAGTGACTTGATGTAAATTGATCGCGAAGCGGTGCGATTTATTTTCGCGCGAATATTTTGTACCATATAGAGTAAGTATGGCTATGTTCGCACTGTGGAATAAAATTCGCGCGATTCGCTCAGTCGTGCAACGTCGCTATTGAAAGTTGTAGTAAATTATCGAATGATTTTTGTGTCATTCTGTAATAGCCAAAAAACTTTTTCTGTATTCCTTCCTTTGATGGGTCTCAATGCCGTAAGTGGGTGAATCCAATGTTCATGACATCTTATGATACGTCTGTTTCGCCGCCTTTAGCATTAGATAAATTAAAATTTTAGTTCGGATGTCCATTTTACACGTGCATCTCAGCCAAGAACTGAATACTAAATAACTGATAAAAATATTACGAAATTTTATTCGCAGTGCGTACTAGGTGTAATTCCGGTCGCGGAATTTAATACGCGCCAATAAAAATCGTTCTGTGAAATATCGCTGTGCGGACAGGCCATAACTTTTTTAGTATGTTTATTTATTTAATTTGTTTGGGAAGGAATTATTTATCTTTTAAATTTTTTTATGTAACCTAATACTTTTTTGGGTAACGTTTTCGTATTCATACATTATTGCAATAACATAGATTCACAAAGTACATTAATATAACAGAAGTCATGGATTCGAATATTGGTCGGGAATGTACCACTTAGACATTGTTTGCTCTAATGTAAATGTTATTACAATTTCAAGAGTGAAAACAAATTCGAGAGGAAACCTGCACATCAAGATATTCAGTATGTTAAATCAGCCAAGCCTTCCCATACCATAATGGGAAGACCTAAGTCCAGGAGTATAACAATTAGTGACTGATAAAATTACACAAGTCTATAATGTAGTATGTATTAGTAGCAATAAAACATCTTCAATTGATCATGTATATTAGATTTTTAATAAATTTACTTTGTATACACATATTTACAAGAGAATCTATTGCGTTGACATTCTCACTAACTCTCTAAAAAAATATAAAATTGCCATTAAAACGCATTAGTCGTTAAATAGGATTAACAATGTTTCACATAATAGTAAGTAGACATCCTTTATTTATTCTAAAATAAACTTAAGATTGTGAAATAAAAATAAATAATATAATAAAATTATTATGACTTAACATATATTATTATATCATTCTTACTCCTTAAAATGCTGCTAACTTAGCTTAACTTGGACAATTAACAACTTACTTTCATAGCACAGATATGAAGAAAACATTTTGTTAAGTTCATCCAACTTACTTCTAACTTAGCTTCACTTAAATTAAGCTTAATTGCAAAACAACTATACACTGGTTTAATCAATGGCAAAGTAACTAGTGATGTATCGTTCGTTATTATAAAATTATCGACAATTATACATCGATATGTTTCGAGTCGAGTTGATTTTTCGATTTCTAACTAAGTATTATGCATACAAACATCTCACACATTTATTCTTAATACTGCCGACGAGATCGCCTGCATGACGATCCGATGGTGAAATTTTGGAAATATTTTGAGCGACAGCTAACATTACCATAAATAATCACTTTAAACACACCAAATTTAATCATAACAACATAATCGAAAATAATTTAACTCCTGAAATACTAAACGATGTTCCTTATAAATTATAACAATACTTTTTTAACATTGTTTCTCATCGCCATCATACACTTTTTGTGTAAAAAAATAAAATCCATTATCATTTAAATTAATATTCCGAATTTCATAAATATTACCATCGACACAACATTCCATCGCGTACACAAAACATAACCAGTCTATATTTAGTTTCTTTCTTTTCTTCATACGACAATACATTCATGATTTTAAGTAGTGAGACTATCGACAATTTTACATTGATTACACAACTCTAATTTCAAGGATTATTATGCAAATATGTTAATAAAGCTGGTGCAAATTATCCTGGCAAAACCAAACCATTATTTATGGCACAAAGAATTCTAATCTCCAAGTCATACTGGTCCTCTGTTCTCTTATTTTTTTGATATCTAATCACAGTAGTAACAAATCATAGACCTATCTTAAATATGTAAAAATATATAATTTTTGTTGTTGATTTACGCGGCTTTGAATTTAAATCTTAGAGTATATACCAAGAGACAGTTTCCTACAAAATTACATTCAGAGTTGAAGCACAAAACCGATCGACGTGTGTGTGAGCGCCATATAATTATTTTCGCAGACACGCACACAAAAGCACAAATAATGTTGCAAGTGAATGGAGTCTTTCTAAAAAAAATAGGGAATTTTAACTCGGCACACTGAGACTTTGTCTCGTGCACTGAAAGTATCGAAGCATGGACAATTTATTTGATTGATTTTTTTAAACGATTAGTTTCAGTATATAATTCCCATAATATAAGAAAAATAAAACACGAAGAACTTACAAATTATTCACTGGCATTTGATAGATGGCTAATTCTGTAAGTAAATATGGTTACAAAGTACTCAAAAATTAAAATGGATAAAAAAAAGCAAAAACGTTGTTTCATCTAAAAGCTTTTTTCTTAAATTTGCAGTAATTTCATATTTTTATCTAAAGGTCCATGATTGTTGAGAATATTTATTATGATTACCAATAATTAGTAGACTAATCTAAATATTTCAATAATAATTGTTAATTTTATACTGAGATTTCAAGCCAAAGTTTCAAAATGGAATTATTGAAAATTCATGGAATGGTCCCAATTTCGAACACAAGTTGGCAGTGGATTTGCTTCTCGCTTAAATATGGCAGTGACTTCAAAATATTCATGGGTGTCGCAACGTGTTTTTCAAAGTACCACAGTATTTTATTTAACTAATTTTATAAGCTTTAAAAAAGCTGCACTCTTTAAGTATCGAATCTTAAAAAAGCATTAAAACTACTTTATGCGATCTTTAACGATCTTATTATTATTGAGACATATCAAACCCAAAAAAACATTAAAAGATTTGGGACTACTGAAGCTACTTTCATCTAGATGTTTTTCTTAACATACACACAAGGTTTGAAACCGGTTGTAATTTACCGGTTATAGTTATAACCGGTTTTATTCAACTATTTCGTCTCGAGTATAAATGTTACAAAGAGTATTATTATTTAAACTTTCACAAACCGGTATATTATGCGCGAATAACTTTCTCTATATGACAACAGTTTCCAATAAAATTATGTTTATGTGCGATTGAAAACTATACCACATTGAACTTATAAAGTGCGGCGAAAACCGTCCAAAACCGGTTTACAGGACAATAATTATCTATTTAACGAACTTTTGTTCCTGAATCCATTAAATTTAAGGTAAAAGAAAGAACAAAACTGAAAAGAAAAACTCCTTTCTACTTAGGTTATAACCGGTTCGAATTTTATCCGGTTTCAAGCCTTGCACACATTCAAATCTCTGCACATATGTAAAGAAGACAACCCGTTCAAATGAATATGCATTTAAACGGGTAAATATTTAATTGAACCAATTCTCATCTCAGATACCAGTTAATGCATGAATACCGTGCTGACGCGACCTTAGATGTACTTATGTGTTAATATGGCAACTTTGAAATAAGACAAATGGCAACACCGTCCAAACAAGTCTCACTACATAACCCGAACTCAACGCTTTGGTGGCGCGACGCGCACCGACACATACAGCTTCAGCGGCGCCGGCACCGACGTGTCCACGTGCCGTCTCCTGCGCCTCCTGCCCGTCTCCGGCACCGGCACGAACCTCGCTTCGAGCTCCAACTGCCTTTCCAGGACTGCATCAGACTTCAGATGCTTCCTTAAGCGTAACGCCCAAGCACCGTCGCGTTTGGACAGAATGAAGTCTTTGCCCTCGTCTCCGTATGAGATCTTGTAGTGGGGCTTATCCCCACCCTCGGCTGGGATTATGCGCATGAGTGGGGATCTGCCCCACGTCTGTTTTGGAGTTGCCGTTACTACTATCATCTCGACGTCAGGTTCGAGGATCGAACGGCGGCCTGGAATACCACATTAAGTTTTATTATTCTTTGGTAAGTGGACCTGTATGGACACCACGGATTATTAATGTTACATAGTGTTGGTCGAAGGTCTCGCCTTGACTTCAATGACATCATCTGCCGGGCCCTTGTCACCGTCGGCGTACCGGCTATCCTAGAGCCAAATGGCTTGGTGCGCGACGATGGCAAAAGGCCGGACAGAACTTCACTTATTCCTTGGAAGATGTGACGGCACTAAAGTGTCGATACACGACACTAACGCCGTCACACCTTCCAATGACTAAGTTAGAAGCTGGCCACGCTGCTACAAAAGCTGAAGCCCTCAAACGGCACAAATATGGAACCTTAGGAAAGGCATACATATTTGTGCCGTTTGGAGTTGAACCATTAGGTCCTGGGATCCATCGGCAAAGAGTTTCTTCAAAGAAATTTTGCAAGAAACTCTTCGATGTCAGCCGTGACCAGAAGGCGTGCGGATATTATATTACCCAACAAATAAGCAACGCCATACAGCGCGGTGATGCAGCCAGCCTTTTGGGCAGGCTCCCGTCTGGCAGCGATTTCTTAGAATGTCTATTATAACTTGTACTATTTATAACTTAGATTGTTTTTAATATTTAATTGCATTGTTTAAATTTCTTTTAGTTTCCTACATAACATAAATAACAATTAAAATTATCCTTATATAATACGTCTTTGAATGATAAGGTCTACATTAATGGAATAAGTGTAAGTACTTTAATTCCGGTTTAATCATTTCTGATAGAGGTATTATGCATATGTCTAAATTATCTAAAACGTTCTTCTGATTAAAATAAAAACCCAAACCCAGATCATAAACATTTTGGGTCGTTTTGGTGTCTTACTAAAAGAAAAACTTGCAATGAAATTCAGCGTTGTGTCGGATACAAGCTGAGTGTAAGCCTTGATTGTTGAAAATGCGGCCCAAAAAATGTTTTCTTTTCAATCACATATAAGCAACGTTATTACGACTCTTTCTTCCTCTCTTCAGTAAATAAAAGTAAAACACCTCCAAGTTGCTTCGACAATAGATTTAACAAAACAACATTTCTACTTACGGCGACTGCGTCGTTTGCGTTTTCTGACAACGGTTGTTCCATTGGCGTATACAATAGCTTCATCTGGTGCTCTTCTTCGCCTCCCATTCACCTGTTTAAAGAAATGGTAATATTATTTTTATATTTAATCTAAAAATATAGATTTTATATGTATTTATTTTTTAGTTCCCTTTTAACCAATTTCCAAAAAGAAGAGGTTCTCAATCCGTCTGTATGTTGTTTTAATCTGTGCACTACCCGACTTCTCCATCAATTGTGAATAGAGTTTCATTTTTTCATCGAAAGCTTATACTACTAAATCGGCCCCATTGTTACTATATCAAGATCTACATACATACATAAAATCACGCCTGTTTCCCATGGGAGTAGGCAGAGACTATGGATCTCCACTTGCGACGATCCTGACAAACAACTTTCGCTTCACCTACTTTCATTAACCTCGCGTTTATTTGAAATGCTTTTTACATGACCTTTCTTTAACAATTCTGATATCTGTTCATGGTATGTTCGTCTCGATCTACCGGCAACAGCTCTACCATTGGCAATACTGTCATATACCTGTTTTGTGATTCTACCTTTATCAAGCAATTAGAGAAACTCACAAACATTATTAACCAACTTATTCATAACACGATATTGAGTAAACCGATGTTCATTTTTTTTTTCTTTACTCGTAAGTAAAGATACTACCCAGATAATCAAGTCAGAATCAGATTAGTGATTGCAAGGAAATCGTGAGCAACTCTTGTTGAAAAGCATATACACTGAAGGGCGAGATGGCAAATTTGAACACGCGTGCCAGTTGTAAAATTTCTACAGATGCTTAATATATTATTTCTAAAGCCATTGAAGGATCTGCACAACTACAAAGTAAAAAAGTAAAGTCGCTTTTGTTTTTGTTACAAAAAATTGTATTTATGTGAAGGTTGGTAATGTAAAAAAGTTTAATAGTTAAGTTTAAGTATTAGTAATTAAACAAACCGCAGTAAGACTATTAAATCTTAAACAATTCAGTCTAATGTCACTCCCAGACCTAAAACTGTCCTAATGATATTTAGTATGAAATAATTTAAAGATCTGCAACAAAAAACACAAGAATCCCCACGGAATACGTATTCAAAATCTACGCTAGGGAAGTCACAGAAAATCACCACAGTAGATGACAGTTTCGTGAATTGATCTTACCTTACAACTGAAGCACCCTTCGTTGGATATTAGCTCCTCCTTCCCGCCGATCTTGTACTGATCCCTGACGGGGAAGACGGGAGCGTCCCCGATGTCGTCGGGCGGCAGCGCCCCGTCCAGTGCAGTGAGACAGTGACCCGCTCCCACCAGCTGGTAGCCAGTGGGACACCCGCACTGGTACGAGTCACCGAAAGCCGAACAACCGAAGAGACAGCTCGCAGTTGCGCATCCACCAGCCAACTGTACCCGAACAAGGTTGATGATCATTTACATATATCACAATATCCATACATTCATCCATGCACTAAACTTTTAGCTGTACTTGTCTAAAAATATATCTGTGCAGGAACGGAGAAAGAATACAATTTCCTGCGGCCGGGCGGCCTGTCGTAAGGGGCGACTAAACAACCCACAGCCAGGTGGTAGGGCATTTGCCCGACTGGATGGCTACCACCCCTGGTGTAAAGTATGTCGCCATAACAACCTTGAGTTGTGTTCCGGCATTAGTGACCAGGTTCCAGTCTCCCTTAAGAGAGCAGCAGCGCATTTGTAGCACCTTTGATGTTGCAAATGTTCATAGGCGATGGTAACCGCTTTCCATCAAGTGGGCCGTCTGCCTGTATGCTGAACTCCTGCAATAAAAAAATTCTTACATTCGGAATTGTTTGCAGACTACCAAAACCGTTAAAAGTTACAATTTAAATTCGATTCTATTGCCAATTTTAGTTACGGAATCGAGACCCAGAAATAATCTTGACGTGTTGCGAGCGTTTAGACTGACATGATGTGATTCGGAGGTGAGATAGGAGGAATGTGATGAAGGGTATGAGATAGTAAAGGAGATATACACCAGTATTTTCATTTTCCGTACGAAATACGACTAATGTTCAATATTAAAAAATTTACGTCGATATTGTATTAAGAGATGATAATTTGTCACATCATAGGACTAAAACCTAATAATAAATAATTACATCCTGTTAGTATACCTAAACTAATTGTAAAGTCTTGATGATACCTAAAGCAGCCGGGTGTCCTTCTAATGATGTGGCTTGGAATTCTGACAGAAAGCATGTAGTTTTTCCTGCTTTTATATTCATAATGTTATGATCGTGGTCTTTATCAGGTAGTGCCGTTAAAGCAAAATATCGTAAGAGCTTGGTGATTTATGAAACCTGCCAATCCACTTTGGCGGCAAATCTCCTCAAGGTCGCGTCACTAAAAGAAACGCACATCACTAGATGACGCATCCTCTGCCGGAACCATCCTTGGAACGGGCCACCAGTTGCATTCGAAGTGTCATAGGGTAAACACGCGCGCGCACACGTTTCGTAATCGTGATGATAATTTGACATTAAAAAAGCCGAGTGACTTTAGTGAACAACAATTTCAAGACATTTGGTCCCATCCCATATTCCGTCACTTAAAGCGACATTATGTGCGTCATCAGCAGCAGAGGTTAACTGACCTGTAAGCAAACAGCGTGTCCGGCGTCCCAGCCGTAGCTGTTGGGGCACCCGCAGCGGTACGTCCCTCCGACCGCGAAGCACGGGGAGCCGGCGCACGGGCCGGCCGAACACGCGTCCTGGGGTACGCAGATGCCGGACGAAGAGCGGGTTAATGTACTTGTCCAATTTGAAAAAACTGCCGGTATAATTTCAAGTTAAAATTTTGTCAGATTTGTTTTGCCACTTGTCCATTGCAATTCGTTTTTCAACAGGGTAAAGTTTTTTCATAGAGAAACCTGTTCCGTGTACCTGTTCCGATATATACGCCTCACTCCTACCACTAAGCTAAACTTAACACCAAATTTTAATAATGGTATAGAGAGCTGATAAAACTTTTTTAATTTACTATTAAGTAAACATTGTTTTCAAGTCATAGCGGCTAGTCTATGATAATATGCACAGAGCTGGCTGCTACATGTATAATCTTAAATACATACTAGAAATATTTAGTAGGAACCAGACATGCACTAATTAAATAGAATGTACTATGCATGCTTCGCCGCAAGCCTACCTAATGACAATGAATGTAATTTTAGCAAATCTGATGATACGATCAATGACCTTAGCGCAAAACCTGTTCTTTCACTCACAACCCATCGAAAAACAACAACCAAATAAACCAAACTAACATTATTTTCAGCATCAATGAATCAAAATAACTTCTTATTACTTCTATAATTAGGAAACGTGCGTCAAAAACACTAACATTGAGATTGTTTACTTCTGCTACGACAACTCGGAGACTTATTACGGCACAATTTTCTGTTTTCATTATCCGCAAAGTAACTTTTTTGTACAAAAACACAAAAATTGATCCATTAGTGGTCCATTTTTTTTTAACTAGTGACATTATGACACTTATGACAGTTTGTGTTGTTGTTGTTTATTTGTTCGCCACAAAGGCGGGCAAAGGAATCTTAGTCTATACAGCCAATTCTGATGTTTAATAGGTCTTCGTAAGTTCGTATACTAGCGCAGTTGTATTGCAGGCTACAACCGACGCCATTCAATGGAGTTCTTGTGAAAATTCGAAAGGCCACATCTGACTATACAGTTCACATTTCTCACAAAAACACATAATTTCTACTCAAAAACTGTGAACATCCTGCAACTATTGTTCATTTTAGAGTAATTATACACATTTTTAGAAAATAAAACTACACAGCACAATGTCTCCTTTCAGTTCCCGCCAAAGAAGTCTGACAGTTTGTGATTATGACATTTGAGACCTATGACAGTTCCAATGAGAATTGTCAGTTCGACGGTCGACCAGTAGGGCGTTCCACTAGTAACGCACAACGCCCAAAATGCTCACTTAGCCGTTCCACCTAGCGACCGCGATCGTCGTGGTCGTAACAAAAACGTCACTAATGACGTCATCATTTTCGATCACACAACGCCCGCAACAACCCATGTCAAAAGGTGGGTCGAAGTGGGCGTTGACCACAGAGCTTTAATTCTCTCTTGTCAATACGTTGACAAAGGCGCGAATTTAGAAACAAAGATGGCGAATGAAAAAATATCTCTCTTTATTAATTTTGCAAAATTAATTTTTATGTATTTTGAACAGCCGTCTATCATTTTCCTTTATTTGTTATTAGCATTTATTTACATAGTTTATTTCTAATCAGTTTTCATTATCGTTGGCTTGAATATAATTATATAATTAATGAGAAATTCATTGTTTGTAGACATAGCTTTTGCTGCAGAATTATACGAAAGAGTTATAACTCAGAATTCAGAATTATAGATAGATAGATAATTCAATGTATTTCTTGAAAGTCTAAAGTGGCTTTTAAATTCTTCATCTGAATAACGATCGACTATATTTTTATATTGTGTAATATGTGGCCTGCGATCACGTTTTTTAGTATTACGTTTTATAAACTTAACGTCCACTCTTCATCTGAGCTAGGTGAATTTGCTTTCTTCTGAATTATTACCGCGATGAAGTAGCCGATACCCAATTGACCCCATTAAGGACATTTTGTATAAATAGCTATATTTCTTTTAACATAAATTAGTCAGCCCTACACATGAAAAAGGCGCGATTTTCATATCAACCAATGACATTTGCTTAAGACATTAATGACATCAACGCTCCATAACCCGTTCCACTAGCTTTTATGATTATAACGTCCGCAAGCAAGTGGAACGGGAAAAATCGCGGTCGTGAACGTGGTCGTTGTGAGTCCCTAATGGAACGCCCTGCAGGTGCCACCGGTTTGACGGCTAGGTCATATATCCGTAGCACAGAGTACTTTATATATACTGATCCGTAGTCCGTATAAGGCCACTGTGATAAGGCGCAGCGCAGGACGGAACACCGTTTTTTCCTTCACCGTTGTAAGCACGTGGTAATTGTAACAATATGCACATTAGATCAGAAAACTGGCTAAGAGGTGCATGCGTGCCAGTCAGGATCGAACTCGCGCCCTTTGAACTACCTTATAGCAATTGAAACATGAAGCAAATCAAAGCAAACTCGTTTACATTTGAAACACAGATAACAAAGACATTGAAATAAGGGATATATTATTTCTTGATATCAAAAACATATCAAGAACGATGCCCCAACAAAAATTCGATTTTGTAACTTCACCGAAACGTGCCAAGTTATCGAAGTTACGAGACTTGTAGTCTTGCTGTATGAAGAATTTACCAACTTTATTTATGCCGTCTTCTTCGACCTTACAGCGTGCTCCGATGTATTGTTTTCCTGTGCGTGAGCTGTATATAAAATTTGATTAAGTCATATGGCAAGATGGAACGTTCATGACCTTAATATAAACTTTGGTTCGAGGTAATAAGAGCGAATTTAGAGAAAACGAGATGCAACTTTAAGAAATATGTTACCAACAAGATGTAAATATTTAATCAGGAATCAGTTTCAACATTCACCTACATGGCTGTTAAGTTTTGGAAGTTAGGAGATGTGGGTAAACGTAAATACCTAAATCAAATATTAAAATTTATCATGTTATATTCGCTGTAAGTAAAACGGTTATAACATTCTTTTGGTTAATTGTACATTATAATAAAACTACGTTTTAACGGTTTTAAGCGCGGTGATTTATTTGATATTGGTTATTCCGATGTTTCGGCCGCTTTTCAGTGGCCGTGGTCACGGACGACAAAGGTGACATCTGTCCAACGAGTATTGTTAATGTTTTATTTAGCCTACCGCCAACTAGTTCATTTTAATTATTTTGTTTTATTTTTGTTTATGTTTATTACTTACTCTGTGGGAGCCTTATCTAATTTAACACTGCTTCGCAACATGTTGTGGCTTGAAGAGAAGAAGTAGCGCAAGAAACTCTTTACTAGCAAAGATACCTAGCCCTAATAATTGTATATAATATTAAAATGTGTAGGAGGAAAAATAAAATAAATTATCAATCAAGTTGGTTTTGTTACAACGTAGCTTTATAATGTATACTAGTCGAGAAAACGTAAGAAATTATTAATAACAATAAGTTATTTACAAGTACAACAGTGTTAGAAAACTTGCAACCAAATAACTGACCATATATCAACCGATGAAACTTACATCCAGAGTTAAGCCGAGTGGTATGATGACATAGTGATCTCGAGTCCATTTACCTCTGACTAGTATCGTCCGGGTAAATCCGGCACAGTGGACCACGAACCGGGATAAATCCTCGCATTATTGTTATTGCCCCGGGACGCGCCTCTTTCTTATATTATCGCATCAACTGCCGTTTCGATGCCTTTAGGTACTTGTTTTCGACATGGATTCCGTTAAATATTATATTTTATTGCTATAGGATAGTACTATTACTTACAATTTTTGTTTAACAATGGGCTGACAAATAGAGACATTATATCACAATTAAGCCAGTCACGCTTGTTATGGGCTACACTTGCCATCAGGTGGGCCATCTACCTGTCTGCTAAACTCATGCAATAAAAAAATATATACACGGGTACACTGGGACTATTCGTTAACTCTATAAATTATTATTAACTTGTAGAGTTATTTTTAACTCTATAACTAAGACTCATTTGACCACAATTAGTATCTTTATTAATTACCCTATGAGAGCCTAATCTAATTTACCACCACTTCGCAACAAAGGTATTGTGACTTGAGAAAAGAAGCGGCGCAAGACTCATCAGCAAACATGCCTAGCTCTAATAATTTTATATAATACTAGTTGTCCCGCCACACGTCCTCCTGCCCAATAAATAATAGGGATTGATCGTAGAGGGTTGAAAATTTAGGGTTGTATGTATTTTTAAATGCTGTATCATAAAGAAATAAAAATTTATCTAGACGTAAAAACAAATTTAGGGGTGGACTACCCTTAACATTTAGGGGGATGAAAAATAGATGCTGTCCGATTCTCAGACCTACCCAATATGCACACAAAATTTCATGAGAATCGGTCAAGCGTCAAGCCGTTTCGGAGGAGGTTAACTACAAACACCGCGACTCGAGAATTTTACATATAAGATTTAAATGGGTGGAAGGTACCATCAATTAACTACATTATATACATACGGTATCTGTCATTGTTCGCATCACAAATAACGTATTAACCCCTTAACTATAGTGCCACCAACTTATCTGTAGCATGTAGCGATGGCGCTACGATCGAAAAGGGTTGCCACCTATTATAAAAATAATCAACTTCAGCCATTTTTATTATTCGTAAATATGCCTTTTACTGTTCGTGATTTGCTCGGTATCACAGATAAAAGAATATATAAGTACATGAAAGATAAAGACAAAGGTCCCGACTTAACTGTAAGGGTTTTTTAGCCATTTGGCCTTGGAATTATTAAAGCAAACCAGTATTTTTTTTAATTCTTATTTTTAATTGTAACACATTAAATCAAGCTTTATTTATTTTGATTTTTCGTTTCACTCGAAACCTTTCAAGCAGTAATTATGATCTAAGGCAGACGAAATATGTGCACTAATACCATAAGTGTGGTCCAGTGGATATATTCCACTAATTTCCTCAAAATCTGAATCACTGTCACTATCAGTGTCAGAGTCACTGTCTAAATGGACTACAAAGGGCTGATCTAAATATACGTCTTTTCGTCTATATTCTTCTTCAATTTTATTCACATGAGCACAATATTTTTGCCATTCTGAGTTACCAATAGAATTGAACGCTTCAGTTATTAATTTTTGCATATTTTGATTTTTGTGCTCTATGTTTATTTCTGCTACTTTCCTTTTCATTGAACTCCATACCATCTCAATGGGATTTAGATCACAATGATACGCTGGTAATCGTAAGCATTTGTGGCCATGTTGTGCTAATAAACTATCAATTTCATACACAGGGTTAGGTTTATTTCGTTTGACAATCTCCAACAACTGTGGTTTGGTTAATTCTGACGTGAAATCGAGGTGATTATCAGTTAACCATTTTTGAATAACAGGTTTGTTTGTGTTTGTAGTTGGTGTTTTATTCACTCGAATGCTGTGATAGGTGTGAGCGTTGTCCATTATTATCAAGGATGGTTCTTCAAGATTTGGTAGTAATTTGTCAGTTAACCACTTTTTAAAGTTTGTGTTGTTCATTTCATCGTGGTAGTCCCCGCTTTTTGTATTTGACTTAAATACAAGATTAGCGTTTTGGACAAACCCCATTTTTCCACCTGCATGAACAATAATAAAATGTTGCCCTTTAGACACAGGTTTTAGAGTTCCATCTGTTTCTTGACTTTGCCAACATTTATTAGTGGTATGTGATGAATGTATATACGTCTCATCTAAGTATACTACTGGACGAGGATTTGCTGATAATGAGTTTTGTTTTAATTCTTGCAAATATTTAGCTCTCCACGCCGAAATATCATTACGCTCCGTTAAAACCTTGCGTTTGCTTTGTGTTTTTCGTTAATGAAAGCCAATTTTTCGCAACAATTTTCGAAGTGTTTCCCTGCCACCTTTGAAATTTATTTCATCTCTCAGTACTGTAAGTAGTTTATTTATAGTAGGCAATTCCTTTTTAAACGCATAAAATTCATGCACTTTTCGCCTGATTACCCCTTGATCAAAACTGTCCACGTCAATTTTGCCACATGTCCTTCGTCTCGATTTTTCTGGTGTTGTAATTTTGGTACCCGTTTCTGCAGCCGTTTCGCCTTCTTGTACAATTTTATAAATTGTTGAAAGACCAATACCTAAAAGAGAAGTACAATAGTAATTAAACAAATAAAACTTCAGAAAGTGGGCGTGTAATGATAAACGTCACTGTTTAGATTCACAAATCCCCTATGGAATTTTATCCCAAAACATTAGAGTTGCTTCGGAAAAACAATAACCAAACTTCACATAGACGAAGTCGCAGGCAATATCTAGTTTTTCATTATTCAATGAATATAAAATTTTTGGTAAATGTATAGCTTCTTTATACAGGAATTTCAAGTAGCGGGGTGGTGAAGTGGGGAAGGGGGGAGGAATACTTACCTTTACTACAACCATTAAGGTCCGGCGAGCTTGAAATAAACTTTTTTTAATAAACATAACCTCACTTATTTTCACTGATTTTTTCGCTAATGTTGCACTTCTATCATAGGTCCGAAATCGAAAAATCCTTTCAAAGTTCAAAAAAAGCCAGTAATCAATATAAAAACAGCCAAAATAAACCAAAAACCAGCTTAATTGGTTAAAAATGAAGAAAAAACACAATATACAAGTATACAATACAAGAGTAACCATTCAAAATGGCGACCAATGAAGACGATTTTTTTTTACGTAATCGCATTAATTTATATTTAACCAATAAAAAAAAAATCAGCAGTGTATTGAAATTGAAATAAAATTGATATCATTAATATATTAATTCATTGTCATATTAAAAGCCAACTTGCTAGTCGTCCACTAAATTGATAAATAAAACAAATGTTTCATATGAAACTTTCAAGGTGTCGTAACTGTCTGTGTGTACAAAAAAATAGTAAATGGTTACAGTCGGTTCTTGACCTACAAGATTTCGAATTTCTTAATTACAAATCGATAAGTATTATTGACATATTGATTAATTTATTTTTATAATCACACCTTGTTAGCCAAGCCATTAAAAAAAAGTGACACCAAAAAATGATACTTTTTAATAAATCGAGGGAGTTTTTGGCGGGAACTGAAGGGGGACGTTGTGCTGTGTAGTTCTATTTTCTAAAAATGTGTAAAAATACTTTAAAATGAACAATAGTTGCAAGATATTGATAGTTTTTGAGTAATAATTATGTGTTTTTGTGAGAAATGTAAACTGTATAGTCAAATGTGGCCTTTCGAGTTTTCACAAGAACTCCGTTGAATGGCGTCGGTTGTAGCCTACAATACAACTGCGCTTCTATACGAAGATTTAATACATCAGACTTGGCTGTATGGACTAAGATTCCTTTGCCTGCCTTTGTGGCGAATTCTACTACTACTTAATCAATCGATTATATGTCTAGCATGAATTTGTATTTATGCGTCAATTAAATTTGAAACTTTATTTCTACATTAAAAACAGTTTTAGTGTTACAAAAAGTTCTAGTGGTTATACGTAATTCATGAGTACATTCATAAACAATTCGTGCGTACATGCATAAACTCAAATCACGGTTTTATATTATCAAAAGTGGCACAATTTTACAACAAAAGGAAGTGAGTTTATGATTATAAACTAAAAAAAATTTAAATCCTCCGGACCTTAGGGTTTGTCGTAGGGGTAAGTAAACCTCCCCCCTATTCACTACGCCCACCCACAACTTGACATTTGTGTATAAGATTCTTAAGTAGCAGCCAAATTTTTCATTATAAAATGAAATTGTGATACTGTGGTTACTTAATAAATAAATAAAATATATCAATTTTATATCGATTCATTAAGTTATAATCTGGTAACACTGACCTGTAGCGGCTGCAATGCGTTGGTGGACATGAACAAATGGTATTATTGGGGCTTCATGCTCCTTTTCTGTATCAAAGAATGATTTCATTTTGATAACCATTTCTCGTACGCCACTTTTGATTGCTTTCGGCATGATTTTCACACAAAATATTTGTAATATTCAGTAAAAGACGAACCCGCGATTGAACACCTGACTACAACGACTGACAACAACAAAATGACGTTTTCAAAATGGCGTCAGTAGTTCCACTTTTGGCCGTTCTACAGATAAGTTGGTGTCACTATACATCTAAATGACAGAGTCACTAGCAACAAATCAATCAATATTAATTGAACACAACAAAGTCTATTTTAATCGAGTATTTAGCAATCCAAAGATATAAAACTTGTTTATTTCAGAACTGACGAAATAAACAGACTTACAAAGAACTTCACCACAATTGATATCAACTCCACGGAACGCTTCATTTCTTTTGTGCGGCCAGCTTCTTTCTGAGAGACTCGGGCATGGGTGCGGGAGGAGGTCGAGGCATTCCCGTATACACCTTGAAAGCGTCATAAATAAACCACTGCAGCCCAGTCAGAGTCCCGATCATGAAGATACGAGCCACCAAACCTCTCCAGATCCCAACTGGCCCCACTTCCGATATGATACCACCGATAGATGCCCCCGGGTCCTTATTTAACTTCGACACAATAGTGTCCGCTGGATGTGACACAATAGCACATAACACCCCGGCGATATATCCTGCTGTGAAAGTCACTATTAACTGTTCAACTTTCGTGCACTGCTCCCTGGGCTTTGGAACCAGGTTCGCGTACAGGTATTCTACAGTTTTCTCAAAGGAAGAGAACTTCATCATGGTGTAAGGTACCTGTCTTCCCCATAAAGGCGATAATCCTCTATAGAACACCCCCATACCTTCAGTTGAGAGCATATGTGGCATGGCTTTCCTCATTTGTGCTGTGTAGCCTGGAGTCGTCTGCATCCTTACTTTAGTTGCTTCGAATGGAGCTAAGAAAACGTCGGCGATTAGTTCGGCCGACGCTGCTGCTGCTAGATACAAGTATGTTCGGTATAAGAAAGCATTTTCCTCATCTACCATATTCGCGAAACGATATTTGAAGTATTCATATCCGCAGAATTTGGCTGAGCCTTGAAGTGAGTAGCCTATCAGGGTCGGCGCCCAGCCCTTAACCAGGTTAGGCATACCGCCTTCTTTGAACGATACTCCGAAGCCTGTGAATATGGACTTGTACTTCTTCGGGTCTACTTGGAGTCGGCATTTGACCAAGTCCAGGGGTGTGACAAATGCATGAGTGGATCCACACGCCAACGCGCCCCCTGCCGCACATAGCGCGAAGAACTTGTTACTATACATTTCACAGGAGAACTCTTCTGTGCCTTTCTTATTTGACATTTTGTATTAGTTTCTGATATGTCCACGTATTCGTGGACATATCAGAAATTTATTTGTAGTTGAAAGCCTTGACAAGGGATTGAATAAAAATGTTAGAGGTATTAGGAAAATATTGTTTCTTGTATTTATTTTGCGTGACATTTTGACATGACAGAGTATTTCTTTTTGAGTGACAGCAAGTGGTTTTGGTTGCCACTTGAAAAGGTCGCTGTGTATTGGCTACATTCAATTAGGGACTCACAAAGACCACGTTCACGACCGCGATTTTTCCCGTTTCACTTTCTTTCCGGCGTTGCAATCGTAAACCCAAGTGGAACTGCTATTCGACCCACCTCTTGACATGGGTCGTTGTTAGCGTTGTGTGATCGAAAATGTTGACCTCATTAGTGACGTTTTCGCCACAACCACAACGACTGCGGTCACCTTGTGGAACGGCTAACGGAGCATTTTGGGCGTTGTGAGCTACTAATGGAACGCCCTGATTGTTGTTTTACTTTAGAGCCTGTCCGCACAGCGATATTTCACAGCACGATTCTTTCCCGTAATTCTGTAACACATTGAATATTATAGGAGTAGCCGCACACTGGCGGTAAAAAAATCGCCCGAGAAAAAAATCTGTGACTTGATGCAAATTGATCGCGAAGCGGTGCGATTTATTTCCGCGCGAATATTTTGTACCGTATAGAGTAAGTATGGCTATGTTCGCACTGTGGAATAAAATTCGCGCGATTCGCTCAGTAGTGCAACGTCGCTATTGAAAGTTGTAGTAAACTATCGAATGATTTTTTTTGTCATTCTGTAATAGCCAAAAAACTTTTTGCTGTATTTTCGTAACTATTGATATATAAAAATCCTTTGATGGGTCTCAATGCCGTAAGTGGGTGAATCCAATGTTCATGACATCTTTTGATACGTCTGTTACGCCACCTTAGCATTAGATAAATTAAAATTTTAGTTCGGTTGTCCATTTTACACGTGCGTCTCAGCCGAGAACTGAATTAAACTGACAAAAATAGTACGACATTTTATTCGCAGTGCGTACTAGGTGTAATTCCGGTAGCAGAATTTAATACGCGCGAATTAAAATCGTTCTGTGAAATATTGCTGTGCGGACAGGCCATAACTTTTTTAGTATGTTTATTTATTTAATTTGTTTGGGAAGGAATTATTTATTTTTTAATTTTTTTTATGTAACCTAATACTTTTTTGGGTTACGTTTTCGTATTCGTACATTATTGCTATAACATAGATTCACAAAGTACATTAATATAACAGAAGTCATGGATTCGAATATTGGTCGGGAATGTACCACTTAGACATTGTTTGCTCTAATGTAAATGTTATTACAATTTCAAGAGTGAAAACAAATTCGAGAGGAAACCTGCACATCAAGATATTCAGTATGTTAAATCAGCCAAGCCTTCCCATACCATAATGGGAAGACCTAAGTTCAGGAGTATAACAATTAGTGACGGATAAAATTACACAAGTCTATAATGTAATATGGGTAATTATGCATTAACCCAGAATGGAAAAATAAGCATTATTATATATTACAATTCTATTAATATGGTTTGCTATGGTATAAAAACGATTTTAAAATCGTCGGAAAGCCGTCATTTAGATTAAAATCAAAGAAATAATCAAATTAATACGATTTTACACAGACTGCCTAATAAACTAATATTATTAATAAAAAATAATAGCACAATTTACCAAAACGTTGTGATTTTGAGCACAAACACATAACTTAAAACCAATCAATATTTTACAACGTTAGTCAATAAAGCAGTTCATATTTTTTGCTTAGAAAACTACAAAACATTTTCTTCCCAGTTCCCGTTAGAAACGCCATATTATTACTATAGTTATTAGTTCACCACAATGGCAAGGCAAAGGAATCTAGTCCATACAGACAGGTCTGTTGTGTAAGTATTCTTGTAGCTCGGCGCACATACTCAAAATATAGAAAGGTTGTGGCGTGACATAAAAGCAAATGTTCCACAATATGGTCGTCGAGAACAACATTTTACTGGTTATTTAGCTGAAGCTAGATTTCGCCAAACTTTTACTTCCGCTGGTAACAGATTTCACGAGTTCTGGAAGGCAGCTGGTATATTATATCCTCCCAGCAATTAGGTAAGTTTGAATATTAAGATATAATATCACATCAAATACAGTGAGTTGGGTTCGGTTAGCTTTAGACCGAAGCCCACGAGCCGAGCGAGCGTGCCGCGGCAGCGGCCGGCGAGTGGCAGAACCGACTGGTAACCATTTATTCATTGGTAACTATTTAAACAATGGTTACAGTCGGTTCTGCCACTCGCCGGCCGCTGCCGCGGCACGCTCGCTCGGCTCGTGGGCTTTGGTCTAAAGCTAACCGAACCCAACTCACTGTTATGGTTATTGGTTGCGACCTTTGACTGCCCCTCATAACCTATACTTACTTAATTTTGCTAACATTGACATTCATTACATGTTGTTGGAAATGACATAAGTACAAACTACAAAAGTATAATAATTATCTTATTTACAATAATGTGAAAAATCTAATATTCCATATTTTCATATCATCCAGAAATCTTCCATTTTATTAAATAATTAAATTCTATAATTAAATATAAAATTTTTGCTGTATATATTTAATTCCTTAGCCTGGTGTGTAGCAAAATCTAAAAAAAAACGTTTACTTAATTAATCAAACTTTAAAAAATATATTTGTGAGGCTGTATGGTCTAGGATCTTTGCCTGTTCTTCAAATAGTGAAGAACACAAAACTACTACTACACATGTTTTAATCAAATGTGGCTTTTTCAGTTGTCACAAGAACTCCGTTGAATGGCGTCAATTTCACCTGCAATGAACTGAAGCTATACGAACACTTCATATATCAGAATTGGCTGTATGGACTAGATTCCTTTGCCTGATTCATGGTTATTAGCAAATAAATAGTAGTTTGAGTTTGTGATTGTGGCAAATAACAATGGCGTAATGTGATACAATACTTATAATTTTAAATTGGTTATATCAGTTAATTATTACATATAGTTATATTATAAATTTGCAATATAATCTTGAAATTAAATATGCTGTGCTTTTTTCATAATTAGGTAAGTTTTCACGCTAAAATTGAACATTATTTCTATCGCAAATATGACGCACATATTTAACGTAATTAATTCTATTGTTTATTAATTTTTTGCCTATATGATAACTTGCCGACGATTTTAATATCGTTTTTGTATCATAGCAAACCATATTAATTATCTTTGTAATATAAAATAATGCTTATTTTTCCATTCCGGGTTAATGCATAATTACCGTAATATGTATTAGTAAGCAATAAAACATCTTCAACAGTGTTGCCAACTTTATTTCAACGAAACCACAATTTGTGGTGTTGCAGCCCACCAGAAAACCACTAAATTTGGCGATCCCTCAAACCAACAGAAAACCACTAATATATTATGCCAGACAGACACTACCTGAATATTCTGTGTATATGTATGTTTGTTACGGACTCCGAAACGGCTGGATCGATTTCGATGAAATTTTTAGGCAATCTTCAGATTGGCATAGCGGGTGATCCTGTAAGGATTTTCCAGCATATTACCAGCAGCAATGTGTGCTTTTGGGTGTACTGTGGTTTAGGCATATTCTTTTTACAAAATTAATAAAGTAAAACGTGTAAAACATCCGTCGTACCGACGCGAAATATACTACCCGTTGTATTTATATTTTTGTGCATGCAAAGGAAACAAACACAAACAAACCTTTCTAATTCAAATCAAACTTGACCCAGTCATCATTCTAATAAAGTCCATAATCAAAATGATTCAAGAAATTGACAAACTATTTTCGGGAAATCTCCGATAACAACCACCTTGATCTTGTGGTGTTGCCTACACATAAAAAAAATATACTTGTAACATAAATGTTCGAGTTCTTTCCTGTAAATATGTAAATCTTGCTAGTGAGTGAATGTCGTACCTAACCACTAAATGAAGCAACCTAAGCCACTAGAAAAAACCACTAGCCACTAAAATCGAAATTTGTCCGCTAAAGGTAAGTCTAAACCACCAGATCTAGTGGAAAATCCACTGAGTTGGCAACACTGATCTTCAATTCATCATGTATATTAGATTTTTAATAAATTTACTTTGTATACACATATTTACAAGAGAATCTATTGCGTTGACATTCTCACTAACTCTCTAAAAAAATATAAAATTGCCATTAAAACGCATTAGTTGTTAAATAGGATTAACAATGTTTCACATAATAGTAAGTAGACATCCTTTATTTATTCTAAAATAAACTTAAGATTGTGAAATAAAAATAAATAATATAATAAAATTATTATGACTTAACATATATTATTAGATCATTCTTACTCCTTAAAATGCTGCTAACTTAGCTTAACTTGGACAATTAACAACTTACTTTCATAGCACACATATGAAGAAAGCATTTTGTTAAGTTCATCCAACTTACTTCTAACTTAGCTTCACTTAAATTAAGCTTAATTGCAAAACAACTATACACTGGTTTAATCAATGGCAAAGTAACTAGTGATGTATCGTTCGTTATTATAAAATTGTCGACAATTATACATCGATGTGTTTCGACTCGAGTTGATTTTTCGATTTCTAACTAAGTATTATGCATACAAACATCTCACACATTTATTCTTAATACTGCCGACGAGATCGCCTGCATGACGATCCGATGGTGAAATTTTGGAAATATTTTGAGCGACAGCTAACATTACCATAAATAATCACTTTAAACACACCAAATTTAATCATAACAACATAATCGAAAATAATTTAACTCCTGAAATACTAAACGATGTTCCTTATCAATTATAACAATACTTTTTTTTACATTGTTTCTCATCGCCATCATACACTTTTTGTGTAAAAAAATAAAATCCATTTTCATTTAAATTAATATTCCGCATTTCATAAATATTACCATCGACACAACATTCCATCGCGTACACAAAACATAACCAGTCTATATTTAGTTTCTTCATACGACAATACATTCATGATTTTAAGTAGTGAGACTATCGACAATTTTACATTGATTACACAACTCTAATTTCAAGGATTATTATGCAAATATGTTAATACAGCTGGTGCAAATTATCCTGGCAAAACCAAACCATTATTTATGGCACAAAGAATTCTAATCTCCAAGTCATACTGGTCCTCTGTTCTCTTATTTTTTTGATATCTAATCACAGTAGTAACAAATCATAGACCTATCTTAAATATGTAAAAATATATAATTTTTGTTCTTGATTTACTCGGCTTTGAATTTAAATCTTAGAGTATATACCAAGAGACAGTTTCCTACAAAATTACATTCAGAGTTGAAGCACAAAACCGATCGACGTGTGCGTGAGCGCCATCTAATTATTTTCGCAGACACGCACACAACGGCACAAATAATGTTGCAAGTGAATGGAGTCTTTCTAAAAAAAATAGGGAATTTTAACTCGGCACACTGAGAATTTGTCTTGTGCACTGAAAGTACCGAAGCATGGACAATTGATAAAAAAAATGCAAAAACGTTGTTTCATCTAAAAGCTTTTTCTTAAATTTGCAGTAATTTCATATTTTTATCTAAAGGTCCATGATTGTTGAGAATATTTATTATGATTACCAATAATTAGTAGACTAATCTAAATATTTCAATAATAATTGTTAATTTTACACTGAGATTTCAAGCCAACGTTTCAAAATGGATTTATAAAAAAATCAAATTCAAGTAATGGAATGGTCACAATTTAGAACACAAGTTGACAGTGGATTTGCTTCTCGCTTAAATATGGCAGTGACTTCAAAATATGGGTGTCGCAACGTATTTTTCAAAGTACCACAGTATTTTATTTAACTAATTTTATAAGCTTTAAAAAAGCTGCACTCTTTAAGTATCGAATCTTAAAAAAGCATTAAAACTACTTTATGCGATCTTTAACGATCTTATTATTATTGTGACATATCAAACCCAAAAAAACATTAAAAGATTTGGGACCACTGAAGCTACTTTCATCTAGATGTTTTTCTTAACATACACACAAGGTTTGAAACCGGTTGTAATTTACCGGTTATAGTTATAACCGGTTTTAACTATTTTCTACTTTTTTCAACTATTTCGTCTCGAGTATAAATGTTAAAAAAAGTATTATTATTTAAACTTTCACAAACCGGTATATTATGCGCGAATAACTTTCTCTATATGACAACAGTTCCCAATACAATTATGTTTATGTGCGATTGAAAACTATACCACATTGAACTTATAAAGTGCGGCGAAAACCGTCCAAAACCGGTTTACAGAATAAGAATTATCTATTTAACGAACTTTTGTTCCTGAATCCATTAAATTTAAGGTAAAAGAAAGAACAAAACTGAAAAGAAAAGCTCCTTTCTACTTAGGTTATAACCGGTTCGAATTTTATCCGATTTCAAGCCTTGCACACATTCAAATCTCTGCACATATGTAAAGAAGACAACCCGTTCAAATGAATATGCATTTAAACGAGTAAATATTTAATTGAACCAATTCTCATCTCAGATACCAGTTAATGCATGAATACCGTGCTGACGCGACCTTAGATGTACTTATGTGTTAATATGGCAACTTTGAAATAAGACAAATGGCAACACCGTCCAAACAAGTCTCACTACATAAGCCGAACTCAACGCTTTGGTGGCGCGACGCGCACCGACACATACAGCTTCAGCGGCGCCGGCACCGAGGTGTCCACGTGCCGTCTCCTGCGCCTCCTGCCGATCTCCGGCACCGGCACGAACCTCGCTTCGAGCTCCAACTGCCTTTCCAGGACTGCATCAGACTTCAGATGCTTCCTTAAGCGTAACGCCCAAGCACCGTCGCGTTTGGACAGAATGAAGTCTTTGCCCTCGTCTCCGTATGAGATCTTGTAGTGGGGCTTATCCCCACCCTCGGCTGGGATTATGCGCATGAGTGGGGATCTGCCCCACGTCTGTTTTGGAGTAGCCGTTACTACTATCATCTCGACGTCAGGTTCGAGGATCGAACGGCGGCCTGGAATACCACATTAAGTTTCATTATTCTTTGGTAAGTGGACCCGTATAATAAATATTTCTTTCGTTCTGGCTTCAGTAAATAAAAGTAACACACCTCCAAGTTGCTTCGACATTAGATTTAAGAAAACAATATTTCTACTTACGGCGACTGCGTCGTTTGCGTTTTCTGACAACGGTTGTTCCATTGGCGTATACAATAGCTTCATCTGGTGCTCTTCTTCGCCTCCCATTCACCTGTTTAAAGAAATGGTAATATTATTTTTATATTTAATCTAAAAATATAGATTTTATATGTATTTATTTTTTAGTTCCCTTTTAACCAATTTCCAAAAAGAAGAGGTTCTCAATCCGTCTGTATGTTGTTTTAATCTGTGCACTACCCGACTTCTCCATCAATTGTGAATAGAGTTTCATTTTTTCATCGAAAGCTTATACTACTAAATCGGCCCCATTGTTACTATATCAAGATCTACATACATACATAAAATCACGCCTGTTTCCCATGGGAGTAGGCAGAGACTATGGATCTCCACTTGCGACGATCCTGACAAACAACTTTCGCTTCACCTACTTTCATTAACCTCGCGTTTATTTGAAATGCTTTTTACATGACCTTTCTTTAACAATTCTGATATCTGTTCATGGTATGTTCGTCTCGATCTACCGGCAACAGCTCTACCATTGGCAATACTGTCATATACCTGTTTTGTGATTCTACCTTTATCAAGCAATTAGAGAAACTCACAAACATTATTAACCAACTTATTCGTAACACGATATTGAGTAAACCGATGTTCATTTTTTTTTTCTTTACTCGTAAGTGTATATATACTACCCAGATAATCAAGTCAGAATCAGATTAGTGATTGCAAGGAAATCGTGAGCAACTCTTGTTGAAGAGCATATACACTGAAGGGCGAGATGGCAAATTTGAACACGCGTGCCAGTTGTAAAATTTCTACAGATGCTTAATATATTATTTCTAAAGCCATTGAAGGATCTGCACAACTACAAAGTAAAAAAGTAAAGTCGCTTTTGTTTTTGTTACAAAAAATTGTATTTATGTGAAGGTCGGTAATGTAAAAAAGTTTAATAATTAAGTTTAAGTATTAGTAATTAAACAAACCGCAGTAAGACTATTAAATCTTAAACAATTCAGTCTAATGTCACTCCCAGACCTAAAACTGTCCTAATGATATTTAGTATGAAATAATTTAAAGATCTGCAACAAAAAACACAAGAATCCCCACGGAATACGCATTCAAAATCTACGCTAGGGAAGTCACAGAAAATCACCACAGTAGATGACAGTTTCGTGAATTGATCTTACCTTACAACTGAAGCACCCTTCGTTGGATATTAGCTCCTCCTTCCCGCCGATCTTGTACTGATCCCTGACGGGGAAGACGGGAGCGTCCCCGATGTCGTCGGGCGGCAGCGCCCCGTCCAGTGCAGTGAGACAGTGACCCGCTCCCACCAGCTGGTAGCCAGTGGGACACCCGCACTGGTACTAGTCACCGAAAGCCGAACAACCGAAGAGACAGCTCGCAGTTGCGCATCCACCAGCCAACTGTACCCAAACAAGGTTGATGATCATTTACATATATCACAATATCCATACATTCATCCATGCACTAAACTTTTAGCTGTACTTGTCTAAAAATATATCTGTGCAGGAACGGAGAAAGAATACAATTTCCTGCGGCCGGGCGGACTGTCGTAAGGGGCGACTAAACAACCCACAGCCAGGTGGTAGGGCATTTGCCCAACTGGATGGCTACCACCCCTGGTCTAAAGTATGTCGCCATAACAACCTTGAGTTGTGTTCCGGCATTAGTGACCAGGTTCCAGTCTCCCTTAAGAGAGCAGCAGCGCATTTGTAGCACCTTTGATGTTGCAAATGTTCATAGGCGATGGTAACCGCTTTCCATCAAGTGGGCCGTCTGCCTGTATGCTGAACTCCTGCAATAAAAAAATTCTTACATTCGGAATTGTTTGCAGACTACCAAAACCGTTAAAAGTTACGATTTAAATTCGATTCTATTGCCAATTTTAGTTACGGAATCGAGACCCAGAAATAATCTTGACGTGTTGCGAGCGTTTAGACTGACATGATGTGATTCGGAGGTGAGATAGGAGGAATGTGATGAAGGGTATGAGATAGTAAAGGAGATATACACCAGTATTTTCATTTTCCGTACGAAATACGACTAATGTTCAATATTAAAAAATTTACGTCGATATTGTATTAAGAGATGATAATTTGTCACATCATAGGACTAAAACCTAATAATAAATAATTACATCCTGTTAGTATACCTAAACTAATTGTAAAGTCTTGATGGTACCTAAAGAAGCCGGGTGTCCTTCTAATGATGTGGCTTGGAATTCTGACAGAAAGCATGTAGTTTTTCCTGCTTTTATATTCATAATGTTATGATCGTGGTCTTTATCAGGTAGTGCCGTTAAAGCAAAATATCGTAAACGAGCTTGGTGATTTATGAAACCTGCCAATCCACTTTGGCGGCAAATCTCCTCAAGGTCGCGTCACTAAAAGAAACGCACATCACTAGATGACGCATCCTCTGCCGGAACCATCCTTGGAACGGGCCACCAGTTGCATTCGAAGTGTCATAGGGTAAACACGCGCGCGCACACGTTTCGTAATCGTGATGATAATTTGACATTAAAAAAGCCGAGTGACTTTAGTGAACAACGATTTCAAGACATTTGGTCCCATCCCATATTCTGTCACTTAAAGCGACGTTATGTGCGTCATCAGCAGCAGAGGTTAACTGACCTGTAAGCAAACAGCGTGTCCGGCGTCCCAGCCGTAGCCGTTGGGGCACCCGCAGCGGTACGTCCCTCCGACCGCGAAGCACGGGGAGCCGGCGCACGGGCCGGCCGAACACGCGTCCTGGGGTACGCAGATGCCGGACGAAGAGCGGGTGGTACCTTCAACGAGAAATATTTAGCATTTAGCACCTGGATATCTAGACTTAGATCACAACCCGCAAGATATCACGACGGCAACCGTGATGCGTAATAAGCGTAATGTTTGGTCGCCTGGAGTCCAAGGTGTCAGATTTGATTGAATGAGGAATAAAAGCATTTCTATGTTCCGTCAAAGATTATGTTTGTGTATTGGTAATACAAGAATACTGTGGTTGCAGCTTTGCTTTAAATTAAATATGTTTCACTCAATTATTATTACCTATTACTTTTACTACTCGGCTAAAAAACTCAATAATAAAACCGTTATACAAACAAGGAGACAGAACTGATATGACTAACTATAGACCTATTACGTTAATACCAGTCTTTTCAAAAATATTTGAGAAAGTAATGTTCAATAAAATAAATAATTTTGCAGAGTCGTGCAATGTATTGAAAAAGGTTCAATATGGATTCAGGAAAAATAACTCAACTTCTCTTGCCAGTTTCAATTTAATGAAAAGGATTACAGAAAAAATGAATGATTCGAGTTTAGTTGCATGTACATTTCTTGATATGACAAAAGCTTTTGACTTTGTTTGCCACAAAACACTACTGTCTAAGCTATCATGCTACGGTATACGAGGCACTGCTAATGATTGGATAAAAAATTATCTTAATGGCAGACATCAATGTGTTGAAATCAGTAAAATATGTCAACATCACAAAATATGTTATAGATCGTCCTATCGTCAAAATAATGTTGGAGTGCCTCAAGGAAGCATTTTAGGTCCGTTATTGTTTCTTTTATACATTAACGATCTTCCAGACGCTTTAAATAGTGATTGTATACTGTTTGCAGACGATACAACATTAATATCTATAGCAAATAATAAAAATGAACTAGAACGACAAATTAACAATGACATAAATTCAGCTATCACATGGTTACATCAAAATAATTTGCAAATTAATATGACTAAAACAACCTACATTCAATTCCAAACCAATTATACTAAATTTAAAAGTCCAGTTAATATTAATCATAACTCGACATATATAAAAAACGTAGACGACTGTATATTTTTGGGAATTACAATTGACAGTCATTGTAATTGGAAAGCGCACATCGAAAAGACAGCAAAAAAGCTCGATCGTTTTATTTACGCGTTAAGTAGGATAAGACACGTTGTTGGGTTAAAAGCAGCAATGTGTGCCTACCACGGATACGTTTCTTCAGTACTTAGATATGGAATTGTGTTATGGGGGAACTCTACAGATGTTAATAGAATTTTTAAAATACAAAAAAAGTGTATTAGAGCTATTTGTGGAGCATCGTATTTTGATAGCTGTAAGCCCTTATTTAAAAAACTTGAAATTCTTCCTTTACCTTGTTTGTACATTCTAGAAATTTGTATTTTTGTAAAAAAACACTTTTATTTATTTAAATCAAAATATGAGGTGGAAGGTAGTAGAACCAGACATAAAGAAAAACTATGTTTCCCATCGATTAGATTATCATTGTTTAAGAAAAACGCATATTGTATGGCAATAACAATATTTAATAAATTACCCATCAATATTAGCGGGCTACCATTGAATCGGTTCAAACCTTATATGACAACTTTTTTACTTAATAGATTATACTATAGCGTAGACGAATATATTAATGACAATACAATAAAATAAGATAATAATGTTGACATTTTTAAGTTTAATATTTTCACTAATTTAAATTTTGGTTTTAAAATGTTTAACAATTTATTTTTATTTTTTTGATATGTATATTTAATTAAATTAATTTGTAAACATTACTTTGTACTCATTACGTGCAAATACACTCGCATAACCATGCGAGTGTATTTGCACGTCATGTAAATGACAAAACATACTGGAAACTTTATATTATGTAACACCTATTCATGTACCTATGTTTTTGCAAATAAAGACTGATTGATTGATTTAGTAAGATAATAAAAATTAACAAACACAAAATCGAAAAAAATATTTGTAACTTTTTAGTTGCGTGAGCTGTAGAAATTATACCATTGGCAAGCGCATACAAGATTGAAATCTCACACTTCCTGTTGACGCTCGTCAACAAAGGTTGTCCTCGATCATAATCAATGGTAGATAAATATCCTAACACAATAATTTAATCATTAAAATTATTTAATGCATAATAATCAAATTGTATTGAAGATATAAACAACAGGCCACCTGCAGGACAGTCACAGCGGTACCCTCCCGCGTAGTTCCTGCACGGCGACTAGCAGCGGCCGTCCTCGCACTCGTCCCGGTCCAGGCACCTGCTGCCGGCCAGGTCCAGCCGGAAGCCGCGCGGGCACACGCACCGGTACGAGCCCAGCAGGTTCACGCACTTGCCGGGCGCCGGGCAGAGGCCCTCCTCGTGGCATTCGTTCACATCTGCAACACAATCGTTATTGAGGCATAAGCGTCGACGTCAATTGTCAAAGGCCTCCCCAACATTGGAACACATCTTCCAGTCTTACGCTTTCCCCATACAGTCTCTACTGGCACAGTCCATCTTGACGGTGTAATATTTAGTAAAAAAAATATTTATTTCTGAAGCACAGTAGACAGGCCCAACTGTGATAGAAAGTGGTTAGCGTCGCATATGGATATTAGCAATACCAGAGGTGCTGCCAATGTGCTGCTGCCCTTGAAGGAGAAACTGGAACCTAGCCACTGATGTCAGCCGGAATACAACTCAAAGTTGTTATGGCGGCATACTCTAGACTAGGGGTGGTAGCCATCCCGTCGGGCAATGCCCTATCACCTTAGACAGTACGAGTAAAAATTTAAAACGCATTCTTGAAGTTTGTGCAAGAGACTATGCAAAACATAATTATAATGTCATATAAGAAGAAGAGTATTGTGCTCTCACTCGACTGCTATCCAGACTGATATACTATCTCTTTCGCACTACACACTATCAGGTGCATTAAACATTAATACTTAACTGGATGCACGTCAACTCACAGAGCTTACTTAATTTTACACCCATTTAAATCTTACACATACTGTAATAACCTGCGTTGTAACCATTTTTTGAGTTCTCTTGCGAAACAAAAGAGAAGTAATGTCAACTAGGAAATACGTGAAGTGCTAAGACGGAAATTATCATTTTGAAAAGCACGAATTACGCGATTGCCTAAGTAGCTATATACTACACTAGAGTTTTCCCCGCGGCTGCGCCGCGGGTTAACCTCTACTGCGTGTCTCTTGTATATAGAGCAAGCACTACAGGTTATATTATATTAATTTTGTATGTATTTGCTTTCTATTATAATTATACCATCCCCCGTCTATCTGTAAACAACATAAATGACAAAACTTGACCAAAAAGGCCAAAATGGTCAAAAAGGCCACAGAGACCGACATGGCCAAAATGACGGAATAGACAAAAACCACCAAATAGGCCAAAATAATGAAAATGGTCAAAATGACCAAATAGGCCAAAATGACCTAATAGGCCAAAATAACCAAATAGGCCAAAATGAACCAAAAGGCCATAATGACCAAATAGGCCAAAATGACCAAATAGGCCAAAATTACCAAAAAGGAAAAATGACCAAATAGGCCAAAATGACCAAAAAGGTCAAAATCACCAAAAAGGTCAAAATGATCACAAAGGTCAAAATGATCAAAAAGGCCAAAATGACCAAATAGGCCAAAATGACCAAATAGACCAAAATGACCAAAAAGGAAAAATGACCAAATAGGCCAAAATGACCAAATAGGCCAAAATGACCAAATAGGCCAAAATGACCAAATAGGCCAAAATGACCAAAAAGGTCAAAATGATCAAAAAGTCCAAAATGACCAAATAGGCCAAAATGACCAAAAAGGTCAAAATGATCAAATAGGCCAAAATGACCAAATACGCCAAAATGACCAAAAAGGTCAAAATGATCAAAAAGGCCAAAATGACCAAATAGGCCAAAATGACCAAATAGGCCAAAATTACCAAAAAGGCCAAAATGAAAATTATCCCTTGTCCATCCTCAGTATTTAATTTACGTACGTACCGAATTTCAGCCAAATCGGTCCAGTAGTTTTTCCGTAAAAGCATAACAAACAAACAGACAAATATCATTTTATCCCGGAAACTATCTCATTTTTCGGGATAAAAAGTATCCTATGTTCATCCTCGGTATCGAAAATATATATATACTGAGTTTCAGCCAAATCGGTCCTGTAGTTTTTACGTGAAAACGGAACAGACAGACAGACAGACAGAGTTACTTTCACATTTATAATATTAATAGGGATTACACGAATGAAAACACATGCGAGAAAATATTTTGACAAAAAAATTACTGAAAAGGTATCTATTGACAATAATTAGTAACAAAAGCATTTCCTTATATAATTTCATCATCACTGATCCGCGTGTAAAATCCTGGTTACATTGGGAGTGTTCATTTTCAAGCACGGGGTCTGGTTTCCACCCTTTCTTCTTCCAACCAATCTCAATAAGGACGTTAATTTTGGCTTGCGAAGTGGATTCAAAATAATGAGTTATATTGCTCTTCTAAAACTTCTGTGAAAATAACGAAATGAGAAATGTGAAAAAATTATGTATGCACTGACCAACACAGGCGTCTCCGCGTTTCTCGTATCCGTCCTGGCAGGAGCACTCGTAGGAGCCCTCGGTGTTGGTGCAGATCTGCTGGCACGTGTGGCTGCCGCGCTCGCACTCGTCAATGTCGCGACAGTTGGCTCCATCTTCGTCCACCTGACCACAAATCCAAGATTAAGCCCATGAAAGAACAATACAGTTTTACACAACTTCTAATTCCAATCGCCAGTTTTGGTTTGCGCAGGAAATTACAAGCTCAAAATGGCAATGTGTTACTTGCTATGCATTCTTAGCTCTTTCCAGCTTAGCACCATTTTCAAGAATTACTTTCACTGTACACTTGGTGTGTAAATTACATTCTCGTATATGTATACCTCGTAGCCGGAATGACAGAAGCACTCGTAGGATCCGTCGGTGTTCTTACAGAGCTGTTCGCAGGGCGGCGGCCTGATGCTGCACTCGTCCACGTCCGAGCACACGTCGCCGTTCGCTTTGTAACCCCGCCCGCACACGAAACGGAAGCTGGAAAAAATATTATTTCCTCATTAAATTGACTGCATATGAATGACAAGCAGATTTGTGTGTTAATTTGAAGCACCGCTTACGGCAGTCTGGCACTAATACAACAACACCAGTATCTTTTTAGTTTTCTGGAACTCTCGCACTCACCGCTTTGACTATCAGCGCCAATACGGCGCCAATCGAATAAGCACCAAAAGTGACAGCAGCCTATCCAGTGGTAATAATAAACATCAGTGCACTCAATACCATAGTCGAAAGATATTTAAATTTGTAGGTCGATTTGCCGCAGTTAAACTTAAATCAATAACACTTAATAAGTTTATCTATTCGCAACTCGCAACATTTATTTGTGATCAGAATTGCTAGTGAAAAGTGGTTGAAACGTAGGAACAAAATTGAAGTTTAAAACCATTTAAACTTGATTTACATACATACATACATACATTACTTCACGCCAGGTCCCTTGCGGGGTAGGCACGAACAACAGAGCGTCATTTAGGCTTATTCTTACACACCTCAATTGCTTCTTTGACATTCATAGTTCTTGTCATGCACGCTCGTCTGTTCTTAAGGCTCCTGACATCACCTTCTGCTAGTACATGATCAATTTGATCATGGAAGGTGTGTCGTGGCCTTCCGCGACTTCTGCATCCATCCACTTTTGCATTGTATATCTGTTTAGTCATTCTTTCATCATACATTCTTTCCACATGCCCGAACCACCGGAGCATTCCTTTCCTTACCTTCACCCCGACACTCTCTTTCAGACCAACTCTCTTTCTTACTTCGGTATTACGAACGCGGTCCGCGAGCGTCACTCCGCAGATTTTGCGCAGTGCTCGCATCTCGACCGCGTTTACTCTACTTTCATGCTCTCTCTTCCATACCCAACTCTCGCTTCCATACGTGAGCGTAGGTACCAGCACCGCGTTGTGTATGGCAAGCTGGGCCTTCTGGCTGAGGTTCTTAGCGCCTAGAAGTTTACCTAACGCTCCATTCACACTATTCCCCAAATTCACTCTTCTTTCTATATCAGCGGTGTACCTTCCATCCCTGCTAAAATCACATCCGAGATATACAAACTCATTCACTTGTTCCAGCATAACATCATCGACCATTATCCTTGCATTCGTTCTGGTTGTTTCTCTTTCAAACACCATCACCTTTGTTTTCTTCGCATTCAAACGTAAGCCTCTCGCCTGACAGTCATCTTTCATCATTGTGACTAGTGTTTGCAGTTCTGATGGCGGTTCGGCTAAAAGCACGGCATCATCCGCATAAAGCAAGCTGCTAACAACTAGATCACCCATCCGCACCCCAACATCCATCAATCTTAATCTCTGGAGACAATTGTCCAGATATAGGATGAACAGCAAAGCCGACAGCACGCAGCCCTGCCGGACGCCAATATTGACGTCAAACCAGGGCGACAAGCTGCCGTTCACCCGCACGCATGCCATACAGTCCTCGTAAGTGGACTGTACAGCACGCAGCAAGTGGCCATCAATCCCATATCCGGGCAATATGTCCCAGAGGTCCTTCCGTACAACCCTGTCAAATGCTTTCTCTAGATCCACAAAACCGCAGAAAACCTTCCGGCCCATAGCCAGCTGCTTCTCCACGATATTGCGGAGCGAGAAAACTTGATCCATACATCCCCTTCCATTTCTGAAGCCCCCTTGTGCATCCCACAGTAATCCATCGGATACCACTCTCATTCTCCTTTCAACAATTTTCGCATACACTTTAGATGCTGTGCTGATCAAACTGATGGCCCTGTAGCTGGCGCACTCCATACGTGACCCCTTGCCTTTATACAAGGGCACGATGACAGCGCGCCTCCAGTCGTTGGGAACCTTTCCCGTCCTCCAGCACAAGTTGCATAAGGACAGGAAAGCGTCCCGGACGCAGGTGCCACCATATTTGATCATCTCAGCAGACACACTATCGGTTCCTGCTGCCTTTCCATTTTTCAGACTTCTTATCGACCATTCGATCTCTTCCAAAGTGATCTCGGATGCTGACTCCTCGAAGTCAGTCACAGACTCAGTCGTGGTGCCAGCATCCGGGATATTATCATACATTTCTCTAAAATATTCACTCCATCGCGCTAAAACCTCTTGTGGGTTAGCAAGAATGTCCCCTCCTTTAGATTTAATTCTTTCCATTCTGGAAGCTGACGAACATCCCCGAGACTTCTTAACCTCTCTCCAAAAGAGTTTGGTATTTGCCTCGAAGTTCTCCGTCAGCTTCTCTTCTACTTTCAATTTTATTCTTTCACGCTTCTCTTTCACTAAAGCTTTGGTTTCATTCTTGCAGAGGCGATACATTTCTTTCTTCGTCTCTTTCATGCTGTCATTCTGATGCAAAGATGCAATATAATCCAGCCAGGCTTTTCTCTTTCTCTCTACGCTAGATTTAACATCCGCGTCCCACCATTCGTCACCTTTCGTTGTTATATGCCTCTTTGCGCATCCACATGCTTCTTTTGCGCTTTCCACTATACTTTCTTTCATACTATCCCAGTCATTATTCACATCTAAGTCGGAGAAGTCCGCTTTTGCAAGCCTTTCTTCGACTAGGCGCGCATACATACTCCTTGATTTAATATAATATATAGGTATTCGTGAGTGATTAATAAAGTATTAATATCGCAGTTTATGGAACACCATATATAGCACGCTATATATAGCATATAGCACAGTGGTACAAACAGAAAATCTTTTGCCACTATGGAAACCTTCGATGTGCGTGGACAGGCAGACACTTGACGGGTTTTTATATTAGCCAAAATTGGCTTAAATAAGTGGATTAAAGCTTTAAAAAGAATGTTGACACTAACCTGCCTATAGTGTTGACACATCTACCAGGAGCGCATAATCCAGGCATAGCTGCACATTCGTCCACGTCCCCATAGATATCCACCTCGTTCCCGATGCCCACATTTCCGATTTCTCCGCCGGGTATCAAACCGGGTATGTTGCCTCCAGGCCCTCCCAAGTTGGCAGCAGTGCATAGTTCCATTCGTTCTGGAGTACCCGGTGCTGGGCATAGTTCACACTCTGGTCCCCAAGCAACGCCGAGGGTGCAACAGCATTGAGCTCTAAAAGTTTACATCAATATTATGTTTATTGAATGTATTGAGAGACTGAATAAAAAAATTGTATGTATGTTTGCAGTTCACACGCAGTAAAAGTGAATCAAAGTGTGACAAGGGGTGGGAGGGATTATAAATTTCGTGATGTCACATTTCAATTAATATATCGTTATATATTGTTACGACCGACAAAGGCCAAGTCACACCTGCAGTTTATTACCTTTTCGGCATTTGGACTACTTTTGTTTACTTTGTGTTTAAAAATTGTAATTAGAAAAACAGCCTATTGTGTATTGTAATCTTTTATGGTAGGCATTAGCCAGGTGTGATTCTTGGAAATAATTGTTATGCGGTCGAGTATTGTGTCGAGACATATTGTGTTTGTACAGGATAAAAGGAATGCCCGAACGGAGGAGCGAGGCAGTCAAAACGATAACACAAGCGAGGCAAGACGTGTGTACATTTAGTGACGGACTTTGGGCGTGTTTTTTAATTGTGCATTACGTTTGGACTTATTGCGTCCGGTTATATTTGTACCTGTGTTATACGTGTCTGTATAGTTCTAATAAATTCTATAGTAATTCTAACGGCATTTTAATTCGAGTCCTGCTACTCGTAATAATATTTAAGCTTTAAAACACAAAATTTGAAGTACTAACTAAAAACTTCGAAACAATCCCAACTCTATCCGTATGAGCATATTTAAATGATTAAATATAATGTATTCTAACTCATTCTCTCGCAGGCTTAGACCTATAGATGTATTCTTTTTAGTGTCGCGTTCTTGTTTCACCGAGTTTCAAATCACAACGATTCTCAATAAGTTTCACTTCAAACATTATAACTAGCACCACCGATCCGTACAGGAACGGAATGAATAGAGATTCCTGCAGCCCGGCGGACTGTCGTAAAAGACAACTACAAAGAACGAACAAGTGGTAGGGCATTTAGCCATCCGCAAGACTATCACCCTTGACCTAGAATTTACTGCCATAACAACCTGGAGTCATCAGTAGCCAGGTTCAAGCCAAACAAACCCCCCGCCTCCCGCTACAACGTTGCTAGCTACAACAATCTTATTCATAATACCAGGCAACAGCAATCATTTCCATACAATGGGCTGTCAGCCCGATGCGTCAAATCTTCTATCCGTTATATGGATATTATTTGCTAGACAGTTACGTGAGCGAGTCGTATAATCGTCTTCGTTCATCAATTACTATACAAAATTTTCTTAAAGCTTTAAATCCATTCCTCGGACAGGACTCGTACGAGACACCAGCGTCCACACGGTCTAGCATAAATGGTCCCTTAAATATGTATGGTATATATTACATGTATATGGTATATATATGGTATATCGATACCTCTGGGCTCAAAGGGCGTAAAGCACATTTTGGGGCATATGGAGTTAATAATACCATCGTATTCAGTTTTTCATTCTCTATCGATTGGTATATACGAAGTTGCCAAATTCGCACAAAAATGTTCTTTACGCCCCATCTTTTTGGGCTGCTAAACCAAAATGAAACAGGAAATCGGGCTGTAAATTACATTACTGCGCAAGTTAAAAATGTCCAAGGTTGTATGGGAATCCAATTATGAGTATTAAGGCGTATAACGCATTAATGCTCATTATTGTTCTTTACAACCATTCAGCATAATCAGCAACTGTACCATACTACCTCAAAACTATTGTAAATGCATAAAGTATTTCCTGATTTTAGGGTGTAAAGCACATTGTGTTTGACAACTGTTCACTGACAACAACTTCACGCCCTAAATATTAAAAAGATAACGATTTAAATGTACCTTACTACCTAAAAAAATAATTAAACATATTTTTTGTTCGTCTCATTTGTTTTTTACTTCCTTACACTAAAGTTTACTTTGTCTTTTACTATGTAATACAACATTTTTAGCCCTTATTTTCATGTAGTTATGGTATCTATTAAAAAAGATGTCTGTCTGTTTTTGTTTTTATTATTAAAATAATAATAAAAACGACTAATTTCGATTTAATTTCTTCGAATTAATAATAATTTAATTAATATCAGTTTTACGAGTAGGTATCCAGTGTGTTTAAGTTTTAAAACTGTGGTTTACGATCTTACTATAGTAAATAATCTTACGTTATTGTCCTTTACCATTTAATATTTTTAGTTTGCTCATACAGTTTCAAGTAATAGTTTTTATAATTATTATTCAGGTTAATAGTATAATATTTAATCTCCGACAAAAAAAGACGTATTAGGTACTTATATGTTTTATAACTCAATGGTTTTACTTGTGTATGTGTACTACCTATTTACCTATCAGTCTGTGGGCATCACAGTTCTTGAACAGATGAATCGATTTTGGTTTAGTTTTTGTATTTGTTTGTAAACACCTGTTCAAGAGAGTTTTTTCTGTTTGAAGAAAATCAGTCGACCCGTTTAAAATTATGGGAGGGGGGTGAAGGTGGGGATAAACAACTCAAAACAGGAAATACACTCGAGTGGGGTATCAAATGAAAGGGCATAATTTATATATTAGTTCAGCCGGAAGGCAACTTGAATTTCAATCGAATATTATTTTGAATCGTTTTTGTACTTATTTCAATTTCAGAACACACACAATATCTCTTCAAGAATTATTATTGAAAGATAATAAATATATAAGGTTGGGGAAAAACTTTCTTCGCATTTTATATAAAAATTCAAAAGGTTTTTTTATAAAGTTTATTTACATTTGCCTAAAGTGTGTAGGTGCCATTTTGTTGGATAACTTTTTGCCATCTTGTAAGTAAGGACGTGATCCCATTGCTATAAAAAAATTAGGGGCTTCTGATCAAAAAACTGCGACAAGTGGTTTTGGCTGTCCTCTCGTGATGTTACCCTGACACTGCCTAAGGAACTGCAAAGACCGAAACAGGTGAAAATCTGAAGGTGCAAGGCTAGGACTATACGGCGGATGCATTAACACCTCCGAGCCAAACTCTCGTAATTTTTGCTGAGTGGCTAAAGATGTGTGAGGTCTAGCGTTATCAAGGTGAAAAACCACACCCCTTCTGTTGATTAATTCTGGACGCTTTCTCTCAAATTTTTGCTTTAATCTCATCAGTTGTTCGCAGTACAGTTCAGAATCGATGGTCCTGCCTGGCGGTAACAGCTCATAATGAATAATGCCCTTCCAATCCCACCATACATACAGCATCACCATGTTGCGAGTTAACCCGGGGTTCGCCACAGTCTGTGAAGCCTGACCGGCCTTTGACCATGATCTTTTTCACACGTTCTTGTCGTACGTGATCCAATTTTCATCACCAGTTATCAGCGTCTTCAAAAATGGTTCGGTTTCATTACGTCGTAATAAAGAATCACAAATGAGTACACGGTTAATTAGGTTTCTGTCAGTGAGCTCATGAGGCACCCAATTATCGATCTTTTGTGTACCCAGCTTTTTTGAAATGCGCCAAAACCGTTTTGTGGTCAATTCCCAGTGCTCCAGCTACATCGTAAATACTAATACGCCGATCTTGCTCCACTTTTTCAAAAATAGCATCAATTTTGTCCGTAACAGGGCGACCAGAGCGACGTGCCTCCTTGATATCAAAATTTCCGGATTGAATACGCTTAAACCAAATTTGCGCTACTCTCACAGATACTGCATTTGGTCCATAAACATCACAAATTTATTTCGCGGCTTGTGTTGCATTTTTACCTTTTTTATAGTAAAATTTTAAAATGAATTGAATTTCTTTATTACATTCACTCATTTTAACAATAAGAAAAACAAATGAAAATCACACATTTTCCTAATTTGAACTTAGAGTTGTCTTCTTTAAAATTAAAACTTTTTAATGATACCAAAACCAGCCAGATACAAATGGTATAGCCAAAGAGATCTAATTACAAGTTCATACATACTATATGCGAAAAGACTTTTTCCCCAACCTATTAAAAGCTCAGATCGAGAATCAACGGAACCAATTGCTTCCGGTATGTTAAATTATGTTAGTAATCCTCTCGATCCAAATAATCTAAGTAAAAATAGCGATATTATTGAAAATAGTGAAGAAGAAAATTTTATGAAATGCTGTAAGCCAAAGATGTTTATTACTTCTAGTGCTGATGATGAAGTTAAAACTTCCACATTCTCTCGATGGGGTACCCCCCACCCCGTTTAACCCTTTTTATTATGAAAGTTGTACAATTTTAAATGCAAACTTTGTGATTTACAACACAATTAAACATTGCTATTATCATTTACTACCTAATATTATACAACTTTTTTACGCTAGGTTATATTTACTGCCTAAGTTAATAACTTTAGCTGTTTTTAAATGGGTTTAAAGGACATTTTGTAGTTTTTTTTAGGTAGTAAAGCAAAACTATTTTGGAAACTATTATATTTAGGCTTCATTTAATAATATTTACTTAAAATATAGGAAAATGTAAGTATTTTTCTCATAGATTGTTTTTATATAATCATTGAGACAAAAAAGTTATAGCTAATTTTGTTTTATATTTTAAGTTTTTTGGCTCTCCTGAACAGTAGCTGTTTTGTGCTATACGCCCTTTGAGCCCAGAGGTATCGATATATGTATGATATATAAACTTGTTTATTCACCAAAACTACTAAGATCCGAATCTAATAGAGGGGCGTGCAGATGCTAATGTTAGTATAACAAGTATTTAATCTAGACACATTAACATATGAAGAATACGTACTACCATCTGTAGCCCCTTTACGCATGATTATTTTTCTCAGATGGATTGTGTGAAGAATGATATGATTTGTGGTGTGATAGAGGATGAATGTCAGAATAGAGGAGTACAAAAAAAAACATATTGTGCCGACCCCAAATATTGTAAGAAGGTAAAGGAAATATTACTTTTCTCAGAGTTATACTTGAAACATTGACTTACTTGGTTACTTGACTCGGCGGTGGAGGCGTGGATGAGATCGCTCTGGGCCACGGTTCGGGCGTGCAACGACCCGACACCAAAGATCTATGACAAGTTCCCGTACGGTGATCTGTTAGAAGCAACCAAGTAAAAATATCAACCAGACATTATTCATCAGATGAATCATTTGTTCCCTGATCTACAATCTATAATAATACAAAATTCTAAACATGCCGTATCTGTACATTGAAGCCTAATAAAAAATCAACTAGAATGTTCTATATAACTGCACGCCAACGCCATCTGTGTAATAAGATCTTGTCCATCGAAAGGTTGCCTGGAAGAGATTGCTTTTAGCAATAAGGCCGCCCATTGTACAACCTTTTAGTAAGTTTTTTTGTGTATTTGTATTATTGTTTTCCATTTAAAGAGTATTGTATTGTATTGTATTGTATAAATGATGTAGAATACGTTGCATTTTTGTTAGATTTCTTGTTCGGGATTCATGTAAAAACTACTGGGCCGATTTCGATGCGGTTTTCGCTGATCGACAGCAAATTCATAGACATAAAATCTGCGTTACTTTTAATCCTAAGAATCCCTGGGGAATATTTCTATGAATTATTTAATATAACCAGATTTAACAAAATAATGTGTATTGTAAGTGATGATTTTATGTAATATTCTTTATACCGGGAATCCCGCGGGACTTTTCCCGGGAGCAGTTTGTAAATGGTCGGATGCATAAAAATTTGCTTATTCCGACAGTTTTCACTGAAACGATAGTCGCGATAATTTGTGTCCGAGGAATTCCAAGTCAAGACTACCTAGACGAAGACACCGGTTAGTTAGTTACTAATATAATTCAAATATATTATAGAAAGTAAAGCCATTATTCTCGGTAATACTGAAATGATCCATAGAGTAAAGAGTGACCGTCTTATAATTCAGTCTTAAAGTTAAGTCTTGCGCTTTTCATCTATCCCGTCTGATAATCTTGCTCAAAATTTAAATTTTCAATTTCTATTTTTCAGCCCTTTTGAATATCCAGAAACCTAACCTAAATTAATATCCTTATCGCAGTTACACATTTAGACTTTGTCCGCACAGCGATATTTCACAGAACGATTTTTATTCGCGCGTATTAAATTCCGCGACCGGAATTACACCTAGTACGCGCTGCGAATAAAATTTCGTAATATTTTTTTCAGTTATTCAGTATTCAGTTCTTGGCTGAGACGCACGTGTAAAATGGACAACCGATTTTAATTTATCTAATGCTAAGGTGGCGTAACAGACGTATCAAAAGATGTCATGAACATTGGATTCACCCACTTACGGCATTGAGACCCATCAAAGGAAGGAATACAGCAAAAAGTTTTTTGGCTATTACAGAATAACACAAAAATCATTCGATAATTTACTACAACTTTCAATAGCGACGTTGCACGACTGAGCGAATCGCGCGAATTTTATTCCACAGTGCGAACATAGCCATACTTACTCTATACGGTACAAAATATTCGCGCGGAAATAAATCGCACCACTTCGCGTTCAATCTGCATCGAGTCACAGATTTTTTTCCCGCGCGATTTTTTTACCGCCAGTGTGCGGCTACTCCTATAATATTCAATGTGTTACAGAATTACGGGAAAGAATCGTGCTGTGAAATATCGCTGTGCGGACAGGCTCTAAAGTAAAACAACAATCAGGGTGTTCCATTAGTAGCTCACAACGCCCAAAATGCTCCGTTAGCCGTTCCACAAGGCAGTCCGCAACCGCAGTCGTTGTGGTCGTGGCGAAAACGTCACTAATGAGGTCAACATTTTCGATCACACAACGCTAACAACGACCCATGTCAAGAGGTGGGTCGAATAGCAGTTCCACTTGGGTTTACGATTGCAACGCCGGAAAGAAAGTGGAACGGGAAAAATCGCGGTCGTGAACGTGGTCTTTGTGAGTCCCTAATTGAATGTAGCCAATACACAGCGACCTTTTCAAGTGGCAACCAAAACCACTTGCTGTCACTCAAAAAGAAATACTCTGTCATGTCAAAATGTCACGCAAAATAAATACAAGAAACAATATTTTCCTAATACCTCTTTAACATTTTTGTACAATCCCTTGTCAAGGCTTTCAACTACAAATATATTCGTGGACATATCAGAAACAAATACAAAATGTCAAAAAAGAAAGGCACAGAAGAGTTCTCCTGTGAAATGTATAGTAACAAGTTCTTCGCGCTATGTGCGGCAGGGGGCGCGTTGGCGTGTGGATCCACTCACGCATTTGTCACACCCCTGGACTTGGTCAAATGCCGACTCCAAGTAGACCCGAAGAAGTACAAGTCCATATTCACAGGCTTCGGAGTATCGTTCAAAGAAGGCGGTATGCCTAACCTGGTTAAGGGCTGGGCGCCGACCCTGATAGGCTACTCACTTCAAGGCTCAGCCAAATTCTGCGGATATGAATACTTCAAATATCGTTTCGCGAATATGGTAGATGAGGAAAATGCTTTCTTATACCGAACATACTTGTATCTAGCAGCAGCAGCGTCGGCCGAACTGATCGCCGACGTTTTCTTAGCTCCATTCGAAGCGACTAAAGTAAGGATGCAGACGACTCCAGGCTACACAGCACAAATGAGGAAAGCCATGCCACATATGCTCTCAACTGAAGGTATGGGGGTGTTCTATAGAGGATTATCGCCTTTATGGGGAAGACAGGTACCTTACACCATGATGAAGTTCTCTTCCTTTGAGAAAACTGTAGAATACCTGTACGCGAACCTGGTTCCAAAGCCCAGGGAGCAGTGCACGAAAGTTGAACAGTTAATAGTGACTTTCACAGCAGGATATATCGCCGGGGTGTTATGTGCTATTGTGTCACATCCAGCGGACACTATTGTGTCGAAGTTAAATAAGGACCCGGGGGCATCTATCGGTGGTATCATATCGGAAGTGGGGCCAGTTGGGATCTGGAGAGGTTTGGTGGCTCGTATCTTCATGATCGGGACTCTGACTGGGCTGCAGTGGTTTATTTATGACGCTTTCAAGGTGTATACGGGAATGCCTCGACCTCCTCCCGCACCGATGCCCGAGTCTCTCAGAAAGAAGCTGGCGGCACAAAAGAAATGAAGCGTTCCGTGGAGTTGATATCAATTGTGGTGAAGTTCTTTGTAAGCCTGTATTTCGTCAGTTCTGAAATAAACAAGTTTTATATCTTTGGATTGCTAAATACTCGATTAAAATAGACTTTATTGTGTTCAATTAATATTGATTGATTTGTTCAGTCTGTCTATTATGATATGATCCAAAACTTTTCATGGGGGTCTAGAGGTCACGTCTTAATACTCATCGGTTTCTAGGTACAAACTACCTTCTACAAATATTCGCTCCTAACATCGTGTTATTTGAGCAATGTAATGTCTCTCCTCAATCTGGAGATATGATGGTGCTAGTGACTCTGTCATTTAGATGTAGTTAAGGGGTTAATGCGTTATTTGTGATGCGAACAATGACAGATACCGTATGTATATAATGTAGTTAATTGATGGTACCTTCCACCCATTTTAATCTTATATGTAAAATTCTCGAGTCGCGGTGTTTGTAGTTAACCTCCTCCGAAACGGCTTGACGCTTGACCGATTCTCATGAAATTTTGTGTGCATATTGGGTAGGTCTGAGAATCGGACAGCATCTATATTTCATCCCCCTAAATGTTAAGGGTAGTCCACCCCTAAATTTGTTTTTACGTTTAGATAAATTTTTATTTCTTTATGATACAGCATTTAAAAATACATACAACCCTAAATTTTCAACCCTCTACGATCAATCCCTATTATTTATTGGGCAGGAGGACGTCTGGCGAGACAACTAGTATTATATAAAATTATTAGAGCTAGGCATGTTTGCTGATGAGTCTTGCGCCGCTTCTTTTCTCAAGTGACAATACCTTTGTTGCGAAGTGGTGGTAAATTAGATTAGGCTCTCATAGGGTAATTAATAAAGATACTAATTGTGGTCAAATGAGTCTTATTTATAGAGTTAAAAATAACTCTACAAGTTAATAATAATTTATAGAGTTAACGAATAGTCACAGTGTACCCGTGTATATTTTGTTTTTATTGCATGAGTTTAGCAGACAGGCCCACCTGATGGCAAGTGTAGCCCATAACAAGCGTGACTGGCTTAATTGTGATATAATGTCTCTATTTGTCAGCCCATTGTTAAACAAAAATTGTAAGTAATAGTACTATCCTATAGCAATAAAATATAATATTTAACGGAATCCATGTCGAAAACAAGTACCTAAAGGCATCGAAACGGCAGTTGATGCGATAATATAAGAAAGAGGCGCATCCCGGGGCAATAACAATAATGCGAGGATTTATCCCGGTTCGTGGTCCACTGTGCCGGATTTACCCGGACGATACTAGTCAGAGGTAAATGGACTCGAGATCACTATGTCATCATACCACTCGACTTAACTCTGGATGTAAGTTTCATCGGTTGATATATGGTCAGTTATCTGGTTGCAAGTTTTCTAACACTGTTGTTCTTGTAAATAACTTATTGTTATTAATAATTTCTTAAGTTTTCTCGACTAGTATACATAATAAAGCAACGTTGTAACAAAACGAACTTGATTGATAATTTATTTTATTTTTTCTCCTACACATTTTAATATTATATAAAATTATTAGGGCTAGGTTTCTTTGCTAGTAAAGAGTTTTTTGCGCTACTTCTTCTCTTCAAGCCACAACATGTTGCGAAGCAGTGTTAAATTAGATAAGGCTCCCACAGAGTAAGTAATAAACATAAACAAAAATAAAACAAAATAATTAAAATGAACTAGTTGGCGGTAGGCTAAATAAAACATTAACAATACTCGTTGGACAGATGTCACCTTTGTCGTCCGTGACCACGGCCACTGAAAAGCGGCCGAAACGTCGGAATAACCAAAATCAAATAAATCACCGCGCTTAAAACCGTTAAAACTTAGTTTTATTATAATGTACAATTAACCAAAAGAATGTTATAACCGTTTTACTTACAGCGAATATAACATGATAAATTTTAATATTATATTTAGGTATTTACGTTTACCCACATCTCCTAACTTCCAAAACTTAACAGCCATGTAGGTGAATGTTGAAACTGATTCCTGATTAAATATTTACATCTTGTTGGTAACATATTTCTTAAAGTTGCATCTCGTTTTCTCTAAATTCGCTCTTATTACCTCGAACCAAAGTTTATATTAAGGTCATGAACGTTCCATCTTGTCATATGACTTAATCAAATTTTATATACAGCTCACGCACAGGAAAACAATACATCGGAGCACGCTGTAAGGTCGAAGAAGATGGCATAAATAAAGTTGGTAAATTCTTCATACAGCAAGACTACAAGTCTCGTAACTTCGATAACTTGGCACGTTTCGGTGAAGTTACAAAATCGAATTTTTGTTGGGGCATCGTTCTTGATATGTTTTTGATATCAAGAAATAATATATCCCTTATTTCAATGTCTTTGTTATCTGTGTTTCAAATGTAAACGAGTTTGCTTTGATTTGCTTCATGTTTCAATTGCTATAAGGTAGTACAAAGGGCGCGAGTTCGATCCTGACTGGCACGCATGCACCTCTTAGCCAGTTTTCTGATCTAATGTGCATATTATTACATTTACCACGTGCTAACAACGGTGAAGGAAAAAATTGTGATGCAATCGGCATATCGAGATAACCGATGTGTCAAACCTACCAAGCCGCCTTAGACAAGCGTGACGGGTGTACTGTCCGGTCCCTTATAATGGGAGGCCCGAGCCCAGCAGTGGGACATATACGCTACTTTACAGATTAGAGGGTATTTTGAGAAACTGATCAAAAAGAGAGTGACAAAAAAAGAAATGTGGATAGAGGAGATGGTATAGGTGGACCAAGGCGCACTTATCAACACTGATTAGATAATAATCAGAGCAAAGATAAAACAAAAAGCACATTAAGCTGACGGTTTGTATGAAGGGGTTAATGAAGGTTAATAAGTTTGGTTAGTTAAAGAAACAAATGTATGGCCTCTTAAGCCGGGGCTCAAGCCCCGGGCGGCAAATTCAAACTTGGCAGAAAAATACACAACTCATGATTAACGCAACTTTGACCACCGAGACCTTCAGTACTTAAGCACATAAATTACTTTTCGCGGGACACGTAGGTTAAAAGACACAGATGCACGCATGTCCATCAGTGGGCGTTTGATGCCTGAAATGGTGTTGAGGATTACGGTAAAAATAGACAAGCGAGGCTGAATTTTTAGGTTTTGGGCCCCCCTCGAAAAGTGCAAAATTTGGGGCTGACTCATATTGTCTATAGACTTGCTGTATGAAGAATTTACCAACTTTATTTATGCCATCTTCTTCGACCTTACAGCGTGCTCCGATGTATTGTTTTCCTGTGCGTGAGCTGTATATAAAATTTGATTAAGTCATATGACAAGATGGAACGTTCATGACCTTAATATAAACTTTGGTTCGAGGTAATAAGAGCGAATTTAGAGAAAACGAGATGCAACTTTAAGAAATATGTTACCAACAAGATGTAAATATTTAATCAGGAATCAGTTTCAACATTCACCTACATGGCTGTTAAGTTTTGGAAGTTAGGAGATGTGGGTAAACGTAAATACCTAAATCAAATATTAAAATTTATCATGTTATATTCGCTGTAAGTAAAACGGTTATAACATTATTTTGGTTAATTGTACATTATAATAAAACTAAGTTTTAACGGTTGTAAGCGCGGTGATTTATTTGATTTTGGTTATTCCGACGTTTCGGCCGCTTTTCAGTGGCCGTGGTCACGGACGACAAAGGTGACATCTGTCCAACGAGTATTGTTAATGTTTTATTTAGCCTACCGCCAACTAGTTCATTTTAATTATTTTGTTTTATTTTTGTTTATGTTTATTACTTACTCTGTGGGAGCCTTATCTAATTTAACACTGCTTCGCAACATGTTGTGGCTTGAAGAGAAGAAGTAGTGCAAAAAACTTTTTACTAGCAAAGAAACCTAGCCCTAATAATTTTATATAATATTAAAATGTGTAGGAGAAAAAATAAAATAAATTATCAATCAAGTTGGTTTTGTTACAACGTAGCTTTATTATGTATACTAGTCGAGAAAACTTAAGAAATTATTAATAACAATAAGTTATTTACAAGTACAACAGTGTTAGAAAACTTGCAACCAAATAACTGACCATATATCAACCGATGAAACTTACATCCAGAGTTAAATCGAGTGCTATGATGACATAGTGATCTCGAGTCCATTTACCTCTGACTAGTATCGTCCGGGTAAATCCGGCACAGTGGACCACGAACCGGGATAAATCCTCGCATTATTGTTATTGCCCCGGGATGCGCCTCTTTCTTATATTATCGCATCAACTGCCGTTTCGATGCCTTTAGGTACTTGTTTTCGACATGGATTCCGTTAAATATTATATTTTATTGCTATAGGATAGTACTATTACTTACAATTTTTGTTTAACAATGGGCTGACAAATAGAGACATTATATCACAATTAAGCCAGTCACGCTTGTTATGGGCTACACTTGCCATCAGGTGGGCCTGTCTGCTAAACTCATGAAATAATAAAAAAATATACACGGGTACACCGTGACTATTCGTTAACTCTATAAATTATTATTAACTTGTAGAGTTATTTTTAACTCTATAAATAAGACTCATTTGACCACAATTAGTATCTTTATTAATTACCCTATGAGAGCCTAATCTAATTTACCACCACTTCGCAACAAAGGTATTGTCACTTGAGAAAACAAGCGGCGCAAGACTCATCAGCAAACATACCTAGCTCTAATAATTTTAAATAATACTAGTTGTCTCGCCAGACGTCCTCCTGCCCAATAAATAATAGGGATTGATCGTAGAGGGTTGAAAATTTAGGGTTGTATGTATTTTTAAATGCTGTATCATAAAGAAATAAAAATTTATCTAAACGTAAAAACAAATTTAGGGGTGGACTACCCTTAACATTTAGGGGGATGAAATATAGATGCTGTCCGATTCTCAGACCTACCCAATATGCACACAAAATTTCATGAGAATCGGTCAAGCGTCAAGCCGTTTCGGAGGAGGTTAACTACAAACACCGCGACTCGAGAATTTTACATATAAGATTAAAATGGGTGGAAGGTACCATCAATTAACTACATTATATACATACGGTATCTGTCATTGTTCGCATCACAAATAACGCATTAACCCCTTAACTACATCTAAATGACAGAGTCACTAGCACCAACATATCTCCAGATTGAGGAGAGACATTACATTGCTCAAATAACACGATGTTAGGAGCGAATATTTGTAGAAGGTAGTTTGTACCTAGAAACCGATGAGTATTAAGACGTGACCTCTGTCTAGAGGTCAAGGGGGTCTCCCCTTGAAAAGTTTTGGATCATATCATAATAGACAGACTGAACAAATCAATCAATATTAATTGATCACAACAAAGTCTATTTTAATCGAGTATTTAGCAATCCAAAGATATAAAACTTGTTTATTTCAGAACTGACGAAATACAGGCTTACAAAGAACTTCACCACAATTGATATCAACTCCACGGAACGCTTCATTTCTTTTGTGCCGCCAGCTTCTTTCTGAGAGACTCGGGCATCGGTGCGGGAGGAGGTCGAGGCATTCCCGTATACACCTTGAAAGCGTCATAAATAAACCACTGCAGCCCAGTCAGAGTCCCGATCATGAAGATACGAGCCACCAAACCTCTCCAGATCCCAACTGGCCCCACTTCCGATATGATACCACCGATAGATGCCCCCGGGTCCTTATTTAACTTCGACACAATAGTGTCCGCTGGATGTGACACAATAGCACATAACACCCCGGCGATATATCCTGCTGTGAAAGTCACTATTAACTGTTCAACTTTCGTGCACTGCTCCCTGGGCTTTGGAACCAGGTTCGCGTACAGGTATTCTACAGTTTTCTCAAAGGAAGAGAACTTCATCATGGTGTAAGGTACCTGTCTTCCCCATAAAGGCGATAATCCTCTATAGAACACCCCCATACCTTCAGTTGAGAGCATATGTGGCATGGCTTTCCTCATTTGTGCTGTGTAGCCTGGAGTCGTCTGCATCCTTACTTTAGTCGCTTCGAATGGAGCTAAGAAAACGTCGGCGATCAGTTCGGCCGACGCTGCTGCTGCTAGATACAAGTATGTTCGGTATAAGAAAGCATTTTCCTCATCTACCATATTCGCGAAACGATATTTGAAGTATTCATATCCGCAGAATTTGGCTGAGCCTTGAAGTGAGTAGCCTATCAGGGTCGGCGCCCAGCCCTTAACCAGGTTAGGCATACCGCCTTCTTTGAACGATACTCCGAAGCCTGTGAATATGGACTTGTACTTCTTCGGGTCTACTTGGAGTCGGCATTTGACCAAGTCCAGGGGTGTGACAAATGCGTGAGTGGATCCACACGCCAACGCGCCCCCTGCCGCACATAGCGCGAAGAACTTGTTACTATACATTTCACAGGAGAACTCTTCTGTGCCTTTCTTTTTTGACATTTTGTATTTGTTTCTGATATGTCCACGAATATATTTGTAGTTGAAAACCTTGACAAGGGATTGTATAAAAATGTTAAAGAGGTATTAGGAAAATATTGTTTCTTGTATTTATTTTGCGTGACATTTTGACATGACAGAGTATTTCTTTTTGAGTGACAGCAAGTGGTTTTGGTTGCCACTTGAAAAGGTCCTAATACTTTTTTGGGTAACGTTTTCGTATTCATACATTATTGCAATAACATAGATTCACAAAGTACATTAATATAACAGAAGTCATGGATTCGAATATTGGTCGGGAATGTACCACTTAGACATTGTTTGCTCTAATGTAAATGTTATTACAATTTCAAGAGTGAAAACAAATTCGAGAGGAAACCTGCACATCAAGACCTTCCATACCATAATGGGAAGACCTAAGTCCAGGAGTATAACAATTAGTGACTGATAAAATTACACAAGTCTATAATGTAGTATGTATTAGTAGCAATAAAACATCTTCAATTGATCATGTATATTAGATTTTTAATAAATTTACTTTGTATACACATATTTACAAGAGAATCTATTGCGTTGACATTCTCACTAACTCTCTAAAAAAATATAAAATTGCCATTAAAACGCATTAGTCGTTAAATAGGATTAACAATGTTTCACATAATAGTAAGTAGACATCCTTTATTTATTCTAAAATAAATTTAAGATTGTGAAATAAAAATAAATAATATAATAAAATTATAATGACTTAACATATATTATTAGATCATTCTTACTCCTTAAAATGCTGCTAACTTAGCTTAACTTGGAAAATTAACAACTTACTTTCATAGCACACATATGAAGAAAGCATTTTGTTAAGTTCATCCAACTTACTTCTAACTTAGCTTCACTTAAATTAAGCTTAATTGCAAAACAACTATACACTGGTTTAATCAATGGCAAAGTAACTAGTGATGTATCGTTCGTTATTATAAAATTATCGACAATTATACATCGATATGTTTCGACTCGAGTTGATTTTTCGATTTCTAGCTAAGTATTATGCATACAAACATCTCACACATTTATTCTTAATACTGCCGACGAGATCGCCTGCATGACGATCCGATGGTGAAATTTTGGAAATATTTTGAGCGACAGCTAACATTACCATAAATAATCACTTTAAACACACCAAATTTAATCATAACAACATAATCGAAAATAATTTAACTCCTGAAATACTAAACGATGTTCCTTATAAATTATAACAATACTTTTTTTACATTGTTTCTCATCGCCATCATACACTTTTTGTGTAAAAAAATAAAATCCATTTTCATTTAAATTAATATTCCGATTTTCATAAATATTACCATCGACACAACATTCCATCGCGTACACAAAACATAACCAGTCTATATTTAGTTTCATTCTTTTCTTCATACGACAATACATTCATGATTTTAAGTAGTGAGACTATCGACAATTTTACATTGATTACACAACTCTAATTTCAAGGATTATTATGCAAATATGTTAATACAGCTGGTGCAAATTATCCTGGCAAAACCAAACCATTCTTTATGGCACAAAGAATTCTAATCTCCAAGTCATACTGGTCCTCTGTTCTCTTATTTTTTTGATATCTACAGTACGAGTAAAAATTTAAAACGCATTCTTGAAGTTTGTGCAAGAGACTATGCAAAACACAATTATAATGTCATATAAGAAGAATATTGTGCTCTCACTCGACTGCTATCCAGACTGATATACTATCTTTTTCGCACTACACACTATCAGGTGCATTAAACATTAATACTTAACTGGATGCACGTCAACTCACAGAGCTTACTTAATTTAAGACCCATTTAAATCTTACACATACTGTAATAACCTGCGTTGTAACCATTTTTTGAGTTCTCTTGCGAGACAAAAGAGAAGTAATGTCAACTAGGAAATACGTGAAGTGCTAAGACGGAAATTATCATTTTGAAAAGCACGAATTTCGCGATTGCCTAAGTAGCTATATACTACATAACACGAATGAAACCACATGCGAGAAAATATTTTGACAAAAAAATTACTGAAAAGGTATCTATGGACAATAATTAGTAACAAAAGCATTTCCTTATATAATTTCATCATCACTGATCCGCGTGTAAAATCCTGGTTACATTGGGAGTGTTCATTTTCAAGCACGGGGTCTGGTTTCCGCCCTTTCTTCTTCCAACCAATCTCAATAAGGACGTTAATTTTGGCTTGCGAAGTGGAGTCAAAATAATGAGTTATATATAGCTCTTCTGAAACTTCTGAGAAAATAACGAAGTGAGAAAGGTGAATAAATTGCGGATATACCGACCAACACAGGCGTCTCCGCGTTTCTCGTATCCGTCCTGGCAGGAGCACTCGTAGGAGCCCTCGGTGTTGGTGCAGATCTGCTGGCACGTGTGGCTGCCGCGCTCGCACTCGTCAATGTCGCGACAGTTGGCTCCATCTTCGTCCACCTGACCACAAATCCAAGATTAAGCCCATGAAAGAACAATACAGTTTTACAAAACTTACAATTCCAATCACCAGTTTTGGTTTGCGCAGGAAAGTACAAGCTCAAAATGACAGTGTGCTACTTGCTATGCATTCTTAGCTCTTTCCAGCTTAGCACCTTTTTCAAGAATTACTTTTACTGTACACTTGGTGTGTGAATTACATTCATGTATACCTCGTAGCCGGATCGACAGAAGCACTCGTAGGATCCGTCGGTGTTCTTGCAGAGCTGTTCGCAGGGCGGCGGCCTGATGCTGCACTCGTCCACGTCCGAGCACACGTCGCCGTTCGCTTTGTAACCCCGCCCGCACACGCAACGGAAGCTGGAAAAATAATTATTTCCTCATTAAATTGATCACAGTTGCAATTTTTTTACCTGTCTCTCGAGAATGACCTCTATTCTTATCGCGCTCCTAGCTGCTGCATATGAATGACAAGCAGATTTGTGTGTTAATTTGAAGCACCGCTTACGGCAGTCTGCCACTAATACAACAACACCAGTATCTTTTTAGTTTTCTGGAACTCTCGCACTCACCGCTTTGACTATCAGCGCCAATATGGCGCCAATCGAATAAGCACCAAAAGTGACAGCAGCCTATGCAGTGGTAATAATAAAGGTCAGTGCACTCAATACCATAGTCCAAAGATATTTAAATTTGTAGGTCGATTTGCCGCAGTTAAACTTAAATCAATAACACTTAATAAGTGTATCTATTCGCAACTCGCAACATTTATTTGTGATCAGAATTGCTACTGAAAAGTGATTGAAACGTAGGAACAAAATTGAAGTTTAAAACCATTTAAACTTGATTTAATATAATATATAGGTATTCGTGAGTGATTAATAAAGTAATTAATACTTTATTAATCACAGTTATGTATCGCTACAGTATCGCAGTTTATGGAACACCATATATAGCACGCTATATATAGCATATAGCACAGTGGTACAAACAGAAAATCTTTTGCCACTATGGAAACCTTCGATGTGCGTGGACAGGCAGACACTTGACGGGTTTTTATATTAGCCAAAATTGGCTTAAATAAGTGGATTAAAGCTTTAAAAAGAATGTTGACACTAACCTGCCTATAGTGTTGACACATCTACCAGGAGCGCATAATCCAGGCATAGCTGAACATTCGTCCACGTCCCCATAGATATCCACCCCGTTCCCGATGCCCACATTTCCGATTTCTCCGCCGGGTATCAAACCGGGTATGTTGCCTCCAGGCCCTCCCAAGTTGGCAGCAGTACATAGTTCCATTCGTTCTGGAGTACCCGGTGCTGGGCATAGTTCACACTCTGGTCCCCAAGCAACGCCGAGGGTGCAACAGCATTGAGCTCTAAAAGTTTACACAATATTATGTTTATTGAATGTATTGAGAGACTGAATAAAAAAATTGTATGTATATTTGCAGTTCACACGCAGTAAAAGTGAATCAAAGTGTGACAAGGGGTGGGAGGGATTATAAATTTCGTGATGTCACATTTCAATTAATATATCGTTATATATTGTTACGACCGACAAAGGCCAAGTCACACATGCAGTTTATTACCTTTTCGGCATTTGGACTACTTTTGTTTACTTTGTGTTTAAAAATTGTAATTAGAAAAACAGCCTATTGTGTATTGTAATCTTTTATGGTAGGCATTAGCCAGGTGTGATTCTTGGAAATAATTGTTATGCGGTCGAGTATTGTGTCGAGACATATTGTATTTGTACAGGATAAAAGGGATGCCCGAACGGAGGAGCGAGGCAGTCAAAACGATAACAAAAGCGAGGCAAGACGTGTGTACATTTAGTGACGGACTTTGGGCGTGTTTTTCAATTGTGCATTACGTTTGGACTTATTGCGTCCGGTTATATTTGTACCTGTGTTATACGTGTTTGTATAGTTCTAATAAATTCTATAGTAATTCTAACGGCATTTTAATTCGAGTCCTGCCACTCGTAATAATATTTAAGCTTTAAAACACGAAATTTGAAGTACTAACTAAAAACTTCGAAACAATCCCAACTCTATCTGTATGAGCATATTTAAATGATTAAATATAATGTATTCTAACTCATTCTCTCGCAGGCTTAGACCTATAGATGTATGTGTTCTATCTTTTTAGTGTCGCGTTCTTGTTTCACCGAGTTTCAAATCACAACGATTCTCAACAAGTTTCACTTCAAACATTATAACTAGCACCACCGATCCACACAGGAGCGGAGAATGAATAGAGATTCCTGCAGCCCGGCGGGCTGTCGTAAAAGACAACTACAAAGAACGAACAAGTGGTAGGGCATTTAGCCATCCGCAAGACTATCACCCTTGACCTAGAATATACTGCCATAACAACCTGGAGTCATCAGTAGCCAGGTTCAAGCCAAACAAACCCCCCGCCTCCCGCTACAACGTTGCTAGCTACAACAATCTTATTCATAATACCAGGCAACAGCAATCATTTCCATACAATGGGCTGTCAGCCCGATGCGTCAAATCTTCTATCCGTTATATGGATATTATTTGCTAGACAGTTACGTGAGCGAGTCGTATAATCGTATACATCAATTACTATACAAAATGTTCTTAAAAGCTTTAAATCCATTCCTCGGACAGGACTCGTACGAGACACCAGCGTCCACACGGTCTAGCATAAATGGCCCCTTAAATATGTATGGTATATATTACATGTATATGGTATATATATATTTGGTATATATGTATGATATATAAACTTGTTTATTCACCAAAACTACTAAGATCCGAATCTAATAGAGGGGCGTTCAGATGCTAATGTTAGTATAACAAGTATTTAATCTAGACACATTAACATATGAAGAATACGTACTACCATCTGTAGCCCCTTTACGCATGATTATTTTTCTCTGGATTGTGTGAAGAGTGATATGATTTGTGGTGTGATAGAGGATGAATATCAGAATAGAGGAGTACAAAAAAAAACATATTGTGCCGACCCCAAATATTGTAAGAAGGTAAAGAAAATATTACTTTTCTCAGAGTTATACTTGAAACATTGACTTACTTGGTTACTTGACTCGGCGGTGGAGGCGTGGATGAGATCGCTCTGGGCCACGGTTCGGGCGTGCAACGACCCGACACCAAAGATCTATGACAAGTTCCCGTACGGTGATCTGTTAGAAGCAACCAAGTAAAAATATCAACCAGACATTATTCATCAGATGAATCATTTGTTCCCTGATCTACAATCTATAATAATACAAAATTCTAAACATGCCGTATCTGTACATTGAAGCTAATTAAAAAATCAACTAGAATGTTCTATATAACTGCACGCCAACGCCATCTGTGTAATAAGATCTTGTCCATCGAAAGGTTGCCTGGAAGAGATTGCTTTTAGCAATAAGGCCGCCCATTGTACAACCTTTTAGTAAGTAAGTTTTTTTTTGTATTTCTATTATTGTTTTCCATTTAATGTTGGTGTACAATAAAGAATATTGTATTGTATTGTATTGTATAAATGATGTAGAATACGTTGCATTTTTGTTAGATTTCTTGTTCGGGATTCATGTAAAAACTACTGGGCCGATTTCGATGCGGTTTTCGCTGATCGACAGCAAATTCATAGACATAAAATCTGCGTTACTTTTAATCCTAAGAATCCCTGGGGAATATTTCTATGAATTATTTAATATAACCAGATTTAACAAAATAATGTGTATTGTAAGTGATGATTTTATGTGATATTTTTTATACCGGGAATCCCGCGGGACTTTTCCCGGGAGCAGTTTTTTAAATGGTCGGATGCATAAAAATTTGCTTATTCCGACAGTTTTCACTGAAACGATAGTCGCGATAATTTGTGTCCGAGGAATTCCAAGTCAAGACTACCTAGACGAAGACACCGGTTAGTTAGTTACTAATATAATTCAAATATGTTATAGAAAGTAAAGCCATTATTCTCGGTAATACTGAAATAATCCATAGAGTAAAGAGTGACCGTCTTATAATTCAGTCTTAAAGTTAAGTCTTGCGCTTTTCATCTATCCCGTCTGATAATCTTGCTCAAAATTTAAATTTTCAATTTCTATTTTTCAGCCCTTTTGAATATCCAGAAACCTAACCTAAATTAATATCCTTATCGCAGTTACACATTTAGGCTTTGTCCGCACAGCGATATTTCACAGAACGATTTTTATTCGCGCGTATTAAATTCCGCGACCGGAATTACACCTAGTACGCGCTGCGAATAAAATTTCGTAATATTTTTTTCAGTTATTCAGTATTCAGTTCTTGGCTGAGACGCACGTGTAAAATGGACAACCGATTTTAATTTATCTAATGCTAAGGTGGCGTAACAGACGTATCAAAAGATGTCATGAACATTGGATTCACCCACTTACGGCATTGAGACCCATCAAAGGAAGGAATACAGCAAAAAGTTTTTTGGCTATTACAGAATAACACAAAAATCATTCGATAATTTACTACAACTTTCAATAGCGACGTTGCACGACTGAGCGAATCGCGCGAATTTTATTCCACAGTGCGAACATAGCCATACTTACTCTATACGGTACAAAATATTCGCGCGGAAATAAATCGCACCACTTCGCGTTCAATCTGCATCGAGTCACAGATTTTTTTCCCGCGCGATTTTTTTACCGCCAGTGTGCGGCTACTCCTATAATATTCAATGTGTTACAGAATTACGGGAAAGAATCGTGCTGTGAAATATCGCTGTGCGGACAGGCTCTAAAGTAAAACAACAATCAGGGTGTTCCATTAGTAGCTCACAACGCCCAAAATGCTCCGTTAGCCGTTCCACAAGGCAGTCCGCAACCGCAGTCGTTGTGGTCGTGGCGAAAACGTCACTAATGAGGTCAACATTTTCGATCACACAACGCTAACAACGACCCATGTCAAGAGGTGGGTCGAATAGCAGTTCCACTTGGGTTTACGATTGCAACGCCGGAAAGAAAGTGGAACGGGAAAAATCGCGGTCGTGAACGTGGTCTTTGTGAGTCCCTAATTGAATGTAGCCAATACACAGCGACCTTTTCAAGTGGCAACCAAAACCACTTGCTGTCACTCAAAAAGAAATACTCTGTCATGTCAAAATGTCACGCAAAATAAATACAAGAAACAATATTTTCCTAATACCTCTTTAACATTTTTGTACAATCCCTTGTCAAGGCTTTCAACTACAAATATATTCGTGGACATATCAGAAACAAATACAAAATGTCAAAAAAGAAAGGCACAGAAGAGTTCTCCTGTGAAATGTATAGTAACAAGTTCTTCGCGCTATGTGCGGCAGGGGGCGCGTTGGCGTGTGGATCCACTCACGCATTTGTCACACCCCTGGACTTGGTCAAATGCCGACTCCAAGTAGACCCGAAGAAGTACAAGTCCATATTCACAGGCTTCGGAGTATCGTTCAAAGAAGGCGGTATGCCTAACCTGGTTAAGGGCTGGGCGCCGACCCTGATAGGCTACTCACTTCAAGGCTCAGCCAAATTCTGCGGATATGAATACTTCAAATATCGTTTCGCGAATATGGTAGATGAGGAAAATGCTTTCTTATACCGAACATACTTGTATCTAGCAGCAGCAGCGTCGGCCGAACTGATCGCCGACGTTTTCTTAGCTCCATTCGAAGCGACTAAAGTAAGGATGCAGACGACTCCAGGCTACACAGCACAAATGAGGAAAGCCATGCCACATATGCTCTCAACTGAAGGTATGGGGGTGTTCTATAGAGGATTATCGCCTTTATGGGGAAGACAGGTACCTTACACCATGATGAAGTTCTCTTCCTTTGAGAAAACTGTAGAATACCTGTACGCGAACCTGGTTCCAAAGCCCAGGGAGCAGTGCACGAAAGTTGAACAGTTAATAGTGACTTTCACAGCAGGATATATCGCCGGGGTGTTATGTGCTATTGTGTCACATCCAGCGGACACTATTGTGTCGAAGTTAAATAAGGACCCGGGGGCATCTATCGGTGGTATCATATCGGAAGTGGGGCCAGTTGGGATCTGGAGAGGTTTGGTGGCTCGTATCTTCATGATCGGGACTCTGACTGGGCTGCAGTGGTTTATTTATGACGCTTTCAAGGTGTATACGGGAATGCCTCGACCTCCTCCCGCACCGATGCCCGAGTCTCTCAGAAAGAAGCTGGCGGCACAAAAGAAATGAAGCGTTCCGTGGAGTTGATATCAATTGTGGTGAAGTTCTTTGTAAGTCTGTATTTCGTCAGTTCTGAAATAAACAAGTTTTATATCTTTGGATTGCTAAATACTCGATTAAAATAGACTTTGTTGTGATCAATTAATATTGATTGATTTGTTCAGTCTGTCTATTATGATATGATCCAAAACTTTTCAAGGGGGTCTAGAGGTCACGTCTTAATACTCATCGGTTTCTAGGTACAAATTACCTTCTACACATATTCGCTCCTAACATCGTGTTATTTGAGCAATGTAATGTCTCTCCTCAATCTGGAGATATGTTGGTGCTAGTGACTCTGTCATTTAGATGTAGTTAAGGGGTTAATGCGTTATTTGTGATGCGAACAATGACAGATACCGTATGTATGTAATGTAGTTAATTGATGGTACCTTCCACCCATTTTAATCTTATATGTAAAATTCTCGAGTCGCGGTGTTTGTAGTTAACGTCCCCCGAAACGGCTTGACGCTTGACCGATTTTCATGAAATTTTGTGTGCATATTGGGTAGGTCTGAGAATCGGACAGCATCTATTTTTCATCCCCCTAAATGTTAAGGGTAGTCCACCCCTAAATTTGTTTTTACGTCTAGATAAATTTTTATTTCTTTATGATACAGCATTTAAAAATACATACAACCCTAAATTTTCAACCCTCTACGATCAATCCCTATTATTTATTGGGCAGGAGGACGTCTGGCGGGACAACTAGTATTATATAAAATTATTAGAGCTAGGCATGTTTGCTGATGAGTCTTGCGCCGCTTCTTTTCTCAAGTGACAATACCTTTGTTGCGAAGTGGTGGTAAATTAGATTAGGCTCTCATAGGGTAATTAATAAAGATACTAATTGTGGTCAAATGAGTCTTATTTATAGAGTTAAAAATAACTCTACAAGTTAATAATAATTTATAGAGTTAACGAATAGTCACAGTGTACCCGTGTATGTATTTTTTTATTGCATGAGTTTAGCAGACAGGTAGATGGCCCACCTGATGGCAAGTGTAGCCCATAACAAGCGTGACTGGCTTAATTGTGATATAATGTCTCTATTTGTCAGCCCATTGTTAAACAAACATTGTAAGTAATAGTACTATCCTATAGCAATAAAATATAATATTTAACGGAATCCATGTCGAAAACAAGTACCTAAAGGCATCGAAACGGCAGTTGATTGCGATAATATAAGAAAGAGGCGCATCCCGGGGCAATAACAATAATGCGAGGATTTATCCCGGTTCGTGGTCCACTGTGCCGGATTTACCCGGACGATACTAGTCAGAGGTAAATGGACTCGAGATCACTATGTCATCATACCACTCGGCTTAACTCTGGATGTAAGTTTCATCGGTTGATATATGGTCAGTTATTTGGTTGCAAGTTTTCTAACACTGTTGTTCTTGTAAATAACTTATTGTTATTAATAATTTCTTAAGTTTTCTCGACTAGTATACATAATAAAGCTACGTTGTAACAAAACCAACTTGATTGATAATTTATTTTATTTTTTCTCCTACACATTTTAATATTATATAAAATTATTAGGGCTAGGTTTCTTTGCTAGTAAAGAGTTTTTTGCGCTACTTCTTCTCTTCAAGCCACAACATGTTGCGAAGCAGTGTTAAATTAGATAAGGCTCCCACAGAGTAAGTAATAACCATAAACAAAAATAAAACTAAATAATTAAAATGAACTAGTTGGCGGTAGGCTAAATAAAACATTAACAATACTCGTTGGACAGATGTCACCTTTGTCGTCCGTGAGCACGGCCACTGAAAAGCGGCCGAAACGTCGGAATAACCAAAATCAAATAAATCACCGCGCTTAAAACCGTTAAAACTTAGTTTTATTATTATGTACAATTAACCAAAAGAATTTTATAACTTAAATTTAAACTTTAATATTTGATTTAGGTATTTACGTTTACCCACATCTCCTAACTTCCAAAACTTAACAGCCATGTAGGTGAATGTTGAAACTGATTCCTGATTAAATATTTACATCTTGTTGGTAACATATTTCTTAAAGTTGCATCTCGTTTTCTCTAAATTCGCTCTTATTACCTCGAACCAAAGTTTATATTAAGGTCATGAACGTTCCATCTTGCCATATGACTTAATCAAATTTTATATACAGCTCACGCACAGGAAAACAATACATCGGAGCACGCTGTAAGGTCGAAGAAGACGGCATAAATAAAGTTGGTAAATTCTTCATACAGCAAGACTACAAGTCTCGTAACTTCGATAACTTGGCACGTTTCGGTGAAGTTACAAAATCGAATTTTTGTTGGGGCATCGTTCTTGATATGTTTTTGATATCAAGAAATAATATATCCCTTATTTCAATGTCTTTGTTATCTGTGTTTCAAATGTAAACGAGTTTGCTTTGATTTGCTTCATGTTTCAATTGCTATAAGGTAGTACAAAGGGCGCGGGTTCGATCCTGACCGGAACGCATGCACCTCTTAGCCAGTTTTCTGATCTAATTTGCATATTGTTACAATTACCACGTGCTTACAACGGTGAAGGAAAAAATTGTGATACAATCGGCATATCGAGATAACCGATGTGTCTAACCTGCCAAGACGCCTTGGACAAGCGTGGAGTGTATACTGTCCGTTCCCCCTATAATGGGAGGCCCGAGCCTAACAGTGGGACATATACGCTACTTTACAGATTAGAGGGTATTTTGAGGAACTGATCAAAAAGAGAGTGACAAAAAAAGAAATGTTGATAGAGGAGATGGTATAGGTAGACCAAGGCGCACTTATCAACACTGATTAGATAATAATCAGAGCAAAGATAAAACAAAAAGCACATTAAGCTGACGGTTTGTATGAAGGGGTTAATGAAAGTTAATAAGTTTGGTTAGTTAAAGAAACAACTGTATGGCCTCTTAAGCCGGGGCTCAAGCCCCGGGCGGCAAATTCAAACTTGGCAGAAAAATACACAACTCATGATTAACGCAACTTTGACCACCGAGACCTTCAGTACTTAAGCACATAAATTACTTTTCGCGGGGCACGTAGGTTAAAAGACACAGATGCACGCATGTCCATCAGTGGGCGTTTGATGGCTGAAATGGTGTTGAGGATTAAGGTAAAAATAGACAAGCGAGGCTGCATTTTTAGGTTTCGGACCGCCCTCGAAAAGTGCAAGGTTTGGGGCTGACTCATATTGTCTATCCGTATGGGATTTGAAGACTTTCTTTAATGTTATAGGGCCTTACTTATAATCGTTTCTTAAATTTCAAGAAACTGCTCAGCAACTGATTAGTGAAAATCTTACCCATACACTCTTCTTTAGTCGAATATTTGGGTACAACCTACGTTAATCATTGAAATTTTGTTTATTTGTGCTCCTCTTAGGTAAACAACAGGTTATACACGTGTATAAGTGAAAAAAAAGATATTAATTGATTAGGGTCTGATTTTGATTCTCTTACTTAAGAGATGCCTAATCGTATCTTAACGAGATTATTATAAGTAAGCCCAATAGTTTTAAAGTTCTGACAAACAGTATGATTATATCTCTAAGGCCTTTACCTACTAGTCTTTATTACAATTTCATTAAGATTTGACTGTTATAATTATTTGACTATGGGACTATCGACGCAATTTCTTTTATTTACATGAAAAATGAAACAAACTAAATATAAGTTATCGTAATATATACATAAATTATAAGCTAGTACAATGAATAAATTTATAAATAATCTAATGCATTAAAAGAACACTTATTTGTATTGTATTCTACCCATAGTCCTTCAAGACTATAAGTAGAATACTGAGCCTAGATCACTGTCTTCTGTGGGTAAGGTGCCCAGAAGGCTGGCTACATTTCCTCCTTCCTAATTTTATTTTAATTGAGATTTTGACAAGTTTTAATTCATTGTACGAGCTACATTTGCACGCCAATTTGGCAAAAACATGTGTACCATAATTATAATAATACATTACATACATAACTTCACGCCAGGTCCTTTGCGGGGTAGGCACGAACAACAGAGCGCCATACAGGCTTATTCTTACACACCTCACTTGCTTCTTTGACATTCATAGCTCTTGTCATGCACGCTCATCTGTTCTTAAGGCTCCTGATATCACTAACATAATAAATTAATTAAATTGAATTTGAAAATAGGCCCTTTTTGAGGTCTAATATACATAATTATTGCTAAAATTACCGTAAAGGTAACCGAGTGTTTTCTGAAAAACGACATGGGTCCATAATAATCAATCTTTAAGTAATTACTCAATACGGTTCGTTTTGTAATCAGTTGAGTTTATTTCCTTTGTTGATGGCGACTTTATTGGTACTTCAGAGGCTTTTGAAGAGAGAGAGAGATAGGTATCTTCGAGTTCTCTCTATAACTGAGAGGTAAAACTTTTCTACAGGATTCCAGGAACTTGAAAATCAAATAAGTTGCGACATTAACAAGCACGACATGGAAATGCTTTACGTTTGTGGTTTTCGGCATAATTTTAGGTCCAAATAATTTACGGAATAATTCATTGTATGGGAATGGCATACGTCTAGTCATTACTGCGGACAACGAACTACTGGCCAGCGCAATTTTTTTTATTTATTAATTTATTCATGACCATAGAATCAAAGTCTTTCAGTCGGAAACATGTTAATTAATAGGTCTTCGTATAGTAGCGCAGTTGTATTGCAGGCTACAACCGACGCCATTCAATGGAGTTCTTGTGAAAACTCGAAAGATCACATCTGACTATACAGTTCACATTTCTCACAAAAACACATAATTTCTACTCGAAAACTATCAATATCCTACAACTATTGTTCATTTTAGAGTAATTATACACATTTTTAGAAAATAAAACTGCACAGCACAACGTCTCCTTTCAGTTCCCGCCAAAAACTCCTGGCCAGCGCAACGCAGGAGAGCGCACACATTATAGTTGCTCTATCTCTCTCGCACGTCAGCCGTCCCGCTCACTCATTATGCTATTATTGTACTAGCAGCACGACTCGTTAATATTTGTACGATAACGTCAGCACTCGTCAATAAATACTTACTGCTCTCTAGCATCTGAAGTATCATTCGGCCTCTATCTTTTGCAGTTACAGCTGTATGAAAAATATCATAAGAGTGTGTTGAATTAATTTCAGTAATTGATTATTGAATCCGTAGTGACATTATCCTATATTTTAATACCGGCGCAAATAATTTCGGTGATGAGATAAAAGTAGTTGCTTGAATAATATTCTCATTCCTTATCCGAGACAGGTGCCAATCCTCTGACCAGCTAAGAAGGTGATTAGGGAGTTAAAAAATCTAGATAACTTAATATTCTCTGGCGACTCCTTTGTCTTTTGTGAGTTAAGTTGCATAACGTTTCTGAACATAGAGTTGTATGAAGTATAACTAAGCATAATTGAAAAAGTTGTTTAAAATGGACTACTTCACCGTACAACAGTTTAACGCAAGTTTATTGTCGACGAATCGCAGTGGAGCCGCAGCGGTCGGCTGCGACAGCAGAACTGAATTAAGACAGCTAGACAGTAGTGAGTTTGTAAACTGGGCAACGCAGATGTATAGATAGGGGAAAGGAAATATAATGAAGTCATAAAGGCATTTACTGACTACGCGGATATCTAGATATTTACGTGGTCGCTTAGTAATTGTTTTTATGTCTCAGTTATCGGTTACACATCACATGATTTTTGGTAATTTAAGTATTGGTGGATACGGTTTTAGGCTCGCCCTTCTAATGACATGGTGTACGTGCCTGCTAGGCATCTTGAGCATGTAAAACAGTTCTTTATCACAGTCAATGATAAGTTTGCAGATAGAACGTTGATGAGCAGGTTTCCTCGAGATATTTCTTTTCATCATCAATTTGTGGTATGGCAAATTAATAAGAATAAAAACAGAGCTGGATCTAGAGGGTAGCAAGCCGAGTAGCTTATGCCTTAGGCTTTAAACATGGCAGACAAATACACCACCCATAATTACCGCAATTTTGACTCCTGAGACGTCCAATATTTTAAGCACTAAGTTACTTTTCGCGGAGCGAGTAGGCATAGCAAAACAGCGTAGAGGCATGGTTAAATAAAAAATATAGGCGAGTGGGGGCGTCATTTTGTAATTTTTGCCACCCTCGAAAAAATTCAAGATCCAAGAAAAGAGTGCATAAAGGGGTCATAGTAAGTTGTATCCGTGACTGAAAATTTGAGAGGGAGTAGGTTACTAGTGCGGGCATGTAGTGAAGAGGGATTAAACTCATGTGACATAAAGTATGATAAACTGAAAGATTGATGGAAACAAACGTAATGGTAGACCAAACAATAGATGAATCGATTGTGTGTAGGATATGATGATTTGTGGTGAGACAGTGGACGGATATGAGAAGGAGCATGGAAGGACAAGACCTTTTGTGGCGACCCCCAAATGATTGGGAAAAGTTGTAACAATATGCCTGTAATATTTGATATAATATGAATAGCTGAAAATCTTTTATTGGAAATATTTTTTACATTGACACTTTCAGTAGAATTTTAAATCTGCGATGGTAGAAGTGGGCCGCCCCGTCTCGGGGTAAGTTTCCATTGTCAACCGCTTTCAACGTTTCACTGTATAGGGAGGTAAACGGCATGAACATCTGAATAACCACAACGGCTTTATCGGAAGACTTAAGTATATAGAGACTGACCACTACATTTAGAATAAGCATCATTGTAAGTGAGTCGTTGTTTACTGCTACATGTATACTCTTCAATTTTGCGCCACATACCTAATCTCCGATTTCGACCCTCGGACCCCGGGGATGGTTTATGAGAGATTTATCCCGGTCTTCATTGAGGAAGGATTTGTGAGATGCCGGTCGTCAAACTATTCATTAAGCCTATTAGCGTCCCTCCGCATCTTTGTGAGATGCTACGGGATCTGCCCTAGGTAGTTTGCCGCGATATCTCGAAGCAACTCTCCAATTTGGGTGCCCCGAGACCAGAAAACCCCAAGTGTAGTATAATTAGCGGAGTCTCCAATAACTTTTACGCCGTCAGTGATGGGGGTCGCTCGCTCATCCTCCTCACTCCAGTCTCCGGGGTTCATAATTTTACAAGCTATTGACTGAATATAGTAATAGAATTTAGAAAAAAAAACGAATCGCAATAAATTTTTTACTTGAAGTTTTACGGGCAGGTTTTCATATTGGACAACATTAACAATCGGCCCGTAAATTTGTTGCGATTCGTTTTTCCACTTGTCCGTTAAAATTTCACTTTTACCATGTGTCCCAGCACACATTTTGATTTTTCGCAGGTTTGCTGCAAATTATGATTTGGTTAGCTTAGGTACATTTTAATGAATGCTTTTTTATTTAAACATATTTTATTATATCAAACAAAAAACTGAATTCGATTAGGAAAAAAAACCATCCGTAGTCTACTCTAAAATTATGTCGCCCGTCCACGCGGCCGTAAAGCTTTTACGTGACAGAAAAAATCCTAATACCGTCTATATAGAAGTTTCACTTTAAAAAATATAGTATGAACATGCAAGTGTATGTAATCGTAAGTATTTTGGCAGTATTGGCGCTCGCCCATGCAGTAATAGCGGACGGTAAGTATAAGAACCGACTCGTAATCTTAACAAGTGAATCGAATGACACTTTGTAATGTATATATATATAAAAATCAATTTCTGTTCGTTAGTCTCGCTAAAATTCGAGAAAGGCTGGATTGATTTCGCTAATTTTGTTTTTGAATTGTTTGTGGAAGTCCAGGGAAGGTTTAAAAGGTGAGTAGATATGAAAAAAATGCTTGAAATATAGTAAAAACAACAATTTCGCTTCCCCTTAGAAACTATTCCTACCTGTCAAATATTTGATGTTCGTGACGTCGTTCAGAAATCAAATTAAAACAAGTGAAGTTTTTTTTTTTGGTTTTGAACGTCAGCCGTTCGATGTTCGTCCCGTCGTTTAGAAATCAACGTTTTTTATTTATTGATTTTGAGGCGGTACGAAGTTTGCCGGGTCAGCTAGTACTTTTTTTATGCAGGATATTTTGAAGTGCGAACGAGACTTGTACACAAGCACTTGTTTCTTATTTCTCGGCCATTAATTAAACTCTGTGAACTTGCAATTCCCTAGTGTACGGTATGCAATGCTGTTTAAATTGACTCCTTTTAATTATTCTCTCGTCTGGGGCAAGCAATGTAATTAAAAGCCATAAAGTAATTACTCGGCTGTTTAGCGGTTGACAGAGATGGACTATTTCATTGTAGTGAGGTTACGAGATACTTTAGCTTTTAGCTTGGGCCCATCGGTTTTTGTGTGTTACTTTATTTTGATGTATTAGCTAAAGTAGTATTTTCTTAAGTGTTCGTGAGTAATACAATATCAAAACCAGTGTATTGTGTGTACAGTTTTAGTTTAGGAGGGAAGGGTAAAATGTAAGAAATACCAAACCCAACGAGCGCTGTAATGACACTGATAAAAAAAATATCTTTATTTCTAAAAATCTGATACAATAACTTATGGAAGTCCCTACCTCCCGAGCTAGGCACGAAGCGTGTGTTTCAGGAATCAGTGCCCTCTCACATTAGTATAAAGTTAAACACAAAAATACAAGTCGGTAACAGTGTTTTTATGTCTAGTAGGTAAGCGTGCGGATGTATATGTGTATGTGTGTGTCAGTGTGTGTGTGTGTGTGTGTGTGTGTGTGTGTGTGTGTGTGTGTGTGTGTGTGTGTGAGTGAGTGTGTGTGTGAGTGTGTGTGTGTGTGAGTGAGTGTGTGTGTGTGTGTGTGTGTGAGTGAGTGTGTGTGTGTGTGTGAGTGAGTGTGTGAGTGTGTGAGTGTGTGTGTGTAAGTGTGTAATTATGTATTGTACAGTATGGTTTCTATTAAAATAAATAGATTATAACAGTTCTTCGGTGGTAGCGTAGTCAAGGGTAAGTAGCCATTTTTGTAGTTTAACTTTAACGTCCCGACTAGTGAGTTAATGTACATTGATAATAAATAAATCAATGTACATGAACTCATTATATATATTTTGTTATACTGTCACGTTTTATTTTAAAATAAATAAAACGCGATCAAAATAAGGATAAGAAAATTAGTATATTTAAAATAAGAGGGTAAAAAGTGGGTTCTTGCCAAACAAAAATCAGCTTTCCTGGCTAGTCCTGGAATAGGTACCGTACTCCCCTGAGACTCCTTGCAGTATGCTGGACAACACGGCACTCCTTATTCGCAACTTCTAGTACATGAGGCTCAGGCACGTCGACGGAGTAGATTTTGGAGAGAGTGGGAGGAGATTACCCCCAACCAAGTTCCTGGAACCGCAATGTAGTCGAGCTCAGCGAATGTTTTACTATGCTCCTTTTAGCCACTTGGATTGTCAGCAATAAAGCCAGGTCATCTACAGGAAGAGAATGGGACCTACTCACTAAGTGGTTTTTCTAGGCGTTGAGACAATCCAACCGTACAATGTAAGGAAAGTAATAGTACAGAAATATCTAATGTAATGGTTAAAATACCATGCTAAAATTTATAACGGTTTTCTGCATTATATAAAACAAGAAAGAAGAAATGACGTAACAAATAAGTTATTAAGGGCTTAAAGAAACATTAGTACATACACTACATTACATATAAAACTACATAGGCTATTTAAACTAAATATTTGAATACAATTTCAAATCACTGCTAGCAACCGTTCTTTAAACCCCTGTAAAGAGAAAAAATATCTATTTACACAAATTACCCAGTATGGGAATAAGAAGCACTTATTTTAACAAGAATATAATTAGTAATTCCGACTTTAGCTTGTATTAATACTATGATATTAGAATAATAGTTTTCAAAATATGTAACAGTTAAAATACGCAATCTCATCTATGAGCCAATCCAAAATGTCTTTTTCCTCTTTACCGTCATTCAGTCGTCTTTTTTACACGCTTTATATTAGCTTCACTTGTATGTCAGTATGTCTGTAACCGACCTCGATTTTGTCCTACTTTGAACGATCAGATTTAATTCATACTTTGCACACCTGTCAAAGGTCGATGACAATGCAATAATATAGTATCATGGAGCTGATCTGATGATGGAGTGGGAAGGTGGCCATAGGAACTCCTGTACTAAACAAGATAGACCCTTCGTGTTTGGGCCCGTATGTTTATATCGCGTGACAATGCAATAATATGGTACCATGGAGCTGATCTGATGATGGAGTCGGAAGGTGGCCATAGGAACTCCTGTACTAAACAAGATAGACCCTTCGTGTTTGGGCCCGTATGTTTATATCGCGTGACAATGCAATAATATGGTACCATGGAGCTGATCTGATGATGGAGTCGGAAGGTGGCCATAGGAACTCCTGTACTAAACAAGATAGACCCTTCGTGTTTGGGCCCGTATGTTAATATCGCGTGACAATGCAATAATATGGTACCATGGAGCTGATCTGATGATGGAGTGGGAAGGTGGCAATAGGAACTCCTGTACTAAACAAGATAGACCCTTCGTGTTTGGGCTCGTATGTTTATATCGCGTGACAATGCAATAATATGGTACCATGGAGCTGATCTGATGATGGAGTCGGAAGGTGGCCATAGGAACTCCTGTACTAAACAAGATAGACCCGTCGTGTTTGGGCTCGTTTTACTTGTCTTGGCTAGCACTCTGCTGCTACATGATATGCAGGATCTCAAAAGCTTGTATTTAAAAACATTTAAACAAAAATCAACTAAAAAATGAAAAATAAATAATAGTTTAAAAAAACTAAAAAAACACGCTTTTATAAAAAATCCAACTAAAAAAACAAAAAACAAAATTTAATATAATATAAAAAAGCGTGGGGTGTATTCAATTAATAATATAATATCTTAAAAAGCGCTTTGAATACACCCCACGCTTTTTTATATTATATTAAATTTTATTTTTTGTTTTTTTAGTTGGATTTTTTATAAAAGCGTGTTTTTTTTAGTTTTTTTAAACTATTATTTATTTTTGTTCACCTCGCGACGTTCCTTTGCGTGTATCGATCGAATTATAGTAAAACATTATGGTAGGTGACTTTTAAATTATATTATATATTATATTTAATTGATATTCATATATTTTATTAATTATATGTATTATTTTCATTTAAATATTTATAGTTTTAATTATATATAATTAGTAAACAACGATTGTGAATAGTTGTTATAATACAGTTTCACAAACATATATCATTGTAGCATTTATTACTGAAAATAGTAGAATGTGTAGTTAAGGGCCACGCCTCAATCGTTCACTTGTATAATGCTGACCATTGTACATACATACTTTGTACAATCAGGTTTTGAGCGTAACATTTTATTTGATTTTTAATTAAAAAAGTGGTCGAAACGACGAAAGAGAAATCAATCAAAATGCTGCGCTTAAAACCGTTAAAAATAATTTTAATTATGTATAAAGATATGTTAAAAATCATCATTAGAACAATAATAAGCCGTGGTGCGCTGCTGCTCTCTTAAGGGAGTCTGGAACCTCGCCACTAATACAGGAACACAACAAAAGGTTGCTATGGCGGCATACTCTAGACCAGGGTTGGAAGCCATATAATTATTATGCAATGTATGTAATACATTCATGTTTTCAAATTGAAAGAAAGAAGTGATGTGAAAAGTTTCACATCCGTCAATTATTTGCTTATAAAAACACTAGCTTGTGTCCGCAACTTCGTCCGCGGAAAAGTTTAAAAATAGTAAGTAAATAAAAAACCCAATTTTGAAACATTCTTCATTGGTGATCCGCTCCTATTAGTCTTAGCGTTATGATATATAGCCAATAGCCTTCCTCGATAAATGGGCTATCTAACATTGAAAGAATTTTTCAAATCAGACCTAGTAGTTCCTGAGATTAGTACGTTCAATCAAATAAACACTTCAGCTTTAATAAACAATCGAATAATCGTCTTCGTCAGATTTTAAGCCTGACGAAAATTTTTCACAGAAACATTATTGCAATTGGGACACTTGGACTCTCGGAATTCTTGCTGGAAATCTTCGACAAAGTTATTATGCTTTAACCAATTTCATATACACTGTTTTACTTCCTTAATTCAAAGGTCATAAAGTTTAGAATCCTGTGCTAGGATTGAAATGTAAACTGTGCAAGCAATGACTTGCATGTTATCAAGTTTCCGAGATGTTCTACATACGACGTCAGATGCGAACAGATAAACTGGTATTATATTATCTTTAATGTATTCCTGAACGTATCGCATATACGGTGAAATACCTAATATTCCTGCTGAAGTGAATTTCAAGTCTGCAGAGGAACTAGATTTGATTTCATAGTCACTATGTGGAATTCAGTGGTCTTCTTACTCTTTGTCCACTTAGGTGACGAGGAGGGTGGAGCTTTGAGGAAAATCTCTTTGCCTCCTTTTTTGACCATTTGCGGGCTTTTCTAGGAAAAAAACGGGTGTTTGGGAGGGGATACCATGCTTGGAATCGAACTGGTAACAATTGTCTAGTAAAAACAACTCTAAAAACCTCTTGAACTCTACAAGATGGCGCTGGATAATTTTTCTCTATTTTTTGTTTTTTTATTTAAAACATAGTATAAACATAGGTAGTCGTGGTAGCGTAATGGCTAGCGCCCGCGTCCCGAACTCAAAGTGCGCGGGTTCGATCTTGGCCAGAACGCGTGCACCACTTAGGCAGTTTTCTCTCCTAATGTGCATATTGTTACAATTACCACGTGCTAACAACGGTGAAGGAAAACATCGTGATGCAACCTGCACATCGAGATAACCGATGTGTCTAACCTGCCAAGCGCCTTGAAGGGTGTACCTGTCCGTCTTCCTATAATGTGAGGCCCGAGCCCAGGCGTGGGACATTTATGGGCTGTTATCATATTATATTATTTAAAACATACTAATATAATGTCGTCTTGTACCTATGTGTTAAAATGAAAGAATAAAGAAAGGAAATATTGATCTCTAAATGCAACACGCACAAAATAACAAAGGACATTTATTTATTTATCATCTTTTGTATTCTAGTTGGCTTGCTCTTTGAAAACCACTAAAGTCGATTCTATAATTCCATTCACATACCCATCTCAGCTGTTCACTGACATGAGTCTAACAAAGTTCAAAAATAAAAATAAAAAAGTTACTCCATCTCAAGTGTATTATCAAAGTCAGTTGATACAAGCAAAGTGGATCTTTATGCTATGGAAATAAATAATAAACAAGACAAGAAAGAGAAAGACTTGTGTGCTGACGAACCGTGTTTTCTTATTGTAAAATAATCTGAAATAATAAAAAGAAGCGAGTTGGAATCCCGAGCGTCTCCAGTGCGTGACTCCATGAGGCCCCCCCGGGACCCGCCGGTGTCTTAGAAAATTCCATCTCAAATAAAGTCATTACCCACGCCCCAAATCCCGGGAAAACTGTGAATAATGACCGGGAATTATGCTGTGTTTTATGCTTTTGCCCGTCTCCGTAGTGATGGAGCTGTTAAGATGGATTTACAATAATGTCGATGTTTTTATATATTATCATTATATTTTAAACTAGTGGTGCCCTGAAAAACTAAAAATCTAGAACCCGATTCCAACGTCACCTACCAGGTCAATTGTGAATCTAAACCATTCTCGGACCCACTCAAACACTATTTTTTTTACACCTTGGGTTACATTATTGAAGTTTTAGGAGAGATCCCTATTTTTTCTAGTAACAAATATAACCTATATTAATCTGGGATAATATAGCATTCTAATGGCGAAAGAATGATTGAAATATGGTCCTATAGTCTTTGAGTTTATTCGTTAGAAACATACAAAAACATTTTTTTTTTACTTAATAATACTAGTATAGATAAGCTCATTCGATAAAATAAAAAATGTGTGTGATATATGATCTTTAAAAAAATAATTTACATAGTGGAAATCAGACATCGTCGCTTATTTGTACTGTGCATTTGTAATGAAAGGAGAGCCCTCAATAGAGCTTTGCCAATATCAAAAATCAATAATATTATATAATTAATAATTAATGCTATCTTTTCACAAACAAAATGCCTGTATTTTTCCTAATAAATAAATAAAACGCAAGTGTTTGTGATTTTAAAATAAATGCGAAAATATAACTAAGCATTGCTACTTATACAACTTCAAAGCATCAATGACTGTTTATAGATTTTTTTTCTGAAAGTTCGAGTAAGCTCAAGGATGGTTAAATGGATTTCATCAAAAAATTCAGAAATGAAAACAAGATATTTTTTACTCGCGTAATTATTATGTTTCGTTTCGATGTCTTACAGAGTTTTGAAGATAAAAACATAAAGTGTAAGTCTTGCACGAAAAAAGTGGCATACAAAGCTTAGTATTTTCATATGACAACATTTTTTTTTTAAATTATAAATTACTAGAGTTTACCCCGCGGCGCAGCCGCGGGTTAACCTCTAGTGCGTGTCTCTTGTTTATAGAGCAAGCACTACAGGTTATATTATATTAATTTTGTATGTATTTGCCCACGGAAGATTCACTTCATTTTATATCGCTAATTATACCATCCCCCGTCTATCTGTAAACAACATAAATGACAAAACTTGACCAAAAAGGCCAAAATGGTCAAAAAGGCCACAGAGACCGACATGGCCAAAATGACGGAATAGGCAAAAACGACCAAATAGGCCAAAATAATCAAAATGGTCAAAATGACCAAATACGCCAAAATGACCAAATAGGCCAAAATGACCAAATAGGCCAAAATGACCAAATAGGCCAAAATGACCAAATAGGCCAAAATGACCAAATAGGCCAAAATTACCAAATAGGCCAAAAAGGTCAAAATGAACAAAAAGGCCAAAATGACCAAATAGGCCAAAATGACCAAAAAGGAACAATTACCAAATAGGCCAAAATGACCAAAAAGGCTAAAATGACCAAATAGGCCAAAATGACCAAAAAGGAAAAATGACCAAATAGGCCAAAAAGGTCAAAATGATCAAAAAGGCCAAAATGACCAAATAGGCCAAAATTACCAAATAGGCCAAAATGACCAAAAAGCCCAAAATGACCAAATAGGCCAAAATGACCATAAAGGAAAAATGACCAAATAAGCCAAAATGACCAAATAGGCCAAAATGACCAAAAAGGTCAAAATGATCAAAAAGGCCAAAATGACCAAATAGGCCAAAATGACCAAATAGGCCAAAATGACCAAAAAGGCCAAAATGACCAAAAAGGTCAAAATGATCAAAAAGGCCAAAATGACCAATTAGGCCAAAATGACCAAAAAAGAAAAATGACCAAATAGGCCAAAATGACCAAATAGGCCAAAATGACCAAAAAGGTCAAAATGATCAAAAAGGCCAAAATGACCAAATAGGCCAAAATGACCAAATAGGCCAAAATGACCAAAAAGGTCAAAATGACCAAAAAGGTCAAAATGATCAAAAAGGCCAAAATGACCAATTAGGCCAAAATGACCAAAAAAGAAAAATGACCAAATAGGCCAAAATGACCAAATAGGCCAAAATGACCAAAAAGGTCAAAATGATCAAAAAGGCCAAAATGACCAAATAGGCCAAAATGACCAAATAGGCCAAAATGACCAAATAGGCCAAAATGACCAAAAAGGTCAAAATGATCAAAAAGTCCAAAATGACCAAATAGGCCAAAATGACCAAATAGGCCAAAATGACCAAAAAGGAAAAATTACCAAATAGGCCAAAAAGACCAAATAGGCCAAAATGACCAAATAGGCCAAAATTACCAAAAAGGCCAAAATGAAAATTATCCCTTGTCCATCCTCAGTATTTAGTTTACATACGTAGCGAATTTCAGCCAAATCGGTCCAGTAGTTTTTCCGTAAAAGCATAACAAACAAACAGACAAATATCATGTTATTCCGGAAACTATCCCATTTTTCGGGATAAAAAGTATCCTATGTTCATCCTCGGTATCGAAAATATATATATACTGAGTTTCAGCCAAATCGGTCCAGTAGTTTTTACGTGAAAACGGAACAGACAGACAGACAGACAGACAGTTACTTTCGCATTTATAATATTAATAGGGATTATCGTAAATTGTGTTACGATAGATTTATTTAAAATTAAAATATCGATTGTCGATAAAAACGATCCCAGCACTGTTTAAGCAGAGGCCGGCTAGGGGCGAGGGGCGCGGCGGGCGCCGGGCTAAATTTTAACGAATTACTCGAAAGATTGGAGCTTTTGGAGGGAAGAATTGGTGTGTGAAATTAGATTGTTGGTTCGGGAAGGCTCCATGTCAGTTTATTATAATAACCCCCGCAAGGTAACGCTGGATACGGTTCGGTACGTGAAAAAATAGGTGCCCGGGTGTATTATACCTTACGTAATGGGCGCGGAATGAGGAGATAACAAATGGATTCCCTTTTCCTCTGTGTTCCGATTTACTGTTGTACTTTGGCACCCTGATGGTATAAAACCAATCTGTTTGTTTTTTAAAGTGCTAACTTCTTATTAAGGGTAAACCGCTTCGTTACGTAACGCGTTACGTCGCCAGTATGTCTGGCTTCCCTTTGTCTCACGCATACGGCAGCGGTAGGCTACTAATAATGTACATACAGTCATACATACACATAATTCTAATATCACATCTTTTATTGATTATAAAATATATTTTGTAATCAATAAAAGATTTTATTAATAAATAACCTTGTCTTATATTATCATATTAATATACAAAAAATTTAAGTAATAACCTAAGCATTTCTCAGGTTAAACAATTTCAATGTTAAGTGTTTAAACTTAGATTAGTTTAATTTATCCCGCCGGGTGTTGTATAGTTATAAAAAAAATATAATGCCAATTTTTATTTTATTTTATTGTCTTACGCCAGAAGGAAGGTTTGCACTCACACAGCAGTATGCTGACTGCAAACCTTATTTGCTGAAACTGCGGCGTACAAATTCTCAAATTATGCTCTGTGTGTAATAATGTATAAATAATGTAATTACGTCGCTATTTCTTTAAATATAGTTTTTATTTATTTCTTTCTTTCTATTTAAAAAATACGTTAATATTTGTTTGCCAGCGAAATAAAGAATTATTCGAAACTGGAAGATTCTTTAAAAAACATTGTGTGACAAGGGGTGGGAGGGAGTTTAAATTTCGTTTCATTGCTTTTCAAATCACAACAATTGTAAAGAAGATTCACTTAAAATTCTTTTATCCGTTAAAGGATGGGACCTGTCGTAAGAGGTGACAAAACAACCTGCAACCAAGTAACAAGACACTTGTCCATCTGGATGGCTACTACCCTGGTCTAGGACATGCCGCCGTAGTAACCTTGAGTTGTGTTCCGACATTATTGGCCAGATACTAGTACGTTCGAGGTTGGCAGCACATTACCCTACATTGGCTACCTTTTGTGGGGTTACGAATATTCATAGGCGACCCTAACCGCTTTCCATCAGGGCTGTCTGCCTGTTTACCAGCGTCGCAAATAAGAAAAAATATAGCAACACCTCAATGGGGAAAACGAAATAGAAATGCATAATTTTTTCTACTCTTAAAGTCGTATCTCTGACGAAAGAGGCTAAACTAATGAACTTTCTGAAACTCCTCCTAGTAATTTACAAATGAGATTTTTATCTATTTTGAATATTCCATTTTCTGCATGCTTTGATCTCGTTGAAGCCAAAAGTGACTTTGAGCATTACTTAGTGCTATTACTTACTTAATTACTGTGTAATTAAATACACTTGAATTTAGTTTAGTTAATAGAATTCTGTCTGTTATTAAAACAAATATTAAATTTAATATTATGTTTTCTTTGTAATTTTAGTTTAGATATATTAGGCTTAAGAGCTATAACGTGAGAATGTAAATATATATATATATATATATATATATATATATATATATATATATATATATAATTATATATACGAAAACAAAAATGTACAAACAGAATTACATTAAAAAGTAGATTAAAATTATTTTAAAGCAACTTAGAAGTTCATATCGAGGGGTGAAAGGCTATTTGGTTTAAGCGACATTTTTGCAACTTTACAGGAGAGCCATCTAAAGTTTAAAATTTTGGAAAAAAAAACATAACAAAAAAACTTCTTCAGCTATTTGAATGGAGTAAACTTTATTTAAATTCAATTAAAAGCATCGTGTTGGTGATGCTCATACCAAATAAAACGGATCATTAATTACAAAGATAAATGTCGCTTTATACAATTTGCCTTAAGCCCTTATTTTTCAGAGTATGGAAAAAAGATTTAAGTGACTTCATAACTACAATTGAATACAGGGAAAAAGAATTAAGCGACACTGCAGTATATTTTCAGAGTAAGCCAAAAAGTATGAAGTGACGTAGCCCAAAAATAATAGTAGCAAGCTATTTATCTCAATTACCGATTTAGATTAAAATGACTGGAAGCCTAATTTACTTATGTGACTTTATAGTACTGAAAATGTAACGTTTGATATTACATTTTTTTACGTCTTATACTATCAAAGGCTCTTAAAACAACCTGGATATATCGTTATAGGCTATACAACATGACACTATATAACCACGGAAACCGCGCCGGGCCGCTAGTATTGAATAAATAAAGGAATACATACATCAGTAAAAGTATTTATGTAGAATAATAATTAAGTAGAACAGTCTCGATGTGGGAACATCAAATAAAATTAGGTATTATTTATTCAGTAGATATCACTTAAGATTAGCTGTCATAAAACTTACTAAAACTATAATTAATCACAACCAACAATTGTTAAACTTCAAACTAATAAAAACAAAATAAAAATCACATACATACATACATACATAACTTCACGCCAGGTCCCTTGCGGGGTAGGCACGAAAAACAGAGCGCCATATAGGCTTATTCTTACACACCTCACTTGCTTCTTTGACATTCATAGCTCTTGTCATGCACGCTCGTCTGTTCTTAAGGCTCCTGACATCATCACCTTCTGCTAATACACGATCAATTTGATCATGGAAGGTGTGTCGTGGCCTTCCGCGACTTCTGCATCCATCCACTTTTGCATTGTATATCTGTTTAGTCATTCTTTCATCATACATTCTTTCCACATGCCCGAACCACCGGAGCATTCCTTTCCTTACCTTCACTCCGACACTCTCTTTCAGACCAACTCTCTTTTTACTTCGGTATTACGAACGCGGTCCGCGAGCGTCACTCCGCAGATTTTGCGCAGTGCTCGCATCTCGACTGCGTTTACTCTACTTTCATGCTCTCTGTTCCATACCCAACTCTCGCTTCCATACGTGAGCGTAGGTACCAGCACCGCGTTGTGTATGGCAAGCTGGGCTTTCTGGTTCTTAGCGCCTAGAAGTTTACCTAACGCTCCATTCACACTATTCCCCAAATTTACTCTTCTTTCTATGTCAGCGGTGTACCTTCCATCCCTGCTAAAAGCACATCCAAGTTATACAAACTCATTCACTTGTTCCAGCATAACATCATCGACCATTATCCTTGCATTCGTTCTGGTTTCTTCTCTTTCAAACACCATAACCTTTGTTTTCTTCGCATTCAAATGTAAGCCTCTCGCCTGACAGTCATCTTTCATCATTGTGACTAGTGTTTGCAGTTCTGATGGCGATTCGGCTAAAAGCACGGCATCATCCGCATAAAGCAAAGTGCTAACAACTAGATCACCCATCCGCACCCCAACATCCATCAATCTTAATCTCTGGAGACAGTTGTCCAGATATAGGATGAACAGCAAAGCCGACAGCACGCAGCCCTGCCGGACGCCAATATTGACGTCAAACCAGGGCGACAGGCTGCCGTTCACCCGCACGTATGCCATACAGTCCTTGTAAGTAGACTGCACAGCACGTAGCAATTGGCCATTGATCCCATATCCGGGCAATATGTCCCAGAGGTCCTTCCGCACAACCCTGTCAAATGCTTTCTCTAGATCCACAAAACCGCAGAAAACCTTCCGGCCCATAGCCAGCTGCTTCTCCACGATATTGCGGAGCGAGAAAACTTGATCCATACATCCCCTTCCATTTCTGAAGCCCCCTTGTGCATCCCACAGTAATCCATCGGATACCACTCTCATTCTCCTTTCAATAATCTTCGCATACACTTTAGATGCTGTGCTGATCAAATTGATAGCCCTGTAGCTGGCGCACTCCATACGTGACCCCTTGCCTTTATACAAGGGCACGATGACAGCGCGCCTCCAGTCCTTGGGAACCTTTCCCGTCCTCCAGCACAAGTTGCATAAGGACAGGAAAGCGTCCCGGACGCAGGTTCCACCATATTTGATCATCTCAGCAGACACACTATCGATTCCTGCTGCCTTTCCATTTTTCAGACTTCTTATCGACCATTCGATCTCTTCCAAAGTGATCTCGGATGCTGACTCCTCGAAGTCGGTCACAGGCTCAGTCGTGGTGCCAGCATCCGAGATATTATCATCAATTTCTCTAAAATATTCACTCCATCGCGCTAAAACCTCTTGTGGGTTAGCAAGAATGTCCCCTGCTTAAAATAAAAATCAAGAAAGAAAATTTGTAGTAACTATAAAACACAGTCAATGCTTGATAATAATCATAACGCAGTTGGAAATAACGTATTTATTTATCATTTTCTTCGACTGTATCCTCTACATCAGTATCCAGTAGGACATCTTTAGAATTGCAGTGTTGCAGATTTAAATAAATATGGTATCATGTGACATGAATAAGATGTATCATATTAAAATTTAATGATTGAACGACCGACTCGTATTTTTGTTAAAATTGAAAAATGTTTCAAATTTCTTCACTTCATTTTATAGCCTGTATTAAGTGACATCCAATTTAAAAAAAAATAGCAACAAAATGTTTCAACAACTAAACAAAATATCTGGAAACAAAATGACTATTTGGTTTAAGTAGCACCCTGCGTGGTAAATAGATGCAGCTGAAAGAGCTTAAGCGACGCTCCGTGTCGTATTTGGCTGACGGACAAATGGTTTAAGTAACATCACACCGTGTAATTAGTGGAAGTCAAATTGATTCAAGTTACACCTTAATAAAAATTTAAAATAGGAAAAACGCTTTAACTCATATTGAATTATTTATCTGAGGAAGGGTAATTGGTTCATGTCTCGGTTCTTTATATAATTGTAGGGTTCAAGTATATTACAAAAAAAAATATGCAAAATCCACGTCGTATAATACACTGCTACTTTGGAAACAACAGAAAAATAGTATTGTTTCAAACGCCAAAAAAATGCTCTGATTTTAATGAATCCGGCATCATTCGACGGAGAAAAATTCGCTGATTCCGAATATGTATATAACTCAATATCGCCCTAGATGTCGCTTAAACCAAATAGCCTTTCACCCCTCGATATTATGTCTATAATTGTCTATAGGACGAAAACACTGCATAATTCAGACTTAGAAACATTTTCATCAATGTTCCTAAGTCTTACATGTCTGTCGTCTTAACACCGCAATCTAATCCGACGACACCATGGCGGCATCTTCCACGAGCAAAAGAGAAATTGGGGGGACAGAGTATAGATATACATACATACCAGTATTAATGATGGAAAGTAAATTTACATTATATCGATCACTACCGTGAAGTTATTTTATCTTGTCACTGCTATTTCATCGGTGAAAAATCACCACCTGATATTTTAGAAGTGAGGGCAAATACTATTAGCGCAATGTGTCGCAATTTAATGCCTGACGATTTTAAAGAACAAGGTATTAATATGATATATCAACAATATAAAAATGTGTGTGTGTGTGTGCAGTACACACGCAGAGATGCAGTAGAATTGAAAATGCAGAGAATATACTCACAGATAATTCTTCTCTAACTTTTATTAATATTGTTACGAGTTACGGGACATGAATTAAAATGCCGTTGGAATTACTGTATAATTTGTTAGAACTATACAAACACGTATAACACAGGTACAGATATAATTGGACACAACCAGTACAAACGTAATACACGATTCAATAACACGCGCAAAGCCCTTCTCTATATAGCTTATCGAATGTACACATGTCTTGTCTTGCTGGCGATTATCACTGCCCCTCCCCCCTCCGTTCGGGCATTATTTTATACTAAACTATACAATATGTCTCGACATAATACTCGACTGCATAACAATAGTTTCTAAGAATCACACCTGGCTAATCACTACCATAAAATATTACAATACACAATAGGCCGTTTTTCTAATTACAAATTTTAAACACAAAGCAAAGAAAAGAAGTCAAAATGCCGAAAAGGTGTATTGTTCTTTGTCGGTCGTAACAATATAAATATAATTCCTTTCGCCTACATCCGTCAATATATTGTATCTATCTATCATTTAAGAGCTATGATGCTCTTATCGGTGGAGTCTCCTCCAATCTTCACTATTATTGGCCAGTTGTTTTATTTCTATATAAGACATGACACCCACTTTTTCTTTTACTTGATCCATAAATGCTCGCCTTGGTCATCCCTTCTCTCTCTTTGCATCCATTTTACCTTTGATTAACTTGCGAAAGGTGTCATGTCGTAGCAAATGGCCAAATATCCTCCCCATTCTTTCCTCTAGAGTTTTAAAATTGTGCTTTTCTCCTTTACCACAGCGAATACTTGTTCATTGGTCTTCTTTTCTTTCCAACTTATTCTCTCCGTGCGTCTCCAACAGTACATTTCAAATGCGCAATATATTATAATTAAAAAATTCTTAAAGTTCAAACTTCAGTGCACTGTTACGTACATTTTTTTTATTTGCTTATAAAAGTACATCTGTCTTAAGGGTATACAGATAAAACTAAAATTCATATGAAATCTTTTAAATTTTATTGAAATCGAAAATTAATACTAACGGGTAAAAAGAAATGTGTTTTATTTCGAATTAGATAAGGTTGAATTTGATGTGTGTATCTCTATCTATTTTTAGTGTCATTGTTTCGTTTCATCAATTATTAAATCACAACGGTTCTAAAGAAGTTCACTTCAATAATGTTTTATTATGTCGGTGTACAACAAAGAGTATTGTTGTTGTTCTTTCTCAATCGGTATTAAAATGAACCACCGCTATACGTAACAACACTAAACGTACAAAATGTGATCTGTGCATTCAGGCTATGCGGCCATCAAAGAGTAGCGGTTGTTGTATAACAAAGTTCCTAACATTGTTGGCTGCGGAGTGTATCGGGAAGAGCTCTCTGGAGCCACCGGAATCAGTTAAAAGCATGCCAGTGAATCGGGATAGAAGGCACTAGTCACGGGATAAGTTTATCGTTCAAATATTGTTGTATTGTAAGATAAATCTTTCCAAAGCTACCATTACTTTCGTTTCACATATTATATGACTACATACTGAAGAAATGAAAATTTTATTTTGATTATTTCTATATCTCAATTTAGAGACAGAGACAGAGAGACTTTATTGCACATCAAAATATACAAGTAAATAAAACAAAAAAAATACAATATTTTCTAGACAATACAATAGGCCTTATCGCTGAAAGCGATCTCTTCCAGGCAACCTAAATCAAAGAAATTGGAATCAGACGATGTATGTAGGTGGTGCAGAATAAAGACATTAAATACATAAATACTCAAACTAATTTAAGAATTAAATATACAGATACATACATATATACATGTTCATATATTGACACATATACGATAATATATTTCAAAATACATAAGTTATTATAATAAATGTATTCGCATGATTATATTGAGCTAATCAGAAAATTATTTATGGGACAATAGTGTTGACTGAGTAAATTTCTAAATGTTAGTAAGGATTTAGCCTCTCTTACAGTAAGAGGTAAGTAGTTTTATTATAAGTCTAAATAATATTAAATTATAAACCAAACTATCTTAAAAATTAAACTACACTACAAAAAAAGAACGAAAAAATTAAATAAACATATTTTCAGTTAAAAATGTAGTCCAGATCGTTGTCGGTGGGAAGCGTTCTCAAAATGCTCGTCACGTTCTCACGTTGTATGGCAACGCTAATCCGTTGCCCTAAATATAGGCCACAGCCGTTTGGTCACACCAAACTTCTTTCAATTGCCTTCAAAAAACTCAATAAAGTTGATAAGCCTAAGAATAATAACCTAAAAATAATTCGGTAGAGTCTATCCCGCGACACAATACATACATATTGTCACGTCTGTTTCCTATCGGCGTAGGGGTAGACAGAGATGATGGATTTCCATCTACTACGATCCTGACAAACACTTTTCGCTTCTTTAATGAACCTGACATGACCTTTCTTCAAAATATCTTCAATTTGATCTTCGTGGGTACGTCGCGGTCGGCAACGATTCTACCACTTACATTACAGTCATACTTGTTTTGTGATTCTGCTTTTATTCATTATCTTTACATGCCGATACCAGTATAACATTCTTTTTTCAACTCGTGTCCCTACATCCTCTTGCAATCCACTTTCCCTTATCATACTGTTTCTTATCACATATGTTATCGCTACATAACAGCCTAATGAAATCGTGTGAAATCTGTGTGTTCAGTTCACACGCAGTGGAAGTGAAATCAAGCGTGACAAGAGGTGGGAGGGGTTCAATATATCGTGAACTTCATATTTCATATATTATATCGTTATAGTATATATTAGGCTTTAAAATACGAAATTGGAAGTATTAACGAAAACCTTCAAAATATTTCCAACTCTTATTAAATATAATACATACTACCTCCTGCTCTCGCAGGCTCTTATTAGTGTCGCTTTTTCGTTTCATCGAGTTTCAAATCATAACGATTATACAGAAAGTTCATTCCAAGAAAATGTTTTTTTTTTTTTTACTGAGGTGTGAAATCTTTTTTCCAGTGACAGTGGAGTTGATATCCCATATGTATAGAGTTAGTCAAGTTTATTACCAGACCGTTAGTCAGACCCTCAGTCAAATCGTCAACCAGCACATCAGTCAGATCTTCGATGAGACCTAAAAAGATAGATGAGCGTTATTTGCTTTCAAACTTGTAAACTTGTAACTTTTATGTTACGAAAATTCTGCAAAAACTATAGAAATAATAAAACTACGTTTTAACGGTTTTAAGCGCGGTAATTTATTTGATTTTTGGTTTATCCGACGTTTCGGCCGCTTTTCAGTGGCCGTGGTCACGGAAGACAAAGATGACATTTGTCAAACGTGTATTGTCAAAGTTTTTATTCAGCCTACCGCCAACTTGTTCATTTTAATTATTTAGTTTTAATTTTGTTTATGGATATTATTTACTCTATGGGAGCCTAATCTAATTTACCACAGCTTCACAACATGTTGTGGCTTGAAGAGAAGAAGCGGCGCAAGAAACTCTTCAGAAAACATACCTAGTTCTAAATTTTTTTTATATAATATTAAAATGAGTGGAAGGAAAAAATAAAAGAAATTATCAGTCAAGTTGGTTTGTTTCGTTGCACGCAGAAAGAGCTCACAGTGTCTTGAGGTCTGGCAGTTGCTTTTTTCTGGGTTTGGGTCTTAATAGTTTTGATGATTGGATCCCAAACAGGTGGTACCTGCCAACCATCTTCTCTATTGAAATTTGGATGTTTTTTGATTTCAATAGCCTCACGCATCATTCTTGGAATGAAACGATTCTCTTTCGCGAGGATTTGTGGGTTATCGAATCTGATGTAATGGTTGGGTTTATCCAGCGTGTGTTCACTGATCGCAGACTTCGTAGACCTTGTGTGTTTCATGTCAGCAATGTGTTCTTTTACCCGTGTTTTTATGCTCCTCTTTGTTTGCCCAATGTATGATAATCCACATTCACAATCGAGCTTGTAAACACCTGCATCCTGGAGTGGGATATTGCATTTCACAGGTCTCAAAAATTGGGTTATCTTTTTATGCGGCTTGAAATATGTTTTGATTGAAGCTCGCCTGAGGATGTGACCAAATCTGTCTGTGACCCCCTTGATGTAGGGTAGGGTAACAGGGCACCGCTCAACTGAAGGTGGTTTGGGGCCTTTGTGACGTTGGTGTGGAGTCTTCAGCTGATTGCGTTGTAAGACTCGCTTGACGTGCTGAAGCTCTCCAGCCACGTGGTTCCCGTCACAGATTTTATGTGCTCTCTGAAACAAAGATTTGCCCACGGTAGCTAACTGACTAGGATGGTGGTGTAACGAACAATTAAGGTATTTATCTGTATGGGTAGGTTTCCTATACACCGTATGGCCAAGAGTATTGTCAGAATTCCTTAGGATGAGCATATCAAGAAAAGCTAATTTATGGTTTGCCTCTAGTTCCATAGTAAATTTGATTTGAAAAGCGGCCGAAACGTCGGATAAACCAAAAATCAAATAAATTACCGCTCTTAAAACCGTTAAAACGTAGTTTTATTATGTGTACAAGTCGCGAAAACTTAAGAAAATATTATGAAAACTAAAGAAGCTTGAAATAGTTTCATTAAGAATTTAAACATTATACTTATTTACAGAATACCTACCATTAGCTACAGAAACGAAACGAGACGAAATTACATTTATTCTTACATAAATGAAGTTAGATACAGGTGTTATTCTTAAAAATAATCATGTATATTTTACCATAGTTACTGGTGTGCAAGTTATCATTTTAACAGTTTTATTTTATTAACCTATTATTAGTACATCACATAATATGAATACTACTAATTATATTGTTACGAGTCGCGAGACTAGAATTAAAAATGCCGTTGGAATTACTATAGAGTTTATTAGAACTATACAAACACGTATAACACTGGTACAAATATAACCGAACACAACAAGTCCGAACGTAATGCAGAAGGTCGTAATTAAACGCGCAAAGTCCGTCACTAAAAGATTCCCGATTTTAGTACACACGTCTCCCTTCGTTCGTGGTTATCGCTCGACCGCCTTGTCCCTCAATCGGGCCATTGCTTTATACTGCACAGATGAAATATTTCCGCTCGGTCGCGTGGATCGAATTTCCTAGAATCAGCAAGTATTTTAAATCCGTAACACCTGGCTAATGATCACAATACAACAATAGGCCTTATGCCAATAAGTAAACAAAAGAAGACGACAACAAAATAATTCCAATGTTATTAGTTCAAATGCCGACGGGTAATAAATGTGCTTTGTTTCAGATATGCAGGTGAGATCTGAGTCGTAACAATATTAATTATACAATATATTATTTCAATCAGTGTATGTCAATTATTTGTCTTTAATTTAAATTTTATTTTTAAGTATTTATTGATATTAATTTTCATAGTCATTAAGGTTTTTATTGTCCAGTAATATGTGATGAGTAAAATTTTTTTAAAGTTATTTTAAATATATATGAATACTAGCTGACTCGGCGAACTTCGTACCGCCTTATTCAAATAAATTAATAAACAAACAAATCGAGAAAACATGGCAAAGGGCTCATAGAATTTGAAAAATATATATAGCCTATAACCATCTACGATTAATTCCACGTCGAATGGTTGTGGTTTCATGCTGATCGGTCCAGTAGTTTTCGAGTTTACCTCGGACAAAGAAAACAAACTTTGCTTATATATATATATAGAAGATAGATAGATAGCCATAAACCATCTAGGAAAAATTTCGCATCGAATGGTGGTAGTTTCATGTCGATACGATCAGTGGTTTAAGCGTGATTGAGCCTCAAACGAACACCATTTTCATTATATATATAGAAAAGCTCGTCAGAGCCGTATAAGCTCATGAAGGCTTTATTTATCAGAATTCATCATGGCATGGCATGTATGTGGGTATACTTATGATATTAACATATTTTGTGATCTTTACCAATATAATGTTTCTATCGCTTAAATAACAATCGTCTCTTGATATTAACACTGGTTACGTTATAAATTATAATTCACTTTGATTAATGCAATGAATCGCAGTTCGTCGAATACTTGGTGCGCTGGTGACCATTCTCTAGAAGAGGTTTTATCTTCCTTGATACGGCCACCTCGCTTCCTTAGCTCGACGCTCAGCGAGAGTGACATTGACATTATATCACTCTTGACTGTATGACGTGATGTTTCAGTGAGCCGTCTACATATATTATTTAAATTAAAATAAAAAAAACTTCGTTTAAAAAAACCGAGTTCAAAAACTAAAAAGTATAAAATTACTTATTTTTAAAGCTATTATTATTAATATATATTATCTTAAAGTCGGTGCTTAGTAATTTAAAACATAACGTAATTTAAAAACAAAATATAGTAATTTTTATGATTTACTTTGCACCGACTTCAAAATGTTTTAGACAATATATAATAAGTTATTTTATACTTTTTAGTTTTTGAAGTCAGTTTTTTTAAACGAAGTTTTTTTTTTTTTTTGTTATTTTTTAGTGTCTAGCTATGGGTACGCCTACGAAAGATGCAGCGCGTAGGGAATGGATTTTTTTTTCATAAAAAATATTCATAAAATGAAAACTAAGGGGCCAAACTGTGTCAAATTTTTAGGGGACCAAATGGCAGCTATTCCGCATCGAACAAAAAAAGAATCACGTAAATCGGATCATTAATCTCGGAGTAATCGGTGAACATTCATAAAAAAGATTGATTTGACAACGAATTGAAAACCTCCTCCTTTTTTAAAGTTGGTTAAAAAGCGTTTTCAACTCAACAGCACCTTTCATTGTACTTAGACTACCACCACTGATTGCCATGTATTTTTTTAGCAACACGAAGGTCTAAATCTTACAATATATTTATGTTAAATCTTAGTAATCTTCCGTTTTAATATAATTATTTAGAAAGAGTCTTAACTAGTTAACTTCATCAGTAAATACTGTTTCGATGTTTATAAAAATCTTAATTGAACTTAAATTGAAAATGCCTCTCAACTTTCATTTGACTCGAAAAGATCTCAGAATTAATGGGACTTTAATAAAGGTTAATGATTTAGATTTCATCTTATTTGCTTAATGATTTCTCAACTGTTAATATGTATCATTAAGCCGAGAAGAGTGAAAGGACGTTCTACAGGCTCGTAGTACAAGAGAATGGTTAAAATAATATTCAATTAATTAATAACAACAGCATTTGTATGTATTTAATCTCATTGTCACGGAACCCGGCTGCATGGGCAAGCGGCGGCAACTGGGTTAGTTAATTTATTAGCTTCGAGATGCGGTTAAATTGAGGGCGGGATGATTTCGCTTATCCTTTTATTATATAGTGCAATACTTGGAAGGGTTTATGGTAGTAAAAGAACAGCAACTGGTCGTAATACTTTGTGATCAGAGAACCTTACGGGTTTAACACATATTATACACTCGCACTGAACACTCGACAAGCATTTTAGAACACCTCGCCATCCCTCCAACAATTTAAGAAACTTAGCATATTGGCACAACCGATAGCGGATTGAAGTCATTGATAAACTATTTTAATTAAAGGGTTAGTATGAATGACAAGAATTTAATACATTATTGTTTGGAAATTTTAGATAATATTTTAAAGAAGATATTGTATAAAATATTATACTTACAGTTTTACATGTTATAAAATAAACACACACAGTATAAAGGTATCGCGTCTGTCAACATGAAAATAAAATATAATGAATACAGTCTATATACAATTAAGAGATTTTGAATTACCTCATCATATTAGAGGAATATTTTTACATAAAATTATGGTAAATTATAGACAACTACTCTATACAAAACTCAAAGGCTTTAATCACAGAATTAATATAACATTACTGTCGGGTGTGGGGGCAGGGGTCACCTTAAATGAAACACCCCTTAGCAAGTTGACTGTATTTATTTATTTAAAGGCGCTACAACAGCAACAGGTGCGATCAGGCACAACTATATCAAACGGCACGTTCGAGTTTAACCGACACAACTTAGCACTAGCCCCGGACGTTACACTGAACGTAGATAGCACTAATTATATCGATTACACCGATTAATATGAGCGGCACTAATCACAATGCACTGGTGGTCCACAAGATCCACGTAGTCACGCTGAGAGTCCGTTGGCTGTAGAGTCTTCCGAATGCTCCTTGATCTTCCAGGTCTTCTTAGTCTTCCTTGTGTGTTACTTTTCTTTGTGTGTGTATATTAAACCGAAAGAAACAAGGTTGACGTAGGCTCGCTCCGCGCTTCAGTTCCGGACGGGCATCCATGCGAGTCAGTCGCTAATGCCTGTGCTCTCCTCGAATATTGCAGTTTTCCGCGCTTTTTCTTCCCGAAAAGGCGATAAATTGCGAGTATAGTTGTGTAGTGTTAGTGTACAGTGTTATTTGGTTCGATTCCGGCGCGAATCGTAGTTTTTTGGCTTGGGTGAGTCGTTTTACTCTTTCCGCTTGCTTTTCGCGCGCCTTTGGCGCTTTACGCAACATTTAACGGTTTATTTTGTACACTAAGTACACCGACGCGCGTCGCTGGTTTTGCGCAGGGAACGGGCATCCAGTAATGGATGCCCAGGACCCAAAGCCGCCCCCTGGGCTTTCAGGTGCGCCCTGTAAGAGAGGCCACCTGGAGGCCAAGGATGGCTGGCAAGCAGCAGAGATCGGCGAAACGCGGAGGAAAAAGGTCCCGTCTGCGTCCATCGCTCGGCGCAGCAAATCTGCCGCCGGGCCACGTCCAGGCTGCCAGGCTGCTGCCGTTATCACGGCGGCACCCGAGGCGCCTGTCTCGTTAGGTAGGGCGGCGTCTGTGGTGGACCTCACCGCGGATGCCCCCGACTGTAGGACTAACGTTATGGGGCCACCGGAAGGTCCCGTGACGCGTAGGCCCCCATCCAGCCGTGCGGCACGTAGTGCCACACACCTGGATATAGCTAGGAACACGCTGCTCGGGTCACACTCGGCTATTTGCCTGGCCGTGAGCGACGCGAGCAACATAGACGTGGGTACCTTCGGGACGCCGTCGACCTCTGCATGGGCCTCACCTGTGCAGGGGGGCGATGGGTACGAAGATGGCTTTCGTACGCCACTGTCGGGCAGCATTCCAGAGTCTCTGGATAGTGCACTCGATGGTGTCGTTCGCGCTTTTGAATATTCCCGCTCTGCTTCGCCTGCCTGTGGACAAATCGTCTACACGGCGGCCGGAACAGCGGCGGCGGGGGGCGGTCGCCCCACGACGACGATGGCAAGTAGCGCGCAGGCCTCACCTGCGCCCATGCCACTGGCTTGCGACCTATCGGTGCGCAACGTCGGGGACGGCCGTTTCACGACCCCGGTTGTCGCGCGAGCTTCACTCGCGCTATCGACCGGGCTCGTGAATAGGGAGCTTGTAGGCGCGACAGCGGCGACCCCTTCGTCTTCCTTCCCTACTGGGATGGGAGTCGCTGTCGCGGCGTCGGCGCCTGCGTGTGCAGCGGCTGCGGCGATGGCGGCGACGGCGGCGGCGTCCACGTCTTCGTCTTCGGCGGCGGCAACAACTTCGTACGCGTCCACAGGTTCGTCGTCTTCTGCGGCGGGCTCGGCGACGCGGGCTACGTCTTCGGGGACATTTGTGCCCCCTGTATCGTGTGCTCCGGTATTTGCGGCCGGATCGAGGTCACGGTTCTGGGACCGGTCCCAGAGCAGCGGCGCCGAATCGGCCGCGTCGGCCGCGTCCGTTCTCGCGGGTGCGGAGGCCTTCCTCCGCACAGAGGGGGGGGGGAAAAGGGGCGCAAGGCGCGCAGGGCAACCAACGCCAAATTGGCCGCGGCTAGCCAGTGCGCCGCCCTCGTAGGGGACATCACGGCCCTCGGCCCCGGGGAGCTGCGCCTTGCGGCGAGCGCCCAGGTGGCCGAAATCCTCCACATCGCCCAGACGTCGGGCAATCTGAAGGGGGGCTACGTGCGTCGGCTGAAGGATGCCGCGAACAGAGTGTCCGACATTGTCGACACTCTGGTCACGCGGGATCCGGATGCCGAGGCATGGAAGCTCGGCAATGAGAATGCGCGTTTGCGCATGGAAGTGAACTCTTTGCGGGAGGAAAATCTCTCCTACCGCAAGGAGTTCGAAGAAATGCGCAAGGCCCTTAAGGCCTCTGCTCCGGCCGTGGAGCCGGCGCCCGCCGTCGTGGCGGCGCCGCCCCCCGTGCCCATCAAGCGGAAGGCACGGGCGGTCGCGACGGAGGTGGCGGCGATTTCGGAATCGCCCGCCGCGCCCGTCGCGACTAAAAAATCGCGTCCGACCCCCGCCGCGGTGGCGGGGTCGGAACCGGTTCCCGCCAGCGGGGCGGAGCCGGCCGCGGCGCCCGCCGAACGGGCGGCGCCGCCGTCCGTCCCACTCGGGCGCGGCGGCGTTGAGTACGATGCGCTCGTGCGCGTCGTGCTCGATGCCGTTGCGCCACTCTTAGACGCAAGGTTCGCCGCCATAGAGGATAGGCTGGGACCCGCGCCGATCCTCCGTCCACCGCTTGCGGCCGACCGAGGCAAGGCGCCGGCGCCCAGACCGACTCCTCGCGCGTCCTTGTCAAAGGCCACCGGAGGGCCTAAACCGGCCTCGGCTGCCGCTGCAGTCCGTCGGGGTCTGGGGGAAGCTAGTACCCCGGTCCCGATGGAAGTGGTGGCGGCCCCGGCCGCCGGGGTGGCAGACTCCCCACTGCCACCGACTCCCCCCGCGAAGAAAAAACACAGGGGGGGCGCGAAGCGAACGCTCCGAAAGCGGAGAACGGCGGCCCGCGCCGCCGCCGCTGCCTCGGCGGCCTTCGCTTCGGCGCCCGCCCCAGTAGTTTCGGCCTCTGGGCGACAAATGGCCCCCGCGTCCGCGCCACTAGTGGCGCCCGTCCCGTGCGCCCGTCGTGTCACCCCGTGTGTGGCACCGTCACCGGCGCCCGTGGCGCGCGCCCGTCACGTCGCCCCGTACGTCGCGCCGCCGCCGGCGCCCGTGGCCCCCGCCCCCGCCCCCGTTCCCGAGGGGGGGGCGTGGTCCACGGTCGTAGGGCGGAAAAAGGGTAAGGGGGCGAGGGCCAACGGGCCCCCTCCCCCACCCCAGGCGCAAGCTGCTGCCCCACCGACGGGGTGGAGGCAGCAACCGCGGAAGCAGGCCGCGAGGCCTGCCGTCGTTCTCCGCGAGCTGAAGTCGGCCGCAGTCATCATCAGACTGCTGCCGGCAGCGGCCGCGAAGGGTGTCGGCTATCGCGAGGTCTTCGCAAAGACCTCGACGGTGGTCGACATCACCGCCATGGGCCTCCGCGAGGGGCTGAAAGTGGTGCGAACCGCCAGGGACGCGCGCCTCCTCGAGTTCCAGCCGGGACCCGAGAGCGCGGCCAAGGCGGACCGCGTCGCCGAAGCCCTGCGCGGGGCCCTAGAAGGGATGGCTGAGGTCGTCCGCCCCGTAAAGCGTGGGGAGCTTTACGTCTCAGGGCTGGACGACTCAGTCACGGTCGATGGACTTCGGGACGCGATCGCGCGCGCAGGCAACTGCCGGCGCGACGACGTGCTCACGAAGCACATCGGTGCAGGACCGGGCGGATTGGGCGCATCATACGTGCTGTGCCCCGTCGCTGCTGCCAAGACCATCGTCGGGTTGGGCTACCTTCTGGTTGGCTTCACCTCGGCGAGGGTCGAAGCACTGGAAGCCAGACCGATACGTTGTTACAGATGTTTCAACGTCGGTCATGGCACCCAAACCTGTCCGGACACGTGCCCGGATCGGACCAACTTGTGCCTCCGCTGCGGTAAAAGCGGACACAAGATGCCGGACTGCACGGCTCGGAAACCCCACTGCGCGGCATGCGCGGCGGGGGGACTGAACGCTGCCCACCCCACGCTGGCGAGGTTCTGCCAACCTCCCTTCGTGAGGGGCCATTTCGTCCACTCGCGGGCGAGACCACGTTTCGGTAAATCGGGAGTACAGACAATGGACACCTCCAATGCCTAGTACGCCCGTAACAACGTTCTTCCAAGCTAACGTAAACCACTCCCCCACCGCTCAGGACTTGTGCCTGCAGGCGATGGCGGAGTGGCAAGCGAATTTAGCCGTAATAAGCGAACCTTATTACGTCCCTCCTTCTGGGAACTGGGTGGGCGATCTCGATGACATGGTAGCGGTGGTGGCCAGAGCCGGGTCCGGCACACCGCTTACGTGTCTCGAAAGAGGAAAGGGCTATGCTGTGGCGGAGAGCGGGAGCATCGTCGTCATAGGCGTTTACTTCTCGCCCAACCGCCCCCTGGCGGAGTTCGAGCTTCACTTGGACGCCATCGGGGCTGCCGTACGCAGACTGTCGGCTAAAACGATTTTCGTGATGGGCGACTTTAATGCAAAGCACCTATCCTGGGGAAACGTTTTCACGAACCCTAGGGGTCGGGCGGTCAAGGATTGGGCTCTTCAAGCCGGCCTGACCATACTGAACCAGGGGTCGGTCCAGACCTGCGTGCGCGCGCGGGGTGGATCGATCATCGACCTGTCATTCGCCACTCATGCGGCCGCCCGCAGAGTGACCGGATGGAGGGTGCTGGAGGAGGTGGAGTCGCTCTCTGATCATCGGTACATCAGATTTGAGCTCACGACCCCCTCCTCCGGTCCGAGCCCTGTTCACCGTCGCCCCCCTCTCCTCCCGCGTTGGGCCCTTACCAAGCTCGACCCGGAGCAGGCCGAGGAGCGGGCACTCTCGGAAAGCTGGGCCTACCCAGCCGACTTCGCGAATCTGGATACGCAGGCAGAGCACATGCGCAAGACCCTGACGAGGGTTTGCGACGCTGCGATGCCACGCGTCTCCAAGCGGCAGCCTCCGTGCAAGCAATCGGTCCACTGGTGGACCGAGGAGCTGGGCGAGATGCGAAAGGCAGTTCGCATCATCAGCCACAGGCTCAAACGCTGCAGGGCGCGCCGTCCTCCGGACTTCGTCGCGGAAAATGGACTCGTGGGCGAGTTTAGAGAGGCCAGAAAGGCCCTTTCGATTGCAATATTGCGATCGAAAGCCCGGGCTCGGGCCGAGCTCCTGGAGACGCTCGATCGGGACCCTTGGGGGCGCCCGTACCGTGGGGCCCGCAACAAGTTGCGGCCTTGCACATCCACGGTCACGGAAACGCTTGAACCCGAGGTGCTCCGGTCGGTTATCGATGGGCTCTTCCCGGAACCGGGGATCTTCACTCCCCCCCAGTATGGGTCCACCCATTCCCGACACCCCCACGGACGAGGAGCCTCACTCCATCTCCGAGGGGGACCTAGACGTCGCCCTGGACCGGCTCCGGGGCAGGAAGACGGCACCGGGACCCGACGGGGTTCCAGGTCGACTCCTCTTCCTGGCTGCAAAACACCTACGCAGCCAGCTGCGGGACCTCTTCGAAGCCTGTATTCGCGCAGGTAGGTTCCCGTCGCAATGGAAAGAGGGGCGTTTGTGCCTAATCCCCAAGGGAGGTCGGCCTCCCAACGATCCGTCCGCCTTCAGGCCCATAGTGCTGCTGAACGAGGTCGCCAAGGTCTTCGAGAAGATCTTGGCGGAGCGGCTTGTGAAGCATCTAGACACTGTGGAGCCGGGGCTATCAGATACGCAGTTCGGGTTTCGGCGGAGGCGCTCCACGATGGACGCCTTCGAGACACTGCGAGCGTTGACGGACGAAGCCGTCCAAGCGAAGGACGTCGTTCTTGCAGTATCGCTAGACATAGCGAACGCCTTTAACAGCCTCCCTCATGAGACGATCAGGGAAGGGCTCCGCGCGCATGGAGTCCCCCCGTACCTCACGAGGCTGTTGGGCGAGTACCTGCGAGATCGGCATATCCTTTGGGAGGGCGGTGAGTCCGCCAATCACGTGTTAGGTCGGCGACGTGTCGCGTGCGGCGTTCCACAGGGGTCGGTCCTCGGGCCGATCCTTTGGAACGTAGGCTACGACTGGATCCTTCGGGTGACGGTCCGGCCCGGGGTAGGGCTGATCTGCTTTGCGGACGACACCCTACTCACGGCACGCGCCACGTCTTTTGCGGAATCCGTGGACGTCGCCAACGACGGGTTGGCGATCGTCGTAGATCGAATAGCTAGGCTGGGCTTGAAGGTCTCCCCCGCGAAAACGGAGGCCGTCATGTTCCATAGGAAATTCCGGAATCCTCCCCCGGACTTGTCCGTTACAGTTCAGGGGGTGGCGATTAGAGTAGGGCCCACGATGAAATATCTTGGGCTAGTTCTTGACGGGAAATGGCTGTTCAAAGCGCACTTTGAGCAGCTAGTTCCCAAACTTGTGAATTCCGCGGGCGCACTCTCCAGGCTTCTTCCTAACGTGGGGGGGCCGGGGGGTGCGACGCGGAAGCTTTATTCCGGCATCCTGAGGAGTATGGCACTCTACGGTGCGCCCGTCTGGTCCGATTCGCTTCACCGCCACAACCGAACCCTGCTGCACCGCGCGCAGCGGGTTCTGGCCGTGAGGACCATACGGGGGTACCGCACAGTGTCGTGGTCGGCGGCGACTCTCTTGGCAGGCGAGCTGCCCTGGCCTCTCCAGGCAGACGTCCTGTCCAGAGTTCGTCGCACCCGGCAGGATGCCCTAGCTAGAGGACTGACCTTCTGTCAAGTCGAATTAGAGACGGTCAGGAAGCGGGAAACCGCCTCCTGCCTCGTCGCCTGGTCTCGTGACCTCGAACACCCTGTGGCCGGCGGCTATACGGTGGATGCAATCAGGCCGCAGCTGGAGAGATGGGTGACCCGCACCAGCGGAACCCTGACCTTCAGGACGACTCAGATACTGACCGGACACGGTTGTTTCGACCAGTATCTGTTTCGCATTGTGGGCTGCTTGCCTTCCCCGGACTGCCGCCAATGCGGCGCACCCGATACGGCGCTACACACGCTTGTTGAGTGCGCTGCATGGACGCCTCAGCGTTTCGAGCTCGAGACACACGTAGGAGCCGTCCGATCGCTTGGCGACTTGGTAACGGCCATGTTGCACAGCGACGACCGCTGGGAGTCTGCGGTTACTTTCTGTGAGGCAGTAATGTCTCTCAAAGAGGCCGCAGAAAGGGATAGGGAGCGAAGTCCTGCAGCGCGTGCTAATGTCTCCACCCGAGGTCGCCGGCCTTCAGCTAGCACCCGGAGAGGCAGGTACGCGCATTACTTCCCTCCCTGAGTTAGGTTCCGGTACGAGGGGCCCCTTGCTACTAGGCAACGCAAGGGATTCATCTGCCCCCGTTTCGAAGTGGGGTGTGTTCTCCCAGGGCACACTCCAGGCACTTTATTGCGCTGGATCGACTGTTGCGTAACTATGTTCTATATCTCAGTCTTTCCTTCACAACAAAGCGCAGGGTCGACGGGAGGAGGGGGTTTTTAGTGGGTATTGAGGTTGCTCGCCCGTGCGGCATCGCTCTGAGTCTTCCACACTCCTCAGTGTCAAGCCATCGCGGACGGAGTGCAAACAAAGCATACTATTGCTAGCGTTCCCGCCCCCGATGGATGCGCGCCGTTTCCTAGTGACGGCCCTGAGAGTGCGTATATCGGTTAGCATTTTCCCTCGCCTCAAAAAAAAAAAAAAAAAAAAAGGCTCGCTCCGCGCTTACTAAAGTATTACAAAAATGCAGACGCTTAGCAGCTAACGGAGCGAGCTACGTTTCCGCGGTAGGCGGGGCTTGTGAGTACGGGATTTACGGGGGAGTGGTCTGGGGGGTGATTCTGTCCGCAACAATTACTATTCAATTAAGGAAATGGCCGATTGTATAACATATATTTTCTGGTGCGGTATTATGCAGCAAGGACGATCCAATTACCCATCACCTCGTCTTATTGCGGCTTATGGCTTCCTCGAACAGCCGCATGCAGAGCCTTTACAGGTACGGCCTCGGGTCCTTACCCGTGATCAAATCAATAATAGTCTCCTCGGTGATCTTAATACGCGTGGCCGTCTCGAGACCGCACCTGAGTCGATCATACATGGGGCACTCGAGCATGAGGTGTTGGATCGTCTCATCGCCTCCACTGTCACACACGCACTGCGAGTCCGGTGAATGCTTGGCCTAACGTGGCGTTAGCTTGACGTTCTTGAGTATGCGGCGTGTAAACAGAGGGGAAGAACAACTTCGTGATGCTCGCCGTCTGACCACCCATGTATTTTTGATCCCACTGCTGGACCGACTCTATCCTTATGCACCGTTTCTGGTAGGAAACTTGACGTATGCTGTATAGAGAGGCCGCATCGAGCTGCGTCTCCGCTTGCCTAGCCAGTTCGTCTGTCCGCTCATTACCAGGGATGCCAACATGAGCCCGAACCCATAACAGCCGGGCGTTGCACCCTTTCCCTATCAGTTTTGATAGATTCTGACAAACCAGAATTTTATTTACGGTTTTCGAGTTCTGGTCAAAAATATCATGCAACCCTAAAATGACTCTACTAACTACTACTAAAATCGAATTATTAGAAATATTATTATAAATTATATTAAACCCCGAATTGGCCTACTTTAGCTCCTAGAAATAACATGGACTTTTGGTTACAAAATTTGATTTCAATCAAACAATTGCCGAACTTTTGATTCGTTAACGCGGACAACTTGAAAAACTTTTAGATTTATTCACAAATTCATTTTGATTTAATTGAAATTTGATTATAGAATGTTCTTGATTGGTTCAGCTTCATCTGGGATAATGTTATAGTTCTTGACCGTTTCACACAGATGAGCGATGCGATTATTAATTATTGTGAATGACGTTAAATATACACAGAGGCAAAAAGGTTGGACTCAAGATCAACAATAATAAGATGGAATATCCAGGCCACTAATGCCGGAACACAACTCAAGGTTGTTAAAGCGGCATACTCTAGACCAGGGGTGGTAGGCATCCAGACAGGCAAATATCCTACCCCCCGGCTGTGAGTTGTTTTGTCCCCTCTTACGGCAGGTCGCCTGGTCGCGGGAAATTGTATTCTTTCGCCGTTCCTGCACGGATATCGGTATGTATAAAGGTACAAGCAAATTCAAATACCTGTGATGCACAATCACAGACATGAACTCCTGAGAGGAAGAAATATACATCCGTGTTCAAAATGCCCTCAGGTGCAGTGCTGTCTTACATAAGATGTTAGTGTCCAGGCTCTAAAATTCTCGTCTATAAAACTATCATTAGACTAATTTTGATGTACGGCTGTGAGGTCTAGATAACACTTAGCGAGGAGAACCAATTGTTGGTCAGAGAGGAAGGTTCTCAGAAAAAGGTTTCGCTCAACAATAAAAGGAGATGGCTGTTGGAGGGTCCGAACCCCAAACCCAACATAATTGGGGAGATCAAATTTCACCGTGTCCGCTGACTCGGTCATATACAACGGATGAAGGAAGATCGGGGAGTAAAGAAAACATACTTGTCGTCCCAAGCATCGCTGGAAGGAGAGAGTGGAAGCTGACCTGACCGCACTACAAGCCCACAACTGACAAGAGACTGCGCAGGACAGAGGAAAGTGGCGTGCTCTCGTTTCGGAGGCCAAGACTCACTTGGGGTCGCTGAGCTAACGGAGTTAGTTAAATATTGTCAGATAATGTATGTATATAGGTACACTAATGTAGCTATTCGTTACTGACGTGGTTTTAAAAACTATAAGCTAGACGCATTTGGCCACAGTCAACATCTATAACGTTATCGCAGATGAAACCCGAGCATTACGATAATACTTTGGGTTAATTTCTCCTCTCCTATCCCTTGGAAGTCGTGCTAGCTTAGGTCAGAACAACACAAGAAAAGTTATACAATTTATTGTTTTAACTATAAGGTAGTACAATGGGCGGCCTTATTGCTTAAAGCATCTCTTCCAGGCAACCTTTGGATGGACAAGAACTTATTAAAAGTTAATTGTCGCCGTGCACTACAATAATCTTATATATAAAATTCTCGTTTTAGTTACCATACTCCCCCGAAAGGACTTGACCGATTCTCATGAAATTTAGTGTGCATATTGGGTAGGTCTGAGAATCGAACAACATCTATTTTTCATCCCCCTAAATGTTAAGGGTAGTCCAGCCCTAATTTATTTTTTAATTTTTTAGATAATTTTTAATTCTTTTATGATACAGTATTAAAAAATACATACAACCCTAAATTTTCAACCCTCTACGATCAACCCCTATTTTTTATTTGTTAATTTATCGATTGAAGCTTTTCCAGACAGGACGACGTCTGCCGGGACAGCTAGTATACTATAAATTATAATAAATAAATATAATATGCAATAATATACAAATAAGTAATAATAATATAATGGATAGGTATAGCTATAAAAATATATACGTACATACACATCTTATCTTATACGAATATATAAAGCTGAAGAGTTTGTTTTTTTGCTTGAACGCGCTAATCTCAGGAACTACTTTCTTTCAGTGTTAGATAGGCCATTCATCGAGGAAGGCTAAAGGTTATATATCATCACGCTAAGACAAATAGGAGCGGAGCACCAAAGAAGAATGTTTCAAAATCGGGGGGTTTTTTTTGACTATTTTTTTTAAACTATTCCACGCGGACGACGTCGCGGGAAGAAGCTATAGTAGAATTATTTTCTCCGTGCAGTTTGGGTTATAAATAATCGGAGCGGTGAAGCGAGTATTCCGCTCTCTCTTCCACTCACGGGCCTTATGGGCAGGCATAGTGATACGCATTATTGTTGTCGATAAGCGTTATCGATAGTGTATTAAGTTTTGTCATTTTGTCGGTTAGTGATATAAATGAAAGAAATTTTTTTTGATAAAACAACATATTTATTAAAATAAGAATAATAATTATTTTAAATAAATTATTAATTAGGTATCTATGTATTAAAAAACTATAAGTACAAAAGTTTAGAATGTAACAAGTTATATTAAAAATAAATATAAATACTTACATCTAAGTTTAAAATTAACAGCAAAAAAGATAATAATGATTTTTATAAGAATGATAATCTTTCTTTGATAAGAATTAGTTTTTATCGATAATGGCATTGCGCCCGCGCAACATGCTCATCACCCTAGCCGGGCTGAGGCGGAGTTTGATTTATGACCCAAACTGCACAGAGAAAATAATTCTACTAGGTAGTGTATTATATACTTATACAAAACAAATAATAAGCACATTATAAATATGAATATATACTGAATATATGTAGATATATCTATAAGAGTTAAGAGAGTCATAAATATACACACATTCACATTCGCGTCCTAACTCAAAGGGCGTGAGTTTGAATCCTGGCTGAAACGCAAGCACGGCTTAGTCATTTTCCTGATCTAATGTGCATATTGTTCCAATCATTACGTGTTAATGGTGAATTAAACCATCGTGATGAAACCTGCACATCGAGATAATCGGTTGAAAGATATCGACTTTAATGTTACCAAAAGTTAATATAGAATACAATTTAACGTTGCTTCTTAACTGGGGGAGGCAATAACTAAATTTCTTTGTCTACACAAAGGTGTTTCGTCCCACTCCCACTAGTGGGGATAGAGGGAGAGATGTGTTACAGAGCATTTATCGTGGGGAAAGAAATTAAAGTCGCGCCGAATCGAACGGTTTTATCTACGTGTCGATAGCGGTCACAAATTATGTGCTTCCTTGATTTAAGGGACGGTTTCATTGCAACGAACAGACTCGTCGAATGATTTTGGATCATTGGAAAACTTTGATGTTCCAAAAAAAGTTGAATAAACTACATTGTTGTCGATATATAAGCGACGCATATTATAAAAAACAGTGTGCGTCTCGGGACGCCGGATCGAATTGATAACCTGCGTGAGAGAAAGGGAAGCCAGACAGGCTAGCGCCGTAACGCGTTACGTAACGAAACGGTTTACCCTCTCCCATAAGAAGTTATCACTTCAAAAAAAGATTGGTGTGCAATAGAGTGTTATCTCTCTATGTCTCTTTAAAAAAAATAAGTCTTTAAACATCCCACTACTGGGCTCGAGCCTCCTACTATTGGCAAACTGACAGTATACCCGTCACGCTTATCCAAGGTGGCTTGGCAGGTTTGGCACACCTATTATCTCGATATGCAGGTTTTATGATCAGATGTTTCCTTGACCGATGTTAGCATGTCGTAATGTAATAATATGCATATTAGGTCAGGAAACTGCCTTAATGCTGCATGCGTCCTAGGCAGGATCCGAAACCACGCCCTTTTAGTTTGGGACGCGTGAGCTTGCCATTACGCTACCACGATTCTTAATACACATTTTAGAATTCATAAATGTTCAACAATTAACTTGTATCGCGTTCGTCTCAAAGTGATATATATTTGTGTTTGGTTTAATTTCATCTAAATATCCAAATTGCCTATATTACGTCCATAAAATGGAGTTATAGCTTGGTTTTGCATTATAATAACTTACAATTTGTCTATTATGTCGGTTTTGTTAAACAGTTTTCGCGTAGTTTCTGAAAACAGATCGCCAGTGCGGCGCACCCGACACGGCGCTTCATACGCTAGTCGAGTGCGCCGCATGGGCGCCGCAGCGATTCGACCTTGAGACACAAGTAGGTCCGGTCGACTCGCTCTGCGACCTGGTTAAGGCCATGTTGCAGAGCAGCGACAACTGGGGGGCTGCGGTTACTTTTTGCGAGGCAGTAATGTCTCTCAAAGAGGCCGCAGAACGCGACAGAGAGAGAAGTCCTGCGCGTGCTAATGCGTCTACTCGAGGTCGCCGGCCTTCTGGCACCCGGAGAGGCAGGTACGCGCACTACTTCCCGCCCTGAGTTAGGTTCCGTTACGGGGGGCCCTTAGCGAGCTAGGAAAGCAAGGGACCAACGACCCCCGTCAACGAAGTGGGGTGTGTTCTCCCAGGGCACACTCCAGGCACTTTGTTGCGCTAGATCGGCTGGGCGTAACGACGTTCTAAGTCTCAGCCTTTCCTTCACAAACTAAAGCGCAGGGTCGACAGGGAGGAGGGGGTTTTTAGTGGGTATTGGGGTTGCTCGCTCGTGTAGCAACGCTCGGAGTCTCCACACTATTCTGTGACGTCGATCGCGGACGGAGCACTGTCAAGAGCATACTATTGCTGCAGTGTTATCGCCCTCGACCGACGCGTGTCGTTCCCTAGCAACGACCCAGTTTGTGCGTAAATCGGTTAAGCATTTTCCCTCGCCTAAAAACCAAAAAAAAAAAGTTTCTGAAAACAGAATAATAATATTGTTAAACGAAATAGTGTCCATAAAAGAAATACTTTTCATAAAAAGGTGACAAGTTATGTAGGTAGATCGTTATCACTCAGCAACTTTTAGAAATGTTGTTGAATTTTATGCAATCAATCAGTTCCTTTAGCTTTTGTTTCTGGAGAAAAGAATAACCAAATACAAACCTTATTTTCAATACACAAAGCTGTTTTTCGTTTGTGGATCAAATTAAACTCACAGTTCAGTATAGATAAATGAATTCCTACTCATTGACGATCAATCGAGCCGCCGTTATCTGTGTTTTGCGCCTTATCTTAGGGCGTAACAACGTCTGCGCGGGATTTATAGTGCTGGGGTACACGGATCCGGTGGAAACAGGCTTCTTACCTACCCTGAACGATATGAAGCTTTGTGTGCTATGTATAGTTTGTTTGTACAAATACAAAGAGATATTTATACTATTACGAGCTACACAGGACTCGAATTAAAATGCCGTTGGAATTACTATAGAGTTTATTAGAACTGTACAAACACGTATAAAACAGGTACAAATATACTGGATACAAACAGTAACACTGCACGATTCAAAAACACGCCCAAAGTCCGTCAAATCGAAAGTACTACACACGTCTTGTTAGTATCGTAATCGTCGCTTGACTGCCCCACCCCTCCGCTCGGGCATTGTTTTATAGTAAACGATACAATACAAAATCGATTGCGTGGGTTGGGTTCTTCCAAGAAAATGTAATTGGCACACCTTCGAACGGCCAACAAAGTCGAAAACAATAACAATAAGGACATAATGTTCGACACTAATGATGACCATAAAAGAAGTAGAAAAACTGTTTTTCTGAACCACAAATTCTAAACACAAAGTAAACAAAAGAATTACTAAATCCGGTGGCCATAAACTGCGTTTTAGGACCGCCAGGTGTGCGCATTTCTTTGTCGGTATGTAACAATACAGTTTAGCCTGTTTAGTTGGGTTTTTTTTATTGCGAGAAGAAACAGGCAGACGACCCAGCTAGTGTTAGTAGTTGTAAGACAAAAGGGTACACACCTTGCGCAAATTTGTCGTGTCCTTCGGTAGCTTAATGAGCAGGCACCACTATAACATACTCTCACATCTTCTAGTTTGAATATATTAAAGTTTTCAAACACGTCGCGGTGCGGATGCATTAATGGATGTGGTGGATATCTTGCAACATTTGAATAAATTCTTTACAATGATCAGTCATAGATATTTAGAAAAAAGTCGGATTATTACATGAATTTGAAAAAGCAACTAATAACGGTCTATTCGTTTCTTGGAAAACCAAGCGCTATATTAAATTTAACAGTTTAATATATCCACAAAAACCCTACAGAGTTTTCAATCTAGTTATTAACCTATTAAAACAATAACTTGCTATCGTAAACTTTCTCGCAAATTTAACATTCCGCCATCAATCAATCGGGAAGCATTTATTTAATTTGCAAACACTCCGCTGTAATTTTATTAGGAGTCCGCTGATGGATGGTCCGTCCAGGGACGCGGGCTATCGCCAAATTGTACATATTATAAGCGCTACACTGTACGACAGACATTTTTGTGCGCCAGAACAAACTATCGCGAACACTATTGCTTACAAGTAAACAGGAATTTCGGATGCAAGTGATGTAGATGCTGCTAATAGTTTTGATTCTTCCTTTTATAGATTTATATCCTCATTCATATTAGTTATATGAGGTTTATAGATTTATTGACATAGTAAAAAAGTGTTATTAATAAACGTATTCCAATTGAGCTTGTCTGTATGTTGTTTAAACAAACCTCTTTCTTTTCTTTCATCTTTTCCCAACTATGTGGGGTCGGCACAATATGTCTTTTCTTTCCAAACTCCTCTATTCTTATATAGATCCTCTGTCAGACTACAAATCATTATATCATCCTTCACACAATACATCCATCTCTTTTTTGGTCTACATTTACATTTGTACCAAAGAAACCTATTAGGCATTTACATTAGATCGTGGTAATTTAGTGGCTAACGGATGCACGTATCACTTCAATGAAGTGGGTTTCATTATGTTCATTGAAACTATTGAAGAACTTAACTATACAATAAGATTCGATGACTGAAATCCACCAATCCGCCTATGAAAAGTTCAAAGGATCGTCCGTTCGCCAATATTTGGGACATCCGAGGATAATTATGACAATTTTGGACAGATATTAATTTACATATTTAACTCACAAAAATATATCTACAAATTACACATAACTATTCTGAAATTAACATTTTAAACTCTCTTTTTCAACCAGTTAGGATCGGCACAGCATTACCTCTTTTCTTTCCATACTCCTCTATTCTGGCATAAGTCCTCTCTTACGCCACAAATCGAAATGTCTTTATACAATCCATACATCTCTTTTTTGATCTACCTTCATATTTATGCCCATCAATCTTCCAGTACAATATTGTTCAGTTTTTGTCAGAGGGATGCAAGATACATGACAAAAAGTAACAAGTAGACACATGGCAATAAATATACTTTCAATAACCAAACCAAACAATCATAGACTAATATTGTCAACTTTTAGGTAACAAAAAGTATTGTCATCTTTCTTGGGGATTAGTATACGCTTCTTCAATAAGATTCCGAAAGAAATGTTAGATCTGCCTTTCACTAAATTAATAAAATAAAAAGTATCTTGCTTAAAAAGGGATATTACACTACTAAGACTATTTAAATGATAAAACTACATTAACATAGCATTGCTCCAGCCTCTTCTACATTAGTCTGTATAACGTTTTAATTTTTCCAAACATAATTGTGTCTTTGTGTTATTGAGCATGCACTTTTTGCTACAACTCCATTAATTCTTAGAAAAGTAATTCTATAACATACTTTTGTATAAAAGTTATAAAAAAAGAACTTGAGATATAAATAGAATAAGAAATATAAAGAAAAGATGAAACAACTTTTAGCTAGACGTGTTGCTGGGGATTTTCTTACCGCTTCATCTCTTAAACAGAAATAACACGTTGCGAAGCGGTGTACATAGAATAGGAAGTAAAATTTTAACCTATATGTATGACCTTCAAAAAGTGTTCTCCAGTGGAACTTATTTTGAATAAAAACTTTTGAATTTAAATTACAAGACATTTGTATAATTACTTCGGCAAATATGATTATTTTAGCGAAAAAAATCACGTTAATAATTTCAAAACCAGCAAATATGTACGTCATCTGAGTTCCTATTAAACATCATGAAAATCTTACAAGATCAAACATGACAGCGTTTTTTGTAAGTTACTGAAATGTTATCACGAATTTTCCAGAGTTTGATTTATTGTTTTTTGCCTCTTAGCTTAACACTGATAGATCCTGGCTTATTGGAGATAGTCATTTATTTTCGGTTGGCTTTTTCACTTTCTGCTTCCATTTGCATAATCGACTTTGATTTAAAACATTTCGCATAGTGTTATTTTCTTTGTTGGTCATAAATTATGTTGTGAAACTGTTATTATTCCCAAGGCTCCTGCTTCACTTGGGTTACTGTTAGTGTAAGTGACCGCATTAAAAATAACGCCACTAATGAATAGTTACATTAGGCGAGAGTAATAGTAGAAAAAAACTGGCAGAAATAGTAGCCGAAATGAATTTTGAAAAGCTATCAAAATTTTAAACATTTATTTAGCGAGTTTTTCCTTACAAATGTTATATAAATAACTAACTTCTGCCCGCGACTTCGTTCACGTGGAATAGTAAAAAAAAATGTAAGTTAAAAACCCCCCGATTTTGAAACATTGTTCATTGGTGCTCCGCTATGTTTACTGCAAATTATGATTTGTTACATTAGGTACATTTTAATGAATTTATTTTTTATTTAAACATAGAATAAAGTCTACTCTAAAATTATGCCGCCTCTCACCACATTTAGTCTAAATTTATGCCGCCCCTCCACGCGGCCGTGACGCTTTTTCGTCACAGAAAAAACCGGTAAAATAATACCGGTCTATATAGGAGTTTCACTTCAAAAATAAAAAGTTATTTCAGCTCGAGTGTACAATTTGGCATGAGATCATGCAAAAATATCAACATTTTTAAATAGAGTGTTATATGAATCAATCATGCGACGTATCGGGCAAAGTAGTGCAGAGTTATTGCGACATTTGCCTAATGCTACAGCTCCTTAGATCAGATCTCACGTTGATGGACACTTTTAGGTTTGACGTAACATAGTCTATTCACTAAATCAATACAATCAAATTATCATTCACGTTGTTGTACAATGTCACGGTTTCTAAGTACTTGCGCCAAGATGAGAGACTCAAGAAATAGTATTTAGATAGTAGATCTTTGTATGGGTGATATGATTTATGCAATTTATAATTTGGCTCGTAAAAATTTGCGTTGCAGTTTCTCAATTGCACCAGTATACATTTTATAAAAAGGTTTCCACACGAGGACGGCAAATTCGAGTTGCGGACGGACAAGAATTTTATATAAATAGTTGCTGGTTTGTTTACTAGTTTAGCAGTTGTTATAGGTATTAAACAACAGCTTCCGCGTAAAGTGTGATATACGGCAACATAATCTCCGCACAAACCGCACCAGTTATCAAATTAAGTACAGTTAGTGATCGTACAAGTAGTTGGTGAAGCGAAGTGAACAGGGGTCAGTGCGGCGCGTGATTAAATCTCAACTGACTGGGAGGAATGGCTTGCCTTGTTTAGGGTCGGCAGGGCTTAGGAGACTGTGTATTACACCGTACTGTAATTGAAAGAAAGAAAAACTTTATTTGAGAAAATAGCGAAGTAGTTACATTCTTATACACAAAACATTATTTGAGAATTTGTACTCAGCATATTGTGCCGGAGTTATATCCGACACGTCGCTGATTTTCAGTGCAAACCTTCCTTTTGGCGTAAGACCATAACGACCCAATTTTGTTAATATAAAAATAAAAAGTAAATAATAATTAATAAAACTAATTGTAATTATGTAATCCATAATTATCATAGCAAATAAATAAACTTTAATAAAACTAACAAATAAAATACCTTGTTACTTCAAAAAATTAAAATAAATATTCGTGTTGTCAACTTGTATCGAGTCATTTATTCGAATACAATACGATAAAGTGCTTGCTGAGCAAATGACATTGAGGGGTTCAGTTTAAAATTTACTTTTTTAACGGACAAAGAATACTAATTCCTGCAGCCGGGCAGACTGTCGTAAGGTGACGAAATCGGTCACAGTCTCATGACAGGGCATTTGCCCTCCTGAATGACTAACACGTCAGATCTAGAGAATACTGTGATAACAGCTTTGAGCTGTGTTCCAGCATCAGTGACAAGGTTATCGTCCCCTTTACGAAGACGGTATTTAATCATTGTCATGGTGTATAAAATCATCTTGCCTAATAAATTCCCATTTGTCAAGTTAATATTACTAAAGTATTACATAGCTTGATCTAAAACATAGTATTCATATTGCTGTAATAGAATAAAACTCGTTTAAATAACTAGTAACTTAAGTTCATTTTGTATTTTATTATTAAAACATATTTTGTAATTAACGTTTGGTATCGATGTGCAAAACATATATTTATTTTATCTTTTATTTGTATTCCCAAAAACTCTATTCGTGAATAAACTCAACCATTATGGATTTTGATATTATGTATAAGGATGCAGATTGCGAGACACATGTTATAACAAATTTAAACATTATTTACATATAAAAGAAGTCATTAATATAACATCTGGTCAACTTACATGACAATAACACGATAGAAATAATTTTTAATTATTTTTTAAAATAATTAATGCCTTATTTGACTCACATTCACACTTACTACGTCATAGGTATCCTCGTACAATATCTATGAGCTTGTGACATTTCTTGGATGATAAAAATAATCTCAATTTTTATGATTGTTTGTTTTCTTATTATACCTAAAGAAAGAAAGAAAATATTCATTTAGGACAAGATACAAAAAGAGGTAATCTAAATCTATCTTAGTCTAAAAAAAAGCAAGTTATTGTTTAAGCATAAACTAAAACTTTACAAATATAATAATTACAAATGAAAGAAAACTGACACTTGTAACATTTGCTTCGCGATTGTAACGGTCTGATAGGGGTCCCATGGTTCCGTTTAATCTCGCGCGGCCATACCTGTCTGGGGTTTAATCTAGGATCGTAGGGCACCTGCGGTGGCGGGAGATATGGCTATGGGCTGTCCCCCGACGCCGCTCGCAACTCTACGATGTACCGTATTTTGTATAACCACTTATGACAATAGGGACGGCCCCAAATGGATAGTTGCGGAATACGCATGCTATGTACGGTGATCAAGAGTATCGGAGATGTATATTTTATCTCCATTAATTCTTGTATATGAATTTTGGAAGTCTTTTACGTGGCCCGCAAATAACTAATTAGGGATGGCAGTCAGGTGATATTTTGGTACTGGTTTGTCTCTGCAGATGGCCCATAAAAATGGCCCGGACTTTCGGAGGGCTTGCGTGGTACCATGGGAAGGCCAACACAAAGAGGGCCCTTGACAAATTTAATGTAAATGTGGCGTGACACTGAACGGCGATTATCCCTGTCTACACCATATAATAATGCACCCAAGGACAAGCCTCAGTAAGTGTAGAACTATTGTAGGGAATGAGAACAAAATGGGGACTATGGTGTGTGCCCGTCGCAATGTTCAAGGAACTTGGATAACATGGTCAGACAGTGACACGCTTCTTACTGCGTGGGCCCTAAAAATGTCGTACAAGATTGGCGAGGGACAATATGAGTGTAAGTGGCTAAGGAGTGTGGAGAGGTGGGCTGCAGATTCACCGAAGCTACTTCCGACATTATGCCGTTTATCACTCGACCCTTTGAGCTTGAGTCTTAGTTCTAGCGAACTTCACTCCCTGCCGGCGGCCTAAGGGAAGCACGGAGACGGGGGCCTTGTCTCGGCCTCCCGGAGTCGGGTTTGGTATCTGTTTATTATTATGTAAATAATGTTATATTTTCTTAAGTTTTTCGCGACTTGTATACATAATAGAACTACGTTTTAACGGTTTTAAGCGCGGTAATTTATTTGATTTTGGTTTATCCGACGTTTCGGCCGCTTTTCAGTGGCCGTGGTCACGGACGACAAAGATGACATTTGTCTAACGTGTATTGTTAAAGTTTTATTTAGCCTACCGCCAACTTGTTCATTTTAATTATTCAGTTTTAATTTTTTTATGGATATTATTTACTCTATGGGAGCCTAATATAATTTACCACCGCTTCACAACATGTTGTGGCTTGAAGAGAAGAAGCGGCGCAAGAAACTCTTCAGCAAACATGCCTAGTTCTAAAATTTTTATATAATATTAAAATGGGTGGAAGGAAAAATAAAAGAAATTATCAGTCGAGTTGGTTTGTTCCGTTGCAAAAAAGCGGCCGAAACGTCGGATAAACCAAAATCAAATAAATTACCGCGCTTAAAACCGTTAAAACGTAGTTTTATTATAAATATTGTTAGTTGTTTAATTTAGAATATTACTCAGAAATCGGCTTAGTATGTATTTTAGTCCAGGCCTCCAGGCACATTGAGAGGTTCGGTAGAAATGATCAACGATTATTGCTCTTGTCATTTGGCTAAAGAATCAGTAAAATATCACCGGCCTACAAAAGAAATAGGCTGCATTGACCAGACTTATCTACTCTTATGTATTTCGATGCAATTTGAGGTGCAAAACTGGTAAAAAGTTGCAGTCTTTGGTTAAACATTACAAGTATGATTTTGATGTCTTTTGATTCGCTGAATTTGAATGTCAAGCCAATAGGCCTTCGAAAATCCAAGTAAAATGCAAATAACCCCTGAAAATTGCTAAAAGTTATGAAAGATTGTAGTTATTATAATAAAAAAACAGTTTTTTTTTGCAATTTACTCAAAATTTTGAGGGTTTATGACATAACATAAGGGACGGTAAAAAGTACCTACAGTCATTTTTTTTGTGGGCCCGTGATATATTTAATGCAAATTATGGCATATAAAAAAAATGAATGGAATATTTTTTCAAGTTAAACTTCATTAGAATCGTTGTGATTTAAAAGTCGATGAAACGAAAAAGCGACACTAAAATGAGATTAACACGTAAATCTATAAGACTAAGCTTGCAAGGAATGAGATAGAATACATTATATTAAATCATTTAAACACTATGCTTATATATAGATAGAGTTGGAAATGTTTTGAAGTTCATCGTTAATACTTCAAATTTCGTGTTTTAAAGCTTAAACATATAATAACGACATAATATATGAAATGTGACGTCACAAAATTTAGAATCCTTTCATCCCTTGTCACACTTTGTTCCACTTCTACTGCGTGTGAACTCCACACACACATACATTTTTTTAATGATTATCTTTGATGAATCTTTGTCATTACTAACTCTAGATAGATTTCCTGTATTGCATAAATAGGTAAACAGCAGTACAATTATGTAGTGAGATATGCAATATAAATGCTTGAACTGTTGTCGGTCTGAATATTGCTTCAGCAACTCAGCAAGCTGCATTTCAGCCGAGTGATAAATAACTTCTGTTAATAAGTTTCATTCCTATCTGTGCTCGTTTCATGTTATGCGTTGTATTGTAGCTAGTAGGGTGGCGACATGTTCTCCTATTGCACTTTATTCATTTTGCAATATTCATTCATTCAGACATGCATTCCAGCATTTGACAGTTTTTGAAGTGAAACTTCTATATAGAGGGGGTCTTATGGAGTTTTGACTCACGAAAAGATGTCACAGTCACGTGATCACCGTCACTAATTCTTACATTTTTAAACTCGTGAATTTTGACTTGAAGTTTTACGGGCAGGTTTTCAAATTGCACAAGTACATTAACAATCTGCCCGTAAAACTTCAGGTTAAAATTTTGTTGCGATTCATTTTATCACTTGTCAGTTGAAGATTTTCCACTTGTCCGTTGCGATTCGTTTTCCACTTGTACGTTGCGATTCGTTTTTCCACTTGTCCGTTGCCATTCGTTTTTCCACTTGTCCGTTGCGATTCGTTTTGCCACTTATCCGTTGCTATTAGTTTTTCCACTTGTCCGTTGCGATTCGTTTTTCCACTTGTCCGTTGAAGTTTTTTTATCGGGCCTCCTCCGCCATAGTACAGGGCAGATGGTATTTTACTCTAATTTCTTATATACTTTTTTGAGGAAAATTAAGTCCCCGCACCAATTTTCTCTTTTGAAACTTCTTTAGTACTGTTTTTTTTTTAAATTTTAACTACTCTACGGACTCGAGTTCCGTACGTTTTTTTGAAGCTTTATTTCTAGATTTAATTTTTAAAATTTAACACGATTATTATTTTAGTTCTTGTGTGTGACATTAATTAATTTGTGTTTAAGTGTATGTATCTTACGAGTGACTTATTATATTAATTTATCCTAATTTTAATACTAAACTTATATTAGTGTAGAGTGTATCTGTTACATGCTGGTGTTGTGAGTGAGTGCATGTGCAGTGTGGGCCTTATGTCTATACTTATATATATTATCCTATCTTGTGCCATGTGTGTTGTTTTTTTTTCTGTGTCTGGGTTATTAATTTTTATACTCTGTGTGTCTTGGTTTGGTTGTGAAATGTGCGTGTAATGCAATGCGGTGATAGTGCGCGTTGGTTTGAGTGTGTGTATAAGTTTTGTTGTTTGTTTATGGCGTTGTGTGGTGTTCTAATTTATTGTTTAATTGTTGTGACATGAAAATTTTCAGTTCGTGTTAATGATGATGGATGGTTTAGGAGGGGGATTATTGGCCCTCCATTAGGCGTTGGACCACCGTCTTGTCTCTCATGCGTATCGCCATTTTTATATTGTAATCCCTGATCTCATCGGCTGTGGCTTTCTCCGCTTTGAGGACGAAGGTGGCGGTAGCGTCCTCTTCGCACATGGCTGTGTAGTAAATACATTTACCAGTGTGCCGCGAAATTGTCACGACCGCATGAGGGATGCTATTGTGCAGGTCCATCTTGTTGGATTTGGACCTTACGATCACCACTGTCTTGAAGGTAAGACCCTGGGCCTCGTGTATCGTTTGAACGCATGACCCTTCGCCCTTACCACAGTCTAGTTTTATTAGGCTCTCTTTCTCTGGCTGCGTGCGAGTTAGATAAAGAGTATTGGCACGTTCTGTGGGTATGCGCCCTCGCGAAGAATTGTTATGATTTGAAACTCGACGAAACGCTGTTTCGGCACAGGACAATGCTGAGTGCTAATACGGCTCATAATTTAAATTTGGACTGCATAATTTTTTTTGTGCCGCTACTATTCAAGCGTCAAATGTATGAGGAAGACGAGGACAACAATACATTAACGCCTCTACAGATATTCACATGACAAAGAGGGACAACATAACATGTACGACTGTTAACAAAATGAGGTGACCGAGGCCGATCACATCCGACTCTTAACGAACTAGAAGTTTTGTAGGAGACAAATGAGGGCTCGAATGAGGCTTCGAATGTACCTACTGCTGGTAATGGTACACACCATACAAATCTCCTCCCTTCACTTGAAGTGGTACATTGTATTGGCTTAGTACAAAATGTCATCTTACTTTTACGAACTCATTTTAAAATCATGTCCTAGCCAACTCTATTATTTATTTTCCTAAAACGCAATAAATTCAAATTTCCGACAATAAAACCTTCATTATCTTACTTGAACGATTACAAACAACTTTGTTTCGGAGAAGAACCCATATTTCTATATAGCCAGAACACCTGGCACGCGGTCTTTATCTTCCAGACAGATCTCAATACGAGGAATGGAAACAATAAACATTGACATTTGATAAACAGTGTTGCCAGCGTACGATCGCATGGCTATATTACCCGTAATCTTTGTTTTCTCGTTTCGGTTGGTTAAATATCTGTTATACCTTATTTTCTGTTAATTAAATTATTTGCTTGCTATTATTTATTATTTATCATTAGATAATAATACTATCCGCAAGAGTTAACTTGAGACCTGGCCGGAATACGCGCTCCCCTCCCGACCCCCGCCTTCTTACCGCTCTCGTCATCAACGCGTCAGTACCTCGCGCTTACGTCATCCGAGTAGTTTGCGTCTTGCGGGTTGTAAATCAATATTTACAATCCAACGATCAGTGTCCCAAAGTCAATAAATTTTTGTAATATCTTGTGTCTTTCTTACTTAAACTTTGGTTCTACCACATCTGATATTTTTGTATTGATCTCTGCTATATATAGTATCTATGTATATTGTTGCCTCATGTTTAACCATTGATGTAGCAATAAAAGAATTGTTATTTATTTTTCTTTTTTTATTATTGTTACATCAATGTGTTTAACCCACCAGACTGTTTCGTAATATAAGTACAATCAATTTTTCAGCGTATTTTATAACTGCAATTTTTTTTATTGCAGGAGTTCAGCAGACAGGCGGACGGGCCACTTGATGGAAAGCGGTTACCATCGCCTATGGATATTTGCAACACCAAACGTGCTACAAATTTTGCTCTCTTAAGGGAGACTGGAACCTGGTCACTAATGCCCGAACACAACTCAAGGTTGTTATGGCGACATACAGTTGGGGAAATGCCCTTCCACCTGGCTGTGGGTTGTTTTGTCGCTTCTTACGACAGGCCGCCCTGCCGCCGGAAATGACCACGTTTGCATTATTGTATTTGTAGCTGCTCCGTTTACTTTCGGAAATACTTGGCAACATCAGTCCGTATTGAGTTTTGTTTCGCAAAATACCGGTCTGTTGTTATACTTTACGGTTATGCCGTTGTTATGTTAATACTTTCTTATTTAATGTCGGTTAACTAAAGTTTGCTTGTTGGGGGAAATTCATCTCGTACTTTCTTGGAACATGTTTTTGGTATGTTTGGTTTGGTTTGAATTTTTTATTTATGAAGTAACTTATTTGTTAAATAAATTTCTGCTTTTGTTTCTGTTGTAACTATTAATTCCGATATATAAATAACTGGTAGCGCCCCGCGGTTTCACCCGCGTGCTGATGCAAAATCCTTATATTTTGGATAATTCAGACTATATCTTTATAAATTATAGCCTGTGTGTTATTCTGGTGTGTAAGCTATTAGTCCAGTCAATTTAGACATCCGAGGGTAAATTAATTCGCACCCAGCTCAAAATAGGTAGGATTGTTCAAAACACCATTATAAATTAAATCTAAAAAGTCCTCATCAATCCGATACCTGTAAAAAAAATTTACTCGGGCTCAAAGGTCACTAAAACGGGTTTTTCGCGATTTTTAGCAAAACGGTCAGTTTTATCATAAAATTAGCCCAGACAAATATTGTAGATCAGATAATTATCAATAGTAACTGCCGTAATACTTTGTTCGTAAGAGCCACCGTTTTTGAGATATAACGATTCTAAACGCTGGAAGAGTTTGCCAAGTAGTCTTGTTGGGAATTTTGTTTTGGTCAACAAAAAAGCGTTGTCTATGTATGTAATTATTTTACAATGAAGCCTGTATAATTGGGATCTCAAGGGACCTATAATTTTTATCACTTTTAGAGGCTTTTCATTTACCCAGTTTCCCATATAGGCAGGTTAACTTGACAGTTGTCTTATTTTTAAAGGGAGGTAGATTACGAACTCTCATAGTGGGAATTATGAGAGGTCGAAATCTACCATTTTCATGTAAAGAGGTGGAAAATTTTAATATGGAAAAGTTAATATAACGGAAGGGATAGACTGTCTGTAAACAAACGTGTCATAACTTGTATAAATTTGACAAATTGTCTCACTTATACGGGCTATTAAACATAACATTGAAAAAATCTACGAAATGAAATCTCAAATCAAATTAAATAATTAATTTATTTGCTTAAAAACATGCTTAGTAATAACAATAGATGACAATATGTTATTTTGTTTCACATGTTTTTACCCTTTCAGGCATGCAAATAGTAATTAAAAGTTGGAAATCAACTAATTAGCAAAAACAGACTGTAAAACCCACTCAATCCACAGGCATTATTAATTTTACTTTTTGTTCTAGAATTGTACCGTAATAATAGATAATATGTCAAGTGTAGAGTTATTCCATATAATACAATGGCAAAAATGTAAAAATGAAATATTAGAATAATAAAAAAATTACAAAGTATATTATTGTTACGAGTTACAGGACTGGAATTATAATGCTGTTGGAATTACTATAGAATTTATTAGAACTATACAAACACGTATAGCATATGTACTAATATAACTGGACAGAACCAGTACAAACTGCACGATTCAATAACACGCCCGTCCAAGGCAAGTCCGTCCCTAAATGTACACACGTCTTGCCTGTATCATACTCGTCGCTTGACTGCCTCACCCCTTCGCTCGGGCATTGTTTTATACTAAACTATACAATATGTCACGACACAATACTCGACCGTATAACAATAGTTTTTAAGAATCACACCTGGTTATTAGACTATCATAAACGGTTACAATACAATACACAGTTTTTCTAATTACACATTTTAAACACAAAGTAAACAAAAGAAGTCCAAATGCCGAAAGGTAATAAACTGAAGGTGTGCATTTACATTTGTGTATTGTCAAATTTAATCTAGAATTGGTCATCAAGATAAATTTTAACGTCGTAATAGCATTTTTCGGATAATATCTTTCTTTTCTTTTCTTTTTCTTGTCTCAGTTAAAGAGGTTTAAATTGCGAGTAAAACGAGTAGAGGTAGCTCAATGCGAAAGTCGCAAGAGTTCATTGTTATGATTAACAAGGTGATAACAGACAGAATGCGTTTTTAGATCATTTTCTCAACCATTTTTACAGTAGTTATACACACTTTATTGCGGTGAAAAAAATATATGTCAATCTTGATCATATTTCTGACGTAAACTTTGTACTCAGAACGCATTTACGATAAATTTTCTCGATAGAAAATAATTGCAAAGTAACCTCTAAACGAGTTATTCAATCTTGGTTATTGTTATTACTGTTAATCGTACATCGCTAAAATAAATAACAGTAACATATTATATTATAACAAATTCAATTATAGGTCTTTTATTGGGTTACTTAACTTAATTTGGAAGTAATTAATTATTTTATTAAAAATAACTGCAAAAATCCCGCCTGCCGGTCCCAATGTATGGAATTTATTAGATCGCTTTAGAGCGTCGGCTAATACGGACGCGCTGCTCTTCTCCACGACCGCCATTGAAAAATAATTTTAAATAAACGAAGGAGCAATAATAACAAGAATTTTGAAACGGTCGCAATATACTTATTTGGCGTATACGGTAGAGGTCTGGTCTAAATCACTAGCTGTGTGGGTTCGAACCCTACTAGTTTCACTTGATCTATAAGATCTTTTTTTTATAAGAAAGTTGATAAAATGCTCTTTTTCTCTTCCTAAATAATTTTATAAAATGCAATAAAAATACCATTCTAAATTTTTATATTTCATTTCATCTGGACTTTTATACTATTGACAATAAAACGTATTTAAATCAATCTTACCGGTAACATTAAAATTCGAAAGCGCCATCTATGATTCTTCACAGAAAATTACGTTGATACGTGGATAGTGGTAGAGTTATAAATATTACAAAACTTTTGATACTTTCTTCGATGTTATTGTGGTAGAGTGAGTTGATACTAGTACACGTACGATTAGAGTTCATGGTTCGAGTGCTCATTTCATTTGTCTCTCTAATTTTTTTATGTTTTATCTATTATAATTTATTTTAAAGTTCTTATCTATACAGATAAACAAATGGTTTGTTTGTAATGTCAAAATATAAACTAAAAAATTGGACCAGGAGATTCCAAAAATGCAAAGTGAAGTGCCTGTTTGAAATCTCAAAATAAATTAAAAAGAAATCGGACCAGGAGATTCCGAAAATGCTATTTATAGAATTTTTGTCTGTCTGTCTGTGTGTCTGGATGTTCCGGCTAATCTCGGACACAGCTGGATCGATTTTGACGTAATTTTAAATGGCAGATAGCTGATGTTATAAGAAGTACCTTAGGCTACGTTTTTAGGGTTCCACGAAAAAAATTCCAAAAGCATATTTGTCTTTCTGTTTGTTATCCTATTATGGTCAGACTATTGAACTGATTTGGATGAAACTGGGTACATATGTTATTTTAATATCGAGGGTGGCCAAGAACTACTTTTCATCCCGAAAAATGAGATAGTTTCCAATATGAAAATATATTTGGCCGAACGGGCCTAAATGATCAAACGGCCGAATGACACAAATGGTCGAATTGACCGAAACGACTGAAATGGCTGACATGGCCGAAATGGCTGAAATGGCTGAAATGGCCCTAATGACCGAAATGGCTGAAATGAATGAAATGGCTGAAATTGCCCAAATGGCCGAAATAGCTGAATTGACTGAAATGGCTGAAATGGCCGAAATGGTTTAAATGGCCCAAATGACCGAAATGGCCGAAATGACTAAAATGGCCGAAATGACTAAAATGGCCGAAATGGCCTAAGAGGCCCAAATGGCCGAAATGACCGCAATGGCCAAAATGACCAAAATGGCCGAAATGGCCTAAATGGCTGAAATGGCCCAAATGGTTGAAATGACTCAAATGGCTGAAATGGCCGAAATTACCGAAATGGCCTAAATGGCCAAAATCACTGAAATGGCCCAAATGGCTGAAATGACCGAAATGGCCGAAATGACTAAAATGGCCGAAATGGCCTAAAAGGCTCAAATGCCCGAAATGACCGAAATGGCCTAAATGGCCAAAATGACTGAAATGGCTGAAACTGCCCAAATGGCCGATATAGCTGAATTGCCTGAAATGGCTAAAATGGCCGAAATGGTTCAAATGGCCCAAAGGACCGAAATGGCCGAAATGGGTGAAATTACTGAAATGGCCCAAATGGCCAAAATGACTGAAATGCCCCAAATGGCCGAAATGGCTGAAATGACCAAAATGGGCGAAATGGCTGAAATGGCCGAAATTACCGAAATGGCCGAAATGGCTGAAATGGCCCTAATGGCCGAAATGACCAAAATGGCCCAAATGACCGAAATGGCTGAAATGGCCCAAATGGTTGAAATGACTGAAATGGCTGAAATGGCCGAAATTACCGAAATGGCCTAAATGGCCAAAATGACTGAAATGGCCTAAATGGCCAAAATGACTGAAATGGCCCAAATGGCTGAAATGACCGAAATGGCTGAAATGGCCGAAATTACCAAAATGGCCCAAATGACCGAAATGACTGAAATGGCCCAAATCGCTCAAATGACCGAAATGGCTAAATGACTGAAATGGCCCAAATGACCCAAATGGTTGAAATGACTGAAATGGCTGCAATGACCAAAATGAAAAATCACAAAAAACCTACCCCATTTTTTGGGATAACCCATAATATTGATTACATAAATCCATTATACCGAATTTTAACTAAATCGGTTCTGTAGTTTTTCCGTAAAAGGATAACAAACAAAAAGACAAATATATTTTTATCCCGGAAACTATTCCATATTTCGGGATAAAAGCAACCTATGTTCATTCTCAGCATCGAAAATATATATCAAATGAATTTCAGCCAAATCGGTCCAGTAGTTTTTCCGTGAAAACGGAACAAACAGACAGACAGTTACTTTCGCATTTATAATATCAATAGGGATAATATGAATTCATTGTTGTTCCATAATACAATGAAATGATTTTTATAACATTTACTTCTAAAAACTAATATCATTAGAATAAAGTTTAACTGTATCAAAATTAGTTACAAAAAGAGAAAAAAAAACCACCTGTGTGCGGGATCGAGTCTTCAACCTCCTCACTACCTTAGTATTAGAAAACCACTAGGCCAAACATGTTTAGTACCTCGTGTCGAATTTTCAATACGTATTATGCACGTGAACTTCTCTCACTTTATCATGTTTTGCCTCGCTTCCTCTTGTTCTCAGCCGCATGAATAGTGTGATATCGGTGCCGTGCAATGTTCGTTAGCTACGTATACACCTATTTATGTTACGTAGCGTATATTCGGTGATATACAATATTTTACCACACGCACGCACGCCTTAAATTGGCGCTGTCCCATCGAAGTAAACATTGGTTGCGCGGGGGTAAACTATGTGAAACGCCGATTTGAATTAGTAGTATACAGGCTCTTAAGAGGTTTCCCACATATCAAGGGCTTCCTCGTTCAGGTTTCACTGTATCTAGTTTCAATCCCAGTAAATACGAAACAGTTAAACGTATTTACATATAAAATATTATTACATGCCGACAAAGTGGAAGCACAACTGATTTATTACCTTTCCCGCATTTGTACTTCTTTTGTTTACTTTGTGTTTAAAATTTGTAATTAAGAAAAACATTATGTTGTTATTGTACTTGTTTTATGGCAGTCATTAGACAGGTGCGTCGAACTAATTCTTGTAAATGATTGTTTTGCGTCGAGATATATTGTATTTGTACAGGATAAAAGGAACGCCCGAACGGAGGGGTGAGGCAGTCAAGCGACGATTACGATGCAAACAAGACGTGTACATTGATAAGCTATATAGTATACGGGCTTCGCGCGTATTATTGAATCGTGCAGTTTGTACTGGTTGCGTCCTGTTATATTTGTACCTGTCTTATACGTGTTTGTATAGTTCTAATAAATTCTATAGTAATTCCAACGGCATTCCAATTCGATTCCTGTAGCTTGTAGCAATATGTTACTTGACATCTATATAAAAATGTCGCGCAAATGACTCGTTCTTGTAAAGGAATACGTAGAAATGCCCATTAGGATGTTTCACGTAAAACGTCTGCCCCTGATATAAGTGAATGTTCATTGTAGCGTGAAAGACTTGGCAATTGTCATAGAATTATCATGTGGGTTCAGCAACGAGGGCAGTGCGATGGGGTGTGAAGTGGGACCATAAATGGGACAATATGGGAACGTAATGGAAATGGGAAACGGCTGGATGGCTCTCGGGGAATTTAACCCAGTTGCTTGAGTTTCGTTTCTTGGTTTTGTTTTGTTAAATTGTATGATAGAATATTTTCTGTTATAATTAAATATTCGTATCTATAACGGTCACGGTATTGTTACGTGCGAGTGCGGGTAAACACTTAGGACTGGAATTAAACATTTTTTTTTAGAAGCTTTCTATTAACTTGTAATGGATGTATGTATGTAACAGTAGATCAATAAGTTCCGGGACTGACACATGGATGGCGTTGCCAACAAAAGTTCAGTATTATTTTTCATGAGTACCAACCTTCAAAAGATATCTGTCAAAATATCATGATATTCTGATGTTTGGTCCACGAGTTAGCAAGCAAACTCAGTAATGGCTTGAAAAGTGTTACAAGGACTCTGCTCCATCAAATCAACCATTTGTCGGTGGTATGCTGAGTTGAAACGTGGTCGTACAGACTCTGAAGATGCTGAACGCTCCGGCCGGCCAAGTGAGGTGGTTCAACCGGAAACCATCAAAAAACTCCGCCAAATCTTTTTTGAAAACCGTAAATTAAAATTGCGTGAGATAGCTGACATCTTAAAGATATCAAACGGCAGTGTGTACGCTATTTTGCATGAAGCTGTTGTCAAAGTGGGTGCCGCGTTTGCTCACGGCGGATCAAAAACGACAACGTGTCGTTGATTCCAGTCGCTGTTTGGAGCTAAGAGTTATGCTTCGAATTGCATCCACACCCACCATATTCACCGAATCTGGCCTCCAGCGACTTCTACCTGTTTGCAGACCTCAAAAAATGCTCTAAGGAAAGAGATTCTACTCCAACGAAGGAGTCATCGCCGAAACGAATGTTTATTTCGGGGCCAAAGATGAATCGTTCTAAAAGAAAGGTATTGAAATGTTAGAGAAGCGCTGAACTGATTGTTTTGCTCTTGAAGGACTATGTTGATGAATAAAGTGAAATTTTCCCAAAAAAATGTGTTCTTCTTGGTTAGTCCCGGGACTTATTGATCCACGTAATAAGTTCGGGTGGAATCTTGCAAGCTAAATTTGACCAACTTCCCGGTATCCAATTGGGCTGAAATTTTTCAAGCATATGTAAATCGCGTGACAATGCAATAATATGGTACCATGGAGCTGATCTGATCATGAAGTCGGAAGGTGGCCATAGGAACTCTTGTACTAAACAAGATAGACTCGTCGTGTTTGGGGTCGTTTTACTTGTCTTGGCTAGCACTCTGCTGCTACATGATATCCAGGATCTCAAATGTTTGTATTTAAAAACCTTTTTACAAAAGCTTATTTAAATTAAATGCTTTTATTAACTTACACAGCCTTAGGTGATTTATCTCCGCAGGGTTGCCCCTACACGCACAATAATTACGTCGCACTGTCACCACGATAAGGTATTCCACTCACAATACCGCCGACAAAATTGCGTAGACTACCTCCTGCTACTGCGGTACTCACCTTCTAATTCACTAAACTGCCCACTAAACTCGTCACTGTCTTCATACTAAACTTCTCTTCCAACTCTTTCGTATCGCACTTGTCGCTTAAAAGTCTTGAACTGAACTCAACTCGGTAGGCGCGCCTTACGCTATATACCCGAAAGAATGTTCTGGAAACCATAATTTCGATTTTCTTTTCATTATTCTTTTATTAACTATCTATCCCTTTCTAAAATATACCTGTCCTTAACCATTAAAATATCTTGGCACGAGCTATGCTATATCTTATACATGCTGCAGCATTCGTACCTGGTGGGGTTCGCTCTACTTATTCCCATAAGTCCTCTGTTATAAGGAATAACTCCATTTGTACTTTCCACGTAAAGTAATTCGCCGACCCACTGCTCAAAATTAGGAATGCTAATTCTCGTACCTGCCATCCTTGTATCAGTTTTTGGTTATCTCAGTCTACACAATTTTAACTGATGGCTGCAATGCCGTTTATGCATTGATTTGCCAATGTCGTGTGATAAAGGCATCTTATGGTACACGATTGACGACAGACATGACGGGACAAAAGAATACATGAGCAAGACGTGGTGTCAAAAATATTCAAATATAACTTGACATCAGTGTCAAGTTACAGATCTCATTTTAACAAGTCTTAACCGATTTGATGCGAGACTTGCCTTTCGAGCTCGGTGTCTTGTATTTTGTTTACACACAGTCGTCACTATTCAATGACAGCTGAGGCGATTATCGCCCGTCTACATACGATTTTTAGTTTATATGATAATAATTTTTTTCTTGCTTTCGTCAATCGTATCTTGGAGATAAGAAACTCTCTCATGTAATGGTCCTTAATTGTATAACAATTTCTACATGTATTAAAAGAAAAAAGACTAAAATAGATAAATTATGTTGAAAAGATTTCTTTTAGCTAGACGTGTTGGTGGGGATTTTGTTGCCCGTTCTTCTCCTTTGAACAGCTATAACACCTTAGAATAACACATTGCGAAGCGGTGTATATAAAATAGGAAGTAAATTTTGACTAACGTGTTTGACCTTCACAAAGTCTTCTTCAGTGGAACTTAATAAAAGCTTTTAAATTTGAATCTGCTTTACATGTTATCAAGTATATTAATTAAAATTTTGTTACGAAACAATTTTTAAAATTTTACAGATTCTCAAAAGCCAGTTAGTAATCGAAATTTGTAAAATAAACAAAGTAAGTTTTAAGTGTATGCACCATTTTCAAACTGGAATTCTTAAGTAATGCATAATATACGGACGCATGCCACAAACAAAAGATTTCAGGGCTGAACGTATTTTGCTTTAAGAAAGTATTGGTAGATAGATAGACTACACTTTATTGCTCACCAAATACGCAATTGCAAAACAAAAAAATGTACGATTACAACATTGTCATGGTAAAAACAACAGGCGGCCTTATCGTTAAAGCAATAATTTCCAGACAAACTAATATCATATATTAATCAGAAGATGTAGATGGTGCAGAGCATTACACAGGACAGAACTTAAGTGCATATACATTAACTATTTTATTTTATATTTATAAGATATATATTGTTACGAGTTGCAGGACTCGAATTAAAATGCCGTTAGAATTATTATAGAGTTTATTAGAACTATACAAACTCGTATAACACAGGTACAAATATAACCGAACACAACAAGTCCAAACGTAATGCAGAAATTCGTAATTCAATAACACGCGCAAAGTCCGTCACTAAATAGATTACCGAATGTACACAAGTCTTGCTTGGCTCGTAGTTATCGCTCGACTGCCTCGTCCCTGATTCGAGGCTTGCTTTATACTGCACAGAGGCAATATGTCTGCCCAGCCGCGTGGACCGAATTTCCTAGAATCAGTTTGTACTGTAAATTCGACACACCTGGCTAATGACTGCCATATAAGATTACAATACACAATGGGCTATTTTCTAATCACAAATTTTAAACACAAAATAAACAAAAAAGTCCAAATGCCGAAAGGTAATAAAATGTGTTTCTACAGGTATATTGTCTTTGTCGGCGTCTAGGTCGTAACAATATTTTATTTGTTAATAGTATAAAAAGAATTAGGCATGATTATTTAACAAAAAGTAGTGTTTTCTGTGTGAGTTCTTATCTTTTGTTCTTGTTCTTATCTGCATTGCCTTCGTGGGAAACAACTTATTTTGTTTCGTTTGCACTCCACTTTTGACGTTTTGCGGTAATAGGAGCCTTAATAGAAACCTGATGCAAATGAATGTATACTATAATATAGGAAGTAGCTGTCAGTCAAGTTGGTTTCAGTCTGCCAATATGTGAACATGAAATTGTTTTGTTGTGTTGCAGAACACAGCCCTATAAATGTTGGCATGATTTCAGAGTCTGTTTGAAGCGTTCCCCGTTTTATACATCGCTCGGATCTGTCCTGTTCTCTTGCCGATTGCAGCTTTTGTTTTAGTTTTCACACCTCTATGGGTAAGGTAAATGTTTCTTGTTTTCTTTTGATACAAAAGTGGGTTTATTATTTATTTTTACAGTTGCCTATAAAAAAAATATATATTTTGCATTTTTGGAGTGATAACTTCTTATGGGAGGGTAAACCGCTTCGTTACGTAACGCGTTACGGTGTCACTCTGTCTGGCTTTCCTTTCTCTCATGCAAGTTATCACTTCAATCGGGCGTCCCGAGACGTACACTTTTTTTATATTGCAGGAGTTCGAAGACAGGCAGACGGGCCACTTGATGGAAAGCGGTTACCATCGCCTATAGACATTTACAACTCCAACGGTGCTACAAATCAGTGCCGTAAATAGCCTTTTATGCGCCCTGTGCGAGCTTCTATAACTCCACCCCTTGTTTTTTTTTTGATATTATAGGTATCCTAAGGCAATGCTATGTATAGGCCGACTTTATTTCATTCAGGCATAAAATGACTCACAAGGACCTTGGTGTCGGTGGGTTAATAATCTAATATTTTGATAGAAATCTGATTCGAAAACGCTTCGAAAAAAATATGAACGCCATGTTTTGTCTAATTTAACAGATGTTTTTGACGATACTGGTTTGTAGCGGGAACTTATCAGGAGTAACAAAATAACAGTATTGCCTGGTCTGGCGATTTTTGCGCCCCCCAGAGTCTACGCCCTGTGCCTGGGCACCAGTGGCACCGCTCTATTCACGGCACTGCTACAAATATGCTGCTGCTCTCTTAAAGGAGACTGGAACCTGGTCACTAATGCCGAAACACAACTCAAGGTTGTTATGGCGGCATACTCTAGAAGAGGGGTGGTAGCCATCCAGTCGGGCAAATACCCTACCTCCTGGCATTCCACGAATTATTGAGGGTTTCATAGAGATCACAAACGTCGAGTATTTTCATCATTAGTTTATGAAACTGTAAAAACGAATATAATCTAAAATACCCTTACCTCGAAAACTATTTACGGTATATTGTTCAAAACAATTTTGCTCATAGTATTTTGAAACCACTACAATATTTTTCAATATTTTAGAAGGGTCAATATATATTTTTTTTCGAGTTTGAAAAGTAATATAAATATTCACTTTATCCACAGACATGAATAAAATAGAAATCCACAAAGGCTTAATTATTATAGTTATAACTTCTAGTCAAATTGCATCCATAATAGACTACCTATAAAATAATAACAATAATAAATGTTTATATATATTATCCTTTAGTATTGTAAAATTTAACAAAAATAGAGACATACAAGAAACGTAATTAGTAAACAGTAAAGATGTGTTAGTTTCAAATACGACTATGGAATTTAACATAAGTAGATATACCTTTGACCCTCAAACTGGGAACACTGTGTTTTGAGTCAATGGAAGGTACCCGTCATCTATATAATTAAAAAACATATTTATAGCTCTTAGGTAAGTAATTAATGTAACATTTACTTATCCATCTAAAACATAAATGTTGTTTATCCATCCATAATTTCCAGACGCTTTACTAATTTTCACGAAAAACTTTTTATAGACAACTGAATAACATGATATTTTACTATAGGGAATATTCCTTATCTCCCCAGAAACACTCTATCCCTAAATTGCAGTTTTCCAGTTCACTAACCTTCTGCCACGGTACCCTAGAAACTCATCTGTCAAAGATGATGACACGACGTCAAGCGCACGCACTTGGGGAACAACTAACTTCAACAGTCTGACAATTGGGAGCTAAAGGAAAATCACCCAAAAGACCACCTTAATATGTTTGACGAAGATTGATTTTCACATGCTCAAGAACTAAGGTAGAAAATAGGTCAAGTGCCTACTTAGTTCGGTAATAATTCGTTATATTATTAAGGCTTTGTGTTTTGTAACACGAGAGCTTGAGTAACTTGAGAAGGTTCGGTAATTAGAAAAAGTTTAGGAAAGTTAAAAAGTTGGTAACTGAACGCTTGAATTTGATATGGAAAGGATTTCGTATTGGGTTTTGTTTCGAAATTTAGGGTCTTGTTTTACCCATTCTATATATATATATATATATATATATATATATATATAATGTCGTAGAACGGCCTCGTTCTCACGACATCTTTAGTTATTGCAGGTTTAGTGGGCGTCATCAGGATAAAATGCGATCATAAAACACAATAGCCATGGTTTATACACTTTTAATTTAGATTTGATCAACATTATGACATAGTTTAACCGAGCAGCGGGTTCAGGGCACCCGCTCATACTTCCAGCTTCAATACTTTCTTTAAAATACTCCATGGTCCAACTCGACCTGTTGCCACCAACCGAATGTGCCACAAAAACTCCTCAGTCTACCCAAGTAGATATTACTCAAAGTATAGAGGGCGCTGACCCCGCTCAAGACATGCTCTGCTCTCATTGGTCGTTTATTAAATTACAATATTCATAACTTTTATTAGGTTAGAACGATCTTTAAGTTATAGAAACATTTAACAAATCTAATTAAATTACATTAAGAATTTTAGAAGTAATTAAAATGTAAACAAATGATATTGTGCGTTATACATCCAAATAATAATCCATCCAACTATAACTTCCCTCCGACATATATATATATATATATATATATATATATATATATATATATATATATATATATATATGTTTGTATAAATATTGTCACGCCTGTTTCCCATCGCTGTAGGGGTAGGCAGAGACGATGGATTTCCACCTTCTATGAGTCTGACAAACACTTTTCGCTTCATCAACTTTAATTAATCTCTTCAAACATACACGCTTATTTAAAGTCTTCGATCAACAATCATACTGATCGAAGTTTAAAGTGCTTTTTATTTGACCTTACTTCAAAATACCTTCAATTTGATCATGGTGAGTATGTCGCAGTCGCCCGGCACCGACTTTATCACTCACATTAGTGTCATATACTTGTTACATGATTATGCTTTCATTCATTCTTTCTGCATGAAACCGGCTTATACATTTCTTTTTCAACTTGTGTCACTACATCCTGTTTCAATCCACAATCTTTCTTTCTTATAATATCACTTACATTAACCTCAAATATATTTTAAATTTTAAATATACTTCTCAAGGCTCTCATTTCAAATGCCTTTATCTTTTTCCATACGCAACTTTCACTGCCATACATTAGCGTTGGTAATGTATGGTCACATAACCTAACACTTCTTGATGAACAGCCAGGCGAGTGATGCATGCAGAAAGAGTTCACAGTGTCTTGAGGTCCGGCAGTTGTTTTTTACTGGCTTTTTTTACGTCTACCAACAAAAAATCTAAAGATAAATTGTCGAATTCTGTATACCACTCAAATGTTAATTATGATTAACTACGTAATAATTACGTTTCAATTAATCAATCAGTGCTGAAACCAGTGAGACGTACACACATAAATTATATTTAGGATATGTTCTCTCTCATTACGCTGTCTGGGGTGGAGCTTCAGTGCGTAAAATTACCCTTTTCCGTAAATAGTAATTCTATTTAAATTGTGGTGTGGTAGCGTAATGACTAGCACACGCGTCCCAAACTCAAAGGGTGCGGGTTCGATCATTGCTAGACCCCATGTACCACTGATTTAATGTGTATTGTTACGTACGAGCGGGGGTACGCACTTATGGATTGGAAGAAAACACCAGTTTTTAATTTAAAAGCTTTTATTGACTTACTCAGCCGCACGTAGTACCTGTCTGCAGGGTTGCCCCTATACGCACGACCAACGATTCACAGTCCCGATGATAAGTTGTCACACCCTCAATACCGTCGCCGATATTGCGTGGACCACCTCCGATATTATCGCGGGTAGCTTGCGTCTGGTTCCTCTTTCGAACTGCGCTACACAGCTCCTTCACGTATCTGTCCACCAAACTTGTTGCTAAATTCACCACTTAATTCGTCTCTGTAGTCTATTAACCTTCTCTAATAACTCTTTAGTATCGCACTTGTCGTTTCACCGTCTTGGACTGAACTCAACTATAACTCTTAACTTTCAACTCTAAACTGCCCGGTATTTTTTTTTTTTTTTATTTGACTTGACTTTATGTTGTTGGTCCGAAGACCTCACAACTTTACCGGGGTCTTTGGGGCGAGCACCTTCGCTAGGCGAAGGCGCTCGAGCCCGGGGGCAACTTGCTTGAGGGAGCTCCCTAGGGAGTTTTACCTCGGCTGGACTGTTGCCATGAGAGGGGGATGAATCTGATGATGCCCGCCAATGGGCGACACAATGAACTAATTGAGAACGGGCGTCGGGTAATATAAAGCCCGAGAAGAAGGATCCCGGCGGAGCGGGATCGGCGGTTCGCGGCGGCCTACGCTATCTTATTGCCGTTTCGCGACGTGTTATGGCTGGGAAAGAAGAAACGGCGAAAGAAACTTCCCAGCAACACGCCTAGTCTATCCTGTGGGGGGGCTATGTCTCCTGGCGTCCCTCTCGAGGACGTGGAGAGATCGTGATTGGCGTTGTCTGAGACGCCGCCGTCTATGTCTGTCTGTCGGTGCCTGCCAGCCTGCCGTCCTAACCGCGGGCGGGCTGATCCGGGCCAGCCGTTTTGTAATAGCGTCGACCTTGTCCGTAAGGACATTACGCGGTCGTCGCACGGGAGCCTTTCGCCGAGGCTTGTAATCGGACGCGGACACGACGAGCGGATTTCGATGGTGCGGCGCGAGATCGAAATACTTACGCGAGAGCGACGTAATGTAGTTTTTGATGGAGGGAAGCTCCAGATCGCGGTGGAGGTCGACGTTACGCATATAGAGGGGAGCACCGACGGCTCTGCGCATGAATTTATTCTGCACGATTTGCAGTTTATTTAAATGGGTAGGCTTGGCATGGCCGAATACCACACTCGCATATGTCATGATCGGGCGGATGCATGTTTTATATAGAGTAAGCTTGTGTCTGAGGGACATTTTGCTTCGGTTATCTATCATGGGTGCTAGACGACCCATCACAAATCGCGCTCTATTTCGGACTATAGTGATATGCTCGTTGAAGCGCAAGTTCTGATCTAGGGTGACACCCAGGTATTTGGTGTGCTTTGCCCAGGGAATTTCTTGGTCATAGAGCGAGATGGCTTTTAGGCGAAGGGAAGCGCGTTTGGGGGAGCGAAGCGTGCCCGGGGAAAAGAACATTGCTGCGCTCTTCTCCGGGTTCACCTCTATCCTCCATTTACGAAACCATTTGCCTAGCTCTGTGACAGCTACCTGCAGCCGGACGCAGGCCATTTGTCTGTTCTTATCTGATGTATAGAGTGCGGTGTCATCCGCGAAGAGGGCCAGCTCCACATCTGGAGTTTTTGGGATGTCGCTGGTAAACAACGTGAAGAGTAGTGGGGACAGGGCCGAGCCCTGTGGTACTGCCCGGTAGGCGCGCCTTACGCTGTTTATATACCCGGAAGAATTTTCTAGAACCCCTCTATCTATCTCTGTCTTTTCTTTCCCGAACATTCTGTTCGGGAACTTTCGTTTATACATCTATCCCTTTCTAACATCTATCTATCTCTTTCTCTCTTTTGTCGTCTATCTCTTTCTAACATCTATCTATCTCTTTCTTTCGTTTATCGTCTATCTTTTTCTAAATATATCCGTCCTTGTCTTTTCGTTCTAGATTTTTCTAGAGTTTTCCAAAAGTTCTAAAACTAGCTAGATGGTTCCACCATCGTTCGCCACACTATATTGTTACACGCCAACAAAGTAAATGCACACCTGGTTTCCCTAAATGTCCCGCATTTGTAGTTATTTTGTTTACTTTGTGTTTAAAACTTGCAATTAGACAATAGCCTATTGTTATTGTACTCGTTTATAGCCGCGGGTGTGCAGAATACGTTTTCTTGGAGAAATTCAGCCCACGCGGTCGGGTGTTTTATTGTATAGTTAGTATAAAACAATGTCCGAACGGAAGGGTGAGGCAGTCAAAGCGAGCGACATGCGAGGCAAAACGTGTGTACATTTAGTGACGGACTTTTCGCGTGTTATTGAATTGTGCAATACATTTGGACTTAATGCAGCAAGTTATATTTGTACCTGTGTTATACTTACGTGTTTGTATAGTTCTAATAAATTCTATAGTAATTGCAACGGCATTTTAATTCGAGTCCGGTAACTCGTAACAATATTGTTACATTTACCACATGCTTATAACGATGAAGGAAAATATCGTAACGCAACCTGCAGATCGAGATAACCGATGTGTCAAACCTGCCAAGCCGCCATGGACAATTCGGTATCAGATTCGGTAATGCGTGACTTTGTCTATCGATTCCAATTTTTAATTGTATCATCATCGGTAGTTCACGTAATTATTAAAGGAAATTAATTTGATATAGAAGACGGTGATCTGGGCTCAGTATTCTACTTATAGTCTTGAGGGACTATGGGTAGAATACAATACAAATAAGTTAAGTTTTCTTACATTGTATTCAATAATATGTAATCAATAATAAATTATATTTGATATATGCCAAATGTGGCCTTATAGAATGGCCGAACTATAGTATAGACTTTTTGTATAGTAGACTTAATTAAATTTATATGCCTTATTCAAATTAAAAGTTTTTATTCAAAATAAGTTCCACAACACTTTGTGAAGGTCATACATGGAAGTCAACATTTAAATCTACTTCCTATTCTATGTAAACCGCTTCGCAATGTGTTATCGCTATTCAAAGGAGAAGAAGCGGCAAGAAACTATCTAGCTACGTCTAGCAAAAAAAAATTTTTCATCATAATTATGTATGAATTATACATAATTATGATGAAAAAATTTCAGGCTCTTTTAAATAAAATATATATAGAAGTTGTATTACAATTTGTTATCAAAGACTGAATGGAGCTGTAACAAATAAAAAAATTCACCGTCGCAATAATAACATACTAAGAATTCAAAAAATGTACACATGTAAAAATGTACTTCTCTAGAAGACACCAAAAGTAGATGTAGTAAAATAAGGCCGCCATTTTATCATCTATAATTAACTGAATACAAGCCTTCACAATCTCTAGCACTCGAGAACATTAAGAAAGAATAAAGACGAGATCCGAGACAATTTTAATTATGTCCACTGGGGCTCATTATCTGAAGTGACAGTCTTGACTGAGAGCTCGTAGATTACACAGGGGTACAGAACAGAAAATCGGTTCCAAAATAACTCATAAACCAAAATGCACCTTGTTACCAAATGCAAAATGTACTTACTAGTGTAACACAGGGGTTTTAGCTTTAGCAGCATCCTCCACCAAAGTGAAATGATGTACTACTGTTCACGATGTCAAAGCAAGACAATTCACTGATATCCGCTATGCACGATTTTTCCGTGACCTCAATTAAAATCTATTACAATCTTAATCATCTTAATATCTAAACCTACCTTAAAATATTTAAACTGCTGAACTAGCTATTTTTTTAGAATTTTTCCACTCGTATTTTAGAAGAGAAGAGAAAGCGGGCACTATTTATAATTTTGCAAGCGAATACGTCCCTCCATTGGCTTTGCTATTTAGCTAAGCCGTCTTGATCGGTGTGATATCACGCTCTCACTGAATATGGGCGTGAAACGCCTAGCCTTGAGCTGATAAGTGTTTTGTGCGATGAGTGCAGGTCCCGATGGTCCAGGAAAAAACAAACACCTTTGACTTATTATACAGATTGAAGCTGTTGCCCTCTTAAAAATAGTATAGGTGTCTTTTTCTTGCAAATGTTATACAGGAAACATTTACCAGGATTTAGATCTAACTGCTTTGACTTTCATATCATAGGTATTTAAGATAAATGAATTAATGAAATAGATCCCCATATCGAAGATAAATATTAAAAAGAGAAAGTGACCTAGCAATGAACCTTGCGGTACTCCGCTTGGAATATGCATCTTTCTGGATATGTAATTTCCTATAACAACGGCTTGATTGTGATTGTGAATATAGGAGCTAAACTATATTAAGAGATCGTCTTATATACCAGAGTTACATTATTTGCCAATTAGAATTTCATGGTTGATACAGGGGAATACTTTACCAGAATCTGTATGTATAACTTCAGCAGATCCCCTATTTATAGTGTCCGTTATAAATTCATTAAAAAGTATCAAATTACTGACATTTGCCCTTTCTTTTAAGAAGAAACCATGTTATAGAATCGGAAAACTAGTTTTTAAGGCATACTCTACTCGTATTAATTATAGTCTTGAAAGATTATAGGATAAATACAATATAACTAAGTTTTCTTTATAGTATTAGTTTATAATAATGTTATACACCGACAAAGAAACGCGCACCTGGTTTGTTGCCTCTCCCGTATTAGGATTTCTTTTGTTTACTTTGTATTTAAAAATTGCAATCAGACAATAGCCTATTGTTATTTTTTTCGACTTTGTTGGCCGTTCGCAGGAATAATTAACCAGGTGTGCCAATTACTGTTTCTCGGAAACCACAGTGCACATGGTCGATTTTTTGTACTGTATAGTTAGTATAAAACAATGCCCGGAGGGGTTGGGCAGTCAAGCGAGGATTACGATATGAGCAAGACGTAGATTCGATGAGCGATATAGTGACGGACTTTACGCGTGTTATTAAATCGTGCAGTTGTACTAGTAGTGTATAAACTTGACCCTCTGGGTCTGTCCTTTGATATCTAGTCAGAGGAGAAACTTTTTATAAGAAAACCGCTCGTGTAAGACGCCCTTATCTGCGCTTTGGATGTCCCTAGCTCCCTCTATCATGATTGTTACAACTTTTTGCATTCAAATTTTTGTTTGGAAGTTTGATTTATGTTTAATAAGATTTCGGCTTACTGTGAAATGATTTAAGTTATTATCTGTTGTCGTACTGCCATTTTGGAGATTGGAGAATATCTTTATTAATATATATCTTATAAATAACTTCGTTTATTTAGTTCGCATTTGTCATAAACATTCGCAATACACCTACAAGTTGTGCATTCGGCGATAACTATTAATGGTACTTGTTTGCCTTGCATTTCTACTTGAGATATGTATATTTATATTTTGGCCAATTAAAGTAATAACATTATAAATCATAGCTTATGTGTCATTCTGATGTGGGAACCACTTTCCTATTTATCCTTGCAGGAACGGAAATATAATACGAATCCCTACGGTAGGGTTGCCTGTTGTAAAGGTGACGAAAAACCCATAGTCAGGTGAAAGGGCATTTGCCCATCTGGATACCCGCCACCCTTGGTCGAGGGCTTCCTGTCATAACAACCTTCAAATTCAAAAGTTTTTGTTCAAAATAAGTTTCACTGGAGAACACTTTTTGAATGTCATACATATAAGTTAAAATTTATTTTTTCTTCCAATTCCATGTACACCGTTTCGCAACGTGTTATTGCTGTTAAGGAGAAGAAGCGGCAAGAAACTCCCCAGCAACACGTCCAACTAAACATAGTTTCTCTTTACATTTCTTATTCTATTTATATATCAAGTTCTATTTTTTTTTAATAAGTTTTATACAGAAGTATGTTACAGAATTACTTTTTGAAGAATTAACGGAGTCGTAGCAAACAGTGCATACTCAATAAGACCAAGACACCTGGAGTTGTGTTCTGGCATCAGTGGCCAAGTTCCAGACCAGCAGCACATGGCAGCACCTGTGGTGTTACAATGGCCATAGGCGGCAATAACAACTTCCCTATGCAATATTTCGCAGTATATTGGTCTAGCTAAGCAACTAATTATAACATTGGTGGATTTTGTTACGTAAAAATATTAATGTAAGTAGACCCGTTTCAAACAAATTTTGAAACATGTAATAAACTTCTTCTAACCACGATTCCCCTAGCAGTCGGACAACCCAAAATTAAACATGTTCTAATTATCTGGGGTCAGAGAAGAATATATTAATATTTATTTAGAATTTTAGCCTTACCAATTAGTGACGTTATTTACCTACCACTACTCGGTTCCTATATCTAGCTCTCCATTAATTTGTCTTACTACTGGTCACAAATTGACCTAAACTTCATCTTATTGAATTGAATATATAGTAAGATAATCTAAAGTCTAGTTACGGTTCTGACAGAATTTATTACGCAGTTTCTTCTTAGGGTTTTGCAGCCAATTGGTGAAATTGGTCCCTTTATAATATCATCATGTTTGTTCGTCTGTCCGTATTTCCGTCTTTCTTCGCATGTGACAGACATGTTTGGTACATGCCAGAATTTCTTCATCCCATATATGCGACTGTGACCATTGAACTGAATGAACTGTGCCATGTATTTCTTTAACACCTACATTTATGCAAGAATAAATATTTCCTTTACATTTCACCACTTTCCATTAGGTTGGTCGTCTGCCTGTTGGCCAGCATTGTTATATCAAAATAAAACTTTTCACAGCACACAGGTGATGAAACTACGCTGAGTTATTATAAGAAATTACCATAGTGACGTCACACACGTACTCGGGTTTCTTCGAGAATTGTCGGCGTGTTTTCGGTACTCGGGTACTTTGAGATCAAATATTTATTTATAATTTCATATAGCTTTTAATTATAGCGATAAAATAAAATAATAATAAAAACTGGAGAGGTGTCAAGGGACACCCGGATGGAACGAAGTTCCTATCGATTAATTAGTGAAGGAATTGTAATAAAATTTTTGAAGTGAAACTTCTATATAGAGGGGGTCTTATGGAGTTTTGACTCACGAAAAGATGTCACAGTCACGTGATCACCGTCACTAATTCTTACATTTTTAAACTCGTGATATCTTTCGAATGGAATGTCCGAATTGAATAATTCAAAAAGTTATATAAAGGTATTGAAGCAGTCTTGAATATGAAGTAATTTATTTTGATAAGGATTAATATCAAGATACAAATAAAAAGCCTTTTCTAGCGGCGGCATTTTAATTAATTTTTTATAATAAAAAACGCTTATTGTGGCATAACTATAATAGTTAGATATATGTTGTTGCGATACTTTTTGTAAATAATGATGTGTTCTACAAAGTCGTAGTACATTATTTTATTTTATCATCAATAGTTTTCGCAGCGCACGCGATTTTAGGTATTTTTTTTATACCTTGGACTACATTATTGGAGTTTTAGTAATGATCCCTAATTTTTTTGTAAATATAATATACCCTATGTCACCCGGGGATAGCGTAGCTTGCCAACAGTGAAAGAATTTTTCAAATCGGTTCAGTAATTTCGAAGCCTCTTCATGCAAGCAAAAACCAATCTTATCTTTCCTCTTTATAATATTAGTCTAGATATTCATAAATATATTTATTATAAAATTAATTAGATATTTGCATATTATAAAAAGCGTAAGATTTTGCGCTGGGAGTTGCTTAATAAAATTGGGAGCTGGGTTGCCCTAAAAAGCGCTATATCTAGCTTCGAAAGCGCTAAAGTGGCAGACTTGGTGAGCCGAGCCAAGCGCCGGGGAAGTCCCGCAAACGAGAAAGCGAGCGAGAGAGCGAGCGAGGATATACCTCGTTCTCCGACGACCTCGTCCCTCTAATACCTAAAATCGCATTCTGCGCATCGGAAAGTGGGATGTTCCAATAAGAAAACAAATTAACAACTATAAAACTTTGCCAACGGTTCAGTTTTTCGAAAGTCACAACGAGGTGAACGACAAAAGTGTTGACAGAAAAAAATTGTCGGTGCGTGTGTAGTGTATTACACTATACAGACAACATATATATCGGAGCTACATCTGCTCTGTTGGTATTCTCCGCGGTGTGTAAGTATATTTTTTTTGTAAACATAATATACCCCATGTCACCCGGGGATAGCGTAGCTTGCCAACAGTGAAAAAAAATTTCAAATCGGTTCAGTAGTTTCAGAGCTTCTTCAATGCATACAAACAATCTAATCTTTCCTCTTAATAATATTAGTCCAGATTTTAATATATTTACTTTTTTTATATAAGATTGTGTTAGATTTGACAGTCTTCTGTATTTTGACAAATACATTATTTATTATTGCTCTCGTGTAAACCAAAATGTCTAATACTGTACACTGTTCGGATACTAAATACCTCAGTTTGGTAGACGTAGCAAAATAATCCAATAACAAAAAATAAACTTTTTAATTATAGAAACATGTAAAAATTAAACACCTTTTGATAAAGCAATCCATGTTTGCGAATCAAAACATATAAACATATTTTTCCATTTGTGGTCTTCATGTAAAACATGTACACATGTAAAACGTTTTTGTGTTTGACCCAAATATAATTTTTCTGTATGAAACTTTAGTCAGATATACGTTTTAAGTAAACACTTTCGATTTTCTTCATATTGAATTAGAGTAGGAGTAGTAGTAAGGAAGCCTTCAAACTTACTCTAACTCAATATGAATAAGACCGTATTGCATTAGTATTATAAGCCGTCGTATACAAACGCTGATCGTATAGGTAGCTACGATGAACTGTCGTTGCCAATCTCACTCTTTATCCATTCAGAACATAACTAAAACGGCGAAACCCGAAACCAGTACAGATTTTAGGCTGCTATTAATTATTACAGGTTTAAAAATTCTTTTTTTGAAGTGAAACTTCTATATAGAGGGGGTCTTATGGAGTTTTGACTCACGAAAAGATGTCACAGTCACGTGATCACCGTCACTAATTCTTACATTTTTAAACTCGTGATATCTTTCAAATGGAATGTCCGAATTGAATAATTCAAAAAGTTATATAAAGGTATTGAAGCAGTCTTGAATATGAAGTAATTTATTTTGATAAGGATTAATATCAAGATACAAATAAAAAGCCTTTTCTAGCGGCGGCATTTTAATTAATTTTTTATAATAAAAAAACGCTTATTGTGGCATAACAATAATAGTTAGATATATGTTGTCGCGATACTTTTTGTAAATAATGATGTGTTCTACAAAGTCGTAGTACATTATTTTATTTTATCATCAATAGTTTTCTCAGCGCACGCGATGTTAGGTATTTTTTTATACCTTGGATTAAATTATTGGAGTTTTAGTAATGATCCCTAATTTTTTGTAAATATAATATACCCTATGTCACCCGGGGATAGCGTAGCTTGCCAACAGTGAAAGAATTTTTCAAATCGGTTCAGTAATTTATTTTATTTGTTATTTTATCATCAATAGTTTTCGCAGCGCACGCGATTTTAGGTATTTTTTTTATACCTTGGACACTAGATTATTGGAGTTTTAGTAATGATCCCTAATTTTTTTGTAAATATAATATACCCTATGTCACCCGGGGATAGCGTAGCTTGCCAACAGTAAAAGAATTTTTCAAATCGGTTCAGTAATTTCGGAGCCTCTTCATGCAAGCAAAAACCAATCTTATCTTTCCTCTTTATAATATTAGTCTAGATATTCATAAATATATTTATTATAAAATTAATTAGATATTTGCATATTATACAAAGCGTAAGATTTTGCGCTGGAAGTTGCTTAATAAAATTGGGAGCTGGGTTGCCCTAAAAAGCGCTATATCTAGCTTCGAAAGCGCTAAAGTGGCAGACTTGGTGAGCCGAGCCAAGCGCCGGGGAAGTCCCGCAAACGAGAAAGCGAGCGAGAGAGCGAGCGAGGATATACCTCGTTCTCCGACGACCTCGTCCCTCTAATAAAATCGCATTCTGCACATCGGAAAGTGGGATGTTCCAATAAGGAAACAAATTAACAAGTAAAAAAAACCCGGGGATTGTGAAGCTTGCCAACAGTGAAAGAATTTTTCAAATCGGTTAAGTAGTTTTGGAGCCTCTTCAATGCAAACAAAGAATTTAATCTTTTCTCTTTATAATATTAGTATAGATATTCATATATATTTATTATAAAATTAATTACATATTTGCATATTATAAAAAGCGCAAGATTTTGCGCTGGAAGTTGTTTAATAAAATTGGGAGCTGGATTGCCCTAAAAAGCGCTATATCTAGCTCCTAAAGCGCTAAATTGGCAGCTCTGGTGAGCCGAGCGCCGGGGAAGTCTCGTAAACGAGAAAGCTAGCCAGAGAGCGAGCGAGGATATACCGCGTCCTCAGACTACCTCATCCCTCTAATACCTAAAATTGCGTTCTGCGCATCGGAAAGTGCGATGTTCCGAGCCGCTATTAATGGAGGCAAACTTAAGTTTGCATCGAACTATAGCTCTGCTCTCCACGTGACAAGGCATCACTGCCTCTATTTGTGGTATGTGTAAAAAAAAAACGAGTTTGTTGAGGAAACAAAAATAACAACGAGAAAACTTTGCCAACTGTTCAGTTTTTCGAAAGTCATAACAAAAGTGAACGACAACGAACGACAAAAGTGTTGACGTTAAAAATGGTCGGTGCGTGGGTAGCGTATTACATACACCATTAAAATGTACTTAACCTAACCAAATCATAATTTGCAGTAAACCTGCGAAAAATCGAAATGTGTGCTGGGACACATATTAGAAGTGAAACTTCAACGGACAAGTGGAAAAACGAATCGCAACGGACAAGTGGAAAAACGAATAGCAACGGATAAGTGGCAAAACGAATCGCAACGGACAAGTGGAAAAAAGAATGGCAACGGATAAGTGGAAAAACGAATCGCAACGGACAAGTGGAAAAACGAATCGCAACGTACAAGTGGAAAACGAATCGCAACGGACAAGTGGAAAATCTTCAACTGACAAGTGATAAATTGAATCGCAACAAAATTTTTTTTTTGAGTTATAAAAATATAATGTAATATAAACTTAATCAGTTTTAGTAATAATTGGCTTGTATATATATACATATATACCACACCGACCACATCGACCAAATGCACCAAAATGACAAAAATGGCAAATCACAAAAAAGTGTCGTTACAACATTTGGTGTGTCGTTACAACTTTTTTGGTCTTAAAATTTTCCGTCTAGCCCCCTTTCGCCATTCGCACCGCGCGATAAGGAACTTCGTTCCAATAGTTTCTTATATAATTGTTTCAACAACCCCATTAAAAAATCCCAATCTGGAATCCTTGTGAACAAGTTGTCCTACAAAGTCGGAGAGGCAATTATGTGAATTTCCCATGACATGGCTAGGCATGGCTAGGCATGGTAGTGGCTTTGTGAATACATAGATATACCCTGACCCCGGTGAATAATCAATACGGCAGCTCATTGGCGTTGGCAAAAACCCGTGTAAGCGTGGCCATATCTCACTGACCGGCGCACTCGGCACGTGCTAATCGCTGCCATACGTCAACAAACAGCCACCAGCTCGCCAAGTGGCTGTAACATCAGAATTACCATTCATTTGTTTCAGTCTTCTTACTTCTTATATCAAAGTCATGGCTTCGAAGAAATGCGAATAAAGGAATGCCAGAACAGCAATAAGCCCTCCTATGACAATAGATAGATAGATAACACTTTATTCAATAAATATACAATTTCAAAAATACACATTTACAATATTCTCGTGGTAGAGACAATAGGCGGCCTTATCGCTTAAAGCAATCTGTTCCAGGCAACCTAACTTAAGGAACAGTTTAACCCAATCTAGCGATGTAGGTGGTGCAGATCATTATATATATGTATATATATATATATATATATATATATATATATATATATGTCGCAGAACGGCCTCGTTCTCACGACATCTTTAGTTATTTCAGGTTTAGTGGGCGTCATCAGGATAAAATGCGAGCATAAAACACAATAGCCACGGTTTATACACTTTTAATTTAGATTTGATCAACATTATGACATAGTTTAGACCGAGCAGCGGGTTCAGGGCACCCGCTCATACTTGTAACTTAAAACACATTCTTTAAAATACTCTAAGGTCCAACTCGACCTGCTGCCATCAACTCAATGTGCCACAAAAACTCCTCAGTCTACCCAAGTAGATATTACTCAAAGTATAGAGGGCGCCGACCCGCTCCGCCATATGCTCTGCTCTGATTGGTCGTTTATTAAATTACAATATTCATAACTTTTATTAGGTTAGAACGATCTTGAAGTTATAGAAACATTAACAAATCTAATTAAATTACATTAAGAATTTTAGAAGTGATTATAATGTAAACAAATTATATTGTGCGTTATACATGCAGTCAACAATACATCGTCATATCGTCATAGTCATAGCTTCCCTCCGACATATATATATATATATATATATATTAAATAGTCTATATTATTAGATGATGTATTATAATTAGATGATGTTTTTATTTATCCGATGTGATATCATACTTTATAGTAAATAAGAGTCACCCTATTTGTTAGGTATCCAAACCCTTAACACGACACGTAATAAACGGTATGTCATAATATCTACTATATAATCCTGTACAAATACAATATGCTTCGATGCAAAACCATAATTTCCAAGAATAAGTTCGACACACCTGCCTAATGACTGCCATAAAACAAGTACAATAACAATATAATGTTTTTCTTAATTACAAAAATTTAACACAAAGTAAATAAAAGAAGTCGAAATGCGGGAAAGGGAATAAACCAGGTTTATGGCAGGCAGATTCACTTTTTGTCGGCATGTAACAATATGTTAGAGAAATACCAAGAAGCTAAAGCCCATCGGTCACCGGTAAAGATACTCCCCGGGAAGTAGGAGTCAGTTCAAAGGAACTCTTTTTTGCGGTGAAAAAACACGCCTGAGTTTTAGAAGCATTAAACGAGACTAAATTAGTTTTGCCGCAATCAGAGATTTCCCTTAAAGGCCCATTCAACCGCTCCATCATTGTCTCCCTAAGAGCGTGGCTCTCAGATCTAACAGCTCTCGCCCTCGTGTATCTTTCTACAACGGTGCTGTCGTCTGCGTAACTAAAAATAACAGGCAGGAGCAGGTCGTTGATATTGTTACGAGTTGCGAGACTCGAATTAAAATGCCGTTGGAATTATTAAAGAGTTTATTACAACTATACAAACACGTATAACACAGGTACAAATATAACCGTACACAAGAAGTCCAAACGTAATGCAGAAGGTCGTAATTTAATAAAACGCCCAATGTCGGTTACTTATTAGATTCCCGATTGTAGTACACGCGTCTGGCTTCAATTGTGGTTCTAATTCGACTGCCTCTTCCCCACTCAAGCTATCGCTTTATACTGCACAAATCCAATATGCCCGCCAGGCAACGTGAACCGAATTTCCTAGAATCAGCTTGTACTTTAAAATCCGTAACACCTGGCTAATAATTACAGCCGCAGGTGGTTGTAAAGGATTACAATACAACAATAGGCCCTATGCCAATAAATAAGTAAACAAAAGAAGACGATCATAAAATAATTACAATCTTATTAATTATTAGTTCAAATGCCGACGGGTAATAAATGTGCTTTTACAGATATGTAGGTGTGAATTTGTTTTTGTCGGCGCCTAGGTTGTAACAATATTTTATAATTAAAATAATTACAGTCCACAACAAATGGATATTTGAAGAAGTTTAACACAAAGTAAGAACTAAAAGTAAGTAAGCAGGGAATTTTTCTAAAATATCCGAGTGTAGTGAGCTTTCAGCCGACACCCAGGCGTGCGGTGAGATGCCGGCTGGCGACGCGGAACGCTCACATCCTCAATTTATCGGCCCGCTGTGGAACACTGAGGGTGTGTTGCACAATCGATTGTCTTTATAATCATATTTATTGCTTTGTACTCGTAAATAATAAAATAATTAACCAAGTGCATGTTGGCTTCTGTGAAGATGACACAAGTTCACTATTTATGTCTTTCCCAATGTTGTAAATATTAGACCCTGTCTATTCTAACTTTCGAAATATAGAGTGGAAACTTCTGAAAAAATCAAACAGGTAGAGCTTTAAAATACTTTTAACAGATGCGTCGATAGCTTTTGAGATATGATGGCTTTATAATATTTTTTGAGAAGCTTTTATTTAACTTGCAATGGATGTACCTATGTATGTAAGTTCGGGTGGAGTCTTGCAAGTTAAATTTGACTAACTTCCCGGTTTCCGATTGAGCTGAAATTTTGCACGCATATGTATATCGCGTGACAGTACAATAATATGGAGCTGATCTGATGATGGAGTTGGAAGGTGGAATAGGAACTCCTGTAGTAAACAAGATAGACCCGTCGTGTTTGGGCTCGTTTTATTTGTGTTGGCTAGCACTCTGCTGCTACATGATATCCAGGATTTCAAAAGTTTGTATTTAAAAACCTTGTTAAAAAACAAGTTTATATTAGATGCTTTGGTAGCTTTTGAGATATGATGTTTTGTCCATTGCTCTGTAATCAAACCGCATACATACATAGATACATAACATCACGCCAGGTCCCTTGCAGGGTAGGCACGAACAACAGAGCGCCATTTAGGCTTATTCTTACATACCTCACTTGCTTCTTTGACATTCATAGCTCTTGTCATGCACGCTCGTCTGTTCTTAAGGCTCCTGACATCACCTTCTGCTAGTACATAATCAATTTGATTATGGAAGGTGTGTCGTGGCCTTCCGCGACTTCCGATCAAATCGCAAAGCATTGATTATTGAAAATTGACACCTCTGTGGAATCCTCCACTATGCGTGGAATGATAAGCATGAAGCACGCATTGTTCAGACATAAAAATAATTAAAGATAATCGAATCCAAAATTACGAGACGTGCCTAACGACCCCGTTTTACGGTGCCAGTTTTATGCAAGGTTATTTGTTGCAAGATTCATGTTTTTGTGCATGGCTTTTGAAATAATATAACATAATATCTAATTAAAGTGAACTATATAAACTGCAGATTAAAAAGTTTTGTGCATGAAAACCCAAGATGTAATAAAAAATAATGTATGTTTTAATTGGTTCAATTTTTTCACATATTTCGGCTCCGATGTATGTTAGACAAAAACGTTAAAACAAAAAGTGTTTTTATTACTGTATACATGTAATCCCTGGCCGCAAACTTAAAAAATCAAGCCACTTTTATCCAAACTCCAATGTGTCTAATCTCCCGTGAATTCTATTAACCCCGTTTTAGAGTACTTTAAGTTCACGTAGTACGATTTTGATCTTAAATAACTCGGCTCCGATGTAACTTAGGACCAAGTTTTTTTAATAGTCTTGTATCTCAAGTATAGAACTACTAAATAGCAATAGCGAAAAAAGTGGCCGCTCAGAAAAAAAATCAAGCCAACCTCCGAACAAATTTACCCAAACCCCTTTGGAGTAGGCAAAATAATATCTTGAACGTTACTCATTGCCACTTGATATTTTTATCTTTAGTAATCACGGCTACTAAAAAGTGCCCGAAACGTCCAAATAAATATCAAATAAGACGTTGCGCTTAAAACCGTTAAAATGTGGTTTTAATTGTACACGCTAAACGTAAAACGCTGTATACGATCTATATTTAGACTCCAAAATACGGAAAGCTGCAGGCAATATTTCATAGATTATAAGATTTTAACACTTCCTTGCATATATATTTATGAAGTTTGTTTATTTATTAGAAATAATCCTCATTTTTTCCCAAGCATAGGTCAAACTATAAAACTCAATCGACGGGATAATGACAGGCTTTGCATACATAGTAGTAAAACTACACTGATGCAGAAAAGTGTATTATGTATGGCACCAATAATATACAATAAATTACCTGACAGTATAAAGAAAAAAAAATGTATTATTATTTAGAGAGACATTTAAAGATTTTTTAAATAATGAAATGCTATTATAAAATCGAGGATTATATAAGTGATAAATTCTGATTATTAAATTATTGTATTTTTATTTAATTAATGCTTTGCTTGTTGACATTTAATATTACTTAATTTATTTGATTATTATTGTAAATTAGTTTTAATGTAGATTTAGTTATAAGGTCTGGAAGTTGCACGCCTAATAAGGCAAAAAGTATTGAGACTATTACCACACAAAAAAAACACCTATGTACACATACATTCCTAGGAATAAATTATTATTCTAATCTATTCTACACTTTTCTGGCAAATATTCTGAGCAGTCGGAAATATACCGAGAAAATGACTGCGACGCATCTAAACAAACGAGCAAATATTCATTATAGTTTATAATTATTTTGTTTTGAGCATATACTTTTAATTGAGTAATTTAAGAACTTTAACTTTTGATTGAATAATTTCAACTAAACATTGTTTTGAACAGTTACATAGTGTTGTGAAACCCACCGTAAGCGATTGTAAGCGTTTAACTGTTGACTTGTCTCCGTTAGAAGCGGGGCCACATATATCAGGAGTAGTGTTGTACAATCGGATATCCGAAACTGCGGATATCTACGGATATTGTTATTTTAGGATCTGGGCTTAAATCAACTAATTTATATTCGATGTACAAATGCATGTATTAGGTATGCGACTGCCATGCGGGGCATTTCTCGTGAAACAAACAAGTAAATAGGTTCAAGTTTACGGTTGGAAATTGGAAAAGCGGTTAGCTTGTTACATTTTATTACCTGTCGGCATTTAAACTAATTGTAATTCTTTTATGATCGTCTTCTTTTGTTTACTTATTTATTAGCATACGTTTCTAGAGAACAGCCCATTGTTTTATTTACTCGCTTATTAGCATCATTAGCCAGGTGTTACAAGCTGATTCTAGGAAATTCAGTCAACGTTGCCGGGCGGGCACATTGCATTTGTGCAGTATAAAACGATGGCCTGATTGAAGGAGGGGGTAGTTTGAGCGAGAACCACGATCAAAGCGAGACGCGTGTACATTCGGGAATCTATTAGTGACGGACTTTGCGCGTTTTATTGAATTACAACCTTCTGCATTACGTTTGGACTTGATATGTTCGGTTATATTTGTACCTGTGTTTACGTGTTTGTATAGTTCTAATAAACTTATAATAATTCCAACGGCATTTACGTATTTAAAGTTACTGAAAGTAAAATTTCATAATACAGATTAGAATAACGGCTGGAAAGACTGAAGACATAAATAAGTACATACAAGCTATTAATAGGATATAATAGGTCTTTAACCTACTTACTACCTCACAGAAGCCTCCGGCAAAAGTACTCAAATATCTGTCTAGATAGTTGAGTTACTTTGAAACTCTTCCCTTTATGTCTCAATGCTAGGAACATCGAATAGTTTTCCGATTTATAACTGCCATAAGCATTTGGGCGACTTTCCAGACGTAATCAACACGAAATGGGGCGTATAAATTGCATTCAAAATTTCATTTGAAATCTTATGATCAAAGTGGAACTAAAAGCATTACGCTCATGAACGTATCAAAAAAGTTTAACGACCAAACGAATTTATGAGAATAAATAAGTAATGTTGATTTAAGATAAATACATGTAACTAATGCATACTTCTTTATGAATACTAATAAATAATATTGTCTAAAGTGTCGGTTTACGAGCTCAAAGAGCTTTGCTAAAAGTGATGATGACTTACCATACCAACATCCAACACTGGATGTAGGTACAGGGTGGCGCAATAGAACGTGCATATTTAAAATATTGATTAAAAAATAAATACAAAAGGTATAGTTAAAATAAAACTGAGGTATTATTAAGAAATAACTGAAGTTTATTTTTTAAAAATAACATCGTCTAAATGATGACCCTTTCTACGACGACACTCCTCTAATCGCAAACGGAAGTTATTGAAAACTTTCTTCAGTAATGCTGGTGTAATTCCTACCATTTCACCACGGATATTCTCCTTGAGCTGATCGATGTTTTTCGGATTATTGTTGTAGACTTTGTTCTTGAGGTATCCCCACAAAAAAAGTCAGGAGGCGTCACGTCTGGACTACGTGGGGGCCATGGGATATCACCTCTTTTGGAAATCAGTCTGCCAGGGAACATCTGTTCCACAACCGCCATGGAGTCATTTGAGGTGTGACAGGTAGCTCCGTCTTGTTGAAACCAAGTCCTAGAATTCACTATTCTTGAATTTTCAAGCTCTGGAGCCAAAAAACCTTCCAACATCGCAACATAGCGTTCGGTATTAACAGTGACGTTTTGCCCCCGCGCATTTTCAAAGAAAAACGGTCCAATTATTCGTCTACCAGAGATTGCCCTGCCCATACTGTCACTTTAGGACTATGCAGTGGTTTCTGGTGCTTGAGTTTGGGATTCTCACTGTTCCAGTAACGACAATTTTGACGGTTTACGAACCCATTGATATGGAAGTGGGCCTCATCTGAGAAAAGGATATTGTCAAAATTGGAAAATCGATTAAGCATTTCATTAGCAAATGCGAGCCTTGCTCCGAAGTCAGACTCTTTCAATTCTTGTGTTAACTGCAGCTTGTAAGGATGCAGTTTAAGATCCAAGTTTAAAATTCGTTGCAAACTTCGTCGCGATAAGTGTAAGACAGACGATCTCTTGCGAGTAGACATTTGTGGATCTCCTCGTACAGACTGCATAACTCTCTCAATATTGTCGTCGGTCCTAGATGTTCTTGGACGACCTTTTGCTTGTGGTTTAAACGTTGAACCAGTCTCTTCAAAACGCTGTACCCATATTTTAATTAAATTAGCACTCGGAGCTTCACTAATTTGCCGTAGTCCATATTCAGAACAATATAAACGCCTAGTAACGATGTATGAACGAGAGTTCTCGTAAAATGCGCGCACGCAAAATGCGCGACGCTTCCCGTCGAAGTGACTCATAGTGACTAAAACTCCATGAGCCCGCCTACGCAACGATGCAGGCTCCCCCTGCCCGCGCACTTTCTACCCCGCGAAAAAAGATGATGTAATATGCACGTTCTATTGCGCCACCCTGTATATAAGAAGGCGAAATTCTTGTCTATCAGGAAATCTTTTATATATGAAACGCTTAGATTATATCTATATATAACGTGTTGATAAATGCCCAATAATACTACAAGTAAGGACTAGTTTTGCCCAAGTACATAATATATTAACTTTACAGCTCCTTTCATGTACAATAAATTACCCGAAATAAAATGATTCAAGAAGAAAACAAATCGTAATTTCAAAAGTTTTATATTGAAATAGCTTTTAGAATTAAATTACGATGATGTAGAAATTTTTCTAAAAATAAGCATATAATATAATATTGTTACGAGCTACAGGACTCAAATTAAAATGCCCTTGGAATTACTATAGATTTTATTAGAAATATACAAACACGTATAAAACAAAGACAAATAAAACTGGATGCACCCAGTTCACACTGCACGATTCAATGCAATTCAACACGCGCAAAGTCCGTCACTATATCGCTAATCGAGAGTACTACAAACGTCTTACTAGTATCGTAATCGTCGCTTTACTGCCCCGCCCCTCCGTTCCGGCATTGTTTTATACTAAACTGTATAATACCGACAAAGGGGCCCCCGTTCGCGCACATCTGGCAAGCTTCGACGCTATGCAATAAAGACAAGGGTTTATTCGTTCGGCACTAATTACAGCCATAAAATAAGTACGATAACAATAGATGTTTTTAAAATTTAAACACGAAGTAAATAAAAGAATTCGTTTATAAAACATGCAGGTGCGCGGTCTTTGTCGGTATGTAACAGTATTATTCTTTCATAGTAAGTAAAATCTACATAAAATATAACATGACGGTAAGTTTATCGTAATTTATTTTCAGCATATGCAACGTTTAAATTCTGTTTACTCTTTTTCACAGTGAGATGATAACAAATTGCTATAGTCCATTCGTAATGTATCGAAAAAATGGGGCCACTACAAAATTTATTTGACTTCAATTGCTACGCTTTTGATCGGTTAAAAATTTGGACCAATATAAAACAGTGACACGCATTTTTTTGCGTTAGAACTCAATATCTGCTACAAAATACAAGTCTTTGCTACCAAAGTGGTACAGAATAGGAAAACTAGTATTGAGAATTTGCTTAATTATTTTTACAGACGTCTTTGTTAACGTATTGAGCTATGTGGTTGAAAATATTTTTTTTTTGTTTAACAACTCTACGGACTCGAGGTCCGTACCCTTTTTAACCGACTTCGAAAAAAGGAGGAGGTTCTCAATTCGTCGGGATCTTTTTTTTTTTTTTTTGCTTTTTTTTATGTATGTTCGCCGATAACTCCGTGATTTATGATCCGATTTACGTGATTCTTTATTTGTTCGACGCAGAATAGCTTCCAATTGGTCCCCTAAAAATTTTACATAGTTTGGCCTAGTAGTTTTCATTTTATGAACATTTTTCATGGAAATAATTTTCACTCCGTTCCATATGTTCGCCGATAACTCCGTGATTTATGATCCGATTTACGTGATTCTTTTTTTGTTCGACGCGGAATAGCTGCCATGTAGTCCCCTAAAAATTTGACATAGTTTGGCCCAGTAGTTTTCATTTTACGAAAAAAATTTTGTTTCCGGTTCGTGGGACCTATATTTTTTAAGAAGCGCGGCACCATTCGTAGGTCCACCCATATATAGCTAGACACTAAAAAGTAACAAATAAAATTTAAAAACTTCGTTTAAAAAAAACCGACTTCAAAAATTAAAAAACTAAAATGTATAAAATAACTTATTTCTTAAGCTATTATTATTAATATATATTATCTAAAACATCTTGAAGTCGGTGCAAAGGAAAACATAAAAATTACTATATTTTGAAAATTACTAAGCACCGACTTTAAGATGTTTTAGATAATATATATTAATAATAATAGCTTAAGAAATAAGTTATTTACAACTTAATTTCTAGATTTAATTCTTAGAATTTAAACACGCTTATTTGTTATTTGGTTCTTGTGTTTGACATTTGTGTAGAGGTGTACCTTACGAATAACTTATTTTATCAATTTATTCTAATTTTAATACTAATATAGAGTGTATTTGTTACATGCCGATGTTGTGAGGAAGTGCATGTGCAGTGTGTGCCTTTATGTCTATACCTATATCTATATATAGGTTTAAAAATATTGCAACTTGGAACATAGTCTATTTTCATTATATTTGTAGTACTTAGCAAAGATCACCCTGATAAAGGTCATGCCATAGCAGGAGATCGGTTGAGTTATTGTAATAATTATTAGAACCGCGACCCGCGGTCATCTAGTTCTTAGTACTACATAGACGACTTTAACTTGGCTTGAATACTTCGCTGTCATACATGATATAATGCTAAAATTACAAAGTATAAAACAAAGTTTATATCCGCGTGTTCTGTCTGTCTGTATATCCGCTAACTCCTCCAAAACTACACAATGGATTTTTAAGCGGATTTCACCATCAGTTAGGTAACTTTTCAAGGAAGATTTAAATACATGCTAGCTTTTGCCTACGGCTTCGCTTGAGTTACGTATATAAAAAACCTAAAGGCGTAAAGGCGCGGGGACAATTCTGTTAATTGTAATATAATACCGACAAAACAGGAAAATATTGTAAGGCATCTTGAACGAAAAAACTTTTTGTTTCTTGTTAATTTATTCGAGGCCGGTAGCACGTTAGTGACACCTCGGGTGTTGCAAACGTCCATAGGCGACAGTAACCGCTTACCATCAGGTGGGCCGTCTGCCTGTCCGCTGTACTCCATCTATATAAAAAAACGATATATTTCGAAGCTAGTAATTTGTGCCAGGCATACCTTCTGTTAGTCTTAAAATGGGACGTCCGCTCGGCGTACATATTGCTATAAAACGCGCGCAGAAGGTTTGCCGATGACTACTTACTATTATTGTATATACTTATGTAAAGTAAATACAATAATAAATTAAAATAATAAATTTATTGCAACAACTATTTATGCAACCTTTTTTGTCAACCCTACTGACCACGTGACATCATTAGGCTATAGGCAAACCTTCTACGCATGGGTAGTATATTATTTAATTCAATTTTATTATGAATAGACTAGAAAAGAATAGAATAAACATTTATTGTAAAAACTGTCACAATCATAAAATTACAAAGTTGTTCGAGATTTTTTGTTGGAACGACAGTTTGTCCTTTCGGTCGTACAATACAGGCGATTGTAATGGTGCCTGGCCGTAATCACATTATTTAATTAATCAATAAATTATTAAATTAATATAAAAGTTTTTTTTATAGAACCATAAATCAATGGCACATTACTATAAATTATATTTCATCATCAAATAATCGTATTTCATCGTTAAATAATCAATTTCAAAATATACTGTTGTACATTATGTGAGTCGTCATGAATTATAATATAGTTATTTATGTCCTAGATATTCGTTTACTGTATAATATGCTTTTCAATGCATTCGGTATATAATTTAATAATGATAATGTATTGATCGATTAAAAAAGAGACAGGCTTCCCCACTGACCAGCACGACACTACGCGAGCAGTAACAGCAGGGCTGTGCGCAGACCAGAAAATTGATTTGGGCAGGTGTGCCGGTAAATTGTTCGGTTTGCACCAGAATACCCTCAACCGTGCCCGTGTTGAGTTCCGGTCCCGACATTTATCTATATTGGACTCACAATCAAAATGTTACAACAAATAAGTCTATACTCTGTTTATTTTGTACAAATTAGGATACCTAAGAAGCAGAGACGATGCTTCCAGGTTGTACGAAGATATTTTATTAAAAGTTGATTTAGGTGAACTGGCTGTTGAAGACAGCATATTTACTTTCTACTAGTGGTTGCCAGTGGTCGAAATTCGACCGTAATAATTATTTCAAATTATAAGTTTGAACATTATTAAGGTTCTGTTGTTCAATACTATACTTCTAAAACCACAGATTTCGTTAAGTCTACACTGTTAATTTGACTTTAACAATAAACAAAAGAATATATATGCGTGTGTGTCAAATACATAATAGCGTGTTTTCTTTTATTGATGATTGAAAAAATATTAGCATTGTGCACTCCTTCTCTATATAAACTATAAGTGTGCGAAATTTCATACTCCTCTCTCCACGTAATTTTTGTAATAAAGGGTACAAAGTTTTTGCTTCACGTATTAATGTGATTATTCTTTTAAATTATACTGTTTCCAAGCAATAATTTTACTTTCGACATCTGCACGTCTATCAAGTTACATATATCTTAATAGTAAAGTTCACATGAAAGATATGGCATAATTGTCGTGGGTGACATAATAGTGATTTTCTGTGAGTCGTGTAACGCACAGACTATTAAAGTGTTATTATTAAAGTAATCGCTTTGAAAAAAAACATGTTCTTCTTAAATGAAAAATAATACCGCAATTATTATAAGTGCCGTTTTATTGACTTTTGCTACATATACGTAAAATAATATTATAAAGAGGCAAAGATTGTGAGTTTGTGAAGTTGTAGGGGGTAATCTCTGGATTTACTAAACCTATTTTGAAAATCCTTTCACCAGTAGAAAGCTACATTATTCCTGAGTGGCATACTTGATTGTGATTAATATTTTTTTCTGATGACCAGCGAAGTGGACACAGCTCAGGTAGTGTCAATTATATTCATTTGAAACGTGGGTATATTTATTATACACTATAGTATTTTTATAAAAAATATATAGATAAGTAAAATTAATAACAGTCGACAAAGTAACTTAATTACTGAAGAAACGTCTTCATTTTACCAAATGCAAATTTATTATTCTTATAATAATAATATGATTTATTATTGATCTAACGTCGGAAGTAGCTTCAGTGAACCTGCAGCCCACCTCTCGATATCCCTTAGCCACTCACACCCATGTTGCCACTGTCTTCTATGGCATTTGGGGCCCATGCAGTGAGTGGCGAGTCACCACGTGCCCATGTTTTCCATGTTCCTTGAATATTGCGATATGCAGACACCATAGTCCCCATAGTCTCAGATCCCCAGTTCCACTAGCAGTTCATCCCAATAGCCCGGTACCTTTTGTTCCCATTCCCTACAATAGTCCTACACTTACCGGGCCTTTTCTTTGGGTAAATTTTTATTTGGTATAGACAGGGACAATCGCCGGTCAGTGTCACGGCACATTTAGATTTAATTTGTCTAAGGGCCTCTACTTGTAGGCCTACCTATGGATCTACGCAAGCCCTTCAAAAGTCTGGGCCGTTTTTTTGGCCCGTGGTCTGCAGAAATATGACTTATTAAAATGTTTTGCATGCAAGAAACTGAGAAACTCATGCACCACTAAGGCCGTCTTTCCGACCTAATGTGGATACAGTTAAAATTACCACGTGCTAATAACGGTGAAGGAATAAATCGTGATGCAGGCTGCACATCGAGATAACCGATGTGTCAAACCTGCCAAGCCGCCTTGGACAAGCGTGGTGGGTATACTGTCCGTTCCCCTATGATGGGAGGCCCGAGCCCAGCAGTGGGACATTTATGGTTGTTATATTATTATTTACATATTTTATTTTCTAGTTTTTATAATTTTTCTTATAAATATCTTATAAAATATGTACCTATTCATTTATAAATATGTCAATTAAGGTAATTCTTTTAACGACTTTGTTAAATATCAGTATAAACTGTTTGACCATTATTCACTATTTTGTTAACTCATCACAGATACAGTCTTGAAGATAACTAAATTAAGCATATTTAGGGCTTTGTAGTAAATATTTGCGCAGTAAATTTGTCGAATGGAAATGTAGACACAAAAAACAGGAACAATAAACTGGGAATAGAGTAATTTGCTTGAGAAAACAAACAAGCCGAGACGAGTGGTGAAAGCCGAATAACACTTAACGTGAAATACTACTAACAAATTAACTTTCAACAAATTGTTCGCAAATTTAGGACTGTGAGAGATTTTGCTTCTGAATTCCATACATTGGTAAAGTTTGTGTACAATCTATATAATAAACTAGCGGTTCCGAAAGATTATCCTGGCTTATAAAATAAAATCTAGAACCTGATTGCAGCGCCACCTACTGGGTCTAATTGTGAATCTAAACCATCCCCGGAGTCACTCAAACACTTTTTTTACACCTTGGTTTACAATAATGAAGTTTTAGTAGGGATTTCTTGTATTAATCTGAAACAGGAGTTATAATATTGTTACATGCCGTCAAAGATAAAAGCACAGCTGCCTGTCGTAAAGCGCAGTTTATTGCCTTCCCGGATTTATGAATTCTTTTGTTTACTTTGTGTTTAGAATTTGTAATTAAGAAAAACATGCTATTGTTTTTCTACTTGTTTCATGGCCGTCACTGGTGTCGAACTCATCCCTGTTGTTATTGTATTGCGTTAAAGCTTGCCAGGTATGGCATCAGTGCATTATAAAGCAATGGCCCAATCCGGAGAGGGACAGTCAAGCGAGGATTACGATACGAGTAAGACGTACATTCGATGAGCGATATAGTGACGGACTTTGCGCGTGTTATAGAATCATGCAGTGTGAACTGGTTTTATCCAGTTATATTTGTACCAGTTTTATACGTGGTTGTACAGTTTTAATAAACTCTATAGTCATTCCAACGGCATTTTAATTCGAGTCCTGTGTAGCTCGTAACAATATGTATGTATGTACTATGTACTTCAATTTTGGCAATTATTTTGACAGTACTAAGAGACACCTATTCATTGATATAGATTATACATTATAGCGTGATACACTCTAGGAGTATATCGAACAAATACTGCTTTTACGTGTCTTATTTGACTCCCTTTTATCCTTTTTGCCGGTCGAATGCCCACCCCACTGAATGGAGGGGATCTATTGTTAACAACATACTTACAAGTAAGTAATTGTACTAGAGTCCATGTGTATAGTTTACCTATTTTGATTTGTCGTCTATATTATCTTTTAAACTTATTTATTTCTATAAAATAACAATTCATTAAAAAAAATACACGATATACTTACGTAAAAGGTAGAACAATGGGCGGCCTTATTGCTAAAAGCAATCTCTTCCAGGCAACCTTTGGATGGACAAGATGTAATTGCATAGATAGCCTTGGCGTGCAGTTGAAATAGATACTAATACAATAATGAAATAATTATTATACACATATTATAGTTCTATATACATATGGCGTTCTCGGCGTGCCGATGTTTTTGGATAAGAAGGCTGATGCGATCTATTAGACTACCTTGGTTGTATCGATAGTAATGATCACTTTCGATGTTCTTATCTATTTGACCATCTTAACTGCTACCTTCTTTCCGACGCTGACTGTACATAGACATGCAAAACAAATAATAAACACGTTATACAGTTAGAAAGTGCTCCTTCACAAGTCTGTTAGGGGAAACAATATTTTATTACTCCTACTGGAGAGCTGATAAACAATTTAGGGTAGGTTCTTGAGGTAGTGTGAATTTTTTACAATATTCTTTGAAGGACTTCTAAATAAGAAAATCGAGGTCTGGGTGAAGGGTAGCGGCCCCTTACCAACCTTTGAATTTTTTTAAACGGGTTAGGCAACCCTTCGCAGGGATTAATAAATTTTTAAACTAACGATGGTAAAGTATTGAAATAATTATGATAAGTATACACACACAGTGCATGTAACTGCAAAAACAATTAACTATGTATACATATATACACACACGTACGTATATATATATTTATATATATATGACAAAATGCATACACATATCAAATTATACAACAGATTAAGAATTAAGAATTACTGATAAACAATAGAAAAGTAATGTTTCTGAACCTGCTTTTTAAAGCATTGTAAGGAATTTGCATGTCTTATAGCAATAGGTATGTTTGTATGTTGTCTTAATTCGCTCAGGAACGGAGAAATAATACAATTTGCTGCAGCCGGGCGGCTTGTCGTAAGAGGCGACAAAACAACCCGCAGCCAGGTGGTAGGGCATTCGACCGACTGGATAGCTACTACCCCTAAAGTATGTCGCCATAACAACCTTGAGTTGTGTTCCGGCATTAGTGACCAGGTTCCAATCTCCCTTAAGAGAGCACCACCGCATTTGCAGCACCTTTGATGTTGTAAATGTCCATAGGCGATGGTAACCGATTTGCATCAAGTGGGCCGTCTGCTTGTCTGCCGAACTCTTGCAATAAAAAAACAATAACCGTTTTATTTAAGTCATTATTTAGACATCAGTTTCGAAAGACGTCGTGGATATAAGAGCGTTGCATAACTTTACGCTCGAGAAGATGACTTCATTTCCGTTATAGATATATCTTGGAAGTGCTACAAGCAATCGATGGTAATAACAGTAACTCTGGTTCCGTGGCATGGATCTGTGGCAAACAACACCAGCTTTACGATTTATCGTAAAACTTGGAGGAGTAATGAAACACACGCCCCACGTAACCCTAAAGGGTGCACGTAAATTAATGGACACTACTTTTCACGAATTTTAAACAGCTTGTCTGAATCCTGTTATTTGAAGGTATAATCCTAGTCTCAAGTCATATTTTACTACATCATAAGAATAAAACTTTACTTATTTATTTTTCTATCATAAATTTACTTAAATATATGCTGTGAACATCCATTCTCTAGGATGGTTCAAAAGCTGTTTTTGTTAAAGCAGGGGAATGTCTTTTCTTGTAACACACGCACAGATCTGCATACGGGGGAAGACCAAAACAGCACCTAATGCTCACTAAACTTATCTGCTTCCTAGTGAGAGAATGCATTTAGACGGACTGACACAGGATATACTCTTTGAGCAGTTCACTGTAGACGTTCAAGTGCTCCAACTTGGTACTAAGCCCAGGGAAGCAAGGCCCTGCCACTAAGTACAATAGAGGTTACTGCACTCATACCCCCGTAAACAGTGGCCCTGGTCCACGGAATTATGGAAGGAATAAATTCTGTGCGTAGCGATGTCTCCGAGCCCCGTCTCACGACGACGGTCAAAGACTGCCCGCATAGTCCTCTCCCTTTCCCTCTCGGCAGCTTCCTTTGCACGCTCAAAAGGATACAACTGCCTACCAATGAGAATCGTTCTTTCGCCGTTTCTTCTCTCCCAGCCATAACACGTTGCGAAACGGCAGTAAGATAGCGTAGGCCGCCGCGAACCGCCGATCCCGGTCCGCCGGGATCCTTCTTCTCGGGCTTTATATTACCCGTCGCCCATTCTCAATTAGTTCATTGTGTCGCCCATTGGCGGGCATCATCAGATTCATCCCCCTCTCATGGCAACAGTCCAGCCGAGGTAAAACTCCCTAGGGAGCTCCCTCAAGCAAGTTGCCCCCGGGCTCGAGCGCCTTCGCCTTGCGAAGGCGCTCGCCCCAAAAACCCCGGTAAAGTTGTGAGGTCTTCGGACCAACAACATAAAGTCAAGTCAAATAAATAATAATAATAATGAGAATCGTTGTGGACCAAGGTCTTAACCAAGTTCCTCAACGAGTCTACCGGCCCTACTTCAGCCTGGAGCAGGAACCTCTAGGGTCACCTCACAGTGCACAAATATTTAAATATCTAAACAATACGTCCAATGTTCTCCTGAACATGGGTTCAGTGTATATAAAAACATGAAAAAAATATAGCTATATGTGTTTAGATTAGCGGCTTCGGAAATCATTTCTCCAAAAAAGAAAATGAAATACCAAAAAAAGACAATTACTACAAGTGCAATTAGCAGGGCGGAATTGTCATTTCTATTTTTACTTTCATGCTAATCCAGATAGATTTCATCCAAAAAAACATCGGGTCGTTTTGGTATCACGTCAAAAGAAAGGTTTGGACTGAAAATCAACGTTGTGTCGGATACATGTAATAAAATGAATCCAAACCTTGTTTGCTGAAAATGAGGTCTACAAACTTTACAAATTTATTATATTACTAGCTTCTGCCCGCGACTTTGTCCGCGTGGTGCGGTTTTTTAACTATCCCACCGGACTCTTCAATTTTTCGGGATCAAAAGTTGACAAGGGATATAACCTACCGCCATACAAAATTTCATTTAAATCGGTCCAGTCGTTTCGGAGATTAGCCGGTACAAACAGACAGACAAACAGAGAAACAAAAAATTTGAAAAATATCTAAATTAGTTCTATTTCACTTCTTACATATCCCGGACTCGATTTTTAGCATTTTTTTTCATTGTACAGAAATTCGACCTCTACAGTTTTATTATATGTACCTATAGATAAAATACTAAACTCTCTACTGCTCGACAGTTAATTCGTAAGTCTAAGAATTAACTGTCGATCAGCGGACTCTGCGCTACTTTTTATCCTAAGAATCCCGCGGGATTTTTTCTGGGAATGATTTAAAATGGCCAGATTTAATAAAAATCGATTTCCAATGTGATTTTTTACTGATCAATAGCAAACATTTTATGTAACAAAATGTGTCATTTTTTATCCCGGGAATTTTCCCGGGACCGGTTTGAAGTTGTTCGAGTGCTTAAAAATTAGCTTATGCTGACACAGATTTCACATAAACGATAGGTTACATAAAAAAAATGCTTTATCCCAGGAATCCCGCGGGATTTTGAAGTTAAGCATGGACAAAGTCGCGGGCATATCGTAGTATGTTATATTTCTAAATAATAATCGCAAGTAATTTAATACGGCGCTATTTCTTCTAATATTTTTTCCCTTTTTTTGTATAGAACTTAGCGAGTATAGTCGAAACGCAGTGGATTCTTATACTTGGTGTAGCAAATTACACTAATCTACAGTGGTTTTGTTGCCCTAGATATGAAAATGATTTTGGGTGCAATTATGCACACAATTCATGAAACTATCAATGATTTTGTTAGATTTGCTCTGATTTAAAAAAAAAAATCTTTATTTTCATTTTACATTACAAAAATAAAAAAACGAGAAATAAAATAACAGATATATTTATAATGTCAGTAATATTTTGAGAAATTAGGATACATCGAAGTTAATAAAGAGGAGAATGTCGAAAATATATTTTATATTTCCATAAAACGCCTTTTATGAGCTTTTCTTTTATAATCTTTCAGGGGACAATCTCTTTTCAAAGACCAGCAGTAAATTGTTCAAAATATAAGATATGCAAAAATCATAAAAATACGAGCTTATTGAGAACTTTCATGAATATATTCGTAATCTGGGCACTTGAAAATTTGCGATGATATCCAGGGCAACAAAACAAAACTTTTTTTTGTAGAGTTGTGTTATACATAACTACTCAGCATCTTATATTCTGAAAGAAAGAAAGAAGAAAGAAAATAATTGTATTCAGGCCAAATTACATTGGTATAGTGTAGGTATAATTATTAATAAATTTAAAAGTACAATATTATATTTATTTATAATTATTAATAAATTTAAACAACATAATCTTGTGCTGAAGGGGGAATCAGACTCAGCATAATGCTGGTCTTTTAAAACCAGCGCTGATCTTCCGCTGAGCCCATAAGGTACTGTCACGGCAGACATTACATCATTGCAAAGCATGAAGGTAGAATCTTAAATCATCTATATATTTTCTCAAATTCTCAAATGGCTAGTTATATTTTTCGATTTATTTAATACTTTGTCTAATACCATCTTATATTCAGAAGAGAACGCAAATAATTGTGGATTGAAAAAGTGCCTTCTGGGTAACATAAATTATTTCCGAAGCAGACACTGTTCCCGTCCGTGGGCCGTAAAGCTGCAATTGGCACAGCGTCTGGAACAATATCTCAGCACAATCCACACAGAAAACTTGGTGTTTTTTCCGTTTTTCCAATTCCCGCGTGCCAGCTCCTCACCCGTATTTATTATTATTTGTTTTCAATTGCAAAGTAATCTACGGACTTTGCAGCTGCCACGGTAGATGACTCTAAGCGGGACTGTGGTTGGACGGAAGCGTTGGTAACGACGAGCGATTTTTACATTATCGAAAATTTGAAAATTATTTAGATTTAAAGAGAAGGTGTTAAGATAGTATACTATTATTTCACTATTATAATATCAAGCTAAATTAATCATTATATAGTGAAGCAAAAACTTTGTACCCATTTTTACGAAAAGTGCGCGGACGGAGGAGTATGAAATTTCGCACACTTATAGTTTATATAGAGAAGGAGTGCTGAAAACTGTTTATATAATCTAAGGCTGAATGCTAATATTTTTTAAATTATGCAGAAAAATACATTACATTAATAAAAAAACATTACACACTGTTCGAAATAGAACCTACATGTTTGTATCATAGTGTATATACTTTGACATTAGTAATTATCGTTGGATTCGAAATATAGAAATGTAAAATAAGATGTTTTTTCCTCTCTTCACAAAATCATATCAAAATATTAATAATTAAAGCCTCTAAAGGTATTGTTGAATCAATTTTTAATACACTACCATGTATTTGCCACACACACGCATATATACTCTTTTGTTTATTGTTAAAGTCAAATTAACAGTGTAGCCATGGCGAAATCTGTGATTATAGAATTATAGTCATTAATTATATTTCGACCACTAGCTATAATTGCCACGCCCGTACAAAATCTAGGTAGCTGCAATAGTTGTGACATGATACAAACACATACTAGGCAAGGTCTGAACAATACGTGTATAATAATTCGCTAATAATAAAAACGTAAAACACACTACTAGATACTTTTAGTTACTTAAATAATTTATGTTTACTTCTGTAGAATTTAAAGCAGTTATGTTCAAAGATAAGTTATGTATAGTAAATCGGTCTTTCCTACCACCAAAGCGAGACCCGAAACGGTTGTTGGAGCATGCCCAAATTGAGATGTCAATACGGCGGTGCGGAGGGTATGATTAAAATGTGCCTCCCCCAGGTGTATCTCTGTTTGTCCCGCCGTCTGAGATTTAACCTTACACGACTTGTGTCTTTTGTTTCAAAATGCGACCGAAAACGGGTACTTTTGCACGTAAAATTTAAATAAAGAACAGCGAGTTGAAGTTTATGAAGTTGTTAATTCAAATGGGAAAACAAGTAATAGGGTAGTCAGTCCAATTAATACTTCTTATCATATTACAATATGTGACAGCCCCATAGATTGTATACAAGCGTACATGCTTATGAAGTCATAATTATGCACAAAAAAGAGAAGATAAATAGCGCAAACAATATTTATGGCGTCGGAACAACTGCTGAATTTATACCAAGGACAAGTTCGGTCCTGCGTGGAGTATTGTTCTCATCTTTGGGACGTCGCAGCCATATACCAGTTGGAGGCGTTGGAATCAATTGAGAAAAGAGAAATGAATCTTAATGTATTCATGAAATATTAACGATTTGTGTTTATCAAAAATATTGGCTTTTAAGTTTTTGGTTTTCATTTTTGATGTTTTTGAAGGTAGTTGAGAAAATAGATGTTGTAAGAAGTTTGCTGTTTTTAGTTTATTTTTGTTCTTTTTTCCTTGTCGTCATTAATCTGATACAATAATACAGGCTGGCGCAATAGAACGTGCATATTTAAAATATTGATTAAAAAATAAATACAAAAGGTATAGTTAAAATAAAACTGAGGTATTATTAAGAAATAACTGAAGTTTATTTTTTAAAAATAACATCGTCTAAATGATGACCCTCTCTACGACGACACTCCTCTAATCGCAAACGGAAGTTATTGAAAACTTTCTTCAGTAATGCTGGTGTAATTGCTGCCATTTCACCACGGATATTCTCCTTGAGCCGATCGATGTTTTTCGGATTATTGCTGTAGACTTTGTTCTTGAGGTATCCCCACAAAAAAAAGTCAGGAGGCGTCACGTCTGGACTACGTGGGGGCCATGGGATATCACCTCTTTTCGAAATCAGTCTGCCAGGGAACATCTGTTTCACAACCGCCATGGAGTCATTTGATGTGTGACAGGTAGCTCCGTCTTGTTGAAACCAAGTCCTAGAATTCACTATTCTTGAATTTTCAAGCTCTGGAGCCAAAAAACCTTTTAACATCGCAACATAGCGTTCGGTATTAACAGTGACGTTTTGCCCCCGCGCATTTTCAAAGAAAAACGGTCCAATTATTCCTCTACCAGAGATTGCTGCCCATACTGTCACTTTAGGACTATGCAGTGGTTTCTGGTGCTTGAGTTTAGGATTCTCACTGTTCCAGTAACTACAATTTTGACGGTTTACGAACCCATTGATATGAAAGTGGGCCTCATCTGAGAAAAGGATATTGTCAAAATTGGAAAATCGATTAAGCATTTCATTAGCAAATGCGAGCCTTGCTCCGAAGTCAGACTCTTTCAATTCTTGTGTTAACTGCAGCTTGTAAGGATGCAGTTTAAGATCCAAGTTTAAAATTCGTTGCAAACTTCGTCGCGATAAGTGTAAGACAGACGATCTCTTGCGAGTAGACATTTGTGGATCTCCTCGTACAGACTGCATAACTCTCTCAATATTGTCGTCGGTCCTAGATGTTCTTGGACGACCTTTTGCTTGTGGTTTAAACGTTGAACCAGTCTTTTCAAAACGCTGTCCCCATATTTTAATTAAATTAGCACTCGGAGCTTCACTAATTTGCCGTAGTCCATATTCAGAACAATATAAACGCCTAGTAACGATGTATGAACGAGAGTTCTCGTAAAATGCGCGCACGCAAAATGCGCGACGCTTCCCGTCGAAGTGACTCATAGTGACTAAAACTCCATGAGCCCGCCTACGCAACCATGCAGGATCCCCCCGCCCGCGCGCTTTCTACCCCGCGAAAAAAGATGATGCAATATGCACGTTCTATTGCGCCACCCTGTATAAAAATCATACTTATGCGATTACTGTAACGTACAATTTATAAAGTTCAAAGTCTTGGTACTTCGCCATGGAAACCTTTTTTAAAAATTTTGGGCATTTAGTTCACGAAAGCGTTGGAAAACCTGGGCGCTAGGAGGTTATAATAATTACCATAGAACCAAGTATTTAGAAGGTGCTCAGCAAACAAATAATATTCTTAGAACAAAAAATCGAAATGTGTGCTGGGACACATAGTAGAAGTGAAACTTCAACGGACAAGGGGAAAAACGACTGGCAGCGGACAAGAGGATAATGAATCGCATCAAAATTTTACGGACAGGTTTTCGAATTGCATAAGTTCAATAACAATCTGCCGCTAACGCTTTTTGGTGACAGAAAGAATCCTAATAACCCCCGTTTCCATAAAAGCTTCTCTTCAACTAAAATTGCGACAATAAAGATTCACACTGATCCCCAAAGTATAAAGAGATTATGAATAAATAAATAAGGGACAGGTGACCAGCCGATTCACCTGCGCATCACGTAAGCCTGAAAGACGTAACCTATAACCTAGCCGAGTAAATAACACAGTTTATTGTTGCGTATATCCGCTCAATCGGACAATATCGGTGGCCGGCATCGCGGGCGGCGGTCGAGCAAATGACGCCATTGAATCTAAGTCAATAGCCAGCCGTAACGATTGCATGCTCGTAACATTTCATAACAACGCAGGTATATGGATATTCCGTTCTGGATGTGCCTAATCTTTGACCAATGAACCGACTGCTAAACGGTCGTTGACTAGAGAAATATTATTTTCTTAAGTTTTCGCGACGGGTATACATAATAAAACTACGTTTTAACGGTTTTAAGGGCGGTAATATATTTGATTTTTATTATACCGACGTTTCGGCTACTTTTCATTAGCTGTGATCACGGAAGACAAAGATGTCAAGTGCCAATGAGTATTGTTAAAGTTTATGTAGCCTACCGCCAACTTGTTCATTTTAATTATTTAGTTTTAATTTTGGTATATGGTTATTATTTACTCTATAGGAGCCTATTTTAATTTACCGCCGCTTCGCAGCATGTTGTAGCTTGAAGAGAAGAAGTGGCGCAAGAAACTCTTCAGCAAACATGCCTGACTCTAATATTTTTAGGAGGAATATTAATAGGAGGAAAAACGTAGTTTTATTAAAGAAATATTTTTGGAGTGTTTTTCTAGTTTACCAATATGTTGGTCTCTTATAAGGATTGGCAATCAAAAAAATATGGAGATATTATTAATTTCATTCATTCATTCAAATAGTATAATAACGATTATATTTATAACTTGCTGTGCCCGCGACTTCGTCCGCGTTGATTTTTGTGAAATCCTAATTTTTAAAGCAGCCTAAGGTATTCCTTATAACATCAGCTATCTGTGTGAAAGTCCCGTCAAAATCGGCCCAGCCGTTTCACAGATTACCCGGAACAAATAGACAGGCAGATATATATAAATATATTAGACATTAGCATTAGCAGAGGTGCTGCCAATGTCCTGGCGGCCTTAAATGAGAAACTGGAACCTGGTCACTGATGCCGGCACACAGTTCAGCTCAAGGTTGTTATGCGCCATGCCCTTGACCACTGGTAGTAGCCATCCAGAGGGGCAACTACCCCACCACCTGGCTGTGGGTTGTTTTGTCGCCTCTTATGACTGGCCGCCCCAACGCAGGAATTTTTATTCTTTATTCGTTACTGCACGGAATTATTATATATAATCTTTCCATTTATATTATCATCTTTTCGGTGCCAAAAAAGTATGGTCCTCTTTCTTGGGGGTTGGTATACGCTTCTTCAATAAGATCCCGAGTAAAGTGTTACATCTCCCATTCACTAAATTAAAAACCAGAAATAAAAAGTATCCTACACTATTGAAGGATACTCAAATGACAAAACTTCATTTACATAGCAGCTCGCTCCAACCTCTTATACTATATTTTGTATATCGTTTTTAGCTTCCCATACTTGTAAGGATTTTATGGAGATATGTTGCAGCTTAAAATCTCATAATCTGTTGTCTTACTGAATATGCACTGTTTGCTACAACTCCATTAATACTTCAAAAGTAATTCTGCAACATACTTCTGTATAAAACTTATAAAAAAAGAACTTTGTATATGGACTGAGATCTCAGTCACCCCAGACTTACGTGATTTTAGGAAAGATGATATTTTTAGTATCGTCGGGGCCGTTTTACAGGTATCAGGAGGTGGAAAAAAACCATGCTAACTTACGTTAGTGCAGCTAGGCTAGTTTTTACATATGTTGTGATAGGGGCGGGAGCTGCTCGTGGAATGTTATATATGATATTGTTATAAACAAATATCATTGAAGTTACCGTTGCCAGACACTTCCTGCGGGCCATAACTTTGACAGACACTTTAAAAGTCGTAAAAAAATGTGGGACCCTACGTCATTTTAAGAAGGCTGAATTTTATATATATTATCAAGTATTCAAATATTTTTCAATGAACCAGACAAATTTGACGGGCCTAATATCCTCCCAGAATCATTAAGAGTTCCGCTGTGCGAAGAAGTGCGATTGAAGTTTATATCAAACTACCAATCCTAAAAATTTCATCTTTCCTAAAATCACGTAAGTCTGGGGCGACTGGGATCTCAGTCCAATATAAATAGAATAAGAAATATAAAGGCAAACAATTTTTAACTGGACGTGTTGCTGGGGAGTTTCTGGCCGCTTCTTCTCCTTAACAGCAATAACACGTTGCGAAGCGGTGTACATAGACTAGGAGATCAAATTAAATTTTAATTTATATGTATGACTTTCAAAGTGTTCTCCACTCCAGGGGAACTTATATATATAAAAATCAATTGCTGTTCGTTAGTCTCGCTAAAACTCGAGAACGGCTGGAGTGATTTGACTAATTATGGTTTTGAATTGTTTGTGGAAATCCAGGGAAGGTTTAAAAGGTAGGTAAATATGAAAAAATGCTTGGAATATAGTAAAAACCTCAATTTCGCGTTCCCTTAGAAACTATTCCTATATGTCAAACATTTGATGTTCGTCCCGTCGTTTAGAAATCAGTTAAATTTAAGTCGTTCAGAAATCAAATTAATTTAAAAGTGAAGTTCTTTTTTTCGAAATATTTGGTTTTGAATGTCAAACGTTTGATGTTCGTTACGGTTAAGTTTTGACCACATTTTTAATAAATTTGAAACATTCTGCAATATCATTTAGCTTTTTTATTTATTGATTCTGAGGCGGTACGAAGTTTGCCGGGTCAGCTAGTTTTGAATAAAAGCTTTTGAATTTGAATATAAGAAAAAGACTCCAATACCCAAATTAAGTACAACAAACGTGTAAAGAGTACTTCTAGTGACGATAACGAACCCGTGGGATATGTAGGTCCGTGTGGTTTGTTCGGCGATTTTGGTCACGCGCCGCGCCGGTCCCGCTGACGGATTGGTTGTGGCAGCCCGGAGCATACTGATGCCGCGGCGGGTAGTTCTCATAAATATGAACTCGGATTATGAGATGGCTCGGCTTATGGCCCACTATACCGCCCCTTTGTCTCTGCTTACTTGTAACTTGGGACAAAATAATAAGAATTTTCTTTGGCCGAAGGTTTGCTGACGTAACACTTGCTGTCGCTGTTTAGACATTTCATTTCTGTCTCTCGATTTAGTTGAACCAACCAAAGTGAGCCATATAAACTTAAACTAGAATCTGGAGTACAATATGTTTGTATGCTGATTATTATTATTATTATAAATGTCCCACTGCTGGGCTCAGTCCTGCCTACTTTTAGAGGAGCGGATAGTACACTCGCCACGCTTGTCTAAGGCGGCGTCATTTTGAAATGAAACTTCTTTAGAATGGTTGTGATTTGAAACTAGATGAAACGAAAAAGTGACACTAAAAAGAGATAAACATATCAATCTATAGGACTAAGCCTGCGAGAGAATGAGATAAAAGTATTATATTACATTTCATTGGGCAGCACAGTTTAGAGAGTCAATAAGATCGATGACTAAACATAGGTCCAATTTGGACCGAAATATAACTGAGAATAATATTATTTAGGCTAGAACAGTGAAAATTTGAAAGAATGTGTTGACGGATGTAGGCTAAGAAATTATACTAGCTGCGTCCCGCGGTCTCACCCTTATGGTAATGGAAAATTATTATATTTTGGATAATTCACACTATATGTTTATAAATTTTAGCCTATGTATTATTCTGATGTGTAAGCTATATTACTGTAAGGTTTCATCAAAATCCATTCAGTAGTTTTTGCGTGAAAGAGTAACAAACATACATACATTCTTACAAACCTCGCGTTTATTATATTAGTAGGTAATAGTTAGAGAAGAATTATCTGTGAGTATATTCTCTGAAGTTTCACTTCTACTACGTGTGAACTGCACACACACATATTTTTTTATACACTATGGGCCTTACTTATAATAATCTCGTTAAGAAAGGATTAGCCATCTCTTAAATAAGAGATTCTTAAGCACGTAATTAATGGCTGTTTCAAATGAAACTCGCCATCTTGCCTCTTAGCAGTCTCTTAAACTACTTCTCGATGTTGGTTATTTTTGACAGTTATTTATGAGTTACTTTACCACCACCTCTTATCCTTAAGAGGAGTTTATGGGTAAGATTTTCGTTACTCAGTTGCTGAGCAGTTTCTTAAAATTTAACAAACGATTATAAGTAAGGCCATATACGGATTGTCAGGACGAGATCGCTTCTTAGCGATAAGACCGTCCATTGTGCACATTTAAAATATTTTTAGGGTATAAGTGTTTTCTGCAATGGTGTACAATAAAGTGTTATCTATCTATCCATGTATTTAAAAAAGAGCTGAGGTAATAAATAAATAATTATAATGAAAAAATCTTTTTTAGCTAGGTATTTAGATAAAAGTTTTACATTGTGCACAGATTAGAGAGTCAATAAGACTGATAATTAAATATAGGTCCAATTTGGACCGAAATAAAACTGATAATAATATTTGTTCACATAGGCTCCGTCCGTACGGGATAAGGTTTTAATGTAATTAATTTTTCCTTGCTTCCTTCCTTATTATATATACAAAACATAATTATTGGTCTAATGCGTAGTTCGACACATACATAGATACTGAAAGGTCTCATAATGGTGAAGGCCCTCCATCGTCTTTGTTACTTAGCTACGGACCGGAAGATATTGTTTTACCAATCCCAATTAAGAATATTTCTGTTAAGTAACGAAACAATATTATCAGTTTATTATATACGTTGATAATTAATTGTTCGTTATCTATTTACATTAGTACTAATATCTAAATCTATACTAGTATTACACGGAGGAAATATTTGATTGTTTGTTTTTTGCATTGAATAGGCTCCGAAACTTCTGAACCGATTTGTGAAATTCTTTCATTGTGGGCAAGTTACACTTTCCCTCGTGACATGGCTATATTATATTTTAAAAAAAATTAGGAATCCTTACTAATAGTCCAATAATATAACACATGGTGTAAAATTGTGTTACGTGCGAGCGGGGGTACGCACTTATGGATTGGAAGAAAACACCAGTTTTCAACTAAACGGTTTTATTGACTTACACAGCCGCACGTAAAATCTCTCTGCAGGGTTGCCCCTATACGCACGACCAACGATGCACAATCTCGACGACAAGGTGTCTCGCTTACAATACCGTCGCCGATATTGCTCAGACCACCTCCTGGTACTGCAATAATGCCGCGTGTAGCTCGTTTCTGGTTCGTCGCATCTTCGTCGTTCGTCGCATCGCACTTGTCGCTTGACTGTCTTGAACTTAACTCAACTCTAAACTGCCCGGTAGGCCCGCGTTACGCTGTTTATATACCCGGAAGAATTTTCTAGAACCCATCTATCTATCTCTGTCTCTTCCTTCCCGAACCCTCTGTTCGGGAACTTTCGTTTATACATCTATCCCTTTCTAACATCTATCTATCTATTTCTTTCGTTCATCGTCTTTCCCTTTCTAACATCTATCTATCTCTGTCTTTCGTTCATCGTCTATCCCTTTCTAAATATATCCGTCCTTGTCTTTTCCGTCCAGAATGTTCTAGTTTTCTTCTAAAAGTTCTAAAACTGATTTACGTTGCTGGACAGTTCTACCCTCGGTCGCCACAATAGTTATCTAAAATCGCGTGCGCTGCGAAAACTTTGTATCCCTGCAGGAACGGAGAAAGAATACAAATTCCTGCGGCCGGGCAGCCTGTCGTAAGAGGCGACAAAACAACCCACAGCCAGGTGGTAGGGCATTTGCCCGACTGGATGGCTACCTCCCCTGGTCTAGAATATGTCGCCATAACAACCTTGGGTTGTGTTCCGGCATCCGCTTTCTATCAAGTGGACCTTCTGCCTGTCTACTGAGCTCAAGAAATAAAAAAAAACAAAGTATTGATGATAGAATATGAAATGTACCACGACTTTGCAGAACGTACAATTATTTATCTTCTTTGGCTCATGCACAACAACTTTGCTAAAGTGTCAAATGTATAGTTTACGATTCTATAAAGGACATACAGACAAACGTTCATGTTTATATATAAAAAGATGATTTTGTTATTCCTTTTTGTCTATGTGTCATGTCGGTATCGTATTAAAATTATATGCTCTTTTAAAATTAAAATAAACAGTCTAAACTCAATCAGTATATTAATTAATATTTATAATATATTAGAGATATATTATAACAACAATAAATAATAATCAAAAATATACCACATTATTGTTGAATTGTCATGTCAACCGCTAAAAACAGCGTTTTGGGCTAATTATCTGCATGTATTGTGCTCCCTTCCACATTTTGTTATATATTGAAACGATCTTAACTTAATTTGTATGCTACGTTTGTTCGTGTATAAATTTAGCCACATAATGTTTCGATTGCGGGCAATATGTGGCTATGTTAATATGCCGACAAGTGAGCGCTATATTGTATTACATTATTCTATTGTTTTATGTCTGTTTTAAACATTCGTTTTAATGTTTGTGATTACAATATAGTATTATAGGGTTATCTTTGGGTTTTCGTGGGTTGATTTATTTTTGTGTTAGTTAAACATACTTTAATATTTATTAAAGGAATAAAAATTACACTGATTAGAAAATCAGTGAGATTTTATATAGAAATATATAAGCCTTAATGTGGATCGCAGGTAACAGCTAGAATAATATAAACAACATAACAATAGAGCTTCAGAGTATAAGTTTCCTAACACCCCACTCTATATACTAGAGTATACCTGTCCAGTTTGTTTCATACAGGAATCATGATAAAGATGTGTGATACATTCTCGTGTTTGTTAATACCCCCTAAACCGAGTTGATCCCCATTCTACCTCCACCTTCCACCCACTCCTGGTCACATCCGCAACTTAATTACTAAATAGAACCAATACGGTTGATTAAAGAGATTAAATATATTGTATGTATTAATATGATATTTTGTTTACTTGGAGAATAACATCGTTATATTTTGGATCGTTTTTAGGCTCGATTCACGCTGTAACGCCGCTCACGGTTCAATTTCGCTTCTATATCAGTCCGATCAAATCTCGCTCTGTCTACACTATTATTTTCTATGACAATGTGGCTGATACATCCCATGCATAGAACGCAACTTGTAACACTATATTAAATTTAATAGTTTATATTCAAAATAAATTACGTGGAGAACACTTTGTGAAAGTCACAGCTATAAGCCAAAACTTAATTTTAGTTCTATGTACACCGCTTCGCAACGTGATTTTGCTGTTAAAGAGAAGAAACGGCATGAAACCTTCAGCAATTCGTCTAGATAAAAATTGTTTTTCTTTATATTTCTTATTCTATTTATATCTAAAGTTCTTTTTTTATTAGTTTTACACAGAAGTATGTAACAGAATTATTTTTAGTAGAATTTGTGGAGTATATAAGTATACCAAACAGTGCATGCTCAGTAATATTATACTATATATACATTTTTTAATGATAATATAGGCATACTTTTCACTACTCTCAATGCCCTTAGTACGTAACTTTAAAACGTTAGGTAAATAATAAAAAATAAAGATAAAAACACTGTAAATTTAATTATAATGTCACTTTGAAACAGTAAGAAGTATTAATTTTTTTCCATATAATTAAAATTTGTATCTAATTCATAAGTTAAGTATAAAACATTGGTACAAATTACGTTCTATGGGATGTGTCAGGCATACAAATGTATTAATGATAGACCGTAGTCTCAAATCCATCGAAAGTAAAGCGATACGATAGTGAAAATTCTCTGACTCTTTCTTGTTTAAGAATATTTGACCGGACCTGGAACGGACGGAAACCGGACCCTAAACGCTACCACAGTGTGAATCAAGCCTTAGGATATTACTATGTATCAAGGAAATTTTCTTCCATGTCCACTTTCGGAAAAATAGAAGCCTTTCAAAAATTGCATGTCTGTCCATATGTCTTTTTGTATATGTATTGAAAAGTGTTAACGATTTTCCCCTGTTTAATAATAACTAGTGGACGGGCAGTAGTCGAAATTCGACCATAATTTATTTAAATTATAAGTTTGAACATTATTAAGGTTCTGTTGTCAAAGACTGTACTTCTATAATCACAGATTTCGCCAAGGCTACATTGTTAATTTGATTTTAGCAATAAACAAAAGATTTTATATGCGTGTGTGTGTCAAATACATGGCAGTGTGTGTAATATTTTTTAATTGATTTAATGTATTTATTTTAAAAAGAGTTTCAAAGTTTTTGCTTCACGTATTAATACAATGATACTTTAAAACTTTAATATCTATCTCTAAAGATGTAAGGATCATATAAAGGAAAGATGGATGTAAGGATTTTCATAATAACCAAGATTTCATCTATGGAAAATATTGTTACACGCCAAGAAAGTAAATGCACACCTTTCCCGCATTTGGACTTCTTTTGTTTACTTTGTGTTTAAAATTTGTATTGTTATTGTACTTGTTTATAGCCGCAGGTGTGCAGATTACGGTTTGTCGGAAACTTCAGTCCACGCGGTCGATTGTTGTATTGTACAGTTTAGTATAAAACGATTCCCGAACTTGTGAGGCAGTCAGGCGACGATTACGGTACGAGCAAGACGTGTGTAGTACATTCGATAAGCGATGTAGTGACGGACTTTGCGCGTGTTATTGGATCGTGCAGTTTGTACTGGTTGTGACCAGTTATATTTGTACCTGTGTTATACATGTTTGTAAGGTCTAATAAACTCTATAGTAATTCTAACGGCATTTTAATTCGAGTCCTGTAGCTAGTAACAATATGGTTACACATTTATCTCCTTATGTAGGTACATACATTTTACAGATTACATAGTGTACAATTTTTTTTTCGCAATAAACTTAGATAAAGATTTTTAAACATCATTAGTGTAATTAATTGAAAAAAATATAATTTAATAAAGAAAAACAATAATTACGTGTGCAATCATAAATAAATGACAAAATATTCTATTATAACTGATTTATTTATTTATTGCTGAAGCACAGCAGACAGGCTGACGGACCATCTGTGATGGAAAGTGATTACCGTTGCCTATAGACATTAACAATACCAGAGGTGCTGCCGGCCTTGAAAGAGAAAGTGGAATTCTGATGCTGGAACACAAATTGAAGTTGTTATGGCGGCATACTCTAGAACAGGGGTGGTAACCATCCAGTCGGGTAAATGCCTAACCACCTGGCTGTGGGTTTTGTCGCTTCTTACAACAGGCCGCCCGGCCGCAGGAATTAGTATTCTTTTTCCGTTCCTGTACGGAGTAAATATGGTAGAAGTGGGTTAATCTAAAATCTTGTCCCCTTAATTCATAATGGTTATACGAGGTTTATAAATGAATTATGAATACGATTTTAAATAACATGTAATACAGTTGAATCGCTTATAATCAGCTGCCTGCTTAATTTGTTGTAATAATAAAAAACGGTTTCACTAACTCAGTATTTGCTCGCAGGAATCCTCCTAAATATTAGATTGTTTACTTTCGGAGGCACAAAACGAATTTCCATTGAACAAAGCTGATTATTTGCAAGCATTAGCTCGCCGTCCAAGTCATGAACTGTCTAGTACACACACACTTCCTTTAGTAGCTCACAGATTTCAAAATGCTCCTTCAGCACAAAGCGACCACGGTCATTATGGTCGCCGCGAAAACGTCACTAATGACATCATCATTTTTGATCACCCATCTGAATTTGAAACTGGCCACTAATACTGGAACACAACGTTGCTATTGGTGGCAGTTGCTCCTTTTTGGAAATTAAACTCGATATAATGGACCGTATGATTATTAGTATTGAACTATTTACATGAATCAAAATATACATAGAATAAGTGCGCGAGAGAGTCGAATGGTTTAAGAGTTGTGAGTCGCAAGTAGTAGCAAGTAATTTTTTCGGTCTTCAAGCTCCAATGCCACTCCTATATCCCGCATTCCGTCCGACGCCTAGCTGCTAATTGCGCGAGCTATGGGCGTCAGCGGTATGCGGGGCGCGAAGAGTAGGTGTCCTCCTGCAGGCGCGTCAGGGGAGCGCTTTCTGTCCTCAACAGTTGTTATGGCGGCATACTCTAGACCAGAGACAGTAGCCATCCAGATGGGCAAATACCCTTCCACCTAGTTGAGGGTTACGAGTATTTTACAGCTGCGCCGCCCGGCCACAGGAAGTTGTATTCTTTCTTCGTTCCTGCATGGAAATAGTATCTAGGCTAAATGTATCAAAAAATCCGCTTTCGCCTAACTTTTGCATCCAACCCCTTCGGAGCAGTGAAGGGGGTAGAAGGAGCTGCGGGCAGAACTCATCGTTAACAAAGACAAATACAATTACCCACTACACAGCATAAACACATTGAACAAATTTGCCAAATATCCACTGGAGGTTTAGAAGTCGAAGCAAGAAAAACATTACTTTGTTGTAATAGTTCACAATCTTGTGCGTGGTAGAGCCATGCTCGAATCATTATCTCTTAGGGCCGACGCGATCGGTGTGATACAACGCTCTCACAGTATATCGGCGTGAAACGTTAGCCTTGTACTTTTTGGTCTCACGATAAAAGGAAGGCTTGCACTGAAAATCAACGCTGTGTCGGAAATAATTCCGGCACAACAATATGCTGAGCGTAAACCTTGTTTGCTGAAAATCCGGCGTACAATTTTTCAAAACCCAGATCCCTAGTTCCACTTACACTTTATCCCCATAGCCCGGTACCTTTAGTTCTCATTTCCTACAATAGTCCTACACTGACAATTTTAATATGGTGTAGACAGGAATAATCGCCAGTCCGTGTCACGCCACATTTACATGAATTTTGTCAAGGGGCCTCTACATTTTGGCCTTCCTATGGCCCCCACGCAAGCGCTCCAAAAATCCGGGTCCATTTTTATGGCCTGTGGTCTTGAAAGACATAAAGTTGTAATAATATGTAGAAATGTAATTACGTCGCTATTTCTTCAAATAAATTATTTTTCTTTGTTTATTTTCTTCCTTGAGCTATTGGTGTTTCGTGCGATAAGTGAGAGTTCCAGTGGCCCACGTCCTCCTCCCCCTATCGCATCCCCCTTTTGCAAATCTATATACCCTCCTCTCTATCTAATTCCTCCTGCCTGTTCCCCCCTCTCTCTAATCTTCCTATCCCATTTTAAATGCTGACGATGCGTTTGTACTAATAGGCTTCGTTCCAGAAGGGACTCACAACAACCACGTTCACAACCGCGATGTTTCCCATTCCACTTGCTTTTATGATTGTAAAATCATAAAATCTAGTGGAACGGATAATGGGGCGTTAATGTCATAAACAATGAAATACACAAATGTCATTGGTGATTTGAAAATCGAGTCCATCGATTTTCAATGTCAAGAGATAGAGAGAATTAATGCTCTGTGGTCAAAGCCCACTGCAACTCACCTTTTGACATGGGTCGCTGTGAGCGTTGTGTGAACGATAACGATGAAGTCATTAGTGACGTGAAACGGCGGACGGAGCATTTTAGGCGTTGTGAGATACTAAAGGAACGCGTCCATAGTGCTATTCTGTTTTATCTGTAAAATGATAAACATCATGTCGAGTCAGTTACACAAGCTACAATTCATCCAGATCCTCGTCCCCTTGTAATGATTAAACTCAGCAAGCATTTATACCTGTTTAAAATAAGATTACTAGTTAATGATAAAATATAGTAAAATAAAGAATAAGAAGATTACAATAGGGTGTTTTAATAACAAGAAACGAAACCAGACAGCGTTGGCTTCGCCCCTGGTGTTGCAAACGCCTATAGGGGACAGTAACCGCTAGCTGGACTATATTCACGTACTAGAAGTGAAACTTCAGATAATATACTCACAGATAATTCTTTTCTAATTTGTATTAATACTTATAAATATAATTAATTTCTTTAGCCTACATCCGTCAACATATTATAATTTAAAATAAACTTCATAAATATAATTTTTCAATTTTCACTGTTTTAGTCTAAAAAATATTATTATCGATTTTAGTTTGGTCCAAATTGGACCTATGTTTAATCATCGGTCTTATTGACTCTCTAATCTGTGCTGCACAATGTAAAACTGTTATCTCATTCTCTCGCAGGCCTAGTCCTATAGATTATGTGTTTATCTCTTTTTAGTGTCTTTTTCGTTTCATCTAGTTTCAAATCACAACTATTCTAAAGAAGTTTCACTTTAAAAACATATAATACTTTCACTGGAGTGATTTAGTTGTAGCTGACCTACGTGAGTTTCAGGTCTGGAGTTCTTCGGACAGAAAGGAGTGATGGATTCCCGTTTTGGAGACGGAGACTCATCATTTTGGGTAATTTAGTCGCATCATTTAGTTCCACTGATTGTTAGTTAGTGTTACTCAAAATATTAGGTTCTTGTTCGGCATGCGATGGGAATCCTAAACAATTATATATGTAATCTACGCAAGTATAACAAACTTATGCAAGTGCACAAATTGTTTTTCATTAGTAGATCATTCTTGTACATCATACACACGATTGTTAGAACGTATAAACTTAGATATTATAGTAGAAACTGTTTTGAATTAATCATCTATACATACAAAATAACTAACATTTTATTAAAAAAACTTACGTAAGAAAAATCAAGGTATATAACAAAATACTTACGATACCATTAACGTTTCACAAGAAAGTTACTTCAATTGGGGTGTTTTTGTAATGTATGGTAAGTTGATATAAGTATTTGTATTATAACAAAAAAAAATCGCTATAATTAAAAAGTTATGTCAAATCAAGAATACATATTTGAACCCGAAATAACCCTAGAACCAACACACGCCGACAATTTCCGAACAAACCCGAGCGCGCGTGTGACGTCACTTTGTTAATTCCTACTTCTTGTACTTTCATAGCATTTAGCTGATGTGCTTAAAAACAGTTTGTTATAAAACTCATGTATGATCTTTTCATTCATAACAAAATACATTCAAAATCCCGATTATCCGCCATACATTTTTTTGACTGGGAACCCTATTTGGACATAATGTCTTGGTCGCGTTTGGATTTTCGAAAGATAAACATCAGGATTCCTAAACGAAGACATAGGATGGCTCTAGTATTTCCATATCCTAGTTAATTCAATGCGCGCTGGCCTCAAATTCATCTCAGACTTATATAAAGTTGCTTAAAGTATTCTGGCAACAAAGTCGGATATTGGATAAGGCAAGGCGCGCCAATTCTATATGATTCTAGCAATTTCTAGAGCAAAACGCGTCCGTGTTTTCGCTGCTGTAGACATATTGTTACGAGTCGCGAGACTTGAATTAAAATGCCGTTAGAATTACTATAGGGTTTATTAGAACTATACAAACATGTATAACACAGTGTTATGTGATTATATTATTATGTTTTTAATTGAAAAGATGTGGCACAAATAAAACAATACATTTCAACCCAAATCTCAAGTTTATATTAGACGTTCTAAATTAGTTACACATACAACGCTCAAGTATTTATAATTTGGTTATAAGCGTTAACGAAATAAACCCAGTTACATGAGACTTTGTGGTAGGGCGTAGGTTTGCTATGAAGTGTTTACTATTTGGACATAATTACAGTGAAGTTAATTTTGTGCTTTGGACGCCACGCTATTTGGGATTGGAGAAAATAGCGAATCTCCCTAAAAATATACTTGCGGTTTCTTCTATGATTGACGAGGAATAACAGGCATGATAATGATGGTTATACGAACTTCGACGTGAACTCGTTGTAGGGCGCTAGCTCCGCCAATATAAACTCAAGGTATGAAAATAATGTACCAGGATTTGTAATATAAAAAAAAACCCCGAACGCCTTTTCGATACGCCGAGGTTTTTTATGAAAAGAACAGGAATTATTACGGGCTCCTCCCGTTTGGGGATATATTTCCACACGGCGGGACGGAAACGGCGACAAGCCAACTTAGTTTTAGAATAGGCGTTTGATTGTATTAATTATAACTTGATATGAAAGTACTGTACTGGCCGACAGATGGTAATGAAAGAAAACGATTTTAAAGACGTCACGTATTAAATATAAAACACGACGGTCCCTCATAAAAAACCAACTGTTTTTTATATATGGACTTCCTTTATCAAGTGTGACCACCACCACTCTCGCATTATTCCGAGAATCTATTTGCGGTAAATACTTTCAACGCGTATAAAATTACTTTAATTATTCGAGTTTTTATTCTCGTTTTAATGGATAAGTTTTCGATTGGTAATATTAGAAATTAATTAGATTCTATAATTTAGTTTAGTGGTAGATTTTCTATGAAGATTTGATGCTTGATTATTTGTATACAGTCGAATAATATTATTTACTTTAATGTTTTTAAATGGTGAATTTATAATTCTCTAAAGAACGTTATTGTAGTTCTAAATATTTTTAGTGAGTAATAGAAATTAATTAAATATCTTAATTTTTATTGTACTGGCAAACTATAATGCCAACCGGTTTGAGTGACTTCCATTTTAAAACAAAAATATATGGTTTGTAACGTGATGTTTTGATCAAGTAATTTTAAATAGTTTAAACCTTCACGTAATGCGCGGGACTTTGAATTGTAAAATGTTTATGTTTATGTAATTTATGCGTTACAACAGGTACAAATATAACCAAACACAGCAAGTCCAAACGTAATGCAGAAGGTTGTAATTTAAATTAAAAAAAATCAACGCGCAGTCTTGCTTCGCTTGTGGCTATCGCTCGACTGCCTCTTCCCTCCATCGGGCTATTACTTTATACTGCACAGATGCAACAGATGCACAGATGAAACTGGCTAGTGATCACAATACAACAATAGGCCGTAAAAGATTACAATTCAACAAAAGAAGTACAAATGCTGAAAGGTAATAAAACGTGTTTTTACAGGTATGCAGGTGTGAATTTGTTTTTGTCGGGACCAGAGTCGTAATAATATTTTATGTGATACAGTAGTGTAGGACGCAGAACTTCAGAAAAATACAATGCATGATATCAACACTTTATTTCACTTTTCACATGTAAACGCAATTCCAATCATCGACTTTACACTTCACTTTGACATTTACTGGTATATAGATTGCGATCGAATAATCGTTTCAACAAACACTAGCCGTTTTTATATTTTTGTGCTAAAACCAACCGATTTTCGTAAACGGTCGGTATGTCAAGTGGCGCCATCTTTAAACAGCGAATGTTCGCGGAAACAAGGTTTCATAACAATACAACTACTTATTTTCAAAACTGTCAAAGTTATAACTTAAGTATATTACTTACATAATTTGATGTAATCTATTAAACTTTGGATTTACTCTATAAGTAAAGATCATAGAGATAATTTTTTTTGTATGTTTGTCACAAAAAAAATATCACCATTAGAATGCTACAATATTCATTAATAACATTATGTTTACATAATCGAGTTCTAAATTTTTGTCCAGGTAGAACAAAGTCTACCATAACTTTGGGATTTCAACAGTAGCGAAAAAAGAACACGTTTTACTTAGTTATATTTTTTTTTACCAAAACATAATCGACTTCAAACTAAAAAGTAAAAAAATATTATTTTGTACATCTTAAAGTCGGTGTATTTTGCAATTATTGAACAACTACATCGCTAGATGAGCCAAGAATATCTTTAAAGTTAGGTTTCGTGGAAGAGTTCGCTCTAAGCGATAAGGCATGTTTTGCTGAAAATATTTGTCATCAGCCAATCACAGTTCACTGCTGGACGTAAGCCTCCTCAAATCGGCGCCATTCATCCCGGTCCTCTGCTTTCCTCATCCAGTGCCTACCGACGACCTTGCGCAGGTCGTCAATCCATCGGACTGGAGGCCGACACTAAGTTTACCGAGACGCGGTCTCCATTCCAGGACTCGGCTGCTCCTGTTGCTCTGCTGAAAAATAGATGGATAGATAACACTTTATTGCTCACCAAAATAAACAAAGATAAAAACAAAATGCATAATTACAATAAATCTTGGTAAAACAACAGGCAGCCTTATCGCTGAAAGCGATCTCATCTAGGCAACCTAGCTTAAAGAAATTCTTAACTAATCTGGCGATGTAGGTGGAACAGAGACAAGATAGGACTGTACAATTTAAATATACATACTTGCACTATTTTATAAATTTAATACATGTATAAATATAATAGTATTATATATACGTATATACAAAATAATCTAGATAAATATATTTGTTAACATTATAAGTGACAAGCATTTTATATTAACGTATATCACAATAGATAAATAAGTAAATGTATAATATTGTTACGAGCTACAGGACTCGAATTAAAATGTCGTTGGATTGACTATAGAATTTATTAAAACTATACCAAGACGTATAATATAGGTACAAATATATCTAGACGCAATAAGTCCCAATGTAATGCACAATTCAATAACACGCGCAAAGTCCGTCACTCAAAATGTACACACGTCTTGCCTCTATCGAGTCGCGTCTCCGTTTGGGCATTGTTTTATACTAAACTGTATAATACCGACAAAGGACCGCGTTCACCGAGTCAATCCGCACACCTGGCAAGCTTCCACGCAATGCAATAACAACAAGGATTAGTTCGACACTAATAACGGCCATAAAACAAGTTCAATAACAATAGAATGTTTATATTCGTTGCAAATTCGAAACACAAAGTAAACAAAATAATTCCTAAATGCGGGTAATAAACTGCGCTTTATGACAGGCAGGTGGCACACCTACACACACCATTCATCTTTGTCGGCATGTAACAATATATTGAAATATATGCAAATGATTTTTTTTCTGTTATTTTGGTGAGAAACGAAGTGTTATTTATTTACCTATAATTAAATCCTTACAATATTTCAATACGACCACGTTACGTATTTTAATTTACCGAATAAGGACGCAGAAGAGCCTTCTCTCGATATAAAACAACAGCGGCGCTTTATTTCGACATTTGTCGGGTATAAATCACAATTTAGGAAGAACTATGGCGGTGTTTTTGCAAACGACGCGACTCGAGGCTCCTCAGTGCGAGTGCGTTTCGAATATACGGAATGGAATTAGCAGATGTCCCGTTTAGCGCGGTAAATATCGAACATGTAGCCGTAGCCAAGTATAATCAGCAACAGGTCAGTTGATAGTCAATTCAATTGAGACACACTTTATCAGGGGTGTAGCTACCCCCGATCAGCTTTATCAATGATACGGGGACCCCAGGCTACAGAGGCCCCGAAAGTGTGTAAGAAAAGATTCCTAATATGTTATCCGCAATTTTTATACTTTAATAACATACTTTAGAATAACTGCTGGGTAAACAGGAACGGGTATCAGATTTGTCTTTATTGTCTACTAGCTGTCCTGGCAGACGTCGTCCGGCCCGGAAAAGCTTCAATCGATATGCCGACAGCAGAGCCACCTTACCGGGTCCAATTGTGAACTGACTCTGCGCTAGTATAAATTGACCCTTCGCACACTTATAGTTATATTATTTATATAGAGAAGGAGTGAAGAATGATAATATTAAAAAAAATATACGTATAAAATTAATTTATTCAATAAAAAAAACATTACAGTATTTGACACACAAGCATTTAATATTTTCTTAAGTTTTCGCGACTTGTATACATAATAAAACTACTAAACCAAAATCAAATAAATTACCGCGCTTAAAACCGTTAAAACGTAGTTTTATTACACAAACATTTATTATTATACTCTTTTATTTATTGTTTAAGTCAAATTAACAGTGTAGTCTTGGCGAAATCTGTAATTATAGAAGTATAGTCTTTGACAACTGAACTTTAATAATATTCAACTTATAATTTAAATTAATTATGGTCGAATTTTGACCACTGGGCGACCACTAGTTATTAGAAATTATTGTAACGTGTATCATCTAGTCAACCATTTGAACTAAAAACACTCCACGTGTAACTACTGACCGTGTATTCCACAAGTACAGAGGTATCTAGAGCCTTTTTTGTCTTTAAGATACTACTTTCTCCAATTTTATAACAATCAATTTCATCCAAAATACCTGAATGATGTATAAAATATTTTTAGCAATTATGCAATAGGAATTCAACTTAAATTACTGGCGTTTTATAGCCAAAATTCACTCCCGTATTGTCTGCCAAAAACTTGTACGAGTGCATTTTGAAATTCTTTAAATTTGCATATTATATCAGTATTTTTCTAAGGAATTTGTCTTTTCTACGATGTTTATGTTTTATAGTAGCAGTTAATAAGATAATAGTTTTGAGATGTATTTTTAAAGTAATATTGACTATAGTAGAATTATTTTGTGCGTGCAGTTTCGGTCATAAATCAAACTCGGCCTCAGCCCGGTTAGGGCGGTGAGCATGTTGCGCGGGCGCAACGCCGTTATCGATAAAAACTCATTCTTATCAAAGAAAGATTATCATTCTTATAAAAATCATTACTATCTTTTTTGCTGTTAATTTAAACTTAGATATAAATATTTATATTTATTTTTAATATAACTTGTTACATTCTTAACTTTTGTACTTATAGTTTTTTAATACATAGATACCTAATTAATAATTTATTTTAAATTATTAGTATTCTTATTTTAATATATACATTGTTTTATCAATTTTGTTTCTTTCATTTTTATCACTAACCCACAAAATGACAAAACCAAATACACTATCGATAACGCTTATCGACAGCAATAATGCGCAATCACTATGCCCTCCCGTAAGGCCCGTGAGTGGAAGAGAGACCGAAATACTCCGATTATTTATGACTCAAACTGCACGGACAAAATAATTCTACTATAGTCGTATGTGTAATACAACTAATGCCCTCTGCGACAATCGCCCCCATATAGGCGTCAGCGATTTGTCAGTGGTGTGAGAGGGAGGACACCGTTAAGTATAATTAAATTAAATATTTTTAAAATGTATTTGTAATGTATTTCTGAGGCTATGTATTGTTTTTTTTGCTGTATATGTAACATTATACCATTAAAATGTGTGTCATTTTTTATATGTGTGGGGATGGGGCAGCGTGTAATATTAAGGACTATTTGTACATTTGTATTCAAACATTTAATTTTTATACTTCATCTTTTAAAGGGGAAATGTTGTGTAATAAATAATCTTGGTGGAGGTAGCTCAAATAAATGAGTTATTGTATCGCGCTCGTTGTTTTAATCATAACCTGAGAGGATGTGCACAGAAATTCGCAGATTAGCAGCGCAGTAGCGGCACGGTGGCGTCATATCGACGTGCAACGTCAATATGACGCCAACGAGACTACACTAGCACTTTGTATATCAAAATCCCCGTGAAAATATACAAAATCATAATATCCACAAGAATATGAAGAGATTCTGGTCTCTGAACATAAACTAGTTTATGATCATGAATAGATATCAGCCAATATCGGTTTACGTTCGTCACGTCATGTCGATTCCCAACTTCAATCTCCATTTGCAAGTTACCGTCTTTAATATAGACATGCATTTACTAAAGTAGTAATACATATGCTAATACAACGTCACCTGAAATGTAGTGAACCTAATTCAGTAAGTCAAAGTAATTAAAATTAATTTTATACACTACAATGAATAGAGTATGGTAGTGAATATTGTTGAAGAATTATAAAAAAAAATATCTATATTTATTTGAAACTTTTGCCACATAGGCATGCATGTCAGTCCCATCATCTTTTAAACGTACAATAACTTATATATTCAATTGTAAATACTGAGCTGGCTAACAAATTAGCCTTCGTTGCGACTGGCTCTGCTAGAATTTCTTTAACAGATGTTGGACATCCTCGTCCATAGTTTTTTTTTCTGAGGTACACATTTAAACAGTTTCATAAAGTTGTAGCACTTAATTTGTAAAAGTAAACATTACATACAATACATTAAACTAAAAATAAACTATAAATACAAACTAAAATTAAACTATTAAATCTAGTAACAGACCGCTGTCAGTCGGAATCGTGCCCAAAACACTGGCCACATTGCCTCGCTGAATGGCAACGCTAATGCGCGTAGCCCGAGGTTATTTTAATAAGTTATATAAAACATTTAAAAAAATGAGGTCGCTTGAGAAAACGAACTAAACTAAATTTAATAACTGACTGCATGCATAAGTCGAAGTTGAAGAAATTATATATGCAATATTTTATTTAATGTCAATGAATCTGTGGAGTACGTTGACAATTTAAGGTCCAAAGGCCCCTTCGAGAGGTTCCCTTTTTCCTTACGTGATGATCTCTACAAGTCCATTCTTGAAGTCGCGTAAAAAAACTTCGTACCAAAAAGGTGTACCAGAGGCATTATAGTAGCAGAAATACTGTTACGATATCCACATGACATGACACTTTCCCGGCAACATTTCCTCTTCCACCTTCATTCGGTTGGTTCTAACCAGAGGGCGCCGCTACACACTCACATGCCGAGAGCCGAACCTCTTTGATGGCTGCATAAATATCGTCGCGACGCCACGCTCGCCGTCTAAAAACGTCAGAAAACTACTGTATTGTGCCTTAAAACCATTCCTTAAAGTGCCAACTGTGTCCCGGAGATCTGGTGTAGTGTTTGTGCAAGACCAGGACGCGCCAATCCGGCCGAAATCCTGCATCATTCCTTACACGGTTCCAGTGACGGTAAGTGTTCATTCTTTTCTACTTGGTTCACTAGAATTTGTGAGGCGGCATTAGGTCTAACAGAGAATCAAGGTTTGCTCCAGCTAAGTAGCCATTCATATCTTATCAAATATTATTCAGAGTGATATTACTGCAATACTCTCAACCGTAACATGTCGTGATGTCTTGTTTCTGGCTACGTGGAGTTGCAACGTGCCTGAGCAATGTATCCCGTAATATTGCAACATTCTCAACTCGCCTATTTGCTTAACCATCTCTATTGAAATTTACGTAAGCTCGAGGAACTACGCCAGGACTAATGTGTGATATAACGCTGTACATTATTATGTAAGTTGTTTAATTATGTCACCTTTAGCATTGAGGCCCTTTAGAGCTTGTCGTTTTAATTGCTACGACTGGCCTATTCTGAGAAACTATACTCCTTGAAAGACTACGTGTTTTATTACCTTTTTTTGAGAAAAGGTCTACAAAATACTGGTAAAAGGAAAGGAGCAGACAGTAACAATCCAAAGATTAAAACCAGCATATATCCTTAGTCCTGAAGAGCCAACCTCGAAAACAGAGATCGACACACCAAAAAGCCCAGAGATAAGCGCTGATAGACAGAGGATAACGCGCACTGGGCGGGCGGTACAGTTTCCAGATTACTATCGCCCGTCCTAGGACGGTCTCTGGAGGGGAGAACTATGGGTATATAACATAACACATTTTCATGCACAATACTCACCCATATATCATATATATATTATTACGTTTATTTTACATCATACATACATACACACAATTATATTATATATGTAATTCTATCAATATTAAATATAAGTATATATCGACACGACCCAACCTTATGATCAATATCATTGGTCGTAAGGCGTCAGCGGTCGTGTCGTATACAGGCGGCAACAATCTCTGCCCGCGCATGCGCAGAACAACGCGAGTGGCTCGCACGCAAAACAATATATACAGTGAAGTTAGTAGTTCACTGCGAGGTGAAAATTGTGTAAACAAAATACCAACGACTACGCTTAAAAACTTTACGCTTTTCCAATGTTTAAAAGTACCAAATTGTTGTGAAAACCTGAATATTGTAGTAAGGAAAATATAGAAGTAATTCTGAACGGTTGTTTCCTTCTTGACCGTGCGTCAACAAGCCGGCGCACGAATAAATGTGAGGTGGGTACAAAAACATCATTATACTATATGCCCCACATATTTATTGCAAGATTTCGCAGACAGGCAGACGGGCCACTTAATGGAAAGCGGCTACCATCGCCTATGGACATTTGGAACACCAAAGGTGCTACAAATGTGCTGCTGCTCTTTTAACAGAGACTGGAACCTGGTCACTAATGCCGGAACACAACACAAGGTTGTTATGGCGACATACTCTAGACCAGGGGTGGTAGCCATCCAGTCGGGCAAAGCCCTACCACCTAGCTGTGGGTTGTTTTGTCGCCTCTTACGACAGGCCGCCCGGCTGCAGGAAATTGTATTCTTTCTCCGTTCCTGCACAGACAGGGTTGGGCAGTATTTGAAATACTTGTAATTGAAATACGTAATTGAAATACAAATACGTATTTTGTATTTGTATTTCAATTACTTCTTAAAAATGTAATTTGTATTTAGTATTTTAAATACCTGACGCTGAGGTAATTTGTATTTAGTATTTCAAATACTTATGGTTTCAAAATACATTTGACAAAATACTTTTAGCTATATTGTTGATGGATGGTGTTCTTCAGAAAATAGCGCTCGATAGCTTTCATAAGGAAAATAGTGACCGCTAAATATATATTAGGTACGTTCTGCAGTACTGACTATTTAATTAAAGTTAAGATATATAATTTCAAATTAATTTTACTTTGAAAACCAGGATGCTTTAAAAAAAAAATTGACATTTGTTTATTGATTGGCGTTATGTTTTCATCGCATTAGAATGTTTTTCGTCACTAACGTATTCAACGTTAAAAATTCGGCTAATTTTGATATACTAGGGTTTACCCCGCGGGTCAACCTCTAATGTATGCCTCTTGTTAGAAGTTGCGTCACAGGTTACTATCCGTGCAGGAACGAAGAAAGAATACAATTTCCTGCGGCCCGGCGGCCTGTCGTAAGAGGCGACAAAACAACCCACAGCCAGGTGGTAGGGCATTTGCCCGACTGGATGGCGACCACGCCTGGTCTAGAGTATGCCGCCATAACAACCTTGTGTTGTGTTCCGACATTAGTGACCAGGTTCCAGGCTCCCTAAAGAGAGCAGCAGCGCATTCGTAGCACCTTTGGTGTTGCAAATGTCCATAGGCGATGGTAACCGTTGTTCACTAAGTGGGCCGTCTGCCTGTCTGCTGATCTCCTGCGAAAAAAAAACATTGTATTAAATTTTTATGTCAGTGCTATTTGCTCTCAATGAGACACTTAATTTTAAATCGCAAACTATCTCATTTCCCGCATGAAGAGTATCTATGCCCATTTTCTATGTATTAAAACTACATATATAGATCAAAATGACCAAAACGACCAAATCGACCAATTTGACGGAATTGACCAGTACGACCAAGTCGACTAATTCGATCAAATCGAGCAGTACGACGAAACAGACCAATTCCACGAAATCGACCAGTTACATTAATTCGATGAATCGACGAAATCGAACAAATCGACTAGTTCGAACAAATCGACTAAAACGACCAAGTCGACCAAATGGACCAAATCGACCAAAACACCTACCCTACTTTTTGGGATAACGTTTACATAAATATATCCCATTGTCCGGGATGAAAAGTATCCCATGATGACGAAAATGACATATCGCAAAGAATGCTGCTGCCTATGCTACTTTCTGGGATACATAATGCTATCCCAAAACTTATCCCATTATCTGGGGTGAAAATTATCCCTCGGTATTAAAATTACATATTTACCTAATTTCAACTAAATCGGTTCAATACATTTTCCGTAAAAGCTTAAAGCTTTAAATATACTTTTATCTCGGGAACTATTCCATTTTTCGTGGTATAAAGTATCCTATGTTCATTCTAGGCATCGAATATATATATATATATATATAGGTACTGAATTTCAGCCAAATCGGTTCAGTTGGGTTTCTGTGAAAACGGAACAGACAGATAGACATAGTTACTCTGTCATTTATAATATCAACTAGAGTTTACTTTAGTGCGTGCTTCTTGTTTAAAGAGCAGGCGTTAATACAGGTTACTTTATACTAAATTTTTATGTTAGTGATATTTGCACTCGGAAGTATAATTTCATTTTATATCGCAAACTATCCCATCTACCGGCATGAAAATTATTTATGTCCATTTTACTGTACTAAAACCACTTTTAAACAAAATTCGAGCACTGATCCAGTATTCCTAGTAGTTTTTGCGTGTAGGCTAACAGACAGTCAGATCAACTTATGATCGCATTTTTTATAGATGATAAATTTTGATGTTATAGATGATACAGTTTATAGAACTTGAGAAATGCTTGGTCCAATCCAAACTTTCATTCTCCAAATAGTTCTAGTTTAATTTATCTATCCTCCGTCTATGAAAACTACATGAATGAACAAAAAGGACAAATAGGACAAAAAGGATATAAAAAGGCAAAAAGGACAAATAGGACAAAAAGGATTAAGTACAATGACTAAAAGGACAAAGATGACCAAGATGACCCAAATGACAGAAATGACTAAAATGGCAAATCACAAAAAAACCTATCCAACATTTTGAGATAACGTTCACATAAATCTATCCCACTATCCGGGATAAAAAGTATCCCTTGTCCATCTTCGGTATTAAAATTACATGTTTACCGGATTTCAGCCAAATCGGTCCAACACTTTTCCGTAAAAGCGTAACAAACGGAGAGACAAATATATTTTTATCCCGGAAAGTATTTCATTTTTTGGGATATACTCGTAAAGTATCTTATATTTATTCTTGACAGCGAAAATATATATACTGAGTTTCAGCCAAATCGGTAGTTTTTCCATGAAAACGGAACAGGTCGACAGACATCGCTACAAGCGAACGCACCACTTGTTATTGGTCTAGCCGCTTCCGTTCTGGTAATTTCGACTTAAAAAAGAACTTGGTCGACAATGATGAATTAAAGGAGATTGTGGAAGCTGATGATACTCAATGTATGGCTGAATTAGCAGGAGGTTTCGACATTAGCTTCAAAACAATATTATTGGTCCTTGGCATTGGCACATTGGCAAGGTAAAAAAGCTTGACAAATGCGTACCGCACGAACTCAATGATCGCCAGCGCGAAGTATGCGTTGAGAAGTGCCTTGCACTTGTCAACTAGCACACAAACGAAGGAATTTTGTACCGCATTGTTGCCTGCGACAAAAATGGATTTTGTTTGACAATCACAAGCGCTCAGCAAGTTGGTTGGATCCTGGTTCAGCACTTAAAGAATACCCTAAATGAAACCCCTAGAAAAGTGATGGCCACTGTATGGCGATCTAGCGCTAGTGTGATTAATCAAAGCTTCTTTCCAAATGGGACGAGCATTACTATAGATGTTTACTGTGAAAAACTGCACACAATGATGAGAAGCTCGCACGTCTTTAACCACCTTTGGTCAATCGCTCATCTGACTCCTGCACGACACCTTATACTGCACAACAGACGATCTCCAAGTTACAAGAGCTGGAGTTGGAAGCTCTCCGTCATCCGCTGTACTCACCAGACCTAACACCTACAGACTTCCACTCTTTACAGAATTTCGGTAACTTCTTAGCGGGAAAAAATTACAATACCCAAAAGGTAGAACAAAATGCTTTTAAAGAATTTGTTGCCTCCAGCGTCCAGCTAATCTATTCAAGAAGGGCAAATAAACTGCCACTGCGTTGGCATAGTTGCATTGATTGCATGGGTGATTACTTTGATTAATAGAATAATTTTTTTTTATTAAAAATACGTTATTTTAGAAAAAAACGGTAATTTCATAAGTATTTTGTAATTTGTATTTTAAATACAAATATGTAGTTAAAACACTGTATTTTGTATTTTATATTTTAAATACACGACCTAAAAGTATTTTGTATTTCGTATTTTAAATACATGCAAGAAAGTATATTGTAATTTGTATTTCAATTAAAGCAAAGCATGTATTTTGCCCAGCCCTGTGCACAGATTACCTTACCTACCTTAGTACCTTAGGTATTTTAATTATCTGTAATTCGTCCAATGTTTGTTTTAATTGTTCACTGTCATTTTGTTATTGCAAGCTCTTTCTACGTGCACACAAACCAACTTGATTGATAAGTTCTTTTTATTTTTCCTCCCACCAATTTTAATATTATATAAATTATTAGAGCTAGGCATGTATGCTGATAAGTTTCTTGCACCGCTTCTCGTCAAGCCACAACATGTTGCGAAGCGGTGGTAAATTATATTAGGCTCCCATAGAGTAAATAATAACCATAAACATAATATTTAAAATGAACAAGTTGGCGGTAGGCTAAATAAAACTTTAACAATACTCATTGACTCTTGACATCTTTGTCTTCCGTGATCATGGCTACTGAAAAGTCGCCGAAACGTCGGATTTATAAAAACCAAATTGATTACCGCGTTTAAAACCGTTAAAAAGTAGTTTTATTATGTGTGTGCTAGTCGCGAAAACTTAAGAAAAAAACCCAAAAATGTCGATTACTGCAAGTGCAATAGTTAGGGCAAAGATATGTTTGTATTGTTACATGCCATCGAAAACAAGTAAACAACATGCTATTGTTGGTCTACTTGTTTAATGGCCGTCATTAGTGTCGAATTAATCCTTATTTTTATTGTTTTCGACTTGGTTGGCCGTTCGCAGGTGTGCAAATTACATTTTCTTGGAAGAACCCAGCCCACGCAATCGATTATGTATTGTAAAGTTTACTATAAAATAATTCCCGAACGGAGGAGTGTTGCAGTCAAGCAACGACTACGATACGAATAAGACGTACCTTCGATGAGCGATATACTGACGGATTTGCGCGTGTTATTGAATTGTGCAGTTAGTACTGGCTGTGTCCAGTCATATTTGTGCCTGTTTTATACGTGTTTGTTCTAATAAACTCTATAGTAATTCCGACGACATTTTAATTCGAGTCCTGTGTAGCTTGTAACAGTATATAGTATAGTTGATCTGGTAACTTTCCTTAATCCAAAGTGACAACCTCACCGCGATAATCTAAACGCTTACGGGGGCCATATAAGCCCGACGTTAACTCGTAACTCCAGGAAATCGTTTATTCATTGCCATGGAGTACCCTTGTTAAAATTCCACTCCCTTACCTTCAGTGCATTATCCTATGTTATGGGGGTGTAAATTTATTATTGGTTATTGTATGGTCCATTTTGATAAGGGTTTATTGCTCTCCTGTGGTGAATAGTGAAGTTTAATGGATGCGGATTATTTAATGGCTATAGTTGGCTGGACACTTGGACAGTCTGTGTTTTAATGGTTTTTATTTGTTTAAGTTTGGGTTACAGAGAATGTTTTTATATTCATAAAGTAGTTGGTAGTAAACTTTTTTTTATTTTTGTTGCATGAGTTCACCAGATAGGCAAATGGCCCACTTGATGGAAAGCGGTTACCATCGCCTATGGACATTTGCAACAGCAAATTTGTAATGCGCTGCTGCTCTCTTAAGGGAGACTGAAACCTGGTAACTAATGCCGCAACACAACTCAAGGATGTCATGGCGGCATGCTCTAGACCACGGGTGGTAGCCATCCAATCGGGTAAATACCGTACCACCTGGATATGGGTTGTTTTGTTGCCCTTCGCAACAGGCCACCCGACCGCAGGAAATTGTATTCTTTCTCCGTTCCTGCATGAATAAGTGAGTTGCGACACATTTTATCATCTGACAAAACCTGAAGTCTCCTAGAGCAAGACCAAACTTGCTTTTAAACCGCTTGATGTGCTAAACCAGTCCAAGCAGTACTTCACCCTTTTTTTTTTTACCAGGGGAAATCCGATTGAGGACTAAGCCGCGACAAGGGCAGAACCTTGGGGGGATAATTCGCGACCTAGTGTGGGATTCGCCGGATCGGGGGTGGCACTAGCATGCCCAGTCAGAACTGGTGCCATGCTATTGCCACTCCCCGGTTAGGGATACCCACTAAAACCCCTGGGTGTTCCGTCCTTCGCCTTATGCCAGGGCTACGGGTATATGACCTAGCCTCTCCGCAACCCTGGCAGAGCAGTACTTCACCCTACGGCAACGACTTGCGCTCTACATAGGAGTACTGCTCATATATATGGGCCGGAGCACCCGCTAATCAGATCGACCCCTCGACTCCATCCAGCGTCGCGTCATTTATTTACTAACAGACGGCTTAGAATCGCTTAGCCTTCGGAGAGACTTTTTACCCCTCTACGGATTCTATTGCCTCTACTACGAGTGTTCCGAGGTATTGTTCAACTGGTGTTAACTCCTCACTTTTACAACCGCACCGCTCGTCAGCGACGAGATGTCCACCCCTTGAGCCTTGAGCTCCCATGCACAATCACACAACAATTCTCTAGAATATTTATTCCACGTACAACTATGATCTAGAGCAGTGTTTTTCAACGTGTGGGTCGCGACCCCCTAGGGGGTCACCAAGCCTCCTTAGGGGGGTCGCGAAGCTTCTGTAGTGGAATTACAAAAGGTTGGGAAAGCTACTCCAGTAAAGTTTGCAATATCCGAAAATTCACCAAATTGTAAGAACACAAAAGTACTTTCTTTTATTTTTACTAGGACTTGATCACGAACATCAGTCGCCAAATCGCTTAACCCGCGTTGAATGGTACTGCCAGACAGAGGTATACTTTTGAGTTTTTCGACCTCGTGTTTGACAAACATAACCTCCGCTATATCTAATGGCGCTGGTAAAATCAAACTTTTGGCAATAGCATTGGGTTTCTCTGATTTAGATACAGGAAGAGCTACTGGATAGCAACACTTTCTCATTTATGTGGGGAGGGGGCGGGGCGGCCGGCATCGGACGTGGTTGTACGTATGCGCGTTAATTGCGGTATCTATTGGCGACGCAAATGATGTAAAAAATATATATTTTTCCTTCTTAATTATGTATTTAGTCGAACCCTAATTATGAAAAAGAATAAATATGTTGGATTGAATATTTATCACAAAATAAAATCCAAAACAAATATTAAAAATAGTTAAAAAAATACACTTTTATAGCAAATCCAACTAAAAAATTGAAAATTAAATTTGATAAATTTGAATTAAAAATAGTGTAAGAAAAAATGATTTTATTGTAAAAAAAACGTGAGGTGCATGGTATCAATAGTTGTAAATATTTTATGAACAGATATGAGTAGAAGGGTTATTTTGGTATTATCCTGAAAAGCACCGCACGCTTTTTAAAAGTAGAATCATTTTTAATTCAAATTTTTTTTTTATTTTTAGTTGAATTTTCTATAAAAGCGTATTTTTAGTCTTTTTAAACATTTTTTTTGTGATTATTTAGCGATTTAATTCCCTTCTCCGTGGAAACTTTGAAAAAGAATTAAATACACTCTTTTGATAAAACGGAACGTTATGTAAAAATAACCTTTTTTAAAAAGGTTTTTAAATACAAGCTTTTGAGATCCTGCATATCATGTAGCAGCAGAGTGCTAGCCACCAAGACTAGTAAAACGAGCCCAAATACGACGGGTCGATCTTGTATAGTACCGGAGTTCCTATGGCCACCTTCCGACTCCATCATCAGATCAGCTCCATGGTACCATATTATTACATTGTCATGCGATATACCCATACGTGCAAAATTTCAGCTCAATGAGAAACCGGGAAGTCGATCAAATTTAACTTGAAAGATTCCGTACACACTAACATACGTATGAAGCTAATAAAAGTGTATTAAATAGCAACGGGTAGGGGGGTCGCGAAATATTTCTTCGTACTAAAGGGGTCGTGTCATGAAAAAGGTTGAAAAACACTGATCTAGAGGGAACTTCCCGCCGCGGTTTCCCTTTGTGCTATGACATAGGGTTTTTTAAGAAAGGCGTTATCAAATTTCTTACAGGTCGGCAACGCGTGACATGGCGATGGTAACTACTTCCCATCAGATGAGTCGTCTGCCTGTTTGCTTGCTTCAGGCAATAAAAAAAGAGCGTGATTTGCGTGATACCACTTTTTGAGACCGTTAGAGGGGTTACGACTCAGGACACCGTTGCATACTACGGAGATGTATGCAAGTATGTTCTCTGTTCAGACTGTGCATCTCTGGAATGCTCAACTGGTAGATGTCTGATCTGCGAAATCACTCCATTCCTGTAACAGACTTGTGAGGGAGCAGTAGTTCAACTGCACGCCAGCGCTATATTTGCAATTAGATCTTATCCATCCAAAGGTGCCTGGAAGAGATTGCTTTAAGCAATAAAGCCGCCCGTTATACTATCTTTTACTATCTAAGCTTATAGAGTGTTTTTCTCTGTCATATTGGTATACAATATAGAGTATTATATTATATTGTTGCAAGCCGATACTAATCCTTGCCAGGTGTCTTATTGCTCCTTTGAATTTGAGTGATCTATTATTCTCTACGTTAGTGCCGCCGTAAGACGTCATTAATCCTACTTTCCTCTGTTGGTATTCCTTGTGAATTCTTGGTAGCCATTAACTGATCATTTAACGATTTCAGAAACTAGTGGGCCGCATGTTGCTAGGAAGCCATGTCTAATTTATAAATGGATGAGGTTCGGTCAGTCGGGAAATGCACCAGCCGTATTCTGACTGTGAACGAGGCGTTACCTAGTGCAGTTTCGGAGTGAGTATCTTATAACGACGAACTTTGCGCCGTTTATGTGATAACGATTTTCTGTCGTTTTTGTGGTATTCGGCTATACTTGTAAGAACTGTGAATTAAATGTGTGTACTTCTAATAAACTTTGTGATAATTCTAACTGCATTTTCGAATTTACATCCTACAAATCCCCTACAAATTCGTAACAGTATTGTACCACATCGATCGAGCAGGCCCTAAGAACTAGGGTTCCTCTAGGACCTGGGGAGCGGAGGATCAAACCCCTGCTGACGAAGTAAGTTTGCTTCTCCCGGGGCATTCTCAAGCAATGATGTGCAGGATGAGCGTAGGTGTAACCACATTCTAAGTCTAACCACATGGAAGGAAGGGGGTTTTAGTGGAGCATTAGCCCCTGGGTTACCTCTTTAATAGGGGTACCTTGCTGAGTCTCTACACAAGCCGGCGATTGACCTTATTATCTGCGCCATCTTCAGTGGATAACTCTCATTGTTTTTGTCTAATCCTAGTAAAGGACCTGGTAGTGTACGAAAATTCCCCCTGCCTCAAAAAAAGACCCTAAGAACTGTAATCAATTAAAAAAAACTGTCGGTGCGCGTCTCGGGACGTCCGACAGAAGTGATCACTTAAACTAATCTAAGTTAATAAAATTGTTTAACTTGAGAAAAGCTTAGGTTATTACTTAAATTTTAAGTATATTAATATGATAATGTAATGAAAGGTTATAAAATATATTTTATTTTAAGTTAAAATTCTTGAATACGTATTAGAATTTTGTGTATGTACGTTATTAGTATCATCGAAATGCGGCTAGCGCTGTGGGTTAGAGTGAGAGAGGAGGAGCCTGTCTACCGCTGCCGTATGCGTGAGAGAAAGGGAAGCCAGACAGACTGGCGCCGTAACGTAACGTAACGAAGCTGTTTACCCTGTTTAAGTTGTCCCTTCAAAATACCTTTATAGCAAATATCTATCATATCATTTATCATATCCTCAGGTGTAGAAATCATACATACGAACAGCGAGTTGCCCAACCGTTATGAGCTCATAACAATTTTTCAAACCATCACCAGTTGCCGTAACGGAATTTATTTAATTTTATTCACTGAAAGGTTGGTAATAAATTAGAGCAAAGATTAATACAATGCAGTCACAGCGGAGTGATTTATTGTTGCCGGCAACAGGTAACGGGGACAGGGCAACAAAAACAATTTGAATATTATGCCAAGTCCTCTTTTGGATATTGGGATGTCAACTTTTGCTCTTTCTTCGTATAAACAAGTTTATTTATTTCGTACTGTTTCCCTTATTATCTTAGACAATTAATGTGTAGCTGCGAGAAGTAGAGGTTGAATGATACTACAGATGACAAAGAGTAGTATTCACAGTACTGATGTGAATTGTCATGAACTGATTTATTTTGGAAACGGTAACATTAACTACATATATTAACAAGTGGTACAGCTAGTGCAATATATAGCACAGAGTGAGAGCGGGACAGATGATGTGCGAGCGAGATAGAGCAACTATTAATATGTGCGCTCCCGCGTTGCTCTAGCTGCCCCCTCACCAACACGTCGGCACTTTCAAACCGACGTTGTTGAAGAAAAGCGATCGATTGCTCTAGCCAGTAGTTCATTGTCCACTGCGATGACTGGATGTATGCAGCTCCCATATCTGTATAATTAAAATTTGCACCTAATTCGTAGGCCAAGTATAAGCTGCGTTTACTACAAGTTGTCTTGTCATTTTTAATCCCCAGAAGACGCAAGTCTGCGCGTTTACCTCTAAGAAAGCCCTATTTTTGTTAGCACCGCAGTTTCAGGGCACTCCCCTTAAGATCTCGGACACTATAGGTATCCTGGGCGTTGACATTTCGAGCGAGGTGCAATTTAGGGGTCACTTGGAGAGCAAAACGAAAATCGCTTCAAAAAAACTCGGGGTGCAACAGTGCTAAGCGGTACTTCACACCGGGACATAGGCTTTTACTATATAAAGCTCAAGTCCGTCCCCATATGGAGTACTGCTCCCATCTTTGGGTTGGTGCACCCCAGTACCAGCTGCTCCCACTTGACTCCTTGCAGCGCCGAGCGGTTCGGATTGTCGTCGATCCCAAAATTACAGACGGCTTAGAGTCTCTCAGCCACAGATGAGACGTTGGCGCTCTAAGCGTGTTCTACCGTCTGTACAACGGGGAGTGCTCTGATGAGCTGTTTGATTTGGTGCCTACGTCGCCCTTCTACCATCGCACCCCTCGCCGGCGATTGGGAGTTCATCCACACTTCCTGGACACTTGGAAGTCCTCCACGGTACGTGGCGGACGCTCCTTCATGCCATATGTGTCCGGATTATGGAATGAGCTCCCTCCCGCGGTTTTCCCAGAGCGCTACAATATAGGGCTCTTCAAAAAGGGCGTGAACAGATACCTAAAGTCTCAACGAGGTAGGCAACACATCGGCTCCCCTTGAGTTGCAGATGTCCATTGTAACGGATCCACTATGCTTATGATTTTTATATTTAAATTATAATTCATTTACGTACTCTAAGCTTTTGTACTCTGAAGAAAACAACTAAGAAACATTACAAGTTTAAAAAATCAAAACTAATGATCTGTATGATTAGATTGAAAATTAGATTAAAATACTTTAAAACACTGTTAACGCATAGAGAAATGACGAGAGGAATCTACTGGCTCTAAGGATTTGATCTTTACTGACGATAATCTGAGCTGAATCTTATCGTAACATAGTTAAGACATATAATGGCATATGCAGTATAGATCGATTGATCGATAATTTCTCAGTCATATTTAATGTACACCCTTAAACTAAGGCTAATTAGGTCTATTTTACAAACAATATGTAAGCAATCAGTGATCGCTGAAAGGGGGCGGTCCAAATAATGAAAGAACACCCCGTTATTGGAAGTGGTGGTGGCAGGATTTTTGAGAATATAAACCTGAGACACGGTCATTTAAAGGGGAGTTTCGGGAGAGTTTCGGGAGGTCTTCGGGAGGTTTTCGGGAGGTTGATTCGCGAAGTGGACCGGTAGGTTTTTAGGAATCGGGATTCGAATCGCGATCGCTCGGAGATCATTCGAATAATTTTGAGAGACTCTACGAGGATTCACGAAGTTTCCTGTATAGACTTTTACACAGACTTTTGGGGTGACTCTGACAGACTTTCAGACAATTTGAGACTGTCTTTCAAAACGTGAATTCACGGGTTTTGCTAGAAGATTTGACAGTTCATCGGCCGTTCAGAGGTCGAAGCCTCGCCGTCAAGTCTGAGATCTATCGGGCTTTTAATACTGGATCACGCGGTCGAAATATAGCTTCAGGTACGCCTTTGAGCTACGCGAACGAAGTTGTAGTGTAGTCATTTATTATTTAAATGTTGATACCTAATTAGCACTAGATTAGTAGCAGTTTTGCTTCAATTCGACAGATTAATAAATAATAACGCGATGAATCATTTTGTGTAATAAAATTATGTAGGTGTCAAAGTGTTAGAAATTAGTATTCCGAACTGATAGTCCGATCTGTGCGGAGATCGATAGATTAGAAGTGGTTCTAGTTAGGCGCATTCCAGCCTTCGAGGTCCTGAAATATTAGTAACGGTTCCGTGAGTAATAGAGTCCCCGTTTAATGACGAGGACTTGCATGTTAGTCATAGTGCTTATAGTTGTTTGTTTTTATATCGGTGCCTGAATAGAGTGCGACTGAAATCCACGAATTTATTTAATGTACGTAATTTTCATACTATAGTTCCGTATTAGGTGTATTAAAAATATATTCTATAATGATTTACACAGCGGTAAATAACGTCGACTACTTAGTTGAAGCACTAAGATCAGGTACACGTATTTTCAATATCTTTGATCGAACTATATAATATTGGTTCACTAACTCTAAGTAAGTCTATGGGGCGCCATTAATAAAGCGATAAATACGGAGTTATAAGTCTTAGTCTTCTATCGAAACTATTTGATATCATACGAATTATAGTAGCGTTTATATAATACTTATTCTGATAGCGAGTCCCCTGGCTTTAAAGCAAGGATAGCGAATGCAACTGGAATTAACACTTAATTGATGATGATAACATATAATACAGGATTTTATAACACGAAATATTATATAAATGTTCAATATTTATAATATCAACGAATATATTAATGAAGTTCACATTTCAATCCTTGTACTTTACACAGATATCTTTTGTTTCATACAAGATACTATATACGTGTACAAGTATTATCATTTATAATAATAATAGCAAAATCCGTACCAGTTTAACTTGGATCACGGTTAAAAGCCCATACTTATTACTACACATACTTATTCTATTTCTGACATACAAGTTCTTGTTTAGTCATTTCGATGCAAGGCAGTGCTTGGCAAAATGGACAGATAGCTCGATTCGTTCTTGAGAATTGTACATCGTAGCTATGGTACATGATTCTTGCCTACATGTGGGTACGATATTTATTATCGTAACATCCTCATTCACAGTTTGTGTTTTACACATAGGTCGTTCGCAAATGTCAATTAGACAAATGCGGCGGAATGGGTTGTTACCCGGTATTGCTTCGAGTCAGTGCTCTAACTGTCTTGTCTGCTTAAGTAAACGGCTCTTGTTGTCTGGTCTAGTTTCACTTGGACTGTATTGAGGTAGATATGACTCACCAATGAACTGTTAAATTCAGTCGGCACTAGATGTCTGCCTTTCTGCGTTGATTATCACCGGAATTAACTCTGATCCAAATGATTGTTTCAGTTGATAGTTAATTTCCTTAAATTAAAACACTTAAAAGGTAAGACTATGCCAATGGTATCATATCATACCTTTCCTATCCTCATACTGGGAAGTGAGCCAATGTTTTATATCATAATTAAATTATATAATACTTGTGTTCGTCAGCGGTGTATCTGCTTGAGCGCTAATACAGCTTTACTTGTCTATCTATGGTCGATAATTCTATAATAGATTGTTGGCCTAGACACAGTAACTCGCAGTGCACGTTCGAAATATCCGAACCGTCTGATTTATACACAATGTATTTTTGAAAGCTGCATATCGGCACTTTCAACAAATTATTGTTAGTCATTTAAATGCTGATATGAAACGTTTGGTGAAACGCTCGTCTTCGTGGCCTATATCTCAAATCAATACATGCGTGACTAGTAAGTGCTTCCCACCTGAGCTATGTTACCAATCACTCGGCGTCTAAACTCTATATACAGAAAGACAGCCTATTTATACCAGATAGCCCCAGGGGGCAGTATTGCGATACTAAGTACCGAAAGAACGCTATGTATTTTTGTGAGTTGCTTCGGCACTCTCAAACCCCTATTCTGGCCTCACACACACACATTAACCGAACTGGATTATCGGCCTAAATGACTCACATAATATTTAAAGAATATAATTTTTGCGATTGGTTCAGCGACCAGTTCCCTCTTCTATCCTGAAGGTATAATAAAAAGTGATTTCATTGGATCACTTCTTGACCAGGGTGGAAGGCATTTTGGGTTTATTATACCTTTTTATTAAATCTTCAATAAATAAACCCCTTTCCATAATTATATTACTACTTATTACTTTCCAAAATTCCCATAATTTATTATACTAATTTTATACTTATTAAACTCTTAGTTTATCACCGCTCAGATCTCACATACACCTTATACATATAATACCTATATATATATATATTATATAGACATAATATTCTAATATAAAAATCTTATAATTAATGTATTATAGTTATATATTTAAATGCCTAGGTATAGGAATGTACTCTCTGCGGAAGAGGACTATTCTCTCACCCTAGTTTCGTTAAAGGTAGGCAAGTAGTTTGGTAATTCTATAGGTAATCACAATCCGTTATTTATACCGGGTACTAATCAACTTCTTAGATTTGGATGAATTACTTGTCCAGAAAAATTGCCATAGAACTGAGTTACTACAATATTTATACAGACAACGTAGGATACCTATCTCTAGACATATTATCACAGCCAACCTAAATAAAGGATTTCTATAATAGATTTCCTTATAATAATTATAAGGGCGAAAATTTTATGAGTATCTATATACTTATCGCTCATAGATGTATTTATATCCTTATGGGTTTTTTTTATGGAGAGAAATCCAGTCTCTGTCTACTTTATATTTGGGGGGATGTCACACCATGGGCGACGGTAGCCACCTATCACCAGGTGGTCCGTTTGCCAGTTTGTCTACTAGCAGGTAGAAATAAAGAATTATTTTATGCAGCGTAATAAAGCATATGGAACGCTCAAGATCGCCCCGGTGCAAGTCTCGAGGGATATTTATGACGACTGCTGCCATACTTTAGTTCAGATTTGAGCACATTATGAGAATAATTTCGCTGAGATATTCGAACAGTGTCATTCCTAAGCAATTTATGAAACTGTATATTTTAATAAAAATAGCTTTTAGCTGAAAAAGTATTAAAATATAAGGCTCACATGATAAAGTACATAATTATCTTAAAAGAAAATTGATTCATTTCAAAGGATTCGTCCGCAGAATGCGGTTTGATATAATGGCCGGATTGCGGCAGCCGGAATCGCAACCGCAAAACACAATCGTACCAGCAGCACACAGACCCGCACCTTGCCTTTATTAACAGAGAATATAGTAAGTATAAAAGGCTAGAGCGAGCTGCCATGTAAATGCAATGATTTAATTATTATATTCTTCAATAGTAGTATCCTATAAAAGAAACCGAAATGTGTGCTGGGACACATATTAGAAGTGAAACTTCAACGGACAAGTGGAAAAACGAATCGCAACGGACAAGTCGAAAATCTTCAACTGAAAAGTGACAAAATGAATCGCAACAGACTTGCTGCCACTTTAGCGCTTTCGAAGCTAGATATAGCGCTTTTTAGGGCAACCCAGCTCCCAATTTTATTAAGCAACTTCCAGCGCAAAATCTTACGCTTTTTATAATATGCAAATATCTAATTAATTTTATAATAAATATATTTATGAATATCTAGTACTACTAATATTATAAAGAGGAAAGATAAGATTGGTTTTTGCTTGCATGAAGAGGCTCCGAAATTACTGAACCGATTTGAAAAATTCTTTCACTGTTGGCAAGCTACGCTATCCCCGGGTGACATAGGGTATATTATATTTCCAAAAAAATTAGGGATCATTACTAAAACTCCAATAATGTAGTCCAAGATATAAAAAAAAATACCTAAAATCGCGTGCGCTGCGAAAACTATTGATGATAAAATAACAAATAAAATAAATTACTGAACCGATTTGAAAAATTCTTTCACTGTTGGCAAGCTACGCTATCCCCGGGTGACATAGGGTATATTATATTTACAAAAAAATTAGGGATCATTACTAAAACTCCAATAATTTAATCCAAGGTATAAAAAAAATACCTAAAAACGCGTGCGCTGCGAAAACTATTGATGATAAAATAAAATAATGTACTACGACTTTGTAGAACACATCATTATTTACAAAAAGTATTGCGACAACATATATATAACTATTATAGTTATGCCACAATAAGCGTTTTTTTATTATAAAAAATTAATTAAAATGCCGCCGCTAGAAAAGGCTTTTTATTTGTATATTGATATTAATCCTTATCAAAATAAATTACTTCATATTCAAGACTGCTTCAATACCTTTATATAACTTTTTGAATTATTCAATTCAGACATTCCATTCGAAAGATATCACGAGTTTAAAAATGTAAGAATTAGTGACGGTGATCACGTGACTGTGACATCTTTTCGTGAGCCAAAACTCCGTAAGACCCCCTCTATATAGAAGTTTCACTTCAAAAATTGTTTTGTGTTTTGCTATACTAGGTCAACGCAACCCCGTAATAAAGTAGGTATACTACTACGAAAGCATATTTAAGATACATTCATATTTTTTCTACACTAAATTAAATTGAAGTTACGCCCTCCGCACCACAGAGAATTCTTAGACACGCTGCAAATAAGACGCGTTTGGGGCGACTTAGACCCCTTCTCGCAGTGTCGTGTTAACCATTTGTTTTTCATATAGGTAATGATTCAGTCATCACATTTAACCCGTTGATTGCACTGTGGATTTTGGCTTGAATGACATAAAGAAGTGATGATTGGTGAATGGTAGCGTTTAACGCTTAATCAGGCAGAACGTGCCGAATCGCGGCAGCAATCAACGCGCATTGTGGCAGATGCCACTCGTAGGCTCGATACAGGAATTTCAGTGAATTAATACTGACCATTTATGACTCTTGTTGGGATATATGAGTATAATTCGCCTGAACTTAATTTTTTCTGTTTTAATAATGTGCTGTTAATGTAAGTCCTAAATCGCTGTCAGTTGGGATTTCTCTCGCTGGATAGCTACGCCGTTGCATATTTTCCTCCATTATATCGTCAATATATTTTTACGCGCTCGTGCATTTTTGATTATATTATTTGATTATTTATTTATTATTATTTGATTATTTTACAGTAGTTATGGTATATCTCTCTTTATTTATATCGCAAAGTATCCTAGCTCCCGGAAAGTATCTATGCCCATTTGCTATATATTAAAACTACATATGATAAAAAAGACACCAAAATGATAAAAAAGACCAATTCGACCAAATTGACGAATTGAACCAAATCGTCAAAAATGACGAAAAAGGCAAATCACAAAAAAACCTATCCTACTTTCTGGGATAACGTTTACATAAATCTATCCCAAAACTTATCCCAATATCCGGGATGAAAAGTATCACTTGGCCACCTGGATATTAAAATTATATATATACCGATTTTCAGCCAAATCGGTCCAGTAGATTATTCGTGAAAACGGAACTAATATTTTCGTAAGTTTTCGCGACTTGTACACATAATAAAACTACGTTTTAACGGTTTTAAGCGCGGTAATTTATTTGATTTTGGTTTATCCGACGTTTCGGCCGCTTTTCAGTGGCCGTGGTCACGGAAGACAAAGACGACATTTGTCTAACGTGTATTGTCAAAGTTGTTATTCAGCCTACCGCCAACTTGTTCATTTTAATTATTTAGTTTTAATTTTGTTTATGGATATTATTTACTCTATGGGAGGCTAATTTAATTTACCACCGCTTCACAACATGTTGTGGCTTGAAGAGAAGAAGCGGCGCAAGAAACTCTTCAGCAAACATGCCTAGTTCTAAAAAATATATATAATATTAAAATGGGTGGAAGGAAAAATAAAAGAAATTATCAGTCAAGTTGGTTTGTGTTTCGTTGCACACAGAAAGAGCTCACAGTGTCTTGAGGTCTGGCAGTTGGTTTTTGCTGGGTTTGGGTCTTAATAGTTTTGATGATCGGATCCCAAACAGGTGGTACTTGCCAACCATCTTCTCTATTGAAATTTGGGTGTTTTTTGATTTCAATAGCCTCACGCATCATTCTTGGTATGAAACGATTCTCTTTCGCGAGGATTTGTGGGTTATCGAATCTGATGTAATGGTTGGGTTTATCCAGCGTGTGTTCACTGATCGCAGACTTCGTAGACCTTGTGTGTTTCATGTCAACAATGTGTTCTTTTACCCGTGTTTTTATGCTCCTCTTTGTTTGCCCAATGTATGATAATCCACATTCACAATCGAGCTTGTAAACACCTGCATCATGTAGTGGGATATTGCATTTCACAGGTCTCGAAAATTGGGTTATCTTTTTATGCGGCTTGAAATATGTTTTGATTGAAGCTCGCCTGAGGATGTGACCAATTCTGTCTGTGACCCCCTTGATGTAGGGTAGGGTAACAGGGCACCTCTCAACTGAAGGTGGTTTGGGGCCTTTGTGACGTTGGTGTGGAGTCTTCAGCTGATTGCGTTGTAAGACTCGCTTGACGTGCTGAAGCTCTCCAGCCACGTGGTTCCCGTCACAGATTTTATGTGCTCTCTGAAACAAAGATTTGCCCACGGTAGCTAACTGACTAGGATGGTGGTAAGACGAACCATTAAGGTATTTATCTGTATGGGTAGATTTCCTATACACCGTATGGCTAAGAGTATTGTCAGAATTCATTAGGATGAGCATATCAAGAAAAGCTAATTTATAAAACGGACTAAAACGGAACTAGACAGACAGACAGACAGTGTTACTTTCACATATATAACATTAGTAGGGATTTTAATAATAGTGCCCGATTAGCATCAAATCTATTAAAGTGAAGTGAAGTTAGTTAGTTCTAGTTAAGTGAAGCAAACAAAGTTATCCATGTAGATATAAACTTGAGTAATTCAACGTATGAAGGTCAGTAAATCCTTTGTGTACGCTTATTCCCAGACCACTTTAAGGGTAAAATGGGAGTGAATAATATATAATAAATAATTAAGTAATAATTAAGTATTTGTAATCAATTTATTCAATTGATAAATGAATTAAAATATATTATATTTTTAAAACATCCTCCGACGGCCAAATAAAGTAACTAGTGTGAAATATGGGTAGAGTCAAAATACGGTCCTGTTTAATAATTTAAAACCTCTCAACGAAGTACCCTTATAAAACTGTAAATTTAACCCGCTATGCTATAAATTGCAGACATGACGCAGATGGTGTTCTGTATAACTAATATAGATTACGATTAGCTTAACAACCCATGTATTAACCTATTTAGACCTTTACTGCGATGTTTTACTCCATCTTCAAGGTCATAAGCTCATAATAAACAAGTGTATGACAGCATTGTGAATAGTAGAGTTGGAACCGATAGACCACGATATACATGCACACCATGATCAAATAATAGAAGTGTTACAACGAGGTCAGGTAAAAAGCATATCAAATAAACGTGCATGTATGAAGAGGTTCATGAAAGTAGATGAAGCGAAAGTTGTTTGTCAGGATCGTTGCAGGACTCGACTTAAAATGCCGTTAGAATTACTATAGAATTTATTAGAACTATACAAACACGTATAACTCAGGTACAAACATAATAACACGCGCAAAGTCCGTCACTAAATAGATTACCGAAAGTAGTACACACGTCTTGCTTCGCTTGTGCTTATCGCTCGACTGACTCACCCCTCCTTTGGGGCATTGATTTATACTGTCCAAATACAATATGTCTGCCCGACCGCATGGAATGAATTTCTAAGAATCACACCTGGCTAATGACTGCCATAAAAATTACAATACACAATGGGCTGTTTTTCCAATTACAAATTTTAAACACAAAGTAAACAAAAGAAGACGGCATTAAAAGCGTTTCAAAGTTATTAGCTTAAACACCGACGGGTAATAAATGTGCTTTGTTTACAGATATTCAGGTGGCCCAAATTGTAACAATATGTTTGTATGTATAAACTCATTTATGTGTAACTATGTTACACGTCAGTCTTATATATGTATTACTAGCTGCCCTAAAAATAATACGAGCCGATTGTAGTGCCTTCTATCGGTTCCAATTATGAATCTAACCGTCCAAGGATCTACTCAAACACACAAAAAATGTCGATAAAATCGTTCTTAAGTTATACGCGTACATACATTTTTCGATTCATTTATATTAATATAAATTTATTATCCACACCAAACTCGTGGTAGCGTAATGGCTGGCGCACGCGTCCCGAACTCAAAGGGCGCGTGTTCGATCCTGACCGGAACGCATGCATCGCTTAGTTAGTTTTCTGACCTAATGTGCATATTGTTACAATTACCACGTGCTAACAACGGTGAAGGAAAACATCGTGATGCAACCTGCACATCGAGATAACCGATGAATATGATGATGATAAACCTGCCAAGCCGCCTTGGGCAAGCGTGGCGGGTATACTGTCCGTTCCCCTATAATGGGAGGCCCGAGCCCAGCAGTGGGACATTTATGGACTGTGATTATATTAAAATGGGGGTGAATAATATATTATAACTTAATATGTAACGTCTGGACTTCTCCGCGATGGAGCACCAAAAGACGACGCTGGCAAGTCCCGAGGACCCTTTATGGGTTTGTGCGATGTTTCGACATCGTATGATCTTCGTGGAAGATCGATGAGTCGTATCCTGTGAAGCAAACGATGTAGGTAAGTTAAGGGTTAGTCCACACGTAACACACTTCCGGATGCGCGATGTTATTATTTTTGTGTTACATTGTTTTTAGCATTACAAGGATTTTGTAAATCACGGAAACAAAATTACAGGTCCACCGAAGTGAGGTTGAAGCTTAGGAAGTCTTCAATGAAGCAACATTTTTCGACATATTGCGTATAACTAGTAACTATAACTAACAGTCTGGGAGGATGTTTGGCCCGTCAGATTGGTCTGGCTCATTGGAAAATATTTTAAAATATTATACTTGATAATATATGTAAAATTCAGCCTTCCTAAAATGACGTAAGCTACCACATTTTTTTTAAGGTGTCTGTCTAAAGTTATAGTCCATAGGAAGTGTCTGGCTACTGTATGTTTATAACAATATCATATATGACATATGTAAAAACTAGCCTTGCAACTTTGACGTTGTTTAGCATGGTTTTTTCCACCTTTGATACCTGCTACCTAAAAAATGGCCCCTTTTTCAGCTTAGCCATCCATTCCTTTCTAAGTTTATGTTAAACTACCGATCCTGAAAACGTCATCTTTCCTAAAATCACGTAAAGACTTAGAGACGGGGTGCTTGGGATCTCACTCTATTAGAATGCGCTGCCTCTTACTGTCAAATATGTATATTAATTTATAATTATGATGATGACCTACATCGCCAGATTAGGTTAAACTAATTCTTAAGTTAGGTTGTTTTACCATGACAATATGTAATTGTGTATTTTTGAAATTGTATATTTGGTGAGCAATAAACTGTTATCTATCTATAACTTATCATATTTTTATAGTGGGTGGAATGTTGTTCCATCCAACATTTGGACCGAAACTACGGAAACTACCCCTAAAGGCAACTGTCTATGTCGTAGCGTCGTAAACTGCATGCACATTGCCGCCGTTCAAATGTTCTTTAAGAGGAAAAACTTGAAAGTTTTTCATACAAGTATTATGGAGATTTACACTTGATTAGTCCGAAAAGTAGGCAGGTGAGATGCAATTTACAACGTTGCTTCTTAACATTTCGTAAACTACCAACAGTTTGTGATATTGTCCCATATCAATACTCCAGAATCAAAACAAATAATATGGAAATCAATAAATAAATTTCAAATAAACGCATCCGTTTACGGAAAACCAAGAAAAGCAACAGGGCTTAGCACAATATTCAACCAATATCTAATCTTTGATATGAACGGTAGGGACTGACCTCTGAACGAAATGAAAAAACCCAACGAACCCAATATGCCGCTCGCTATAATTACAGCAGAGCAGGGATGTATAGCATAATCGTGGGGGGCTGACCCCCCATGTAATGTGGGGACCCCAATGTATGGGATGTCATCTAAAAGGCCTTTCTAGAGCTGCTTGAAGTTCCCCATTCTTTCTTCGTGATCATAGTTATCTTATTATTATTTATCAATCAGTTTTACTTTTTAAATTTCATCTAAATGGTTAGTATTCGAGTCGTATATTTTGATTGTTGTCGCGAACCAATATATTTAGGCACCCGAACAAATACAAACCGCTTCCGGGAATATTCCCGCGGGATTCTCGTTATAAAAAATAACACAAATTTTCACGTTAGTTCTCCTTGGATATCTGTTTTTGTGGCTAAAATTATGAAATATTGCACATGTACAAAAATATTTGTTTTGTGTGTAAATGGGTGTATTGTGTCAAAATTATGAAAACAGTTTACGTACTGAAAGAAGGATCTTTTTGGCAATAAAATACTAAAAAAAAACAAAATTATATCACAAATTGTTATATTTCCAATTATATTGAAAAATATAACCTTATATTATTTAACACTATATTTTTGAGTATAATATATTATTTTTCTATAGGAACCCTATACGTTCCAGTCCGAATCACTCATGGTTATAAGTTTTGTCCGGGTACAAATGTTTTATATGCAACACCATAGTAAATAAAACATTTTTTATTTATTACGGGTTATCTCATTTTGAAAATGAATTAACATTATAATAAAAATAATAATAATAAAACTACGTTTTAACGGTTTAAAGCGCGATATTTTATTTAAATTTGGTTATCCCGGCGTAAAACGTAGTTTTATCATGTATACAAGTCGCGAAAACTTAAGAAAATATCATGAATTAACATTGTTTTAGCGTTGGGGTACAAAAACTTGGGGGTCAAAACCCCACTTACATGTGTGTCTAAATACGTCCCAGTGAGTGACCTTTGCCCGCCACTACGTGACCATTACGATTGGGTGTTATATAAAGAAACTGAGATAGGGTCATATTGAGGTTGTTGTGATAACAGTGTATTAATAAGCATTAGGCCGGTTGTACACGGCTGTCTTAAATTACTAAATTACACGATAAATACATGTATACAACGGATGGTAGAAGGAAATGCAAATTGTAATTTATGAAAGAGATTGCAGCTTTATTTGTAGGTTTACAAAGTTGCTAAGGCGTCTTACACTACTTTTACTGATTTCATATTTATTTGAAATTGATGTATCAGAGTTTTATAATTACATAGGATAAAGGTAGCATGCCTAAACTGGAGACGGGTAACCAGCGTGACATGGAAGTAAGTAATGCTACTGAAACTAAAAGGTCAGATAATAGATAAATCTGTCATACTGGTCATGCTATACAGGTCCTAATGTTGGATCACTAAAGGGATATACCACAAACGTCTCCAATCAGATGGGTTGAGAATGTTTAGATGGATGTGTGGAGGTATGAGAAGGGATAAGGTGAGTAGAAAAAATGAGAGAAGAAGATTAAGGTGGCATAGGTATGTATTGAGGAGGGATGAAAATCACAAGACAAAGAATGAATGAATGAATGAATGAATGCTCTTTATTGCATATATATAAGTTACATATATACAATAGGAGGTCTTATCGCCGCCGGCAATATCTTCCAGACCGCCTTTACAATGGTTGAAAATTTATCATAGAACAAAGAAAGAAAGAAAAAAAATAGAATTATATTAAATGTCAAAAAAAAATACATTAAATGTCAAAAAAAGATTAAATTAAATGGCAAAAAAAAAAAAATTGATACGCATACGTTTATTAATTGTTAAATATTAGAATGTTACTACAAGATTGATGGGTACAATGTAGATGTACAAATGAAAAAGAGAGATGGATGGATTGTGTGAAGGATGATATGATGATTTGTGGTGTGACAAAGGATGTATGTCAGAATAGAGGAGTATGGAAGATAAAGACATATTGTACGGACCTCAAATAATTGCGAGAAGGTGAAAGAAAGGAGAGATCGCATACCCAGTAGACTTGTATTTGTGATATTCGTTATTAATGTAAATAAAGTTAGAATTCCTATCAATTATCATATAGGCTGAAATTGAATTCATATTGCATCATAGTTTTGCGCAATGACAATGTATGTTCATATTTCCGCTGTCATTTTACATAGCAAAATATTAATATTACGTTATGTAAGTAACAAATCTTTACTACACTATCTTAAAATTTTTAAACACTTTCCATATATTGACGGTAAATATTTAGATGATGCCCGCAGTTTAGCCGACGCCTTAGTGCTTACTTTTAGTGTTGGGAAAAGAATACATTTGCTAATCGTTTGTTTCTATGAATGACAGTTTTCTTTTTGTTAACCGTTATTATATACCTATATATGTTATTATATTATTTAACATCTCCTTTTCTAAATAAATTGTATTAAATTTTATAATGATGATTATTTACTAGCCTTGTAGCGGTATAAGTGATAAAATGTGAAGAGAAACAATTACTAGCGCCTACTATACAAAATTAGTCCGTAAATATTCAAGTAGAAATATATGTTTTTTAAAGGTCATGAAAATATCATATCTTTTATCCCAAAGTAATTCTCGAATTCTGAGCGTAGCTCTAGATAAAGTTGTCAACTTGACTATATAAAATATGATATTGCACAGAAAATGCATAAATATTTGAAGATAACTATACAATGAACTCTCGTAATTGATAATAAAAGACCTTGTCAAGTCACAAAAGACACAACAAGATCTTTTTTACTCGTAAACAAAGTGGCAGATGGCCTACCTGATGTTAAGTTGTCACTGCCACAAATGCACATCTGCCACATTAAGAGAACCGATGCATTACCTACTGCGTCGAAACTTTAAATAACATTTTGAAAATGCGAATAGTTTATGGTTTAAAGAAAAGCTTGCATACATCTTGTACTTATTGGCATTCAGTAAAGGACGATATCCAAATAACTACGGAAGTGTGGTCACTTGGATGCCATTCATTACACTACACTACTTCTACATCTATTATATTATAAACGAATGAATTAATATGTTTTATCGTGTTTTAAAAAATACAGTTAACAAAAATAAAATTTTACATTACAATAGGCGGTCTGCACTATCGCCATTAGCGATTTCTTCCAGACAACTTTTTGGATGAACAAGAAATTTTATAAGAAAAGAGGAATGTTGCATTATTCTCACTACCAAATCAGTATCTTACGTGTATAAATATATACATACATGATATAATATATATACATTAATAAAACATAAACATTATACTAATAAAATATATATGTTATTTTACTTCCAAGACACAACACAACAACAAGACACACTTCCTCAAGAATTGTCGATGTTATTTAGTAGTGGTACATCACTAGAGACAAAAATCATTTAAACGCGCCCGACGATGTTTACCACAGACTCAGTAATAATGTATTGGTACCCTTTATATTCGCGTGAAGCATGTCGAAAAACATTTTCAGGCCAAAATCGGACAGTCTGTGTTAACTATGTGAATGGGTTACTTGTATCAGAATTAAATTCCTGTTAGTGTGATCTGCACAAATATTGCAAGAAAGAAAGACACAAAATCTTTATTTGAAGAAATAGCGACGTAATTACATTCCTTATACATTTTTATATACAGAGCATATTTTGTTAATTTGTACGACCCATTTTCAGGAAACAAGGTTTGCACTCAGCATATTGCTGTGCCGGAATTATATACGACACAACGCCGGTTTTCAGAGCCTACCTTCTTTTTGGCGTAAGACCAAAACGACCCAATTTTGTTAATAAAATAACAATTAATAAAACTAATTCTAGTTATGCAAGTAGAAGAATAAATGTAGCATGGCTAAATTGGAGACAGGTACCCGGTGTGACATGTGACAACCTAATGCCACTCAAACTAAAAGATTAGATATAAATTCTGTAATAAGACAGGTCGTGTTATACGTATCTTGGCCACTGAAATGATAGATCAAAAACGTGTCCACTCAGCTGAGATGAGAATGTTTAGAAAGGATAAATAAAGTATTAGATTAGTACATCTCCCCTTAGATAGTACTAAATATTTATTACAAATACTTTCGCCAGGTGGTAGGACATTTGCCCGACTGGATGGCTACCACCCCTGGTCTTAATTATGTCTCCATAACAACCTTAAGTTGTGTTCCGGCATTAGTAGCCAGGTTTCAGTCTCCCTTAAGAGAGCAACAGCGCATTTGTAGCACCTTTGGTATTATAAATGTCTATAGGCGATGGTAACCGTTTTTCATGAGTTGGGCCTTCTGCCTGTCTGCTGAACTCCCAATATAAAAAAGTAAGAAATGAGTACATAAGGGGATCTTGCATCTGGGTTTGAAAAATTAAGAGAAAGAAGACTAAGGTGTTAAGGGCTTATAATGAGAGGGATGAAAGTCTAGTGACAGAGACAATGCTAAACTGGAAGATTGAGAGGTACAGGTGTGAAGGTAGACCATAAAAGGGACAGATGAATAGTGTGAAGGATAACGTAATTATTTGAGGTGTAATAGAGGGCACATGCCAGATTAGAGATGTATGGAACGGAAAGACTGATTGTGCCATCATTACATCAATATCCTAGCGTTAAATTTCGGCTGCGTTCGGGGTGTCTGTCTGGAAGCCCGGGTCCACTGTCCTAATTTGTCTTCGCAGTCCTATTTATCAGACCATTGGTACGCATGCCAGACGACATCAAGTCAGCAGCAAAGCAAAAGCAGATTTGCAACACCAAAGGTGCTACAAACGCGCTGCTGCTCTCTTAAGGGAGACTGGGACCTGGTCACTAATGCCTGAATACAACTCAAGGTTGTTATGGCGGCATACTCTAGACCAAGGGTCTATCTCTACCAGCTGGCTGTGGGTTGTTTTGTCGTCTGTTACGACAGGCCGCCCGGCCGCAGGAAATTGTATTCTTCTTCCGTTCGTGCACGGATAAGAATCGGACGAATACACTAATAAATAAACATACATGTAATTAGGTATTAAATATTTATTATGAAGTGAGATAATATTATATCGATATTAATATTGTTAAATACCGATAAAGAAATGAGCATCTGGTTTATTACCCTTCCCGCATTTGGAATTCTTTTGCTTACTTTGTGTTTAAAATTTGCAATTAGACAATAGCCTATTGTTATTGTTTTCGACTTAGTTGGCCGTTCGCAGGAATAATTAACCAGGTGTGCAAATTACGTTTTCTCAGTAACCTCAGTCAACGCGGTCCTTTGTTGTATTATACAGTTTAGTATAAAACGATGCCCAAATGGGAGGGGTGGGGCAGTCAAGCGAGGATTACGATACGAGCAAGACGTAGATTCGATGAGCGATATAGTGATGGACTTTGCGCGTGTTATTGAATCGTGCAGTTTGTACCAGTGGTGTCTAGTTATATTTGTACCTGTTTTATACGTGTTTGTATAGTTCTAATAAACTCTATAGTAATTCCAACGGCATTTTAATTCGAGTCCTGCAACTCGTAACAATATGATCTATAGCTCAAAAAACCGCTTAAGTGATGAACACTTAAGCAGTTTTTATAGATTTTATTATAGAGTGTATGCTATGCTTTCCGGATTCGAATCCACACCATTTGAGTTTGAGTAGCGTGAACATTAGTATAGCTTCAAATATGCATCTGGCACCAGAAAACTAAATTTGATACTCTGCATCGAAAATAAGTTGAGTAAAATCAATAGATGCACATTTATGCAGTAGTTCGAGTTTAAAATTCACTAACTTTCTTCAAGTTGTAGCTATTTGCGAATGAATAATGAAATTCAGTACTAATAAACTACAGTTTGCAAGTTTGTTTGTATATGTACGGCTTTTTGCCTGCGAGGAGATTCGACTGTATTTTTTTTTGTATGTCTATGAAGCGATCTCTCTGTCAATTGCGGACCGTTTTTTGTAGTTTATTCGAAAGAGTATACTCCTGAGGCAGATATATATCCTGCTAACATGTCATGCAATGAATTACTTTGTCATGTGGGTACTCGTAATCATTGTAGTTATATAAATTAAACATTATTAGTGGTAGGAGCCTATAATTAATCACTTTAAATAACTATACCTGTGTACTCTAACTAATTAGAACACTAATTAAAATTAGTTTTATTAATTATTATTTATTTTATTTAACAAAATTGGGTCTTGGTTGGTTATGGTCAAAGTCAAAGTCAAAGTCAAAGTTTATTTATTTCTTAAACATGAGTATTTACATATAAGAGTATGCACGATGGTAACAAAATAAATGTGCGTCATGTTTGGCCAGTTAGGCATAGAAACAATTATAATAATAAATAAAATCACATGTCATTATAAAACTAAATATATGTCATTAAAAAAATAAAAAAAATAATTACAATACCAACGAAATGTCTACAATAATTACTTTCTTGATATATTATAATAATATCACATATAAAAGAGACTAAAATGTATTTATAAAATCCAATAATTCATAATAGCATTTATTTAATAGGAATGTCCTTAATTTTTGTTTAAATATGTCACGCTTTAAATCTCTCCAGTCAGTCCAGTCTTACGCCAAAAGGAAGGTGTGCACTGAAAATCAGCGTTGTATCGGATATAATTCGGGCACAACAATATGCTGAGTGTAAACCTTGTTTGGTGAAAATGTCGTGTAAAAATTCTCAAATTATGCTCTGTGTATAATAATGTATAAAGAATGTAACTACGTCGTTATTTCTTTAAATGAAGTTTTTCTTTCACTCGGCTAACAGCCAAAATAGGAGACACACAAAACGCAACTATAAAATTGCTACTTTGAAAATAGTTTATATTGGTGTTGCCAACATGGATCTAATGAGTTGATCTTAAGGAAATCGAGGGCAACATTCGAATATTATATACACGTGCAACTATTGTTTTTTTTTCTAAATCTATTCAAGTGTTTGCGTAACTAAAAAGTAGAAAATAAAAATATAAATTAACAAAAACAAAACAGACTTCTTAATTAATTAAAAAGGGCTTGTGTTTAAACGCCTACCAGAAATGCACATATTTTACTACCAATAAATTCGAAAAGCCTGCCAGAATGGATAAATGCCCACCAAATTGTGTTTCAAGAAGTGTTGTAGAAATGAAGCTATTTTCCTTTTTATGCTATGCCATAAAAATATACAAACGTCTTTAAAGCTAATTTCAGACCTAATATTTTATATTATCGCTAAATAGATATTACCAATATTTTCTTTCACCACTTTCAATTTAGTCATTTTTGCTGAGGCAAAAAAGCAAACAGTCGAACGTACAATTATTTTTAATACCAAATATAATATTGCGTATTCCAAACACATGTTGCTTGTTTATTGTTTTATGAATTTGATTAAAATATGATAATATAGCCAAATAAATACTTCAGTCTCAATATTACTGCAACACAAATGATTAAGGTAGGTAAAAAATGAATCACTAGTAGGAAAATAAAAAAAGAAACAAAAGTTAAACGAAGTTATGTTTTATTATATTTATAGGTACTTCTAAGGTTAATTTGTACTTAAGATTTATCAATGGCACTTTAAGGAACACAATAGTTAAAAGCAGTCAATCTCCCTGGGCGTTGGAGTGAATGCTCCGAACGCAACCGGGATTTAACGCTCGGATGATGATGAATCACATAAACTTTTTAAAAAACTAACAAAAGAAAATAATTATTGAATCAACAGAGGTTTTTAGATTTAGCACATTAGCATTAGCGCACTCTCTTTCTCTTCTCACCAATAGGGATATTCCTAGCTTCAAGAGGTGATTCCACGTACTTCAGCGTGACAATGTGTGACGTTGCGTGACGGGATTGCGTCCTGCGGTCTGTGCGTCACATGCCGGTGGCCGCTGTGCTGGTTGCAGGGTAAATAAGTAAAGGGAAACGACTGTAATCTTAGTTTAACAATAATATATTTTGGATTCAGGTTGGATAATTTGATTACACTTAAACTATTTAGAACTGTAATTTTCGGTTTGAATGTTAGTGTTTATGTAAAACAATATTTGATGGGCATTTATCCATTTTGATAAGCAAAAAGAATTTAAATACAAAACGTACAATTATTCTGATGAGTGTATATTTATTTTGGAACGTAAAACGTTGTTTTTTAGTCGCCTCGGTATAGAGTGGATTAAATTTATATGAAGTAATATATTTTATTTGGTGCTTAGTCTAAGGGACAAAAAATTTTTTTGGTGAGCATTTAAATTGTACCCATTAAAAAGCAACAAATACATATTTTCTAGAACGATTTTGCAAGTCGATGCCAAGTAAAACGGAAAAATAATAACTTGGCAAAATATAGTGATTTTTATTTTTTACTTGGCACTGACTTCAAGACGCAGAAAATATTAATATTTTACTGTTTACTTTTTTATTTTGCGAGTTCAGCAGACAGACAGACGGCCCCTTGATGGAAAGCGGTTACCATCGCCTATGGACATTTGCTACACCAAAGGTGCTACAAATGCACTGCTGCTCTCTTAAGGGAGACTGAAACCTGGTCACTAATGCCGGAACACAACTCAAGGTTGCTATGGCGACATACTTTAGACCAGGGGTGGTAGCCATCCAGTCGGGCAAATGCCCTACCACCTGGCTGTGGGTTGTTTTGTCACCTTTTACGACAGTGGTAATTGTAACAATATGCACATAAGGTCAAACACCACTTAGGCTAGTGGTGCATGCGTTCCGGCCAGGACCGAACTCGAGACTTTTGAGTTTGGGTTGCATGTGATAGCCATTACGCTACCACGACTTATTAATTTTATTAATTGGTAATAATAATTATGTGCCCATATTATTTTCTAAAAGCAGAACCGCGGTATACATCTGGCCTCAGTTATAAAATAAGAAACAAGAGTTCTGTTGCCGTGGCGAAGTTTTACCAATTCGCAATTCACAAGTTCCGATGATTTTCGATTTAGCAAGTTTAAAATTACGCTTCACTTGCGCTCGTTTTAGCCTCTACTGTATTTTATCCCTATTAATATTATAAATGCGAAAGTAACTCTGTCTGTCTGTCTGTCTAGCTGTCTGTTCCGTTTTCACGGAAAAACTACTGGACCGATTTTGCTGAAACTCAGTATATATATATATATATATATATATATATATATATATATATATATTTTCGATGCCGAGAATGAACATAGGATACTTTTTATCCCGAAAAATGGGATAGTTTCCGGGATAAGAAGATATTTGTCTGTTTGTTTTTTATGCTTTTACGGAAAAACTATTGGACCGATTTGTCTGAAAATCAGTACATATGTAATTTTCATACCGAGAGTGGACAAGATATATTTTTCATCCCGGTAATGGGATAGATTTTAAGATAGATTTATGTAAAGGTTATCCCAAAAGTGGGATAGGTTTTGGTTGGTTTTGTGATTTGCCATTTTCATCATTTTGGTTATTTTGTCCTTTTTGTCCGTTTTGCTCTTTTTGTCCTTTTTGTTTTTGCTCTTTTTCTCTTTTTGCTGTTTTTGATCTTTTGTCCATTTTGCTGTTTATGCTCTTTTGCTCTTATTGCTCTTTTTGTCCATTTTGATCTTTTTGTTCTTTTTGACAATTTCGCTCTTTTTGCCCTTTTTGTCCATTTTGATCTTTTTTCTCCTTTGCTCCTTTTGCTCTTTTCCCCCTTTTTGTCCTTTTAGCTCCTTTTTTTCCTTTTTGTTTTTTTTGTCCTTTTGCTGTTTTTGTTCTTTTTGACATTTTTGTTGTTTTCATAGATATAAAAACTGACTATACCTAACTTCAGGGTGTCGGTTTTTCGTGATGGTGTGCGCGCGCATCGTAAAAATTTTTTCTTATCATTTTCCCTAACGGGCCAAAAGGAGTATAACTTCAAAAACCAATTTCAGTCCGTTAACTCAAAACCAGCTAGAGCGATTTTGATAACATTTTATGTGTCTTTGAGTGGGTACCAGGATGGTTTAGATTCACAAATGAACCCCGTACATGGTAGTACAATAGCGTTCTGGATTATTACTATGTATATTATAATTTATGAGCACTTAAATTTCGGTTTAAATAACTTGAAAGTTTGTGTATCCAATACTTTCATGCTCACTGAATATTTCCACGTATTAAAACCTAATAAATGTTTATTAATAATTTCTATGAATACAAATACTGAGGACTAAAATAGAAAATAAACTAATTATAAAGTAAATTAAGTACTTCTATATAATTTGATAGTAAATTAAACGAGAGCAAACGATCTGAAGTGTTTCATGTGTGAAACTTCAAAGTTTCGAGACGTCTCATTCAACTAATTAGCAATGCTAATTCTAAGCATATGTTATACTCGAAAAGCTAACAAAATTTTGTGAGTTTTTTTCTTACATGAGTTTAGGAGACAGGCAGACAGACACCCAACCTGATAGAAGGGTAAGAGCATGAGAGAAGAGCAAGAGAACTCCATTAATTCTTCGAAAAGTAATTCATTAATATACTTCTGTATACAACTTATATAAAAAAGAGATATAAATAGAATAAGAAATATAAATAAATGTTTAGCTAGACGTATTGCTGGGGAGTTTCTTGCCGCTTCTTCTCCTTAACAGCAATAACAAGTTGCGAAGCGGTGTACATAGAATAGGAAGTGAAAATTTAACTTATATGTATGACTGTCAAAAAGTGTTCTCCACTCGAACTTATTTTTAATAAAAACTTTTGAATTTGACTTATGAAAAAGATGGCGCTGCGATCGTATTTTATTACATTTTATTTTATTTTATTATTACAAAAACTAAGTTAATACAAATAGAAATAAAAAGACAATAGAAACCAAAGAAGTCCTGAACTGGACTCAGTCGCAGCATAATGTTAGCCAACAAGAACTAGCGCTGTTTTTTCATCTGGGACCATAAAGTAAACGCATTTTGTTATCTAAAACCCGCTCCTGTTTATGGTATATGGGCTGTGTGGCCAACAGAACAGACGCTAATACTGAAGACGTACCGAGGAGTCTAAAGGTACGAGGATTGGGAATCCGCATTTTCCCTCCTTCCACCACCAATAATTTCTAACTTTGCCACCCGCACCACGAGAACGCGTGCTCTAATCATAGCTACCACGGATTTCCAATATAAACACAAAAATAACCAGACCGACAAAACAACTGACGCAGGCAGACAAAATGTGCTAAAGCAAAATAATCCAATTTTTATTAAAACTTTATAAAGTGCGGGCACATCGTCGGATTAATTTAACTTTTTTTTACGGGACTACCTCCCCCGGCGGTTCCGTTTCGCTCCCCACATAGTTCGGACGCTCGTGGAGTTTTCAAATGAACAGGAAAAAGGTTTGATGTAAATAATGTAATTAAAAGGTTTGCTCTGTTTTAATGTACTCTATGTATAAGATATACATACTAATATATAAAGCTGAAGAGTTTGTTTGTTTGTTTGAACGCGCAAATCTCGGGAACTACAGGTCTGATTTGAAAAATTGTTTCAGTGTTAGATAGCTCATTTATCGAGGACGGTTATAGGCTATATATCTTCACGCTAAGACCAATAGGAGTAGAGCACCAATGAAGAATGTTTCAAAATCGAGAGGTTTCTTTAACTGACTTTTTTTAAATGTCATCTTGTTAAAAAAGATTTTAACTACTGTTAACGTCCTTGACGGCACAGACTGTAATAAAACTAATCTTCATAAAAGTACATTTAAACATTCCAGATAAAAATATATACGAAAGTGAGTTTGGAGTTAAATGAAATCAAATAATATGAATAAAAAACTCTTAGCAAATAAAATCGCTGACAAGCTTATATTAAATTATTAAAAAGCGAATTATGTTATTAAAATTTAAGCGGGGACAGAAAAGAAAAAGTTGCACACAAAACTTACCACTTTAGAAGACAAACTGAGTGTACATAAATTGAATGAATTAACATTAATAAAGCTGCGAGAAACAAAGGGGCAGTGGTTCAGGGACGGATTTGTGGAATGAAAACAAAACATTTTTTTTAGGAGACCTCGTAACTTGTTTTTTTAAAATGTTCACTGTATGAATTCCGTAGACAGGCAGACGGCCTACCTGACGGAAAGTAGCTGCCATCGTCTATGGACATTTCTTCCTGCAGGAACGGAAAAAGAATACTAATTCCTGCGGCCGGGCAGCCTGTCGTAAGAGGCGACAAAACAACCCAAAGCGAGCCAGGGCATTTGATCGACTGGATGGCTACGGACCCTGGTCTAGAGTATGCCGCCATAACAACTTTGAGTAATGTTCCAGCATCAGTGGCCAATTTCCAGTTTCTCTAGTATTGATAATTTCCATAGGCGATGTTAACTACTTTCTATCATAGTTGGGTCAGCTGCCTGTCTGCTGCGTTTCAGTAATAAAAACAAAATTGTAACACCAAAAGTGCTACCAAAGTTCTGCTACTCTCCAAAGAAAGACTGGAACCTGGCAACTAAAAGCGGAATACAATTCAAGTTGTTATGGTGGCATACTCTAGTCTCGGGATGGTAGCCATCCAGACGGGTAAATACCGTACCACCTAGCCGTGTGATGTTGTTTTATTACCTTTTACAGCAGTCCCCCCGGTAGCAGGAAAGAGAAGAGATAGTGATAGAGAAAGAGTAATGTATTACAGTATTTGCACATAGTACATGTTATGTTTATTCAAGGTAGATTCGTATATTTTAAGTAGTAATGCACACATAACTACTCACTTTTTTACACACATTTTTATCCGTGCAGGAACGGAGAAAGAATACAATTTCCTGCGGCCGGGCGGCCTGTCGTAAGAGACGACAAAACAACCCACAGCCAGATGGTAGGGTATTTATTATATATATGCTCGACTGGATGGCGACCACCCCTGGACTAGTGTATACCGCCATAACAACCTTATGTTGTGTTCCGGCATTTGTGATCAGGTTCCAGTGTCCCTCAAGAGAGCAGCAGCGCATTTGTAGCACTTTTGGTGTTGCAAATGTCCATAGGCGATGGTAACCGCTTTTCATCAAGTGGGCCGTTTGCCTGTCTGCTGAACTCCTGCAGTAAAAAAAAGAAAAAAATAATCTTCAAACTTTCACAATGTTTTCTTTATTAACACATGGCTATTGTAAAGCAAATCTGCTTAGGCGCTGCATATTTTTCTCACGGGATTCTAACCTCCCCGGTCTCCCGAACTAAACGTGATTGCCTTTTCCATTGAACTACCGCTACAAGTGGAAATTTACCTAGGATCCCCCACTTTTCATTACTGAATCCAGCCCTGAGCACGAGTTCGACACAGTTTAAGTACCAAGTTGTAATTGCGGTCTTCCCTATTCGTAGTGCCAGTTTTTATTTTACTTGCAGTAATATTTCTTGGTTATTGTTATACGTTTTTGGGTTAGCGGCTCTTTAGTTTTATTGTTCCTATTATTTGGATACAAATACTTTTAAAAACGCTACATGTTTGAACGGGTTATAATGAATTTGAAACATTAAATATTAAGTAATAGACATATGCCTGTCTATTTACTCGTAATTTGTGTATTTATGTTTACTAGACTTTTTTATCAATTTCATTTGCTGTTGCAAATATCCATAGGCGTATGACGGTAACCGCTTTCCATCAGGTGGGCCGTCTGCCTGTCTGCTGAACTGTCTGAACTTATGTAATAAAAAACGGTAAAAAAGTAAATTAGAAAAATACCCCGATTTTGAAACATTCTTCTTTGGTGCTCCGCTCTTATTGGTCTTAGCATGATGATATATAGTCTATAGTCTTCCTCGATAAATGGGCTATCTAACACTGAAAGAATATTTCAAATCAGACCAGTAGTTCCTGAGATTAGCGCGTTTAAGCAAACAAACTCATCAGCTTTATATATTAGTATAAGATTAGAAATTGTTACGGGTTGCAGGACTCCAATTAAAATTCCATTGAAATTACTATAGAATTTATTAGAACTATACACGTATAACACAAGTACTACAACAATAGGTACAGGTAAATAACTGAACACAACCAGTACAAACGTAATTCACGATTCAATAACACGCGCACTATATATTTCGAAAGTACACACGTCTTGCCACTTAACTGCTAGTGGTTATCGCTTGACTGCCAATCTCTCCAGACCCCACTCATTGCTTTATAGTGCACAATTACAATATGTCTCTCGGCCGCGCAGACTGAATTTCTTAGAATCACACCTGGTTAATGACTACCATAAAAGATTACAATACACAATGCGCTCTTTTTCTAATTACAAATTTTAAACACAGAGTTAACAAAAGAAGTCCAAATGCTGAAAAGAAAAAAAACTGCAGGTGTAATTGGTCTTTGTCGGTCGTAACACTATGAATTAATATGGGTATAATTTAAATCTGTACGTATTAGTAGTGTAAGAATAAGCCTGAATGTCGCTCTGTTGTTCGTGCCTAACCCGCAAGGGACCTGGCGTGAAGTTATGTATGTATGTATGTACGTATTCATTGACTGATAAACATCAACACCAAAATCAATTGGCGTGTCCAAAGTGATTAACGCCTGAAAATATTGTTTCAAACGCGGAGCTAATAAGCCGTGCATGGAATAAATAATGCGGGTAGTCCTGCCAAAATTGATATGCCGTGTTGCGGACGCGTCCCCGCCGCGGATCACGCGGTTGACGCCGTAATTAAATAGGCGGAAAGTAATCCCGTATTAATTAATATTGATAGTCGTTTTAATGCTGTTGAATCTGTGCCAACGTTTGTATTTTTGTGGGGTACCCTCTTTCTACGGGGTCTCTTTATACGGAATATCAGGCGTCGTAAAATTAATAGGTTATCATTTATTATGATAATATGTTGTGTTACCCATTTCGTCTATTACGCAATCCTTATAAAATCATACAAACTGCTTGTCGGTCTTTGTACGATAATCATTTATACGAGACGTACTGGGTTTGTACGGAATTTATTGGGACTATATGGATACTACTAGGTCTTCATACAAACAAAAATTATGAATTTGCGGGTAGAAAAAGAATAAGTAAGTAGACAAAAAAATCGATTTTATCTCAGTTACAGAGGTCTATTCATATAAAATTGATGATGATAAATCGAAAGAACGAATCCCAAATATAGAGCTTTGCTTCGCCCCACTAACAGGGGTAATTTGCCAAAGTGTTGGGACCTCAGCATGGATTACAGTTATGGAGGTTTCTCACTTCACCAGGTCCCACTTAGCCAAGTTTCACTATATATGTAAAATTTACAAATGAATAAATTGTATAAACGCCACTGTATTACTAATCTTGTTTGTACTGTGTTCAAACGGACCTTCCAACGTACAATTTAGCCGGAATTAGGCTTGTTTGCGATGCGCAGTACAGATGACGCGGGTATCGTTTTGTTACGTCCGTGGTTAGACCCGTATTTTCTGAGTGACATTGTATTACCTGGACTGGAGTTCCTAGCTAGGGCCGTAATACGATTAAAATTTGATTTTATTATGAGCCTAAGAATTGCCCTGAAGCCTGGGCTCCATCTGCGACAATGTTATAGTTATTGAGTGTAGCCGAAAGCGTCTTATTCCTTACATTTACAGCAGCGCATTTGTAGCACCTTTAGTGTTGCAAATGTTATAAACATTTGCAACACTAAAGGTGCGATGGTAACCGCTTTCCATCAAGTGGGCTATCTGCCTGTCTGCTGAACTCCTGCAATAAAAATAAAATAAAATAAAATAACGCCGTTAACGAGAAGCTACATTAGTGTATAATCTACGATCTAATCATAAACTATAAAACTACTGGACCGATTTCAAGAAATTCTTTTTCCTTTCGAATACTACATTATCTCTTATTAATATAGGCTGTAACAGCGCAGGTAGAGATTAAGTAATACTTCAGATGGCAGAGAGTAGAAGTCACTGTCGAATGCTGACGTGAACTGAAGTGAACTCATTTATTTTGGAAACGGTAACTTGAAATAAAAATGTTAACTAGTCGTATTGGTAAAGTCCGGGCGCAAAGTAGGAAGAATTTCGTACGTTGACCTGTTATTACCTACCTCTGTCACTCCCGCGTAAATATAATGAGTCTCGCTCGCACAGATGCAATGGCCGCCGTCCTCAAGGATTGTAAACTTTTTACCTGTCAGTCAGGTAAAAAAAGAGGAATCGAAATTATATAGACTTGATGATAATGTAAACAAAACTGTTGATTCTTTTATAATAAATGTGACAGGCGAGACGTCGTCGGAAAGCAGAAACTCCGATACAGAGGAATCGGATTCTGATTTATGAATTTTCATATTTTATTTCTATCCGAGTTAGTAATTGTAACTCGATTTTTATAACTGTTATAATATAACATCTAAATAAATAATTTATTATAATAACAATAATTTATTTAATAAGTTAGTAAATTTTTTTCTCCTTCAAACATTTTATGTAAACCGCACTTAATACAAACATGTTTGTGACCACTGGCAGTAGGTAAAGAGGTCATTGTACGAAATTCTTCCTGCTACACGACTCGACTTTAGTACAATGTATAGCACAGTGTGTGAGCGGGACGGATGATGTGCGTGTGAGATAGAGCAACTATAAATATCTGCGCTCCCGCGCTGCGCTGGACACACAGAGTCCGACTCCGCGACCTAGAGCGCGAGGTCAAACTACGTATCCGGGAAGTCAGGGAACAACATTGGGACAAAACGTTGAGAGATATCGAACCAACTCACCAGGCGTACTGGAAGCTGGCTAGATCTCTCAAATCAGACACCCTTACTGTCATACCCGCGCTAGAAAGAGCCTACAACACCGAGGCGTTCGATGACGAGGAGAAGGCCTAGTGCCTTGCTCAGAGTCTAGAGCTTTAATGCTCCCTCCCCCACTACGCAAAACGTCGACCGTCACACCTGTCGGAGGTGGACTCCGAGGTCGAACATAGATCCTCCTTACCAGCGGAAACCACACTCGACCCAGTCACAGTCGAAGAAGTGCAAGATCTGATCAAGTCCCTCAAACCGCGAAAGGCCCCAGGGACCGATGGCATTAACAATCGCGTCTTAAAACTCCTCTTCGGCCACCTAATTATAATACTAGTGAGCATATTCAATGCCGCCATATCAAACTGCTCCTTCCCCGCGATCTGGAAGGAGGCAGATGTCATCGGTATTCACAAGCCTGGAAAACCGGCTAATAAACCGTCCAGCTACCGTCCAATCAGCCTACTGAGCGCACTCAGCAAGCTTTACGAGAGGGTCATCCTCTCTAGACTTAGAGATTTTGCCATCAGCAAACATCTACTACCCGACGAGCAGTTTGGCTTCCGTGCCAGACACTCATGCGTCCAACAGGTGCACCGCCTCACGGAGCACATACTATGTCACTTTTCCCATCGCCCCCGCTCTATAGGAACAGCCGCGCTGTTTCTAGACGTAGCTAAGGCCTTCGACAAGGTCTGGCACAACGGCTTGATTTACAAGCTGTACCAGTTCGGTGTGCCAGACAGACTCGTGCTCATCTTGCGAGACTTCCTCCTAGGTCGTAGCTTCCGTTTTCGAGTGGAGGGAACGCGCTCGTCTCCTCACCCACTCACAGCCGGTGTACCACAGGGCTCGGCCCTGTCCCCACTACTCTTCACGCTGTATACCAGCGACATCCCAAAACCTCCAGATGTGGAGTTGGCCCTTTTCGCGGATGACACCGCACTCTATACATCAGATAAGAACAGACAAATGACCTGCGTCCGGCTGCAGGTAGCTGTCACAGAGCTAGGCAAATGGTTTCGTAGATGGAGGATAGAGGTGAACCCGGAGAAGAGCGCAGCAATGTTCTTTTCCCCGGCACGCTTTGCTCCCCCAAACGCGCTTCCCTTCGCCTAAAAGCCATCTCGCTCTATGACAAAGAAATCCCCTGGGCAAAGCACACCAAATACCTGGGTGTCACTCTAGATCAGAACTTGCGCTTCAACGAGCATATCACTATAGTCCGAAATAGAGCGCGATTTGTGATGGGTCGTCTAGCACCCATGATAGATAAACGAAGCAAAATGTCCCTCAGACACAAGCTTACTCTATATAAAACATGCATCCGCCCGATCATGACATATGCGAGTGTGGTATTCGGCCATGCCAAGTCTACCCTTTTAAATAAATTGCAAATCGTGCAGAATAAATTCATGCGCAGAGCCGTCGGTGGTCCCCTCTATATGCGTAACGTCGACCTCCACCGCGATCTGGAGCTTCCCTCTATCAAAAACGTCGCTCTCGCGTAAGTATTTCGATCTCGCGCCGCACCATCGAAATCTGCTCGTCGTGTCCGCGTCCGATAACAAGCCTCGGCGAAAGGCTCTCGTGCGACGACCGCGTAATGTCCTCACGGACAAGGTCGACGTTATTACAAAATGGCTGGCCCGGATCAGCCCCGCCCGCGGTTAGGACAGCAGGCTGGCAAGCACCGACAGACAGACACAGACGGCGGCGTCTCAGACAACGCCAATCACGATCTCTCCACGTCCTCGCGAGGGACGCCAGGAGACATAGCCCCCCCCACAGGATAGACTGGGCGTGTTGCTGGGAAGTTTCTTTCGCCGTTTCTTCTCTCCCAGCCATAACACGTTGCGAAACGGCAGTAAGATAGCGTAGGCCGCCGCGAATCACCGATCCTGGTCCGCCGGGATCCTTCCCCTCGGGATTTATATTACCCGTCGCCCGTTCTCAATTAGTTCATTGTGCGCCCTATGGTGGGCATCATCAGATTCATCCTCCTCTCATGGCAACAGTCCAGCCGAGGTAAAACTCCCTAGGGAGCTCCCTCGAGCAAGTTGCCCCCGGACTCGAGCGCCTTCGCTTCGCGAAGGCGCTCGCCCCGTAAACCCCGGTAAAGTTGTGAGGTCTTCGGACCAACAACATAAAGTCAAGTCAAATAAAAAAAAGCGCTGGAGAGTAGTTCGCTGTCCGCTGCGATGACTAGATGCAGGTACCATAAGGCTATATAAAAATTAAGGATCCCTACTAAAACTTTAATAATGTAATACGTAAATCTAAACAAAATACTTGGTGCTGGAATCAGTTTCTAGATTTTTATTTTTTCAAGACAGGACAACGTCTGCCGGGACCGCTAGTTATATTGAAAATAATTTACGCAATCTGTTATTAATTAATAATAAAATCGCATCACAAATAATACATTAAACCTATTGCTTCATCATGCTTCGCGAAATGGTCAATAACTATAACATTATTTTACATCATCCTAACAGGGACGGAGACAGACAATCAATGTCCTGCGGCCGGGCGGCCCGTCGTAAGAGGCGACTAAATAACCCATAGCCAGGTGGTAGGTTATTTGGCAGTGTGGATGACTACCACCCTTTGTCGCCATAACAATCTTGAGTTGTGTTCCGGCATTAGTGGCCAGGTTTAAAGAAAAGACAGAAAACTTTATTTGAAGAAATAGCGACGTAATTACATATTATATACATTATTATACATACAGCATATTGCTGTGCCGGAATCATATCCGTCACAACGCTGATTTTCAGTGTAAGCCTTCCTTTTGCCGTAAGACCAAAACGACCCAATTCTTTGAAATAATTATAATTAATAAAACTAATTCTACTTACGTTATAATTAATTAGTAAAACAAAGAAATAAATTTTAAAACGTCAATAAAGTACTTTGTTATTTCAAAATTAAAATAAATACTCGTGTAACAACTTGTATCGAATTATCTATTTGAATACATTTCTATAGAGTGGTTTCAGTTTATCTGTCAAAAAGCTGCAGCATATCGATAGCATGTTTGGTGTTGGAAATGTATTTATGCAATCGCTGTCCTGCAGATGGACCGTCAGTCTGTCTGCGGAACTCATGCAATAAAAAAAGATAGCGCAGCAGCATCAAAGAAACTCGTGACAATGAAGGTGACAAAGAGGGAATCAATGCGACGCCATTAGAAAGCGTGTGAGGGCGCAGCGTCCGCAGGTAATTATTCAACCGCATGGAGGCGCCTTTGTTATTCAAATTGGAACGCCAGTTGCCAGTTCCATGTAACACGAGGGCCTCGAAGCACGAACTGGGAATTAGGAAGTAAAATTAGATACAGGTACTGCAGAAGTTTGCTGAGCAATCTCTTGCAGTGGTTAATCAAAAAACAGTTAATAATCAAGGCTTAGACACAGGTAAAAAATTCTTCTCTTTTCGTCTGTTGTGACTTGAAGCTCAAATAACCGGTTTTTGGTCACAAGAGTTCGTTAAATAGAATATAGAGTGGTTGAATAAACCGGTTCTAATTTGATATACATACCGCGAGCGTCCAGATTCGTTTTCCATGTCAATAAATCGACTGTTTGTTCCTCGCACACTTTATTAATTTTACAAATCACTTCTAATTATCTAAAAGTTATCTATACATATATTAAAATTATACAGGTTGAATTTCTGTAAAATGAAGAAAACCGAGTCAGAGAGATGTAAGAAGTGAAATAGAACTAATTTAGTTCTTTTTTGAATTTTTTGTTTCTCTGTCTGCTTGTCTGTCTGTTTGTACCGGCTAATCTTCGAAACGGCTGGACCGCTTGAAATGAAATTTTGTATGGTGGTAGCTTATATCCTTGTTCAACATATATGATACATTTGATTCCGAAAAATTAAATAGTTCCCGTGGGATAGTTAAAAAAACTTTAATAAACAAATTAAATTTACTTTTTGGAGGCAAGACTAAACTTGCCTCCAAAAAGCTTGGTGTGCTAAACCGGTCCAAGCAGTACTTCACTCCGCAGCAACGACTTGCGCTGTACAAAGCGCAAATCAGACCGCATATGGAGTACTGCTCACATCTATGGGCTGGAGCACCAGCTTACCAGACTGACCCCCTCGACTCCATCCAGCGTCGCGCCGTTCGTATCGTCGACGATCCCATACTAACAGGCGGCTTAGAATCGCTTAGCCTTCGAAGAGACTTTGCGTCTCTCTGCGTATTCTACCGCCTGTACAACGGAGAGTGTTCCGAGGAACTGTTTGATCTGGTGCCAACGCCTCACTTTTACCACCGCACCGCTCGCCAGCGACGGGATGTTCACCCTCATTTCCTTGAGCTCCCACGCTCTACTACGCAACGGTTCTCTAGAACATTTATTCCGCGTACAACAATGATCTGGAGGGAGCTTCCCGCCGCGGTTTTCCCTTTGCGCTATGACATGGGGTTCTTTAAGAAGGGCGTTATAAAATTTCTTAGAGGTCGGCAACGCGTTGGCTACACCCCTGGTGTTGCAAACGTCCATAGGCGACGGTAACCACTTTTCATCAGGTGGGCCGTCTACCTGTTTGCCTACTTAAGGCAATAAAAAAAAAAAAAAACTTAAACTGCTTATTGTACTATTTATGCACCTAATTAAGTATTAATATTGCCGGTATCATCATACTATAGAACAATTTATACGTTAAAAAGCAATTAGGCTATATATCATCACGCTAAAACCAATAGGAGCCGAGCACCAATGAAGAATGTTTTAAAATCGGGAGGGTTTTCTTAACTAGTCCACGCGGACGAAGTTGCGGGCACAAGCTAGTTTATAATAAATCCAAAATAATAACGGTACTTGTTTCCCTCTCGTGTTCAGATCAAAGCGTCCCCTCTTTTCCCCTTCATCCTTCAAAATCAACTGACATTTCGCAAGTCAAGTTAATCTCAAAATCAACTGACATTTTATATGTGAAGTGAATTGTTTTGCTAAGCGTGATAATTAACGGGTTAGATAAACCCATATCAGAGGTAACTTAAGGGATTTTTTGCAATGATATCTTCAATATGTAACATATGCAGCAAACTGTGACACACACACACACACAAACGGGCATATCCTACTTATTAGTAATATTGAAAGAAATAATAAAAGAACGGCTTGGTAACAGAATAAAAAAAAATATTCAATCGTTTGATGTTTCTCAACTTGTATATTATCTTTATAAGATAATGATATTTTGTAAATAACATTCACCTCGAATTTATCTCCGAAACAAATCGTGCCTTTCATCCAGGACAGATATAATTTAATTAATTTATTTAAAGTAATCAGTTGGAAACAAAGACCTTTTCAGAAATATAATAATTTGAATAGAACGCTACATTTATCTTACTTTGAAGTGATCATAGTAGGCTAGCACACGATCAATCTAGCATCAATTATATTAAAGTAATATTGATGATATTTGATGGTAAATCATATATGTAGTACCAATTATTTAAGTAATTGTTCTTTATTGAGCAGTTGTATCTACTGTGCAGTGTATGAAGGTTTGTTATAAGTTGAGTGATGTGGCAGGGGTCCCTCCCCCCAGCACCTGGGGAGCGGAGGATCAAACCCTTGTTGATGAAGTGCGTTTGACTCTCCCGGGGCATTCTCAAGCACTGATGCGCAGGGTTAGTGTGGGCCTAATTACGTTCTAAGTCTCACGCTATTCCTACCATAAACGAGGCACATGGGAAGAAGGGGGCTTTAGTGAAGTATTATGGAATCCATGGGTTACCTCTTTAATAGGGGTACCTTGCTTAGTCTCCACATAGCCGGCAATTGACTCTGTTATCTGTGTTATCTACAGTGGATAACTTTCATTGCTTTAGTCTAATCCCAGTAAAGGACCTGATAGTGTACGAAATGTATTTCCTCCTGCCTCAAAAAAAGTTGAGTGATGTGTCAATATTGGTTACCTGTTAGAGTTGTTAGATGCAGTGAAGTATGACTGGCACCAAAGTTTTTATTTCCATTGCTGCGGAAGTCAATATTTGACCACTGGGTAGCACAAAATCAGACGACGAGATGTTATCCTTTTGATTGTGTATTTATTACTTAATTTGACATAGATTACGAGTACATATACAAAAAAGTAACAGCTATCCGATTTAAAAACTTCTCAAATAAATAAAAATATTTATGATGAAGACAAATCAAATCTTATCGACATAATTCTAAATGGGATTTCGATTATTTGTAGTTATATCGAATACGTTCGAGAACTTATCATTTTTTAAACCATGCTAGATTGTACAGGGATAAATTGCGCCACGAAACGTAACGTAACTCGGTGAATGTTATTATTTCATATTATACCTTACTGTTTCATATAAATATTGAAACAGAAAGTCGTCAGAGCACCTAAGTGAGTGTCATGCTCCAATTTCTTTAGAGCTCTAGAAGAGTGTACGCAGTTTTTGTGACTCAATATATACTGTAGTGTATATAACTGTAGAGGAAATTAACTTGTATTGCTCATCGATATAGGCGATGAGTGGAACCCGCCTGCTCCCTATAAAAAGTGAGATATTCATTAGCAAATATTAAACACGTGTGAAATGACTGATAAACTGGTCAGTGATTGATCACGGACTGTTCGTGTAACGGTCACGACATAATTGTGCGCCATTGCAGGGCTCATTCATCAATTCCTTATTCGCCACGGCCGATAAGTTAACGGTTTTCATTTTGTAAATTTAATTTTCAGCTCTGTGACACTTCATAGGTGTAGTGCAGGGAAAGAAGAAATGTCGATTACATCACAACATGGTTAAACTATAATAATTAACATTGTTACGAGTATAACGAGAAATAAAATGCCGTTAGAATTATTATAGAGTTTATTACAACTATAAAAACACGTACAACACAGGTACAAATGTAACCGAACACAACAAATCCAAACTTAATGCAGAAGGTCGTAATTCAATAAAACGCGCAAAGTCCGTCACTATTAGATTGCTGAATTTACACACGTCACGTCCGTATCGTAATCGTCGCTCAACCAGTCTCTAGCAGGCGGTTAATGACTATCATAAACGATTACAATACACAATAGGATGTTTTTCTAATTACAAATTTTAAACACAAAGTAACCAAAAGAAGTCTAAATGCAGAAAGGTAATAAAATACAGGTGTGCATTTACTTTTGTCGGCGTGTAATAATAGTAAAAGAGAAATGTAATGGTCTTTAAGTTTTTGCTAAAAAATAAAGAGTGAAAAGAAAAATAAAAAATATTCTTCCCCTTTATTCATCTCTAAAAAAGATAACAAAATCTCCATTCTAGCCTATAATGGAGAAGGCCAAAAAAAATAATAAGCTAAATTAAAAATTGTCTTTAACGATTCACAAAATTACACTGTAATGGAATTTATCGATGTTGAAATGTTTCCCATCACTAATGACGGCAATGCGGCATCGTTAATCAGTGCGGTGTTAATATAACAAATATTTATCAATGGCGGACGCTTGGCAAATGGAAATATTCATTTTACGCCTGGTTACCACGTGACTACAACAACGTAATTGGATGAAGAAATAATCTATACTTCCATACTAATATTATAAACGCAAAAGTAACCCTGTCTGTCTGTTGCTAAAATTAGGCGTGTATGTAGTATCAATACCGAGAATGAATATAGGATAATTTTTATATTGATAAATAGATTAGTTCTTTTATTAAGATAGTCAGAATTTTCCGGAGGCGAATAGCGCCTAAATAAAAAAATAATGCAATGTAACCCATGTGAACAATGCTTTCTAAATAAACTAGGATTAATGCTCAAGTCTTCATAACAATACAAGAAAGCGTATAAAAACATTTCGCAAACGTATTGTAAAAAAAAATGTTTTCAATATTTCACAGTAAATGAAATCTGAAAACTGCAAAGAAAAGCAATTTTTACGATAGTAAAGGTGTGTATATAATACGTCATTAGGAACATTAGTATGATTTTTTTAACTCGTAAATCACACTCTTTTTGCAAAGTGGTCACGGAACTTATAATTTTATTTCATAAATTAATTTTTTTGTCTATTAAATAAAAATTTATACATAAAATCTATTGCTCGTATGTAGATATATCTAATTTATAATATATATATATATATGTGTATATATATATATATGTATATATATATATATATATATATGTGTATATATATATATATATATATATATATATATATATATATATAATTATATGTGTATCTGTATATATAAGTATATAGTAGTTTATTTATATTTTATTTTAGCTTAGTACACCACCAAAAATCATATAGATATTGAACTTTACTTTAAAATCTCCTTAGACACCTGGTTGCCTGGAAGAGATCGCTATAAGCGATGGTATCCATATTGTTACGAGTTCGCGGGACTCGAATTAACAAACACGTATAACACAGGTAGAAATATAACCGAATACTACAAATACAAACGTAATAATGCAGAAGGTCGTAATTCAATAAAACGCGCCAAGTCCGTCACTATTCGATTCCCGAATATACACACTTCACGCCCGTATCGTAGTTGTAGCTCAACTGACTCCTCTCTCCATCAGGCCGTCGTTTTATACTTCATGAATGCAAATGTGCCCGCCCGGCATCTTTGACACAATTTCTTAGAATTAAATTCTAATTGTAATCCGCAATACCTGGCTAATGATGCAGCCTGCAAGCGGTCTTAAACGAGTACAATAGAACAATAGGCTGTTCTCCACAATAACTAGAAACGTATGCCATTAAATAAGTGAACAAAAGAAGACGATCATAAAAGGATTACAATTAGTTCAAATGCCGACAGGTAATAAAATGTGCTTTTACAGATCTGTACGTGAAATTTGTCTTTGTTGGGACTAAGTAGATTTAAGTTTATAATGAACAATGATAATGAACATTCATTCATGTTATTTATTCTATATTGTTTGCATTGCTGTTCTCTTGTGTTATAGGCGTTGGAAGATCTATAATCCTAAATATAGTTTAGCATTATAGGTCTTCCAACGGATATAAGTTGTAGTAATAGTGTGAACTTTTACATAATGAAGAAACTTTAACTGAGAAGACTAAACGTCACAAATAATATTAGAAACCATTATTGTCCAAACTCTTGCCCATATATCAATCAAAATATTATAATTTAGATGAAATCTGATTATACCAAGGTGGGAAGAACAAAAAACTTGCGAAATATTGAAAACGCCGGAGAAACTTTTGCAAAGAACTTTTATCAAATGAACAGAAGGTATAATTCTTTCAATGTCGAGAAAAGGTATACAGATAAATAAAATTGAAGTGTCCGTTTGTATGTCAAAATAAAAAGTGAATTAAAATCAAGAGTTTTGAAATGAAACTTTTTATTGGCGTTGGAAAAAAATTACCGTCACTTTTTTTCCATCTTCGCCATCTGTCTGTCTGTTTGGATGTTCCGGCTAATCTCTGAAACGTGTGTATAGACCTGCAAATAAATTATAGTACAAATAGCTTAGCAAGTTAAAATAAATATGATAATGTGAACTGGGTTTAGTTATATATATATATATATGTATATAAATAATTTTCTATAAAATTTTCGAATTTTTTAGTTTTTTAATCTACCTATTATTTATTTTTCATTTTTCATGATTATTTAGTGATTTAATTCCCTTCTCCGTGGAAACTTTAAAAAAAGTATTTAATAAACTCTTACGATAAAATGGAATGTTATGTAAAAATAAGCTTTTTTAAAAAGATTTGTAAATACAAGCTTTTGAGATCCTGCATATCATGTAGCAGCAGACTGCTAGCCAAGACAAGTAAAACGAGCCCAAACACGACGGGTCTATCTTATTTAGTACAGGAGTTCCTATGGCCACCTTCCGACTCCATCATCAGATCAGCTCCATGGTACCATATTATTGCATTGTCACGCGATATACACATACGTGCAAAATTTCAGCTCAATCGGAAACCGGGAAGTCGATCAAATTTAACTTGAAAGATTCCGTTACATACTAATATACATACATACTAACATACGTATGAAGCTAATAGAAGCGTATTAAAAATCTCTGAAACGGCAGGACCGATTTTGACGGGACTTTCACTCGCAGATAGCTCATGCAATAAGGAGTAACTTGGGCTACTTATTTTAGGATTCCGATATATTCTTTGTTATTTTGTGTTCTGTTGTTTTGTGTATGTCGCATTTTAAAAATAATTATTTTCTTTATGTCTTCATTGAAATTCGATATCTCGTCTGTTTTGTTTCAGTCTTACTCCAGCGATAAATTTTCGAACGAAATTTGCAAATGGATCCGAAGTTAACGTCGGTCTTGTACAATCAATTGATTAATGCCTCGCGCCGGATCAAACAATTATTGAATTGGATTATCTGTCGAGTATAATTCTTAACTCTGCGAACAATGTTCGCGGAACAAAAACCATTTAAATTTAAAATTGAAAAATCAATAGTTAGCTGCTTTTGCTCTATTAGATTTTGTTCTTCTTTTCCATTCTCATTTGAGATGAAAATGAATATGAATGAGGAAAACCGAAGATGAACAATAACTATTTTGACTTTATTATTTAAAATTTCTTAAATTTATATAATAACTAGCTTCTGTCCGTGACTTCGTCGTAATAGTAAAAAAAAGTAAGTTAAAAAACCCCCGATTTTGAAACATTCTTCATTGGTGCTCCTCTCTTATTGGTCTTAGCGTGATGATATATAGCCTATAGCCTTCCTCTATAAATGGGCTATCTAACACTTAGAACTATATACAAACACGTATAACATAGGTACAAATATAACTGAACATAACCAGTCCAAACGAAATATATATAGTAGTAGTATATAAATAGATTACCGAAAACAACACAAGTCTTGCCTAGCGGCTGGTTATCGGTCGACTGCCTCATCCCTCCATTGTGGCATTGCTTTATACTGCACAAATACAATATTTCTGCTCGACCGCGTAGACTGAATTTCCTAGAATCACACCTGGCTAATGACTACCATAAAAGGTTACAATACACAAAAGGCTGTTTTTCTAATCACACATTTTAGACACAAAATAAACAAAAGAAGTCCAAACGCCGCAAAAGTAATAAAATGTCTACAGGTATGCAGGTGTGAATTTTTCTTATATCGGCGCTGCGGTTGTAGCAATATTATCTCAGCTGATTTAATTGTTCACCCATCTATTATGTATGTTTCTGACAATGTTTATGGGCCAACGGATATAATTCTTCTTTTTTATCTGTTTTTATAAGGAACCTTTAATGTCTATAAACTACTGAAAACCACGAAATAAGTATATTTTCACTAACATTTCGTATTCTATTTTGGTTGAGTCAATTTATCAGCAATCCATCAAAAGTTAATAGCGGTTCAACATCGAGACGTAGTCCCAGAAGGAGGGTCGTTTGAAGCAGTTTAATCTAGTATTGCTTTGATGTAACATTTATCTCTATTTATTTCGGCTAAGGTCAGCCGTGACAAAGTAAACCTAGAAAATCACCTGGATAGTAAACACGCCAGGTAGGATATTTTATTGCAAGTAAGAAAGAAAATAATGTTTATTTAGAGTTATTAAAATATACATAAGCAGTTTAATAAAAGCCAAAAGTTAATTAACTCTAAACAGCACCTAACTCAGCAAATGCTGGTTGATAACAACCAACGCTGGTCTTCCGTCAGTGCCAAACAGTAACGTACATAATATGTTATGAAATAATTATTAAAATTTGAAAATAATGATTTTGAAAAACATTGTCGAACATGGGTAGCTGTTTGGAATGGCCTCCTATTATTTTATTATATTTAACACAAATTTTTAAATTGACTTCTTAACTCTGGTTTTGCAAGAGTGAGTTCTTTCCATGACTGGGGCGTTAGCTCACCGCCTCCGCTGGCTTGGCCTCATAGAATGGACGGGAGAGGATCGCAGCGTGAGGCAAAGGATATTTGGGACGGCTGGTACGTCGGCGTCTGGTCGGCCGTTCTAAATATCGCTGGTAGGACAGAGTGGAGGCTGACCTGTCGGAGCTACAAGCCAATAGTTGGCAAGAAGCTACACAGGACATAGAAAAGTAGAGTGCTAATTTTCGGAAGCCAAGACCTACTTTGGGTCGCTGAGCCAACGGAGTAAGTAAGTCTTAACTCTATTCATGCAGGAACGGAGAAAAAATCATAGTTTCCTCCGACCGGGCGGCCTGTTGTAAGAGGCGACAAAACAATCTACAGCTAGGTGGTGGGTATTTGCCCATCTGGATGGGTACCACCCCTGGTACTTACCATACTTATGCCATAACAACCGTGAGTTGTGTCCCATTAATAGCATCTGCAGTGTGACTAATGTCCATAGGCGATGGTTAGCGCTTTTCATCAGGTGGGCCGTCTGCCTGTCTGCTGAATTCATGCAATAAAAAGAAAACTTGAATAATAAGCACCTTTTCAATTTCATGCAATTCAAAAACAGCTCTTTAGGGATTTGAATTTATGTCTGATTAAAGTTTAAAAAATGTGTCAAATATCTCTTATACTGGTTCCGTCAAAATATTTATTGTCAATTATTTTTTTCGCATCGTTCTCCAATACGATAAATTTATTATATCAGACACGACAGTATTCTTTTTTTGTCATGTGTTTGTTTGTTTGTTTTTTTATTTTTTATTGCAAGAGTTCAACAGACAGGCAGATGGCCCACTTGATGGAAAGCGGTTACCATCGCCTATAGACATTTGCAACACCAAAGGCGCTGCAAATGCGCTGCTGCTCTCTTAAGGGAGATTGGAACCTGGTCACTAATGCCGGAACACAACTCAAAGTTGTTATGGCGACATACTCTAGACCAGGGGTGGTCGCCATCCAGTCGGGCAAACGCCCTACCACCTGGCAAAGTTGTTATTTCTAAAATGGCTGGACCTATTTTGACGGATCTTTCACTGGCAGATAAGCTCATGTTATGAAGAGTACCTTAAGCTACTTTTAATTAAAAAAAAAAAACGAAAATCCATTTTACACGCAGCAAAAAAAAATCTACGCGAACAAAGTTGCAGTTAACAGGTATATAACAATTCATAATAAACCGCTCGTATGTAAACAGCCTAAGGGCTTCTGAAAAAGCTCGCAGCTACGTGATAATGTTGCAAAACGACAACTTAATTTTACTCCTCAACAATGATTCAGTTTTTAGAAGCCATTACGCCATTTTGAAATTCGGAATGAGTACTCCCTGAAATGCCTTCTGCAAACAGTTCTGTTCTCGATTTTTATTGCTTTTTCTCGTTTTATCTTTGAATTCAAGAGAGGAAAACAGTTTAATTAGCTTTTTGTTTTATATTTCAATCGAATGTACTTTTGGAATGAATATGGATTTGTGGCCTTTGTAGTTGAGACTCTGGGGCAATGGAGAGGAGAGACTTCCACTCTATCGAGACCTTTCACTGTCATTGAATGGAGTCTTGCGTAACAAAAAGGCTAGCCTTTTGGGTAACGCGTGAGCTTTGCCATACAGCGTCTGTATGTAAGTAAAATTCAGGGAACGTTCCCCACTAAAAGCAACGTGTTTTTTTTTTACTATAATATTATAAAATTTCGTGTCTTTAAATTAAAGTTAATAAAAAAACAACTGAAATGAATCATGGAGAACACGATTTATCACTTTCATCTCTTTGTTCAGGATTCACGTAAAAACTACGGGACCGATTTCGATGCGGTTTCGCTGATAGATAGTAAACTTAAAGTCTGCATGGCTTTTTATCCCGGGAACCAAGTAATGTTTTAAAGAGATCAGAATGAAAACATCTAACTTCGATGCTTTTCCGACCCGAATTCGAACCTACATCATTTGAATTTGGGACGCGAACGTATTAACCATTAAACTACCACAGTTTTTTTGTTTTGTATATTTAAAGTGTAAATTAAGTTTAATGAATCATTCTGTGTCTCTGAGTGCGATAATAAGTCCTATTCTGATTTCTTGATTTCTGATTTCTTCTAATTTCTTCTGAATTCTATGTGTTCTGATTTCCATGTGTGGTATAAACAACATTATATTTCAAAATACATTACAACAGTCATACGCTTCATTTGCAGTAGTAGGATTAATGGACCATTATTATGCGACTCTGAGAACTATAATGAGTTCTATTTTGTATTATATTTCCCATGTTTTTATTATTATTTATTTATTGCATGAGTTCAGCAGACAGACAGACCTGATGGAAAGCGGTTATCATCGCCTATGGACACATGCAACACCAAAGGTGCTACAAATGCGCTGCTGCTCTCTTAAGGGAGACTGAAACCTGGTCATTAATGCCGGAACACAATTCAAGGTTGTTATGGCGGCACACTCTAGAACAGGGGTGGTGGTGGTCTCGTATCCAGACGGGCAAATGCCCTACCACTTGGCTGTGGGGTGTTTTGTCACCTCTTACGACAGGCCGCCCCAACGCAGTATATTGTATTCTTTTTCCGTTCCTGCATGGATAAAAAGAGAATACGGAGAATACAATTCAAGATTACCGATGTGTGAAACTTGCTAACTTGCTCTCCTTCCCCGTAGGATAAAGAAAGTCAGAGCCTAGTAGTGGAACGCTTATGGGCTGATATTAAAATGGCAATTTACGTCCAAGTGTTTTGTACATTGATAACATCTGCCCACAAAAGAGTGGTCTGACTTGACCACCGGTAGGTGTAGGTAGGTAGGCCAGGTCGTAGGGCATTTTTCAGACTGGATGGCTACCACCCCTGGTCCAAAATATGCCGCTATAACAACCTTGAGCTGTGTTCAGGCATTAGCGACCAGGGTCCAGTCTCCCTTAAGAGAGCAGTAGCGCATTTGTAGCACCTTTGGTGTTGCAAATGTCCATAGGCGATGGTAACCGCTGTCTATCAAGTTGGCCATTTGCTGTCTACTGAACTTATACAATAAAAAAAACAGACTAGCGCGGATAAAGATTCCCATATGCAGTATGAATTAAATTCTAGAATAAACTACCGCAAAAACAGAATTACGCCAATCATTCCCTTTACTTTCAGTAACAGAAATGGCAACACAAAGGCAATCTTATGCAGATGTCAGTGTTGCCCGTGGGTTAAGTACACACGAAGCACATAAGTAAGGTAACACAAGTAGAAACAGTAACTTAACAGTCACGTAAGTAGAGTATAATGAAAACGGTTCTAAGTGGGAAACATTGCGTCGCACTGTGGAACTTTGGTTACTGTTTGCCGTTAAGCTAATAATTTGGATGTGGTAATTTGTTGCATTGTACAATAAATATTGCATTTTTTTTAACACGTATAGGTTCGCGTTTGACCATAATCTCGCTCGATTTGAGCGGAGATATGGTCTAAGATTGAGCACGCTTACCTAGAAGGTACCTATTCACACGAGACTTGAAGACACCCAGGTTGTAGGTTTCGGGAAAAACAGACTCCGGCAGTGTGTTTCAATCCTTTGTGGTGCGTATAATGAAGGTGGACCCAAAGCGCTTTGTTTGTATATGTGGTATGTCTACCATATAGCGGTGCCGCATGCCAGCGTCTGGTTGTCCGATGATGGAAGGGAGATGGCGGGATAAGATTGAAAAGCTCCAATGCACACTTTCCAGAATATTTCCAATAGAAAACCGACAAGCTGGCATCCCTGCGTCGATGTTCAAGACTTGTAATGTACCATCACCGAAGTAGGCAATCGCAGTAAGAATCGTAACTCGCAATACACTGCAATCATAGGTGGGTTGGCACCGGACCGCGACGATAATCGCCGCGCAGCGTGTGCGAAGACTCTGGGCGGAACCAACTACTCCGCTAAACCTAAGCCTGTGTTCTATACTTGGCGCTTGTGTGGAGGAACATGAGCTGACGAGCGAAGCTACACCCATAGTTCAACCGCGCAACAAGCTTAGGTCACCCCGGGATGCAAAGTGCGACCGCTCGCTGGGATACCACGCCCTCAAATAATGGAAAGAGACAGAGATAACATATACTCGCAGTGCTTGTCTTCTATAATGTAAATTTTTTCAATATAAAATGTACCACAAATTGTAGTTTCTTTACACCAACCGGCAACCATATACCACATTATATTTTTCTTACGATATGAAATTTGCTTGTCATATTAAAATTATTCTCTGTCTGTCACAAAGCTAAAACTTGCATATATTTCCATTTAACCATTAAACACATTATTACCATCATAAAACTTGTCATTGATCGGATCATCTCCGCAACACCACCCCTTCTATTCCGTCCTGTCCCACTTTCGCAAAGAAAGTGCCACATCCAAACTAATGTATACTCGAAACTTGCGGTCTATAAGTTCGCATTAAGTAGTTGATAGGTCCGCACTAAGTGAATAGTTGGCGGGTTGGCAAGCCCACTGTTGGACTTAAAGCGGGGGGAGACAAGTTTATACCACTTAATAATGTATGCTGAGCCACTAAAAGTTCGAGATTAAATCAACTTATTGTTTAAGTTTAAAATATTGCATATAGAAACCCTTTTGGGTCATCGTCTGATTTAGAAATTCGTTCTTGATCTAATCGCAACTTTATCAAAGGAGATTAGGTTTTTGATCCCGTATTCCTGTTTCGTATTTACTTTTATTGCAATATACATACTAATCCTTTGCACGTGTCTTATTACCCCTTGAATTTGAGTGATCTATTGTTCGCGCTATTCTCTTTGTTCACGCCGCCGTAACACGTCATAAAACCTTCTTTCCTCTGTTGGTATTTCGTGCGAATTCTTGGAAGCCATTAAATGGTCAGCATCATTTAACGATTTCAAGAAGCCGATTGAAGCAGCATGTTGCTAGGAGGCCATGTCTAATTTACAAATGGATGAGGGTCGGTCAGCCGTTAAAGGTGCCAGTCATGTTTTGACTGCGAACGAGGCGTTAGTTAGTGCATTTTCGGAGCGAGTATCTTATAAAGACAAACCTTGCGCGATTTATAAGGTTTGGTTTTTTTTTGTATTCGGCTATACTTGTAAGAACCGTTAATTACGCGCGAGTCCTTCTCCATTAATCTTTGGTACTTATACTTTTTATAATTATTTCTTTTTTAATGTTTAGCACGGGTCGCATGTCATGTGGTTTAAGAGGTGGACACTGAAAATCTGCGCTGTGTCGGACTATGTTTCGGCACAGCAAATTGCTGAGCGCCAACCTCATACCCACATTGGATTATAACATTCCTGTATAATTTTATCTACACTTTGTTATGTTGGCACTATTTTGTGTTGCATGTCGTTATAAGAAATAAATATTTTTCTTTCTTTTCATTCCTTCTAATTCAATTTGTGATAATTCCAACGCCATTTTCGAATTTACATCCTACAAATTCGTAACACTACTTTAGGGTGTTATATCTATACATGGTGTAATTTTCAAGTGGGCCTTCAGGGCCAAATCCTAAATTATACTATATAGTGAAAAACACTCAAAGAAGTCTCGAGGCTGATGTTGACACACTAAAGTGGTATCATTAGGATTTTGAAAAATCAATTACCCTTGTCCGGAATCGAATCGGCTGATTTTGAAAAAATTAACACATCTGTATTATTATACCAAATCATAGTGTAGATTATAAGGATAATTTTTTGTGAAATAATGTCATACGGCAAACCAAGGGAAATGGTTGTTTTTGAAAAAAATTATCTATTTTCCATACATAAGTAATACTGTCGTAAGAGGCGACAATAAAATCCACGGCCAGGTGGTAGGGTATTTATTTGCCTATCTCAGGGGTCGGCAACCTTTTGAGTCGGAAGAGCCAAAAATTACAATTTAAGAAATTTCAAAGCTTTTAAACAGCCACAAATTTTTTTTTGCTAACAATTAATATTACTTGCATATATTAAGTGTTTGAAAAAAACATAAAATCTATTTGTTCATATATTAGTAGTGTTTTTCACAACAAAAAGATAATATTTATGTGACATTATTAGATAATTACTTGTTATTATATTAAAAAATGAAAATAATTAAACATTAACTTACAACAATGACTTAATATTACAATGACTAATTAATTAATAACAAACAATCGGGCAAACAAATTTTATGAAAGCCATGTCTTTTTTCGAGTATATGTATAACTAAAGAGCCGCAGCTTTTCATTCAAAGAGCCACATTTAGCTCGTGAGCCGCAGGTTGCCGACCCCTGGCCTATCTGGATGGCTACCACGCCTGGTCTATAGTATGCCGCCATAACAATCTCGAATTGTATTCCGGCATTAGTGACCAGGTTCCAATCTCCCTTCAGAGAGTAGCTGCACATTGGCAGCATCTTAACCACTTTCCACTGTGGGGGTGACCAGAGTTGTCGTGTACGTGCAGTCTCTGATAACATCCACGATTACGTACTGTGGTTGCAAGGCGTCTTCTTACTCCTCAATCCCGGGTTCAATCAGATACTTAGGCCCATTACGTATGTTATTTATTACAGATAATTACAATATTAATAAGCACTGATTTTACGTTACTCAAGGGAATCTCACTTTTAGAGACTGACTTTTGAATTAACAGAACTTCAACGGGCAGAGTGCCGCCTTTGGATTGCGCGATTATGAAGCAGGGTGAGGTTTCGATGATGAACTTGCTCTGTGTCTGCTGCATGCTGAGGGCATCCTTATATACTGCGTCGCTTGTTGTTGATGACTCAGTTGGCCCATGCAGTTGAGTCACCGCACCACAAGACCGCACTCGTAGGAGGGCCGTCTTCGGTTTGTTGCTATGGAGAATGGATGATTATGATTAAATTGATAAAGATGGTGGATGCCTAGTGCACAACCATACCATCAGCTGGATGCCTGCCTGCTGAACTCATGCAATTAAGAACAAGTCGTAGTGGTAGACTCGTAGAAAGTTATAGTCGACAGGTGACAGGTGACAGGTGAGGATACAGGTGTATCTGCTCCTCTTGTTTCACATACATATAACCTTCGAGCGCTGATCGTGTTGGGAGGGCTTCCATCAATCTCGCAGGTGGGCTGTGCCGCGGGCGGGTTTGCACTCGCATTGAACTATCGGCGGAGCTTTCATTTCATTGTTTGAACCTATCGACGAGTTATGCTTCGACAGGGTACGGTGACCAGCATTTAGAACATAAGAGATTTTTTTCTCTATACTATTTTTTCTTTTCATATCGAGCCTTTACTGCCATTTTATGATTTACAGTTTCTTATTTTAGAAACACATTTTATTACCTTTCAGCATTTGGACTTCTTTTGTTTACTTTGTATTTAAAATTTGTGATTAAAAAACAGCCCATTGTGTATTGTAATCTTTTACGGCCTGTTGTTGTATTGCGATCACTGCCAGGTGTCTCGGATTAAAAAAACAAACTGATTCTAAGAAATTTGGTCCACGCGGCCGGGCAGACATATTGCATCTGTGCAGTATAAAGAAATGTCCCAATTGAGAGTTGGGGCAGTGGAGCGATAACCGCGAGCGGAGCAAGACTTATGACCATCGTTCATCTATTTAGTGACGGACTTTGCGCGTGTTATTGAATTACGTTTGGACTTGTCGAGTTCGGTTATATTTGTACCTGTATTATCGTGTTTGTATACTTCTAATAAACACTATAGTAATTCTAACGGCTTTTTAATTCGAGTCCTGTAACTCGTAACACTATTATTGTCCCATCGCCCCGTTTGAAGCGTATCCACCCTGTTGGCAGATCAAAGTGATTCGCTTTTGTTCCGGATGAGGGCGCCGCCGAATGACGTTGCGTTAGTTCGGCGATTGCTTTTCGACATACTCGCGGCCGATGTATAGCGATAAGGGTAATATCGGCAGTTATTGGACCATTCCTACAGGCCTGTAAAACATTATACGTTTCATTTCCCAAAGCGTTCAACAAATAGTTTAGTTTGTTGTTCCATAATTGATTACAGTTCTTAGGTCCGGCTCTACTGGTGTGATACCACGCGACCATGCGACTATCGGCATAAAGGGGTCAGTTGGTCTTGAGCTTAGATTGTTTCCTGCTCTTCCTACCATAAACGCAGGACACTTGGGAGAAGGTGGTTTTAGAGGGTCATTGGCCCATGGGTTACCTCTCCACATAGAGGGGGATACCTTGCTGAGTCCCCACACATGCTGGCGATCGACTCTGTGCTCTATCTATCATCATCTTGATAACGCAAAACCATACAGATTTTTTTTTACCAGCAGAGCGGGGCGACACATTTTGGATTTGTTATAGTACCTACATAAAATAATGTGCTTACAATAAAAGTGCTGAGAATAGAGAAATATGGCTGTATACGTACACTATTCATTTATTCAAAACAGAGTATTTTTTATTTTGCAGCCATACAGTAATAAACATAATATTATTTTAACAGGGTGCTAAACATTGAATGGAGTGCCAACAATTGTACAATCTCCCCTACTCTGTTTTTTGTAATGCTTGCACTCTACAGCTTCACTTTATACAAAGAGTTCGGAAGGTTTATTTGATATAAAAATGATATTCAAAAGTCTCCTAAAATATCTTGAAAGCATCCATTTTGAGTATGTATCGAATGCTGAATCAAATAAACACGGCAATATCTCAATGAAATTTCAATACACATTATTCTCCAATCCATCTGAGATCCTTGAATGCAGTGGGAAACCGAATGCAAGCACGGGATTCCCGAGGCGGCACTAGACCGGGAATTCTATTTGGATTTTTAGTAAACACCAGCGGCGGGAAGCTGGGATATTCGCCGGTGTAACACGGTACACTACTACCAAACGAAATGTACTTTTCCAAATGCCTTAACATTGAACGAGTGAATGACTGTACGATATCATTTATTTTATTGTGCACCATAAATTTAAACACAAATTAATACATGCTCTCTCTTTTCTTTCATTTGCTCCCAATTATTTGAGGTCGGCGCAATATGTCTTTTCCTTCCACACCCCTCTATTATGATATACGTCCTCTATTACATCGCATATTATCATACCATCCTTTACATAATCCATCCATCTGTTTTTGGTCTACATTTATATTTATACTCATCAATCTTGCAGTTTAACATGCTTTTTGTCACGTGACTTTCTTCCCCCTTCATTACATGACAATACCACCTAAATCTACTCAGTTTTTCAGACATTATTATTTATATATAATTATCAAATAATTAACACATTATATATATTATTTAATTAAAACAAGGCCACATTGCTCACAGCGCTCTATTTTAGCCTACTCAAAGTTAATGCCCTTTACCAAGGAACAACATTATGAAATACTCCAGATTTGGATCTCTGAATTAATTTAAATTTATTCATTACAATTAATGATTAGGTATTTATTATTATTTTTAATAATAATTCACTATTCCCGTCGGCAAATTAATAAAATAAAATAAGTGTTAACGCACATCACTAACCATCTCATCACTAGCAATCATACAAATTAGGTGGCACATCACTATTACGATCCATTTTGTCAGCGACGCGCGCGCATATAACACACAGTACAAACAGAAGTAAAAAATTAAGGTAAAGACAATCCCCAACATAAGACTCGAAGTTATTTATTTCGTAGATGTTTATTCATAATACCACACCAAAGGTAGACCAAAAAAGAGATAGGTTGATTGTGTGAAGGATGATTTAATGATTTGTGGCATTACAGAGGACATATAAATTTTTCTGTTTATTATTTACTTGTGCTTTTGAATAATGCCAGTAAAACTAAAAATGTACATACATATTTAAAGATATGAATGAATATAATTTAGTAATGATGTCAGTCGTTTACTGCATTGAAATTTAAATTATGTTGCATGTTAGACAATAAAGTGATTTATTTATATTTAATGGTTTTCTCGTTTTCCACACTGAAAGATTTCATCTACGATATTTAAGGCAAGATAATGTTTTATTTTCTTTTTTAGCGTATTTTCTGTATTTATTTTCCATATAATTAAAGAAATTCAAAACAAAAAATCGAAATGTAGCACACACTGTGACACTACACAATGTAGGGACACATATATAGAAGTGAAACTTCAACGGACAAGTTGAAAAACGAATCGCAACGGACAAGTGGAAAAAGGAATGGCATCGTATAAGTGGAAAAATGAATCGCAATGGACAAGTGGAAAAACGAATCGCAACGTACAAGTGGAAAAAACTTCAACTGAAAAGTGACAAAATGAATCGCAACAAAATTTTAACTTGAAGTTTTACGGGTAGATTGTTAATGTACTTGTCCAATTTGAAAACCTGTCCGTAAAACTTCAAGTTAAAATTTGGTTGCGATTCATTTTCTATATAGAAGTTTCACTTCAATAAATGTTTAATTAAAAGTAGGAAAGACAGGAGACTCCAAGCTAGGTAAGGTCCTATGTTACTGTACTTCTTGTCGTTGCCTTCGTATTACTATATTATTACTATACTAAAAATTATCATTTTATGTAACAATATAAAAGAAAACAATTATGGAGTAAGAATACTGGTAATTTAGTGGTACTTTACTTTTACCGATCGCTGGTTTGTGCTGCGACATGCTTTGTCAAACAAGTGCAATCCTTTGTTCTAGTGTGTTGTTTTAAGGAATTTGAATTTATGTTTCATGGTATGACAAAAATATTTATTATACCTCGTTCATGTTACATATATAAGCTACGTTCGATTTTACCCGTTCAACTTGCTTGCCGACGTTACAATCGTAAACCCAAGTGGAACGGTTATTCGACCTACTTCTTGAGATGGGACGTTGTGAGCGTTGTGAGATCGAAAATGAAGACGTCATTAGTGACGTTTTCGCCTCGACCACAATCACCGTGCCCGCCATGTGGAACGGTTAACGAAGCATTTCGGGCGTTGTGAGCTACTAGTGGAACGCGCTGATTGTAAGACGATAAGCAATTGTTTGTGTGTTTATTCGTGGTTAAACATACTGTTACGAGTTATGGGACTCGAATTACCGTTGGAATTACTATAGAATTAATTAGAACTATACAAACACGTATAACACAGGTACAAATATAACCGGACGCAATAAGTCCAAACGTAATGCACAATTCAATAACACGCAAAAAGTCCGTCACTAAATATACACACACACGTCTTACCTCGCTTTGACTGCCTCGCCCCTCCGTTCGGGCATTCCTTTATACTAAGTTATACAATATGTCTCGACATAATACTCGACCGCGTAACAAGAGTTTCCAAGAATCACACCTGGCTAATGCTTACCATAAAGGATTACTATACACAACAGGCTGTTTTTCTAATGATAAAATTTAAACATAAAGTAAACAAAAGAAGTCCAAATATCGAAAAGGTAATAAACAGCAGGCGTGCATTCACTTTTGTCGGCGTGTAACAATACACATGCACATTGCAACAGTGTGCGTAAGGTCAGTAATTGTGAGCGTGCCGCCGATACTTAGAAGTTTCAAAGATAAGATCACTCACATGGGAGGATCAGCACATGTAGGCCAGAGCTGATTCCCGTGGATCACCGAAATATTTAGTGGGTATTCTAGTGGAGTAGCCGGAGTAATTCAAATTCAAAAGTTTCTATTTATAGTAAGTTCCACTGGAGAACACTTTTTGAAGGTCATACATATAGGTTAAAATTTAATTTTACTTCCTAGTCTATGTACACCGCTTTGCAACGTGTTATTGCTGTTAAGGAGAAGAAGCGGCAAGAAACTCCCCAGCAACACGTCTAGTAAAAAATTGTTTTTCTTTATATTTCTTGTTCTATTTATATCTCAAGTTCTTGTTTTTAAAGTTTTATACAGAAGTATGTTACAGAATGACTTTTGAAGAATTAATGGTATCCCACACTACCCCACTGTTATGTCCCTGATTAGTGGGGTGTCCGCAAAAAGATTTACCTTGTCAAAAAAATCTTATCAGAAACCTGAAAAGTACGAAAAATAAGTAAAATATTCCTAAAAGATGTAAGTAAACCCTGAAAATAAGGTAACACATCACTCAAACAGTGTCTCACTGTACATTTGCTGATGAATATTCAAACAGCTGTTGAGCAGACGCCATTTTCTTACAAAGTGCGTACTCCATATCAATTAGTGACGGTGACGCCATTATACTTGCGCTCAGTGTTACCAGGTAAGCACCAGTCTGCGGGAAATATTCGGATTTTTATAAATTTACTAATTCTATATGATTCAAAGTCGTGGTAGCGTAATGGCTAGCGCACGCATCCTGAACTCAAAGGGCGCGGGTTCGCTCCTGGCCGGAACGCATGCACCACTTAGGCAGTTTTCTGACCTAATGTGCATATTGTTACAATTACTACGTGGTAACAATGGTGAAAAAAAACATCGTGATGCAACCTGCACATCGAGATAACCGATGTGTCGAACCAGCCAAGCCGCCTTGGACAAGCATGGCGGGTATACTGTCCGTTCCCAGTGGGAACCCGTCAGTGCCTCAGGCCTCAGTGGGAGGCCCGAGCCCAGCAGCGGGACATTTATGGGCTGTTATTATTATATTACTTAAATGATTCAAGGAATTACAGCATTATGACTGTGGCTGCCTAGAATAGGTCAGTATTTATATAAGGCCGTACAATGTTTAATATTGTCTATAAGTTATTAAGTGTGTAGGTTTAGATTTATTATGAACAATATAGAGTTTTTAAACATACATTTAATACAGTAGGTAGTTATATTATTTTACAAAAACTTGTCGATCTCTATCTTTCTAATTTGTAAATATAGTAGATTTCCGTTACAACGGCGATAAAAACGACCATTACAATTTCATCGCTATATCCGGAAGTCACTATATACTGCCTTATGTACAACCAATGCTTAGATTTAACTTACCGAGCTGAATATTTTAATAAATGTTCAGTGGTCAGGTCAGCAATTGTAATAATACGCCTTTGTTTATACAAAGTGAATGTCAACAAAAGATAAGAAAGCTTTATGATTTTAAGATTTAACCATTGTGCTTGTTTGTTGACTGATTTCTTGTGGGTAGACTCGTTTGCAATATCTGCAAAGAGTTTTTAGAAACTCCGTACGTATAGGTTTTCGTTTGATCGTGATCTCACCCGATGTAGAGCGGAGATATGGTAAAAAAACACGGGACTTGAAGACGCCCTCAGGTTGTAAGTATCGGAAAGATAGAATCCTGCAATGAATTCTACTCTTATGCGTTACGCATGATGAAGGTGGACGCAAAGCGCTTCGTTCGATTACGTGAAGTATGCGTTGTTGTGCTGTATACAAGTTATTGAATTCCAGTATAAACATAAAAAATGTGTGTCTGTGTACAGTGCACACGCAGTAGACGTGAAACTTCACAGAATATACTCACAGAAAATATATTTTTTATTATAATTTTATTTCGGTCCAAATTTAACCTATGTTTAATCATCGATCTTATTGACTCTCTAATCTGTGCTGCACAATGTAAACCTCGTATCTAATTCTTTCCCAGGATTAGTCCTATAGATTTATGTGTTTATCTATTTTAGTGTCACTTTTTCGTTTCATTGAGTTTTCAGACAACGATTCTAAAGAAGTTTCACTTCGGAAATGTATTCTTTATAACACAGATTATACTGATTTTCTATCTTTAATGATCTGTCATTAGTATTTGGACTACAGGAGCTGGCAACACCACTCTCAGCTAAATGCCAAACGTCTGGATAATGAATATTTTGCAATTTAACCGTAACGCAATTTCTCTGCGTAATTTGTTCACACGCCAGCTTTGAATTGATGTAAAGCGTTATTAATTTTTATAATTTTAATAATTATTTGCATTTAGTTAAATTACTGTCACTTTATTGAACCTAAATTAGATTGCAAACATTCGAGACGTTAGTGTTACAAGGAAAAAATAATATCTTAATCATTTCTTTTCAATTCAGTTAAATAAAAGTTTTTAACAGACTACAAAAATAGGTGGAGGTTCTGAATTCGCCGTGTAAATATTTTTTACAGATTAGTTTCAAAAATTAGAAAATATTGTAAATGTTGGTTGACAGTCTACTTGTATTAAGCTTTATAAGCACTATGCGGCTAGCTGCAGTCCGATTAGCCATCCGTCTGGCCGCATAGTACATATGTTCTATATCATCCGTTTGACTGGCGATAGGCTCACAGCGCTTTGTGGCTGATTCCTATTTCTTACTATCTGTTTATTTTCCTTACAATTGGGTACAATTTGAAATAATTTCCATAGAAATAACGTCTAGTTTCTACCTAAGGTAAAACACGTGTATGACGAGTAAGATATAAAAACCAGCCATTATGCGACCGCGTCAGTTCGACAACAACCGTAGAGTAGTACATATATAAGTAAGTTTTAGGTTTACATACATTTTTTTTCTTTCGGGTCAATCAGACTGTTTATATTTTTCAAGGCAGAGGAAAATACATATAGTACATTACTGGGTCCTTCACTGGGATTAGACTAAAGCAATAAGAGTTATTCACTGAAGATAGCGCAGACAACAGAGTCAATTGCCGACTTGTGCGGAGACTCAGCAAGGTACCCCTATCAAAGAGGTAAGCCATGGGCTTCATACTCCACTAAAACCCCCTTCGTCCCATGTGCCTCGCGCTTATTTATGGTAGGAAGAGCGATCGACCAGACCCTTGACCGGACTACGGCTAGCCGCATAGTGAATATGGCCGCTTATACTATATTGTTACGAGTTATGGGTCTCTAAATAAAATGCCGTTGGAATAACTATAGAATTTAATAGAACTATACAAACACGTATAACACAAGTACAAATATAACTGGACGCAACCAGTACAAACGTGATTCACGTTTCAATAACAAGCGCAAGGTCCGTCACTATATAGCTTATCGAATGTACCCACGTCTTGCTCGTATGGTAATCGTCGCTTGACTGCCTCACCCCTCCTTTCGGATTTTTTTTATTCTAAACTAAACAATACAACACTCGACCGCGGCCATAAACGAGTACGATAACAATAGGATGTTTTCTAATTACAATTTTTAAACACAAAGTAAACAAAAGAATTCCTAATACGGGAAAGGTAAACTAATAACGGGAAAAATAAACTGCAGGTGTGCATTCATTTTTGTCGGCATATAACAATATCTTTCGAGTAGCGGCAGTCAGATCAATTAAGATAATTTTTATAAAATTATAGAATATTCATAGATTTCGTAGGAGCGTACCTACTTATGAAGTCATAAGTAGACAAAATCAATAGGAGTCAAATAGATCATTAAGAAAGAAAGAAAAGAAAGAAAGAAAATATTTACTGTCGCAAATGTATCTACACACAGAAAAGAAAATATAATTAAATAACTATACATTGTACATTTAAGTCATGAATACATAATAATTAATTTATTGTTTGATAAGTAAATAAAATTATTTATATCCCGATATTTTAAGAGATGATAAGATGTTTTAACGCCTGTCAGATTAGATTTGATAACAGTTTATTGCTCGCGAAAATAAAAAAATACAAAAACTGCGTAGTTACAATACTTGTTGGGAAAACAACAGTGGGCGTTATCGCTAAAAGCGATCTATTCCAGGCAACGCAGATAACAAAAAAATACTTAACTAATCTGGCGTTGTAGGTGGTGCAGAAAAAAGATGGGATTGTATAATTTAAATATACATACTTACGCTAGTTTATAAATTTAACACATACATCAATCCAGACACATTTCTAGTATAATATATTGGTATATACGTATATACGAAATTATCAAAATAAATATTTTGTTATCTGCGAGCGGGGGTACACATTTAAGATTGGAAGGAAACACCAGTTCTCTTAACTAAACGCCTTTGTTGACTTACACAGCCGTACGTGATTCTCTTCCCAGGGTTGCCCGACACGCACAACTGACGACGCACTCTCCCGACAATAATATGTCCCACCTTCTGCTGCTGCGGTGTTCACCTCTGAATTTACACACATTTACAAGGGAGGAGGATGGTTTTAGTGGAGTATTGAGTATTCGAGTCGCCACACAAGCCGGCGAATTGACTCTAGTGCCTATTCGTGGTGTCACCTCTCGTCGCTTTGGTCTAACCCCTATAGTCGTATTTTTAATTAGACGAAGCCCACTGACAGTAACTAATGTCACTTTGTAAAATAATGTTGCCATATTTAAAGTAATAGTGATGCGTTCAGTTCTTGTTCAATCAGATGAATGAACAAGGAGTGTGAATAGTTAATCATTTCAAACTATAAAAGAATATTATTTCTATTTTACAATACAATTGTAAAAAAGTGCTCTGATATAAGTTACTAGTAGTATGTATCAGTTTTTTGACGGCTTATTACAAAGCGCGGCGCGGCGACTAGTGCCAACACCGATCATCGCCGCGCGCGTCGGTCGCCATTTTATTTGTAATTCGGGTTCTAACCTCTGGTCTGATAGCACGAATGTTTTTTCTGCGCTCACGTTGTTTAGTTATTGTTTTTGTTAAGTTTTAAGTTACGTTGTGTTTGTTGTAATTGTTTTGTTTATTTGTTGCTATATTGTTTCGTACAAACGATATGGATCCTAAACCAAGCACGTCAAGCCAAAGCTTGTCTCCAAGAAAGAAGAGACCACGGATTGCTTTAAGCGTTACCGAAAAACTTATGATACAAAACGTCTACAAACACGTATTTGAGGAGAAAGCTGCTTCACTATTACCTATTGAGGCTCCCGAAAAAAAAGAATGTGTTTCGAAAACAGCTGACATTTTGGGAATTGGTGTGACCTCAGTTTACAGTGTGTTAAAAGAATACAAAGAAAATGAACAATTTAAGTCTCCCGAGAAACGTGGACCGAAACACAGTTTTAAAGATAAATTAGACGATTTTACTTTTGCCGCTATAAGGCGAAAAGTACATCATTTTTTTTATGCAAATGAGTCACCCACCATTATAAAGGTAACTTAAACTTTATTCATTCTACTGCATTATATTCTGTGTCCACCATAATGTTCTTTGTAAAACCAAAGTATTAGATTGCGTAGACTTCCTTACTCAAAAACTTTTTTTATTACTTTACAGATTCTTAAGGTTGTCAATGAAGACCCAGACTTACCCAATTTTTCTTGGAGTACATTAAGAAATGTTATGAAACATTTAAATTTCAAATATGTCACAAAATCAAGACAAAGCATTTTAATTGACAGACAGGACATTATTTTATTGCGCCAGCGTTACCTTCGAAAAATTAAAGAATATCGAAGGGAAGGAAGGTATATTTATTACCAAGATGAAACCTGGATCAACGAAGGTAATAAAATTTTTCTGTTTTCTTTACATTAAATTGTACTTTCAATAATTAATTGATATTTTTCACTATCTTGAAGGTCATGCACCAAAGAAGGCATGGATTGACCAGACAGTGTTATCGTCCCGCCAGGCCTTCCTAGATGGCTTGACCACTGGCTTAAAACAGCCTTCAGGAAAGGGCAAACGATTAATTATCGGCCATATAGGCGGGGAAGAAGGATTTGTAGAAGACAGCTTATTAATATTTGAAGCCAAAAAAAATAAAGAAGATTATCATCAAGAGATGAATGCCGATTCCTTTGAGAAGTGGTTTAGGGGGGTCTTGCCAAAACTAAAACCAAATTCCGTAGTAGTGATGGATAACGCCCCCTACCATTCCAGGAAACTAGAATCGCTGCCTAAAATGTCTTGGACTAAACCTAGAATACAAGAGTGGCTAACGAACAAAAATATTTTATTAGAAGCAACAATGGTTAAAGCTACTCTTATAGACATTGTACGGCAGCACAAACAAGAACATTGCGATAAGTATGTTGTGGACGAGATGGCAGCGCAGCATGGGATAATTGTTTTACGTCTGCCCCCATACCACTGTGAGCTCAATCCCATTGAGTTGGTATGGGCGCAAGCTAAAGGATATGTTGCAAGAAATAACAAAAGCTTCAAAATGACAGAAGTAAAAAAACTTTTTGAAGAAGGACTTCAACATATCACACCTGAAAAATGGAGTAGATGCGTGTCTCATATAATTAAAGAAGAAGACAAAATGTATGGTCTCGACCACATGATCGACAATGTTTCAGACAGATTTATAATTAATGTCACCGAAAGCGATAGTGATGATTTTTTATCTGATGATGAATAAAAATAAATTATGTAATAGGCTATGTTTTTTATTTTCATTACCTACCTATAATTGTTATATTTTATACATCTATATTTTCAACTACATGATCTATTGAAAATAGGACAGTCTTACAAGTTTCCTCGCAATGTTTTCCTTAATGTTTAAAACACTCGGTATTTAGTATAGGTAGATATTATAGGAACATAGTCGTCGAAAACTCGTTGGTATGTACAAAACACGACTATAATTCGAACCCCGTACCCGAATCGACAGTTCGGCACATTAACTATTCACTAGACAATCGAGGCAATTTCATTCATTCAAGAGTTTTTTCAATCATTCACTTTGCTACAACACTATTTTTATTTCATCAAAAACTGACAACACAGTAAACGTCAGTTGATGTCGTCTAATTAAAAATACGACTATAGTAAAGGACCCGGTAGTGTGCGAAAGGCATTTCCCCCGCCTTAAAGAAGCGTAAGTAGCTTATTTGAACACTCGTTATGGTCCATGGACAAGAACTCGCTTATTCTGCGAGGGGCTGTTGTCGCTACTTTATGTGTTTCACTGAAAAACAACTTTTGAAAAATGCCTTCGTTCAAACTACTTGAGACACTCAAATAAAGTTAAGGGGCGACTTTTAAGCGTTAAGTTTGTTGTATTCTCGATGAAACATCTTAATTAAATCTTATTTAATCCATTTTAACTCGTCTCCACGCGTCATCGCTGCGGCTTAGTTAAGGTGAATTTAAATTATACTCTCTAAGCAATCTAGCGCTGCATAGTTATATATATAGTTTTGATAGTTTGGTTATAAAGCGCTACGGCATAAAGCGCTGTAGCAAATACATGATGCGTATGCGCCCTGCTTTCATCAAGTACATTTTTTGTTTTGAATAGCTTCTCTAGTACGTACCTACATATAACTCAGTGTATGATAGTATATTTTTCAAATTAAAAACATTTGTTTCTTTTTTAACATTGATAAAATGCAAGATATGAGTATGGTTTTTAAATTGATTTAAACTAAATTCCTTTCCCATATGAATTTGTTCAGTCAATTTGAGCAGTCCCTCGAAGCGAAACAAATCCAGAGCAAGCGTGAAATCTTGAGCCGTGTCCAATAAACCGCGTTATTATGGGCCGTCCCATCACACGCTCATAAGTTTGGGATTAAGAAAGGGTTCAGGGTGCGGGACAGGCGATGGATGGGATCGCTGCCGGTTGAGTGCGGTCGTCACTGTACGCACACCCCTACAGATTAAAACCGTCTACTCTCACTCAAGCTTGTAAAGTATTAGTTAAGTAAAAATAAATTACATACCAGCAAGTCGGTATGCATGTTCTAATCAGGCAGTTCCGTGAAGGTTTGAGCATATTATAGGTAGCGGTTGAGGGATGTGGCTTTTTTTTTAGGCTGGGAAATGCATTTCGCACCCTACGGGGCGTTTGCTAGGGATTGTGGACCAAAGCGTTGAGAGTTGAAGCCAGAAATAGCCTCCAGAGTCAATCGCCGGCATGTGTGGAGACTCGCTGCGCAATACTCCACTAAAACCACCCTCCTCCCATGTGCCCCGCGCTTATGGCAGGAAGAGCGTGAGACTTAGTACGTAGTTATGCCCACGCTGATCCTAGCGCATCAGTGCTTGAGGATACCCTGGGAAGCAGGGCAAACTCACTTCGTCAACAGAGAGATGACTCTTCCGCTCCCTAGATGCTGGAGGGCCCCTGTGAGGGACGTGGCTTACAGCATATCTGGATAAGGAAAGGCCATTGAAGTGTGCACATTATAATGCTGCGGCCGCACCGTAAGGTGTGAGGCTTAGCCTGAAGGCGTAGAATATTTAAAAAAAACTCCTTGTGGCACTCGGGGACTGCCGGGGTAAAGCTATTTATTGCATAGCATTTTTTATCAACCTATGCAATTATAATTATTTATTTATTTTTTATTTATGCAGAATTTTTTTGTTTGATATTAATTCAAGTTACACTTTTTGAGCATGGTGACCATTAAGAAAACAAATCACCTATGTATACATATATACCTACATGTATACTTACGGGGTGCACATGCGGTGAGTGTGTCATTATAAAGATATGATACCTATACACCTATATACTCTCTTACAAACAGCTGCTTACGTATTCGTCCGATTTCGGAGCAGCTCGTCGTCCATAATTTGCAATACCAGACATACCTCGAACCGCTACGAGAGCTCGTGGCTCACTGTTGACTGTGGCCACCGCACGCCTCCGCTCGCCGCGACCGCCTCAACCCACGTCACCGCGCATGGTAGGCGGAGTGGGAGGTGTTAGGTTTATTTTACAAATATTCGTTACAGAATTTCTTGATTCGGTTGCCGCGCTCAAAGCCCTCGATAAAAGCTATGCATTAGCTTAAAAACCTGTCTGAAAGTAAAAGTGAAACAGCACAACTGTTTTATTCATGCAAACGTGATTTTTAATTTATTCGTGTGGCACTTTATTCGATGAATAAATTTTATCTGTCGGTTGTAAAATGGGCTCTTAATCCAAGTCATCTTTTCGATATCGTCGCGGTGGAATAATAGTAGAAATTGGTGTTGCCATTAGCAGAAATGACTGAATGACCCGAGATGAAAAGCTACTAAAATTTTAAATATTTCTTACGCGAGTTTTCGATCATAAATATTTATTACGATAGAGAATTAATAGAATACCGAAACCAGGCAAATCGGCGATGGAGACGATGGAGACGATAGTGATCGGCAATTTTGACTGGACAGTAACATTAGAATTGGGTTCCTGATGGTAAGTGGCTAGCGTTGCAGATCATAGGGACATTTACAACACCAAAGCCACAATATAAGCTGGGACTGGCCTCTTGAGGGAGTCTGTAACCTGGTCACTAATGCCGGAACACAATTCAAGGTTGATATAGCGGCATACTTGCTACCGACATCAGTCTGGTGTCCGCAGATATGCGCAAAATCTCCTCTCGTTATTCCGTCACAGGGGTCCTCTATTTGAAAAATTTGAAAAACCCTATTTGAAAAATCTTTATTACTTTTTGAGATATTTGCAAAAAACTAAACCCCCTTTTTTTTAGTTAACTTTACAATTTTTGCAAGCGGAATTTCATTTTTTTCAAAAATCATCTAGATGCCATTCCGAATCGAATGACACCTCATTTATAATTTTCGGAGATTGCTGTAAAAAGTTGGTCCAAAAGGCACTTGTTGACTAGTCTAAAAGAGTAATGTTATTTTTTCATTGCTTGTATTTAAATGTAGCTCATGTCCCTGGTAAAATATTAAAATGTACATATATCGTTTCGTAAAAACAACTTTTAAAATTGAGGTGCCCTGCCTATTCCCGGGTTTATAATTTTTTGTCAGTGAAAAATGTTTGAGCCTTTTTTTACCAGGAATCTAGTACAAAGGTCGTGTTGGACTTTCACGGATATAATACCCATGTATGTATACACGGAAAAATGTATTCACATCCTGTGTGACTTTCTGGAAGTTTTATCGGTGTTGTAAAATAAAGGTTTTAAAAGATCCATTTCGGTGTAATTTTGAGTTGGAGTATAGAAGGTGAAATACCTGATGGTAAGTGGTTACCGTCGCTACTTTTCTTTAGGAATCCCATTATGTAGTGTTCATTTAAAACTGCAACTGGGTGCTGACTTCATCCTATAGTATGTATAGTCAGCCACAAAAGTGCTTTGCTATTCTAAAATCAAATATTCGCACTTCGTAAGATGTCAGAATTTACAATATGACTATGGACTTAGGACTTACGACGGTTATATCGAATTTAGACACATTTATTAAAGAAATTCCAAAATAAATAATTTTCCCAATTGAAATTACATTATAACATTGTACTATATCTTCAATTCGATAGACGATACTTCCTCGTTCCTCGCCGTTCCTCAACGCGTGTGTGTAAATATATCTTCTTCCTTCACCCGGTACACACTCCGCCGTTCGCCCTTTATACACTCAGTGGTTGCACCGAGGAACACCTTATAAATTCTTCCTTATAAATCTCTTTAAAAATTTATTATTTTCTTGATGGCGAGGATGGGGCTCACCATCAAGAAAATAATAAATTTTTAAATTAAGAATGCGCAAAACCAGACACATTCAATTTAGTGTCAGTGCTGTTGCCGCAATATAAAATAACGATTGTTGGAACATAAAGAAAAATAAACGAATATAACTTCATTTAATGCTCATAAGCGTATCCTGGTGAGTGTGTGAACCCCCGGGGGACGATTGCAGTGTGGCAGTGGACTGGTGGCGAGGCAAGTTACTCTTCCCTTGCTTCTTCTTCCACATCCCTTTGCCTTCTCCCGGCCATTGCATCGAGCCCTCACTCGGCTGCCAGTATCGTCTATCGGTTACCACATCGCGCTGGCCACACCTCGAGGTGTGTGTAATTCTGTTCAGACCTGGACACTTCACCGTACGCCCCTTACGCGCTAAGCCTTCTCGTAAATGATACTCGTCCACGCAGAGCCATACCTCGACACTAGAGAATGTAGCGCCGTACACCTCCTTTATGCGTTAACATTACCTTGTCCTTTATCCCCCCGGTTTTACATAATATCTTTCAAGTTTCGGCATCAAATTCTATTCTACAATGCCTATATAATATACCTCTAAAATCTACCTGACAGTAACAAAGGATTGAAGTCCAAACCTTACTAAAAATTTCGCTAACTAACAATTGTTGTCAAATCTGGTAAAACACTTTCTAAGCTGACTGTACATAACATAATCTAAGCTTATTATACACTACTCATTAATTCGATAAGAAAACAGAATCAATTATTAAAAGAAAAATCAGTTTTTTTAAATAAAACCCTTTCGTATAAAATAACCGATCTAGAATCCAAATAGCCCATTTAAACTGAAAATCTAACAGTGCTATGCAAAACTTTTTGCTATAATCCTCCAACATTGAGTCTGCGACTTTTGATTTTAGTTCAGGCTAATTTGTACTTTAAGCTACTTATTTTTAAGTGCTTATTAAATTGTTCTGTGCATATGAAAGTAATAAAATTTGTCTAGCATGCAACGTTTGGCTCGTCACTCCCTTGGGATATTGCGCTTTTGTTTAAGCACCAGTTTGACTCTTAAGGGTTTATTTAAGTTTTTGGCGGGACTTTTACTCGTTGAGTAGGCTTCGAGTTAGATGGGGTTGCGACGTAGCGGCATTTTATTGAGTCCAATATACCTACTCAATTTGTTTTATGTGCACTATTAAAAATAACAACAGATTTTTTTAAATACAAACTTAGCTTTCCTAGCTGTTTTACTTTTATATCAAATCCAAAAATTATACTGTTTTTAGCATAAAAAGTACCTGATTTTCACTTATAATGACCTTTCACTATAAGGGAACGGACAGTAAGCCCACCACGCTTGTCTTAGGCGGGTCGGCAGGTTTGACACATAAGTTATCTCGATGTGCAGGTTTCATCACGATATTCTCCTTCACCGCTGTTAGTACGTGGTGGTTGTAACAATATGCACATTAGGTCAGAAAACTGCCCAAATAGTGCATGCGTTCCAAACAGGATCGAACCCGCGCCCATTGAGTTTGGGACGCGGTACGCTAGCCATTACGCTACCACGACTTTCACTTACTGTATTAAAATTACGTTTGACCTAGAACCATTAATAGCAATTTTAGCTTATATTAAAAGATTCAATTTTTATCATTCAACCAAAGTGATCCATGAAATACAAACTTGAATCATTCAATCTCATTGAATACCGTCGCGACCCTTCAGTATCCGTGTCTTTCAACGAAAATGATTAAGTTTGGTTAATACCTGACATATAAGTATTAGGCATTATAATTGAAATAACACGACGATGATCAATTATTTTGAATGATTAAAGTTTATGTCAACACTAGCGGTCTCGGCAAACGTTGTCCTGCCCTGCAAAGATTTAAATCTAGAACCCGATTCCAGCGCCACCTACCGGGTCTAATTGTGAATCTAAACCACCCCGGGACCGGGACCCACTCAGACACACATAAGATTTCATCAAAATCGTAAAACCTGATTCCAACGCCAAGTATTTGGTTTAGATTGATGGGTTTATTATTACCATAGTACATTATTGAAGTTTTAGTAAGAATCCCTAATTCTTATATATTTTATGTAGGAATATGTAGCATTCAAATGGTGAAAGAATTTATGAAATCGGTCCTGTAGTTTTTGAGTTTATTCGTTACCAACATACAAAAATACAAATGCTTCCTCTTTATAATATTAGTATAGATGACATTCACTTGGTTGATCGAATTGAAATACAGACCGACTAATACCAGCTTTAGATATACAGTTATATACACTAGAAATAGTTGAAAATACACAATAGAAAACAATTTTACACATATTTTTCTTAGCTGCACAAACCGCATAGTGCTTATAGCTACACGGTGCTTATAGCCGTTTAGTGGTTATAGCTACACAGTGCTTATAGCCCCATAGTGCTTATAGTTGCACAGTTTTTATAATCAAATAGGGCTTATAGTCACTAAATCTATACAAAACACGCTACAACTCGTTAAACTCTAAATCAAATAAACCCATTGTAATTTATTTATATGAGGCTCTTTTTGTAACATTTTTTTCACTTAATTCCCAATACAAATAGTGAAAGATAAGCCAAGAGCCTCATGTGTATCGGCTGGCTCCCGACACGCCGTCGGGTTGTTTTAAAGGGACGCAGTAAAAAGGACAACAGTCCCACGGGATCGTGTCATTCAGATTCAAGGAGCAGCGCGCAATGGACCGAAACGCGATCAAATCGCGCTCACAATACAAAATATAGAAGTTTCTATTGACCAAATATACGTGTACAGTTGTACATGCGCATTACGATAAGGTGCGTGTGTGACAGAGCGATAACTTTCAATCGTACCGTCCAATCGTACCTGCTTTTGGTCTCACGCACACTTTGACAAGTGTTTACCAAACGATCAACAACGAAGAGCTCAATATTGGAGACTAGCAGAGGTTATCAGCAGTATGTCGACAACGAATACTGCAGTACTTTGGCCACTTAGCCCAGACAACGTGGAGAGACTCATGGTCTTGGGAAAGTTGAATGCAAGAGACCTCGTGATAGATATACAAATAGGTGGATTGACCAGGTTGCTAACCAGCACGATATGTCGCAAAATTCGGCCCTCCAACCTGCTTAAACCCGATCCCGGTGGACGAGTAACGAGCAGTGATGGAACGACTTAGAAGAAAAACCAGACGCTCAATGCGTAAAGCTGTCCTTACTATGTCACCGACCGCTCGATATCTGTGCTCAGAAATGTACTTCCCTAGACACTCCTTCCGCATCAAATACCGTTTCTAGCCTCGTGTTTTTAGATACTTCTTTATAGCTGGAGTACAGTAGTGGAGTAGTAGTGACCGTTGCCTATGGAAGTTTCCAAAACCAAATGTTTGGTCCTTGCGTAGTGAAGTAGGTAGAAAATCGCTCCATCAATTTTGCTGTCTACCATATTTCTGTGCGAGGTGACGGTTAACGCAGAGCAGGGTAAGGGCAGCCATTTTGGACATGGCTTACTGTTTGTCTGTGCGCCGCACCGTGCGCTCGCCTTTTTTTTGGATAACATTCATCAACTTATTGTGTTTACTGGCCGTGCCAGGTACTTTTATGACACTCACAGCTTTATACGAAGTGTTAGCTCTAAAGTGGAATTCAGTGCCGTGTGCTGTTCCTGGATGCAACCTGAACCGAGCAAGGAGAGGTCCGATCTCAAGTTTGGTGAAGCTTCTGCTTTTCTAGTGCAAGAATCTAGATCATATCTCTCCCATACAGTCCACAATTACCGAATTTGCGTATTACACGTGGGCTATAGCGCCCTACACTAAAGGTATTGTCGAAGTACTGCTGACGTCGAAGAGGTAACTGTTATTTAACCATTGATGCCAGAACCCAAGAGTAACACTTGAACTGTTAGAAAACATAGAAATAACCAGTGACACAACTAATGTCGGTCAAGTATGTCACTGTCAAGAGTTCGAAAAAAATGAATTGGGACGGCGGATAAATTTCGTCTCTCGCACTAAATTTAAATATCTTAACTATCAACTGATCATAATTTATTTTATATATTTTAAATCGTCTTTTAAGTTTATTAAATTACTACGCGTTCCCGCTAGGGATCAAGCCTGCCCTTACATTGCTTAAGAAAACCTGACTTGATATTCCAGACGCCGACAACTACCGGTCTAGCTGATACTAGAGCTATTGAATTATTCGACTTAAAGAGTTGTCACGGAACAGATTGAATACATTATATACTACATATTCTGTATTACTCTTTGACCCACCTAAATTTATTCTGTAACTTTGGAGGAGGAGGAAACTGGCTCTTACCAAACACCACACAAGGTTGTAATGGCGGCATATCTCAGACTAGGCATGGTAGTCATCGACGGGGGTAGATTTTTTTTTGAGGCGAGGGAAAATGCTTACACCGATTTACCCACAAACTGGGCCGTTGCTAGGAAACGGCACGCGTCGACCGGGGGCGATAACACTGCAGCAATAGTATGCTCTTAACAGTGCCCGTCCGCGATCGATGACACAGAATAGTGTGGAGACTCCGAGCATTGCTACATGAGCGAGCAACCCCAATACCCACTATTACGCTTATTTTAAATATAACATCTTAAATAAAATTCGTCATCCAAAAACGTTGTGGAAAAATCTTAGAAATACGCTCTTACCCAAAAATAACATGGAATTGCCGCCTCATTTTAACAATCCCAATAGTATTAATAATAGTTTTTTAAATATACCGGGTACATCTGCTGTTAGTATGTCTTTGTTAACTCACTACTCGTACCACAAATTTGGCGACTCAACTTTTCATATTAAACAGGTTAACCCAGAAGCAGTGAACAAAATTATTAATAGCTTAAAATCTAATGCGGTAGGCTGTGATCTCATAAATTTGCATATGTTGTTAATGACTTTGCCTCACAGCCTCAATGCAATTACTGCTATTATAAATTTGTCTATCAGAACTTCAACCTTCCCTGACTCTTGGAAAACCGCTATAGTTCGTCCGTTACCAAAAACCTCTAATCCATCAGATTTAAAAGACCTTAGGCCTATTAGCATATTACCATGCCTGTCGAAATTTTTTGAGAAAGTTGTAAGTGCCCAGGTGACAAAATATCTTGAAGAAAATAACATACTTCCGGATCTACAGTCGGGATTTAGGAAGGGTCGTAGCACTGCAACCGCATTATTAGATGTTACGGACAATATACTCTGTGCCCAAGACAAAGGATTCTGTACAATCCTGGTACTACTTGATTTTTCTCGGGCATTTGACTCTATCGACATTAATCTACTCATTTCCAAAATAGACTACTATGGGTTTGACAGAAATGCAGTTCAATGATTCCATAGCTATCTTAGTCGACGTTCGCAATATGTAAAATTAAATAGTAACAATGGTTTAAGTCATTCGTCTGAGAAATCCCCATTGAAAAGAGGTGTGCCTCAAGGATCTATATTGGGCCCAATTCTTTTTATTTTATATTCAGCTGATATTCAAGACCATATAAAATATTTCAAATGCCACTTCTATGCTGATGATACGCAGATATATATATCTTGCAAGCCATCTGAAGTTGACATTGTAATATCTAAACTGAATGAGGATCTTAGTCGGGTAGCCACTTGGTCTAAAAATAATTCTTTATTACTAAACCCAACTAAAACTAAATATATATTATTTGGCACAAAATTTCAACTGTCGGCTCTTATGCCAACACTAAAAATCGCACTAATGGATAAGCCAATAGACCGAGTATATAGTGCACGAAATTTGGGCTTAGAAATAGATAGTGAGCTGAGATTTGAAAAGCATGTGGGTAATTCAGTAAAGAACTGCTTTTACAAACTCAAAGTTTTGTACAAAATGAGGCCTTACTTATCTGAACAACTGCGTGTTCAATTAGTGGAATCCCTGGTTTTAGCTCGATTAAATTACGCTGACGTTGTTTTTGGCCCTCGCTTGTTAGCTAAAACTCAACGGCTCGTTCAACGAGTTCAGAATGCTTGTGCTCGATTCTGCTTCGATATTCCATTAAGAGGTCATGTAACACCATACTTGAATAAGCATTCAATCATGAAAATGCTGCACCGTCGCAAGCTACACCTGGCGTGTCTTCTCTTCGGGGTCATTAAGTACAAAACCCCACGTTACTTGTATGAGAAGCTCTCCTGGGTATCAAGTCGTAGAATGGTCAATTCTAGGACGTGTGCGGTACAACTTGCTTCTGAGCGCCATTATACAGCTGGCTTCCGCGGGAGCTTTCGTTACGCAGCATCAAGGTGCTGGAATAATATTCCACCACCCATTCGAAATTTGCAACATCTTATTGGGTTCAGAGCTACATTAAAGATATTTTTAAAAGAGCACCAACTTTCACAGCGCGACCTAAAACATGATACAAGTGGTATTTAATTTAGTTTAATTGTATTTTAATTTTGATTGTTATTTTTTTTTTTTAAGAACGTATATTTAACACTCTTATATTTATTCCTGATAATGAGTTTCCCTATTTCTACCTTAAGTGTATGTACTATGTATGTATGTATATATATAGTTTAGTATACTAGTGTTATGCATTGCAATGATGTAATGTTTACCGTGACGATACCTTAAGGGCACAGCGGAAGATCAGCGCTGGTTTTAACCGACCGGCATTATGCTGAGTCTGATGCCCCTTTTGGGACAAAATTATATTATTTTCGTTTTAATTTTTAAGTAATTATACTGTGTGTGTTATAATTTGTCCTAAATAAAATTATTTTCTTTCTTTCTTTCACTAAAAACCCCCTCCTCCCGTGACGACCCTTCGCTTTTGTTTGTGTTGGAAAGGCTGAGATTTAGAACATAGTTACACCCGGTCGACGACGGGGGTAGATCCCTCAACACCTGCCTATGGTTGTAGCATGTAGTATTAACACCCGTAAATATCGCTGCAGGGGCCCACTAGCATCTAGGGAGCAGAGGAGTCTTCACCCCTGTTGACGAAGTGAGTTTGCCCTGATTCCCGGGGCACTCTCAAGCACTGATGGGCTAGGATCAGCGTGGGCTGATAACTAACTACCTTCTAAGTCTCACGCTTTTTCTACAATGAGCGCGGAGCACATGGGAGGAGGGTGGTTTTAGTGGAGTATTGAGTATTTGAGTCTCCACACAAGCCGGGGATTGACTCTGGTAGTTATTCGTGGCTCACCTCTCATCGTTTTGGTCTAATCCCTAGTAAAGGACCCGGTAGTGTGCGAAATGGATTTCCCCCCGCCTTAAAAAAATGTAGTATTAACAAAACGTGCGAGTATTAGTAGCGATTACGGAGTCCCAGTACGCGTCGAACCAAAACCGGTCAATACGGCGAACTGCGTAATAAATTCACAGAAAGGACCTCGGCGAAATGGACGCTTATCACGAACCTCGTCGGTTTTCTCCTTTCGCAACTTAAACGGCCATGTTTTTGCCTCCCGCGAAGAAAGGGAAAAGAGAATTTTTGAACAGTGGGACAGTCGGGTCGTCGGGAAGTTTTGTTTTGCTTTATTTGACACTTTTGGAATGCTGCATAGGCTACTATTTAGGGCCGATTGCTGAGTAAGAGGCTTATGTAATATAAGGAAAATCTCCAGATTAGAGACATTTTTCACAAAACTGTATATTTAGGATGAAAAAAAATGATTTTATACAATTTTGTCTTTGGGTTGTAAAAATTCAACCCAAGTGCTAAAATAAATGAAATTATGAGAATCACTTCTGGGATAGTAAATCCATAAATTAATACGTGAAGCAAAAACACAGCAAAAACTTTGTACGCCTTTTTACGAAAATTTCGCAGACGGAGGAGAGTATGAAATTTTTTACACTTATAGTTTATTTAGAGGAGTGCAGATTGCTAAAATTATTTTTAATTAAGCATACAAAATTAAATCAATTAAAAGAACATTACACACAACCATGTATTTGATACACACACGCTATATACTTTTGTTTATTGTTAAAGTCAGTTTAACAGTATAGCCTTGGCGAAATCTGGGAGTATAGAAGTTATAAGTCTTTGGCAATAGAACCTTAATAATATCTTATAATTTAAATTGATTATGGTAGAATTTCGAGCACTGGGCGACCACTAGTTATTATGATTATACAAAAACAAACAACCATTTATTGTTGATATTCTTTGTTTGCGTGGTATCAAAACAATCGAGCCGGCCCTAAGAGTTGGGTTCCAATTCTGCTATTATTATGTCGTCACGATCGCCGGTCATTATCATCTCAATCGTATTTGCTTTGGTATTCTGTTAATTCCAACGGTGTACCCGTGGCACGCAAGTCTATCTTTATAAATATTTAGAAGCGAAAACGTTTTTCTAGTATTATTTTGCCACAAGGATATCGAGAAAATATTGAAGGTTTAGCAGAATAAGAACTTTATGACACTATCGCTGGTTCCGCTATGTAAACTTCCTTTCGACCTATTCAAACTTTCTTCTAACATATTTAAATTCCCTCTTCAAATCTGACAGCACATTCTTCCTTTCGCACACACGTCAGTGAAGTTTATTGAGGAGCAGAGGAGCAGCTGCATAATCAGGTACGTGCATGCTCAATCTCACATCCCCACCTAAAGTGCCTAACACTTCCTTTTCTACAAAATTGACATAGTCTATTGATATCACTAAATCTTCTACCTCTAGCTGTTACAGTATTCTGAATATTTATTTAAATAACAGTATTGAGTCCCTGTGATCAAGATACTGATTCTAACACGACTGTATCGCGGTAAATTGTTAAGGAATACCAAAAACAGAAGCGTATTTTCCGAGTGCAAGAATATCACCGGGAGCGCGAACGAAGGGGATGAAAACTCAAATATAATTTAAGGAGTTTATTCTATTATTAAATTGTTCGTGAAAAGAAGATAACCTCGGCATAACTCGCGAGAAAGTTTCATTTAACTTGGACGAAATGAGTTGAGGCTGCCAGTTGCCGGTCGCGATGGAATTAATGCGCCTCCCCTACAGGTGTTGACATATATATATATATATATATATATATATATATATGTAGGCAAAAGTCATTGCTGCTACCACAATAGAGAATATTTGTAATAGAAAAAATTGGGTGTATCATCAAAATGAAGCTATTCACGGAAAGTTTGCTTGATAGTAATCAGTAGCAAAGATGACAACATATAAATAATAAATCAAAATGTATATATAAAGTCCAGTAATTCATAATAATAGCATTCATTTTTTAAACGCAAACCTATACAAATGAATAAAAAATGTCTTGCCAATGTTCAAAATAAAAAGTTGTTCATATTTTTCAGTAGACAATGGAATTATTGTTGCGGGTAGGTATACCAATCTAAAGCCCATTTGCATCACAATCGGTATTGATTGAGATAGGTCACTACCCATGTCATTGGCAGCATGCGTCGTTATTACGAAAATTTGCGGATGTATTTTTATATTTTCTTTGAAAATATTTTAAAATCAATCCTTGCTGATTTGACAAATCTATTTAATTAATTAATTATTTACACCACAAAAACTGAAACACCTTTCATGCTAAAATAAATCTGGATTAGGTATGGTTGTTTCTGAAATTGTCTACTTCAAGAGTTCAATCTATACATACATACAGATGAATAAAATTGAAATTTCTGTTTGTAATGACAATAACGGCTTTTTGCTGAATGCATATGAAAGTTTATACGGTACTCATATTAAAAAGTCATTTTTTTTTGTTTTCTGTCTGGATGTTCCGATTAATCCCAGAAACAGCTGGAACGATTTTCACAAGACTTTCACTGGCAGATAGCTGAAATTATAAGGAGTAACTTAGATAACTTTTATTAGATAACTTTATTTTAGGGATCCGCGAATAAAATAATCCATGTGGATGAAGTCGCGGGCACAGCTAGTATTTGATAATTTATAATAATTTACTAATCAGAATAAGTTGTAGAATAATTTATATAATAAAATAATGAAGGTACTCCTGTAATACAACAGCGTATCAATATTGCAAACATCCTGTGAATCAGGCATTCTTTGTTCGGAAGTCAAATAAATTTGATATACAGCATTTATGTAAAAAAAACAATTTTAATGATTCCACTTTTTTCCTTTGCTCCTATCCCATCTCTTCCATCCTATCCTTAATCCTAAAACCGAGACCAGTCCTAGTGTTGCAAACATCTATAGGGGACGGTAACCGCTTTTATTATGCGGTCCATGTACCTGTCTGCCAGCTTTCAAATTAACAAAATTAAGTCTTATACTCAGACGAAAGTAAAATATCGTGAACATTGGCAAAAACGTAAGCGAAGCTCTTTTTTAAAAACTTGAGTGCATTCACTTATATAGTACATGGTTTGCGTCTGTGTGGTTAATAGTAATTATATCCATTGAAAACTATTCTACCTTCATTCGTATCAATATGATTATTTAATACTGAGTTCTTCTCTTTATTCTAAGATCGGGATTCTTTAGCCGACTTCATTTTAAGAATCCTTACCCGAGCAATAAATCTTGGTTGCTTTCGGAGCGTTCGCTCCGGCGCCCAGGGTTCCCTTTTCCACTTTTTCTTTTCCACTGTGCAATAATGTCATTCTTCACAACATCAAGCCAGCATTTCTCGGACCTTTCCCTAAGACCGGGACCCGACGGAGGCGGCATAGATAGACATTCGTTCCTCAAGTAATAAGGCGGTCCCCGTAAAACGTGGCCGTTCCAGCGTAAGTGACTCTCTTGTAGTTTTTCTGGCTATGTCACGGACATGTAGACTGTCGCGAATGCAGCAGTTCCTATCACGGTGTTTCCGCGTGACTCTGGCGATGGATGTCATCGCAACATATTCTCTCCATGACACGCAGCTCTTGCTTGTGCCGCTCAAGTATAGGCCATGCTTGATTGCCATTAATTGTCTAAGGTCTCATGATGTGATTACTAATAAACGTTGGGATTTTCTAGGAAATAATTATTTCATATGGTTACATAAACTCTTCAGTGTTATTGTATTACTATGAGTATAAATGCACCGACTGAAAATGTTTTTATTTCTGAATCAGTTATATTGTGGCATTGGGCCAAAACATAATAACGTTGGCACGCCTTGCAGTTGCCGATTGCGTTCAACCTCTTTATATAACACACTGGGACTTTCCACTCGTCCAACTCGCTTAAACTTCAGCTTCGTATCCCAAGGGACATATTTCCTTGTCATTAAATTAATCAAATTCATCAAATCGTCAACCAGAAGTTGGTTTATAATCAAGCCATGAAAAAGGTACACGAACATCAAAACAAACTGACATTGATGTCGTAGCGGATATAACTATGGCTAAGTACAGGGAATTTCAAGTTTATAATTTTAATATATACGAGAACTTTCTAAGTATTACTACTGTTGCAAAGCTTAACCAATAAAAAATTAGTAATCAGCACACTCCGGCTAAATATGGGAAAAATATTCCTGTCATCATACATCGTTCACAGCGGGATGAGCGCCTTTGCTTGTTTGAGCCACTTATCTCTGCATGAAGAGGACTTCCAGTCCCAATCGGCGACTTTACGCAAGTCATCGATCGACCGAGCTGGAGGGCGTGTTACACTGATGAGTTGTGGTCTCCAATACGTCTACTCCACCGGCCATCGGTCCCACAATTTACATGGCTAGCCCACTGCCACTTGAGACTGCTAATTTTATAAGCGATGTCGGTTACTCTAGTTCTCTTACGGATATCTTCATTTCTGATCATCATACTCGTAGATCTTTCAAGTCCATGGGCCGTAAAAATAATTTCAACTTTTGGAAGGCTTACGTGGTGCCACGGGAAATCCAACACACAGAGGCGCTTAATGTGAATGTATCCTGATACTGACCGGCGATTATTTATGTCTAGACCATATAAAAATGCACCCAAAGACAAGCCTCGACTAGTATAGGAGAACAAAAGGTACTGGGCTATTGGGTCGAACGGCTAATGGAATTAGATAATTGAGACTACGGGGACTATGGCTTCTGCCCGTCCCAATGCTCGGGGAATATGGGTAAAATCTCCAGACGATGACTTGTCATTCCCTGCAGGGACCTCAAAAATATGCCGTACAAGATTAGCGAGCGGCAACGTGGGTGTGAATGGCAAAGGGGTGTGGAGAGATGGACTGCAGGTTCACCGCAGCTTCTTCCTACATTAGGATCATCATTATTCACATATATATTTATTATCCAAATCTTTTACATTTTTTTTATAAATATCTTATAAAATATATATATACATTTATTTATAAAAAAATTATTATTATTGATACTGACTCAAAACTAAGAATTGTACTTCATCCATCACATCGCTTAATTATTACCAGGTAGGTTAACTATCCCATAAAACTCAATAATAACCCATAAACATTGCCTACGAACCATAGCGTCAATGAATACGTTGTTTAGTCCATTAATCTCCCAATTACTGGACACATTACAACAACGCCATAAATCACTTTATTGCCTCCATAATGCTCATATTATGGTAATATTGTAAATAATAATTTAATGTAGGATTACATTAAATATGCTAAGAGTTGCTGGCATGAGTGTTATAATGGAAACTCAAAACAAGGAGTATTAACCTGTGTAATAGCCGTTTTTGTGCCACTTGTAGACGGTCAAACGTTCTACAGTTCATCGAACAAGTTCTACCTGTGTCTAATATGGTGACACTGCTCAAGTAGCGTTTATGCGGATAGACCTGTGCAATTTTATATATGCTACTGTTTTTGTTAACCTATGCAGCTACAGCTAACCACACAGAGCAGGCACACGGCCCACTTAATGGAAGGTGGTTACAATTGCTTACGGATGTTTGAAGTAAAGGCATTGCCAACATGTTGCTGGCTGCTGGCTTCTAAGAAATTTAATAACGCCCTTCTTAAACAACTGCACGTCGTCGCGCACAGGAGAGATAATCTCGGCTGAAAATTTCCTCCAAATTATTATCCTGTAGGGATGTCCCGACTAGGTGGAGGTGGGAGATGGAATGCTACTCCGTCCCAAAGGAAGATCTTCCAGCGAGGCTATTGTTGTTCCTCGCAGGCCTCGGTCCTTCTTTATTGTTGGAAATTTGTATATATTCTTTATATGTTTCGGGAATCGTTTGCGACCTTGGTTATTGTGCAGCGTCATCTATTGGCGTGTAAGTGTAGTGCCCGTCTAATTGCACTACAGTCCTACGCGGAACAAACATTCTAAAAAACCGTTGCGTAGTTGAGCGTGGGAGCTCAAGAAAATGGGGGTGAACATCACGTCGATGGCGAGCGGTGCTATTTGTAATAATAAGGCGTTAGCAACGGATCAAACAATTCCTCGGAACACTACCCGTTGTACAGACGGTACAATACACAGAGGCACGTAGTCTCTTCGAATTTTTTCCCGAATCATGCGCCACTTAAGTATTTTCCTGATCTATGTTACAATTGCCACCTACTAACAGTGAAAGAAAATATCATAATTAAGTAAATCCTCAGATCGAAATATATATATTTTTCTAAACAATTTTGGTTACGGCGATCGCTTCAGTTCCTGTCTGTCGCACGTTCATGCGCACGCAGGTTACTTGCGTAACCAACTTTATTTACGAATTGCATCTCGAACTCGTCAGAACACCATTCCCAAAATTGTAACTAATAGTCGCGGGTAGTCAAACCTTAAGTTCGCGTGCTTTGTATATAACTCGGTGCGACGACGACTCTCGCACTCTAGACTTCACTTGGAATCTCCAGTCACAGCGCTTCTTCGCTGATATTTTCCATCGATTGGCATCAATATTGCACTTCACAATCTGACACTTAAGTACGTCTTTGTCATCGAGATAATCGATGTGTCAAACTTGCCATTCCACTCTTGGACAAACATGTCTGGTATACTGCCCATTCCCCCATAAACGAGAGGCCCCATCCTAGTCGTGAGTCGGTCGCTTATGGGCTGTTATTATTACCAATCGTAAATAAATATTAATAAACAAAAGTAACATAAATTTCGATCCCAAAGTATTCAAATACCTAAGTAGATTACGGGATACGTTACGAAAATTACTCTATATAAATAAAAAAGACAAATAGAGTCAATTTTGGAAAATGGCCCAACAATATACACGTAGGGCGCCAATAAATCGGTAAATCCTCTCTCGACAAGGCTCATATTAAATTTTATTACAGCAACACCAATCGTAAAAATTTGACAGTGTACCTACGTTTATGTTACGGTACAATAGTAAATAAAGGGCTTTTTGTGTCTTGTATTTCTCATCAAGAGTTCTATTATTTTTTATTGCTATAGCACAGCAGAGAGGACGGCCTAACTGTGATGGAAAGTGGTCACCGTTGCCTATGGAAATTAGCAATACTGAGAAGAGAGAAACTGGAACTTGGCCTCTGATGCTGGAACGCAACTGAAGGTTGCTATGGCGCCATACTCTAGACCAAAGATTGTAGCCATCCAGTCCACCAATTGCCTTGTACCAGCGAGAGGTAGAGTTTAAATAATACTTCAGATGGCAGTATTCACTGTCGAGGGCTGATGTGAATTGATTTATTTTGAAACGGTATCCTTAGTTACAAATATTAACAAGTTGTACTGCTAGTACAATGTATATCATAGTGTGTGAGCGGGACGGATGATGTGCGAGCGAAATAGAGCAACTATTAATATAGGCGCCCCCGAGTTGCGCTAGTCAGTAGTGCGTTTTCCGTTGCGATGACAAGGCGGATGCAGCTCCCATAGCTTAAACACCTATGGCTGTGGGTTGTTTTGTCGTATCTTACGGCAGGCCGCCCCAAAGCACGAATTAGTACTCTTTTTCCGTTCTTGCATGTATCACAATGGGCGTTATTATCATTTTCCATTTTTGAAACTGTCCAAATTTTTTTTCACCTGCGACACGAGTCGTAGACCAAAAAGTCCACTTTACGAGGGGCGCCTGCATAAACTCCGATTTATAAGAATAAATACATCGCAAGTAACGACCGGCCTCGACACGCCCCGGTCATTTATTACAATTTACTTATGTACCCACTTTTGTCCGCTAACAGGTTTATAGCTCGACGTAGCCTTATTTTACTACAGACATTTTGTGTTTCAACTGTTTTAGAACAGTACTCTGCGGCTATAATCAATTTCAATTGTTTTTTATTTACGTATTTATTTATTTTCAAAAAATTTACATTTTTTTTAAAAATATATAAAGAAATTTTTTTATAAAAAAATAAATAACATTATTCTTTTATAAAAATATATCAGAAATAAAATACATATTTAATAAAAAAAATATAAAATCTTGCTCAGGTCCAAACTACCGGTGGTTAGGACTCCAGAGTTAGGAACCTCCTCACAGTTCGTGCCGTGTCCAAGAGTGCTGCCTTCTGTATCTGGCCCTTCACCCAGCCTCCCAGTGAAAGCCTCTCTAGATGACGGTCGAGGCTTTTCGCTATAAGACCATTGACGGTGACAACTATCGGCACAATGCTCGTTGACTCCAGCCTCCACATAGCGGTAACCTCGTGAGCAAGATCTAAGTATTTACTTAGTTTTTCTTTTTCTTTCTTCACGAGGTTATCGTCATGCGGGATACTGATGTCAACGAGTATTGCTCGTCGCGCAGATCGATCTATTATCACGATATCAGGCTTATTGGCTACAATAGTCCTGTCCGTGATAATTGATCGATCCCAGTAGAGCGTGGCACAACTGTTTTCAAGAACTGGCTCCGGCGAGTACTGGTAATAAGGCACCTCCGTTTCCACAAGACCGTATCGAAGGGCAAGTTGCTGGTGGATAATCCTGGCTACGAGGTTATGTCTGTGCAAGTATTCGCCGTTAGAAAGATGTGAACAGCCGGAAACAATATGCCTGAGGGATTCACCTGGGCGATGACATGCCCGACAGATGTCCAAGGTGCCATCCTTCAGGATATATTTCCGGTAGTTATTCGTCTTAATAACTTCGTCCATAATTGCAAAGACAAAACCTTCGGTTTCTCCGAAGAGGTTACCGAACCGTAGCCAGTTTACCGACGCTGACAGGTCTACATCGGGCCCTGTTAAGGCCCGATAAAACCTGCCATGCAGCGCCTTGCTCTTCCATACGTCGATGCGGTCGGAGGCGCTCAGTACTGCCAGATTGCACCAATTCTCGTTAGCCAACGAGAGCGTGGTAAGACCTTTGTCTACTGCCACAACATCTTTATGCAGGCCCACGTCCATCTTAAGGAAATATGCCCTGAGATTGTTCACCTCGCGATTATGCAGATCCTTGGCATTTAGAAAGCCTCGGCCTCCACATCTTCGCGAGATGTACAATCTCATTACTGATGAACGTGGGTGATGCATACGATGTTTTGTCAGCAGGCAACGGACTCTTCGATCTAGGGCATCCAGCTCCGTTTGAGTCCACCTAAGTATGCCAAAGGAGTATGATAACACGGGCATAACCCAGCTGTTGAAGGCTCTGACCTTATTTCCACCTGAGAGAAGGCTGGTTAGAACCTTCCTTAAGCGGCAAAAGAATCGGTCCTTCACCGTCTGTTTTACGTCCGCGTCGGCTATACCTAAGGACTCTGACATACCCAGGTACTTGTATGTTTCGGTTTCGGAGAGGGATTTAAGAGACATGTTCTCTGAAAGTTCTAAATTCGGTGAATTCACAACTTTCCCTCGCCGCACATGCATGACCGCACACTTTTCTATCCCGAATTCCATACTAATTGACTTACTGAAGCGTTCTGTTGTCTTCAGTAATTCAATCAAGTCTGGTTCGTTGGATGCGAAAAGTTTGAGGTCATCCATATACAGCAAGTGTGACATGATCTCACCCCCTCTTCGAAACCGATAGCCTAGCTTTGAAGACTCTAGCAAAGTGCTAAGAGGGTTCAATGCTACGCAAAACCACAAGGGACTCAGGCTGTCACCCTGGAATATTCCACGCTTTATATTTATCGTGCCCTCCGGCAAAGAAGCCCCTCCACCACCTGGAAGCTTAAGGTGTGTGACCCATTGCCTCATACATGCCTGAAGAAAGGTTCTTAGAGTTGCATCGACTTTATACAGCTCTAAGACTCTCATCAACCATGTATGCGGCACTGAGTCATACGCCTTTTTGTAGTCGATCCAGGCAACGGAAAGATTTCTTCTATTCCGTCGGGCTTGTTGGCTAACAGTTGTGTCAATGAGAAGCAATTCCTTCGTACCACGTGACCCAGCCTTACACCCATTTTGGGTTATTGCCAAAATGTTATTATTATAAAAATAATTTGATAATTTTTTTCCCAAAATGGACGTAAGGAGCTTGTAGATGGTGGGCAAGCATGTGATTGGTCTATAATTTTTGGGTTCAGTGGTACAGCCAGATTTAAAGAGTAAATGGGTGACGCCTGTCGTCATAAAGGTTGGAAGCGAACCAAGATTAATAGCTTCTTGGAATTGATTAGCCAAGCAACCATGCGAGCTTTTGAACCACTTAATCCAAAAGTTATGCAATCCGTCCGGCCCTGGACTTTTCCAGTTATGTGCCGAACGAATTGCATTACCAACATCAAGTGGTTTAATGGTAATAGGTTCCATATCTGGCACCTGGTCGCATGATTGCTTGACCAGCTCAATCCAGTCGTCCTCCGTGTGGCTTACAGGCATCGACCATATATTGCGCCAGAAAGAAGCCATGGCATCAATATTTGGTATTTGCCTGTCAGCGACACTATCGCTAGATTTCTCCCAACCTCTATAAACCCTTTTCTCTTCACTTTGGAAGGTCCGATTCAAGAAATATCTGTTCGCTCGCTCTTTGTACCGGCGGATTCTATTTGCCCATGCATAGACTTTTTGCTTCCAGAAGTCTATACGTTCCGTAGCTCTGGCCATATATTCACTGGGGCTGACATTAGTACCAGCGAATGCCTGAGCCACGAAACGCATAACTCGGGGCCGGCAATTGCCAGCCCGGAAGCAAATTAATTTGGCTATGAGAACTCTGGCCCCGTCGATACGCCGCTCAATCCGTATTTGCCAGGCAGGTTTGCCGCTTGCAGGTTGGGTAGGCTGTGTATTTGGAAACTTTACACCAGCCACCCGACATACAGCTACGGCCCCGCAATATAGGATTGAGTGCGTATCGACAAGGTCTGCGCTAGACCCAAAATAAGGCGCTAGTAAGCAATCCAGAGTTCCCATAAGCAACAAATTATTTCTATGCAGGGGCAATTTTGGTATGCGTGGCCTATTTAAGATAGGCTGATCTCGGAATTCTTGAATCGAATGTTCCAAAGTCCTTCTCAATTGCTCATAAGTCTGGATACTTACATTACCTACCGCTAAGTCCTCTGACACGTCGTCCATGGTAGAGTTCACCGGCCACTGCGAGACTGCAGGCGGTGCCGGTGACGTAGGCTGCGGCGTGTCAGTACTTTCGCGGTTGATACGTACAGTATTGCGTAGACGATCAAGTGTCGACTCATCCAGCAGGTGTAACCGCTGGATAGCGAGCACTTGATCCGATAGTCGTTGCGCCGTCACGGTGGATGCTGGTTGAAGGGTCTGAAACAGAGACAGTAAGCGGCCACGATACGAAGTGAGGTTAGTTCCTCCCTCTGTCGCCTCATAGTACGCGCGCATGACGCACTCGTTTAATTCTTGAGTCCATCTCATGCGGCGCACTACACCACCGGTAGCGAGGGCCGGGCGCGGGATACGTCCTGCAGGCCCCAAGCGTGCCGACGGTGGCCGTCCACGGCCCCGCACAGGTCTTCGCGGCGGGGCGGACGGCGCTGACCCTTCCTCGCTGGTGCTCGACGCCCCGGTGGCCGCCGGCGTCACGAACTCTTCATCCGTTGACGACGACCGTGGAGTGGAGCCGGGCGAGGCGGGTGCAGCAGATGGTAGACGTGCGCGTGTCCGGCTTGTTATCTTGTCCAAATACCTTATCACATCTCAATTGTTCCACATTCTGTATTTTCATTAAATTTCTATTGCTTTTGTATATTGGTATTTTTCATTTTGACATTTGTTGTCATGGTTATTGAACTAGTTGTCTTGATGTCGATATTAATGCGTATTGGTTTATTATAATTTTACTATTGAATTATTATTGCACTTCTTAGTTTATATCGATAAAAATAGGTAATAAATATGAGTAATTTAGTTGTTTTCGGAAAAAAAATATGATAAGGAAAATTTAGACATCTATTTGTGACAAGCTTTTTTTTTTTTTTTTTTTTTTTTTATTATTATTATTATTTATTAACTAGCTCACCGGGCAAACTTCGTACCGGGTCACAATGATTGTTATTGAAATTGAATTTATAATTATTTATAATTTATTGTTTATTGAATAAATAAAAAAGCTGAATGATAATTGCAGAATGTTTCAACTTTAGTAAAAATGTGGTCAAAATTTATTTTAAACTATTATTTCATTTTCTCTTTGACATTTATAGCTCTTGTCATGCACGCTCGTCTGTTTTTAAGGCTCCTGACATCACCTTCTGCTAGTACACGATCAATTTGATCATGGAAGGTGTGTCGTGGCCTTCCGCGACTTCTGCGGAAAGCCACGTTTTTTATATATATTTTATAAATAGAAGCCAAATCTATTTTATATATAGTGTATTATCTATATAGACCCTACTAGACCGCCCGTCCGCAGGAAATTGTATTCTTTCTCAAAACATTAGCGTTCTAATAATGACAATACATACTAAAAATTCATGGTATCTCCAGCCGTACTAAGTTCTATTGTCTAAGATGAGTGTAAACAAATCCGGTCCATCCATGCTTATTCCCAGAGCTGTGAAATATTCACAGACTGCCTCCGGATCCGGAAGCGGGGTCCGCCATGATTTCTCCACGGTACGGCCAGACCGCCTTCGCTCTAGTACCTTTTATTTATTACCTGTGAATTATTTACTTCGCATTTAATGAACATCAGCCTTATCGATAAGCCGTTGTAGTTTAATGGTTAGGGCACTCGCGTCCCAAACTCAAGGGCGCGAGGTCGAATCCTGGCCGGAACCACTTAGAAAACTTTCTGACCTATTATCAGCAGAATATAATTAATGCCATGAATCAATTGACATCTTTTCTTGAAAAGTGACCGAATCGTCGAAATTAAAATCAAATAACATCACGCGCTTAAAACCGTTGAAACGTAGTTTTAATTATGTACACTAATCACGAAAACTTAAGAAATGACCTAATGAGCATATTATATACTAGCTGACCCGTGCCCACTTCGTTGGGCATCATAAAATAATAATAATCACAATCCAATATACCCTATGTCACTCAGGAATAATGTAGCTTTCTACTGGTCAAAGAATTGTCAAAATCGGTTTAGTAGATCCAGAGATTACCCCCTACAACGTCACAAACTCACAAACTTTACCTTTTTATAATATTAGTATATGCAAGGGAAACATAATAATAATAATCGGTAGACAAACACACACACACACAATCTAAATCGCCAAGCTAAGCAAGTTACGCTTATGTTATGGGTAATATACAACGGACCACTCTGGGGCCGATCCCAGACACCCAGACCAAAGTAAATAACGTTAAGTTCGTTCATGCAAAATTGCCATGCCAGGAAGCGTGGCCTGTACTTGAGCGACATAAGCAAGAGCTCTGTGTCACGGAGAAGAATATTGTTACGAGCCGTGAGACTCGAATTAAAATGCCATTAGAGTTACTATAGAGTTTATTAGAACTATACAAACACATATAACACAGGTGCAAATATAACTGAACACAATAAGTCCAAACGTAATGCAGAAGGTCGTAATTCCATAAAAGCGCAAAGTCCGTCACTAAAAGTTTCCCGATTGTAGTACACACGTCTCGCTTCGTTCGTGGTTCTCGCTCGACTGACTGACTGACTGAGGGGGGACCTCCATCAGGTCATCGTTTTATACTGCGCAACTGCAATTTACCCATATCTAAGTCGACTTAATCCGACACGCCTGGCTAGTGACCGCCATAAGAGATTATAATACAACAATGGGCTGTTTTCCAATCATAAATTTTAAACACACAGTAAACAAAAGAAGACGACCAGAAAAGCATTTAAATGTTAGTAGTTCAAATGCCGACGGGTAATAAATATGCTTTGTTTCAGATGTGCAGGTGGATTTAGTTTTTGTCGGGACCAGAGTTGTAACAATATGTTGCGATGCAAGAGTGTCGCTTACGCTGGTACGGCCACGTTTTACGGAGACCGGCTAATTATGTGGCGAACAAATATCTAACCATGCCGTCTCCGCCAGGTCCCGCTCAAAGGGGAAGGCCCAAGAAATGTTGGCTTGACGTTGTGAAGGATGACACGCGTGCCGATGGTCTCAAAACGGGGGATGCTGAAGACCGCGCGAAGTGGAGTAGAAAAAGTAGAATAGCGGACCCTGAGCGTCGGAGTGAACGCTCCGATCGCAATCGGGATTTAACGCTCGCATGATGATGAATCGAAACGAGAGCCTCTGCGTTGTAGTGAGGTCGGCCTGCAAAGGGACGTCAATCGTGATGAAACCTGTACATCAAGATAAACGATGTATTAAACCCACCAATCCCCTTGAACAAGCGTGACAGGTCCACACTCGATGATAGATATGACATGTCCCAAGGTGTGTCCTTTATTGTACCTACTGTTAGAATGTTAAGTGCTTAAAGTCACGGTTCTAGTTACGACAGTGGTAATAGCTGCACCACACCCTAACACACCACTCCCCAATCCTTTACTGGGTTTACTTAGAAATATCATAATGCTATTAGCTTAGGTTATTAAGCTATAAATGCTTCACACAATCTTCACTAATATGCTTGACAGTGTATTAGATAGGTACAAGTATTATAAGTGTAACGACACACCTGCCGAAGATATGTTGCCGAGACATCGGCGACAGAATTAACGGTCTTAATTTTCGGTTTCCATGACACACCAGACGCGCCGAACAGTCGGAATTACGTGATGGAGAATAGTACGGTACGAAACTTTTCCCCAAACATCTTAACTTCTACATAAAAATGAATATTTGTCTGTATGCCCTTTATAGAATCGTAAACTATATATTTGATCATGTGATGATCTTTAGCAAAGTTGTGCATGAGCCAAAGAAGGTTTCTGAGTTGTTTCACAATTGGACCTGGTAGGTGGCGCTGCTGTCGGCATATCGATTGAAGCTTTTCCGGGCAGGACGACGTCTGACAGTTAGTTGTATTATATAAATCGACGCATTCCTTTAAAGTTAAGTGTTGACAATGTGGCGAGGCAAACACAGCCGACGTGCGCTCGGAAATGTTCGTATATTCTCGCGATAACGAACTCCGACGCACCGCAGAACCCCGCCCGTAGCCGAGTCCTGGAGGACAGGCAGCTTGGGTATAACGACAAGCCGTAAGGCCGCGCGCAATCGCTCCCACGGTACGCGCAAGGGAAGCTTATTTATGCGAGACAAAACAACGTGACGTTGTCGTCCATATTGTTGTAGTTTAGGTGACTAGTACCTAAGACTCATGGTAACAGTATTTTATTTCTAATATAAACAATACAGTGTAAATATATGGTCGTTTAATTTTACCGTCACCCATAACAATATGAAGAGGTGAAATTATGTACATTTAGATCCGTAAAGACGGAGCATGCAAATAAATTGGTGCAATTATGTTAGCCGAAATTTTGGTCGCATAACGCGTCGCATGATGTGTTCATTGATATTCAAAATACATTGAATGCGTTCTCACGGAAACACACGCTTCGGCTTTACGCCGAACGCTACGTAATTTCGGCGGTTATGTCATAGGTTACTTAAAAATCACTACGAGCGTATTTAGCGGAAATTTCACCAGGTATTTTCGGCATGCGTGTGTTAGCAAAAATAAAATAACAAGGATCTGAAATATTATAAACAAAGTTTATTACACTAGAATTATTACAATTACAATATTAACTACAGCACAATAATATAATACACAGGAATATTAAGACAACTCCAAGAGTTGTCGCCATGCTTGTCAAGTGTCGAGCAGCAATTGGCCCTTAAAGAATACTGCCATTATCCAACAGTAATTATCGACCACAACATACTATAGGCCTCTTGCCCAACAGAGCTTTCGCTGTGTTCTCGCTCTCGCTCGCTCTGTCGTGTAGACTGTTTGAAGACTAGGTGTAGACTAAACCCCCTCTGCCCGAACACGGAGTATTTATAAGATCCTCGTAGTGCGTCTGCAGCGACACCACCCTGTAATACTTTGGCGCTACTTCAAATCCGTCATAACACCAACTTCCGCCATCCGTATAACCTCCAACTTCCGGTTACTCCATTTTCGATATCCGGTGGCTTGATAATAAATGCTTCTTCGTTGACATCCGGTTATACGACTTCCGATTACTACATTAATGAATACCTACTCTACCCGGTTATTGACTACTTCCGTCATATGGTTACTTTACAATAATAAATACGATTCTAACACGTGTCACTAGACTAAAACTAGATTTTTTTATTTTTTTAAACTAAATTAGTTCAGCACACAAGCAGGCGGCCTCCAAGGTTGTTATACCACCTGGCTATGGCTTGTTTTGTCGCCTCTTACGCATTCAACACGGCCGCAATAAATTATGTTCTTTCTCGGTTCCTGCACGGATAACTAATGAATAAAGAAATATTCAACAAAGAAATAGAACGAAAAACTATTCATAAAAAGAATAAAAAAGATAACATATTAACAACAATAAAGATCAAAACATAAGAGTACATGTAAATACTTGTACGACCATAGTTCAGATAAGGTGATACTCTAGTGACCTGTATCTTTACAAGATTCATTAGTTTAAAATTTCGATATTACAGGAAAATTCAGAGGAAAAAAATGTAGGATAACGGAAGCGAAGTCATATTTCAACCCCTAGTAATAAGTTATGCAATTTTTTAAGTAACGTAATTTTCAAGGATTTTTTGTCTTAAGTAATATGTAAGTAGGGATGTGTGTTGTGTGATAGATAATGTTTCGAATCTGCAACAGAAATGTCGGAACTCGCAATTAAATTGCTCCTGCGAATTTAGATCCAGTTCCGATAATATCGAAACGGAGGTATGCATTTTTATCGGAGCAGCAAATTTTCACTTGAATCACTATGGCGCTCTAGTGTCCCCTCACTACGGCATAACAAGTTTCAAGCTATCCACTCACTGACTTTCACTCATTTACATCACTGTCTTTTATGCTTGTTATTCGTAGATTTAAAAAAAGGAAGAAATTATTCATTTAGAGTTAATAACAATACAAGTAATGCTGATAATAGACGGATCAACTAAATTGAAATAATTTAGTTGAAAGGTACAAACTTAAAGGACATGACGTCACCCAATCATCCAAGTTGAATGATTTGTTTGTCCGTTATGAAATGAACCGTCTAATACTGACTTGAGTTTGATTAGGACATTAAATGAACTTAACTCTAAATAGATCTGAACTCAGCAAATATTGATTAGGAATATCAATATCAGAGTTAGTCTTTCGTTAGGGCCTATCCACGAAAAAACGACCAACAACTCCCAGAATCATTTCACTTCAGATTACGATTTGCTTCCGACTCTGGGAAGTACAGTTAGTATAGTATAGGACCTATATTCGTTTCCGATAAATTTCGCATATACCTATAAAGTAGCAAGGGGCGCCTGTGTCCGAAAAAGTCAAGGGTCGTGCATATGAGGAGCAAAATTATATGCGTATTGATTTGAATTAATTAGAATCATATTTTAATATTTAAATTTTGATATGCTTTTTGCTTTTCTACTGGAGTCGGTCGAATCTTTTTATTGCGAAGCTGGTAAATAGGCAAATGGCTGACCTAATGGCAAGTGGTTGCTGTCGCCTATAGACCTTTGCTACACTAGAGACGAAACCAATGTGTTGCCAGCCTGTAAGATTGGACAGGAGGAACTTATTCCTGTGGGAACCCGTACAAAGGCATAGAGGAGGGGCGCAGGTTAGATTTAGTAGGTAGTTTGACGGTTGACATCCATCTGTCCTCCGCTCGGAGGCCGCAGTGGGAATACGGCTGTTCAAGAGCCCCACACAGACCTCGGTTTTTTTTATGTTTCTTCTCCTGACGCTTCTTGTCAGGGCATATTTGTAGCATGTTTTATATTTTTTCTTTGTTTATTATTTTTTCTTTTTATTGTGATTTTCTTTTTTATTGTCCACTCTATTTTATTTATCAATATACATATTATTATTAAAATTATGAACTCTAGGACATTCTACTAGCTTATTATTTACTTTATATAATACTATATACTATTAATATACACATATTACATAAATCTATTACTATTTATCTATTCATATATTATCTATGTATTATTACGTTTGTATTATATAATCTATATTATATAACCAATCCGTACGTTATATATATCTTTATTTCTTTTATTTTCAGCTCTAACTATTCTGATGCAATACGCCATAAAATCCGCGTAGTGCTATTTGCTCATGAAATCTCTCATGCTACTATATTTTACTTCTATTTTCAGCCCTCGGTTTAAAGGCTCAGGCTCGAGGTTGGTGTTGCAAAAAAAAAATCCTCGGCATTAACAAAAAAAAACGAGGGTTGGGGCAAGGGCAAAGGAAAATGGGCTATCAAATCTCTCACTCATCATCGTATGAAATACGGTTAGTGTTCGATCCTTGCCTAGAATAGGTAGGTAGTTGATAAAACAATGCTCCGCTGATTTTGTTGTGTATCATCTTTCTGTGTAAGGCAACAGTCAATGCAAAGCAGGGTGAGGTCACTCATTTTGAACACGTGCCATCAACGTTTAAGTAGAACCACACCGCGCTGTGCAATCATTCTTTTTCAATTCATCAAATTATTGTCATTAGTGGCCGTGCCAAGAAGTTTTAATAATCCTAATTTGTGTACAAAATATTATTTCTAAGAAAACATAGTGCCGTGCGCTGTTCCTGTGTGCAACCTGAACTGAGCTAGGAGAGGGCTGATGTCAAGGTTGTTGGAGCTTCTTATTTTATAGTGCAAGGGTCTAGGTCATATATCTCCTAAACAGTCCATAAAACCGTACTAGAATTACCCTTTTTTATATTAAATAGGTTTACGTTTGACCACAATCACTTCCAATGCCGGATGATGATGTGGTTGAAGATGGAGCACACTTACCGAGATAGTGCCTATTCACACGAAACTTGAAGATACACGGATTGTACTTTTCGGGAAACACGGACTCTGGTAGTGCATTCCACAATTCTGCCGTACGCAGAAGTTAGAGCTTCCCACAATTAGTAAGGCTAAACAATTCACGTCGATATTCTGTGAGAACGTGGTATCACACTGAACGAGACAGCCTTAAACCGTGTAATTAAAATGTCTAATCCAACATGGCTCTACCGCGTCAGATATAGGATAGAAGGGATGGAGTAAAAGAATGTGATAGAAGGATCAGACGGGAGGAGTAGGATAAAAAGGATGGAACCAGGGGATAGGATAGAAGGATGATTTTGATATAAAGTTTCATAGAGGTCAATAATTGTCTTTGGTCATCAAATATATGGTTCTCGGCAAAGTTTCGGATTTGAGATCCAAGAGCTTCAATCATTAAGCTCTCACGGCTTCGTATATAAACAGATCTTATTTAAATCATAACCACTGACCCCTGAAATGATGACGGAGGTGCTGCCCCCTGGCTGTCACCCCACTCGCGAGCCAGTAACATCGTTAATATTTGATTAATCGTCCATTTCCGCAACGACTGCCCGACTGACGACTCGGCACGCGATTACAGCCAGGAAATGGATCGACGACGTCAACTGAACGCTTATATACGCCTGTGGACTACCTAGTTGCTTTGGTACTGCTGTGAATACTAAGACTTTCAAAAGGTCTTTGAAACGTCTGTGTTACGCCTATTAACTCATACGACTAGTTTAGTCGACAGGTATTGTTTAAAAAACGCGGGTACCTAAGATACAGTCTCAGTAGAAACTTTTTATTTTTTATTGCAGGAGTTTAGCAGATCGGCAGGCGGCCCACTTGATGGAATGCGGGTTACCATCGCTTATAGACATTTGTTGCAACATCAAAGGTGCTACAAATGCGTTGTTGCTCTCTTAAGGCAGACTGTAACCTGGTCTACTAATGCTTTAACTAATGTCGGGACACAACTCAAAGTTGTTATGGCGACATACTTTAGACCAGGTGTGGTTGCCATCCATCTGGAAAAATGCCCTACCACCTGACAGGCAGACGGCCCACTTGAGAGTTGGTCTGAAAGAGAGTGTCAGGGTGAACATAAGGAAAGGAATGCTCCGGTGGTTCGGGCATGCGGAAAGAATGTGTGATGAAAGAATGACTAAAGAGATATACAATGCAAAACTGGATGGATGCAGAAGTCGCGGAAGGCCACTACACACCTTCCATGATCAAATTGATCGTGTACTAGCAGAATGTGATTTCAGGAGCCTTAAGAACAGACGAGCGTGCATCACAAGAGCTATGAATGTCAAAGAAGCAAGTGAGGTGTGTAAGAATAAGCCTGAATGGCGCTCTGTTGTTCGTGCCTACCCCGCATGGGACCTGGCGTGAAGTTATGTATGTATGTATGTATTTATACTTTTTTGTCTTTATCTATGCTTTATACACTTTTCGCTTACTTGCTGAGGTTTGGTTACATTTATATTAAATACTGTTGTTAAACATTAAAAATACATATAAATCAATATGTACACAGTTTCTTTTCACCACTTTTCGCTGTTCTAAGGTTAAATCTAGATAGAAGGCAGGCGTCAGCAATTTAACACAAATAAGATATTCTTTAGTAAACTAAATCTATCTTAATTAGCCGCGTCTCAAGAACATTTTTACTTCTAACGTAATCAATTTAAAATAAACACTAAAAAAGATAAGAAGTGTTCGGGCAAATTAAATTGAACTCCTATGTCCGCGGTTACACTACACTTAAGAAACCATACACTACATACAAATTTAAACTTAGACCTCACAGTAATAAGGTTGGAATTGTTCTGATCGATTCGTAAAGAAAAGATCAAATAAAATGGAAAATTTGTGTCGTATCGGATTTTAATTTCTCCTTTGCGGAATTAATGACTTTGCTTTCCCGGGACTTGCCTTTGTCGGTTCACACGTTAAAAAGTCTATCGACTTTAAATTGAAATAAGTATTTATTGTATAAGACACTCCTGGGAAAGATTTTACGATCGGAGATAAGATTGTTTTCTTTTGCATTGGAAGGTTTTGGTTAAGTTTTCGGACCTTTATGAATTAGTAAATTAGGGTTTTATTTTCCTATTTTAGAGGTCCGTAGTATTTTTGTTTAATTTTATTGATGGAGTATAGCAGACAGGCTGATTTATCAACTGTGCTAGAAAATGGTTACCTTAGCCTTTAGATATTAGCAATATCAGAGGTGCTACGGAACTCGTAGAATTCGAATTATATTTTCAATCTGGCCATTTTTAATAATTCCCAGAAAAAATTACCAAGAAATTTCCGGTATATAAAGTAACGAAGATTTTAAGTCTAAGAATGTTCTGTCAATCAGTGAAAACTGAATCAAAATCGGCCTAGTAGCTTTTACGTGAATCCCGAATAAACTGACAAACAGATAAGAAAATCTAAAAAACTCACATCGTGTTCCCATAGTTTATATAGTCTATTCCAGTTGTTTTTATTTAAATAGCTTTAATGTACAGACACGGCATGTTTAGAATTATATAATATTATATATAGTGTATTATGATCTATGGTACAGACAAACGGTCTATGGTACATGAAACACGCTTAGAGCACCAACGTCCTTGTAAGGCTGTTTTTGTCAAAGTGGCCACGAAACCCTAAAGATAAATTAAAACAAATTTAATTTCGTAACTATTATATTGTTACATACCGACAAGGAACGCACACCGGGCTGTCGTAAAATGCAGTTTATTACCTATCCTGCATTCGGAGTTCTTTTGTTTACTTCGTGTTTAAAATTTTAAAACATCCTATTGTTATCGTACTTATTTTATGGCCGGCATTAGTATAGAATTAATACTTGATTTTTATTCCATTGTGTCGAAGCTTGCCAGATGTGCGGATTAACTCAGTGAACGCAGCCCCTTTGTCGGTATTATACAGTTTAGTATAAAACAATGCCCGAACGAAGGGGTGGGGCAGTCAAAGCGATAACACAAGCGAGGCAAGACGTGTGTACATTTTAGTGACGGATTTTGCGCGTGTTATTGAATTGTGCATTACATTGGGCTTTATTGCGTCTATTTATATTTGTACCTATGTTATACGTGTTGGTTATAGTTTTAATAAATTCTTTAGTAATTCCAACGGTATTTTAATTCGAGTCCTGTAGCTCGTAAAAATATATATGAAGAGTTTGCAAACGTTCGTAGTTTACTAGCATCTTGGAATATTCATATCCTTGAGAAAACTTCCAAGAGCTCATAATGAACTCTATTCACGTGTTTATACCATTTATTTCAAGGAAAATGCATCTTTATCTTCTTAGTTCCACATCGTGGATAGCTCAGCACGTGCAGGATATATTTATGCCTCCAATAAACTATAAGAAACCTTATTGCTTGATAGTAAAGGTCGAAGTTACCTTAATTTTCACGTTTATAAATTATTATTGGAAAATGTTTCAGTGTAAAACTTTTATTGACGATTTTATATAATTTCGTTAATTGCATCATAATGCGCACGTGTCCTAGACTCAAAGGCGCGAGTTCGATCCTGACCGGAACGCATGCACTATATTGGTATAAGCAGTTTGCTGACCTAGTGTGCAAATTGTTACAATTACCACGTGCTAACAACGGTGATGGAAAACATCGTGATGCAACCTGCACATCGAGATAACCGATGTGTCAAACCTGCCAAGCCGCCTTGGACAAGCGTGGCGGGTACCTATACTGTCAAATCAAATCAAATCAAATCAAAATAATTTATTGTATAAAAACATGGTTTTACAAATAGGTCTTGTTGTCATACATTATGAGCACATGTTTTTTGCCGGTTGGGCGTACAATTTTTTTAAAATGTTGTATTATAAACCTACATACTATTTGGATAATATTATAATATTGTCATCACTAATATTTTAATCTTAAATTTATACATATAATAGCCTTAAATTTACAAATACTAAACGACGCACAATTTCAATTCATATTTGTTTGTAATGATATTAACATAGTACAATTATTATAAATATATTTAAACACTTAATATTATACTTATCATTAAGTAACTCAGTTACACTATAGTAGCTTTTTCTTATCACTACTTTTAGTCGTGATTTAAATAATTTAGTTTTCAGAGCTTTCAGCTCTTTTGGGATTTTATTATATATTTTTGGGGCCATGCATACTATACTCCTGTACAGTAAAGTTGTTTTTGCGGGGTGCACACAATGTTTTTCCTTATTAAGTATATTCCTAATCGTAACGTCGGATATATTTGGAAACAAATGTAGATTGTTGTGTACAAACATTGTAACTTCAAGTATATATAACGATGGCACAGTGAGTCAACTATATTTGATGAATAGCGGTTTACAGCTTTCAGTTAGGTGTATTTTGAATATTGCTCGTATACAGCGTTTCTGCATTAAGAATATAGTATTTGTATTGGATGATGTATGTCCGTTTCCCTATAGTGGTAGGCCCGATCCCAGCAGTGGGACAGTTATGGGCTGTTATTATTATTTTTTTATATCCTGCTACACTTCGGTTGCGACATTGTTAGTGACGTTAAACATTGTCAAACATTAATGTATTTTCTGGAGGTTGATATTATGTTGTTTGGTGCATGTATGATGTTACCCCGATGGATAGGGTGACAGACCACTGGCGAGAGTCCATCCACATGTGGGAGCTAGGCTCGATAGCTCGTGAGGGTATTACCAAATAATACGATGAGTTGTTATACTCATTATTCATTACTCATACAGATACTTCATTTTACTTACATTCTAACCTTCCGACGTCGGTTTGTTCCCGTCGTAACAGACTAACTATCACAATGAACTTAAAGTTGTGCAGTGCATTGTCAGCACGTCAAAAATAATGTACCGTTGAATGGGACAAAGGCCAAAAGTCTGAATGTGGACATGCCGACAAGTCATGACAGTTGCAGTCGCATCTTGTTACTGGATTCCTTTGCTGCCATCTCTGATGTACAAATGTAGATACCAACTTTGCAGGCTAATGTAAGTCGTAACTGCTATTTTCACTTTGTTAGTAAAATCAAATAACATGTTAGTCGTAGTAAAATTATTCTTCTTTTTTTTCCCACAATAATACTGTTACGAGTTGCAGGACTCGAATTAAAATGCCATTAGAATAACTATAGAAATAATTAGAACTATACAAACACGTATAAGCCGCTGACAGGCCACCAGAAGCCACAGATGGCCACCCCACATCCGAGATGGCCACTGAACGCCAACGAATGGCCAACTACAAAGAGGCCTCGAGGCCCCAACCTCCTCGCCGCTTCAAATGGCTAATAGGAAGAAGACCACCACACTCACACATGTATAACACAGGTACAAATATAATAATACGCGCAAAGTCTGTCACTAAATAGATGACCGAATGTAGTACACACGTCTTGCTTCGCTTGTGCTTGTCGCTCGACTACCGATCTCTTCATTGGGGCATTGCTTTATACTGCACAAATACAATACGTCTCTTGACCGCGTAGACTGAATTTCTTATCACACCTGGCTAATGACTACCATAAAAGATTACAATACACACTGGGATGATTTTCTAATTACAAATTTGAAACACAAAGTAAACAAAAGAAGTCCAAATGACGAAAAGGTAATAAAATGTCTGCAGATACGCGGGGTGAATTAGCCTTTTGTCGGTCGTAACAATAGTATCCGTTCGATTTTATAAAATTTGTTTTTCAATGTGATGATGATAACTCGGGCCTCCCGTTATAGGCGAACGGACAATATACCCGCTACGCTTGTCCAAGGCGGCTTGGCAGGTTTGATACATCGGTTATTTTGATGTGCAGATTGTATCAAGATGTTTTCCTTCACCGGTGTTAGCACGAGTAATTGTAACAATATGCACATTAGGTCAGAAAAATACCTAAGTGGTGCATGCATTCCGGCCAGGATCGAACCCGCGTCCTTTGAGTTTGGGAGGCATGCACTGGCCATAGCACACCCTCCTTATTTTCCAATATGCTTAAATTCATATACATGAAAGATATTCAACTGTGGCACAGAAGCCCCATGGGCTTATATCTGCCGCAGGGAGTGGTGTAACGTATATAAAAGTTATGATACATAGTAACACTTTGAAAATAAATTTACACAGTATTATTATTATATTAAAAAATAAATAAATAATAGTTTAAAAAAACTAAAAAAAACACGCTTTTATAAAAAATCCAACTAAAAAAACAAAAAATAAAATTTAATATAATATAAAAAAGCGTGGGGTGTATTCAATTAATAATATAATATCTTAAAAAGCGCTTTGAATACACCCCACGCTTTTTTATATTATATTAAATTTTATTTTTTGTTTTTTTAGTTGGATTTTTTATAAAAGCGTGTTTTTTTTAGTTTTTTTAAACTATTATTTATTTTTCATTTTTTAGTTGATTTTTGTTTAAATGTTTTTAAATACAAGCTTTTGAGATCCTGCATATCATGTAGCAGCAGAGTGCTAGCCAAGACAAGTAAAACGAGCCCAAACACGACGGGTCTATCTTGTTTAGTACAGGAGTTCCTATGGCCACCTTCCGACTCCATCATCAGATCAGCTCCATGGTACCATATTATTGCATTGTCACGCGATATAAACATACGAGCCCAAACACGAAGGGTCTATCTTGTTTAGTACAGGAGTTCCTATGGCCACCTTCCGACTCCATCATCAGATCAGCTCCATTGTACCATATTATTGCATTTTGACGCGATATAAACATACGAGCCCAAACACGACGGGTCTATCTTGTTTAGTACAGGAGTTCCTATGGCCACCTTCCGACTCCATCATCAGATCAGGTCCATGGTACCATATTATTGCATTGTCACGCGATATAAACATACGGGCCCAAACACGAAGGGTCTATCTTGTTTAGTACAGGAGTTCCTATGGCCACCTTCCGACTCCATCATCAGATCAGCTCCATGGTACCATATTATTGCATTGTCACGCGATATAAACATACGGGCCCAAACACGAAGGGTCTATCTTGTTTAGTACAGGAGTTCCTATGGCCACCTTCCGACTCCATCATCAGATCAGCTCCATGGTACCATATTATTGCATTGTCACGCGATATAAACATACGGGCCCAAACACGAAGGGTCTATCTTGTTTAGTACAGGAGTTCCTATGGCCACCTTCCGACTCCATCATCAGATCAGCTCCATGGTACCATATTATTGCATTGTCACGCGATATAAACATACGGGCCCAAACACGAAGGGTCTATCTTGTTTAGTACAGGAGTTCCTATGGCCACCTTCCGTCTCCATCATCAGATCAGCTCCATGGTACCATATTATTGCATTGTCACGCGATATAAACATACGGGCCCAAACACGAAGGGTCTATCTTGTTTAGTACAGGAGTTCCTATGGCCACCTTCCCACTCCATCATCAGATCAGCTCCATGATACTATATCGAGCCCTTACCGCCATTTTATCGTAAGCGACAAAAAACAAATTTTACAGGAGAAGGTTTTTTTTAAATAATTTTACAGATAAAAGTGCTATTAAATTGAATTTTAAAATATAGTGACGATTTTTAAAGTCTTACGTGTAACAGTTCAAATTTATGAAAAAATATTTGATTTTAAGGCTTTTTGGGCGCTTACAATATTTTTGCTGTCTCAATCTAACGACGTTTTAAGCTTTCGGGCGTTTGAGTTGACCCTTGCGATAAAAAATATCAGTTAGAAGTTTTAACGTAAACGACAATTAGTACCATTAACTTTGGATAAATAAATAAATGTAGATGGGTAAAATTAATATTTTGGTAAATAAAAAAGAAATTAAGAATATATAAACTATAATTATATTTCTTATACAGTTTAAAAGAGATGACAATGTCATACAAATAGTAAATATAATAGTAAGCTATAATGTTTGTATACCTAGGGTGTATGTTTACAAGAGATGGAAAGCACAAGAGTGATATTGAAGGGAAAGTAATATCAGGAGTGAATGGAACGCTTAACTCTTTTATGAACCTCTTTTATGAGAAGATATCTGGCTGAAGATAAAGGCACGCCTGGCTGTCCATTAAGGTGTGTTACCAACGCTAATTTCTGGCAGTCAAAGTTTGTTATGGCAGAAGAAGCATGAAAGTAGAATAAACGAAGTTGAAATGAGATCTTTGTGATGTTTTTTAAGGTTAATTTGATTGATAGGATAAGAAATAGTGTGATAGGCGAGTATTGTGGATTTAAAGAGAATGTAGTGACAAGAGTTCAATAATTCGAACTAAAATTATGATGTGCATGCGACTCCAAACTAATTCTCTTTGTCACTGTCATCTGCATCCGTTTCGGGCAAAACATCAGCAACTGCTCCGTCATTCTTCATGTTTAAATATTCTTTATGGTATCTGTTTAGAATAATATTTTTAGTACACAGATCAAATAGATCTTTATATTTTGCTGCGGAAATTGTTAGTTCCTCATGGTATAATTGTGCTGGTCCATTAGCGATAGTTGCTTTATTTGCTCTCGATCTGATAATCAGGTCCATATTAAACTCTTGTTTGTTGCTATCTTCAAAGAAACCGTATTGGAGTGTAATTACTGGATTACCCTTTTGAAAATACACCATTCTTAAAGAATTAAAAGCTATTTTGAACTTCGCCGGTAATAAAGCTTGGGAGAAAGACTTCCAATGCATAAAATCAGTGTAATTTAAAACATTTACAAAATAGCCTGTTGGATTTGATCTTGAATTTGTAATCATAGTTGGCCACTCAGAAGGAGCCCACACTGTTACGACAATAATAAGATGGCACAGTAGGCAACATCTAAATGAAAGATTTTAAATGGCACAGTTTTTCTGAACTGGATTTATTGTAACGAAGAAATTTCTTTTTGTCTTTTTGAGTATTCAGTGTAGTATTTGCATTTTCAAACGTTTACTTTAAAGTCATTTGGGACATATTAAGAGTCTTAAGTAAAAATTGTTGACAAATTTTCATAATTTGACCTTTAAAGCTTATAAAATAATTATATGATATTTTGCGAATGTCACTGGTTGCTCGCTTTCTACCAATTGGTTTTGCCCTTGTACATGAAAGTAGAAAGTCTTTTTGTCTTTTATCAGATCCTATTCCCCAATAGTTTTCAAAAATAATCCACCAATCAGCCTCACTAAATTTATTAGTACATGAATTGCCGCATCTTTTGTTCAAACATGGAATAGGTTGTACAGATTTCCCAACAGCAGCTTGGCGATTTTTCTTCTTCAAAAGTCTTTTCGGTAAAAAGTTTTTTCTTCTGTACCCTCTTTTTCCAACACTAGTTTCTTCTTCGACTTGTCGAGGTGTATCACTTGACGACGATGGTACCCATGAATTCTCAAAATCAATATAAGAAAATTCAAGAGAAGTCGTGGGTATGTTAACTTCTGGTTGGCCAGACTATGACCTGGTACTTGGTTGTGGTTCGGTTTCATTTTGAGTACATCGAAAAGTAGAAAGAGTTTGATTAACAGAAGTAATTTTATCATAAAAAAATTTGCTTTCATCTGATATTTTACTATAGTTGTAGTCTAAATCCATTAGGGTGTGGGAATTCTCACTATTAAAATCACTGTAATCAATAAGACATTTTCTTGTAACTAAAGTCGAATCATCTTGCTTGGGACTATGATCTGATATTAAAGTGGATTCAGCTGTATACTACGACGTCATTCCTCAGGTAATTATTTTTTAAGACTAAAAATTTAAATTATAGGGCAAAGAGATAGGTACTGCATCACACTTTTCACTGGAATGAACTTGTCGCAACACGTTTTTTGGAACTTAGTTTATAGTAAACGACGTAATTATAATGTACTCTGTCGGTTACGATAACAAGTAGGGTTACTTACGCTAGAATTCATAGATAATTATTACACTTACAATACATCATTATTGTGTCGGTTACTCTAAAATATGAAAAACGGTTGTGCTAACGATAAACTTAGCATTTGCTATAACTTCTGATTGAAGTTATTTTGGCGGGCAATCTCAATGTGCCCTTATCCTGTATAGTATAAAATGTCGTTTGCGATAAAAAAAGCTATTTTGGTAAAAATGTCGCTTACGATAAAATGGCGGTAAGGGCTCGATATTATTGCATTGTCATCGACCTTTGACAGGTGTGCAAAGTATGAATTAAATCTGATCGTTCAAAGTAGGACAAAATCGAGCTCAAAGGGGTCGGTTACAGACATACTGACATACTGACATACAAGTGAAGCTAATATAAAGCGTGTAATAAGAGCATAGGGAAGGAATTTTTATCATACTTAAATTTCATAAAGTACTAATGTAGCATCCGGTTCCATACAATGGCGATCGGATACCACTCTGGGTAAATTTGAGATTGCTTCGACGCTCAAGGTCCTAGATCCAGCAGCATCGATAGAAGCACTGCACGTGCCCGAGTCTGCAGCTAGCACCTTTTCTACTCGATGGCGACATTTTGGCGGAATATCACTCGAATTTAAGCGCGCGCGTTTTTGTTCGTGTGCATAGGTTGGATTGATGTGTCGATATTGCTATAGAGCTACAACACATGAGCATCGATAGAACCAAAAATTGTTACGTTATGGTTACGATACAACTAAAATAAATAAAAAAACATTTATTTACATATATAACGTACAAAAAACAAAAAAGTTTTGGCTCAACACATAAAAACTTATTTCCAAGACGAATTGAGAAGACCTTTTGAAAAATTTGTTAAAACTAACGTAAGCAAAAAGGAAGAACGGAGAAAAAATTAAATTCCAAGTCAGCACTTTTAAAACTATTTTAAATGTTGCCAGGCGACAATCCAATTTTAACCCATTTCGCGCTTCCGAAAACGTCCCGTAGCAAGTGTTGAGGGGTGTTTTGCACAATTTGAACTCACCCCAGCAGCGTATTAGGCAGACACCGGCATAGTTACAGGAAAAATGCCCCGACGGGGTGTCACCTTGGGAAATTTAACACTCTACAACATATTCTCACCTAGGCACGATGGTATTTCATAGAGCGACGCCGGGTTATGCGGGTTCCAAGTTATAAACGCAAAACTCTAATTGTTACCAGGATTATTAAAAGAGCGTCGACAATGTGAACACCGCTTTTTTTCTCCTCCAAGAAATCTTACATTAGGCAAAAAAAGCACCACTTTATTTGTAAGCAAGTTTTTTTGAGATTTCTTTTTATACACTATATAATACTGAACAACACTGAACTATAAAAACAAAAACTTACGAAGAAAATGAAAAACTATTCGAAATTCTCGCCTAAATCATAATTGATTTTAAACGTACACATCTTTATATGTATATATGTGTGTTTGTGTGTGTGTGTGTGTGTGTGTCTATTATATATAAATTCTTAAGTATGTAAAGAAATCATATATATCGTTCATAAGTATATAAATAATATAAGTATTATATAAATAATAAATATAACTTTGTACTGGTAAAATCACTACACTAGAAGAAAATATGTTCCTAAGTTCCCAGAATACAGAATTCTCGTTCTGTTGACAATTCAAGTTGTATGAATGTTTAGTCGCTACATTGACAATTTTGAAAAACTACCTCCATTTTTTTGTTGTTGTAATTTTTATTTGTAATGTAGAACATTTATTTTGTTATATAAATTAGGTTATTACGTCACTGGAAGCACCTAAGATACAGGCTTGGCCTAGTCTGGGTGTTAGTATACAGTCTTTGTTTTAAGGCAATTTTTTTTAATATTTTTGGTGACAATAAAAATTCCTTACTATTTATTTATACTGAACAAACACAAAATATTTAAAAGAATGTGTGTGTGTGTGTGCAGTTCACACACAGCAACTTCAAAGAATATACTAGAAAGAAAGAATATATTTATTTCCAAATGTGACATACACAAGAATAACAAATTTAAAGATAACATATACAGAAATTGTATGTCGCCGTTTCAAAAAAGAGTTTAGCACTAAGTATATTGCTGTGCAGAAATGTAGTCCGACACGTGAAGCAAAAACACAGCAAAAACGTTGTGTGCATGTATGTATGCTTTTTATGAATTATATATAATAGGTATAAATATTATTTTATTATTATATTTATTAATATCTATTAATAAGACCTTGTCCATCCAAAGGTTGCTTGGCAGAGATTGCTTTAAGCAATAAGGCCGCTCATTGTACTACCTTTTGGTAAGTAAGTTTTTTGTGTATTTGTATATTTTCCATGCAATGTTGTTGTACAATAAATAATATTGTATTGTATTGTATGAAAATTGCCATGATGGAGGAGTATGAAATTTTGCCCACTTATAGTTTATATAGAAAAGGAGTGCAGAATGCTAATATAGTTTTAAAATTAAGCATAAAAATACAGCAAATCAATAAAAAAAAAACATTACACACATTACCATGTATTTGACACACACGCATATATACTCCTTGGTTTACTGTTAAAGTCAAATTAATAGTGTAGCCTTAGCGAAATCTGTGATTATAGACCTATAATAGCCTTTGACAAGAGAACCACGGGCAACCACTAGTCTTCTTAACTGTGTGTATTTCATTTATTTCTAACCAATAAATTATTTCTTTCTTTTTACTAAATGCTTTGTTACCAGAAGTACAATTGATAACAACATAACTTAAAGCTGTAACAGTTTTGCAAGTAATCCCTCTTAGAAATTCCACTGGTAACGTAATAATATTCTCAAGCTAAATAACACAATTTAGTTTATAATTGAGGGTTGGCACTAATTACAAGTTGTAAGTACACCGCTAAATAATGTCGAGGCATTAATTACAGGGTCCCATGGTGATTACCCGCGCCCTAAACTACTCATGGGCACCATTTGTTTAGTTAAGCCCAGACTCGGAATTCGCTTTGTGATAGTGAGGCGATTGGTGCTCCAAAGAGCGGATAACCAGAGATTTAATGTTAAAATATTGATACGACCTTTAGGTCGCCGTCCAAAAACAAATTCATACCTGCATGGCATGTGTTTACTAATTATTCTAGAGAACAGTCCATTGTTGTATTGTAATCTTTTATGGCAGTCATTAGACAGGTGTGTCGGATTAAAGTCGACTTAGATACGGGGACATTGCATCTGTCTAGTATAAAGCAATGCCCCGCTTGAGGGACGAGGCAGTCGAGCGATAACCACGGTCGAAGTGAGACTTGTGTACTACAATCGGGAACCCTAGTGACGGACTTGACGCGTTTATTAAATAACGACCTTCTGCATTACGTTTGGAGTTGTTGGGTTCGGTTATATTTGTACCTGTGTTATAAGTGTTTGTATAGTTCTAATAAACTCTATATCATGGCCAGGTAAGTGTTGTTAAATAAATTAATACTGAATAAAAAGTGGATAGGTTAGGAAAAAAATGATAATAGTTAATAAAAATTGACAAATATTTATTGATTTATCGATAGTTCATCAACTATATATGGCGCGTTTTCGACCGGATGCACCGGTTGACCTGAAGTGATGCTGTGACCGCGCGCTCTCCGCCCTCTGTCTCGAAAACGGTTCACCGTATTAAAAAAATTTTTAACAAAATTTGTAGAGAATTTTGTATTCTACAATATTGATAATAAATACAAATAGCAAAAAACGCATAGGAAATGAGATATTTACAAAAAAGCGCAAAAATTTAATAGTTGCGTACACCCTACCATATGTAGGTTTTGAGACAACTTTTAGGGTGTCAATATACAAGTATTTACAGACTTATAGCTGGGTATCTCGTTTTCCGAGATTCTTACCTAATTTAAGCTTAAATGACTGGACTAATAATATATTAAGCGTCTATGAAAATTGTACTACCGGCACACGTATACAAGGTTGCTATCACACTCTTCGGTGCAGACGCTTGTCCACAAGGATTTTTCTAGATTTCCCTGGAATCCACTTAAGAGATCCTTACTTAGTGACCATGGCACTACTTCGGGAGTATAAACTTACGAATAAAGAATACAAAATGAGAATCTATGCACAATTGACGAAGACATATTGTGTAATAAAAAAGTCTTTTAAAAATTTTCAAGGGTTTCTCTCGATTTCCCTGGGATCCACTCATTAGATCCTAACATGGTGACAAAGAGACAAATTCGGTAGTATAACAGTAAATTTCGATTAAAAGAAAGAAATTGAAAATCGGTAAACAATTGACGGAGAAACCGAGTAACGAACATACAAAAAAAAACAATGATCACGGAATATATAATACTGTAGTAGAGCCGTTTAAAGAAGCCTATTCGAAATCTTCTTATACATAAAAATGAATGTTTGTCTGTATTTCCTTTATAGAATCGTAAATAACTATATATTTGATCATGTGATGATCTTTAGCAAAGTACACTGTAATTGTACACTGGTAATTTTTGTTATTATATGTTTTTCCACTATGGCAACATTCTCTTCTAAAATACCCTTCTGCTGTTATGTTTGGTGTTTATGTATAAATATTGCATTTAATAAATATAATTAACTTTCCTGGCCACGTTTTTAATTATACAGCCGAGTATTGGTATTATTGGATGGTATGTGGAAATTTTTTGCACTCTACAGCATGTGAGTTGCACCACAGGTTAGCTCGTGCAGTGGGACGGGCGGGAGTTTTATGCTAGGTTCTGATACGAGACTCCCCCGAGGCCTTTTGCAAAATAACTTCTAGTGTGGAATTTTTATTAACCCCTCCGTAGAAGCTGCGGCTTCGCTTGTCCGCCACCACTTGCCCCTGTGTATTGCATCGCATTTATTATATTCCCACATTCACTAGTTCTACTAAGAATTTCAAATCTTTTGTTCTTAATGCCGAGAATAGACAGATCAACCAAATTAAATGCATTTGGTTGAAAGAATCTAATCTAAATCCCTGGTCTAGAGCATGCCGTCATAACAACCTTTTGTTGTGTTCCGGCATTAGTGACCAGGTTCCAGGTTAAGAGAGCAGCAGCACATTTGTAGCACCTTTGATGTTGCAAATGTCCATAGGCGATGGTAACCGCTTTCCATCAAGTGTCTGCCCGTCTGCTGAACTCCTGCAATAAAAGAAATCGAAAACAAAGTCGCTTTCCGAGCCTGTTTGCCCGTCTGTCTGTATACCTGTTAAACCCATCTGTACTATACAACGGTAGTTTAGACGGTTCAACCAAATTGAATCAAGTTTGTTATAAAGACACAGAATTGAAAAGATACGGAAATAGTCAAAACTCAATTTTATGTTAACGTATTTTACAATCATTACATTTCATTTATAAGGAATGTAATAATAAAACTACGTTTTAACGGTTTTAAGCGCGGTAATTTATTTGATTTTGGTTATGCCGACGTTACGGCCGCTTTTCAGTAGCCGTGGTCACGGACGACAAAGATGACAATTTTCGACGAGTATTGTTAAAGTAGGCTAAATAAAACTTAATAAATATCTGTAACACTATCACTAATAAAGGCGCGCCTTCACGACTATTAAAACTTAATGTAAGGAAACTTTTAACTCGCCTATAATAAAAAGTACCTAACAAGAACCAGTTTTTATCTCTGTTTTGTATTCAAATAACTACCCGCAAACTTAGATAAATCAGAAAACTTGAGCGCATACGTATTTTGAATTTGAACGTGGCCGAAACCGTTTTAAGTGAATCGGCGCACATCCGTGGGTGCTCCGAATTTTGAAGAGCTACACAAACAGGCAAATATTTAAACTGAGAGGCTTGGAACACGTGTGATCTGCGCGCGATCTATTTGTGTTGGGACTTTCCAACCACTTTGTGTTTGTTCTAAAGTCAAAAACGGTTTTTCTCGATGAATTTTGTTTTGTTTTCAAGAATGTTGCAAATTTTCGTCGTTTATCATTAGTTCCATGTAGTGCTGTCATTGTTTTTATATTGTACTTGTTATAATGTACTTATTAATTTACTTTAACCGACTTTAGAAAACGAGGAGGCTCTCAATTTTATTGTATTTTTTTTGTATATTTGTTACGCGATTTCTCCGTCAATTGTGGACCGATTCTCAATTTTCTTTATTCGAAAAAGAATGCTCCTGACGTGGTCTTATTTCACGATGATCTGGTGAGTGGGGGTCCCAGGGTAATCAAATTCAAAAGTCTTTATTCAAAATAAATTCCACTGGAGAACAATTTTTGAAGGTCATACATATAAATTAAAATTAAATTTTACTTCCTAGTCTATGTATTTACTTAATTACTTTTGAAGAATTAATGGAGTGGTAGCAAACAGTGCATATTATTATTAGTGCATAATTGGGAGCAACCCCCGAATAGGCACGTACGTGTTTTTTTTTGTAAAGCTAAACAAGTATTTGCGTAATTAAAAAGTAGAAAGTAAAAAAATACATAAAATAAAACCGACTTAAAACGTTACTAAAAACTAGTTTAATTTACTTTTCACCGACTTCAAAATTTTGTAAGAAAACGTACCTACTATAGGGGAACTTATCTATACATATAATAAAATTGTAGAGGTCGAATTTCTGTACAATGAAAAAAAATCTAAAAATAGAGTCAGGGGGGTGTAAAAAGTGAAATAGAACTAATTTAGATTTTTTCATTTTTTTTTTGTTTCTGTTTGTCTGTCTGTTTGTACCGGCTAATCTCCTAAAAGACTGGACCGATTTAACTGAAATTTTGTATGGTGATAGCTTATATCCCTGGTCAACATATATGATACTTTTGATCCCAAAAACTTAAAGAGTTCCCGGGGGATAGTTAAAAAACTTTTCACGCGGACGAAGTCGCGGGAAGAAGCTAGTTTTGAATAAAAACTTTTAATTTCTATTTTCGTAGAAAATAGGACAATGTCGTCTGTGTTTTCCCCTAAACAGGAATGATAATATGTATGAAACTATGAGAATTGCAACTATAATTCCCACTGACACGGTATCAAAATGTAACATACGTTTTAACCGTGTTTACGACACGCGAATGAGGCATGTTATTTGCAATTCAAATGGATCGGTCGGTGCCATAAAGCCCCATTGCGGGTGCCCCACGTCGAATGTGTTTTAGTTGTTGATTTGTTTGTTGCCTTTCGGTTTCCTTGATTTTGTGCTCGGTTGAGCGCGCTGGCGTACATTACGCTGCGTTCTTATTGAAGGAGTTTTGCCAGAGTAAGAAATTATAGGAGCTGATGGTCTAGAGCTGTCGCTTTTGGAGAATCGTTTAATGAAATTGACACCTGCCTAGATATATTGATAGTTATAAGACAAAACATAATGTTAAAACTTTTGTGATATTCGCCTTGCTCGTCACGCGAATCTGCGAAAGTGGCCGCATTCCTCTGTCTTTTCTTTTAGCACAATATGGCTTTTCCTTCCACACTCCTTTATTCTGACAAACATCTTCTGTGATACCACAAATCATCACATCATCCTTCACACAATTCATATAGTTTTTGGTCCACTTTTATATTGTGGCGCATACAAGTGGCGGCATTCCTATGGTCTCGATATTTGGCTAATACCTACATATTCTATAATATAATAAAATTCTATACATGCCGTATCTGTACATTGAAGATATAAAAGAAAAACTGGAATAGACTATATAAACAATGGAGAACACGACGCGTTTTTTTGGATTCTTATCTGTCTTTCGGTTTATTCGGGTTACACGTAAAAACTACTGGGCCGATTTCGATGCAGTTCTCGCTGATCGACGGCAAATTCTTAGAGTTCAAATCTGTGCTACTTTTTTATCCCGAGAATACCGTGGAAAAATTTCCCGAGAACGGCTTGTTCAGGTGCATTAAAAAAAGCTTGTTCCGACACAGTTTCCACTAAAACCATAGCTTACATCTTTTTTAAATGCTACGGTACTTTGTGTCCCGAGAATCCCGCGGGAATTTCAAGTCAGGCGTGGGGGAATTCGCGGGCATATCCTAATATGTAATATAATCGTGTATTCTATTATAGAGTTGTTTATATGGGATACCTACAACCAGTAACAATGACATAGGCGGACCGTCTGCCTGTTTACGGGTTCTACACAATATAAAACAATTTTCCGTAAAATATATTTTGGAATCTTAAAGTTAGCACAATTTTCACACACGACTGTGTACATTGTAAAAAGAATTCCACCCTTATTTACATGTATTATGGCCGCCGATAATAAAAGTAACATTTAATATTATGTGTTACACATTCGCAGTCATGCAAATGCTAAGATTTCCTGCAGAGCCTTACAAACTATATCACATGTTGATTGTGTTGATATTATTAAATAAATAGAAACTACTCATGTTGTCATTCGGTTGATAATTTGAAAAGAATTAGAAATTCTCAAGTTTATCGTGTTGATGATGTTAAAGAAAAAGAAATTACTTATGTTTATCGTATTGATAATATTGTTACATACCGACAAAGAAATGCGCACCTGGCTTATTACCCTTCCCGCGTTTGGACTTCTTTTGTTTACTTGTTTTTAAAATTTGCAATTAAACAATAGCCTATTGTTACTGTTTTCGACTTTGTTGGACGTTCGCAGGAATAATTAACCAGGTGTGCAAATTACTGTTTCTCGGAAACCCCAGTGCAAGCGGTCGATTTTTTGTACTGTATAGTTAGTATAAAACAATACCCGAACGGAGGGGTGGGGCAGTCAAGCGAGGATTTCGATACGAGCAAAACGTAGATTCGATTAGCGACATAGTGGCGGACTTGGCGCATGTTGAATTGCATTGAATCGTGCAGTGTGAACTGGTTGCATCCAGTTTTATTTTGTACTTGTTTTATACGTGTTTGTACAGTTCTAATAAACTCTATAGTAATTCCAACGGCATTTTAATTCGAGCCCTATGTAGCTTGTAACAATATTAAAGAAATAGAAAATACTGATGTTGATCTCGTGGATAATGTTAATAACTTTAGAAGACTTTTTATTGGCAAACTTATTAATTACTATACAAACCTTAGTGAAACAAGTTTTTTGCAATTGTCTGGACAACAGGTGTAGTGTGATATTACTCTGGCACATTAGTGATGTATCAGTTCCCTGGTGTTCTCATTATTGATTGTTGATGACTCGATAACAACACAAAAGGTAACCCACAAATCTTTGTAATGAAGTCTGAGCCTCTTGCTAAAGTTTAAAACAAGCCCTTGAAACTGTTTTTGCTAAGTTTTCCAAAAGATCTTAACTGCGGTCGGGAGCCGATTAGAATTTTTTCTGAGGGTCTTTTCCTTAAGGGTCGGTTTCACAAAATATTATTTGGGGTTACAAAACTTGTAGTACTGATTTATTGCGTAGCTTTTTTTTACTTGGAATGAAACGGAAATAAGAGAAGCCCTTGTTACCTAGAAAGGGTCAGAAGTCTTAGTCATAACTTTGACGGAAATGAGTGATTTATTGATATTACCTAGCTAGGTCGTTCGTGGGACTATTGTACTTATGAATATATTTTTTCCGTCCAACTCTTGGAAAGTGGTTACCATTGCCTGTAGACGTTTGCAATACCAGGTGAAGCCAACGCGTTGCCAGCCTGTAGAAAGGGATAGAAGGGATTGAATAAAGAGGATGGGCAGCAGGATCTAAGAGGAATGGAATAGAGGAGATTTGATAGGGCATGGAAATACGGGAAGTTATAGGGAAGATGGGATCGGGCAAAGGAGACGTATAACCTCCGGTGTCATGAGTCCCAACCGTGTGGTCGAATACCCGATGAGGAGGACCCGTTGTTCCGCACTACCATTTTGTAGCCATGGGGTGCTCTGCAACCTGCGGAGACAATAGACAAGGCCTCTTTGGCTGGCTCCTACCAGGACTCATGCAGGCAGGTGTTAGCGCGGCCCTGGCTATAGGCGAATGCAAGGAACACGGGGAGTTTTAGCAGGTTTTCCGACAACAGGTTGGCGAGTCTCCACACGGTGAGATGTTCGTAAGTGGATTTCTCTTTGTCAAAAATAAACGAGACGAGGAGATATTAGCACCACTACAGCATACAGTAGTTCTGCACTTATTAAGAGTAAATAGTCGTCTTTCTGTTTTATTACTTTTGACATACTCTCCATAGTTATACGTATTCTCTCCAAATGTGTGTACTCCAAAGCTGTGTAGTCCAGCAGCGGGGTCTCTGTAAATTTATTCATTTCAAAAAAGGTAACATACGTGTGGTTATAGGCTGTAAAGATTATGTTGTAGGGTTGTTTGTGTTGCCCACAACAACAAGCGAATTGCTGTACACCCCAGTGTACGGCAATTCACTTACCCCGCGATCTACTTCTGTCATTTAATTTTGTGTATGAATAATCCTTGTGTATCATTTGTTTATAAAGTCATTCACTGACAGTTTCTAATACTACGACATTGTGAACTTAGAAATGCTTCACACCGCTATGTCTCATCTATGCTGTTCCAATTTTAGTTGTCCATATACAACACGTCTAGAATATCTATCTGGAATCACTTCAAATATGAATTAGATTCGAACGCTTAACTGTGAGAGTATTTCCTTGAAAGCCTAAGTTCATAAAAGCCGGAAGCATTCAGTATTGATGGTAATCTACTCTGAATCGATTTCTTGGAAGTCATGTCTAATTCAATCTTGATTGGTAGATCACATATTCTAATTGTTATGTAAATGTTTCATTTGAATGACCGAATATAATCAATCCTTTGTTTGCGTATCATAGATTAATTACCTTCATACCTGATTGGTTGAATATCCATTTATTAATTAATTACTAGAGCTTCTCAAGCGATTTTGTTCTCATTAACTTTGATTTCGTATCTGATGAAAAATATCCACTACCTGGGATAAAAGTTTCCTACATTTATTTCATTTGTCAAAAGCACACATATTAAATTTTATCATAATTTATTAAAACTGAGTAATAACGGTTTTGAGTGCAGTAATTTATTCCATTTTTATTACTTCGACGTTTCGGCCACTTTTCAGTAACCGTGTCCACAGAAGACAAAGATGTCAAGTGTCAATGAGTGTGGTTAAAGTTATTATTTTACCTTCCAGTCGTTTTAATATTATATGAATTTGTTAGAATCAGGTATGCTGCTGCCGATTTTCTTGCGCCGCTTTTATCTACTCTTCAAGCCACAACATGTTGCGACGCGGTGGTAAATTAGGCTCCTATAGAGTCAATAATAACCAAAAACATAAATAAAATTTAATAATTAAAATGAACAAGTTGGCGTTATAAATAAAACTTTAACAATACTCATTGGCAGTTGACATGTTTGTTTTCCGTGATGACGGCTACTGAAAAGTGGCTGAATCGTCGGTATAATAATAATCAAATTTAATAAAAGCATTGACACAGCCAAGTTGTGGCTAAGCCTTTAGGAAGAATAAAAATAAATAAAATTGAAGTGTATGTTTGGAATGTCAAAATAAAAATGTGAAAAAATTCAGGGGGTAATTCGGACTAAGAGATTCCAAAAATGCAATTATTTTCTGTCGGTCTGTCTGGATATTCCGGCTAACCTTTGAAACTGCATGACCAATTTTGACGGGATTTTTTTCTGGCAGATAGCTGATGTTACAAGGAGTAACTCAGGCTACTTTCATTTAGGGTTCCGCGAAATAAAAAATCCACTCGGACGAAGTAGCGGGCATGGCTAGTAGGAAAGTAAATTTGTTTGTTAATTATTTCTTAATACGCAAACATCTATTATCATGACGGGTCGTTGTAGGAATAAATACCCGTTCATTTATCAAATATATATTTCGATATATAATATTTACATCAGCTGAGAGTAATAATAACTTATATATGATATGATTCAAAAGGATGAAAATATGTACATTTTTTTGTTGTAGGCTTTTCTCCGTGTCTATGTCACATCACAGTTGTCAATCCTTCATTCTAAAAACATCGCCTGCCAGGCAGTGGGGGAAAAGGTTTGTTTCGCCACAATCAGTCATGAAGTTTCGGAAGCACAATAGGTTGTATGACAGTACGTAGAGAAAACAAATGTAACGGGATGGAATAGAGGTTAATATTTTATATGGACAATCCATAATTCTTCATGTTACGATTTCTGAATCTTAAAAAAGTTTAAATAGACTCTTGACAAGCAATACCTATTTGATCGTAGGTACACTTAGTTTCATAAAAATTCTGTTTCAACTTTATACATATATTTTTTTATTATTGTTAGAGTACAGCATCTGCTGTATCCATGCTGACACTGCACTTGATGGAGATTGGTTACTGTCACCTATTGACATTTGCAAAAATATATGTACCACCGATATACTGCTAGCCACAAAAGAAGGGACTAGAACCAGGCCTAAAATGCTATCCATTCTTGCACGGATGAGTGTGAAAATTAATAACTTTATCATAAAAATACGTGACTTCTTTTATTTATTTGATTTTGTTAGAAAATATGAAATGATATTGAACAATTGTGACCGCATTATTCAAATGTCTATCCCAACCGCCGATAAATCGTCAAATCAGTCATCCGCGAAAAATGAAAGAAAGGGACGGCTAACAATTAAACAAGTGAGTTTGAACAAAGGGCAAACTTTGTAAAAACTTCATTCGTTGGACGTGAATTTTTAATTTAAAACAATTTCTGCGGAGCGCACCATTTATGCGATGGCTGGCAATTAGTAGGGGACTGTAATTGCCCAAATGAAATCCCCCGACCATTGTGGGGGGGCCTCCGTTACAGAAAAGTTAAATAAATGAGCTAGAAATAATCTTGTCTAAAGAATTTGAGGCGATTATCGTTGATGTCCTAATTTTCTTGAATACAACTTTTGATGGGTTGAGTTTTTTTGTATTTCCTACCTTATCATTGTTATGATTTTGAGATCTGTATTTCCTTTTTTGCGTTCTGTATTTGTTGCGTTTTTGAGTTTTACTCCTTTGGGCACTGAAAAAGAGTGACATTTATTCTCTGAGTCTGTCTTCCCTGCTTCCTGGGTGTCTACAAGTGTCATATGAATATGTACCGTTTAAAACTTTTGGAGCACGCTTACCTAGCGTGCTCCAAAAGTTTCAAATCGTGTATGGGTTAAGCTTTTTTGGATGTAAATTTTCTGTATTAAATGGGATGTTTAGTTAAATAGTGATTTTATTTTTGGCACTAATTGAATGAGACGCTTGGACCATGGGGACCATGACCCAGCAACTCTTTAACTGACCAGAAGGCCGCCTATCTTGGATAACAAATACTGATTCGTTCTCAGTATGGCAATTCAGCGAGATACCGTAACGAGCCTTCTGAGCACCGCACCAATTATAGACGATGGCATAGGCTCAATATTCTACTTGTGGTCTTAAAAGATTATAGAAGACATAATTAAAAATAATTCAGTTTTACTTATTCTGTGACTAAAATCAGTCCATGTGGTACTTGTATTGTATGAAACGCAGATGTTACCGTATACGGAGTAGTGCTGAGTCTTACGGGCTTGGGCATCTGATTACCAGCATAATCCCCAGAATTCGATCCGGCGTAGTGCCGTCCACGTTATAGACGATCCCATGCTCACAGATGGCTTAGATGCTCTTGGCATTTAGAAATATTTCCATCTCTATGCGTTTTATATCGTCTGTATAATGAAGAGTGTTTTTCCCCATCGGCTAAGTTTTCATTCACACATCCTTAAGCCATTACTCTCGTGTCTGCAATGTTTGTGAAGAACGTTTCACTTGTTAACCTTAGAGCTTCGGAATAAGCTCGCAGGAGAGGTTTGCCCTGTGTGTTTTTTTTTTAAAGAGTGTCATTTATATATTTATATTTCTTCGAGGCTGACAGCACGTTGGTAGCACCTCCGGTGTCACATATATAATCAGGTCTGCTCTGACACTGTCTGCTATACCGAAACAATATTTTTTCTTACTAGTTATTAATATTTCATTTTGAAAAATTGAATGAGCACGGACATGTTTTCCACATACGAGGTTGATTTAACAGCCAGTCCCATTATATTGCCTAGATGCAACCGTACGTCTAGTGTCCACTCCTATTGATTAGTTTGTTAGTTTAATGGTTCAACAACTTCCCACTTTATTAGTCTTTGGAGATATCGATAGTATTTTACTTCGTTGGTTGAACGACCCAAAGTGGGTCTTGGCCTCCGAAACGAGAGCATGCCACTTTTCGCTGTCCTGTGCAGTTTCTTGCCAATTATTGGCTCGTAGTTCCGACAAGTCAGCCTCCACTCTGTCCTTCCAGCGATATTTGGTACGGCCCACCGGCCACCGTCCCAAATATGCCTTCCTCTCTCATCCGTTATACGTGACCGAGCCAGTGGAGGCGGTGAGATTTTATTTCGCCTATTATGTTAGGCTCGGCCACGATAGGTATTGATAGCGGTGTACTTTAATTGACATGCTCGAGTACTACAATCTCTGATTTTGTTTGTTATATCCTTACGACACTGCACTGATTTATGAACGCATGAATTATGAATGTATTAATGGTGGACCAACTCCGTTTTTCTTCTTACATCACACATTTAGAGAAAGTAAATAAATAATCAGCAGACAAACAACCATAGTTTACATCCCCTAGCAAAACAAATAACGCGTGTGATATGGATAATATACAACAGATCACTCTGAGGCCGATTTCAGATCCCAAGATTATCACCAAGTTAGCAACAGAAAGTAACGTTTAAGAAATTTACTAATCCAAAAATTTTACTCTGAGTCGTTCCAGTGAGCTAACCCTACAAAGACTAAAACTTCGTGCGGTCTGGCGGCCTGTGGTAAGAGGCGACAGAACAACCCACAGCATGTCTGGACTATGCCACTATAAAAACCTTGAGTTGTTGTTCCAGCATTAGTTCCATCTCCCTTTTGAAGGCGGCAGCACATTGGTGGCCCTTTTGGTGTTACAAATCTTCATAAGCGATGGTAACTGCTTTCCATCACGTAGACCGCCTACCTACCTGCTGAGCTCATTCAATAAATAAATAAATAGCTACAGAGGCGCAGCAAATTCTTGAACTTGGAAATTTATACTTCGATGATTATTTCAAATCCTCTACTGCCAGGCATAATAACTAGAACTGCTCTAATGACTCTATAGCAAGGTGCCAAATCGTCAGAGTAATCACTTACATAACTACCTAAAAACACTTCCCCGTATCGCGTGATGCAAATGCCGACAATGGCATCCCCTGGCACTCCCTGGCGTTCCCTGGCATTCCCTGGCATTCGTGCCACTAGTTAACACAACGTCGCCTAATTCACGCGATAAATAACACATTTCGTTCGCATTTGCATTCGTCGCTAAGGCGGAAATTGCTTGCAAAATCTCGACCTTAATGTATAAATGGAAGTTTATTCCGCTGTCTGTTGAACGCGGTATTTGAGTTTGAATATCATTGTTATATTGTTTGCTTACTTACTAACTGTCCCTTTTATGTTATTGTTTGTTTTTATGTTATTGTATTAATATTTATATTTTTGTATCATCACGAATACATGGGATTTATTTTCTTATAAATAAATCTATGTAACTAAATATGAAGTGTAGAAATGTATGTACACGCATAACTTGAGAACGAGTTTACCGATTTTGATGAAATTTTATGTGTGTGTTTGAGTGCGTCCCCGAGTGGTTTAGCTTGACAATTGGAACCGGTAGGTGGCACTGGGATCTGGCGGATATTTAATGCCTTTGCTCCTTCAATAATATTTACAGTTTGATCTAAGAAGCTTCACAAATAGTATTCATCCCAGATAACACATTACACATTTGTACAATACAATTATAAATTATTATAATACAATTATAAATTATTATCAGAGATGTGGTCCCATAAGATATATTAATTACTCTCACTGAAAAACTGTAATTCTCTCTCTTTCCTTTCACCTTTCCCGATTATATAACTTCTCCTCCTATACTATTCTGACATAAGTCCGCAAATAATTATATTTACTTCTGCCCTTTATACGTGACCAAGCCTTTGAAACTATGTCGGTTAAGAATAGTATACGCCTCAAATGTAAAATGGCAACGGACAAGTGACAAGGTTTTCAAATTGGACATGTACATTAACAATCTGCCCGTAAAACTTCAAGTTAAAGTTTTGTTGCGATTCATTTTGCCACTTGTCCGTTGCCATTCGTTTTTCCACTTGTCCGTTGCGATTCGTTTTTCCACTTGTTCATTGAAGTTTCACTTCTACTATATGTCCCAGCACACATTTCGATTTTTCACAGGTTTACTGCAAATTATGTTTTAGTTAGGTTAGGTACATTTTAATGAATGCATTTTTTATTTAAATTTATTTTATTTTATCAAACAAAGAAACTGAATTCGATCCGGACCCAAAAATACATCCATAGTCTACTCTAACATTATGCCCTCTGTCAGCACGCGATATGCCTTCTACTCCCTCCACGCGGCCGTAACGTTTTTTCGTGACACAAAAATCCTAGTACCCCGTCTATATAGAAGTTTGAACTTCAATAAAATAATGCCACATCCATAGCATAGAAGATAGTAGTGGCATCCAAACATAGCGGTTGCATTCCAAATGAGATGCAAATGGCAGCGGCGGGGGGCCTGGAAATTTGCGGGCCGCTGTTTGCCCAATTCGGGAGACAGGTGCCGGAACTGCGCAACCAACTAGCCTCCTTGTTACTGGTGTTGTGCATAGACAATTGTTGTACATTCGTAATAACTAGAACAAGGGTCCGCGACAGACCTGTGGGAATAAGGCCAATTTCAACTGTCCATTGTGGTTTTCAAATATTTGCTTGTTTTGTGTTATTTATAACAAAAAGCTACTAAGACCTTTGTATTTATATTTTATCCGTCCAGGAACGGAGAAAGAATACAATTTCCTGCGGCCGGGCAGCCTTTCGTAAAAGGCGACAAAATAACACACAGCCAGGTGGTAGGGCTATTGCCCGGCTCGATGGCTACCACCCCTGGTCTAGAGTATGCCGTCATAACAACCTTAAGTTGGGTTCCGGCATTAGTGACCAGGTTCCAGTCTCCCTTAAGAGAGCAGCAGCGCATTTGTAGCACCGTTGGTGTTGCAAATGTCCATACGCGATGGTAACCGCTGTCTATCAAGTGGGCCGTCTGCCTGTCTGCTGAACTCATACAATAAAAAAATAAAAAAAATATTCTATAGGTTCGATTATTCAGCTTATTTATTGTCGTAATATGAAACTCCTTGGTGGAATTCTTATTTTTTTTTTTTTCATCTAAGTGTATCGCACGGCGTACGGGTAAATAGATACTTAGATGAGAGTACAAAAATTTACCACTGCCATGTTTTCCACCAATTTTACGATTTTTGCGACAGCTAAATTGAATGTGGCCAAAAAAACAACCCTCTTTACCAGAAACTTATAACATGTGCATTACAACCTACAATAAAATTCTAATCCACATAAAGAATTTAGGATAAATAAATTTAAAATTCAGTTAAAAGCATGGCTCCTAAATAGAATGTTTTACTCGGTGGACGAATTTCTTAATTGTAAATAAATACCTTCCTTGACTGAGAATTTTATTATTAATACTATTACTTTTTTGACATTTATCAGTATTTTTCATGTTTCATTTCACATTACACAATAATAAAAAAAAAACTCGTGTCACAATGTTAGTTACCATACTCCTCTGAAACGGTTTGACCTATTCTCATGAAATTTTGTGTGCATATTGGGTAGGTCTGATAATCGGACGACATCTATTTTTCATCCCCCTAAATGTTAAGGGTAGTCCACCCGTAATTTTTTTTTAATTTTTAGATTCTTTTATGTTACTACATTAAAAAATACCTATACCGTAAATTTTCAACGAAGAACCCCTATTTTTAATTTGTTAAATATCGATTGAAGCTTTTCCGGGCAGGATGACGTCTGCAGGGACAGCTAGTTTATTATAAATATTTGTATACTCTTACGTGAGCAAAACATGTGTACACTATAACACATATGCCAACTGTTTAACCATGTTTTGAACAAATAAATTTGATTTGATTTTATACCTATTTATCCTACGTACGTAACGAGTGATGTGTGATTAATTGATACAGGCTTCGTTAATATTGTTACGAGCTACAGGACTCGAATTAAAATAAATGCTATTGGAATGGCTATAGAGTTTATTAGAACTGTACAAACACGTATAAAACAGGTACAAATAAAACTGGATGCAACCAGTTCACACTGTATAAACTGCACGATTAAATTGCACGTGATAGCTAAATAAATAATAATGCGTCTGAAATATTATAACAGAAATATTAAGAAAACTCCAAGAGTGAGGTGTCGAGCATCAATTTGCTCTTAAAGAATACTGCCATTATTGAACAGTAATTATCGACCACAATCAATATACTATTGGCCTCTTGCCCAATAGAGCTTTCGCTCTGTTCTACCGTCGTGGTAGGTTGCTGGTTGTAGACTGGGTGTTGTATATAGTTGACTATCGCTTGTGGACTCCCCCCTCTGCCCGAACACGGGGTATTTATAAGATCCTCGTAGTGCGTCTGCAGCGACACCACCCTGTAATACTTTGGCGCCACTTCACTACCGTCATAACACCAACTTCCGCCATCCGTTTATACGAACCGGAACCGGAAGTTATCTTCCAACTTCCGGTTACTCCATTTTCGATATCCGTTGGCTTGATAATAAATGCTTCTTCGTCGACATCCGGTTATACGACTTCCGATTACTACATTAATGAATACTCTACCCGGTTATTGACTAATTGCGTCATATGGTTACTTTAAAATAATAAATACGATTCTAAAGGTGTGTCCAAATAAAACGCGGCATTCGAGCGCGGCTGCCGCGCACCTTGCACGCCGTGTTTGTTCACACCTTAGGGTGAAATCTTAGTTACGTACTTATATTATTGAGCATATACTCGTGAATCAATTAGAAACGTGACAATCGTTAAATCCACCTACGTGTCGATTTTTAAACATCGCTGTTTATTTTACTTTGATAGGATAACTCAGCTAACTATATATGAGGGTAATTAAATATAGAACTTTCTTGCCCTTGCTCCGGCACCCTGCGGGGCTTCGGCCTACGGTGTCCCATCCACGCGAGAAATATGTGTACCTACTTCATGTCACTTGCAGCCGGTTCCTATATCTTTCTCTCATTCCATTTGCCTTACCACTAGTTAAAATTTGACATAGCCTTAAAATGAATGTAAATATTCTATCAACGGTCAAGTAAAATAAGGTGGCATGGACATGTATGAGAAGGGATGAAAGTCACGTGACAAAAATGTTGAACTGCAAGACTGATGGGTGTAAATATAAAGGTAGACTAAAAAAGAGATGGATGGAATGTGTGAAGGATGATGTGATAATTTATGGTGTGACAGAGGACGTATGTCAGACAGAAGAGACGAGCATGAATAAGACATTGCGCCTACCCTTAATAATTTTAAAGTGAAAAAAGAGGAAGCCATAGGTTAACAAATAATGGATATTAAGATATGGAAACTCGACTTTAATCAGATTAGAAAATGGGAAAAGTTATTTTTGAGTGTTCATAGCGCATTCGCTGTAAGCACGTTTGAAATTAAATAAAAATAGAATATTTACATTCATTTTAAGGCTATGTGAAATTTTAACTAGTGGTAAGGCAAATGGAATGAGAGAAAGATATAGGAACCGGCTGCAAGTGACATGAAGTAGGTACACATATTTTTCGCGTGGATGGGACACCGTAGGCCGAAGCCCCGCAGGGTGCCGGAGCAAGGGCAAGAAAGTTCTATATTTAATTACCCTCATATATAGTTAGCTGAGTTATCCTATCAAAGTAAAATAAACAGCGATGTTTAAAAATCGACATCGTAGGTGGATTTAACGATTGTCACGTTTCTAATTGATTCACGAGTATATGCTCAATAATATAAGTACGTAACTAAGATTTCACCCTAAGGTGTGAACAAACACGGCGTGCAAGGTGCGCGGCAGCCGCGCTCGAATGCCGCGTTTTATTTGGACACACCTTTACACACGCGAAAAGTTCGTCACTATAACTATACTTACTTACTTACTACTGTAGTAAGTAAGTAAGTAGTTGTATAGTATCCGTTTATTGACTATAATATATGATAGTATAATAAAGTATTAACTTCAACTATATTCATTTACTACAAAACGTTTAATAAAGAACCAGAAGGTATCCGCGAGCGGCACGTGTGTTTTAGCCGAGATGCTACGACTAGTCCTGTGTCGATCACGATTGACAGAATCTTTTTGACCCGATCTCGACCCATACGCGTGTGAACGAGTCGTCGGTCTCTGAAAGATTCGGTCTTCCATAGATTCGATCACCAGGTGACATGACAAACGAAATTGGACTTTATATGTGGAGTATTATCGTAGCTTGTTGCTTATTTAATCGATTATATCGTGCATTCAATCACGCAATTACGTAACTATTAAAATTACTTCTATCTCTTTCGTTTAAGTACATAGATACAATCCTATTCATGCTGTGCACTCTTTCTATCTTGTTGTTTGTTGTGCGTTGTATGATTGTATCCTAAATAAACCGGATTGCGCTGGATCTCTCGGGTCGAACGCGACTTGTCAATCGCGGCAGCGGATTTTGATTTTGAGAATGAATCGATCAGTTGCGTCTGTGACTGACTACTGACCTGCGAAAGCGTTTCGGTGTATTCCCGGTACCTAGTATATTGTTTGCATGTGTTAGTACTTTTAATAAAATATTTTAAGTGACGGGTGTGTTAATAATAAGTTACCTAACAATAACTAACATTTTGGTGGTAGTAAAATACATATAATTGCATGTATACGTGACTAACCCAGCTTATGGCTTGGCGCTAAAATACCTAATTTGATATTTGAATTGAATTGAATTGTCTTATTTATTGCTTTTTTAATTTTGCTATCGAGTAACTGCCTATTTAATTGGTTTAAGTTTATTTGGCTAACTTGTAAAATGTCGGACCTAATTAAAAAAAGGAGTAAAATATGGAATCATTTTTCCATAATAAATAAAGATAAAGCAAAATGTGAGTACTGCTCTAAAACCATTAGCTTTTCTGGAGGCGCCACCGGTAATTTGACGAGGCACATGAAAAAATTACATGGGACTGTACCTATTGACTTACCTTCCAATTTGCACCTACCAACGGTACCAACAGGTAATTCCCAAATTCAGCCTACCAGCCTACCAAACAGCGCCGAATCCGATGATGCTGGAATAATGCCTAGTACATCAAGTGTGTCCACATCAGTGCCTTTCATGTGTGACAAAACTACACCAGCTGCCACAACTATTTGCCATACAGTGCAGTCACAGTTACAGACGAAAATACATAATTTCGCTGCGTCTACGAGACCATTGCCGCTCAACAAGGCAAAACAGCTTGACGAACTTATTGTTAAATTTATAGTCAAGGGTTATCATTCATTTTCCATAGTTGAAGAGGAGGAATTTAAAAATATCTTTAGGTCCATATTGCCTACATACACATTGCCTTCTCGAAAAACAATATCTTCCAGTTTAATACCTAAACTATATCATAATACAAAGGAAAAGGTATTGCAGCTGATTGCTGAAGCAGATGCTATATGTCTTACTACAGACGGTTGGACATCGATCACTAACGTAAGTTATATGGCCTTGACAGCTCATTTTATAGGTGAAGATTCTACTCTTAAATCAGTCCTCCTAGGCTGCATTCAGTTTTATGAGCGACATACATCTGAGAATTTATGCAACTTCTTACAAACCGAGGTGACTAATTGGAGTATTTCGCATAAAATAGCTGGAATAATCACTGACAATGCGCCCAATATAGTTGCAGCCGTTCGCTTGACAACCTGGCGACATTTTCCATGCTTCGCCCATACCGTGAATCTTGTGGTTCAACACAGTTTGGAGACAATAAACGACCAACTAGATATCATAAAGGGAATAGTACAATATTTCAAACACAGTTCCTCAGCAGCTAGCAGATTGCAAGCCATGCAACTTCAAATGGACTTGCCTCCACTTAAATTAAAACAAAGCGTAGTCACCAGATGGAATTCAACTTACGACATGTTAGACCGAATGCTAAAAATAAAAGATGCAGTTGTTAGTACCCTCGCCATAGAACAGCCCCGACTTAACACTCTATCACCTGATGACTGGACGCTTCTAACAAAATGTGTAGAAGCTTTAAAAATATTTTACGACGTGACTGTTGAAATGAGCGCCGAGAAATCAGTGACAGTGTCAAAAGTAATGGTACTTATTAAGATAATGAAAACACATGTCCAAAAGTGTCTAAACAAAAGTGGTCCTGATCCGTATCTTCGAATGTTATTTACTCTTCGTGATCAATTAAATGAGCGATTTTGCGACGTAGAAAGCAACTCGTTAGTGTCAGAAGCAGCGCTATTAGATCCTCGTTTTAAAAAACATGCTTTTATAAACATGGAGAAATACGATATATGTTTAAAGTCGGTTAAGGGAAAACTTCGCAATTTGTGTGCCCGCAATACAACATCATCAGTATTAGAACCACCACCTCAAATGACCCAACCGTTAACATCAAGCATGTGGGATGACTTCGACAGAGAAGTTGAAAAGGAAATAATACAGAACCCCACAGCGGCTAGCATAGTAGAGCTCGACAAATATTTAAATGAGCCATTAATTAAGCGTTCTGATGACCCTTTGAAATGGTGGCACGATCGCCGTTTATTATATCCTAATTTATATGTTCTAATGAAACGCCGACTATGTGTGCTGGCCACATCCGTACCCTGTGAACGGGTTTTTTCTAAGGCTGGTATGACTATTAGCCAGAAAAGAAGTGCCTTGAAGCCAGAAAAGGCTTCACAAATCTTATTTTTAAATTATAATTTACAATAAATGTTTATTTTTAAACGCTGTTTTTTTACTTCAATTCTGTACTTCATTTTTAGCTATATAGTTATGTGAGTAAAGTAGTCCACAATAATAATAATATCTACTCTATTCTAATAGACTTAAGATAAAAGATAAATAAAGTAAGCAATGCTCCCCAATTTAACGTGAGAACGAGATCGATCGCGCAATCCTTCGGTCATTTATATTATATAGATACATACGAACTGTGACCGAAATGACCGAAATGATTGAATCTTTTTAACCCGATCACTATACGAATCGGTCACGATCGACCCGGGTCATGGAAAATGATTGAACGACACAGGTCTAGCTACGACCAATGAAGCAACCGGCGCATGCCCCGGCCCGTGTTACTAATCGATCTAATAACTACGCGCTCACTCGGCGATGCTTGCTTAATATATTTTAAATGTGTGTTAAATAATTTAGTTTTAATTTGGTTATGAGTTAAATGTCTATCTAGTTTAGGATTAATATGTCAGTCAGTCAGTCAGTCAGTACTTATGTAATATCCCTACAATCGCTAATCGAAAGTACTACACACGTCTAACTCGTATCGTGGTCGTCGCTTGACTGCCTCGCCCCTCCGTTCGGGCATTGTTTTATACTAAACTGTATAATACCGAACAAAGGGGCCGCATTGTGAGTTCGACGCAATGCAATAAAAATAAAAGGATTAGTTCGACTCTAATTACAGCCATAAAATAAGTACGATAACAATATATGTTTTTAAAGTTTAAACACGAAGTAAACAAAAGAACTCCGAATGCAGGAAAGGCAATAAACGGCGTTTTACGACATGTATGTGTGCGTCCCTTGTCGGTATGTAACAATACATTTTTGAGCACATGTGTTGAAATATTATTTATATCATGATATTATGCGTATAGTGAGTAAGTTGATATTTTACAGCCTGTATGTTTTATGTATAACTATGGGAATTTATTGTATTTTGTTTCAGTATCCCTATTGATTGTATAAAACTGTACCAACAAACGAACAAATATTTGGCAAAGGAGGAGCGTAATTAGAAATAACATCCAATAATATAGTTCCATAGGAAACGTTTTGAAGTGTGAAACTATTCCAAATTAAACGCCCGTTCAACTTCAGGAGGCGACGGAACAGGTCAAAAGGTAATTACTACGTTATTGCCTGAAATACCAAAAGTACTACTCAAAGAGTTAATAAATTCGAAAACAGTCTCAAAGCTGTTTGTGTATTTAAACGCTTGTTAATGAATGAGAAATGAACGTGTCACTGACAGCTGGAGCTACATCATCTCCTGAAATATATAAGATTACAAACAGATCTAAAGATGATCTCTTAATTTGAGCACTCATAACACAAAGCACGGCTTCAAATTTGAAATGATATGAAATAATAAAAATTAGCATTCATAAATTGACTTTTGGAACAGGGTCATTGGAACGTCCGAACAGTTCACTCATCCGTTGGAAACTGATTTCTTCATCGTGCATTGGCGGCGAAACAATCAACGGCATTTACAAACTACCCACATTTCTTATTAATAAGATATTATATACCTATGTACAAATTATACCATACAATTACAATTTTAGAAACGTATTAAAAGTATATTACGTAAAATAGAATAAGTAATAGTAGTTGAAGACTTAGACAGTGTCATCACTCGAGATCAAATGAGACAGTGGCCAAACGCAAAACTTACATGAACGTAGAAAGTAGTATAGATAAAGAGGAAAAAACAAAAGACGACTTTTATCAAAATTCCAACATTTCCGGGATAGTAGAAGAGGTGAACAAAAAAATATCTACACTAAATAATTTTTTATAATAATTTATTGTTGTCTACTTTTGTTTTAACACATTTACAACATTTAATACAATAAAATTGTGAATTAATCGTCAAGGTAGACTAGATACCTTGAAGATTAACTTAAAGAATAAAAAGTATTATAAACATATTTACAGATAAAAAATGTAGTCCAGATCGCTGGCAGTGGGGAGCGTTCCCAAAATGCTGACCGCTTTCCCACGTTGTATGGCAACGCTAATCTATTGTCCTAAATATAGGCCAGCCCTTTGGGCACGCGAGCAGCGAGGTGGCAGGGCATTTGCTCGACTAGGTGGCTACCACCCGTGGTCTATAAAGTATGTCGCCATAACAATCTTGAGTTGTGTTCCGGCATTAGTGACCAGGTTCCAGCCTCCCTTTAGAGAGAGCAACAGCGCATTTGTAGCACCTTTGGTGTTGCAAATGTCCATAGGCAATGATAACCACTTTCCATCAAGTGGGCCGTCTGCCTGTTTGCTGAACTTCTGAAATCAAAAATAATTCAACAAAACTTCTTTCAATTGCCTTTTAAGGTCTCGATAAAGTTGATAAGCCTCACGTGCCATGGCCCTAAAGTCTCAACCCCGAAAGCCACAAGTATTTATTCATCACCGATGGATGCATATTTACTGCGTCTCCAGCAGTGACGGCTGTTAATAAATTAAAATATGAACGTTCAACACTGGCACCAAACGATTAGAACAAGCGTAATAATTCTTTAAATCCTGCAAAGCTTTAAATCCTCTTTCCCTAAGTCTCAACTTAACTACGTCTTTAAACTAAACTCCTTAGGAATGGGAGGTGCGTCGGGGCTGGGGTAGTGCAGGGCCACTGCCAATCGCCAACCCTTCACCAATTAGGCTGGCGGGTTTTCGGCTCGCGTGTAATTTTCCGCGCCACTTGCCTTAATTAGGTCAAGCGGCCGTCCCCAGCGACCCTCCGGCAAGGAGTAAGCTTTAAATCTTCTTACGTCAATGATTGGGATTTTAGTGAGAAATTCAGGACAGGTGTGGACGGAGTTTAATAGCCGGCTTCTTGGAAACCTTCACTAATTTTATAATTACTTTGATGTTAATTGTAAATAACTGTTTAAGATCTCTGAATGTCAAACGATTATTAACAGCTTAGTAATTAAATATTCAGGAGAATGGCCATTCTTTTTAAGTGACATTTGGAAAATGTGTCGATAAAAGAGTTTAAGAGGAAAACAAACAGACTAAATATGTTTTCAATAGTAGTAGTAGTATACTATAGGATGGGATAGATGTAGAATTACTCGTATATAGGAGAAATAGGATAGACGCGATAGGATATAGAAGCTGGGATAGTTTGCCTGACTTTTTCCACATTTTAAATTTAATTGTACAAACTCGACACCTCCAACAGATTATTATAGTATGGATAGTAGTAGTATAAGCTTAGCAAGTTACACTTGTATTATGGGTTTAATAAAAGAACTTTAGATTTCATCCTGGACACCCAAACCATAAAGTCATTATTATAACTAGAAAAATATTTTTCTTTCTTTTTATAGTGTTTTTGTCTTACAGAGTATGCACTGTTTGCTACAACTCCATTAATTCTTTGAAAAGTGATTGTGTGTATTTCTGTATAAAATCTATTAAAATGGATAACAGCTATTGATGTAAAGAATATAATCCAAATTAATTTAGATTGTATCATGCAGAGAAAATCAAATTATGAACCTAACTTATTATTGAACGAAGTTATTATGGAATTAGATTTAAAGTATAAAGATTGTCATAAGTTGTTCTCTGATGGATCAAAAAGAAAAGCTTGAGTTGATCAATTTTTAGCTAGACGTGTAGCTGAGAGTTTCTTGCCGCATCTGCTCCTTAACAGCAATAACACGTTGTGAAGCGGTGTTCATAGACTAAGTAGTAAAATTAAATTTTAACTTATGTGTATTGATCTTCAAAAAGTGTTCTCCAACGGAATTTGTATTGAATAAGTAACCAAAAGTACATTTATGAAGTTCACTATGCCTAAAACCAAACCTGAGATCTCTGCATTCAAGTGAGTTAGACAGGTGGAAGCTTAGACGACTCAACTCCAAGGCTGATGAAAGTTTTGGATCGAACTGCAAAATCTAATCAATTAACTATCATTACCAATATAAAACGCTGCATGGCTCTTATGTTTGCCAGATTTTATTATGGTTACGACCTGAACGCCGACAAAAGACAAATTCACACCTGCATACCTGTAGACATTTTCAGCATTTGACTTCTTTTGTTTACTTTGTGTTTAAAATTTGTGATTAGAAAAACAGCCCATTGTGTATTGTAATCTTTTATGGTAGTCATTAGCCGGGTGTGATTCTACGAAATTCAGTCCACGCAGCCGAGCAGACAATGTATTTATACAGTATAAAGCGATGCCCCAATTGAGAGATGAGAGAGTAAAGCGATAACCACGAGTGGAGCAAGACTTGTGTACATTCGGTAATCTATTTAGTGACGGACTTTGCGCGTGTCATTGAATCGTGCATTACGTTTGTACTGGTTGTGTTCAGTTATATTAGTACCTGTGTTATACGTATTTGTATAGTTCTAATAAACTCTATAATTCCAACGGCATTTTAATTCGAGTCTCACAACTCGTAACATTATTATTGTTACGTACGAACGGGGGTACAGTGTACTGTACGCACTTAGGATTGGAAGAAAACACCAGTTTTTGACTAAACGCTTTTATTGACTTACAAAGCCGCACGTAATACCTCTCCGCAGAGTTGCCCCTATACGCACGACTAACGATGCACAGTCCCGACGATAAGGTGTCTCGCTCACAATGCCGTCGCCGATATTGCGTAGACCACCTCCTGCTACTGCAGTGCTCACCTCCGATATTACCGCGTGTAGCTCGCTTCTGATTCGTTTCTTGAACTACGCTACACTCCTCCTTCACTTAACTAAACACTAAACTTGTCACTAAATTCACCACTTAACTCGTCACTGTCTTCTATTAAACTTCTCTTCTAACTCTTCCGTATCGCACTTGTCGCTTCACTGTCTTAAACTGAACTCAAGTCTAAACTGCCCGGTAGGCGCGCCTTACGCTGCTTATATACCCGGGAGAATCTTCTAGAACCCATAATTTCATTATTCTTTTATTTACTATCTCTCCCTTTCTAAACATCTATGTCTGTCTTTTCCTTCCCGAACCTTCTATTCCACAACTTTCGATAATCATCCTATCCCTTTCATACATACATAGGTGTTAACCTATGTATTTCTTTCTTTTCCTTCCCGAACTCTCTATTCTAGAACATTCGTTCATAGTTTATCCCTTTCTAAATATACATTTTTCCAAAAGTCTTGCGACCGGTTTACGCTGCCTACTCTCGGTCGCCACATTATGTATACGTAAACAATAACCTAATGTGCTCACAAGAAAATAAAAGAATAAAATAAAACAAATCAAGTGTCAAAATTATTCGGAGAGCAGCAAATACACATAACATTCCCAAAGAAAACTATTCCATATTCCTTTCTAATAAAAATATACATATATAACACATAACTGGTGGAAGGTCTCGGAGATATCTGATTATAGTATTGGGGGTCCCATCACATTATGTTAATGGGCACTTCAAGACGCCCGATATAGAAATGGAGTGATTCCCAATTTTTCGGTAACAGTCGGCCCCGGTCGCCAGGCTGATTGATTTTTACGGTACTACGCACCTTATTACAACTGCTTTTCGATAATTACACTATGATGAAGTTCCAATACCTTCTGCTATTTTTCAAGAGTATATTGCCCTTTAATGCTCTAGGGAACTTTTTTAATGAGAATTTGTGCTAGTCGGTCTCTTGGGACACGACATTTTAGATGTCGCAATAGTCACATTATATCAAAACTAGCTTCTGCCCGCGACGTCATCCGCGTGGAATAGTAAAAAAAAATAAGTTAAACCCCCGATTTTGAAACATTCTTCATTAGTGCTCCGCTCCTATTGGTCTTAGCGTGGTGATATATATCCTTCCTCCTAAATAGGCTATCTAACACTGAAAGAATTTTTTTCCCGAGATTAGTGCATTCAAGCAAACAAACAAACTCTTCAGCTTATATATTAGTATAATATTAATGAAATGATGTTCTTGTAACAAAAAGATATTGAATTAATTGCCAGTTCTTGATTTCAGGACAGATATTCTAAGCGTTAGGCTTAATGTTCATATTGATATAAATATAAAAGTCGTTTTGTATGTCTGTCTTTCACGTTCTTGGGAAGTATTTGCTCGTTTGGATGACTATCATCCCGGTTTAGAGTATGCTTGGCATTAAGGACAAGATCCTTCCCTTCAAACCTGCAGTACATTGGCAACACCTGGTATTGCAAATGTTCATATGCGACAGTAATCACTTACCATAATGTGGGACAAGCACATCGGCCTCTGTGCTGTAATCCAAGAAAAAAAACAAATGACTAAAGTTGACGCATTATGAACTGAGGCTTCGGGTCATAAATCATATTTATCTGTCCGTCTCGCTCGCACTTACAGGTCTTTTGGAGAGGCGTAGTGCTGTGCGTAAGAATTGTAGAGGTACATAATATCGATAACGGGATAGGTACGATCGATATGATAAATTATGTTAAGTATTAATAGAAATAATTTTTCGCGAAAAAGTTTTTAATTTGTAAGATAAAATGTTTGTTTCGACGTAATCATAAAGAAACTGCAAAGATCGTAATGTGGCCCTGAAAAGGGTCGTTTTTATCTTTTCTAGGGATATTTCTTAGTTCTTCAAAAATCCTCATCCGTATCTTCCCCATCTGTGTCATCTTCCTGTAGGTTAATTATCAGAGGTGGTGCTTGATCTCTTAATATAGTTTTCCTCGTAACGAAACGTGAGTAATGTAATGAGTGTCATAACAAAAAATATTATATTTATAGAAAAACAACAACCCTTACTAGTAACGACCAATCAGGAGTCAGAGTGCTAATGAAGGTCACTATGACGCATCGACCCCGCGTTCGCAGGTAGCTAAGTATCGATAACGGGTTGCATTGCGTGCACATTCCTACCGTCAGTGACATTTATTGCCCGACTCAGTTTAAAATGCGTCGACTATAGGTATATTTATACTTGTATAATACTGGTATTGTTACGAACCGGACCTTTGCAGGAGTTTTATTACGCTTTTCAATTGGAGTGATCTATTGTTCGCGTTAATCCCTTACTTTTATTACGCCGCCTCAAGTCGTCATAAACCCTTATTCCTTTTGTTTGTATTTCATGCCAATTCATGGAATCCATAAATAAAGCTTATAAATAGAGAATTCAAACGAATATTGTTCGAAGCCATGTCTAATATACAAATTGATAAGGTTGGTGAATCGAGGAAGGTGTCAGTCGTGTTCTGACTGCGAACGAAGCGTTACCTAGTACAATTTCGAAGCGAGTATCGTATTCCGTTGTACCCGTAAGGATTTTGAATTACTCTAACGTAAACGTCGTGACAATTCCAATAACATTTTTGAATTTACATCCCACAAATTCGTAACAATATCTATTTTAGCACTAATTGTAACTGTCCAAAAGTGACTAGCAATCTTTGCATGTATTTGTGTCTAGTTATATTGTAGTAGTAAAGGGCAACAATCATCTAAGTTCATTACTTGACTGGGATTGATTAGAGGGCCGGCCCTTTGAGCCCTCGCTCGAGGACATGCATACTAAGATACTAGGATCTGCTGATTCATTAGGGCTTAATGTTAAGAGGCTTTCATTAGAAAGGTATGCCATGCCCTCATTATCAGTGAAGACAGTTCCTATATGTAGGGGTTCACAATTTTAGCAAAATAGGAATTCATGTGTTTTTGATATATCCAGTGAGCTGCTATGTTTGTCTGTCCGCCTGTTTTTTTTTGCTGGCAAACAGGAGACAGTTTAGCTAATAGAAAATGGTTATTGTCGCATATAGACGCTTGCAACAGTAGGAGTGAAGCCAATGATGTCAACTTTTGCCGTTTGTATATATACGAGATTGCAATGTTCGTTAAAATAAACCCCCATTTATTTAAAATAAAACCGTGACGACACGAAAATTTAAGAAAAAGCGAGTCAAATATATTTTGTATTAATAGATACAATACGGCACTGTTAGATAAGAGTGTTTACGAAATGGCACCTGCAATAGGTATTTAATAAACTAACAAAACCGTTAAAAACAATACCAATTAATATATTTAAAACAAGACTAAAGAGCTTATTATATACTTATTAATAGACAAATCATATTATTCGACAAACGAATTCCTTAATGACAAATTTGAAACATATTATCAATACATAATTAATAATAATATTTTAATTAAAGACATTAAATAATTGACAAACAGATTGAAATAATAATACATAATAAAAACAGACATCTATATAACTAATAAAGGTAATTAATATTATTAATTAATAAATAAATGTAATAAATATGACTCAAGTTGGATAAAAGGCACTTAATAAAATAAATAAATATATTATAATATCAGCCCATAGATGTCCCACTGCTGGGCTCGGGCTTCCCATTATAGGGGGGAACGGACAGTATACCCGCCACGCTTGTCCAAGGCGGCTTGGCAGGTTTGACACATCGGTTATCTTGATGTGCAGGTTGCATCACGATGTTTTCCTTCACCGTTGTTAGCACGTGTTAATTGTAACAATATGCACATTAGATCAGAAAACTTACTAAGAGGTGCATGCGTTCTGGTCAGGATCGAACCTGCGCCCTTCGATTTAAGGGGCGCGTGCGCTAGCCATTACGCTACCACGACTTAATAAAATAAATAGCAAATAACTAATTAAATAATGACGATTGCACGCCGGTGGATCTGGTAAAATATACTGAACCTGTATTTCTAGGAATAACATCTGTAATATACAACTATATTTATGATAAATACTTTACTCGGTTCATTTCATTTAGGCTTGGATAGAGCAGGAATTCTCAAACTATTTCGGGAATGAGCTCCTTTTCCTAAATGAAATATATCAGACCCCATACCCAAATTACTTTATAAATCTTATCTCTAGTTTATTTCGTGTGCATACAAAATACTTACCAATTTAAAATTTTTGCGGTTGGTTAAGTGAGTAAACTTGACATAATTTTCTCATCTCATCAATCATTTAACAAAGTAAATAGACATAAAATTCAGTACATATCAAGTGAATTTAATAATTATTAATATATATTACGTATAAATACTTAATTAGGTAATTATTTTTTGAAATTAAAACACACATTTGTACACGTAACACAACTTATGCAGTAGGTATCTAGAAAGTTTCAAATAAGAATTCATGTTAATTACGTTTTGACCTTGTCGTGCCCCAAAATCAGTTTTTGTTTATGTCGACCTGGGAAACCGATTTTGGACCTCAGGGGTGGATATTGACCACTTTGAGAACCCCTGTGATAGAGGGACCCCTTCTATCTTGAGGCACATAAATCACTTAGACAGTGATTCATGTTAACATAAAACTGAATGTTTCACATTCCTTGAACGTCGTCGTTTTGTTTAGCTGCTGCACCTTTCAACCAGTTTCAGACTGATTTAATTTGGCTGAACTTTTCAATGCAATAAACATTGTTAAGAATGAAATATGCCTTAGCATAAGAAAGCCTAGACGCTATATTTTGTAAACTTATATTTATATATAAGTATGTTTATACATTCCTGCAACAAAATGTGGCGATGTTCATGATTAAGGCCCATCTTGCGATCTATTTGGCTGCATTTTATACGCAGCTGCAGATCGCGGGATTACTTGCAATTGAAAGTAAATAAAATAAAAATACGACAATGGGCGCCTTGCTCGCGACAACTTTGGGATCCGCAGTGAATTCGAATAAACAAGTCGCTATTTCTTGGTTATTAATTGATACTATGTTGATTCAGATCGGTGGTATCGTAATAATATGTATGTAATATAAAGGAGTTTGATGAAATAAAGTTACGACTATATATAGCCATTTCCATAACTATTGTGTTCGTGTTTTGATATGGGAAGTGTGATCGCATAATCCCAACGAGAATAGACTACGTCACTACGACTATGATACCAATTTCTCATTAAAAAGTAGAAAAAACAAATTGAAATAAAAAATTACAAAACTGAACAAAAACCTCTGCCTTACATTGTGATAGAAGGGAGAATGCATAAAATATAAAAATTACACTACAATATGATATTTTGGGTAGCAACTCATATTATATCGTGAGTTTAGCATTCACAAACTTGACGTATGCATCTAAAACTAAACTAACTACAACTTAAACTAAAACCTAGACTAAACTAAAACTAATATCTTATACTAAAATATGTGATATTTGATTGAAAGCGCTAAACTCAGGAACTACTGGTCTGATTTGAAAAATTCTTTCAGTGTTAGATAGACCGTTTATCGAGGACGGCTATAGGCTATATATCATCACGCTAAGATCAATAGGAGCGGAGCTCGTGACGTCGCGGGCACAGCTAGTATATTTATATTATTATTGGGAGCAATACTGTATTTTGATATGAATGATTCATCAATATTAATAAGTTAAAGTAAGTTTCTAGGCTTCTTTAAGAATCGTACAAACCTACTCATACTCAATATGAATAAATTCGATAGTTTTTACATGTTTTGTCAAACGTATTGCTGGAAGTAAATCCACAAACATTTATTTAAGTAATGTCAGTTGCTTAGTTTTTAAATTGCACTGCTGCATTATTTCAATACAATTTTTGATTTTCTTTACAGCGTCATACATTTACATGGAATTGTACTCAAAGCAACAATCATAATAAAACTGATGCCATTCAATAGATTCATTCTCGTTTATTTCCCTCTCAGGGTATAATAATAATTTCCAATTACAACGTTAAGTTGGAGATAACGGCTTATGATCTTGGATCGCTTTGTTAATTTGTGTAAGGGTGCTTGTGTATCAGCCCTTTTCAGTACGTCATTAAGCCTCTCAATATTCATTGTTTAAATCTTTCACGAAGTTTGCAGTGCACGCTGAGATTTAAGCCGGAAATTGGGTGAACAGGGGAAATAGAATCCCAGTTTATTTGAGTCATGCCACGTGTAACTGCTGTTAAATATGAACAAATATTTTTGATTTATTGCTTTACCAAACGCTGCTGTTTTTTATTATAAGCTTATTTAACTTGCAATGGATGTATGTATGTAGGTAAGTTCGGGTGGAATCTTGCAAGTTAAATTTGACCAACTTCCCAGTTTCCTATTGAGCTGAAATTTTGCACGCATATGTATATCTCGTGACAGTGCAAATATATGGTACCATGGAGCTAATCTGATGATGGAGTCGGAAGGTGGCCATAGGAACTCCTGTACTAAACAAGATAGACCCGTCGTGTTTGGACTCGTTATAATTTACTTGGCTATCATTCTGCTGCTACATAATATCCAGGATCTCAAAAGGTTGTATCAAAAAACCTTTTTAATAAACAAGTTTTATTGTTGTAGTACAGCAGACTAGCTGGGGGGCTACCTGCTGACACTTGATTGTTCTTCTTGTCAGCCTCTATGGTGGAGTGGGCTAAGCATTTCCGGCCTATCTTACTGCAACTCAGAGGTTTCGGGTTCGATTCCTGGCACGGTCAATTTCAGAAAAGAATTTTCCGTTATTTACTATGGTCTAGGTGTCCAGGATCGGCCCCAGAGTAGTCCGTTGTATATTACCCATAAGACAAGCATAACATGCTTTATTTTTGGAATATACTGTGTTCTTTATTGTATATATAATTTTACATATGCATAAACAATAGGAGGTCTTCTCGCCGCTAGCGATATCTCCCAGGCCACCTTACAGTCATTAAAACTAATTTAAATAAAATATACTTAACATAGATTATAAATATATTTATTTATGTTTAACATCAACTATGGATATTTGCAACAACAAGAGAGCTACCAGTGTGCTACCCCGGCTTTGAAGAGGTTCTGAAATCTGGCCAATAATATAAGAACACAACTCCCAGGTTATTGTAGCATGATCTACTCTAAGGATGGTGGAAATCCAACCGGATAGAAGCTTGTACCAACTGGCTGTCGGATTATTTGTCGCCTTTTACAGTGGCCACTCAGGAATTTGTATTCTTTCTCCGTTCTTGTAATGATAAAACTGTTACAGAAAACTAACACTTAAAAGGCAAGATTTATAATACAATATTGTCAATTTTTTATGATCTTCCATGTAAACATGCTATAAAACAATGTATTTTAAATAAATATAAAGTTTATAAAAAAATACATTCCGATAGAAATTCATTCCAAAAATACTGGCCTCCTTACTGAAAATGTTAAAAAGTAATGTTTATTCAACAATCATAATTTCAAATAACTTATTTATATGTTCAAAAAATTATCCTCGGAGGGGTTAAAGTAGTAATTACATGATATAAACTCTACTCGTAAAAAAGTCGCAAACACAGCACACATCCCTATAAAAAGTTACTTGTGTGCTATGTACAATGGCGGAATGAAAAAGTTCGCCAGTTTTCAAATTGATTCATTTATCTGTCCGCGAGCGTTACATTTTTAAACTGTCACAGAACAGTAAAGTTGTTTGATTTTCTATCTTGTCTAAAAAGATTGTTTACAGATGTAAAACCTTTATATTGGTTTTAATATTTATGATAAGCTTGTGATTACCTATATCCTCTTTGTTTTTTATGTCATTGTAAACATTGCAATTTTCTTTTTTCACATTTCTATCTATACATAAAATATGTACGGTACCTATATAGAAGAATCAATTATTTTTTCTGTCTGGATATTCAAGCTATTCTATGAAACAGCTAGAGTGATTTTGACGGGAATTTCACTAGTAGATAGCTGATCTTATAAGTAATTTAGGCTACATTTTTTTTCAGGATTCCACGCCGCGAAGTCGTGAGCAAAGCTAGTATTTTATAAACGTAACATTTATTAAAATTTTGACAGTACGTTTCTTGTACTCGTGCAAGCATGTCGACTTTAAGGTGACGAACATTTTAATTCCGTGCATGTACATGTTAATATGTGTACGTTTTAGGTGTGGTATATATGAAACAAGATAGCTTTATAACTTTATCGTGAAAAAGTTATTTAATAACCCTTTATGAGTGGAGTTGGCTCAGCTTTCTAATTTTAGTTTTAATCAACGTAACTCATGCTTTCAGTATACACAGAAAGTATTATATATACAAATATACATATGTAGATATCTATCTATATTAGGGTGGTCGTTAAAAATTAAATTCTTTCAGACGCCCAAAAAAATCCTTCCTTTTGACGAAAAACTACGGGAAAAACTTTGCTTTTTGATTTTTAATAAAAATAACACGTGCCGGCGGCCATTTAAGTTCATTTTTCGATAAAATTATAGTTTTTTGGAATATTTGTTACATTATTTAAATTTTGATAAAAAAATCATGAAAATATGCTTATAGGAAATCAAATTCTCTACAAAAGGGTTTCTTTTGTTTTTAGATGAAGTTCATATCCATCGAGATAATCTCATTGGTAAACTTATTAACTTTATTAAATCATTTATTTTAGCACTAAAAACTTTATTTTTCCTGAAATATGAACAATTTAGTAAATTTTATATACAATTATTCATTTATAGATTTTAAGTTAATGACTACCAAGTTATATTCGATATTAACAAATATTCCAAAAAACTATAATTTTATCGAAAAATGAACTTAAATTGGCCGCCGGCACGTGTTATTTTTGTTAAAAATCAAAAAGCAAAATTTTTCCCGTAGTTTTTCGTCAAAAGGAAGGATTTTTTTGGGCGTCTGAAAGAATTTAATTTTTAACGACCACCCTAATCTATATAGTACTGTCATATAATAAACCGGTATGTTCGTATGTACTATTTTTAGATACTACCACTATGACTTAAAACATTATTTTTATCAAAGAAACCCTGAGTATGTGACTAATAATTTTTTTAATTTATAAAATACATTTAGTCGATAGAAAAAGTTTTACAGTGAAAATTATTTTGAATATAAAGTTTTGAATTTGAATATACAAATACAATTAATACGTGTCAACCCCCTGTGATTCAAAGAACAACAATGGGGTCTCCTTTCTTCATAGCTGTGAGAGAAGTAGAAGAGGCAGGACTCTAAGTAAACCCCTTGTCTAGGCTGCAACTTGGTGCACAACTGCCTACTGGAAAGTGATTTTGAAACTGATGAAGTCTTTACCATAAGGTCTATCTTTAGATCTCATTGTCCATTTTGCAACATCCGGTGGCATAGACATAACAGATTATTGGTATTTTGCATAGAATAAAATACTTTAAAACAATAACCTACAGAACCATACTAATACATTAAGAAGCTGGCTTACCCGTGCCTCCCCTCGGTTGCAGTTTGATGAAAAATATTGTCGGAAGAAAGGCGACGACATTATTCGCCTACGAAGCAAGCATTCCAATATTATTTTGTATTTTTACCACTTAGTTTTATGCCCTGATTTTTATATTTCAAATTATGACAAATTGTGTAATATAATTATTAAAATAACATAATTTTTATAGAGATAATTAAAACTATATGTAACACCTTTGGTGTTGTAAATGTCCATAGGCAATCGTAACCGCTTTACATCAAGTGGGCCGTTTGCCTGTCTGCTGAACTCATCCAATAAAAAAAACCCTAAATAAGAAAAAACATTAATGGTCTTATTCATATTGAATTAGTAAGATTTCTTTTTGGTTCTTAAAGAAGCCTTCAAACTTTCTATAACTCGATATGAATCACAATAGGTACTCTTGTTCCCTTTTATTGAATTAATTCACAATACATCTTGCTAGAGTTCGCTTCGTTAACATAACTACACTACTACATTTACCTGTCTGGATTTTTACCACCCATGATCTAGGGTATGTCGCCATACAACCATAATACATAATAACAATGTGATAACATAACAACCTTAGTTGTATTCCGGCATTAATGGCCAGAACCTTTGGTGTTTCAAATATCCATGGGATGGTAATCGCTTTCTATCAGGTGGGCCGTTTGCCTATCCCCTGAACTCAAACATGCAATACTCTTGAGTAAAATTACTGCGACGTACAAAGATAGCCAAATATGATAATTTTATATCTATATTTACCAAAATTAAATTAATCAATAAAAAAGTACATTATAGCTAAAAATGCACATATTTGTGATATAGAAAAACAAACCATTTTGTTAATCTTATTGGTGCTTAGTCATCTATTTATGCACCGGTAATTGGTAAACAATTGACATGGAGGTACGAGTGGATTGGATGAGGCAATTGAAATATGTACACACAGCCTATAAATATAAATAAAAATAATTTTAAAGTAACGTATTTATAGTATTTATTAAAATTTATTTCTTTCATTCACGTATTAAAGTATTATTATTAAGTATTTTATAAGTAGAATTAGTTTTATTAATTATTATTTTAATAACCAATTTGGGTCGTTTTTCGTTTTACGTCAAAGTTAGGGTTTGCACTGAAAATCAGCGTTGTGTCGGATATAGTTCCGGCACAGCAATATGATGAGTGCAAACCTTGTTTGCTGAAGATGCGGCGTACAGATTTTCAAAATATGCTCTGTGTGTAAAAATGTAATTGCGTCGCTATTTTTTGCAAATAAAGTTTCTTTCTTTCTTTCTTCAAATAATTTTCGACAGTTGTGTTAGAGTTTTTATATTTGTTTACAAAATGATATTTTAATGATAGATAACACATCTAGACAGGAACTTACATTACTATTAAAATTCCAAATGCAACGGTCTGTTCGTTTTTTCGTACTGTACCATATATATGAAACTTGTGGTATCACTATCCCTCCCATGTGGGAAATTGATTGAGTTCCATTGAAGAAAATCACACTTAGACGTGTTAGATAGATATTTATTATTACCAAACTTATTAAATAACTCTTTATTATGTACACCAAAGTATTATAGTAAAGTATACCTAGGCGCTGACAAAAACAAAATCCACCGGCATATCTGAAACAAAGCACATTTATTATCCGTCGGCATTTGAAATAATAACATTGAAATTCTTTTATAGTCGTCTTCTTTTGTTTACTTATTGGCATACGGCCTATTGTTGTATTTTAATCATTAGCCAGGTGTTACGGATTTTAAAATAAAAGCTGATTCTAGGAAATCCAGTCCAGTCCGTTGCCGGCCGGACATATTGCATTTGTGCAGTATAAAATAAGGGCCTGATGGGGGGCGGAGGCAGTCGAGCGAGAACCACGACCGAAGCGAGACGTGTGTACTACAATCGGGAATCTTTTTGTGATGGACTTTGCGCGTTTTATTGAATTACGACCTTCTGCATTACGTTTGCATTTGTTGTGTTCGGTTATATTTGTATCTGTGTTATACGTGTTATATAGTTCTAATAAACTCTATAATAATTCCAACGGCATTTTAATATAAAGAAACAAAAGTAAAACTACAAGTTAGTACAATAGCCGACCTTATAATTGTTTACGCTCATTTACAATATTATAACAAGTAGGTACTAAATATCATTATGATTAATTATTCAATAACTTTAAGCACATTTTTATCAATAACTAACTCCGTGGGCTCACCGACCCAAAGTGAGTATTGATTGGCCTCCGAAACGAGAGCACGCCACTTTCCTCTGTTCTGCGCATTGTCTTGCCAGTTGTGGGCTTGTAGTGGCGGTCAGGTCAGCTTCCACTCTATGCTTCCAGCGATACTTGGGGCCACCAACCGGTCGCCGACCGATTGGTCGCCCCAAACACACACACACACAAACACACACGTCTGCCCGCTGTGGCTTTTAACATCGATTTTGGTCTCCAAAATACAGGCTTTTTTTTATTTTTTTTATTGCAGGAGTTCAGCAGACAGGCAGATGGCCCACTTGTTGGAAAGTTACCGTCGCCTATGGACATTTGCAACACCAAAGGTGCTACAAATGCGCTGCTGCTCTCTTAAGGGAGACTAGAACCTGGTCACTAATGCCGAAACACAACTCAAGGTTATTATGGCGACGTACTTTAGACCAGGGGTGGTAGCCATCCAGGCGGGCAAATGCCCTACCACCTGGCTGTGGGTTGTTTTGTCGCCTCTTACGACAGGCCACCCGGCCGCAGGAAATTGTATTCTTTCTCCGTTCCTGCACGGATAAAGGCTAGTTTGGGACTAGGCTTCGCCTAGTTTGGGACCAGTAGGTAATATAAGTAATATAAATGACTTTCTGACAATAAAGATTATTATTATTCTATGTATTTCTTTAAATTCACAAACATTTTACATTTAAAAAAATATATAATTATTATTATTAGTAGTATGATGTCACAATTTTTTTTACAGTTTTTCAATCATCAGAAGAAAATTACCCATCCATTAAATTTTAACCTAGCTGAATAAAAATGCAAAACAATTCAACAATTTTATTAATTCAACCATAATTTTTCACGATTTATTTTATCTTATGAATAATTACTATCTGACTGATGATTGAAAAATCGATCCTTAGGCGTGTTAAGGTAAAAGAGTCGCTTTCGCATTAGTAAAGAGGGTTTGACACGGGCTGAGTCATTGTACCGTGCCACTGCCACTTACTAAAGGGTTTCGAATATTTTAGTATAGAGCCTTGGTGGTTACAACTTTAATAGCTTAAAAAAACTTAACAGCTAATTTACAAGGTTCAATAAAATTGAATAATTTTGATTGAAAGGTGTAGAAATGAAAGGATAAAACGATCTTACTTACCTCACCATTGATAGAAATTTGTCATTACTTGTATGAAGTTTATGTCAAATTTAAAGCAGTAGTAAATACATGGAAAGTAAAGGATGATTTCCACCAAACAGAACGCATCGCATCGGATCGGAAAGGACATGAACCGATGCGGCGGTAGTCGATCGCATCCGTCATGATATCAACGCATACGATCAATCAATCATTTATTTGCATAAAAACATGGTGTATACATAGATGATATGTTGTTTATACTCGTATGACTTATTCACATGTTTTTGCATGTTTTGCAAATTGTACATACATACTTAAAACTACTTCATACATTATACAAGTGAATTAGAAAAAAAAATATAATCAACACAATACAATTTTTTACCTATAGAATATCTTCATTTTCAGAATAATTATTTATTTTATATTTTTATGGCTTTTATATATATATAGAAAAGACGCAAAAATATCAAAGGTTTTTTTAAATAATTTATCGAAGTTTTAATTTATTTCTGATATAAGGACGCGATGACAAAACTGGTGCCCAAAATCGTTTTATTTAATGATAATTAGTTTACTGAATATATTATTAAGGCGTGTGTTTGGTAATGTTTTATTTATATAGTCAATATTTATGACTGTTTGTAAAACTTACTGAAATAGAGACAAAGTATTATATAATAATATTTACTATCCAAGAGTACCAATCTACGTAACTCCACGTCTTCCTGGAATCGTTTATTGCCACTACAGAGCTCTTAAGTTAATTCCGAACAAGGAGTCTCGAATTATTTAGTACGTGGGTAATGAATTGCTTATCATTTATTATTTATTACGCAGTATCAAAGAGATCTTTTGAGACGCATTTATTTTTATACATAAACTGGTACTTACTTACGTCCAGAAGTTATCTAAGCGGATTATGTTTGTTCAAGAATTATCACATTTTTAAAGATATAAATTAAGACAATTTACTTATGGCAGTATTCCACAAATCTGAATAATAACAAATACTTTGCCATAGTCTCTGTATAATCTTACGGGAATCAGGCTTGATCATATGAATGTAAAATTTATTTCAAACAGGACGGGTGACTACTGACAGATGGCATCGATTTGGTGAGTCTAGAGATATGCTTTCATATCATGAATTGATATACAATTGAATCTATTGCATAAAAGTATTTATGGCTATGAACTCTGTTGAGGACACAGAGCACTCTCCTGATACAGATGTCACCAATGACTCTGTGCTAGTTATCATTCCATCTGTATTTCTTCTAGGTATGGTTTAATTGAAAATAACCTCAATAATAAGTCATAGAGTCTACATCGAGTTTTATTTGAAAGAAGCAACTGCCACCATTAAAATCCTTATTTTTTATTTCGCGTTTAATTTCGCGTTTGACTGTCATTGCGCCTGATGTCAACCGGAAATGTAGTCTAACTAAGGTGGAGCACGCTTACCTAGAAGATACCCGTTCACGCGAGACTTGAAGACACCTACATTGTATTCCTCAGGAAAAATCGACGATGGTAAGAGTTCCACTCTTCAGGAATATGTATGATAAAACTGGAAGCAACGCGTTTCGTCTGCTTTGTTGGTATTTCCACCATATATCGGTGGCTTGAGCGCGTACGTCTGCTTGTCCAGTGGTAAAATTGTGAGTGGGAATTAATTTATGCAATTCCATGGCACACTCGCCGAACTGCAGGAACGGAGAAAGAATACATATTCCTGTGGCCGGGCGGCCTGTCGTAAGAGGCGACAAAACAACCCACAGCCAGGTGGTAGGGCATTTGCCCGACTGGATGGCTACCACCCCTGGTCTAAAGTATGTTGCCATAACAACTTTGAGTTGTATTCTGGAATTGGTGACCAGGTTCCAGTCTCCCTTAAGAGAGCAGCAGCGCATTTGTAGCACCTTTGGTGTTGCAAATGTCCATGGGCGATGGCAACCGCTTTCCATCTAGTAGGTCGCCTGCCTGACTGCTGAACTCCTGCAATAAAAAAATAAAAAATGTATCGTATAGAATCCCGACAATCTAGCGACTTTGCGTCGATCATTGAGGCTTTGAAGCTTCACATCGAATAGTCGGTTATTGCCTATCAGCTTCCTATCTCTTATCTCTATTGACTCTATTGATTAATGATCAATAGATATATTGATCTCTATCTCTATTGGTAATAATATTGAAAAATAAAGAAAAAAAAACTCGAACTGAATTAATTCAAGATGGAGGCTGAATGTAGTCCTATTTTCTGCCACTTTACAGATAACTTGGTACACCAGTACCCATTCAATCAATTAAAATACAATTTTTGCATATTATCTCTTATCATTACTTTCAATTCAAACCTTAGTACGTAAATTTAAACATCAGGTAAATAATAAAATAATACGTGAAAAGTACTTAAATAAAAAGAAAAAAAAAACGAAATAGTAAGATGTATCAATTTATTTCTATATAATTAAAATTTGTATCAAATGCATGGGTCATGGTCATGTGTAAGTAGAGTTGGGTATGACATGATTTTAAAATGAGTTAGTAACATGACATTTTGTACTGAACCAGTACAATGCACCACTTCAAATGAGGCGAGGAGGTTTGTATGGTTTGAACCGATGATATGAAGCGATGAGACCGGTGAGACGGTGAGCGTCATTCCCTCATTTGTCCCGTACAAAACTTCTAGTTCGGAAATGTTCGTTAACAACTGTGATGTGATCGGCCTCGGTCACCTCATTTTTCTAAGAGTCGTACGTGTCCTGTTGTCCCTTTTTATCATGTGAATATCCGTAGAGGCGTTATTGTACTGTTGTCCTCGTCCCGTCCTTCGTCTTACATTTGAGTAGTAGGGTAAGAAATTTTTGAAGTAGAACAAAATTATTTTTTTGCCGTATGTGTACAAATCTATTTTGTACGGGAGATATTATTATGTACTGCCTCAGAGGTGTACTACTAATCACTAAGTGTAAGATATTGCTATAAGTTACGTTCTATGGGATGTGTTGTTCATATCATAGTAATTGAAGCAGACTTTATTTTTTTTAAATTTCAATATATTAACAAAGTGGTAGTCATCTAATTGTGTACTATCGTCCGTGGGTACTCGGTTGAAAGGAAATCCGTCAGTTCCGGGCGCCGGCCTTCGGTGTAACGTCTCAAGACACTAATTTCCGGTTCACGAGGCGTAATCTCCGCGTTTTGTTACTTCGTCAAGTATTTTTATGTCTTTTGATTAGATTATAAGATTTATTTAAATTTATATTATGCGCCATAATATATATAATATTTAAGAATCGAAAAAAAACCAAGAGAAATGTGTCGGGGAATTATTCCATCACAGTTATAAATAATTCAGTTTTTAATGTATACTGCTATTTCTGTTAAGGAAGATTTTTCAGTCATCAGAAAAAAGATATCAGTCGAATTAATTATCATCTGAGTGAATTCAAAAGTGAAACCATTCAACTGTTTCATTCATCCAAACGAAATTTATAATTTTTTTCCACTTTTATAATACACGCCGCTGAGAAGTGGAAATATTTCCTATGAATCGTCTGTTTTTTTCTGTAACATACTAATTAGGTTAGATTGTCTTCAAGTCGCAGGCGAAAAGGTCATGTCAGTCAAATGCAGACCGCTATTTAAAATCCGTCTAATATCAGCATTATACCACACCTAAATTAAATACCAAACAGATGATGTCACATAAATTAATACTACTAAGATGTCATTTCAGTGCCTAAATAGGCCTTTCACCTGAAGTTAACATCTAAATCTGATAAACTCAGTTAATACGTCACATATGAAATGTCATATTTTTTTGCTGTGGCATTGTACCATCCATTATTTTTTTGTCACTGTTAATAGTAAATATTTAGCTCAAATTTATGTAAACTAAATAATCATAAAATGAAAAATAATTTATAAGTATAAAATGGTGTTAAAAAACTGTTGATATTTTTTTATTAAAATTTATGTCGTGATTTAACAGTGGATGTAAAAAGTTGGCACATGAGTCGCATGTATTATGTATGGTTCCTAAAGTTTATAAACTTTAACAGTTGAGAAAATCGTTTCTCAGGGCCGCAAAGTACTGTTTCCATCCCTGTGATCAGGCAACTACAAGCGTACTTTTGTGGCGGCACTATGTGCACGGCACTAGTTGCGCGTCACATCACTAACCAAAAAAAAACAGTCTGTCATATTATGACACATAGATATAAAGCACTTCTTTCCCGGCAAAAACCACAGTAAATCATCGATATCAATAATTGTATTTTAATGTGCTCTTTTCTGACGCTCTGCCTATGGGATTAAAGCAGCAATTATCCATGTGTTCTGGATTTTCATTTATCCACCGTCGACCCGGAGGTGTCTAGAACCTCCACACTTTCAGAGTATAAGAAATGAAAAATGTAATCACCAAGTGTACAGTTTGTACATCCGGCTCGAAGGACCATTAAATATACAGTTTGTACATTTGCTCTTGCTTATAGTGGTGGATGCTGGGAGTTGTTGGTGGAGTGCTGGTGCTTTCTTGTTGCTTTCAGAGATTTATTCTCGTAGTAATTTGGCTTGGATGCTGATCCCTGGTTCCAACTCAATAGCAACTCGATCACAATATATTTTTGAACGTTACTTATAGTGACGTATATTAAAGTAGCGTAAAGTAGGTAGCAGCGTCGGTACGTTGAACCAAGAGTCCTCATAAAAGAAAATGCGAAGAATGTTTTGAAAAAGACACCTCAAGCGAGTTGATGTTCAAGGGCGTCTCGGTGACACGAAAATGTAGAAGATCACATTATGAATGCCAACCTTACGCCGTGAACCGGAAATTAGAGCCTGGGGGCCCCAGCGAATGGATTTCCGGTGGACGTCGCCTGGAAGTGGCCGGAGTGGGCTTTTATTTAACTTTTATTGTGTTGCTACTACTGAGCAATTGACTGTTGCCTTTCCCCGTTTCACTTGTTAAAGTAAATTGTTGGAAAGCATTTGTGTGAATTGCAGTTAATGTGCTTTGTGTTGCAACTGTTGTTTGAAGTCGATCCTATTTATCGGTATAATAATTCTCTTCATTTACTCGTTTTTTTTCTTCTTTATCAACTTGATTTTAATCAAACTATCTAGTTTATATCTCTCCCGCACATTCCACAACATTCAACCAGTTTATTACTGTTAAATTGGTCCACAGATATTTCCAAGTGTAAACATAATCGAAACTTCGTATATTAATCAATAAACGCATAAATAATAATAAGGGGGGGCTTTGTGGCGAAGCGTTAGGTGAGTGGCGACACCTCATACCTGACTCCGGGGGCCAAGACAAGGCCCCCGCCTCCGTGCTTGCCTTAACCAGCCGGCACGGAGTGGAGATCGCTAGAGCTAAGACTCAAGCTCCAGGGGTGGAAGTGATAAAAGGCATCACGTCAGAAGTAGCTTCGGTGAACCTGCAGCCCACCTCTCTACACCCCTTAGCCACTCACACCCATGTTGCCCCTGTCTTTTATGGCATTTTTTGGGGCCCATGCAGGGAGTGGCGAGTCACCGTCTGCCCATTTTTCCATATTCCCTGAACATTGGGACGGGCAGACGTCATAGTCCCCATATTCCCAGAGCCCTAGTACCACTAACAGTTCACCCCAATAGCCCGCTACTTTCTCTTCTCATTTCCCACAATAGTCCTACACTGGCCGGGGCTTGTCCTTGGGTGCATTATTATATGGTGTAGACAGGGATAATCGCCGGTCAGTGTCACGCCACATTTAGATTAAATTTGTCAAGGGGCCTCTACGTGTTGGCCTTCCCATGGCCCCACGCAAGCCCTCCAAAAGTCCGGGCCATTTTTATGGCCCGTGGTCTTGAAAGACATACAGATAATAATAAATAATATTAATCGGCAGAAAAACACACATATTGTAATATCTCCAAACTAAGCAGGTTACGCTTGTGTTTTTTTTTTATCACGTATAGGTTCGCGTTTGACCATTATCTCGCTCGATTTGAGCGGAGATATGGTCTAAGATCGAGCACGCTTACCTAGAAGGTACCTATTCACACGAGACTTGAAGACACCCAGGTTGTAGGTTTCGGGAAAAACAGACTCCGGCAGTGTGTTCCACTCCTTTGCGGTGCGTATAATGAAGGTGGATTCAAAGCGCTTAGTTCGAATAGGAGGTATGTCCACCATACAGCGGTGCCGCATGCCAGTGCGTCTGGTTGTCCGATGATGGAAGGGAGACGGTGGGATAAGATTGAAGAGCTCCGATGCACACTCTCCAAAATGTATCCGGTAGAAAACCGACAAGCTGGCAACCCTGCGTCGATGTTCAAGACTTTGTAATTTGTCTCTAAATAGCTGGTCGTTGCCTATCAGCTTCCTGGCTCTCCGCTCAATCGATTGTGTTGTGGGTAATATACAACGAATTACTCTGGGGTAGATTCCCGGACACTAAGACAGTAAATAACGGAGAAAATTCGTTTCCGAAATTTACCATACCAGGAATTGCGTTGCAGTGAGGTAGAGATAATACACTTTATATAAAATTAATGAATCTCTCTGGAATAAAATATGAAAATATCATTTACCCTGTCCGATAGATGGCGCTACAATCGACAATTCTACTAATAAGTTACTTGCTTTAAATTGGAACAAAGGGAAGGATAGAATAAAATTAGCTTAATAATCTTATTTATATATAATATTATAATTTATGCCAAAAGTAAAAATTATTCACATAAAACTTTTTATTTATTTATAATGTATAGGTTCGCGTTTGACCGACATTGCGCCTGATGTCAGGCGGAAATGCAGTCTAAGACGGAGCACGCTTACCTAGAAGATACCTGTTCACGCGAGACTTAAAGACACCTAGATTGTATTTTTCGGGAAAAACAGACGACGGTAAAGAGTTCCATTCTTCAGCGGTGCGTATGATGAATGTGGAAGCATAGCGTTTCGTCCGCTTCGTCGGTATTTCCACCATATATCGGTGGCGTAAGTGCGTACGACTGCTTGTCCGGTGATAGAATGGTAAGGGAGGAACCAGCTCGTGCAGTTCCGAGGCACACTCCCCGAAATGTATCCTATAGAATACCGACAAACTAGCGACTTTACGTCGATGACTTAGGCTCTCAAGCCTGTCGTCGAATAGTCGGTTGTTGCCTATCAGTTTCCTAGCTCTTTTCTCTATCGTCTCGAGTGTCTCTAACTGGTATTTAGCTGAGCCATCCCAAAGATGAGAGCAGTACTCCATGCAAGACCGTACTTGTGCTTGATACAGATTTAGCAACTGAAGTGGTGTGAAGTACTGCCTCACCCTTCATTCATTCAAAGTGTGCGTGATTCACCAAATATGAAACTTTTGGTTTGATTTGTGCTCTAAAGATATCGTCAGCGCGATGTTTTTATTCAATGATATTGCACGCGATCTTAAGTGAACTTAAGTGGACTAAATGGAAACTAATTATAACTTTGATGTTCCTGGACCACTTGATGGCGCTAGTTTCCGTACATTTTTGTATTTTCGATTATGTATGGGAGACCCGCTGAGATGGAACTAAGCCGGCAAAAACTCAAGACCGCTCAACCACAGAGCCCATCAATATACATATATCGAAACATGAGAAACTTCTATTCAATCTTCCGGTCTCTTGCCACCGCCGGGGCACCAGCTATCCTTGAACCAAATGGGCTGTGCCGCGACGATGGTAAGAGACCAGACGGGATGTCGTTGGTGCCATGGAAGATGGGACGCCCTCTAGTATAGGACGCAACTTGTGTTGATACTTTGGCGGCGTCCCATCTTCCAGACACAGCCGTGACAGCCGGGGCTGCTGCTGCACACCAGGAGGCCCTGAAATGTCGCAAATATGTATCCATTGGTAGTGGGTACGTATTTGTGGCTTTCGGGGTCGAGACCCTGGGGCCGTGGGGGCCTGGAGCTCATCACCTCTATCGAGACCTCTCAACACGTCTTATTGAGGACGACTTCTGCCGACGGAACATTTAGGCCTACGGTGTCACGTGTTGAATAATTAAAAAATGTCAACGGAAAGATTACCACACAACATTGGAATTAAAGCAAAATTTTCCAATATGCCACACTACGGTTCGGATTCTGCCATACATTCAAGCTCAGTTTCTACCGAAAAGGAGGATAATTATATCTCTAACAATCCCAAGCGTATTAAGCGAAATCCTAAACCCCTTATGGAGTCTTCTGCATTGAACATAAACGAAATAAAATCAATGTTTTCTGAATTGGCAGAACAACATGCACAAAAATTTGAGAATTTATCTAGTGCCATAAATACTATAATTCTCCAGAACCAGGAACTGCAAAAATCGGTAGAAAAAATGACTAACCAACATGAAGAAATATTTGCAACAATAAATACCTTAAAAAATCAGAATTCTGAGTACCACAAGCGAGTCACATTTCTAGAAAACAGTGTCGCATTCTTGGAAAAACAATTACGTAGCACTACGATCGAAATCCGGAATTTACCGATCCAAGAGAACGAAGACAAGTTACGTATGATTGCCATAGTGAGGGATATTAGTCTGGAACTTGGGATGGACAAATGTGTACAAGAAGTAGATATTAAGGATGTGTACCGCTCTAAAAATGAATCATTGGTTGTCAACTTTGGAAACAACATAAAAAAGGAAACTTTTATGACTGCATTCCGAAAACAAAACAAATTGAAGAGGGATAATAAACAGGCTCCAATTAACACATCTGACATTAAATTACCCGGTTCTCCTAAGGTGATATATATTTCAGAATATCTTACCCAGCAAGCCAGACGCGTTTTTTATTTAGCCAGAGAGAACGTAAAAGACAAAAAATTGGTGGCAGCGTGGACATCATTTGGGAAAGTCTACATTAAAAAAGAGAATGATTCAGCTCCTATGCGCATTGAAAACGAAGAGGAGATGAATAAAATTATTTTTTGACTAGTTATATATTTATGCCTACGTTGTGCACCTCTGTTGTTTAAAAACGTAGTCTTTATTAATTTACATGTATCTTATAGGTGCCTATTTAACTTGTTAATTATCTGTAAACATTTCTTTAATCTTATATTATTATTTTTTTACCTACATAGATCACCACATACACAAGCAAATAACACTAACTCTTTTACACTAAGTCGACAAACACTCGTATACACAATGCTTACACAATTCCTTATTTACGCATGTAAACTCTTCTTAAATATGTACATATACGTACCTATAAATGTAACTTCAAATAAACTTGATTTTAAATTTCAATACTTCTACCTTGTCACATATTTGAATAAAAGTCATAAGAAAGTAATCAAAGTCCAAATCAATAAAAACAAATATATATTTTTTTTCTATATATATACATATACTCATTTATCTAAAAAGTCACAAAATGATTGATATAGAAACAATTAATATTGGTTTGGATTCTCTTTCAATAGCGACGCCTATCTTGTGTGACATAGAAAATGTAAACAATTTTTCATTTGGCGACTTAACTTTTACACTAATTTCTCAAAATATTAGAAGTATAGCTTGCAATCTTGATAGTTTTTATACTCTAATGATAAGAGCTAAACTCGATTGGCAAGTCATAGTGCTTACCGAATGTTGGCTCTCTTCTGCCAAATTCATCCCTGAAATTAAAGGTTATAATCACATTAATACTACTTCTCATCTAACCCAAAATGAAGGTGTTGTAATATATTACAAAGACGATCTCAATATTACTTACGAGGAACCACAAATTGATGGAGCTAATTGTCTTGCCTTAAAATTAAACTCGATGACCTGCGTAATTGGGATATACCGTCCCCCAGCACTAATCAATACTAACAATTTTGTTAATTCCTTAGATGTGTTCCTTAAAAAGATGTCTAATTTCAAACACATTATTCTATGTGGGGATATAAATATAGATATCTCAAAAGATACTCCTGACAAGCGCTCTCACGACTACCTTAATGTTCTAGCGAGTCATTGCCTACTTCCTGGCCACCTCTCTGTTACACATGGGAAAACTTGTCTTGATCATATGATTCTAAAAACTAATCTTGATGCAAATTGCCTTATCATTGACTCGTCGATCACAGATCATCTTGCTGTTGCAATATTCCTAAACTTTAACGCAGATTTACATCAGCGTTCTAACAAAGTTGTAAAAAGAATCAACTATAGTGGTCTAGACACTACTATTGACAAAATTGATATTGATTCTATATTATGCTGCGATGATGTAAATACAGCAACCGATTTACTGGTAAATAAGCTTACGTTAGCGATAAAATCTAATACAGCTTTCATTAAAACTTCAAATAGAAAGCGAACTTTTAAACCCTGGATTAACAGTGGCCTTTTAAAATGCATGAGAAACCGAGATAATTTACACAAAAAACTTAAAAATGACCCTAATAATGATGTGCTAAAATGTACTTATAAGAGATATAGAAACTTTTGCAATAATTTAATTAAAAAGGCTAAAAGACAATATGATAAAGAAGAAATAGAAAAAAATAAGAATATCAAAAAACAATTATGGAATATTATAACTAACATCAGAGGTAATAAAAAAGATATTGACTACTCATCCAACTTAATTTCGCAAGCAACGCCTTTTTCTGACATAAATTATGTAAATAACTTTTTTGCGGATGTAGGTAAAAATCTAGCAAATCTAATTCCGCTCTCCAATAATGAAACTGGAAATAACATCTCCAGCCATATGTTCTCCCCTTCCAAGTCATTAGTTCTCCTGCCTACTGATGATAATGAAGTGAAGCAGCTTATTTTAGGATTAAAAGAAAAGTGTGCTGTAGGTTTAGACCAAATTTCTGGTATGTTAATTAAAAGATATGTCGATATACTAGCTACTCCAATAACGTATATATGTAACCTAGCATTTTCTACAGGGGAATTTCCAAGGGCATTTAAAACGGCTCTTATTAAACCAATTTATAAAGGAGGGGATAGAAACTGTGTCAATAATTTTAGACCTATTTCGATTTTACCTACACTATCTAAGATACTGGAGCGTTTGATTAACAAACGCCTAACGAAATTCTTAGAAAATAATAATTTACTATCCACAAACCAATACGGCTTTCGTTCTGGGAGATCAACTAGTGATGCTGTTCTAGAACTAATTAGTAACATAGTGACTAGTATTGATGATAAGAAAAAATGTCTCACAGTTTTCTTAGACCTTGCTAAGGCTTTTGACACAGTCTCTATCTCACACCTAATATCTAAGTTAGATAGAATTGGCGTTAGGGGATTGCCTTTAAAATTATTGACTAGCTATTTGAGTGATAGGACTCAGCGCGTAAAAATTGATAAATGGACAAGTGATGAGCGTGTACTCACTTTTGGCGTCCCTCAGGGCAGTATTCTTGGCCCAACGCTGTTTCTCATCTATATCAATGATCTGTGCGACATGTCAATAGTAAATGGCAAAATCTTCACTTTTGCGGACGACACCGCTATCTTTTTCATGGGCAATAACTGGTGTGACTTGTTTGTAGATGTTCAAACTGGTTTAAGCAAGGTCTGTAATTGGCTCAGATCTAATTTACTAACACTTAATGTCAGTAAGACAAAATACCTACCCTTTTCTCCTAAATCTAATCTCCTCCCTCCACCTACTCTGACTATTGTTGCACACTCCTGTATAAACTCAACCTCAAATTGTAACTGCCCATCCCTACAAAGAACTGAGACAATTAAATATCTTGGCATCATATTAGATTCGACTCTTAATTTTAAACCTCAGATTGACTCGCTAGTTCCTCGTTTACGTAAGCTAATCTACATTTTCAAGTCCCTTAAATTCGTTGCTGACAAGAACGTAATAAAAATGGTTTATTATGCACTTTGTCAAAGCATCATTGAATATTGTCTTGTTTGTTGGGGGGGTGCCGGGAAAACTCACCTGATCGAAGTGGAGAGAGCTCAAAGAGCAATTTTGAAAGTTAGTCTAGGCCTTCCATACCGTTTCCCTACCAATGAACTTTACGAAAAATGGGATATATTAACAGTCAGACAGATCTTTATATTACTTACATTACTCAAGAAACATTCACAGTTGCAGTATGATCCACAGTTACTAAGCGACAAACGCAGGAAAAGTGCTGTTTGTAACCTAAGAACTTACCAGACGAGCCTAGCGCAAAGATTTTTCCCCTTTCTTGGACCATACCTATATAATAAAGTAAATAATATTTTACAAATTTACCCGCTAGAAAAATATGCCTGTAAAGAAAAAATCACCAAATGGCTTAAAACCTTAAGTTATGATGAGACAGAAGGTCAGCTTCATCCACTTATGTAAAATACTATAATTACTAATATGTTGTCCATTAGAATTTAAACATACTTTAATATCTATATACACCCCCACCCACACACACCCGAACACACCCTCACCCATCCACGCCTACACGCCAACACACACGCACAGGTGCGCACGCACGCACTCACTCACTCACGCACGCACGCACGCCCACACGCGCGCTCACACACACACACACACACTCACATGTTCATACATTCGTTTTCTTTTCTAACAGCTTATTTCTGTCTTAATTGTGTAATTTTAAATTTAAGTTATTCTTAAGAATCTCTTATTTAAGCCATGGAGTGGAGCATTGGTGACCTGTCATACAGATTTCTTAGAAATCTATTTCAGGCACCAGTCTCACACACCAGGTTTCTTTCTGAATCTGTTGTGTGGAGAAATAAATAAAGTTTTATTGAGGTCTCGCGTGACCAAAAGGCTGGCTTGTATCTAGGGCAACGGATCAGCGTTGCCATCCAACGCGGAAATGCGGCCAGCATTTTGGGCACGATCCCCGCCGACAGCGATTTAGAGTCAATTTTTTATTTATAGATTTAATTATATTATTCTTGTACTAAAATAGATTTGATTGTAGTATTTTAAAATGTAAAACTTATAATCTTCTCATAGTCACACATTCATATATATTACCAAGATGACATTTAAAGAATAGGCCCAACCTAACCCAGTGGCCTAAAAGTCCCCTTACAGTCCGTAAGTCCGTTCCGTTCATCCGTTCCTCACTATTTCAAAGTCCTTATATCATCTCCAAATTATACATAAACATCAAATCACACAAGGATATCCATAAACAACCATTAAAGATAACTCACTTACTCAATTTACTGAAGCGTAGCGCCTGGCGAATGGTAGAACAACAACTGCCTCGCCTCACGCAACTCCTAAATACTATAAATTTCTCGAATCTACCGTCAATTAAATGTTTGCAATCTAAAATATCCAGCAACTATAATACCTGTTACAAATGCCACCAAAACGTCTAGTACATACAACAGTATCGTATTCACTAATTAACCTTGTTATCCACTGCAACAGATCAATGAACATCTGTCTTAAGAATAGGTATTGTTTCTTGATGCCTAACAAAATCTATTAAATTATTACGAGCAATATCTACAACTTTAGCTTCACAATATCTCCAATAAACATATTGTTACGAGTTGCGAGACTTGAATTAAAATGCCGTTTGAATTATTATAGAGTTTATTAGAACTATACAAACACATATAACACAGGTACAAATATAACTGAACACAACAAATCCAAACGTAATGTAGAAGGTAGTAATTCAATAAAAAGCGCAAGTATTTCACTATTAGATTTCCGATTGTAGTACACACGTCTCGCTTTGATCGTGGTTCTCGCTCGAGTGCCCCTCCCTCAATCAGCTCATCGTTTTATACTGCACAAATGCAATGTGCCCGTATCCTAGTTGACTTAACCCTCCACACCTGGCTAATGACTCGGCCGCAAACGGCTATAAAAGAGTACAATAAAACAATGGGCTGTTTTCTAGAAACGTATGCTAATCAATAAGTAAACAAAAGAAGATGATCATAAAAAAAATATCGTTCCAATGTTATTATTAGTGTTGTTATTAGTTCAAATGCCGACGGGTGATAAATGTGCTTCTATAAATCTGTACGTGGAAATTGTCTTTGTTCGCGCCTAGGTTGTAACAATATATTAGCTGTCATAAATTTAGGTTTAGACAAATTCAAAGGTAGAAAAGACACCGCCATAAAAAGTCGTCCACGACACCGTCCAAATCGCCTGGAATAGAACCCGGAGCAATAACTCGCGCACATTTCAAATTTAACATGTAAAAGCCAATAAACATGTCGTAAAACTGATTCTGCGAGGCAGTATGTGTATAAACACATTTGGAGGCAATAAAAGCGAATCGAGGGTAGGTAGCGGAATCGGGATGGTACCGACTACGTATGAATAATATATTGAGAGCCGCGTCTTACTTTGCATATTCCGCTTGTACTATTTTGAGGGTACGTGCGAATTTACTATTAAAATACTTCAGCTTTATCTAACACTAGTACTTGTATAACACTGTTACGAGTGTGAGACTCGAATTAAAATGCCGTTGGAATTATTATAGAGTGTGTAGAACTATACAAACACGATTAACACAGGTACAAATATAACTGAACACAACAAATCCAAACGTTATGCAGAAGGACGTAATTCAGTAAAACGCGCAAAGTCCGTCACTATTAGATTCCCGAATGTACACACGTCACGCTCGTATCGTAGTCGAAGCTCAACTGAGTCTTCTATTCATCATGCCGTCGTTTTATACTCCACAAATGCAAATGTACCCGCCCGGCAACGTTGCCATAGTTTCCTAGAGTTAGCTTGTAGCACCTGGCTAATGATGCTTTTGAGCGAGTACAATAAGACAATAGGCTGTTCTCCACTAGAAACGTATACCAATAAATAAGTGAACAAAAGAAGACGATCATAAAAGGATTACAATTGGTTCAAATGCCGAAAGGTAATAAAATGTGCTTCTTCAGATCTGTACGTGGAATTTGTCTTTGTCAGGGCCTAAGTTGTAACACTTATGATATATCCTATTTTGTATAGTATATAAACATATGCTATTGTTTATTTTACTTGTTTTTCACTTATTCTCGGGATTTTCCATATAATATTTTCTTAAGTTTTCGTGACTTGTGTACATAATAAAAATACGTTTTAACGGTTTTAAGCGCGGTAATTTATTTGATTTTGGTTATTCCGATGTTTCGACCGCTTTTGGTTTTGGTTATCATGGCTAACGTGATCACGGCACGCACAAGCAAAATCAAATAAATTACCCCGCTTAAAACCGTTAAAACGTAGTTTTATTATGTTTCATATAATTTATTGTCTTCACCGCCACTTTTGTCTTAATATTTTCCTTAGTTTAGGAGGTCGCCTGGAAGAGATCGCTTTAAGCCTCAGCGATAAAGCCATCCTTTGTTCAACACTAACTGTATCTAGTTCTAAGTTACTCTATCGACTATGTTTTATAGTCAGACTATCGAAAGACAAATTGCGACAATGATTTCCATTAGATCTTCTTTTTTCTTGCTAGATTTTCTTTTTATTCAGTTGAATTAATTTCTTCTCCCTTGAACATCTATTCCGTTGTTCGTTGGCGTGTGTATAAGGGGAGGCTGGGGAGGTTGGTGAAAAGATAAATATGGCAATATGAAACCCGTTGGACGCAAATACAAGGTAATGAAACCTGCAGCATGTGTTACACGCGCCGTAATGCGATTTAGAATGGAAACCAAAAATATCATGTTTACCTTAGAAGTGTTATTGTAAGAACAATGTTTTGTTTCAAGATTACATTTATTATCACATAGAGGTAAGCAGTAATGTTCTTGCGTTCAAAATTTAGTCCTTACAAATAATAGCAGCTTTTTTCAAATAATTAGCAGACAAACTTATACACTAGCATTTGCCCGCAACTTTGTTTACGTTGGACTGGTAACGAATATTACAGTTATTTTCAGCAGGGTAATGGATTTTTCAGTATGAAAACACGTGAATCCCGGAAAGTCCTCTAAAAATTCAGGATAAGTGATCTTACTAAAGGCATACACAACTACAATTATTTTTACTAAAGATTTTATCGATCAGTGAAAATTTCGCATCAGAATCAATTTTTTTTCGATCTAGAACACTTTAAACATCACTCAAGGAAATTCCCGTAAGATTCTCGAAATATAAAGTAACGCAAATTTTAAGTCTGTATATTTACTGTCCTTCAGCGAAAACCGCATTGAAACTAATGACCCAGTAGTTTTGAAGTGAATCCCGAACAAACAAACACTGAACAATTAAAGAAACGAGACTTCATTTTACATTTTCATAATATTAAAGACATTGTCACCAAGTTAAGCAAGTTGCTTGTGTTAAGGGTAATATACAAAGGAGCACTCTGAGGCAGTCCAGGTACCGTGGTGAATAAAGAAAAGTTTGTTTATATACCGCGCAAATCCAGGAATCGAATCTGGGACCTCTGTGTTCCAGTGCATTAGGCCGGGAAGTTATTTTTTTTTTATTGCAGGTGTTCAGCAGACACTTGATGGAAAGCGTTTACCGTCGCCTATGGACATTTGGCACACTGTGGTTGGTGCTACAAATGCGCTGCTACTTTCTTAAGGGAGACTGGAACTTGGTCACTAATGCCGGAACACAACTCAAGGTTGTTATGGCGACATTCTTTAGACCAGGGATGGTAGCCATCCAGTCCAGTATTTTGTTAATAATTTTCAACTAACGTAGGTTCGAATTCTGGTCGGGAATATGTACCGCTTAGGTTGTTTCACTGTGCAAATTGTTACAATTACCACGTACTGACATTGACTGCACACGTGGTAATGAAATATCGAAATGTGTGTGTAGTGTTTGCTCCTGAACACTAATATAAATGTCACCGGCTCGTCTACGCATTACCACCCGTACAGCTGTATCAGTGGTTGGTTATTGACTGAGGACTGACTGAGCCTCCCTACTCAATTGATATCCCCTCCCACTGTGCCTCAATGACGTAATGCATCCGAGACAGATACTTGTATATTATTGTAATATACCTACACTACAGTGTGAAACCCACTAAACCATTCATCCTGTAAAACATTATCTTTTACTATCTGTTACATGCTACATTTTTGCACATAAAGATTTGAATTACTTAAACGTGGTGGGTATATAATTTATTCAAAAAAAGCTGGCCCGAACCTAGCAATAGGATGGTTAACTTTTGATATTCTATAATAATGAAATAAAATACCGCGCTTGAAACCGTTAGGACATAGTTATATTATGTGCATTAGTCGCAAAAACTTAGCTTAACTGATATTATTAATACTATAGAGTTCTTTTTGTTTAAGATTTAATTTAAAATTTTCATTACGAACAAACATAAATCTGAAGTATCTTGTTAAGTGCCGACTAAGTAAAGCGCTGTAAAAACTTTATAGGTTATATTCCTGAGGAATTGTTAAAAATAAGCTATTTTCTCGTCTTCATTGGGTCGTACCTTTTCTTTGTTATTCATTACTGCCATTTAAAATGGAAGAAGAGTAAGGAATAACAATCGTTCCGCAATCACAGTTGGCGCCACCAGTCCTTTCTTGTTTTTATACAAAACTAGAGTAACTAGATCCAACTTGAAGGATAGGATAGTTTTAATCTTGATTCCGGCAGATGGGGCTGCAGTCGGGTTCTAAATTTTATTTCTTCAGGGCAGGACAACGTCTGCCGGGACAGCTATTATTATATACAATTATTAGAGCTAGGCATGTCTGCTGAAGAGTTTCTTGCGCCGCCTCTCTTCAAGCCACAACATGTGCCTAATTCGCTGTAAAAATTGTTAAAAAGATAAATAAAATGTATCCTCAATATAATAACAAAATAAAAGTGTAAATAAAAGTAAAGTGTAAGTAAAAATAAGTTCCACTGGAGAACACTCTTTGAATGTCATACATGTAGGTTAAAATTTAATTTTACTTCCTAGTCTATGTACAACGCTTCGCAACGTGTTATTGCTGTTAAGGAGAAGAAGCGGCAAGAAACTTCCCAGCAACATGTCTAGCTAAAAATTGTTTTTCTTTATATTTCTCTTATTCTATTTATATCTCATGTTCTTTTTTTATAAGTTATATACATATATACAGAAGTATGTTACAGAATGACTTTTGAAGATTTAATGGAGTTGTAGCAAACAGTGCATATTCAATAAGACATAGACACAATAAAAGTAAAGAAAAATATTACTATACTTATAATAAATACATAACGTACTACATTTTTTAATTTTTTTTTGCTGCAACATATCTCCATATATTCTTTACAAGCTTGGCAAGATAAAAACGTTATACAAAATATATATATTAGGTTGGAGCGAGCTGCTATGTAAATGAAGTTTTGTCATTTAAGTATTCTTCAATAGTGCAGTATCCATTTTTTAGCAAGATACATTTTAATTTAGTTTATTGTGGATTATAATAGATTAATTTAGATAACAGAAAAGTCTTATACAGCGGACATTAGCAAATTGTCTTTTCACATCATGATTACTAGATAATTTCATCTTTTTTTATTATTCCTCCCTCTGAACGAACAGGATAGTCCGGGATTTGTGCTTTTTTAGGGGTTTGTATATATAATAAAACTACGTTTTAACTGTTTTAAGCGCGGTAATTTATTTGATTTTTATTATCCTGACGTTTCGGCCACTTTTCAGTGCCCTTGATCACGGATAACAAAGGTATCAACGTTTCAATGAGCATTGTTAAAGTTTTATTTAGCTTTACATAAACTTTGTCATCTTATATATTGCTTTAATTTTGTTTATGGTTTTTATTTGTTGTATATTTGTTTTCACCTGCCCCTCCTTAATATGATATAATGATAATTATGATTTTCTTTTCTTTCTGATTTTTTCTTTCTTTGGGATAATAAGGGAGGGGGTAATTTTTACTTTATTTTCTTATCAAAAATCTTACATTTTTCCTTACTGCTAATACATAATGAATTAGACACACATATTACTTATCGCCCAAGTTCACCTAATGGTGCTAGACGACCGCCGAATTGAAGTTTACTATATAATTTAGATATACTTTACATAAATATATACAATAATAGTAAGTAATACAATACAATTATAGTAAGTAGTCATCGGCAAAAACACTAAGTACGTTAATTTTCAATTTTTCACTATAGTGATTTTCAGTCAGTCAGTGATTTTCAACTGCTGAAGCGCGCCCTGTAAGTTGGTAGTGTAAAAAAATCCGAACGGCAGCCAAGTTCGGTACAATCCGCGTCTAACGAGCTTTCTAGCTAATTAACTATTTGTTTCCAACTCAAAGAGTAGTTTCCTCTCGTTCCACGTTTCGTGGTTAAGTAATGCGCTTATGTGATTATTTTGTACTAGTGTGCATTTGGTTTCATAAAAACGAACATAAAAAAAAGAAAAAATGTATTCTTTCTCCTCCCAATCGTTTCGATAGTTTCGTGGTTGATTGGGTTAAATCTTTTGCCGCCCTAGCTCATTGAAACCCAAAGAATCCATATTGGATTCTCAGAATGGTAATTTTCGTGAACGACCTTTTTTTGTTTGCATGGTCTGAGTTTCTGAGATCAGACACCCCATACACAAAGTGGTCCGTTATATATTATCCATAACACAACTGTAACTTGCTTAGCTTCCAGATATACAATTCGTATGTTAGTCTGCCTATTATTATAATGTTATTATTATTACTTAGGATTGGTATATTATGTGCTTCTTTATCGCACTTTTCTAGTCTAGCATATATTCTCTATGACATCATAAATCATCATCCTTCAGGCAATAAAATACATTTCTTATTGGTCTACCTTTGACATGTCATCTATAAACTTGTATAAACATATATTATCTGAGTCATTTTAATGTACAGTGTCTTTAATTTAGACTTACTGGCTGGCTTAATCGAGTCTGAGTGCAGTAGACATAAAATGTTTAATGTCTTTAAAGCCTGACGTTATAGTAGTTAGTAGTATAAGTTAACGTATGAAACTGGTGAGATACGTCCTTAAAATCATTGAGAAAGAAATTTTTTAGAACCATTCTGTTTCCTACCAGAACTAGATTGCCTGTCTCACGCTCTGTCCACCTGCAGACGGCGAGCGAATCAGTCTACCGGGCCCTTTGTGAGGGTTATACCAAAACGGAAAAAATTAGACCATATGACTGGAAAGTGAGGTGTGTAAGAATAAGCTTGAATGGCGCTCTGTTGTTCGTGTCTACCCCGCAAGGGACCTGGCGTGAAGTTATGTATGTATGTATGTATGACTGGAAAGTGGTGTAACAAAAGCGTGGCCTGCATGTGTGGAGACTCTCTAATATCCACTAAACCTTCCTGCATCTCATGTGCCTGCGCTTGTGGTAGGAAGAGCAGAGACTTAGAACGTAGTTACGTCCATGCAGGAAGCAGAGCAAACTCACTTCATCAACAGAGGTTAGTTTCACTGCATCCCCAGATGCATGTGGACCCCTGTAGCGGAACCACGAGGGAACCTGTGCGTCGATGCGGACTTCCCTTCCTCTCTCGTTCTGCGGCCTCCTTGTGAGACACTGCTACCCCACAGAAGCGAGCAAAACACTCTATGACAAGCCAATGTTCGGAGTGATTCACGTATAAACCTGGCAACAATAGCATACAGACTACTCAACAGTTATACACGTTCAACGACCTTCATACATTGACCACACGACATTCACTGGTTCACAACGCTATGACCCTTAAGAAGCTGTCTGTCCAAATAATGATAAAAAGTCACATGCAACTTAACTAATCCAAAAGTAAATCAGGCTTAAGAGCATCTCCAAAACATCCCTATAAACATTTTTTCCGGAAGTAAAACATGTATTTATCTCAGCGAAAAAATTGTATTGAAGGGGAGAAATGGGCAGCGTTGTCAATAGGCCTTCGGGGAGTTTGCCTTTTATACATTTTATTTTGATGTGCAAAAGTTCCGACCCACGTCAATGTATCGCGGGTCGTAATATTTCGCGGGCGCCTTTTAATAACATGCCCCTGGTTTTGATCTTGTACGCATACCTTTTTGCGGCATATGGAAGGTAGGGATAGATCTTAGGTATATATTGGAAGATTTGTGGAGAATTGACAACAGTCCATTATGAGTACATTCCTATTAAAATTATAAATTACACTTTCTCTCAAAGATTACTAAACAGCTTCTAACGAAACTTTACATTAATATATGTAGTTTATTTCGCTAAATATTGTACAGGCTATAAATTATAAACTATAATGGTTAAATGGTAAATTACGCAAAATAATAATGTGTGTAAGGTTTATATAAGTGTAACGGGCAGTAAATATAGGTGGGATGTGGGCCAAATCGACTAATGGTCGGTTCCTATATCTTACTGACCGGTAATTCATATATCTTATGTCAAAATTAACCGATGGTAAGACAAGTAAATGCATAGTATGTCTGTAGTATGTATGATATAGAAATCGACCACAACACACGTCGTTGCCGAGTACTTATCCTGAAAGCGAGAAACGCATGAAAGCAGACGTCGTTAATTGTTATTTGAATACTGAAAATTGTAATAATAAACGTGGACGAAATATTGGACGAACGTTAGTTATATATAAATTACTTTAATTGTCTTGGCGTTTAAGTGGCTTAATGTACCACATTAAAACATCAAAGTAACAGAATTATATTTATAAAGCAATTCGTTTGTACTGATCTTTTTTTTTATATAGAAAATGGTTACTGTTGCCAATGGACGTTTTCAAAATCAGATATGTTAGCAACACGCTACCGGTCTCGAAGAAATTTTATGACATCCTTTTAAAAAACCCCATTTCGGAGCGCTGCGGGGAAACATCAGCTGGGATATCAATCCTAAACCTCATGATGCGCTCAAAATCGCGAAAATAATACTCGTAACGGGTCAACATACAACGCTGGTACAATTGTATATATTTACTTAGCGTTAATTTACATAGATTATAAAAATGTGAATAATTCTTAGTAGCTGTAAGAAATTGTAAAATATGTAGTGAGTAACAGATGTAAACAGATAGATATAGTTCGACAGTATAAGAAAATAGTAATAGACATACATGTAAACAAAACTGTATTACAACACCCAAAAATAGTGAAAAAAAACAAATAGAAATTAATAATGTAAGTAAGAAAACATGTATAGCATATAATATGTTATCTCCCTTTATATCCATCCGTGCGGGAACGGCGAAAGGCGACTGTCGTTATTACGACAGTAGCCTTTCGCCGTTATTGGTTGGTTGTTTTGTCCCCTATTGGGGACAAAACAACCAATAACCAGGTGGTACGGTATTTGCCCAGCTGGATGGCTACCACCCCTGGTCTAGAGAATGCCGCCATAACAACCTTGAGTTGTATTCTGGCAATAGTGACCAGGTCCTAAACTCCCTTAAGAGAGCTGCAGCGCATTTGTTTAGTGTTACAAATGTCGATAGGCGATGGTAAACGCTTTTCCATCAGGTGAAACGTCTGCTTGTCAGCTGAACTCATGCAATAAAAAAAATGTATTGCGAAATTAAAAGCATTGCAGTGCGTGCGAGCTGATCGGGTGTTTTATTCATGACGGCGTTACGCACGCCCGCCTATGAATCGGAACCGACGACGCGGCGTACCAAGCCGTGCTCTTTTATAGCCCCTATGTAAATATCGTGGGTAAATATTGGGATTGTGCCCTCATATTTTGAATATTATGATAGACATTAGATGTATTTATAAATATGCCCCTGTCTCCCCCGTAAACAGGTATTGGAATATGATTTTAACAGATTTTTTATATGTTTACTTGTAGGTAAACTGACGGGTCCACTTGATGGAGGAAAGTGGCTAACGTTGCAGGGAGCCGATGCGATGCCTACCACATTAAGAATATATAGAAATATCTGTTTACGCCCTTTTCGAAGAATATTTTTTTTGAATCTCCTTCCACCGGACGATCAAGGTTATCCAGCTTTCTGTATCATTAGGGTTTTTATATTTAATTTTCTATTTATTTTTTTGTTTTCTTTTTTTTACTTTTTATTATACTTACTTACTTACTTACTCCGTTGGCTCAGCGAGCCATGGTTGTTATGGCGACATACTTTAGACCTAGCTGTGGTAGTTATGTATTTTCATACTTAGAATCCCTTGCCCTGCTGGAAATAAATATCATTACGTTTTAAATATTGACGAAATAACTGTAATTTTTATTACCCGTCTAACGTGAATGAAGTCACGGGCAAATACTAGTACAAACATAGAATAATAAGTAAGAGAAACAAAGAAATCTTCCCAACTGCGAGGGAAGCGGTGCCTCATTTCTTATCGGTTTTTTCGAAACAAGAGCAACTTTTCCAGTTTCTCGTCGTGATTTTTTTATTTATTTACGAGTTATGAATAAACAATTCAGTGGGATGCCTTGTCGGTGAAACCGCGGAAGTGCAATCCATCTTATTAAATTTCAAAGTTTCCAAAGCTTTACTGTCGTTTGTAATATAAATTCTTAAAGTATTAAATTACTTTATAAACAAAAATTATTACACACCAGACTTTGCTCGCGGCTTCGCTTGCGACCTCCATCAAGAGCCAAATTTGCCATCAAACGTAACGTTTATTATATATCAAAACCAATAGAATTATACTGTTACAACCTAGCTCCCGACAAAGACAAATTCCACGTACAAATCTGTAGAAGAACATTTTGTTACCTTTCGGCATTTGAACTAATTGTAACCCTTTTATGATCGTCTTGTTTACTTATTTATTGGCATACGTTTCTAATTATTGTGGAGAAAATAGCTTATTGTCCTATTGTACTCGCTCATTAGCAGCATCATTAGCCAGGTGTTGCTGATTCTTTTGCATTTGTGAAGTATAAAACGACGGCCTGATGGAGAGAGGGGGCAGTTGAGCTTCGACTACGATACGGGCGTGACGTGTGTACATTCGGGAATCTAATAGTGACGGACTTTGCGCGTTGTATTGAATTACGACCTTCTGCATTACGTTTGCATTTGTTGTGTTCGGTTATATTTGTACCTGTGTTATACGTGATATAGTTTTAATAAACTCTATACTAATTCTAACGGCATTTTAATTCGAGTCCTGCTACGTCGTAACAATATCGTCTCTTTTATTCTAATACAAATTCTATGTAGATAGAAGGAAAAAGCATCAGTTTCACCGTTCGTTTTGTAGACGAAGTGTAGAACCGGCCGTTGCGAGTCCTTAGAAATGTCAAACTTAATTTTTAATTCAATATAACCGTAATGCCATCTAGCGAAGGTGATAGTAACAATGACGGCAGCACATTGGCTGTATTCTATCCCTCGGGAAGAGTACTTTTTTCTACGTAGATAAAAAATACCGTATGGCCTCTTATATACTGCTGACAACATGTATGTAAAATTTCATGAAAATCTGTATCGTAGTTAAGGCGTGAAAGCGTTACAAACAAACTCACATTCGTATTTATAACTGGCTGAGCCCGCGACTTCGTCCGGCTCGATTAATTATTCCCAGAACCCTAACTTTAAAAGTAACCTAAATTACTTCTTATAACATCAGCTATCTGCCAGTAAAAGTCCTGTCAAAATCAGCCCAGCCCTTTTCAGAGATTAGCCAGAAGATTCAAACAGAAAGACAGCCAGATAAAAATTGTAAAAATTGCATTTTCAGATTTTTTATTTTGATATTACAAACAGACACTCCAATTTTATTTGTCTGTATAGGTTATTTTTTTATAACAATACCACGGACTCGACGTCCGTGCCCTGTTTACAACTTGATTACTGATATTGATTTTTTGAGTTTATACACGCTGATTTTTTGTTATAGTGTGTGACCTTGATTTTGTGGTTTTTATGTTGGTTGTGTACCTTAAGAATAACTTATATAATATTTTTTTCTAGTTTTAATACTAAACTTATACTAATGTAGAGTGTATCTGTTACAAGCTGGTGTTGTGAGAGACTGCATGTGCAGTGTGTACCTTATGTCTATACCTGTATATATTATCTTAACTAGTGCCATGTATGCTGTTTTTTCTTTCTGTGCCTAGGTTATTAATTTTTAGGCTCTTTGTGTGTCTTGGTTTGTTTGTGAATTGTGCGTGTGATGCAATGCAGTGGTAGTGCGCGTCGGTGTGAGTAAGTGTATAAGTTTTGTTGTTGGTTGTGTGTTTGTGACATTGTGTGGTGTTAATTTATTGTATAATTGCTGTATAGATATTAATTAATATTTAATTAAACATGAGTTTATTGAGCCTTCTCAGTTTCTGTTCCAAAGGGAATACAAGAAAAATATAATTTGCCTTTGTATGTTAGATAAAATTGGTACATTATCAGTGCAGGAACGGAGAAAGAATACAGTTTCATTCGGCCGGGCGGCCTGTTGTAGGAGGCGACAGATCAACCCACTACCAGATGGTAGGGTATTTGCTCGACTGGATGGCGACCATCCCTGGTCTAGAGTATGCCGACATAACAACCTTGTGATGTGTTCCGGCATTAGTGACCAAGTTCCAGTCTCCCTTAAGAGAGCAGCAGCGTATTTGTAGCACCTTCGGTATTGCAAATGTCCATAGGCAATGGTAGCCGCTTTCCATCAAGTGGGCAGTTTGCCTGTCTCCTGAACTCCTGCATGTAATAAAAGAAAATATTCTTAATAACATTAGGGTAATAAAATAGTTTGATTTAGTGAAATTTAAATTAAATGGGGTAATAAATGTACACTGCTTTATTTTCTCTACGTTTCTGTATATTCTAATTGAAAAACAAATTAAAAACTGGAGTAGCTCATTAGATATGCATTTGCCATTCAGAACGTTAACGCAACTAATCTCACCTCCAACACTTTAACTCTAACTCTAACTACCTAACTAACTCTCTATAAAAGTCTTTTATAGTTATAAAAGTTAATCATAAATAAAATTCTGTCTGCAATATAATGATATGTAATTTTATATAATTAGTAGATATTATATTGCATATATAGTTATATGTTTATTATATTTAAATAGTTGCATATTATCGCCATATCTTATATATGTATATAACTTATGTGTATATTTGTATATATAGTATAGTTATATATTTATTAATAAAATTTAAGTAATCGTACAATAATTATGTATACCACCATCGCCACTTCTGATCGGAATATTCTTGCCACGGGTTGTCTGTTGTTTTTAGCGATAAGTTCGCTCTTTGTACCCTACTATAATAATACTAGTTCGTAAGTTTTCTGTAATGGTGTACGTAAGTAAGTGTAAGTGTTATCTATCTATCTATCATAATAAATAATAGGAAGTACTCAATAATACAGCTAATCTTACTTTCAGCATCTTAGAAAACTTTCATCGCCTGTATTATAAAAGTCTTTTATAATAAACACAGAAAGTACTCAATAATGCAACTAATCTCACCTCCAGTAACTTATTACTTCATCTCTTTTACTATAAAATAATAATAAAATTCTTTGCCTATTCCAGATGATCTTGCAGACAGACAGAGATACGTGTATAGTATATACTTATGTACATGTAAATATAAAACAATAAGTCTTTTATAATACAAAACAGAAAGTATTCAATACTTCAAGTTATCTCACCTCAACCAACAACTCAATATTTTATTGCTTGTACTGCAAAAGTTTTTTTTATATATAATAAACAACAAAAAGTTCTCAATACTATTACTAATCTCTCTCTCAGAAATTTATTATTTCATTGCTTGTACTATAAAAGTCTTTTATAATAAACAAGCGAAAGTGCTCAGTAGTGAGCTTAATTAAGAGGCAGTACGCGAAATTAACAACGAAGTTCTGCGGTACAAATGTCGGGGCGTTTTTCTTTTTCCCTTTCAACGTGGATTTGCATAAAGAAATGTCAGTGCGCCAGACTATACTGTTTTTCACTCTTTTTGCCAAAATAAATATAAATGTTAGCGGGTAGTTTGTGGAAATTTGTGGACGCTTATGAATAAAGTATGCGCGTGGCTTTTGTTAATCAACAAACATAAATCCTTTTGATTTAGTCGTGTGATGAATATTATACGAAATATAGTGATTCAATGCATTGTTTATTTCAATTTAATTTGTATTTAACGCTATATATAGATAGATTGCAACATAAAACCACTAACGTCATTTTTAAGGACAAGATTGGTACGTAACGCTTTTGAAGATACGATATTTTGCATCACCGTTCATCATCATCACCGAGCGTTTAATCCCGCTTGCGTTCGGAGCGTTCACTCCGATGCCCAGGGCCCACTTTCTTACTTTTTCTACTCCACTTCGCGCGGTCTTCAGTACCCCCGTTTTGAGAACATTGGTACGCATGCCATCCTTCAGAACGTCAAGCCAACAAACATTTCTTGGGTCTTCCCCTCGACCGAGACCTCGCGGCATAGCTAGACATCTGTTCCCCACATAATTAGCCGGTCTCTCGATCTCTCCGTCTGACACTCTTGAAGTTTGTCTGCTATGACACGAACCTGAAGACTGCTGCGTATGCGGGAGTTCCTAACACGGTCTTTCCGCATCACTACACACATCTCTCGCACCATATTCATCACCGTGACACGCAGTTCTTGCTTGTATCCTTCAAGTACAGGTCACTCTTCACTGCACTAAGTGATAATTTAGATTTAAATTTTTATCCGTGCAGGAACGGATAAAGAATACAATTTCCTGCGACCGGGCGGCCTGTCGTAAGAGGCGACAAAACAACCCACAGCTAGGTGGTAGGGTATTTGCTCGACTGGATGGCGATCACCCCTGGTCTAGAGTATGCCGCCATAACAACCTTGTGTTGTGTTCCGGCATAAGGGATCAGGTTCCAGTATCCGTTAAGAGAGCAGCAGCGAATTTGTAGCACCTTTGATGTTGCAAATGTCTATAGGCGATGGTAACCGCTTTCCATCAAGTGGGCCGTCTGCCTGTCTGCTGATCTCCTGCCATAAAAAAAAAAAAAAAAAATGTTTGCTAGCTAGGATTCGAACCTGTGTCATTTAGAATGCGAGTTTGTAACGCGAATGCCTTAGGCACCAAGCTACATAAGCTTAGGCTTGTTTCTGTCTAATAGGCACTGAGCTACGCGATCGAGACAGGCCACGGAGACAAGACTTGGAGACTAACAACGGTCTATACAAAACTGTGACAGAATGAAACAAACGCTTATTTTTGATCCTCTCTGTCTCGAGATCCTAATATCTTTATACAGAAATAACACATGATGTAATAAATTCTAACATTATTTTATTGAACAGACGTTAAAATAACATCTTATCAATTTACTTTTAAAATATCGTTACATAAATAATTTAACTCTATTAACTCCTATTACTTGTAGAACCCTATGACGTCATAAGTATGTACTCTATAAAATCTATGCGGGTGCGACATCATGTAAGTATCGCAGTTGGTTTGACTGTCCGCTCTTATGTAGCGTGTCACGGTCACCCTGTCACCCCTGCCTCGATTCTCGGTCGCGTGTATCAAAGTTTCCCTTTAGAGTCAAAGTCGGTTATTCTTTTATTATTTACTTACTGGCAATAATATTTAGTCGAAAAGGACAAGACAGGAAAATGGTTATTTACCGAAACAATACAAAAAGAAGGGGTTGAAAGTTAATAAAAACAGATCAAACACACCTGATCCGCCGTTTGCGAAGGGAACGAGCTGGTATGATTGAACGACAAAGGCCGGCCGAAGGGTCAACCGGGTGATGCTAATCAGAAAGTGGGAGGCGACGCAAGTTATGAGAGGAAGCGGGTAGAGTGAATATGTTAATGTAATAAAAAGATATCAAAAGAGAAATCTCAATTCAGTAAAAAAACATTCAAAAGTAACTACAAAGTAAGAAATAAATATTTTCAACATCTTGAATCGGTGTGATGTAAAACATAAAAATTATTATATTTTGTAAATTGGTTGTTGTTTTTTATGTTATACTTGGCACTGACTTGAAGACGTTGTAGAAAATATGTTTATTTGCTTTTTTTATTACTCTTGAAGACGGTATTATTTTTGCAAGATTTGTTTATTTTTACTTTTAAGTTACGTACATCGTTACCATTAACAATGAATTTATACTATACTAGCTGTCCCGGCAAACGTCGTCCTGACTGAAAACGCTTCAATCGATATGCCGACAGCAGCGCCACCTACCGGGTCGAATTGTGAATCAACTCAGAAACCTTATTTGGCTCATGCACAACAACTTTGCTAAAGATCATCACATTATCAAATGTATAGTTTACGATTCATTTTTATATATAAAGAAGATCAATATAATAGACAAAAACCGTATAAATTAAACATTTTCTCTTTGATTTTAATGATTTTCTAGTATATCTTTGAAAACAATAAAATGTATATGGCACTAATTTACTACTTACTACTACTTTATTGAATCCAACTCAAATTCATCAAAATCGGCTCAGAAGCAAGACGGTGATGGCTGAACATACATAAAAATGTATTTAAACGACGAATTGAGATTGTTTTGTTACATGAGTTCAGCCGAAAATCAAACGGCCCACCTGATTGAAGGAAAGCGGTTGCCATCGCCTATGGATATTTGTAACAGTAAAGGTGCTACGTGACGCTCTCTAATTGGAGACTGGAACTTGGCCACTTATCCTGGATTACAACTCAAGGTTGTTATGGCGGTATACTCTAGACTAGGGGTAGCAGCCATCAAGATGGCAAATACCTGACCACCATGGTGTGGGTTGTTTTGTTGCTCCTATATAATGACAGGCCATTTGGCCGCAGGAAATTGCTAAAATATTTAATTGACATTCCGCTCGTCGCTTGTTGTTTATCTGTCCCGGGCAGGTAGATAGAGGTCTCGCGGTCAGTCCGGGATAACATCATAGGATGTTCACGGGCACCCGAGGGCCTTATTGTAGAGGCAAATTTAATGGAAACGACGCGCAATTTTACGTAGGCGCTTGACATCTGACTTGTAAGGACCGAGCGTTTGAAGCAGGTCTCCCGAAAGCATTAATATTATATCAGGCTACTGTATAATCATAAGAAATGGCCGCATGTTATTCAAGTTTTTATATTATTAGTTACTGGAAATATGAAAGAAAGAAAGGAAAGAAAGAAAACAGGTTTATACTTAGGACATACACAAGTGAACTGAATACATTAAAAGTAATAAACAAAGCATAATAAAAAAAGAGAACACAACCACAAAGTATCAGGAGATATAGATATTAAGTCCTAAAAAATTTAAAAACTTCGTTTAAAAAAACCGACTTCAAAAACTAAAAAACTAAAATGTATAAAATAACTTATTTCTAAAGCTATTATTATTAATATATATTATCTAAAACATCTTAAAGTCGGTGCTTAGTAATTTTCAAAATATAGTAATTTTTATGTTTTGCTTTGCACCGACTTCAAGATGTGTTAGATAATATATATTAATAATAATAGCTTTAGAAATAAGTTATTTTATACATTTTAGTTTTTTAGTTTTTGAAGTCGGTTTTTTTAAACGAAGTTTTTAAATTTTATTTGTTACTTTTTAGTGTCTAGCTATGTATGGGTGGACCTACAAATGGTGCCGCGCTTCTTAAAAAATATAGGTCCTAAGAACCCGGAACAAAAAATTTTTCGTAAAATGAAAACTACTGGGCCAAACTATGTCAAATTTTTAGGGGACCACATGGCAGCTATTCCGCGTCGAACAAAAAAAGAATCACGTAAATCGAATCATAAATCTCAGAGTAATTGGTGTACATATGGAACGGAGTGAAAATTATTTTCATGAAAAATGTTCATAAAATGAAAACTACTAAGCCAAACTATGTCAAATTTTTAGGGGACCACATGGCAGCTATTCTGCGTCGAACAAAAAAAGAATCACGTAAATCGGATCATAAATGACGGAGTAATCGGCGAACATATGGAACGGAGTGAAAATTATTTCCATGAAAAATGTCCATAAAATAAAAACTACTGGGCCAAACTATGTAAAATTTTTAGGGGACCAATTGGAAGCTATTCCGCGTCGAACAAAAAAAGAATCACGTAAATCGGATCATAAATCACGGAGTTATCGGCGAACATACATAAAAAAAGCAACAAAAAAAAAAAAAAAAAAGATTCCGACCAATTGAGAACCTCCTCCTTTTTTCGAAGTCGGTTAAAAATTGGATCAATTCAGCAAAAATGTCGATCTATTAGATCAACGCTGATCTTCCGCTTAAACATATTGAAACCAAACTCCAAGAGCGTGGGTTCTGCTAATAGAAAAGCATTTCCCGTTCAGGAAAGGAGAAAGAATGCAACTTCCTGCGGCTGAGCGGCCTGTCGTAAGAGGCTAGACAAAATAACTCAGGTAACCTACAGGTGGTAGGGTATTCGCCCCTCTGGATGGCTACTACCCCTAATCTAGAGTGTGCTGTTACAACAACCTTGAGCTGTGTTCCAATATTAGTAACCAGGTTCATGTCTTCGTTTAGAAAGCGGCAACAGATTGATAGCAACTTTGGTGTTATAAATCCATAGGCGATGATAACCGCTTCCCATCAGTCCGTCTGCCTGTCTGTTGAACCCGTGCAATAAAAATAAAACATACATTAACTTTGGGAGTTTTCCGAATCACTAACATAATATTTTCTTTATTTAAATTTGGCTTGGATCCATCATTGATTTATGTACTGTTCTGAGACAGATTTATAATGTATTGTAAAGCTGTGTAGTGTTATTTAATTAATTATAAACAACTGAAATCCTGTCTGGAATAACCGCATTACGGAATGAATACTTCGTATAGTCATACGTAAGCATACATTACATATAATCATCAATAGAATTAGTAGTGATTTTATGAGCGCATTATCCGCAACATGGGCAATGCAACACATAAGTTGGCAACATTACATCCAACAGCAATAGTTAGTTACAGAACGAATCGATCGCTATCTGCTTCACCAACAATGTTCTTTAGGCACGCGAAATGATCTACTACGACTCGCTTTGATATTGTCTATAATTTTCATGGTATTTTTCGAAAGATTTATGCAACAATTTATTATAGTTACACAGTACTATTGTCCTAAATTTGGATTATCGTATCAATCTAAACATTGGTATATTTTTTTCTTTAAGAAACAGGCTATGTAATTAAGAAATATGTAATATAATAAAACTGTAGAGGGTTAAAATGTATACAATGAATTAAAAAAAGAAAAAAAATCAAGAGTTCTAATTTGGAGAAACGGCTTCCGAAAAATTATTTCTAGAATTTTTCAGTTTGAGCATCACGTCCCTTATATCCCGGGTCCAACACAGGATATTTTTATCCCGATTAATCATATAATTTCCGGAATTGATGAATTTAGCGAAAAATGTGATACTGAAAGTTTCGTTCTCTTATCGTTACAATATCCTATTCTGGCTATAAGCGCTTATTTTAATTCTGACGTTTGATAAGAAGTTAAGAGTTTAAAAAATAGTAGAAGTGAAACTTCAACGAACAAGTAGCAAAACGAATCGCAACGGACAAGTGGCAAAACGAATCGCAACGGACAAGTGGCAAAACGAATCGCAAAAAAATCTTAACTTGAAGTTTTACGGGAAGGTTTTCAAATTGGACAAGAACATTAACAATCTGCCACATTTTGTTGAGATTTGTTTTGCCGCTTGTCCGTTGCCATTCTTTTTGGTAGTTGTCCGTTGAAATTTTACTTCTAATATATGTCCCAGCACACATTCGATTTTTCGCTGGTTTAATGCAAACTATCATTTGGTTAGGTTAGGTACATTTTAATCAATGCATTTTTTATTTAAACATATTTTATTTTATCAAACAAAAAAACTGAATTCGACCCGGAAGCAAAAAACGCATCCATAGTCTACTCTAAACTTATGCCGCCTCTTACCACGTCTAGTCTAAATTTATGCCACTTCTCCACGCAGCTGTAAAGCTTCTTCGTGACTGAAAAATCCTAAGACCCCGTCTATATAGAAGTTTCACTCCAAAAATCTTCACAACAATTGATTTAATATAGATAAAATGGCTGCCAAAACGTAGTAAATAGCTTATACTGTAAAATATATCAAAACATGAGAAAATAAACATAGCCGGTACGTGGTACACATAAATCGTGTAAAATCTGGAGCCCCGTCGTCTGTAGGTCGATGAGTAATGTGTTAGCCTCTTTATCTGCACAAGCATGCTTCGCGGGTGGTTTCTGCCACTTGGGCCTTTGTTCTCCTTGATTAATAGCTAATATACCTGAACTTGTACGTCAACATATTAAATACTAGTTGAAGTCAACTTCAACTACTCAACGCGTTCAAACGCGCACTACCATCGCATTGTATTACACGCACACTTCACAAACAAACCAAGACACATAAAGAGCTTAAAAATTAATAATCCAGACACAGAAAGGAAAAAACAACACACATGGCACTAGATAGGATAATATATGCAGGGATAGACATAAGACACACACAGCACATGCATTTCCTCACAACACCAGCATGTAACAGATACACTCTACATTAGTACAAGTTTAATATTAAAATTAGAATAAATTAGTATAATAAGTTATTCGTAAGGTACACCACAACACAAAAATTACTAAATTAATGTCACACACAATAACAAAAGTAATTAATAAGCGTGTATACACTGTAAAAACTCACTTAGAAATTAAGTTGTAATAAAGAAATTTCGTTTAAAAAAACCGACTTCAAAAACTAAAATGTATAAAATAACTTATTTCTAAAGCTATTATTATTAATATATAATATCTAAAACATCATAAAGTCGGTGCTTAGTAATTTTCAAAATATAGTAATTTTTATGTTTTACTTTGCGCCGCCTTCAAGATGTTTTAGATATTATACAATTAATAATAATAGCTTTAGAAATAAGTTATTTTATACTTTTATTTTTTTATTTTTTGAAGCGGGTTTTTTAAACGTAGTTTCTTTATTTTATTTGTTACTTTTTAGTGTCTAACTATGTATGGATAGACCTACGAAAGGTGCCGCGCTTCTTAAAAAATATAGGTCCCAAGAAAAGGGAACAAAAAAATTATCGTAAAATGAAAACTACCGGGCCAAACAATGTTAAATTTTTAGAGGAGCAAATGGCAACTATTCCGCGTCAAACTAAGAATCGCGTAAATCTGATCATAAATCTCAGCGTAATCGGTGTACATATGGAATGGAATGGAATTTTTTTCATAAAAAATGTTCAAATGAAAACTACTGGGCCAAACTATGTAAAAAATTTAGGGGACCAATTGGAAGCTATTCCGTGTCGAACAAAAAAAGAATCACGTAAATCGGATCATAAATCTCGGAGTAATTGGTGAACATACATTTTAAAAAAAACCGACGAATTGAGAACCTCCTCCTTTTTTCGAAGTCGGTTAAAAAAGGGTCTCAGTCCGAGTTGTAAAAAAAAAAGTTGAGGTTTGACTCATGTTGATTGCATTCTGTTATATGGGTTATAGCGTTGTGCAATGAAAATATTTACATATTTAATTTTTACTGGGATATGCCCGGAACTTCGTCCACGCTTGACTTGAAATTCTTGCGGGACTCCCGGGACAAACCACAGCAAAAAAAAAAAGCTATCGTTTTAGTGAAAACTGTGTCGAAATAAGCTAATTTGAAGCACCTGAACAACTTCGAACCGCTCCCGGGAAATTTCCGCGGGATTATCGGGATAAAAAATAGCGCAGGTTTCAAGTTTAGAAATTTGCTGTCGACCAGCAATAACCGTATCGAAACCGGCCTTGTTGTTTTTACGTAAATCCCAAACAAACAGACAATCAAAGACAAACAAAGTGTATATAGTCTATTCCAGCTATTTTTTTAAATTAGCTTCAATGTGTACAGACAGAGTATGTTTAGAATTTAATAATATTTGACGGCTGGTAACCCTGATTAATAATATATATATGATAAAAATATTATTAGAGGGTAACTAAAATATCATTCAACCGATACTGTCAGTTGTATGTTTTCGTTGCTCCTTCGACAAAAAGTCACAAAAGAGACATTTTCCTGTTGGGAATGCTGAGGTAGTCACAAGTGTCCGAAGACTACGTAGCAGTTACATTAGATATTAAAAAATTACAATAGAAACTGGATAAGGAGGTCCATGACGAAGTTATTGTGAGAATTACAGTGTGAACCGGTTATTGAAATGTAATTTTAGAAAAGCTAAGACTCAAGCTCCAGGGTTGGAAATGATGAATGGCCTAACGTCTGAAGTAGCTTCGGTGAACCTGCAGCCCACCTCTTTACACACCTTAGCCACTCACACCCATGTTACTCCTGTCTTCAATGACATTTTTTGGGGCTCATGCTGGGAGTGGCGAGTCACCGTCTGCCCATTTTCTATGTTCCCTGAATATTGCGACGGCCAGACCCCTAGTACCACTGGCAGTTCACCCCAATAGCCCGGTACTTTTTCTCCTCATTTCCCACAATAGTCCTACACTGGCCGGGGTTTATCCTTGTGTATATTATTATATCATGTAGACAGGGATAATCGCCAGTTAGTGTCACGCCACATTTACAAATGTAAATGTGGCGTGACAAAAATTTGTCTCTACGAGTTGGCCTTTCCCCATGGGAAAGTGGGGCCATAAAAAATGCGTGAGCCATCTCCACGCAAGCCCTCCTAATGTCATTTTTATGGCCCGTGGTCTTGAAAGACATACAAGAATACAAATAAATTCTATATTATTGTAGTATAACATTAACAACAGATCCAAATATAAGGCAATAAAGGGCTCATACGTTTCCCAACAGAGTTAAATTGGGCACGTGCTCGTTATCTGAGAATATAATGGCAGCCTCACAAAACTCGAACTTACAATTACCTGTATTCAGATACCCTATTCACTATCTAGAATCTTCTGCTCGTAAGTACATGTTATAAAGATCCTTGGATATTAAATATGTAATACATAAATCAAAATTAAATACATATTACGTAATATTACAGTAAAGTGTCTACGGTTCATATTTGGTTTACGCAAATATGATCACATATTTGAATTTCGTACAATTTTAATTGATATCCTAATTAGTATTATGAATGTGAGGGTACTATTCCCGAGGAATATACGAATTATGGAGGGGAGAGGTAAGGAGAACCATCTTTGTATATGAAGAAGTGTCCATCGAAATGCATTAAATTAGGGTGGCGCCACTTTGGCATCAGGGTGAATTTTAAAGAAAGCGCCAAAAGTTATTAGAGTAGTATTATAGTGTTTTACTTTTATAACATATTACAAAATCACTAAGCGTATTGTTACAATTTGGGCCACCTGCATATTTGTAAACAATGCACATTTATTAGCCGTCGGTGTTTGAGCTAATAACATTGAAGCGCTTTTATGACCGTCTTCTTGTGTTTAAAATGTGTGATTGGAAAAATAGCCCAATGTATTGTAATCTTTATGGCAATCATTAGCCAGGTGTGATTCTTAGAAATTCAGTGTACAGACATATTGTATTTGTACAGTATAAAGCAATGCCCCAACGGTGAGGCAGTCCAGCGATAATCGCAAGCGAGACAAGACGTGTGTACATATTTGTAACTGTGTTATATGTGTTTGTATAGTTCTAATAAATTATATAATAATTACAACAGTATTTTAATTCGAGTCCTGCAACTCGTAACAGTATTATGGAAAATTTACAAACTAAAATCACTATTTACGTTTTCACATAACAATTCTTTGAGGTTGTATTTAGTCAATTATTTTGTACTACGTAAATAGTTGAGTTTTCATAACAGTGTACTTCACGAACTACTCTAGTCGCCAAAGATATATTTAACTAGGCATACTTCGATTCGTACATAACAGCTACATTCATACCATACCCTTTGTCTACATCAGCGCCATTGTGGACGGTTTTGGACTGTTATTTACAGCTTAAAACTGGACACTTCTTCAGCAATTTTCCTATGTGAGATAATTCTCCTTACCTCTACCTTCCATAATAATATTATAGCCAAATGCTGTCTCTTTTGCGAAAACCTTCGTAATCTATGGAATCACGCACATTTCCAATTTATAATCTGTTACAGTATTTCCATTTTTTAAATAGTATTATATTCAATCTCTTTTTAACCGACTTCATAAAAAGGAGGAGCTTCTCAATTCGTCGGGATCTTTTTTTTATGTATGTTTACCGATTACTCCAAGATTTATAATCAGATTTACGGGATTCTTTTTTGTTCGACGCGGAATAGCATCCAATTGGTCCCCTAAAAATTTGACATAGTTTGGTTCAGTAGTTTTCATTTTATGAACATTTTTTATGAAAAAAATTCCATTCCGTTCCATATGTACACCGATTACTCTGAGATTTATGATCCGATTTACGTGATTCTTTTTTTGTTCGACGCGGAATAGTTGCCATTTAGTCTCCTAAAAACTTGAAATAGTTTGGCCCAATAGTTTTCATTTTATGAATTTTTTTCATTGAAATAATTTTCACTCCGTTCCATATGTACACCGATTACTTTGAGATTTATAATTCAATTTACGTGATTAGTTTTTTGTTCGACGCGGAATAGCTGCCATGTGGTCCCCTAAAAATTTGACATACTTTGGCCCAGTAGTTTTCATTTTACGAACATTTTTTTGTTCCCGGTTCTTGGGACCTATATTTTTTAAGAAGCGCGGCACCTTTCGTAGGTCTATCCATACATAGCTAGGCACTAAAAAGTAACAAATAAAATAAAAAAACTTCGTTTAAAAAACCGACTTCAAAAACTAAAAAGTATAAAATAACTTATTTCTTAAGCTATATTGTATTATTATTAATATAAATTATATAAAACATCTCGAAGTCAATGTGCAAAGTAAAACATAAAAATGACTATATTTTGAAAATTACTAAGCACCGACTTTAAGATGTTTTAGATAATTTATATTAATAATAATACATAGCTTTAGAAATAAGTTATTTTATACTTTTTAGTTTTTGAAGTCGGTTTTTTTAAACGAAGTTTTTTTTTATCAAGTTAACATGTTCAAATATCAAATTTCTTCTAGGCCTTGCGTCTATCAACTCATAGTGGTGGTATAATGTATGTAGGTGCTTGGTGCAAAAAGTGTCCCCAAAAACGTAGGGCTGTCGCAATGAAGACAAATAGTCTCCTTGCATTCGGTAGGTGGCGGAGGATCGACCTCGGAGGTCTAGTGTGGCCATAGAATAGGCGGTTGCATAAGCGAATCGGTTTTTTAACAAAAATCTCGTTCCCTCACTGCAGATAATAGGAAATAGTTGCTCTGCTCCAACGAGATCGGTTTCGAGCACGTGGCACGTGGCACGGTGGAGGGCCGAATTTATCGATGTTTCACTTGTTTTCTTGCTTTCTATTTTCTTTGTCACGTCTCTCCACATAGTCTGGGTTCTTTCAGGCTATGTGGTCAAAGTACTTCAGTTACCATTGTTGGAATACTGCTGATAATCTCTGATGATCAAATATCAAATCGTCTAGTAATACATGCTTAAATATAAATTAATACATTAAAATGTTTATGTAACTATAAAATGTATATAAAAAGGTCTTATGGTAGTTTTTGTAGAGTACAAATTTTAAGGGGTATTTGGCTATGCAGACTTATTTTAAGAAAATTCATAGTATTGGTTAAAATAAAAAAAAATATTTAGAGGATATTGGCTGTAAACAAAAACTATGTGTTTGTATTTAAAACCTCAATTGTCTAACAAAATGTGCTTTAAGATATGGTGTTACCACGAAAGCCCTTTACGGCGTCAATCAAATACATACAATTAAATACCTCCTAAGATTACGAATCGTTTTTAATATTTCAGTTTAAAAAAAATTCTTTGGAGTTCCAGTTTTGATATCAACAATTTATAATTAATACTAGTGATTTCCCCGCGGCTACGACGCATGAAAAGCCATAGCTAGTGGCTCTATATTACGTATAAGCCTTGGAAATGGTGTTTTTCCCAATGATTGGAAAACTGCTTCAGTGATTCCCGTACATAAAGGTGGACCAAAACAATCCGTAGAAAGTTATAGACCAATCTCATTGTTAGTAACCTTTTCCAAATTAATAGAAAAAATTGTCAATAAAAGACTTTTTACTCACTTCTTGGAAACGTAAAATCTTTTATCAGATTGGCAATAATATGATGAATAAGCCCTACCGCTACTCAACAGCATTGCTGTATAAGGACAGCAAAGTGCTCAGCATGCGGCAGCTTTTCATTTTAAATACGTCATTGGCAACACATAAGTTAGTACTAGCATCAGACGACTATATCAAGTTGACTACATGAAGAGTTTACCGACTGCCGAGTATCTTGGTGAAAAACTCATTTGTCCATCACACTGGACTCTTCATTAGCATTCACGTCTATAAGGAAGTGGTTAAATTCTGTGACATCAAAAATAAGTCTGTCCAAGAGGCCAAAAAACTGATTCAGGCATGGCTAAGCAGTCTAACTTACGACGCTACTGAAAATGTGCTAAAAATCACCGTATGAATAGTGTGATACGAAAATGCGTAAACACACACACAAACACACACGTCTGCCCGCTGTGGCTTTTAACATTTATTTAACAACGACTTTGGTCTCCAAAATACAGGCTTCGCCTAGTTTGGGACCAGTTAAGTAATATAAATAATGTTTGAAGTCAGTTTGTTTTTGTTAAAAAAATATAGACATAGACATAGACAACACTTTATTGTTCACCAAAACAAAAATTACAAAAAATGCACAATAAGACAATAGTTACTTTGTTATATATATTTTCCCCGGGGGGTTAAATATTATATATATGTCGGAGGGAAGTTATAGTTGGATGGATTATTATTTGGATGTATAACGCACAATATCATTTGTTTACATTTTAATTACTTCTAAAATGTAATTTAATTAGATTTGTTAAATGTTTCTATTACTTAAAGATCGTTCTAACCTAATAAAAGTTATGAATATTGTAATTTAATAAACGACCAATGAGAGCAGAGCATGTCTTGAGCGGGGTCAGCGCCCTCTATACTTTTAGTAATATCTACTTGGGTAGACTGAGGAGTTTTTTGGCACATTTGGTTGGTGGCAACAGGTCGAGTTGGACCATAGAGTATTTTAAAGAAAGTATTGAAGCTGGAAGTATGAGCGGGTGCCCTGAACCCGCTGCTCGGTCTAAACTATGTCATAATGTTGATCAAATCTAAATTAAAAGTGTATAAACCGTGGCTATTGTGTTTTATGCTCGCATTTTATCCTGATGACGACCACTAAACCTGCAATAACTAAAGAAGATGTCGTGAGAACGAGGCCGTTCTGTGACATATATATAAAACATAACACGCTGTAGTGGGTTTACAAATAAAACATTTAGAACATGAGTACTTTTCTTTTATTCCTTTCTTTTAGCCAGATGATGATGTAGCCGTTTGTTCCGAGCTAGTTTCTCTTTGTTAATTTCATGCTTTATAAAATGTCTCTAAGCTCGGTGTGTCGCTTGACAAAGGCCTCCTCCAACTGCTTCCATTGCTGTCTGTCTGCCGGGACTCTTGTCCAATACGGTCCGAGGGCCAGGCGAAGATCATCTTCCCATCTTCTTAGCGGACGTTTTCGTTGCCTTGCACCATCCCTTGGATACCATAACGTGACCTGTTGGCTCCATTTGTTTGCTCTACACCGTAACATGTGTCCTGTCCAGCCACATTTTAGGTGGTCGATTTGGGTGAGTATGTCAGGAACTTTGGATATCTGTCGTATCTCGGTTGAGGTGATTTTGTCGCTGAGCTTTATTCCCAACATACTCCTTTCCTTCGAACGTTGGCACTTGGCAAGTTTTTCACGTTGGCTTTGGGTGAGTGACCAAGTTTCACATCCGTATGTCAAACATGGGAGGATGCAAGTGTTGAACGTTTTCCGTTTAATGGATATACTCAAATCTTTGCTTTTCATTATTTCTTTGAGAGACCAGTACTTCTTCCAACCGCAAGTAATTCTTTTGTTAACTTCCTTTTCCATCTGGTTACTGGGTGATATGATATATATAGGGAGCCAGATACATGGGTATAAATATATACATCCTAGTACATTACATTCTTTAATAAAGTTGTCACGAACTTACTAAAGAAAACCAACGCAGGGGAAGACTATTAAGTCTACACTCTGGTCATCTGACTCGAAACTAACGGACCGCTGTCCGGGATGAAACTCAGGGGATGTGGGTCACCTAGAGTCGGATCCTAACGGTGAAATATGCCGCCTTGTACCGAAATAGTTATTTTAATAAGTGATTATTAATTAGTTTAACGAAGGAAGATGATGATTATGGGCGCCATCCAGGTCACGGAGACGACGGATGAACGGCCAAAGGTGACCGACCACGGAGGCTGAGAACGAGGATGCCCACACGTGGGTTGTGAGGCACGATGGTCCTCACGTGGCTTGTGAGGCACGATGGCCCTCACGTGGCTTTGAGGCACGATGGCCCTCAACGTGACTTGTGAGGCACGATGGCCCTGACGTGGCTCCCTGGAATCAATACGGTTATCCATTGAGCACACACTATTGTAACACTATTACGATCACGGTTGGGGAAATAAGAATTATCACAAGGGAGGTTCTTAAACCTAACTAGTCTAGATAATTGATATAGAAGCCCTAATGCGCTTACCTAAATAAGGGCGAGAAAAGTAATTGCCGCTCAATCAATGGAGATAGGCATTGCCAGGCCTTCCGGAGGTCGGCTGCTGGCGTGGTAAGACGGTGTGAGATCCATCTGTAAGGTAGATACGCCTTACTGTTATGGACAAGAAAAGACACGCAGGGGAAACAATTCTAGTAAGGACATTACGTACCTGGAATTGTCTTCTAGCACTGACTTTAATGTAAGATGTAACTATCTAACTACTGCGGCTTAGTCGTGTGAAATCGAAGCGATGAAAAAGGGGCCGCGCAGGGCGTGCACAGGTATTTAAACACACGAGGCGGGGAGGCGCGCGGGGAACGCGCGGGGATGCACGGACGCACATGTAGGTGGCGTGGTTGTCCACCGAGGGGTGTGAGACGAGGGGGGGCGAGGCTACTGGAGATATCGCGGACATCGCGTGATTTCTAGTGACTAAATTAAGGAGGTTATGCGGTGTTAATACAATCGATTTGAGAAGTTCAATTCGTCAGTGTTGCAAGGCTTATGAAGCCAATTTGCAACGTGACAACTTGGTAAAACAAAAGGCGTAGTACAGGTTCCCTGGTACACTTTTCATCATTTATTACTAACAAGTTGCTTTTTCGTGAGTACCTTCCTTTTTACTAAACGCCCAACTTTTTTCCTTACAGTAACGTTGGTAAATGGTAGCTTAATAGGGGTAGCAAGGATAAGATATGTTGATTTGACGAAATTTAAAAATATATTACTAATATATTTTTTTTGTTAATTATCGAGATAATTATCTAAATAACGCGAAAAAATATTTGTACTACAAAATAGGTATAAGGTTTTTGTTAGAGAGTCCCCCCTCTCCAACATGTATCATAAACAAGGTCATGAAAAATAATTACAAACCGGCTAATTTTTTTTTTATTGTTTAGCTAACACTTGCATAACTTACTACCCACATTGTCCTACAAATTGCATGGTATGTCATCTTGGTCCGACGCTCAAAAGTTGTCAAAACCACAGGACTTTTTTTATTATTAGTATTGTCCTGTAGGACAAAGGTATCACGTGATAGGTTAATATATTTTTCGTCCAAATAAAACAATTTCCTACAAAAAAAGGTATGTTTTATTAGTCCTACAAAAATTGTAATTTTTGAGTATACAAAATGAAATGAAATATATATACATATATATGTATATTCTATTATATATATATATATATATATATATATTTCTATGTGTCGACGCGTTCCAGGTCTTAAGGTTAGGAATCTCTCTTTTATATCTTTCTTTTAGCCTATTCTGCTTGACACCCCACTTTTAATTCCCCAACTCGTCCGTCTCAATGCGGGTAGTATTGAGACGGACGAGTTGGGCCTTGGCCTTTCATAAGCCTTATTAGTTAACTTTTAAATATATAACTTGTATGTGAATAACTAGATTTTAATTGTTTTACATCACGGGTAAATTGGTCTGGCTGACGCCTCCATTTACCCTAATATAGGGTATATTAAGTTAGGTTAGGTTGTTGATTATTTTTCCTTTATTTTAATAAATATTTTTTAACCTATTGTTACCTTTTTAATATAAAAAGTCTTTTTAGTATAAAAAGAATGAGACGGATTATGGGTAACAAATATTTATTTCAATTAACAATAACGATGAACAAAGATATATGAGCAAAACTTAACGTTTAATTGTTTACATTCAAATTACGAAGATTACATGCTCATCAAAGGCTGCCAGAGGGCAGTGCAGAGACTGACGAGTGGGGGATGAAATGTGGGGTGTCAAGCTACAGGCTAGAGTACTTCTCTAAGAGATACATTCCTACGGGAGGCAATTGAGTAGTTTCGAGTTAATTTACTTCTGGTGGTGTCGAAATCTAGGTGTTTCAAAGAAAGTTCATTTAGGGTTTAACAAGTCGAGGAGAAAATAAGCGAGCTTAGCTGAGTTCCGAGCGCAGCAGGCGGGAATTACGGCAAGGCTGGGCGCGATACGCCCCAAGCCAACTAGGTTGTGTTGAGCGGCCTAAACGGCGGGCCGCAGATAAGCAGCTCACTGCGAGGGTGAACTTCTGACCTGGAATGCGTTGACATGATGGTGTTAATAGCGCGTACAGGCTGCGGTGATTAGTCGAGGGCACAGAAGGTAGATGTTATGCCTTATGGCAATTACATTTAAATTATGATAAAAGGGTACGATTTACGTCTATAATCTTGGTGGTTAAAATACCCAACCTCGAAAGTACGAACATAAAGATGATTAGACCGCGTGGCATACACGACGGGTCTTGGCTGGAGAAAATACTGACGTGTCAGACCATGTCGAGTCGGACACGTGAACAATAGTTTTGTAGGAGAAAGAATAGCACTTACTGGCTTAGTAGTTACGATGCTGAAGGCAAGGCAGCTGAAAGGCTGACGAGACTAATGACGGAAGTTCTCGGGCGGTCGAGCCGCGTGGCCAAAACCAGCTAACACCGTCCTGATCATGTTTCTGAAAGTGACGAGAGTCCTTCAGGCTTGGTAAGAAACGATTCGCCAAAGGGAAAGAAAGATGTAAGATTACTTACTTGAAAAAAAAGGGTGACGTGCGTCGTTCCCAGAAAAGGTGTTGGAGTCGTAAACGTGTGTATCGGCGGGCGACGGACAGCAAAAAGACGCTATCAAAATGGCTGCTGTTGCACTAGGATAAGCACTTCATCGCGTTCGATGGACCAATCACGGGGCGTAAAACGAATGTTCGCCAATTGCGTTTGAACACACTTCACGGATTTTAGGACAAATCAGAATCCAATAATATCGCCATATCACAACATTGACAGAACCAATCTCTCAGGTAGGCAGGCTAGGGAACCGATTCATACCGCCTTGTTATGGTTGTATGCGATCGAATGGATGATATTCAGTAGTGAATAACTATCATTTAAATGAAATAAATTAATATGTTTAGGGTATGAGAAATGTTTTATTTCTAAAGGAAACGAGGTGGTTTGGAAAAATAATTAACTTAACGGTGGGACGTTGTGTACGTTCGGACAACGAATGGAAATAGAAACGTAGTTTTAAATGGCGGGAATTTGGATGTGAATTATAAGTGACTAGGGTCGTAAACCACTACGTCACACTATATCCGGTTTTATTTCATATCTATACCCCCGGAATACAAAGGTAACAAGTGTGCCTCAGCTCCAATGGCAAAATGTACAAAATAATATTATTTTTAATTTAATGAATTTCAACTATGTAACTGGAGGACTGGAATAACGTACCACGCAATTTGTAGGACAATGTGGGTGGTAAACTAGGCATATGCTAGCTAACCAATAAAAAAATCAGCTAGTCAGTAATTATTTTTCATAACCTTATTTATGATACATGTTGGAGAGGGGGGACTCTCTGATAAAACCTTATGTTTTGTAGGACAAATATTTTTTCACGCTATTTAGATAATTATGTCGATAATTAACAAAAAAAACCGGTTAATAATAAAAAATTTTAACTCGTCAAATCAACATATTTCATCCCTATTATCTTAGTTATAAACCACAATCGAGAATTTTCGTATAAGAATTAGTTGGGCGTCTCATTGAAACGAAGCTATTCTCGAACATTCAGCTTGATAGTAATTATTTTTACATTAAGTATTAGTACTACAACTTTTGAGCGTAGGACCAAGAGGTCATACCACGCAATTTGTAGGACAATGTGGGTAGTAAACTATGCAAATGTTAGCTAAACAATAAAAAAAATCAGCTGGTTAGTAATTATTTTTCATGACCTTGTTTATGATACATGTTGGAGAGGGGGGACGCCCTAACAAAACCTTATATTTTGTAGGACAAATATTTTTTCACGTTATTTACGTAATTACCCCGATAATTAACAAAAAGAACAATCGGTTAGTAATAAATTTTTAAAATTCGTCAAATCAACATATTTTATCCTTACTATCCCTATTAAGCTACCATTTACCTTTAAGTTACTGTAAGGAAAAAAGTTGGGCGTCTAGTCAAAAGGAAGCTACTCACGAAAAATCAACTTGTTAGTAATAATTGATGAATAGTGTACCAGGGAACCTGTACTAGCGGCTTTATCGCTAAAAGCGATCTCTTCCAGGAAACCTATAATATATTTTTTACTTTTTAGTTACGCAAATACTTGAATAGCTGTAGAAGCGCCTGTAGACATTCTACTTCGGGCACACATACACAAGGTTACTGTCTGACTATTCGGTGTAAACGCTCGCCAACAAGGGTTGCTCTCGATTTCCTTGCGACCCCTTCATCAGATACTGACTTGGTGACAGTGGGACCACTTCGAGAGTATAAGTTTTCGAAAAAGAAAGAAATTGATAATCGGTCCAACATTGACGGAGAAATCGAGTACCAAAAAATTTTCGAGGGTTTCTCACGATTTCTCTGGAATTTAATCATTAAATCCTGACTAGGTAACTATGGGATCATCTCGGGAGTATACTCTTATGAATAAATAAATAAAAATATAAAAATCTGTCTACAATTGAGGGAATAATCACGTAACATTCATAAGAAACACAGAGGAATTTAAAGCACTTCCTTTTGGATGTCGAGTAAAAAAATACCATCCTTGGAGAAAATAATCTCGAGGATGTCGTGGCCCCGCCCTAAAGGGAACAGCGGCGCCATGTTTTCCCCGCGACGTGACCTACATAGTGACGTGCCACCGCATTCGCCAGAATAAAAACATATTGAAATTAAATTCCATTGGAAAAACGGTGTCGATGAATGAAAAATTCTCGCGCTCAGTCGGCGCGTGTGGATTTATTCGCGTGGATGTGTTTTTTATTATTTATTTTTATGCACTGAAGACATATTTATATTTTATGAAAAACGCCGACAACGTATTTGTTGTTGTATGGCTTTGTGCTACGGAGTTCATTTTCAATCTTAAGCCCTTTTAGGGGCCAAATTTAATATTATTTTTGCCCACAAGCTACCAACTACCATCAAAATTGCCGCGCCAAGACCAAGAGATATCGTATCTTTTATTCTTTTACGAATTCTATGTAGTTAGAGGGAGAAAGCATCAGTTCAACGTTCGTTTCAATCATGTGTATTTGACCACAAATTTGTGGTGCTTCCCAATTAGCATAGCTATATAAACTGAAAACATTGAAAGCACTAGATCAAAAACGTTTTCACTCAGCTGAATATCTGAGACAGCTGTAAATTTGCGAATCATTACTATTCAAACTACACCTAAAAAGTTCTGAAATAGTATTAATGCCGAAACAATAATTCATGCGGGTGCGGTTAAGAACGGAAACCCATGACCTAATACGGGCCCCTAAATGTCAAAGAAAGGAAGATATCCCGCGGCGAAAGACACGGGAGACATCCCATACACTTATCAATGGTACACTTGGTATTTAGAACATCTATTATTAATAAAACTACGTTTTAACGATTTTAAGCGCGGTAATTTATTTGATTTTGGTTGTTCCGACGTTTCGGCCTCTTTTCAGTGGCCGTGATCACGGACGACAAAAATGACAATTGTCCAACGAGTATTGTTAAAGTTTTATTTAGCCTCCCCCCAACTTGTTCATTTTAATTATTTAGTTTATATTTTGTTTATGGTTATTTTTTACTCTATGGGAGCCTAATCTAATTTACCACCGTTCCACAACATGACGTGGCTTGAAAAGAAGAAGCGGCGCAAGAAACTCTTCAGCAAACATGCCTAGATCTATTTTTTTATATATAATATTATAATGGGTGGAAGGAAAAATAAAAGAAATTTTTAGTCAAGTTAGTTTGTTTCGTTACACGCAGAAAGAGCTCACAGTGTCTTGAGGTCTGGCAGTTCGTTTTTGCTGGGTTTGGGTCTTATACAAGTCGCGAAAACTTAAGGGAATATTACATCTATTATTGCTATGAGGGTTAGTAGTGTATTTGTATTGTGATTTATAAAGATGATTGTTTACATGAATCGACAGACAAGTATACACTACTAGCCCAAAGTAAGAAAGTTACATTTTTGAATATAGACTTGTATATAGACGGGGGTATTAGGATTTTTCCTGTCACAAAAAAGCGTTACGGCCGTGGTGAAAGGCGGCACAATTTTAGAGTAGGTGTGGTAAGACGCGGCATAATGTTAGATCGATATACAGAGATAGAGTAGACTATCGATGTTTTTATTGGTTCCGGAGTTTTTTTATTTGATTAAATAAAAAATACATTCATTAAAATACCTAACCTAACAAAATCCTAATGTGCTCTGGGATACATAGTAGAAGTGAAACTTCAACGGACAAGTGGAAAACGAATCACAGCAGACAAGTGGAAAAACGAATTGCAACAGATAAGTGGAAAATTTGAATCAGGCGATGTAGGAAATAAATATACAAATACATACATACAGAGTTATATATATATATATATATATATATATATACATACATACATACACAATAATATAAAATACACAAGTTATTATAATAAATGTATTAGCATGATTATATTGTGTTAATCAGACAGCTATTTGTGGAGAAATAGTGTTTTCTGCGTAAGTTTCCAAATGTTGGTAAGGATTTGGCCTCTGTGACAGTAAGATTCAGCATATTCCAAAGTTTGACAGCTTGCAGTATTAAAGAATATATATAACATAATATCTAGATCATTGAATGATAACAATACTGAGAGGACAGACAGTATTACGGTTATTAATGAAAACCAAAAACATACTTAAAAAAACCAGAGAAACAAAAAATAAAATATCATGAAATATTCGATATAGTCGAACGAACGACTTCTTTGATTGGACGTTGGACTGCTTCAGTAACACCTCTTTTTGTTGCAAATTCCTTAGGCGACGGTAACAACCTTACTACCAAGTGGGCTGTCAGCTTGTCCGCTGTGCCCTAGTAACAAAAAAGAGCAACTAATTTGCCAAACTGTGATGTTTAGAGCCACTTGTATTAAGAATAACTCCCTCGAATCAGAATTAATCAACAGATTCCGATGACAGAAAAAAAGTCGCGACAAAAACACCACGTCAAATAACACACGTTATGACACATAAAAAAACGGAGCACAGTAAACAGTATAACAGAAGAAAATAGGCACAGAAAAACAAAGGGAAGTAAACGTTTCATAGCCGGCGTATAAGGGACGCATCAAAATTCACTTTGTAGCGCAATAAGACCTCGCTCGGTGCGGTGATAAATAAAATAAATACGCAGTCAATCTGAATTCCCAGTCCCGAATTTCGAGACGGGTGGGCGGTATGGGATTTGCACATCAGCATTACGGATTACATGTACTCTAACATCAGCAATCATAATCATTTATTTTGTACATCAGTTCAGATATATGTAGTAGCAAAAAACAATAACGACTTAAGTGAAGGTATGGAATTCATTCCAACAGTCCTAACACTCAAATTAGAGGGGTATTGGCCGATACTTTGATGAATTATACGTGTAAATGTATGATGTGTTATAATATTTGGTACACTGTGCCAGTCTGTCTTATGATATTTCCTTTTGCTTCTGTACATTTACTGTGGTGATGGTTCTAATATATTTAAATCAATGAGGCGGGGTCGGCACTGAAAATCAGCGCTGTGCTGGAGATAACTCCAACACAGCATAAAGCTGACTTGCCTTGACTTCATTTGTAGGAAATGCGGTGTACAATATATTGAATTTTATCATAAAACATATATGTATAAAAATTTATATATCCTTGTATTGTCGCTTTCTTAGCAAATATTTTTTTCTGTCTTTCTTTATTTCATATTAACATATAAGTATCTACTTATACTTAGACATATGAAAGTGTTAAGTACCCATAATTTTATAAAATTCTAAACATCCCGTGTCTGTACATTCAAGCTATTTGAAATAAATGACTGGTCTGGAAGATGAGTTCAGTAGAAGACAGTGACGAGCTTAGTGGAAAATTTACTGGGAAGTTTATTGGGCAGTTCAGTGAAGGAAGCTTAGTTTAAGAGGAGATCCAGAAGAGAACTACGCGCATTAAATGCAGAGGTGAGCACCGCAGTAGCAGATGGTGGTCTGCGCTATATCGGCTACGGTATTGTGAGTGAAACATCTCATCGTTGGAACAGAGGGACGTTAGTTGTACGAGAAGGTGTAACCCTGCAGGGAAGTCCCCCCCGTGTCCCCGCTCTCACGTAACAGTATTACTATGACCATTCGAGTTCTCTAACGATCATAAGAGGTGTGGAAGCATATTAGGTAGTAAGTTGCAATATTGCAACAACTTTATCTACTAAGATATCACGCAAAAGGACTTATATAACATCAATATTGGTGTTTAGTTGATCATTAGGCTGTATAGAAGTTCGTACGCAGCACCAATGGCGAATAAAACAAATACGCTTCAGTTTGATCCCAACGGATGGCTGTGATTTGGGAAAATAAAAGTCAGCAATTTGTACCCTAAACGTCCTGAGTAATTCAAGTTAATATTTTTTTTAGTGGAGTTCCTTTTAACAAATAGTAAATTTATCCACGCAATCCAGTGAACGAAAACGTTGTGATCGATTTTTATAATAAAAATAATAATAAATATCCTAACGTCGGAAGTAGCTTCGGTGAACCTGCAGCTCACCTCTCGACCCCGTAGCCAGTCACATACATGTTGCCCCTCACCAACCTTGTACGGCATTTTTAGGAGCCCATGCAGTGAGTAGCGAGTCACCGTCTGCCCATTTTCCCATGTTCCCCGAACATTGCGACGGGCAGACCCAATAGTCCCCATATTCCCAGACCCCTCGTATCACTAGCAGTTCATCCCAATACCCCGGTACTTTTTGTCCTCATTTCTCACAATAGCCCAACACTGGCCGGGGCTTGTCCTCAGGTGCATTTTTATATGGTGTAGACAGGGATAATCGCCGGTCAGTGTCACGCCACATTTAGATTAAATTTGTCAAGGGGCCTCTACGTGTTGGCCTTCCCATGGCCCCACGCAAGCTCTCCAAAGTCCGGGTCATTTTTAGAACGCGTGGTCTCTAGAGACACAATAATAATAATACTTTGATGATGAATAATGACTTTTTTATAGTTGTAGGAGTAATCATTTATGAGTGATTTTATAGGTGTTGGTGTTTGTAGTCAATGTTTTATTTAATTTATTTCACCAATAGCTATCATTAATAATAACTAGAAATAAGCTAGATTAAGAGAAGCTAATGTCATTAGGAGGGCTATTCAGGACCTGTACGAAGTGGAGTACAGGTAGTAGAAATTCTGGGCTATAAAGCAGATGTTACAGATTAAACTAAGATTTAAACCTACGATGATTGTAATTTTACAGTACATTCTTGTTGCTAACCGTTTATTAGTTTCTGTCACCCGTTTTCCCAGTTGCTTTTGTGTCAGCGATCTTTCGCAGCTCATTGATCTATCGGAGCGAAGACCATCGCTGTATCCTCCTGAGAATTGTTTTCAACATCAGCTATCTGAGTCGTGGCTGATTTGACTAGCTCCGTTGCTTCTAATCAATTTAATAAAGAAAAAACAAACAAAGTTCGCTACTGGTTAAGATTAATTTTATTAAATATAATAATGCTCAATTTACCGAAAAGTGAGTAGTAAATTATACAAAGAAGTAAAACAGCTGGTCCACGATAGAAAATATTGGAAAAGACTGCACTGATAAGAGCACAACTTTTAATTGATAGATTTTATGAAAGTAATATTAATATAGGTCATGTTGTTCCAGTCAATAACATATCCGCGTTTTGTTACAGTAAGTTACTGGGTAACAAATACTAGCAAAGCATGTTAAGGCCGGAGCGATGCACACTTACACAATCCACAAGCACTTGCACTTAATGGCACTACTCTTGCTCTGCCATTTAGCATTTTATTCTCAGTTACTCGTGTATTTATAGTTTTGAGTTAATTGTAAATATTCAAAATAATAAGGCATACAGTCCGCATCGATTTTATTTCGAAGAATCAACTGCCACCAATAATTACATTTGACACATAGACGTACTGTATTATAATAAAAAGTAGGTAAAATGGATTCGGTTCCCTTGAGTCATATTACGGTTTGAGTCTACAAAGAAATAAAATATACGCCGAATCAAAAGTCTCCGTCATTTTACGAGTTGGATAAAACGAAGCGACTTTAATAGCCAATTGGCGGGAACAAGGAAACTTGAATATTGTCGAGTACCCTCAAGTAGGGAATAAAGAAAGTTTCTTGGGTAAATTTCAATGGCGGCTGTGAGATATGGCACGTCAAATTTAGACAAACACCAATTCGGCCCATGAATAAAACATGAATGAAGTCCGACGATCCTTCCAGTATCGATATAGGAGGTGCCGATGAAGTGTGAATACGGGACATTGCTTAAGATGTCTGGATTATTTAGGACGTACAAACTACAGAGTCACAAGAATAAATAGATAACTATTGCTCACCAGGAGATTTAACTTAACATTAATATATAATATATATAAAAACTACGTTTAAAAAAACCGACTTCAAAAACTAAAAAAGTATAAGGTAACAAAAAATTCAAGCCCATTTTAAATATCGACCTTACTCAAAAATTTGATTACCTAGGAGTTATTGTTAAAACTAATAATGCACTTTCCTAAATAATCCATTGAAATCTTACAATTTAAGGACCGAATATTGCATTTTTTAGAGGACGCAATTTTATTTTTGGGACATGTCAATAGAAGCTTAACCTCAAGTTTGTGGGGTCGCCACCCTTGTCCCCGGCCGCCATCTTGGAAAAAGGGGTGAAAACACTTTTTTGGCGATATCTCGGAAACTATGCGTATAAAAAAAAAATGTTAAGTCATAATTTGTAGCAAATTGTTTTGCCTACAAATATGTTTATATAAATTTTTGCCCTAAATTAAAAATTAAAGAAGTTATAAGAAAAAAGGGAGAAATTTTTTATTCATTCCTAACTCTTTTCTTTACCATAGAACTTACCAAATTTAACTTATCGAATGTTAAGCAGGTAGAAAAGGTCCCCTGTTTTCCCCGCCACCTATGAGGTAGAGTCCGTCGGCGCGTAGGACTGGAGTCTGCAAAAAAATTGTTCATTTCCCATAAAACCAATGTACAAAGTGTGTATGCAACATGTCAGCAACAACAATCTTTATTGTTGCTGTATATACCACTTTTATGTGGTAGGCGTAAGGTCTAGTATCCCTTGGCCTATTAGCATTTGCCTCGGATTTGCCTGAAGGTCGCAACAGTGTTAGGGTTATGATAATTTTTAGACCTCATCCCGTCATTATTGTCCGCCATTAAATTCTGTACCCGATTGAAATAACCAGTTTGATGTCTTTCCAATAATTTTGTGGACAGGCATCCCCGTTTTTGTGGGAAGCGAATTGATTTCTAAGCTTTTTATTGGCTTCTATTAACTTTATTGTTTTTGAATTGCGTCTTTCATTTAATTTTGATTACATCGTTCAAAAAGTATTGTCCTCTTTCTAGAGGGTTGGTATATTTTGCTCCTAGTTATAAAATTTCGTCATGCTCAGGGGTTGAACTTTAAATATTTTTATAAAAAAAATATCTAAAAAATTAAGCAAGCAACATTAGCTTATTACCTTTACAAATATAGTATTTAGAGTGTGATCCTGAAGCAAACAGTCATATAATACGGTATTTGTACTTATTTGCAAATTCATTTTTTTATAGTTAAAGAGTTAAAATCCTGTAAGATATTGGAACGTAGTTCCTTATCGCGCGGTACGAATGAGGGCTAGACGGAAAAAATTCTTACGAAAAAAGTTGTCACGACAGTTTTTGAACTTGCCAAGATAAAATGCAGTTGCATAACCCTTTATGCCCACGCAGTTAGAGTTTAATTTGGAGTACATTATTATTTAAATGTCATGGGTTGCTGACGTACAGATAGCATTTGCGGACATATAGAGTCTTAATGTCATTAAAATAAGGAGCAATATCGCGAATCTGGTTTAAAGTTAAATTTGTTTCAAGAGTCGAATTGCAGGATGTGATTCGATTTTTAAATTTTAAATTTTTAAATTTAAATTGTTTCTTATATTGAAGTAAACAGGATTCAAACTTACTCATTTACTATTTTGTTGAGTGTATACAGGTTTTTTGTAAATAATAAATATGGAACTTCGTTCCATCCGGGTGTCCCTTGACACCTCTCAAGTTGTTTTTTAATACTTTACTTACATTAGCGACAATGCGAGTAACAAGTAAGTATATGATATGTAAAACATTTATTAATTGTTATTATGTTTTAAAATGGCTTCGTTAATATTTATATTTTACCATGCTATTGTTTCTGCCATGGCAATATTGTGTTGTGTATTTTGAAATTGTATATTTGGTGCGCAATAAAGTGATATCTATCTATCTATCTATAATTCTAAAAATATTATTTTCGTAATAATAGTACCAACTTTCAATACACGGGTATAAAAGTGGACCAAAAAAGAGATGGATGGATTGCGTGAAGGATGATTCGTGGTGTGACAGAGGACATATGACAAAATAGAGGAATTCAGTAACTTCATAAAAATGACCCTATTCACCCTCAAACTATGTCTACTTCATTTCCGTATCCCATCTTCTGTATTCCATTTTTCCTGTGGTTTCGCGAATGTTGTATATAGGAGGATGGGAATAAAAGCTGAGGACTTATACTGATTGTGATGTTGATGAGTTCACTCTAGAGGAGATATTTAACACTTCACTTAATTTTTAGTTATCACGTAGCGGGCGCGCACTATGCCGTTGTTTGTAAGTCACTGGCGGGGGGGCGGTTCGGCCTGATAGGGATGTACCACTGTGGCCAATAGTGTTGTGCGCTTATTAACGTCGCGCTTGGTGTGAACATCCTGCCTCATTCCTCAATCCCACCTCTCCTAGCCTATCTCCATATTCCATATCCCTATCTCCCCCTTATCCCAAACCTTCCGTCTCATTGCGTGTATTAGTATTTATTGTAAAGGCTGGCCAAGCGTTGGCTTCGTCCCCGATGCTGTAAACGTCTATGGGTGACAGTAAACACTGTCTATTAGGTGGGCCGTCTGTCTGTTTGCCAGAATCGCAACAGAAACTACACTAATACATAAACAGGGCGAGCCCTAATACTACCCACAATTTATGTATTTTTGTGGTATACTTTACTGAGAAAATAAAACACTTTCAAATTTGGACTTTGACATAGTAATTTCAATTTATTTTTTGATATGCTATCTTTCATAAACATATTATTTCATACACATTAAAAAAATAGAATTTTATTGTATTCCTAACGCAGGTGGCGTTTGAAAACTAAAGAACTAATATCGATGTAAATAGAATGTTGTTTCTTTAAAACACGCCTAATTTTTAATTTAATTACAAATAAATAATCAGTCATTAATTATCAATTAAAAGTGTGGTTGAATGCGTAACAATATGAATTATATACATTAAAATATTTTTTGGAAACTTAGATAGCACGCTTTATGCTAGTAAATAAATTATAATCTGTGGAAGTCGCTCGAATATGTTATAATAGTAGTCTAACGTACAATTTCAGCCAATTAGAGAACCTCATCGCCAATTAGTGCAATGTTGATTTGCGGTGCGGACACCATTGCGCGTTAGGAATGGTGCAGACTGGTGTAAAGCGACCCGGTAATAGCTGCAACGACCGCACCCACTTTAGCACGCTACGTGTCCGTGAACAGTTTGTATTTGGATACTGTATTAGAATAATTAGAAATTTAGAGAATATTTCAGATTCTTGTTTTTTTTTCCTTTTACAGTAATATTCCTTTTATAGTAATGTAGTAGTAGTTCCTAGTACAATAATAAATACACGGTTCAAAGTTCCAAACGCACTTGGTTTAGAACTTTTAACGCCTTCATCATAAGAGATCGCATATAGATACAAGCTCCTATGATGTATCTCTATACAATAAAGTTTCTAATCCTCTTTCAGTCGTTTCGCTAATAGTTGGTTTGCATTCACTTGCCCCCATCTCTTGAATTTTGACATTACTTGTAAGTAAGGCAAATGAACACTCGGTAAGTTATAAGAACTGGTGGTAAGACATGTCTACTTAATGGTTCCCACAATGCACTTCGTATCTGGTTGTTTAGGCAATAAATTGATGGGTTCAAATCCAAAATTGATTTTTCAAATTAACTTCCGACGAACATATTGTCAGTCATAATTTAAAAATTAAAAATATATATCGTATTATATGTAGGTCTCATTGAAATTATGTGGTTAAAAATCCTTGCTGAAAAGCGTCCACTTCTTGGGCAGTTTTTCTTAATGTAATATGACTGTTATTATAATTATCACACAGTATAACTGACGTCAAACATTGTGGTATAAAAAGCGCATTAATATAACCAATATACATATGAAACCCGTCAAACCGCGTAAGACAAATTTAGAGTGTTTACTATCCATTTATATTATTATTACTATTCTGTTATATTTTCTCAATTTAATTAAGAAAAACATTTCATAAAGTTATTCTTTATATATCGGTAAATAATCAGTTCTCCGTTGGTACATATGAAAATAGTAAACCAAACAATAGTTTGATAGTACAAGCAAACAAACCTGGCGGTTAAGCTTCGTTTTGCTTACAAAGTGCCTGTGTTTTGCACTGTTGTTTGTTTGAAATAAGTTAAACAACTTACAAGTGCTGAGAATTGAAAACTTAATATGAGGAGTTAACATTTTGTAGCGGTGGAAGCTATTTCATATTTGTCTTTAAATATCTCTGCTTTATTTTAAGTATTAATGGTATTAATGGTCACGTACATTTTGAAGACGCGAATTTTCGTTTATGTAATATACGCAGTTATGACGCCATTACAATTTAGATCCTTGAAATAAAAAAGATTTTACAGTATAGACGTTGGGCAATATTGTCTCTTTAGACGGAGCGCTGTGTTATCACACATATTATGTATTACTTATAATATTTTGATAGTATATAACAGAAACTGTCTAGATTTGGATAATGAGAAACAGGACGCACCGCAAAGGCAATGTTTCTGGCACAATATGCATATTATTATAATTACCACGTACTGAGCGTGAAGGAGAACATTGTGACAGTCCAGTGGAACGTATATGGTTGGTATAAAATAGATGTAATCTCAATTTGCCTACATCGCCTGATTCAAATTTGTTTTTGATTTAGATTGCCTGGAAGAGATCGCTTTGAGCGATGAGGCCGCCTCTTGTATATATGTTCTGTTTTTGTAATTGTATGTTTTGGTGTGCTATAAAGTGTTATATATCTCTCTCTCTCTCTCTCTCTGTATCTCTCTCTCAATTTGCCTGTACTGCATTGTTGTCATGTAGTTTTTGCAATAAAAGTTTGGTGCTATAAAGCAAGGTCTACACAAGTGGCCGGTAGTACTTTCGGTCGTTTGTCGTAACGAGGCGACCGGAACGTGTTTGCAGCGGCCCGCGAGAGTTGTTACTGCAGGAACGAGGGTGTAATTGTATGTATATTCTATATGGTCTATTCATGTGTGTATGTTTATTGTTATGGGCTACAATTGCAAGAAAATGTGTAACACTTGTACTCCTTTACATTTTTATGCTGTTTAAATAATTTCGTGCCGTAATCACTCCATTAATGGCACAGCCCGTGAATGTCTGTTAAACTAATGCTGTAGCAGGCATGCTTATCTAAAGTAAATTGGCTAGTTTGACGATTTCCTATGATATTTTAGTTCCTTATCAGCACGTGGATATTGTAATTATATTCACATCAATACAAGAAGACTATATAAAAGACTCATAGTATATTAGAATTCAAACACAGACTGTTAGATAATATTACCCTAATCGTAAACTAAATTTATGGTTAACACTCCAAAATACCTAAAGAATGACAATCGCGCAGTAAAAATACCCTTCTAAAAAGCTACTAAAATTTATTGCTAATTTATGTCACCTTTTGACGTTTTATTATTTAAAACACTCTTCTACGAAAACGTTTTTTTTTATGATTTCATCTAAAAAAAGGTTTTTAAATGATAAAACATCAAAAGGTGGAAGGAAACAGCATGCGGTGTTATATAATTATAGAAGCTTTTAAAGTACTTTTTTTGAGCACTTGTCATTCTCAGTATTTTCTTCCATGGTTTACACAATGTTCGATTTTTTTATTATATCAAATCTAATAAAACCATTCTGCCATTGCTGTTTCTTTCTTTGGAATAAGCTCTATTTCATTCAAATTGCACCAAAGACATCTGCAAACATTATAAGTCTCTGTCTACACTGCTACAGAGAGGGCGGTACGTAACAAGGCCACCGGAAAGCGGCCGTGTTTGTTGTGGAACCCTCTACTTTTAAAGTACGGGAGTCGATTTTATGACTGTTGTGAATAGGAATTTCGACATCAAAATTTGTGTTTAAACAATGAAACGGGTTTTCTTGTTAAAATAATACGGGATCTTATTGCTAAAAGTTATTTCTACCAGGCCATCTAAAGTCTATTTCAAATAGGACGATATGACTGACATATCCATAAAATATAACTTGTGGCGTTATCATAACTTCTCCTACGAAATAAATATTTATTTTAACTATTTAAAAATATATTTAATCCTATCACTATTTAATAAAATTCTTATGCTTAGAATCACGATGTTTATATATTGTCACGGCTTCATAACAAATGGGCGTACAGACAAAAGTGCAGTTTTACACAAGGTACAAAATTGTGAATAAAACAAAACTAGTTCATTGTTCACTTGCATACTAGTAAAACTTTCTAAATTGTAACATGTATAGATTTAAACAACAAACAATGGCATTTTTGCGTAAACGCCCATTTGTTATGCGGCCCTCGATATTTATTTACATAATTTGTCCCATACCGTCTTACTTGAAATAGACTATAATATAAATATATATCTGACGATATAAAAATTGCATTTTAAAAACACATTATTATAGTATACTTTTACAAATAAATTAAGTTCATTAGTTTAATCCTCTGATATTTGGACCGGTCCGGTTATAGAGTGCTAGTGTGTAGTCAGCTTAAAATAAGACTGCGACCCAAAGGGCATCGTTTAAAATAATGTTTAAAATACAAAATTTAGTACCCTATAAAATCTTTTTAAAAGTTTTATTAAGGACTTTAGAACTTAATAGCCATAGCCTTTTAAGTGCACTTTAAAGGGACTTAACTAAAGTAATTTCATACATTAATAGATTTATTTTATTACACTGTTATAGTTTATTGTGGTCATAAATTTTAAGTTTTCTTATTAATTTCTACTTAAACACTATCTGTCATTAAAAGGGTTTGATGGACTCTTATTATCAAAGTTTTAGAGAATAAAATTCAAAACATATCTTATACTAATATATAAAGCTGAAGAGTTTGTATGATTGCTTGAACGCGCTTATTAATCTCAGGAACTACTAGTCTGATTTTAAATTTTTTTAAGAAGTGAAACTTCAAAAAGGTAGCCTACGAGAGAATGAGACAAATATCATGAAGTATCAGGAGTATTAGGATAATTATAAGGGTTATTATTTTATAATATTTTTATCAAGATCAAACATGATATCTTATTATATCAACATAATTATATCTACAAGGCTTAGTAGACAATAGTGAGGTGGCTACCTGTGGTGAAGCACCTCACAAATTGATTTCTATCTTATTCTTTCGCAGGTTTAGTCCTATAGATTTCTGTGTAATCTCTTTTTGGTGTCGCTTTTTTCGTTTCAGCTAGTTTCAAACCACGATTCTAAAGAAGTTTCCCTTCAAAAAATCCGATCGATCTAAACTTTACAGAACCCTAATTGCAAAAACTCTAGCACACATAGGATTAAACATAGTAAGGATGTAGGAGCCAATGACTTTTAATTTATTATTGTTTTAATTTTAAAAACATCTTATAAAGTTCTAAACATACCGTGTATGTACGTTTAAGCTGTTTAAAAAACACCTAGAATAGATTATCTAAACGACGGAGAACACGTTGCATTTTTTTTAGATTGATTGTTTGTTTGTTTGTGATTCACGTAAAAACTACTAGGCCGATTTCGATGCGGGTTCCTTGATCGACAGCTAATTCTTAAACATAAAATCTGCGCTACGTGTTACCTCGAGGATTCTGCGAGAATTTTCCTGGGAGCGGTTTGATTTGAATTTGAATAACAACAGACTTGATTACAGCGTGTTACGTTACGAGCTACGTTTTTTACTGGCCGTTTCTCATTCCTTAGTTCAATGATTAGATTAAATTTAGATACTTGATATCCTTGCTCCCGGTCCACTGTACACAAGATATACAAGGCGAGGGCAAAGAGAATCAATCGGACAGCGGCGAAGCTGTTTTCTTTTTCAATCACCGGACCTCCTTTGAGAATTCACGTTTACACTATAACTACCCTATATTATTTGCTTCACAGGCTAAAAGAGAAACTATAGTTCGCCCAGTGGTCGAATTTCTATTAATTTTATTTATTAAGTTCATTTTGTCAAAGTGACCTCTACTGTTGCGGCAGCGCTGGGTTTATGATAGTAGTTGGGAGTTCACCCCCACTTCCTTGAGCCGCTTCGCTCATGTATGCAACAGTTCTGTAGAATGTTTCTCTTGCGTACCGTGGGGATTTGGAATGAGCTCCCAGCTGAAGTTTTCCCACAGCGCTACGATATGGAGTTTTTCAAAAAGGGTGTCATAAAATTTCTTCGAGGCTAGCAGCACGTTGGTGACGGCAACCGCTTTCCACCAGGTGGCCCGTCAGCGCCTGTTTGCTGTACTCCAGCTATAAAAAAAAATGTAGTGGACTATGTTAAATTATAAAAAAAAAGTATGGGACCATTTCGAAAAGAACTAAGGCAGGAAAAGAACACACATACCTGGTTGATGTAGTAAGGGTGACGCACTGCTCCTCAGCTCCTCACTTCACTTTCACTTACAATTGTTATAGGTCTTAAGGAATTGACGAAAATTGTTACATCTGTAACACTATAGGTGCTACATATGCGTTGCTGTTCTCTTAAGAGAGACTGTAACGGGGGTACTAATGCCGGAATACAACTCCAAGTTGTTATGGTGACATATTCTAGACCAGGGTTGGTAGCCACCTGACTGTGGGTTGTTTTGTCGCCTCTTACGACAGGCAATCCGACCGCAGGAAATTGTATTCTTTCTCCGATCCTGCACGGATAAAAACATGTCTGATGCTGTAAATGTCCATAGAGAGTGAGTCACATTGGTAACAGGTTACGTTGAGTGAGAGTCCCCATTGCGCGGGACATTCAATCTATCCATCCAATTTTCAAGGGTCTGTGAACGCGTCTCGATTTGGACCTGATCGAGAAACTAAATGTCCCGATAAATCAATTGATAATAAACCATTATTATCAGAAAATTAAGAGTTAGATAATTAGAAATTTGAGTAAGCTGCGGAAAATTGTATTATTTCTCCGTTCATGCACAGATAGAGATTTTATCAACTGAACTTCGTAGGATGATTTGGTGTTGATTTTATTACACTGTGGTCCTAAGTAGCGTTGTATGAACGCGTGGTGGGTATAGTAGTTAGAAAATAAATTGAATATAGTAGAGTGGCCAGGATCCTTTCGAATTACGTTCTCAGATTGAATGCAGCTCTATTTTAAGGCGGATCGTAAATGTTAAAGTAAGTTGGAATTATAGCTCCAGATAGATTTGGGGAAGGTTTTTTGAGGGTCGGTGAACTTATTTACTTCGATTTTACTTAAAAAAAAATTACATTTAGTAAATCTAAAGATTCTCACAGCTATAAGTAATGTTGATAATGATTCATTAACCTTACGTTCGGTCTTTATCTGGGATAATGTTAAAGTTATTGACTGTGGATAAATGCATCTTATTTACATCGTTAAAAATAACGCTGTTAACGAATAGCTCCGTTTATGTAAAAATTACAAACAATATCACATCACAAATAAAAACACATCGCAAAACACCCGTTACCACAACGGTGTGAAACGGCCTATAACTGTAACATTGTCGCAAGAGCGGTCCCAGAATTAGATATATGCGATCGGGTTTTCCGTTTAAGCATTTTTGATGAACAAAAGCAAAATAAATAGGTTTGTATCTATTTATTTTACTGTTGTGGTTTATCCCGAATATTTTTTATTTTTATTTTGTATGTAGTAAATTTGAAATTAAGTTATTTTGGAAACGTTTACGTTCTTGTCTTTAATTTTAATTAATTGAATGTAACATTAAATGTAAGCAAATATTTAACTGAATGTCATCATCATCATCCGAGCGTTAAATCCCAGTTCCGTTCGGAGCGTTCCCTTAGACGCCCAGTGTCCTCTTTCCTAATTTTTGTATTCCTCTTCGCGTGGTCTTCAGGGTTGTCCCTTGTTTTGAGACCCTTCCCCTTGACCTTCGACCGGGGCCTGGTGGAGTCGACATGGCTAGACATTTGTTCCCCAATTAGCCGGTCTCCGTAAAACGTGCCCGTATCAACTTAAGCGACACTCTTGCAGTTTGTCTGCTGTGTCACGGACATGAGGACTGCTGTGGATGTGGGAGTTCCTGACACGGTCTTTCCGCGTCACTCCACACATCCATCGCAGCAATTTCATCTCCCTGACACGCAGTTCTTGCTTTTGTCGCTCAACTGAATGAATGTTTAACTGAATGTATGTTGAGATAAACGTATAAAACGATGTGTAAAATTGATATTAGATGAAATAACAAATTTGTATCAATTTGGTTGAAAGGTACAACACTGTAAAAACACATTAATATTCAATGAGATTGAATGATTAAAGTTTAACTAACTAACTCCGTTGGCTCAGCGATCCAAAATGAGTGTTGGCGTCCGAAACGAGAGCACACCACTTTTCTCTGTCCTGCGCAGTGTCTTGCCAGCTGTGGGCTTGTAGTGCGGTCAGGTCAGCTTCCACTCTCTCCTTCCAGCGATGCTTGGGACGACAAACCGGTCGCCCGCATCGACTGGTCGCCCGAAGTGTGCTTTCTGTTCCGTTCTACATGACCGAGCCAGCGCAGACGGTGAGATTATATCTCCCCAATTATGTTGGGCTCGGACATTACGACCATTGGTTCGGAACCTCCACCTGCCATCTCCTTTTATTGTTTTAAGTTTTGATTAAAGTTTATGTTCAAGTTGTGGCGACGAACCATTTTGATTCATTCATCCGGATTGCAAGACAAATGAACCGCTTAATATTGGTTGAATTAAAAAAAAACACGAAAGTAAGTTACAATCAAATCGACTACAGTTAAACGTGACAATGTACTCTTAATAATTGAAGTGAATAAATATAAAAGTCCACGAGTGTAATCGTAAAGCGAAATAATGACATGTCATTGAGAACGGAAAGATTCCCCAGCGATTTTAACATTGTTAAACGCGTGCATACAATGTAATGTCGGACTCATAATAAATATGAGAGTTAAATAAATGAGAGTAACTATGTGTCGGAAGCGAGATAGTTATAGAGGCATATATAAAAATAGCTTGTTTTTAAAAAGGTTTTTAAATACAAGCTTTTGAGATCCTGGATATCTTGTAGCAGCAGAATGCTAGCCAATACAAGTAAAACGAGTCCAAACACGACGGGTCTGTCTATCTTGTTTAATACAGGAGTTCCTATGACCCACCTTCCGATTCCATCGTCAGATCAGCTCCATAGCATATTATTGCATAGTCACGCTATATAAATATGCGTGTAAAATTTCAGCTCACTCGAAAACCAGGAAGTTGGTCAAATTTAACTTGCATGATTCCACCCGAAATTACAAAGTGACGAATGCTAATATAGTTTTTTTAATTAGGCATAGCAAATCAATAAAAAGTATTTGACACACACACGAATATAAACTCTTTTGTTTATTGTTCAAGTCAAATCAACTTAAACAACAAATTATTATTGTCGAATTTCGACCACACGGGTCCACTAGTTAATATTAAGACATAATTTTATGAATAGAAAAAAAAAGTGTTTTATTTTACAATGCTATGTTTCTGATTTTAAATTCAATGACAAATAATAATAAAAAAACCTGTCTAACACTATGGTACAAAACAGAGGTTTAATTTTAAAAAACAACTGAAGGTTGGAATACCCTATAAAATATATTTTTGGTACCTTAAATTTGTTATAATATATACGAGTATAATAACAGCCCATAAGTGCCCCACTGCTGGGCTCGGGCCGCCCATTATAGGGGAACAGACAGTCACCCACCACGCTTGTCCAAGGCGGCTTGGCAGCCTCGACACATCAGGGTTTCATCACAATGTTTTCCTTCACCGTTGTTAGCACGTGATAATTGTAACCATATGCACATAAGGCCAGAAAACTGCTAGCCATTTCGCTACCACGACTTAAATTTGTTCCAATTATTAAAACCTATTCAGAGCCAACCTTCATGTTTAAGTATCCCTATTTTACACATATTCACGTCCAACAAGAACTCTCTCTCTTCTAGAAATCTAGACAGTAAAAACAAGATTAATCTCCGTCAATAATTCAAGCCATACAATATAAGTCATAATATAATTTATCGACAATAAAATTATATGCATAAGCAAGTATAGACAATGCAAACGAAATATACTGGGTAGCAATAAATATTTTACGATCGTGTACAACCGGATCTGTGCGAATCAAATTGCCCAAAATTGTCAACAGCCAGAGCTAAGTTGTGTGATCTTTGTAGGGAAGAACAACTTTTATTGCCGTGTATAACTGAACATGATTTACTTTCAGACTTTTTTGGCCTTTGTGTCTCGTAATGGGTTTTATGTTTATTACTGATAAACACAATTTGTAGCTGTGATTTCACAGTGAAAACAAATATATCTTCTAGACCGATTTAGATCTCACGGGTTGTCGGAAGAAGATATCGCCATGCCAGGCTCAACGACATCATCCGCCGAGCTCTTGTCAGCCGCCGACGCTGAGGCCATTCTATAACCGAATGGTATGTGACGATGGCAAGAGACCGGACGGAGTGTCACTTGTCCCTTTGAAGATGGGGCGGCCGCTAGTGTGGGATGCGACCTGTGTGGACATACTGGCCCCGGCACGTCTTCCAATGACCGAGTCAGGTGCTGGCTTCAGCTGAAGTCGTCAAACGGCGCAAATATGGAGCCTTAGGAAAAGGTTATATATTTGTGCCGTTTGGTTGAAACATTAGGTCCGTGGGGTCCGTCGGTAAAGAGTTTCTTTAAATGTAACAAACTCAGACACTACCCGTGATCAGAAGGCTGGTTCATATTTCGCACAACAAATAAGTATACAGAGTAAGTCATACAGCGCGGCAATGCAGCCAGCCTTTTGGGCACGCTCCCCGTTGGCAGTGATCTGCTACATGGTATATTTTAGTTTCGATGTTCTCTTCGATATCTTGAAGTCGGTGCCAAGTAAAACATTGAAAATTTGCAAAATATAGTAATTTTTATGTTTTATTTCGTACCGACTTCAAGGTGTTGTAGAGCATATTTATAATTTGCTTTATCTACTCTTGGAGCCTTTTGTTAGAAGTTTTTTTGTTTACCTCATGTATTTAACTGACTAATGGTTTAACTACAATGTACAGGTCTTGTTACCTTTTTGCAATTAAAAGATAATCATATGTGTTAATCTAACAAATTTCATAAAACTGAGTACGTACATAAATAACAAAACTACATTTAACGGTTTTAAGCGCGGTACTTTATTTGATTTTCATTATTCCGACGTTTCGGCCACTTTTCAGTAGCCAGGTGAACAGCTGTTCTGCAGTGAAGTACCATTCCACCTACAAAAGTGTACTCAGCCGTTGCCATACACCATACACTTGTTTTGTCAGTCTCTTGTTATCCATTTTCTTTATATGTCCAAACCACCTTAACATTCCTTTCTCGACTCAACTGCGAATATCTGCCAAACATTGACAAGATATCATGTCTATATACTGTTACGAGTGCGCAGGACTCGAATTTAAATGTCGTTGGAATGACTATAGAATTTATTACAACTATACAAACACGTATAACATAGTTACAAATATAACTAGACACTACTAGTAAAAACTGCACGATTCAATAGCACGCGCAAAGTCACTATATCGCGCATCGAATGTCGTCTTGCTCGTATCGTAATCCTCGCTTGACTGCCCCACCCCTCCGTTCGGACATTGTTTTATAGTAAACTGTATAATACAACAATCGACTGCGTTTACTGAGTTAATCCGCACACCTGGTTAATTATTCCTGCAAACGGCCAGCAAAGTCGAAAACAATTACAATAGGCTATTGTCTAATTGCAAATTTTAAACACAAAGTAAACAAAAGAATTCCAAATGCGGGAAGGGTAATAAACCAGATGCGTTTTTCTTTGTCGGTATGTAACAATACTAAAAGAACGGCAACAGCAAAGAAGGCATATCAATGTGTCTTCCTGTGATTACCATATATAAATTCCTGTACAAACTTTTATCACTTTCATGAATAAATAAAATTTGGATACCTAATAAAGATTTAAAACACTATGAATAAATTGTTTTGGCCCAGGGCCGAGATTAATCGGCGAACTTCCCAATATGATATTACAGCACGTCAAAGGGCGACCTTCCCCTACCACCCCCGCACCCCCTCGCGGAAAAGTTAAATTGATACATTTTTAACAAGTTCTGGTCTTGTCTCTTTTACTTTGTTGGAACCCAAATAAATGAGCTGAGCGGATTTCATTTCAATATAAATTTATTAAACAAACTCATTGACTCTTCAAGCTCTTCTCCTCATTGATCAGAAAGCTGGTGTTTACCTCGGACAACGGATCAACGGATCAGTATTGCGATCCAGCGAGGAAACGTAGCCAGCCTTCTGGTCACCTTATTCTACATATTTTACACCCTACAATTTATTCAAGAAATATTCAGCCTTCGGAGACTTTGCGTCCCTTTGCGTTATTACCGCCTGTATAACGGCGAGTGTTCCCAGGAACTGTTTGATCTGGTGCCTCACTTTACAACCGCACCGCTCGCCAGCGACGGGATATTCACCCCAATTTCCTTGAGCTCCCATGCTCAATTACGCAATGGTTCTCTCTAGATCATTTATTCCGCGTACAACAATGATCTGGAGGGAACTTCTCGCCAAGGTTTTCCCTTTGCACTATAACATGGGGTTCTTCAAGAACACCCCTGGTGTTGCAAACGTCCATAGGCGAAGGTAACCACTTTCCATCAGGTGGGCCATCTGCCTTTTTGGCTGCTTCAGGCTGTTAAAAAAAACTTATTTATTTCGTAGCCTTACAATAATATTATTATTGTTTGACAGGGATTCCCAAACTATTTTGGGCACGAGACCCCTTTTTCCAAAATGAACTGATACCTCAGATCCCTATAGCCGAATATACGAATATATATATAATACTTTAAAAATCCTATCTGTCGTTTTCTTCGTATTAATACAAAATACCAATTTAAAAACTTTGTGGTTGGTTAAGTGACTCGCATAACGTGGTCGCTGGCATAATGTTCCTTAAATTTATTTAAAAAACACTAAAAGCATTTAACACTCTTAAATACGATTAGCGTCTTGCACAACGCAAAACTTGTCGCTAAATATGTTTAAAATTGACAGTTCAATGCATTTTTGTAAAACCTATTTAGGCAGTTTAGTATGATTAATTAATTTTATTTAAAGGCGATCGTAATGCAAGCGACCCTTAAGCTTAAAATATTATTCATTTCTATACCAAGTTGGCACACATAACAAACATAATTTATACAGTATCTTGAAAGTTTCAAATAAGAAGGTCGATTTTGAGACCTCATCCACCTTCAAAATCAGTTTTTGGTTAGGTCGACCTTCACGAAACTGATTTCTGCTCCAGGGGGTCGATATTGACCACTTTGGGAACCTTTTGTTCTTTTCTGTTGTATGGAATCAGAATAAAAAGAAACATGTTTTTAATAAATTAAATGTGTGCCAATCATTGAGAGCTATATATTACCAGGCCAGAGATCAAGTAATCGTTTAAGCTCCTAAATCGCACCACAAAGACTTTTTGCCCGCCAAAGAGTTTTTCTTTTTTCATAACTTTTAATCAAAATATTCGTGGCGGGCGTACCCGTCACGGGCTGACTTGTTTTTATTATGATAATGCCCTGCCTTATTTCAATATTTCCCGCATGCCGACGCGTAAAACATATATTTTGGGGTCTCCGCGGTGCGAGCTGCCACCTTATTAGGCTGAGAAGAAGCCTCCAAGGCCCAATAACTCCTGCTAAGATATGAGCGTCGACAAGTGTTCCTAGATTAACATAAACACTTTGAAATTGATTTTTTAATTTTTTTTTTTTTTTATTAATAATATTTGTATTGCGAATAAATGAAGTATGCGTTGTGATATCTGGTTTTGTGGTTTATTATCGGACTTAACTTCTGCCCGCTACTTCGTCCGTGTGGAATTTTAAAAAAACCCGATATTGATACATTCTTCATTGGTGCTCCGCTGTTATTGGTCTTAGCGTGATGACATATAGTCTATAGCCTTCCTATATAAATGGGCTATCTAATATTAGAGGATTTTCTCAAATCAGACCAGTAGCTCCTGAGATTAGCGCGTTCAAGCAAACAAAAAAACAACAAAATCTTCAGCTTTATATATTAACTAGCGGCCCTGGCAGACGTTGTCCTGCTATGAAAAAATAAAAATCTAGGACCCGATCCCAGCGCCACCTACCGTTTCCAACGGCATAAAATGTATCCTATGTCCGTCTCCTGGTGTCGCCTCTCATAACCGCCTACCACATCATACATGCGCGAGCAATACTTAATACTTATTTGGCTACAACACTAATAGTTACATTTTAAATATCGCGATATCTTTTGAATGAAACGTCCGAATTGAATAATTCAAAAAGTTCTAGAAAGGTATTTAATTCGTCTTGAATATGGAGTAATTTATTATGATAAGGATTAATACCAAGGTACAAAATAAAGAATTTTTGAAACGATGGCATTTTAATTATTTAAAAAAAATAAAAGAAAACACTTATTGTGAGATAACTACAATAGTTAGACATATGGTTACGGGATATTTTTTGTAGACATTTATATATTCTGCAAAGTGGTAATACATTGTTTTATTCTATAATCAATAGTTTTCGCAGCGCACACCGTGTAAGGACGTTTTCGGGTCATTTTTTTACACCTTGGGTGACATTATTGGACTTTTAGTAAGGATCCCTAATTTTTTGAAAATATAATATAGTCTATAGCCTTCCTCGATAAATGTGCTATCCATTTTTCAAATCGGACCCGCGGTTTCTGAGATTAGCGCGTTTAAACAAACAAACAAACTCTTCAGCTTTATAATATTAGTATAGATATAAGATTTATATCTAAAATAGACTAAACCAGAGTTATCTAGCTATATATTACTTCCATAAGACCTATAATGTAATATAATATTTTCTTAAGTTTTCGCAACTTGTATACCATAATAAAACTACGTTTTAACGGTTTTAAGCGCGGTAATTTATTTGATTTTTGTTATTCCAACATTTCTTGCGCCGCTTCTTCTCTTCAAGCCATAACATGTTGCGAAGCGGTGGTAAATTAGATAAGGCTCCCATAGAGTAAATAATAAGCATAAACAAAATTAAAACTAAATAATTAAAATGAGCAAGTTGGCGGTAGGTTAAAATAAAACTTTAACAATACTCGTTGACACTTGACATCTTTGTCTTCCGTGATCACGGCCACTGAAAAGTGGCCGAAACGTCGGAATAACAAAAATCAAATAAATTACCACGCTTAAAACCATTAAAAAGTAGTTTTATTATGTCTACACGTCACGAAAAGTAAAGTAAATATTATGTTAATTTGTTTCTATTATACATCAATACAAAAATGAATTTAAAGACTAAAACTATATATTGTTATTGTCCGTGCAGGAACGGAGAAAGAATACAATTTCCTGCGGCCGGGCGGCCTGTCGTAAGAGGCGACAAAACAACCCACAGCCAGGTGGTAGGGCATTTGCCCGACTGGGTGGATACCACCCCTGGTCTAGAGTATGTTGCCATAACAACCTTGAGTTGTGTTCCGGCATTAGTAACTAGGTTCCAGTCTCCCTTAAGAGAGCAGCAGCGCATTTGTAGCACCTTTGGTGTTGCAAATGTCCATAGCCGATGGTAACCGCTTTCCAGCAAGTGGTCCGTCTGCCTGACTGCTGAACTCCTGCAATAAATAAAAAATATAATTATGTACAAAGGGCGGTCTTATCGCTAAAAAGCGATCTCTTCCAGACAACCCCCGGAATGAATTTAGATGATAATGGCGATGATGGTATTTATTTATTTATTTAATTTTAGGAAGGCTTACAGACATATCAGTATAGTAAAAAAAGTATATAAATAATAAATGCTGATGACAAACCTCCACCTATTGGTAACAACACGTACATACATGATTCCTATTGATAATATAGTTACTAAGTTTCTGTCTTTTTGCTTGACCGAATTTATACTAGTGCAGTATAAGTCTAGGTTCAATTTTAGTACTATTTTGTTGAAACAGTTTGAGTTTCGCAAAATAAATATACGTATACGTAACATATAGTACGAGCTACTCACATTACGTATTTGCAGAAATTTTATATATATTACATAGATATATACTTAATACACATATCTACAAAATATATAAATGTTTATAAATGAATTTAAATATCATAATCCAACGACGGGTAGTATTTATTGATAATAAAATATTCTTGTGATTTAAAATTAAATAATAATCTATCGATGATCATCTCGTATATACTCGGCGATCACTTGATTTTCGTTCGCAACGACTAGCTCATTGGCTTTTAGGGTACGATCAGCTCCCAGCGAAGTGGCTTTTATTTTCTACTTTGCCTTAACGCCAGACAGTAAAATTTTATGTCCGCCAGTATCAGTGTATATTATAGCGGATATATATGGAAGGTGCGCTGTTTAATAGCTCGTATTGTGTTGTAGAAACCATTCATTGTGGGTATGTTTTTATTCAGTCGCTTTACATTCGTAGTAAAATCTTCCTTTATCGCCTATTGATAATTTTCTCGAATTATCTACGTTATTGGAATCTGTTTTAAGCATTTACAAAAACTAGTGGTGATACAGTGTTTGTAATTCGACCATAATTAATTTAAATTATAAGTTTAAACATTATTAGGGTTCTGTTGTCAAAGACTACTTCTATAATCACAGATTTCGCCAAGGTTACACTGTTCATTTGACTTTAATAATATAAAAAAGCAGTATATATTCGTGTGTGTCAAATATATGATAGTGTGTGTAATGTTTTTTTTAATTGATTTAATGTATTTTTTATGCATAACTTTAAAAAATTATCATGCATTCTGCACTCCTCCTCTATATAAACTATAAGAGCCTTACTTATAATAATCTCGTAAAGAATGTATTTGCCATCTCTTAAATAAGAGACTCTTAAGCCCCTAATCAATGGCTGTTTCAAACAAAACTTGCCATCTTGCCTCTTAGCAGTCACTTAAACTAACCTCTCGATGTTGGTTATTTTTGACAGTTATTTGTGAGTTACTTTACCACCTCTTATCCTTAAGAGGAGTTTATGGGTAAGATTTTCGTTAATCAGTTGCTGAGCAGTTTCTTAAAATTGAACAAACGATTATAAGTAAGGCCATAAGTGTGCGAAATGTCATACCCCTCCGTCCGCGCAATTTTCGTAAAAAATATATGGTATAATAATGGTAAAATAAAGGGGTATAATGTTTTTGCTTCACGTATTAATATAATGATTTATTGCTAATATACAACCCTTGTTTGTTGGCTGGGAATTTGTTTGTTTCGCCCAATTCAGTGCCTTAAGACCGATTCAAACCAATTTTAAACTAAAAAAGCAAAGCATAAATATTTTCTACAACATGTAGAAGTCGGTGTATTTTGCAATTTTGTTATTGTTTTTATTTTATACTCGGCTACGTCTAAAAAACTTTTTTTTATTTCAATTATATTTAGAAATAATAAATTAAGTGTCTGTAAGAATTGTTGTCACGGCACACGTTTACAACTTTTGCCCTTCGAAAATTATCTTCTTCTTCTTTTGCTCACTCATCAGATTCTGTCTTGGCGACAATGGGACGACGTCAGGAGTATATTCTTTTGATTAAAAATAAAATCCTAAAAATCGGTCCACAATTCACGGAGAAATAGCGTATGTATGTTACATACAAAAAAGAAATGAAAAACATATCAATATTCGCTAATGATATTTTTAATTAGTCGTTAGATGGCAACACGTTAGCTTCTGAAATAAGTTGAAGTTGTAAAAGACCGGTGACAAATTTTCCGGGACTGATGATCAATGGAACAGAAGAGTGCTGGAATGAAGACGCAACTGGTATATCAGTATTTATGTGGTCTGCTACATTCACTAGTATACTTGGGGAGATCTACTACCAACAGTGGACTAAGATTCGCTAACAAGGTACTTCAAAATTTTATTTAAATAACTGTGAGCAAAATGTTAGCGACGTTGAGACGTCGTAATATATTTGCATAAATGGAACATCAGAAGAAGAAAGAGAATAAATAGATTGTCATATATTGTTAAGATGATATAAAAATTGGGCCCAACCTGGCTTGATGACCTACAACCCTTCAACCATTCCATGCCTCGCAGTTGTTAATTTACTATGTAAAAGATTCTTATAACATCTCAAATATATGTAATGCTTGATCTTCCAGAGTTCGCATTAGGAATTCATAGGCGCTAATTACTTGAGAATAACTAATTTCTTTATTATAATATTACAAGAAATCGGTTAAAGTCGGTATTCAAAATCTAAGTTCAAAAATGATCTCACGTACTTCTTGTGTGTCACACGTTGACGTTTTTTATTTGACGTTGACATTTGATGCATGAAGTTACAGTCGCGCCAATAAGAAGGCATCGTCAGCATATTAAAATGTAAAAAGTACTTACACCACTATTTATGTTAAATGCACATATATTATAATCAATCACTCACTGAAAAAAGTAACGTCGGACGGTAAGTATGAAATATTGTTACGAGTTACGGGACTCGAATTAAAATGCCGTTGGAATTACTATAGAAATTATTAGAACTATACGAACACGTATAACCAGCACAAACTGCACGATTCATTGACACGCGCAAAGCCCGTCACTATATAGCTTATCGAATGTACACAGTGTTGCCTTGCTGGCGATTATCGCTTGACTGCCTCATCTCTCAGTTGGGGCATTGTTTTATACTGCACCAATACATTATGTCTCGACACAATACTCGACCGCATAACAATTATTTCCAAGAATCACACCTGGATTATGACTATCATAAACATTACAATACACAATGGCCTGTTTTTCTAATTAATTTTTTTAAACACAAAGTAAACAAAAGAAGTCCAAATGCGGAAAGGTAATAAAGTGTGCTTTATGGCAGGCAGGTGTGCATTCACTTTTGTCAGCGTGTAACAATATCTAAAACTACCAACAATTATTTTATTATTATATTGCAAAGTTTAAAATGTCCAGTAGCTTGTAAATAAATGTTGTAGTAAATAATAAAACGTAGTTTAAACAATATCTTGGACAGTAGCAAGCAAGGAATACTTACTTGCTATCATGATTATACTAATTAATCTCTACATTCCTTATTAAAGAACAATAAAAAGTTATAGTTCTTTGCTCTTATTAAGACAGAAATGCTAATAAAAGTCTTTGTTAAGAGGATAAACAAATACCAGTTTCTTGGTAGCAAATTCACACGATTCAACTTATTATTATAAACATGGAATCAATTCTTAGAATCATAATCTTGTTTTAGTTCCCCACAGTCGAGCAAAACACAGCCCTTACAAACCCACGTCAAAGCATTAAAGTAATAACGTTTCCAGAAAACACCATTCACGAAATTTCCCAACATAAAATAATATCAAAATAGTAGCACAAAGTCACTATTTTAACCAATTTCTGACAAAACAAGTTGACTGTACGACATGTTCTGCCTTCAGAACACCACAACTGGGACCTATGATGGGTGTGTTGTCTAAATTCTCAACACAATAGAAAAACAACCATAATTTATTGCCGCTAAAGTCTAAATTTACATTACTATAAATCTTTGGATGTACGAAACAGAACATATAGACGAAATTCAACTTTAAGATGTTTAGCATAAGATCGATGTTGCATTTTGTGGTTTTCAGTACCTCAAAGGAGCGATTTAATACATGCTCAAGAATGGTAGCGGTGAAAGCTTTCTTGGCAGAGTTTTGTGCTTAGGGTTTTATTTTTAAAATTGCAAAGATGTAAAGGTAGCCTGACGTATCTCAGTTCGCTTCATTCAAAGCGGGGAGAAAAATGATAAGTATTCGCAAAATCGGAACGCTCAAAGCGCCAAAGCTCTGATTCGCTATGACTTTTAAGGCTTAACGTGAACGCTTTTACGTATTCACTTATATCAGAGTGTTAACATTTTTTGGGTAAGTGCTTGGCAATCTAAGGGTTACGTAAAAGTAACCAACGTTGTTTTCGTTATGTTATGAAACCTTAATAAATAATTTAATTGAAAATTTTCCACAATACATAAAACTACTTGAATGTTGGTGTAGATGGCACGCTACCGGGCTGGGTTCCAGTATTTAGGTGAAATTATTTTTTGTGTGTTAATATTGGTCCAGGTCAATAACGCTGTAATCGGGTTCCAAGTTTTTATTTTTTATGGACAAGGCCTGCCGGGTACAAATATATATATATATATATCTGTACTAACAATACTACACAAGCATATATATCTAGTTTAAAAACCTTAATTAACTTTTTAGAATAAAAAACTATAGGTAGATCTAGCTTAAATAGGTACAAGAAGAGTTTGAACACTAGAATTATTTTGATTTCTTTTTATATTAATAAAATCCACATGGAGCTAGAGTTATCAAAATAAGGCTGAAAGGTTATAACAGAATCAGCATGTACATCTACACAGATAATAAAATTCAAGTATCTGTTTTTAATATCAAAACAACAGCTTTTTACTAAATGCATATATCAAAAAACCAATTTTTAAATTGACTGGATGTTTCGACTAATTTCTGGCCCATAGCTGATGTTGTAAAGAGTTACTTAGTCTACTTTTGTTTGAAATTTCGCCAAAAAAAGCATACAAAGTAACTTTAAAGAATGATTGACATATACTATTAATGAAAACATCTAACGCATTCCCGTTACGTGGCCGTGTTATAGGGAATAACCGTCTTGAACTAAATGGCTTAACAGTTTGAAACTCGAGCGTCGACTTGCGAGGTACATTTCTCGTACCAGCAGGATTTAAGGGGATATTTTCAATGAAAACATAGCTGGCTCTACGCTTCACTTTTAGTGGAAACGAGAAATCGATGTTTATAGAAGACGGTGGCTAATATTAATGAGTTCTGCGCAACGAGTTCTAGTTACTAGTATAGTCGAATTAGTATGCACACGTCACTTTATACTTTGTGATCGAGTTGCCATCAAGTTTCTATCGAATTGCTATCAAGTTGCTATTACATCGCTACGAGTTACTACCAACTAATGTTGCGGCGGCGCTGAGTTTGTGATAAGTGAACTTTGTCAATTTTGCAGGAAAAGTGTGGGACTATTTAGACGGGAATTTGAGAATGAACACGCACTTACCTGGTTAATGGGCATGAAATGCAGCTCCTCTGCTCCTTAGTCCACTTCACTGTCACCTTTTTTAATTATGTTATAGACGCGGTGCGGGTAGTAGATAAATAAATTAACATAAAATAGTATATTTTATGTTAATTTATTTATCTAATTGTAATCCTTTTATGATCGTTTTCTTTTGTTCTATTTATTGGCATACGTTTCTAATTATTGTGGAGAATAGCCTATTGTCCTATTGTACCCGCTCATTAACATCATTAGCCAGGTGTTGCGGATTCTTTTGCATTTATGAAGTATAAAACGACGGCCTAATGGAGAGAGGGGGGCAGTTGAGCGACGACAACGATACCGGCGTGACGTGTGTACATTCGGGAATCTAATAGCGACGGACTTTGCTCGTTTTATTGAATTACGACCTTCTGCATTACCTTTGTGTTTGTTGTGTTCAGTTATATTTGTTCTTGTGTTATACGTGTTTGTATAGTTCTAATAAATTCTATAATAATTCTAACGGCATTTTAATTCGAGTCCCGCTAAACTCGTAACAAAATGAATTAAAGCGGCGCGATATATTTCATATTATGTTTTATTATTTTATATATTTACTATGTGCGGAGAGTATTTTATTTATTTTGTTTGATAACATGACAAATGAATCACTGACATGCTTGCGGAAAAACACGGACAGATTTAAATGAAGAATTTCAATATTGTTAATAACAGATCGTATACATCGAAAGAAGGTTACATAGCGGTACCAACTAAGTTGAATCCAGGGATCACCATGGAAACTTAACTAGTACGAGAATACATCCCTCTAAGCAACAAGGTGTATTTCCTTCTCTCTCCATACTAAAAGAAAGCACCAGCACTCCATCAACTACTGCTAGCATCCACCACTACAAGCAAGAGTAAGTGCACTTAAATTTTACAGTCACACTTCCCTAATTAATCAACTTACTAACTTAAGAAATATCAACTTCAACTATTGCATATATTTCTTCGAATTTAAACCTTTTTTTTAAATAATATCTTGATGGCTACAAGAACTAAATACTGATGAATATGCGATGTACTCGTATAGTGTATTATGTATGGTAGGTACCATCGTAATCATAGACTATCCATTCATGATAAAACAACAGGTGAGGTGAAACACAAAACATAGTTCAACTTCGAGGTCAGTGCCAAAGAAAATAGAAATTATTTATTCTCTCATACAACGTGGTTGAGACGAATTTCAATTGTGTAAGTAATACCTATGATTATTATAAAATTTTCAAAGTAATCCTCGAAGCGAAACCTTGACAATTTACGAGTATAAAATATATCTATGATCTGCATACAAAGCTGTCAGAATGAAAAATAGCTCAAGTGAAGCAGACAGACTTGAGCTATCGTATGGATGGAGCTATATTTTATTCATCTATTATCTTCACACCAAGCATAAGTACAATATGCATTATAACAATATTATTATTCTCCGTCAAATAAATCTATCTATAATACTGTTACGAGCTACAGGACTCGAATTAAAATAAATGGCGTTAAAATTACTATAGAGTTTATTAGAACTGTACAAACACGTATAAAACAGGTACAAATAAAACTGGATGCAACCAGTTACCACTGTATAAACTGCACGCTTCAATAACATGCGCAAAGTCCGTCACTATATCGCTAATCGAAAGTACTATACACGTCTTGCTAGTATCGTAATCGTCTCTTGACTGCCCCACCCCTCCGTTCGGGCATTGTTTTATACTAACTATACAGTACAAAAAAATCCACCGCGTGCCAGTGCACCGCTCGGCACTCGAAAACAGTAATTTGCACACCTGGCTGATTATTCCTGCGAACGGCCAACTAAGTCGAAAAAAATAACAATAGGCTATTGTCTAATTGCAATATTTAAATACGAAGTAAACAAAAGAACTCCGAATTAGGAGAGAGGCAATAAGCCAGGTGCGCGGCGTTTCTTTGTCGGTATGTAACAATAGGTATGCAGGTGGCCCAACATGTAAAAATACAATATTTACAGATAATTTAATATACATAAATTATAAGCTAGTACAATGAATAAATTTATAAATAATCTAATGCATTAAAAGAACACTTATTTGTATTTTATTCTCCCCATAGTCCTTCAAGATTATAAGTAGAATACTGAGCCTAGATTCTCGTCTTCTATGGGTAAGGTGCCCAGAAGGTTGGCTACGTTTCTGCTTTGTAAGCACCAACCTTCTGAGCACCAGAAGAGTCAATAAGTCGTTTTGATAAATATTGGTAGAGGCTCATGGACTCAGGACCCCACGGTCCAAGCTTCTCGACAGCAAACGGCACATATATATAACTCGCACTGAGGGTTGCATATTTGCGACGCTTGAGCGATTCCGCTGTTTCCGCCGTCGAACCGGCTGATCTAGAAGTTTTTGGTAAATGGGTTGCTGCCAACGTGACTACTCAGGTCGCATCCCACACCAAAGACTTGCCACGCTACCAAGAATATAATATAATATAATTATTTCGTAGAAGTTACTTAGTTATATAGTTCAAATTAATTAATAAAACCCATCGAATACAATGAATTTAAAAAGAAAAAGAAAAATTGGGAGGCAAATATAAAAAAAATATTTTTACATGCTTTTATTTCACTTTCAATATTTGTATGTACTATGTATGTTCAAGTCAAATCTTGCAACTGAATTCCTATCCTATTCTCAACCGACTGAGATGATGTTCTTTGTACAGGATTCGTTTGGATGACAACGCATGGTTAGCTAAGTGACGTCATTCTAAATCCAATATGGCGGACGGCGATAGATGGCGGGCTAGATATATTTGTGCACTCCCATGATATGGCAATCAAATTCAATTTTGTGTACTCCCATGATATTGGTATCAAATTCAAGTGTTTGCTGAGAAAAATACGAATAACTAAAAACTGAAAATAATAAAACTACGTTTTAACAGTTTTAAGCGCGGTAATTTATTTGATTTTTGTTATTCCGACGTTTCGATGATCACGGAAGACAAAGATGTCAAGTGTCAACGAGAATTGTTAAAGTTTAATTTTGCCTACCGCCAACTTGTGCATTTTAATTATTTAGTTTTAATTTTGTTTATTATTTACTCTATGGAAGGCTATCTAACTTACAATCGCTTCGCAACATATTATGGCTTGTAGAGAAGAAGCGGCGCAAGAAACTTTTCAGCAAACATGCCTAGCTGGAATATTTTATATAATATTAAAATAAGTGGAAGAAATAAAAGAAATGATCAGTCAAGTTGGTTTGTGTTCCGGTACACGCAGAAAGAGCTCCGAGTGTCTAAGGTCTGCCAGTTGGTTTTTGTTGGGTTTGGGTCATAGGCGGAATAACAAAATCAAATAAATTACCGCGCTTAAAACTGTTAAAACGTAGTTTTATTAAATAAATTAACAGTTTCAAAAGAATAAAATGAAGTTTAAATTAAATTAAAGCTTGTCGCGAGAATGTTGGCAACACTGGCCATTTTTGGATCTAACTGGAGTTTTTGGCGGGAACTGGAAGGAGACGTTGTGCTGTGCTGTTTTATTTTCTAAAAATGTGTATAATTACTCTAAAATGAACAATAGTTGCAGGATATTGATAGTTTTTGAGTAGAAATTATGTGTTTTTGTGAGAAATGTGAACTGTATAGTCAGATGTGATCTTTCGAGTTTTCAAAAGAACTCCATTGAATGGCGTCGGTTGTAGCCTGCAATACAACTGCGCTACTATACGAAGACCTATTAATTAACATGCTTCCGACTGAAAGACTTTGATTCTATGGTCATGAATAAATTAAAATAATAATAAATTGGATCTAACTTTTTTGTTGTCAATAAATATGTCTACCTTGCGAAAGAGGAATAGAATTCCAAATTCAAAATAAAGCGTGCCGCACACGGGCATAATAAACGTGGGCATAAACCGCGATTCGCCGTGTTACAAAAGCTGACAGGATGTCCGCTCCGAAAACAATGCAAACTGCTATACACCCGCCGAAATATACAACCGCAAGTTAGGAAAAAACTTCGGCGAAGCGAGAACTGTGTCTTTTGCATAGGGTTCGTGTTAACCTATGTTTGCCTTTAACCTTCTACATGCTCCTAATAGGGATGATGACACATGCTATTTTACAATTTATAATATGTTGACATATATTATATTAGGATGGCGCAAAAAAATCGACAATTTTTTTTTTGTCTCGAGTGAAAAAATGGTAGTTTTTGATGTTTTAAGTACTCCCTCCAAAGGACAGATCAAAAATTTTAAGAGGTCACTCCAATTTTTTTAAGATATCAAAAATCGCTGAAACTGACTTCTATAATTTTTTTTTCGTTATGGTATAATTTTAAAGACCAAATAATAAATTTCTGAAAGTTTCAGTTCAAAATTTGAATTTTAAAAGGTCGCTCATATTTTTTTTTTAATTTACTAGTGTATTATTCGCTCGAAAAAATCTAAAATAATGCACTAGTAAAATAATTTCGAGTTGTCCTTTGGAGGGAGTTCGTAAAACATCAAAAACTAACATTTTTTCACTCGAGAAAAAAAATTGTCGGTTTTTTTCAGGCACCCCAATATACATTGGGGTATATATATATATATATACACCCCAATATATATATATATATATATATATATATATATATATATATATATATATATATATATAAATCCTGTACATTTTTCTTTTCCACTTGATTAGGTATGTAATTAATAAAAGATATTTTTAACCGACTTCGAAAAAAGGAGGAGGTTCTTAATTCGTCGGGATCTTTTTTTTGTTTTTTTGTTGTTCCTTTTTTATGTATGTTCGCCGATTACTCCGTGATTTATGATCCAATTTACGTGATTCTTTTTTGTTCGACGCGGAATAGCTTCCAATTGGTCCCCTAAAAATTTTACATAGTTTGGCCAAGTAATTTTCATTTTACGAACATTTTTTTGTTCTCGTTTCTTGGGACCTATATTTTTTAAGAAGCGCGGCACCAATCGTAAGTACACCCATACATAGCTAGACACTAAAAAGTAACAAATAAAAAATAAAAATTTCATTTAAAAAAACCCATTTCAAAAACTAAAAAACTAAAATGTATAAAATAACTTATTTCTAAAGCTATTATTATTAATATATATTATCTAAAACATCTTGAAGTCGGTGCAAAGTAAAACATAAAAATTACTATATTTTGAAAATTACTATGCACCGACTTTAAGATGTTTTAGATAATATATATTAATAATAATAGCTTTAGAAATAAGTTATTTTATACATTTTAGTTTTTTAGTTTTTGAAGTCGGTTTTTTTAAACGAAGTTTTTATTTTAAAGTCGTCGATGGTTTTATTTCGGCGTACAAAATACAGGTATCCTAATTTATCAATGTATTAACTTAAATAAATTAACATTTTATTAAAAATTTCTGCCCAGGGAGGCTCCAAGTACAACGAGAAGAGTGTCGCTCCCGTATGTTACGGTTGACGCGCCTGTCAAACTGCTCTGTCAATGACGTTGACAGGCGCGTTCCGTTTCTATTACAAAGTACTGACCCGAATATCTATTGTACAATAATATGTTGAACAAACATATATGTATCATGAATTTTGAAAATAGTGTATTTAATTCAAATACACTGTAAACTCTATACAACGACACTGAAAGGACTGTGCATTTTTTGGTGTTATAGAGAGTTGTCGTTAAATGGAGAGAAGTCTGTTATTTTTGTCTGACGTCTTTTGCTGCACCAGTTATTTTGTTGTATTTTTATACTTATCTTGCAATATTGAGGCATCAATATGTTATAGGAAGTACTTAGAAATTTCGGTATGCATGAAGCCGACAATCGAGTTTATTACGGGCTGGGATAATAGAGCGATAAAAGAACGTACACAGTACTTTTTATTACTTAATTGTTGTCGTTATTGAGAGTGGGTGTAATGCTATATAGAGTGTATCATTGTATGGAAGACAAGCTAAACTAACCAAAGCCAAGTGATTTCGACGCTTTAGGGAGTTTGTCCTTGAATCGAGTGACGTTACATGGAGTTTACACTGTACCCTAAAAAATATGCAAAAGGGCGCTCGAATATTTTTGACCAAACGCGTTTTAAACAGTTGAAATAAAGTTGGCACCGGAAACGCCACACGGACCAAAGCCACGAAATGCTTATTTAATCCATTTAAAGGATTTAATCACCGGCCCATAAAAAAATGTGGTCTCTACTTTAGTACACCATACAGGTGAACAAGCTGACCCCAGATTCGGATTCAGCGCATCGATATACATAAGAATAGACGGGTCTTGGCAAACGTACACATCACTTCTTTATATTGCTGGAGTACAGTGACAGGCAACACAAACAGACAGGCAAACGGCCCACTAGATTGAAAGCGGTTACCATCGCCTATAGACAATCGCATCACCAAAGGTGCTACAAGTACGTTGCTGCTCTCTTAATAGAGACTGGAACCTGGTCACTAATGCCGGAACACAATAACAGTAATTAAGGCGGCATACTCTACATCAGGGGTGGTAGCCACCCAGCCGGGCAAATACCCTACCAAGGACACTGCAAGGCAAGTGATGATTTGGTAAAATAATACAGATGTATATATTTTTTCAAAATCAACCGATTCGATATCTGAAAAAGGTAATTGATTTTTGAAAAAATCTAATGATACCACTTTAGTTTTCGTCAAAATAGGTCTAGAGACTCCTTTGAGTGTTTTTCGCTTATTAGCATGGTTTAGGATTTGCCCCTGAAGGCCCACTTGAAAAAAATCACCATGTATATCTCTATAAAGTGATAGGGTACGCGGATGGTCTAGCGCTGTTAGGGGAAAGCCGTGAACAAGTTGCAGAAACAACTAGGATTCTGGAAGAAGACGCAAAGAAGGTTGGACTCCAAATCAACCACGATAAGACCCAGTATCTTCACATGAAACGGTACAGGAATACTCACATTATACGGGAGGACTTTCATGTTGGAGATGCTCAGCATAAGGAGGTAGCCAAATTTAAATACCTGGGCTGCACAGTTACCGATACAAACACCCGAGAGGATTAAATACACGTACGTAATTAATCACGCCCTGAGGCGCTTCGCAGCCTTGCATAAGATAATGGTGTCCCGGTTTCTAAGCAGGAAAACCAAAATCAGGATTTATAAAACCATCATACGGCCCATCCTGAATCCTGAAGAGAATCAGCTGTTAGTGGCTGAAAGAAAGGTTCTCTGTAACATTTTGGGGCCCAACAAAGAGAGGCGATGGCAGCTAAAGGGTCAGAACCAACGTCGAAATTGAAAATCTCGTGGCCGAGCCTAATAGGAGAGATAAAAACACACCGCCTTCATTGGCTCGGTCACGTGGAACGGATGGGAGAGGTTCGTAGTGTGCAGAGGGACTATCTGGGATGATCGGACAGAGTGGAGGCTGACCTCTGTGAGCTTCAACCCCTAAACTGGCAAGAAATCGGACAGGACAGAAACAGCCAACGGAGTTAGTTATATCCCTATAACATCAAAATAATGTAATGCATTTTTTTTATAAAGTACAGAGTCATCATGTCGGTTCTAAATTTAGCTTTAAATAAATTTAAAGTTTCAACATTTTTTTGCATATTTCTGTGAAAAATATAGTTTTATCTGTGTAAAAAATGAACATGATGTCTCGAGAATGCTCTGCGGTTCCTTACATCTTAGTAGTCTGTAGGCTGGATACGAGCCAGACTGTTAGTCCGAGAGACCGATGCCTTTACTGCTCTAGAAACTTTAATTGTTATAATGACATCTAGAAAATTATAAAATTAGGGTTCCGATCCCGAAACACTGAAAGGAAGAAGACTAAAATGGTTTGGGCTTATAATGAGTAGGGATGAAAGTCACGTGACAACATTTTTAATGGAAAATCGATGGATACAAGTTTAAAGGTAGACCAAAAATTACATGGATGACTTGTGTAAAAGATGATATGATGATTTGTAGTGTGGCCGAGCACATATGTCAGAATAGAGGAGTATGGAAGGAAGAGAGATACCTACCTCAAATAATTAGAAGAAGGTGAAAGAATTAAGTCCTGTGTTAAAATATGAAGAAATTTATTAAAAATGTAAAGGTAATAATACTAAATTTAATAGAACCAAAGTAGAACATATTAAGATAAAGACGTAAAAGTAATAAAAAAGTAAAAAAATGAAATATAATACACATAACTTCTTAGGTGTATAAATTTTCCACAACATTATAAACAGAGTACATTCATAAAAAAAAGCGTGACATCCAGATCTTTATTATTAGATCTACACATGTTAATGATTGGCTCGATTTTTTTACATCTCGAAGAAAAATATTTACATCTAACCCAATCTGAAAAAATTCCAATTTGGAGACTCTAAGGCAAATAGAGAATATAAATGTAAATTGGCAGACAAAGGCACATATTGTATATAATAAAATTAAGCAAGTAAAGCTTGTGTTATGGGTAATATACAATGGACTATTCTGGGGCTGATACCAAACCATCATAGTTAATAACGGAGAAAATGCGTTTCCAAAATTTACCATGTCAGAAATCGAATCCCAAGCCTTTGCGTTGCAGTGAAGCAAGCGCTCAAAGGCTTAGCCCGCTCAACTACACAGGACGTATATACTGATGACTAGGAAATATTTTATTATTACAAGTATTCACTTTTCTCTGGAAGGGATTACTTTTTAGCGATAAGACCGCCCTTTATATACAATTAGTGGTATCGCTAAGTAACCTTCTTTCGGCCTATACAAATTTTTCTTTAATTAATTTAAATTCTTCTGTTAATTTTGTCGGCATGTTTCCTTTTTCGCACGCACGCCAACAAGTCATTTATTTCATGTCATCAAATAAATTAAATTTAATCGCCCCGCACATAGCAAATATATTATATGATAAATAAATTAATATGACCCAAAAGATAGATAAATAATATACTACGTTCAAAATACTCTGCAAATTGATATTATATAAATAATTTAAAAAAAACAAATTGTCGCCGCCTATTAAATAATAAACCAATTACAATAACATAAAGGTGAAAGTGGAATGAGGAGCAGCTGCATTTCATTCCCATATTAATGGGAATTCCCATATTAATGGAACGAGGACCACGCACGTACGATTACGTACGTGCGTGCTCCTCGTTCCACTACCCTTCAAAATAGTCCCAATCTCCGTTATTTTTCATTTTGAAACTGTTTGCTTATCACTAAACCCAGCGCTGCCAAAACAATTAGAATAATACCAGTTCGTAAGTTTTCTGTCATGTTGTACATAAAGTGTTGTCTATCTATATTTTAAACTATTGTTCTGATTTCCTAGCTCCTAGCCTATAGGTTACACCGTGAGGCAGAGAGGGGCGCTCAGTCCCCTCTCTGCTGCACTTTAATAACATTTCCGCATCCGTTGGAACTTTATTAGCCGCACATAAAACACAAACGCTGTTTAAATGCACTACAACATAACGTCATGTCTAATGTGGGTTTTTGTAGTCGTCGACAGGACTCGCTTTTAAAGGTAGAACATTATACTTACTTTCTATTGCACTAAACATTATTTCTAACGGTCTTATTTTGGTCCTGTTGATTTAGAGTAAGTTTGTAGGCTTCTTTGTAGGTTCTTAAAGAAGCCTTCAGACTTAGTGTAACTCAATATGAATACTTAGAAACAATAAGTTGTTACATATTTAAATAAGGATAAAATGTTAGGTATAGTCGATCTGCATTTCGGAAAATAAACAATAATTATAATATTAATTAATTATATATATACACATAATCAAACTGTAGAGATCGAATTTCTGTACAATGAAAAAAATATCTGAATAACTGAGTCAGGGGGATTTAAGAAGTGAAATAGAACTAATTTAAATTTTTTGTTTCTCTGTTTGTAAGGGCTAATCTCGGAAACGACTAGACCAATTTTAATGAAATTTGTATAGTGGTAGATTATATCCCTGGTCAACATGTAGGATACTTTTAATTCTGAAAAATTAAAGAGTTCCCGTGGGATAGTTAAAAAAACTTTCCACGCGGACGAAGTCGCGCACAGAAGCTAGTGTAGAGTATTTATTTGTTGCATTTAATTTTATTTTTATTATTTTATTCCATGAGTTAAGCAGACAGGCAGACGGCCTACTTGATGGAAAGCGGTTACTATCGCCTATGGATATTTGTAACACCAAAGGCTACAAATGCGTTGCTGCTCTATTAAGGGATTGGAACCTGGTCACTAATGCAAGTCTCTTCGTCGTCGGTACTCATGAAATCGGGTTCTTTTTGATAACAGTATTTATTATTTTTAAAAACAACCCACAGCCAGGTGGTAGGGTATTTGCCTGACTTGGTGGCTACCTCCCCTGGTCCTAGAATTTTCCGCCATAACAACCTTGATTTGTGTTCCGGCATTAGTGAGCAGGTTCCAGACTCCCTTAAGAGAGCAGTAGCACATTTGTAGCACCTTGGTGTTGCAAATGTCCATAGCCGATGGTAGCCTCTTTCTATCAAGTGGACCGACTGCCTGTCTGCTAACCTCATGCAATAAAAAAAAATATAATATATATTATTTTCAACATAATTGTAAAAGCACGATAAAATGAGAGCAATACTGTTAAAAAACCAATCGACTTCCCACTCCCTAATCCATTTACCCCGAAGCCACGTTTCAATATAGACCATAAACGCCTTAACGGAACAATTTTCCCGCCAAAATAGCAACGTCACTTCCCCCATGATACGTTAACATGGATTTGAGGGATGACTTCCGACCCTTAATGTGCTTTATGAGATTTAAGTGTATTATGCTAACAATGTTTTTATTTCCAAAATATATTGTGGGGTAGTTTTTTTAGATTCAGTGTAATGTTGCGAACTACAAAATACAAATAGCTTTGCATAATATGTTATCTATTTTTATTATGGTCCTGTAGTAATTTTGATCTTTGATAATCTATGCATTCTTTTAACAGACTTGTGAAGGAGCACTATCTAACTGTATAACGTGTTTACTGTTTGTTTTGTGTGTCTATGTACGTATATGTTTTTATAACTATAATATATTGTTACAACCTGGGCACCAGCAAACACAAATTCCACGTACAGATTTGTAAAAACACATTTATTACCCGTCGGCATTTGAACTAATTGTAATCACTTATTTCTTGACATACGTTTCTAATTATTGTAGTGAATAGTCTATTGTCCTATTGTACTCGCTCATTAGCATCATTAGCCAGGTGTTATTGATTCATTTCAATTTGTGTAGTATAAAACGACGGCCTGATGGAGAGAGACAAGCAGTTCAGTGACAACTACGATCAACGCGTGACGTGTGTACAGTAGGGAATATAATAGTGACGGATTTTGAGCGTTTTATTGAATTACGACCTTCTGCATTACGTTTGGATTTGTTGTGTTCGCTTATATTTGTACCTGTGTTATACGTGTTTGTATAGTTCTAATAAACTCTATAATCATTCCAACGGCATTTTAATACGAGTCTCGCAATTCGTAACAATATGTATAATAATTATTTTATTATTATATTAGTATCTATTTCAACTGAACGCCAACGCTATCTATGCAATTAGATCTTGCCCATCCAAAGGTAGCCTGGAAGAGATTGCGTTTAGCAATAAGGCCATCCATTGTACTACCTTTTACTAAGTTTATTGTGATTTTTCTATCTAATGTTGGTGTACAATAAAGAGTTGTGTTGTAACTTTGAAAACACGCTCTAATGGAATCATCATGTACGTTCATCAGTCCGTCTATAATAATAATTATAATTATGCAAGGAATTTGGTGGGTAATTTTTTACCTTTTTTAAATATACGAGTATAGTTATTACTTATTATCTCATTAGATACTACTATTAAGTTATCAACATTATTGAATGAATGAATGAATGAAAACACTTTATTGTTCACCAGAATTAAAACTATGTTCTTAAAAACTAGATACAATAAATGCTGAACAAAGGGCGGTCTTATCGCTTAAAGCGATCTCTTCCAGGCAACCCCTAATTATTCTCGTATGTTAAATTAAGAATTAATGTGTTTATACGTCTTTATAATTTAAGAGTTGTTGTTCTTACAAAGGGTCTCATGACATAAGTGGGCATTAAAAATTAGTACTATATCGGACCACGATCTTGCTCACCAACTTCTAACAACTAACGACTGGCGACAGTTCCCTGATTACTGATATATATATAGTCGCAAATCACAATATGCCTTGGCGGTCAACCGCTATTCAAACCGCCTGGGCGGTTAATCGGACCGCCCCGACATCTAATCGCTAGTGCGTATGTGGGCTAAACAATGTTTTAGTAGACTGGCGATAAAAAATATATCACGGATAACCGCTATACCGCTAAGTAAGGGTTGACATCATTTTTTTCAGTGTACATAGGCGTATGAGGTATGGTTGGTTGAGAGTCTTTGTTACTTAGTAACTTTTTTATTAAAGTCTATAGGTAGTGGGATATTCGCTTCCAATCGTAAAAAATGTGTACTGCACACTTGAAAGGAAATTGGAGAAATATCCGTTGAGTAGTTTTCCAGTTATGACTTATGAGGTACATATTTACGATTAAATATCACAACTACTTATTTATGATATCGTAGAGAAATAATGAATACAATGGACGTTTGTCACTTCCATGGAACTCTTTATAGTTCATGAACTGACATTCGGGACGCCGTTTTTTTAATGTAAAATTCCATACGTCACAATGATCTTGGTGAGTTTTAAGATGACTTACACTGGCACCTTACATGTCAATATATTTTCATTATATTATATATAATATGCTTACGAGTTGCAGGACTCGAATTAAAATGCCGTTAGAATTACTATAGAGTTTATTAGAACTATTCAAACACGTATAATACAGGTACATTATTATAATTGAACACAACCAGTCCAAACGTAATGCACGATTCAATAATACGCGCAAAGTCCGTCACTAAATAGATTACCGAATGTACACAAGTCTTACTTCGCTCGTGGTTATCGCATGACTGCCTTGTCCATAAATCGAGCCATTGCTTTATACTGCATGGATGCAATATGTCTGCTCGGCCGCGTGGACCGAATTTCCTGGAATCACACCTGACTAATGTCTGCTATAAAAGATTACAATACACAATGGGCTGTTTTTCTAATAACAAATTTTAAATACAAAGTAAACAAAAGAAGTCCATATACCGAAAAGGTAATAAAATGTGTTTCTACAGGGCTGCACGTGTGAATTTGTCTTTGTCGGCACCTAGGTCGTAACAATATTATGTTTGTTTTTTGTTATCTATTATATGTCTTCAAATCGTGTAATATTAAGTTTATTAAATGTCTATATATTGCTCATTTTAATCATTCAAACTCTCAACCAGTGCCGATCCCAAAATTCTAGAGTTCAACATCAGACTTATCATGCCAAAATGGACTCTAAGACACGTTTCAAACACTCAAAACTTAACAAACACTACTAACAAACAAACTTAATCAATCATTCACAAATATTAATTCAACAGCAAAGAAAAATAATTCTATCGTCACTTCAATCTCAAGCATCGAATTTACGAGTACATGTCGCGTGTAAGATAAATCAAGTCGCTATACATCACTCCCTTTGTTCGGGCTGGACTGTTAATGGTCCGGTAATACGGCCAGTGGACGCGTTTCAACTAACGCTGGACTTGTGATTTATACCTATATTTATCTCGTTGTAGAAGGCCAATGTACGCTTAAGTCTCATGTTATTTAGTTACAACTAGCATGTGCTAGAATAACTTATAGAAAAATATTTACTGTCATAAAATAATGCACGTAAAGTAGGAAATATATTATTATTAAATAATATTGTATTTTTAAGTTAACGGGTCATATTACTTATAATACATATCTGTGGATAAGTAAAAAATGGCTTTTTAACTAAATTATAAATTAATTAATTTTTACTTCATGATTATTATTTGTATATCACTTATGACCACGGGCCATAAAAATAACCCGGATATTTGGAGGGCTTGCATGGGGCCATGGGAAGAGGCCAATACGTAGAAGTCTCTTGACAAAAATCTAGTTGTGGCATGACACTGACCTGCGATTATCCCTGTCTGCACCACCACCAACCACCACCAAAGGACAAGCCCCGATTGGTGTAGGACTATTGTAGGGAATAAGAACATAATAATAATAATTATTCTTATTTGTCTTTTTTAATGTAAATACTGTGACGAGTGATGATGTAACAATCTAGTTGGTTTAAGACAAAATTCTGAAAGGGAAAGACAAGGGCAGATGCATTTTATAAAGGGATAGACGATGAACAAAAGTTCTAGAATAGAAGGTTCGAGAAGGAAAAGACAGAGATAGATAGATATTAGAAAGGGATAGATGATTACGAAAGTTCGGGAAGGAAAAGACAGAGATAGAGAGATGTTTAAAAAGAGATAGATAGTAAATAAAAGAACATCGAAATTCCGGGTTCCAGAAGATTCGTCCGGGTATATAAGCAGCGTAAGACGCACCTATTTGCCAGTTTTAGTTCAGTTCAAGACATCGAAGCGACTTGTGCGATACGAAAGAGTTGGAAGAGAAGTTTAAATAGAAGACAATGACGAGTTTAGTGGTGAATTCAGTGAAGGAGAAGTGTAGCGTAGTTTAAAGGAAGATCCAGAAGCGAGCTACACGCAGTAAAATCGGAGGTGAGCACTGCAGTGGCAGAGGGTGGTCTACGCAATATCGGCGACGGTTTTGTGAGTGAGACATCTCATCGTCGGGACAGTGCGTCGTTAGTCGTGCGTGTAGGGGCAACCCTGCGGAGAGGGATTACGTACGGCTGTGTAATCTAATAAAAGCGTTTAGTTAAAAACTGATGTTTTCTTCCAATCCTAAGTGCGTACGTAACGTAACAAACTAATACAGGATTTAACAAAGTAATTTATACGAATGATTACTGAATAACCTTGGTGGTGATCTCATTATAAACATTCGGTGTTGTCATTTTTAAAAATTCACGTGTGTGTTGTTTTACGTGGGTATTAAGCGGCGGTAAATTAAGTGTGTTTTTCAAATTAGGGTGGCATGGTCAGTACTGACGAAACCCTCTTATAAACAAAGAAAAAAAACTTTCAACCCAAGACATACAAAATATTTTTTTACATAGTATACATGGATCGCTTAGGTTGAATAATATCATCTCAATAAAATAAATGACGAGCTATCACGAATCGTTCATATCCGGAAGTAGAAACGATTGTAAGTCATCCGAAAGCAGTATAATAAACATGAAATCCATTAAAAGGAGTAAAAGTTTTTATAGTAGTTGCGCCAGTGGCGCTTTATGGACTATCCCTCACGTATATGACGCTGCGGAGTAGTGTCTCATATACCTACTACATGAATTATTCCACTAATATTATGAAAAGTTTTGCCTCTAGCACGCTTATTGTGACTGCGGAGGAGAGAATAACTGGGACGTATATTTGTTTAGAAATAAGAGTACAAAAGGCAGAATGCTTACGCATGGTTTACGGCTGTGTGAAAAATGAATGAATTAATGCAGGTTCAAGCAGTTAACTTAAATTGCATTTGCTCTTTGGACTCCTGTCAAGGTCGCCACATAATCAAATTCAATCTAAGGCAGATCATTTCAGTGCAATAGAAACGATGCCAGATCGATAGAAAACAGTAATAACAATAATATTTATTGACACCCAAATTAAATTTACATGTTGTCTTAATATAATTTTAATTAACACTGTTAGTTAAAGAACTGTAAATAGATTTTCAATTTCATCATAGTTTTGAGTTTTTAACCATTAGTAACTTTACATTTGCGGTTATGCCTGTTTAGAGAATAAAGGTCGAGAATTTTGTTTAATTTATTATACAACATAGGCGCAAGATAACATTGGAATTTGTTTATGAAGAATGTTCTATAAGAAACAAATGGACACACCATATCTTTTCGTCTAGTAATAGACTCTTCAGATTTATCTACATACACTACTTTTTATGTTGAGATATTATAGTTCGAAGAACAAATAATTGCCTAACCGTTGGAACATCGCAATCTTTGTATAATTCAAATAGTAGTAGGATACCGAAATGGAAATAGTGGTGAGTAGTACACGTGTAAGGCAATACGTTTGCCCCGTAAAAAATAGATTTGATAAGGTTAAAAATTAAATTTTGTACTACTTCAAAATTTTTGTCCCGCTACTACTCACGCGTCATAATATAAGAGGAAGGACGGAATGAGGACAACAGTACAATAACGCCTCTACGGATATGTATATGACAAACAGCATGACATCTATGACTGCTAGTAAAATGAGGTGACAGAGGCCTATCACATCCGATTCTTAAAACATTTCCGAATTAGAAGTTTTTTTACGGGACAACTGACGCTCTCCGCCTCACCAGCTTCATCGCTTTAAAATTTAAATCTACTGTCCCGGTAAGTAGTTAATAATTCAATATTTGTATATTATTATTTTCAGTTATTAAAAAAAAACTTCGTTTAAAAAAACCGACTTCAAAAACTAAAAAACTAAAATGTATAAAATAACTTATTTCTAAAGCTATTATTATTAATATATATTATCTAAAACATCTTAAAGTCGGTGCTTCGTAATTTTCAAAATATAGTAATTTTTATGTTTTACTTTGCACCGACTTCAAGATGTTTTAGATAATTATATATTAATAATAATAGCTTTAGAAATAAGTTATTTTATACATTTTAGTTTTTTAGTTTTTGAAGTCGGTTTTTTTAAACAAAGTTCTTATTTTTTATTTGTTACTTTTTAGTGTCTAGCTATGTATGGGTGGACCTACGAATGGTGCCGCGCTTTTAAAAAAATATAAGTCCCAAGAAACGATAACAAATAAATGTTCGTAAAATAAAAACCAAACTATGTAAAATTTTTAGGGGACCAATTGGAAGCTATTCCGCGTCGAACAAAAAAAGAATCACGTAAATCGGATCATAAATCACGGAGTAATCGGCGAACATACATAAAAAAAGGAACAAAAAAGAAAAAGATCCCGACGAATAGAGAACCTCCTCCTTTTTTCGAAGTCGGTTAACAAATAATATAGTAAATAAATATAAAAATCATATTAAACAGAATATATTGCCTATGCTATAAATATTGCAAGCTGTGGGATGTGTAACAAATAAATAAATAAGTATGGTGCCCAGAAGGCTGGCTACGTTTCCTCTGTGGATCGCCATACTGATCCCCCGAGGTACGCACCAGTCTTCTGATCACCTGAAGAGTCAGGGTTTTGAAATTTTAGTAGACACTCATGGCCTCAAAACCCCCCTTTGCAAAAACATATTGATTATTTTTACGCTTATTTGTGGTATGTAATTTATTTCACCTTTAGGCAAATAATATATATATATATATATATATATATATATATATATATATATATATATATATATATATATATATATACATGTATAGGTTTGTGTGTGTGTGTGTACACATGGGTATGAATATGTATGATAATTACTAAAGTAAGGTGGTTCTAAAGCTGCACGAAGTCCATCTTTACGAATAAATACGTGTCTACTAGAATTTAAATCCTTATGTATGAAGGTGGACATTGTACCATGTTAATAAACCAAGCAACCAAAATCAACCAAACATTATAAACCTCGTATAACTTTAATAAGAGTATAAGCAACTAAGTTTAGTATACCTTTTCAAAAGATTTGACATCAAAACGTTTTGAATGTTCAAACATTTTGCCCAAATTTACTTACTACATATATTAATGTGAAAGTTATTTATGCTGGTTCTTGTTAAATTATTTACAAATTAATTCAAAACAATTAACAGGTTTATATTTAATTTCAAAATAAAAACTAAAATAAATTATAAATAAGTATCTATAAAAATAATTATTTCGTATCAATCAAGTTAAAGAAAAATGAGTTAAATGATTGTTCGTAATAATGGGTTTATGATTTTTTTATGTTTACTATTTCGTTAATAGACTGAAAACACAGGTAAACAACCTTTGCTGAATTTTGCAAAATGGTGTAGTAACTATTAGTTGATTTTGCTTACAAATTGGGAGTACCAATTAAAAGTTTTAACTGAAATTCAACTTAAGTAACCCCAAACAACACTTTAAGCTCTGAACATGGTTGTTATTTAAAAAGAATAGTTTTTGCTTTATTTTTGAATGAATATTTTGAATACCAGAGAGAGCTTTTGTATTTTTTTGTTTTACGTATTGTAATCATTTGATTACAAAATCCTAAAATATTTTAAATTAATTATAATTAAATTTAATCGATTATTATTATTAAACATAATACATACAAAAGAATCTCAATAAAAAAATTATAGCAAAAAAGAAGCCAACTTTAAGAGTAACTAAGAATCAAAAATCAAATATTTTCTGTATCTTGAAGTCAGTGTGAAATAAAACATGAAGTATATAATGTAATCATCTTAAACGACTATTAAGGCTGGTGTCCACTGACTTTTAACCGATGATTAAAATAAAATAACCGCTAAAAATGTAAGCATAGACAGTAATTATTTTATTTTAATCATTGGTTAAATGTCGGTGCACATCAGCGTAAATAAAAAATAATACACAACTTTGTCACCTTTAATACAATTACATACTTGATGAATTTCAACTTTATTAATAATTATTATATCATTTTGAATTATGAGCGCATGTAGGTTATAAAAATAGGTTATAAATATATATTAATACGTCGAGCAAAATTGTTGTATTACTCCTTTTTACAAAAATTGCGCAGACGGAGGAGTATGAAATTTAGCATACTTATAGTTTATATACAAAAGGAATGCAGATTGCTAATTTTTTTTAAAATTATGCATAAAAAATACATTGAATCAATAACAAAACATTACACACACTACCATGTATTTGATACACACGCATACGAGTATGTACTCGTTTATTGTTCAGGTCAAATTACCAGTGTAGCCTTGGCGAAATCTGTGATTAGGTATAGAAGTATATTCTTTGACCACTAGTAATAATAATAACCCGCAGGGGGCTGTTATTTCGATAATACAAACAGATATTTCAATTGTACTCATTTGTATAGATAATTCTTTCAATTGACGAAGGTGAACGTGCTTTAATGGTAGTTGACTGTGTATATACATGGACATTGTAGTAGTGTGCGTGTGACGGAGCGATCCCTCGAGCATGTCGTTCGGTCACGATATCTCACATACGTACACACAGTTACGTGTTTGACACAAGTGAAGCCCGCTCTCCTTTTAAAATTGTCAGAACTATATTGAAAATACAACCACGTATTCACGTCCAACCTATTTTATCGAAAGATTACTGAGTTAAGCCGTAGATAGTATTTTATTATAAAGCAATCTCTTACATTTCAAATATTCTGATCACAAAATAGATTTTATCTCAATTTAATAGGTTTTTCAGATTTTTTTATCTGTTTGTTACAGCACCACATGAAAACTATTGAACGGATTTAAATAAAATTCATCACAGAGCAAGCTTTTTATCCCGGTAAATGACGACGTTTCCGCGGTATAGGCTAAAATATCGACTAACGCGAACGCAACGCCATCCGTTGCGTTCGCATCCGTTTTGAAAAGTACGTAGACGAAAATGAACTAAACTCGACATAGAGACGACTTCTATACCGAATCAACACTTAGGATACTTTTTATCCTAATAAACGGTGTCGTTTCCATAGACTACATGGATTAGCAAAATAGATGGCGCTGCAATCGGGTTTTAAAATATACTAATTATTAACCTATTGTTACGATTTGCAGGACTCGAATTAAAATTCCGTTGGAATTACTATATAATTTATTAGGACTGTACAAATACGTATAACACACGTACAAATATAACTGAACACAACCAGTAAAAACTTAATGCACGATTCAATAACACGCGCAAAGTCCGTCACTGTAGATTATCAAATGTACACACGTCTTCTTGCCTCGCTTGTGGTTATCGCGTGACTGGCTCACCCCTCCGTTGGGATAGTGCTTTATACTGTACAAATATAATATGTCTGCTCGGCCGCGTAGATTGAATTTCTAAGAATTACACCTGGCTAATGACTACCATAAAAATTACAATACACAACGGACTGTTTTTTCAATCACAAATTTTAATCACAAAGTAAACAAAAGAAGACGGTTATAAAAGCGCTTCAATGTTATTAGCTCAAACACCGACGGGTACTAAATGTGCTTTTACAGATATGCAGGTGACCCAAATTGTAACACTATGTTGTCATTAACAACATGTCATTTGTTGTACTACTTCAAATCAGGTTGGCTTCGACTCGGCTTTATGTTTAGCCGAGCAGTTGTCTCGACTATATGTACTTGATAAAAAACCGAATTAAGGGTTTGTTTAAATGATATAAAGCTACTGCTTAATACACGCGGGGCAACCTTTGGAATAAAATATAATTATTAGATAGTCTCTAACGGAACTTCGTTGGCGTTGCCGTAACGACGACTAACACGTCGTTGAATCAAGTGTAATTTGGCATATGTGAGTATCAAAGTATAGTAATCACCTTTTTCGGCGTCTAATGAGAAAAGGGCGTCAAACGTCACCGCGTTGGATGTTAATTAGGCTCGCCACATAACAATGGCACGTACCAGATGGTTATATCGCGTGACGACGTTGTACCAACGCCGAGTGCGTAGCGGGCTTAATACACGGTTTTCGTAATAAGTGGCAATTTTGAGTTAATGTAGAAAATTATTAGGGTACGGTGTAATGGAAAGGACTGGTTAGTACACACAATAGGTGTAGAGTAATATTGCCTCTATCGTTTGAGCTTTGTTTGAAATATATTAAAACTAGTATTGCCAGAGAAATTTCATTGCATAACCACGTGTTTCTTGGTGAATTGCAATGGGACACCAAAGCACCACACCGCTATTTTTGTTATATTCGACTATTCAATGGACATGACGTCATTTAACGGGATGAAAACTATCCTAAGTGATGATATAAGCTACTTTTTTGTATTGTGTTTGTCGATGACTACTAACTATTATTATTGTTGTATGTATTAATTAAGTACAAAGAATATAGGATACATTCTTGTTTGGTGTCACTGGCTGCACCAGTCTAATATACGAGCTATATCATACCGGGTGTTTCATTTTCGTTTAAAAGATACTACAATTTTATATACAGTTACGAGTGCGGGACTCAAATTAAACTGCCGTTGGAATTACTTTTTTTTAGATTTTATAAGAACTATACAAACATGTATAATAACACAGGTACAACCAGACCTAACCAGTAAAAACTGCACGATTAAATAACACGCACAAAGTCCGTCACTATATAGCTTATCGAATGTGTTGCTTTGATCGTGGTTCTCGATAGACTGCCTCACCCCTCCGTTCGGGCATTGTTTTATTGTAAACTGTACAATACAACGTAATCTAAACGAAAACGTAATCTGCACACCTGCTTAATTATTCCTGCGAACGGCCATAAACGAAAACAATAACACCAGGCTAATTTCAAATTTCAAACACAAAGTAAACAAAAGAAGTCCAAATGCGGGAAAGTTAATAAACCAGGTGTGCATTTCTTTTTCGGTATGTAACAATGTATATATAAAAATGACAATTTGTTGACATATCTGGTTCAATGTTCGCAAGGCCTGTCTTATCGGCGCCGGCGTAATGGTGTCTAAGTAAGTTGGTCTTGTCGTATGGTACTACGAACATTGGTGGCTGCCTACGTGTCATCACAAAATTCGCTGGAATGTTCAATTTGATTTCAAGAAACAATTTACCTCTTAATAATTTAAATAAGTAGGAGACCAATGCAAACTCGTCGGGATGCCAAATTATGTGTCGAATAACGTGTACTGGCGGAATGGACTCTGATAATATGCGTTGACGACTGGCAATACAGAATCGATGCTAAAAGAACTCTAGCCTGCAAATTTATCGAACTTCATTTAAAATTGTAAAATTTATTTATCTTGCTTTTCAATTTGTTACAAACATCATTATATATTGTTAAAAAAAAGTCCTGAGATTAATTTTCCCAAAAAAGCAATGCAGTGAAATCAAATACGTACGCATAATTAATGTTTAATAATCATCAAAATTATTTTTCAAATTTGTTTTCATCATTATACTTTGAAATAAGATCCCGCTCTTTTATATGAAAATAATTTAAGTATTTGTTATAACTGATGTCATATTGTACAAAAATGTTTTTTTTTGTATTTTAGATTTTCTGTGTTTCTCTGTTTCGGGATTCACGTAAAAACTACTAGACCGATTTCAATGCGGTTTTCACTGATCGATAGCAAATTCTTATCTGTGCAGGAACGGAGAAAGAATACAAATTCCTGCAACAAGGTGGCCTGTCGTAAGCGGCGATAAAACAACCCACAGCCTGGTGGTACGTTTGCCCGTCTGTATGGCTACCACCCCTGGTCTAGAGTATGTCGCCATAACAACCTTTGTTGTGTTACGGCATTAGTGGCGAGGTTCCAGCCACTTTTAGTGTAATATTTATAGGCGACGGTAAACACTTTCCACCACAGTTGGGCCGTCAGCCTGTCTGCTGTACTGCAGCAATAAAAAAATACTTAAGATCTGCACTACTGCTGATACTGATGTACTTTATAACTCTGGAATCGCGCGGGATTTTTCCCCGGAGCGGTTTCAAGTTGTTAGGACTCGTAAAAATTAGCTTATCATGTCCAATGTCGACAAAGTCGCGGGTGAATCTTTGTAAATAATAAAATATTATAAACAACACGCTTTACTTTTATCGTTGCTATTTTTAAGTCAAGTCTTAAAGCCACTATCAGCAACAAGTAACGTACATTAGCTGAGGAAATAAATCAAGCTGGACATAATCCCCCATATCCCTCGCCGTTGTTTACAAATACGGTGCCATATCCCCCAATGGACTGGGATGCAAGGCGAAATCGCGTTCGAATTGCACAAGGATTTATTTGCTATCCAGTTTGGAGATCGGAGATCTATGGGTTTTAATTGGGACTAGAAAGTTCACAATGCTAAATCAAATGATAACAATAATAATTCAGGGGGGCTTTGTGGCTATGTTGTAGTGTGTAATCAATTGGCCCTGGCAGGGTCGCCATGTAAGGTTCGGTGATATTACACAATAAAACAATCTGACTGCTGTTAAAATACTGAACATTTATTGAGAATAATAGGGCTTATATATCTAATTGATTACACACTACAATGCCTTAGGTGAGTAGAGGTAATTCGGACCCGACACCGAGGCCCCCACCCCCATGCTTGCCTTAGCCAGCCGGTACGGAGTGGAGTGGAAGTGATAAATGGCATAACGACAGAAGTAGCTTCGGTGAACCTGCAGCCCACCTCTCTACACCCCTTAGCCACTCACATCCATGTTGCCCCTGTCTTCATGGCATTTTTTGGATCCCATGCGGCAGCCCATTGGCGAGTCAACGTCTACCCATTTTTTCATATTCCCCGAACATTGCAACAGGCATACGCCATAGTCCACGTATTCCCAGAACCCTAGTACCACTAGCAGTTCACCCCAATAGCCCGGTACTTTTTGTTCTCATTTTTCACAATAGTCCTACACTGGCCGGGGCTTGTCCTTGGGTACATTCTTATATGATGTAAACAGGGACAATCGCCATTCAGTGTCACGCCACATTTACATTAAATTTGTCAAGGGGCATCTACCTGTCTTTGCGTTCTCATGAGCAAAAGTCCGAGCCATTTTATGGTCCGTGGACTTCAAGGACATATATGTACCACAATGCACATAAAAATACACACTTTATATATTCTAATTGTAAACGCCAAGGCAGTAAAATCATAGTGAGCAATCGAAATGTTCTGAGAATAGAGCGGCATATAGTACAACGTCAAGTTTGCAGACTAAGTCCACATGATTGCGAGGTTTTGTAATAAAAAAGTTACTCAATTCTCGTTTACCCCGCTACTGTACTGAGATTGCAGACCTTGAAAAATATTCTTAACAAAATTTGGTTGGAATAATATCCGTCGACTGTGGCCATTGTGATATTTATAATAAAAAAATGAAACAACCATAGATTTTTTAAATAATATTTATTCTTACTCCCTCAATTCTCTCTCACTTACAATTTATTTACAAAATACAAAAAAAAACATTTCATTAAAATCATTCGTTATCCTGTTTCGGATATAAGCGTATTAGACATATCCGTTGGACACATTGTATATATCCGCAGGTCACATCGTATATATCCTCAGTACAAACCTTTCATGCATGTTTCGTTCGTACAAATAATTCACTGAATTACATTTAGCAACAATATATTTAGCCTACAATGTTTTAATAAGGAACATAGCTATGTATATTTCTGCTACTGTACTATATTATTCGGTAATAACTACTTTACGCTTGTATACAAGAAGATGGGAAAGTGAACAGTTCGAGGCAATAAGGGCAGGTGCACATCGTAGCTGAACTTCGCAATTTTACGCAAACGCTTCACTACATTCGTGTTGTAAATTATTCAAGGATATTTTTAACTTTGATCACTATTTCACACATGGTAATTATTTTCACAATTGTAGACTTCTATATTTTAGGACATTCTATTCTGTTCAAAATTGTGTTCCGCTCGTGTCGATAGAAGCAAAATATGTTTTATAGGTAATAAATATTAATCGACTGATTTAATCCGATTTAAATCCGAAAACAAAGAAAAAAATTAATATGGATATAAATTATAATTAGATCACTTGCACCCACTTTGTTGGGCGTCATTACAAAATATGCAATAACAATCAAATATAGCCTATGTCACTCAAGAATAATGTAACTTTCTACTGGTGAAAGAATCTTCAAAATCGGTTCTATATTTCAAGAGATTACTTCCTACTAACAAACTCACAAACTACCTCTTTATAATATATAGTACAGATATATAGTGTACCTATAACTATATATAACGTGTATCTATATAGTTTGTACATACATAACTGCATATGATTAAGCCTGTTTTTGTAGGAGTAGAGGCGATGGATTACTATTGGCTGTGATCGTCAAATTAATCTCTCCATACATGCACTTACATATATCTTAGGTACTTTTTACCTGGCATCTTTTAAAATAATTGCAATTTGATCGTGGTAAGTACGTCATAATCTAAGGGCACTAACTCCACCATCCACATTGTTCTCATATACTAGTTATATTGCCCCCTTTTGTCCATTCTGTCTACATGTCCAAATTAACATTTCTTCATTCCATTCATAGTTTACATATACAATTTGAATTTGAAGGAATTAGTCAGTTATAGTCAACAATATCGTCTTCTTAAAGAACATTCACTCCGACGATTTCTCTATAGATAATTTTAAATCATCGCTGTTGCCTTACAAGGTAAAATAAATTTAGTTGATTATTTTGCGTAACATTTCGAAAATTGAAACAATGTGCACCTATCTTGAAATAACAGATTTTTATATTCGCATAATTTCTGTTTTAAAACGTTTTTATTGAAAAACAGTTGATAGAATTTTTTTCATATTTAATTTCATTTTTATTATATAACTTAGTTTTAACGTGTCAAAGATGGAAATTAAAAATTATTATATAAACATTGTTTTGTTGCACGATTTTGTACTTACTTATTATAGTATTTCGAAGGTTTTTAAATCTGATAAATTAGATAGACATTTGGCAGCAAAGTGTATTTTATATATAAGCCACCCGCAGGTTTGCCGATGACTTAATATTATTTTATATACTCATGTAAAGTATATACAATAATAAATTTATTGGAACAACTATTTATGTAACATTTTTTGTCAACCCTACTGACCATCGACGCGTTACGTCATGAGGCTATCGGCAAACCTTCGGCGCACGGGTAGTATATAAGCATATTTCATACAGCCTTGTCTCATATATTAATTCTTCAATATAGTTCAGCGTAATTGTAGGTTCTTTGCCTGACGCCTATCCACGGATCCACGGAGTTATTGTGACGACTCGAAATGTTACATTTAACTACAGAGTTCACATTTCTCACATAACATACTTAAACATAATTATGTATAACTCAAAAACTATCAATATCTTATCTATCGTTCAATTTAAACTGACTGAATTAATTTCCTGGGAGCGTTGCAAGCCCTTTTTTTATTGCAGGAGTTCAGCAGACAGGCAGACGGTGCACTTGATGGAAAGCGGTTACCATCGCCTATGGACATTTGCAACACCAAAGGGGCTACAAATGCGCTGCTGCTCTCTTAAGGGAGACTGGAACCTGGTCACTAATGTCGGAACACAACTCAAAGTTGTTATGGCGACATACTTTAGACCCGGGTTGGTAGCCATCCAATCGGGCAAATGCCCTACCACCCGGCTGTGGGTTGTTTCGTCGCCTCTTACGACAGGCCGCCCGGCCGCAGGAAATTGTATTCTTTCTCCGTTCCTGCACGAATAAAACAAGAGGTACCTGGGTACCTTACACATAGTAGACAGTGGTCTAGGCTCAGTATTCTACTTATAGTCTTGAGGGACTATGGGTAGAATCCAATACAAAAAGGTTTTTTTTATCGTATTAGATTATTTATAAATTTCTTAATTGTCCTAGCTTATAATTTATTTATGTAAATAAAACATGAAATTTAAACGAATCTAAGAGACGCTGAGGATCGCCCTGCATCCACCTGATAACCAGATCAGACATACAAGTATTTTCTATCAAATTAACTTGATTTGTATACAAGCCTATGATAGCTTGCCAATCGAAAAATGTTCACGACTGTTTTTAATTTAATTATTTTTCATAACCTTCCACACTTTGCACACCACCATCATACACTTGCGAAATTCCCCTTCATGAAATCCATAGTCCGGGTTGTCTGGAAGAGATCGCTCTAAAGCGATAAGGCCGCCCCTTGCTCCCACTTTTACTGTTTAATGTGACTACTGTAAATTGTTTATTTTATGTGAATGTGGTGAACAATAAAGTGTTTTCTATTCTATTCTATTCTAATCTTCTCACTCTTTTGATGACTGAACAATTTTAGTTTCAACTGATAGTTTTTAGTATAAATAGGCTTGCCTACCATTTCCTGTTCATAGCTACCTGGCAAGCAGGTGGCAATTTTTGAAGTCTTCAAAGCATCGCAATAATATTTCATAAACGGTTTTTGGAGGTAAGCCTATACGATTATTTTTGTGATTCAATTATCTTTCTTATGTTACTAGGTAATTTTTATTGGTTAACATAACGATGCAGTTACCTATTTTGACTTACCTGTTAACACTTGCTTGCCAGGTAGCCATAGAAATAGCAGGCAAGCCTATCAAGGCGTATTCTCCATGTTAAAAATTATCACTTGAATCTAAATTTGTTCAGTCATCAAAAGAGTTGAATGATTAAAAATAATTTAACTAAAACTAGCGTGGTTATAAATCAATATCATTTGATAAAAATATGTCTCATCTGTTTATCAGATGGGCGAAAATCGATCGCGTCGATAGTAAAATACTATCATAATTATAATAATGTTAAGATATTTTTTTTAATTTATAGCTTGGCAGCCAAACATTTATGCCAGATGTTTGTTTTATAAAACGCTTTAAATGCAAGTGAAAACAGATGAAAGGACTTACGTCAAGAACAGTAATTTATGGTTTCCATCTTTGACACATCATGTATGCTACTTATATTAAGATACAAAGCCTTTTCACCCAGACAAAGTATCGAATTCAAACAACATACTAATGCTTGTATGTTAAACAATAAATTATTTCATACAACATTCTAAACTTAGCTAACTTAACGTAGCTTAAATGACGTGTAAGTTATGGTGACGTAGTTCGAAATTTTAAAGGCTGGAAGGCAATTGTTTAAAGTTTACTAAGTTTAGTACTTTAGAGTTTGCTTTGTTTTTGATTATATAATACATAACTTAAACATAAATGAGTATATTTCTAAAATAAACAAGTTATACTTATGTTATTGAAATCACAACGGACAACTTTGTTTTCGAGGTTAGTAACACCCTCACCAGAGTATGTAACGAACTTGGGACCTCATTGTCGCCAAACCTTCGAATTAACTAAATTATTAATTAAAATTATTCTTCAATAATTATTTTGATATCAAAGTACAACTTCCGTTGGCGTCAATGAAGACCTTGTAACTAAATTTTTGGTGACTTTTTTTGGTCAAAATTGTGATGTATACATACATACATACATGTAACAATTTCGACGTAAAGAGTATTGCATCGCCGACAATTTTTGAACTAACCATTGTCTATAAAATCAAAGTTACAAAGTTAATAATGAAAACGCGAAGTTTTTTTCTTTTTGGTAAAATTTTCAAGTGCAAAACTGTAAATACTTGTCTTAGATAAAAAGGCTCGGCATATAATCCTTTAATATTGTTCTAAGAACAAATAAAAACATGTTTTTTTTACACCACGTCAATGGTGTTATGTTTTAACAATTAAGAATATCTTAATAATTTAATTATTTACAACAATTCCCAAAATATTTACAACTGCTTTGATATAAATTTATTTATATTATCGTCGTTATTTCTACATAATTACGTATAGTGTTAAGTTATTTACAATGATGTTAAGCCGATACTAGACGGGTCAATCGAATTGAATCAACTGTGTTCAATTTTCTGTTTACAAGGATCACTTTGGTTGCATCGTTCAAATTGAAAGACAGCAATGAACCGTCTAATATCGGCCCTATGGTTACAATTATATTCATTCAATTTTTATTCACATGGCGATTTTTAATGATCTTATGCTATACTATTGAAAGGTGATTTTAGTTCGAACCAAACTTAGTGGGCGGTTTCAGGGTCTGCAGATTGGAGGATTTAACCCTCAGAAATATTTGTGTAGGGAAAGAGTTTGGGGTGGGAATTAATTTTTATTTCTGGGATTTAATATTAGTTTCTAGTACTTTCTTAGGTGTAAATATTTATTAGTTTTGTTTGTGTAGGTGACGTCAATTGAAGTGAAGGTGGTTGTTATCAATTAGCATTTGCTGAGTTAGGACCTGTTTAGATTTAGTTAACCTTTGGTTTTCGTTAACTTATCTAACGATCTATCTTTGTGTCTGCTATTTGCCAGTGATAGACCCGTCAAAATCGGTCCAACCGTCTCAGAGATTAGCCGGAACAAATAGACAAGTTAGACAGTCAAAATTATTTTTTGATATAGGTACCGTACATACATTCATATGCATTTAGTAAAAAGCTGTTTGTTATTTTGACATTACAAACAGACACTTCAATTTTTATTTATCTGTATAGATTCTCTTTTATTTCCTTTTTTCTTTAAAAATTCGGGCCAATATGATTACCAACCTTTAATGGATTTTTTATATTGGTTACGAAAGGATTTTTAGTAAATGCACTTATATAAGAACCCGTCTATTACGCGATTATCCATAGATAATTAAGAGTGCCCATAAAGTTTGGCGCGGATTTTATACGAATTCAGCACGACCGCGACAGACGACAGTTTTTCATACAGTCGAATATGCATTATATATATCAACCAAATACCGAAAGAGCCGCAAGTTTACGCGTCTTATTTAAAGCGTTAAAAACAACTTCATTAACGCTTAGCTGCTATCCGCAAGAGTTAACTTAAGACCTGAGCGGAATTAATACCGCTGCGGGGGGCCTTTAGCTTGCTAGGGAGCAAAGGATCATCGACCCCCGTATGACGAAGTGGTGTGCTCTTCCCGGGGCACATTCAGGCACTTTTTGCGCTGGATCGGCTGGGCGTAACTCTGTTCTAAGTCTCAGCCTTTCCTACACAACAAAGCGCGGGGCACATGGGAGGAGGGTGGTTTTAGTGGGTATTAGGTGCTGCCTGCGCAGCATATCCTTGAGTCTCCACACAAGCTGAGTCGATCGCGAGTGGGTTACATAGCATGCAGTAACCTCGTTCGCGAACGATGTTGGTCTGATCCCTTGCCAGGACCCAGTATTGTGCGTAAATGCATTTCCCCCGCCTCAAAAAAAAAAGACCTGAGCGGAAGCGCGCTCCCCTCCCGACCCCCGCCTTGTTACCGCTCTCGCCATCGACGCGTCAGTACCTCGCGCTTACGTCATATTTTGTGCGAAGTCCCAAGTTAAATCTTGCGGATTGTATAATAAATATACAATAGACACTTTTAAATGGACCAAAAATAGTTTAACTTTTTAATAATTTTATTATTTTGTAAGTCATCGCATTTTTACAAATATGCTTTGAAATAATACATTAAAATCATGTTATATCATGAATTGGGTATTCTTTTGATCTGTGAAATCGTTTCAAGTAGATAAATCGCACTACCTAAAACCGATCTCTAGTTACAGTCAATATTATGAACTTTGTTCTACACTTTATTTTGATTTTACGCTTGGGTAAGCGGTAGTACCAGAATTATTCAATGATTACAATATTTTTTATATCCGTTCAAATTCTATTGATAGAAAATTCATAATATAACGAAATTGATTGTATACATACTGTTTCCAAGCGTTTATTTTACTTTTGGCGTTTGCACATCTATCAAGTTACATATTTCTTGATAGTAAAGCCCACATGAAACAAATTACATCATTGTCGTACTTTATTGTTGTGGGTGACGTAATAGTGATGTGTCATGCAACGCAAAGACTATTAAACCATCGACACTATACGTAAATAAATCGTTAGTAATCGATTAGAAAATAAAAAATGTTCTACTTTATAATTTTTTTTTTCAAAAATTGCTTGTTGAAATGTGCCTTTGTGTATTTATTACACGATATAGTATTTGTAGCACAAACATATAGATAGTTGAATTGATTAAAACTTATTTATAAATGGCGTCGATTCTTATAACCAATTGAGTTGGTAACGCATTAGAACACCACCTATTGATCCCAGCTGTCAAAAGTAAAATAAATGCTTGGAAAGGTTATATTTAATTTGTCTGTGTCATATACAAAGTGAATGTGATAAATGTCTCGATCCGCTGTCACGTGTCTCAGTCACCTGTCTCGGTCGCATATTTCAAAGTCTACCTTTAAAAGTGTCCCGATGAAATCACTAAAATTATACGAAGAAAAAACATTGCTACAAATAAAACTATTTAATCTTAGGCTGCGTGCACTGGAAACCGGGTCACTGACCACAGACAATTGGCGGTGGCGCGTAGCCGCCATGATGAATGAAAAATCGTATCAACTGCTTGTCGCTGGCGACCGGTGTCTGTGGTAGGTAGCCCGTTTGTGCGCAGCCTTAAATTCAATGCTTGTACTAAATACATTAACAGACAATAAATGAGCAAATATGAAATAGACACAACAAATAGTTTAAAATATCTAACAGTATTTCATAATACTGAGTAAAAATATCACAGAAAAAGTAATCAAAATATAACATATTCATTATTGTAAATGTAATTGTTTTCGTTTACGAAAATGATCTGCGTATTTACTTTAATTATTTTTATAACAAATATTCTAACTTGCTCTTACATGTACTCAATCTTATAATTAGTTTTGCCTACAAATTTATTTGTCGAGAGGAATTTTTAATTTGCGAAACAAATCGGATTATTCTATTTGAGAAAATTAAATTATTATTTTTATTTCATACACAGACTGAATTTTTCAAGCCAGCCAAATCCTAAATTAAACCAAATAGCGAAAAACATTCAAATGAGTCTCAGGCCGATTTTGATGAAAACTAAAGCGATATCATTGGATTTTGGAATTATTATTATTATTAAATTATAATTTATGTCTTTGACGACCACGGGCCATAAGAATGGCCCGGACTTTTGGAGGGCTTGCGTGGGGCCATGGGAAGGCCAACACGTAGAGGCCCCTTGACAAATTTAATCTAAATGTGGCGTGACACTGACCGGCGATTATCCCTGTCTACACCATATAATAATGCACCCAAGGACAAGACTACTGTGGGAAATGAGGACAAAAAGAACCGGGCTATTGGGGTGAACTTCTAGTGGTACTAGGGGTCTGGGAATTATTATTATTATAAGGGAAAGAATTTATCAACCTTAGGGAAGGGGTTCACCAAAAGAAGAGAAAATGTTCATCAAACTTAGAGAAAGGATTCATCAAACTAAGGGAAAGGGTTCTTGAAAATGGACCCCGAGACTCCTTTGCGTGTGTTTCGCTATTTCGTATATTTTAGAAATTGGCCCTGAATGCTCACTTCAAAAATTCATCTGTGATATTTTTCATTTGATTCAATTCATTTGATACTAAGGCCGTGGTCTGTCCTAGCGGCTGAAAGTTGCGTCTAACGTTAATCTACATCAGATGGCGCTCCCGGCGTCAGATTGACGCTGAAATACTAAAAAAGTGACTACAAACGTGGCTTACGACGTTTAGACGCCACGCACAGCGTAAATGCACAGCGTCGTGCTTCTCAGAGAGATCACTATAGTGTATTTTCATAATAATAATTTGTCGGTCGCATACAACTTTACGCCAAACGCAGCCTACGGCGTTTTTAGCACGTTAACGCCTAAGGGCGACATAAAAGTTTCACTCGTATTATTATACCTATATAAACTTACTTCGTTATGAAAAAAAATTCAAACTCCGTTTAATAAAGTATCAAAATTAAGGTACGATAATAATGTATACAATATAGACTAATAAAAATCCCTCTCTTAATCGATTACAATATTAAGCCGATCATCTACAAATAATCGATGATAACAAGTATGTTACGATTGCACAAGTTAACTGTGAGGTGAGGTAGGATGAAGCTCGGTTGCTCGTCTGCATCGCTGCTGGATGTTCACCTGTCACAATGAAACTTTATCAGAAAATATTCAATGCACTCACGTATCGAAGGCCTAAAGAAGACGTTTTCGCAGATTCAAATTCAAAAGTTTATATTCAAAACTAGCTTCTGCCTGCGACTTCGTCCGCGTGGAATAAAAATATTAAGAAAAAAAGTAAATTAAAAAAACTCCCGATTTTGAAACATTCTTCATTTGTGCTCCGCTCCTGTTGGTCTTAGCGTGATGAGACATAGCCTTCCTCGATAAGTAGGCTATCTAATACTGAGGATTAATATCATGTTTATAAAAACACCTTCGCAAATAATGTATTATTTTAGAACAAATAGGTTGGCATATAAAAGGTTATAGCGAGCCAACCTTAAAAGATAGGCATATGCTGCCGGGAACTTTTTTTTAGAACTTTAAAAGGGGAAAAATCTGTCACAGATATTTTTTGTGAAACTTTAACCGTTTACGCAGCGCACGCAGCGGAAGCTCTCAAAAGGAGAAAAAAAACCCGATTTTGAAACATTCTTCATTGGTGCTCCGCTCTTATTGGTCTTAGCGTGATGATATATATCACTATATCCTATAGCCTTCCTCGATAAATGGGCTATCTAATGCTAAAAGAATTTTTAAATCAGACCAGTAGTTCCTGAGATTAGCGTATTCAAGCAAACACAGAAACTCTTCAGCTTTATATATTAGTATAGATATGGAGCAATTAGAAGCAATATTCCCGAAACAATTGCCGCAATTAATTGTAATTGCACCAGATTTTTTCATTACTGTTGCTCAAAAAAATTGCCCGTGTAAAAGCACCTTTAACAGTAGAGACGCCGACATTTAAAGCTGCGTTCACACGCTTCGGTTCAACGCAACGTTCAACGGGCACAAGCGTGTAGATGAGTTACCCGGCTATTCTTAAACCCCAATAAGGTAGGCAACGCACTGGCTCCCGTGGTTTCATATATCCATGAGCAAGGGTAGCTACTAGCCATAAGGTGGACCAGTCGCCAGTAAAAAAAAACGCCATACAAACACACATATTGTATATCCCAAAATTAAGTAAGTTACGCTTGTGCTATGGGTAATATACAACGGACTACTCTGTGGCCGATCCCAAATACCCAGACTATAGTAAAAAATTGTTTCCGAATTTTACCATACCAGGAATCGAACCCGGAAGCTCTGCTTTGTAGTGAGGTAGGCCGGCAAAGACTTAGCCCACTCAATCGCAGAAGCTGTTAACTCAACCTCAACGTCACTATATACCCAAGCACTATTCCAAGCATTTATTTTACTTTTGACAGCACGATGACGAATCAATTAGTTATGTCTTAATGAGTTACCTACTCGATTTCGTATAATAAGCTTTTTGTAAAAGGTTTTTAAATACAAGCTTTTGAAATCCTGTATATCATGTAACAAGTAAAACGAGCCCAAACACGACGGGTTTATCTTGTTTAGTAAAGGAGTTCCTATGGCCACCTTCCATCTCCATCTAAAACTGGGAAGTTGGTCAAATTTAACTTGCAAGATTCCACCCGAACTTACATACATACATCCATTGCAAGTTAAATAAAACGACTTCATTTATAAATAAATCAATTAATTTGTGTATATATTTTGCTAAAAAATACTATATCGTGTAACAAATATATCCAAATTTCAACGAACATATACTAAATAAACAATTTTTGTAAAATAAAAGATATTTTTTTGAATAAAGTAGAATTTTTTCTCATCGATTAATTTGTTTGATTTAATTAATTGAAACTTATAGTTTTGATTCTTAATAGTCTGTGAGTTACATGATTTGCAGAACATTACTATTACGTCGCCCATAAGAATTATGTCATTTGTTTCATATGGGCTTTACTGTCAAGAAATATATAACTTGATAGACGTGCAAACGTCAAAAGTAAAATACTTGGAAACGGTATACTTGTAAACTTTAAAAAAAACTAACCATTTAATACATGTACAGAAACGGATGCTGGATGTGCGTTGTTCGGGACGCAGGTGTAATTCCCTGAGTCTGTTAAAGCAGCTTTGGTGACTAGGAGTTTGCTGGTGGTGCCACCTTCCGTCTTCTCTGTCTCCAGGCTGATGCCACCTCGGGGTGAGTCGAAGTCAACCACTGAGGTGCCATGGTACCTGGAAGGATGAACTGGATTAACAAGTTTTGTCTATGCAAAACGTGGTAAATGTCATTGTTATTTCGTTCAAAGTACGTAGTAATTCATACAAATCACTTCAAAATATATTTAGAAAGAAAGAAAAAGGTCTGTTTGTCAAAGGCGACACACACAAAATATATTTTATATTGTTACAACTTAGCCCTCCGACAAAGACAAATTCCACGAAGCACATTTTAATACCTGTCGACATTTGAATAAATTGTATTTTTTTTATGATCGTCTTCTTTTGTTTACTTATTTATTGGCATACGTTCCTAGAGAACAGCCCATTGCTTTATTGGACTCGTTTATGACCACTTGCGGCTGTTATTATTGGCCAGGTGTTACGCTGATTCTAGGAAATTCGGTCCACGTTGCCGGGCGGGCACATTGTATTTGTGCAGTATAAAACGATGGCCTGATTGAGGTAGGAGGCAGTTCAGCGACAACTACAATCAAGGCGTGACGTGTGTACTAATAGTGAAGGACTTTGCGCGTTTTATTTAATTACGACCTTCTGCATTACGCTTGGATTTGTTGTGTTCAGTTATATTTGTACCTGTGTTATATGTGTATGTATAGTTCTAATAAATTCTATAATAATTCCAACGGCATTTTAATTCGAGTCCCGCTAAACTCGTAACAATATTAATGTAATGAAGCAAAACAATTCTAGTAGTTGCAGGCCGCAATTGGACCAATTAGGTTGGTACTTAGTATATTGCTGTTCCGAAAGGTAATCCGACACAGCACTGATTTTCATTGCCTACCTCTTCCTTACTCTATACATATTTTATTTAGACCCATAGAAAAAGATCTCTGAAAGGTCTGTTATTTATTAGTATTAAAAAAAAATGGATTACAATAGGGCATGTTTACTTTGTGAATGGTATCAAAACGAGCAACATACAGACAGTGCAATTAAATACATTTTACTGCAACTTTTAGGTACACTAAGGTGGATAATTGCTAATGGCGTTATTTCTTAACGCCTTACGCACTTGGCCATAATCACAACATGAACATTATCCCAGGTTTATCATAGGCATAACAAGTGTTGGTAACACTACTAATCACTTACCATAAGACAGAAGCACTGGAAGGCGGCGAGGAATGCACGTTGACGGAACACGTGAGAGATATCGTGCTGCCCTTCTTCACGTACACGTCCTGGGAACCCCAGATCGTGGCTGCTGCGGCTGCAACAATTTAAAATGAATCTTAGCACGTAGGAATACGATTCAAATTGGGACAAGAGATATTACTACATGTGTAGGCGTAACTATTGCTGAGAATATTATTGATAGGTAAATTCGAAAATAAATTACAAGGGTTTTGCTAAATTTCGGACACGTTTCGAGTTAGGGTTTTAGAAGTAGAATGTAATTAAATTGATACTTAATACTATAAACGTGAAAGTAACTTAGTTAGTCTGTTAAGCTTTCTAGAAAAAACTATAGGACAGATTTGAGTCAAATTTGATTAATATACTCGGACACAGGATACTTTTCATCCCGGAAAATGGGAGAGTTTGTTCAGCCCGCTTGCCTTCGGGAATTGCAAGAATTATAAATTTAAATATTATATGAACTTTATGAAATCAACTTATCCGTGCAGGAACGGAGAAAGAATACAATTTCCGAGCGGCTTGTAAAAGGCGATAAAACAACCCACAGCCAGGCGGTAGGGCATTTGGGCGACTGGATGGCTACCACCCCTGGTCTAAAGTATGCTGCCATAACAACCTCGAGTTGTGTACCGGCATTAGTGACCAAGTTTCAGTCCCCTTAATAGAGCAGCAGCGCATTTGTAGCACCTTTGGTGTTGCTAATGGCCATAGGCGATGGTAACCGCTTTCCATCAAGTGGACCGCCTGCCTGTCTGCTGAACTCTTGCAAAAAAAAGGTAAAGTTTGTGAGTTTGTTTGTAGGAAGTAATCTCCTACTACTAAAGCGATTTTAATAATTCTTTCACCGTTACAAAGCTACATTATTCCGGACTAACATAATCTGTATTTGATTGTGATGGATATTGTTTTTTTAATTTCTTAATGTGATATATCAATTCCGAGAAAAACAGGTTGAAGCGTTGATTTATCGGCGTGCGCTGACCAAAACATACGTTCTGTTTGGTGGGCATTGACTTGAGAATTTTTTCCCATGGGCAGTGTGTCGGCTTCTACTGATTTGAAGCCCAGCGAAGTGAGCACGGCTCAGCTAGTACTGAATATGATAATCCTGTTTTTAGTAAATTATTAATCAAGGATTTTGTTATTCACGTGCCTATTAGTTTTCAAAGAGAATCAATTATAAAATATCTTGCTAAACTCATACTTCAGATTAATAGAATTCCAAACAGATTTAATTCAATTAAGTGCTATTTTGCATAATAAATTTATTCATATTTCTAAACGCAACATCTAATTGAGTTTTCAGTTTGAATTGTTCTAACTTCTACATATACTCGTATATTTACAGTTTGATAATTACGTTTATGAAATATAATACAGTCTCGTTGCTTCGCTTCAATTTATTTCAAACTAAATATACCTTTCAAATTAACACTTATTTTATATATTTTACACTATCTTAATTTTGAAAGTAGTCTAAGTTACTCCTTGTAATACCAGCTGTCTACCAGTGGAAGTTCCGTCAAAATCGATCCAGTCGTTTCAGAGATTAGCCGGAACAGACAGACAGACAAAAATTCTAAAAAATGCCTTTTCGGAATCATCTGCTCCGAACGACATACCTTAACCATAATAGATTTTTCTTGATTTTACTTATGTAGTGTAGCGTTGTATATAATACACCTGTCAAATTCATATAGACTTAGTTTTTAAATTTTATTAAAAAATCATATTTTTATGGTAAATCGTTTCTTCAAATCCAACACCAAGAATATGTGTTATGAGGGTAGTAATCCCATAGCAATAAAAGCAAATGTCCACTTACTTTCTAATATAGACTAGTAAAGTATAAGCCGAAAGAAGCGTAGTAAAGAAGGGTGAATACCTGAGGATCGGGGCGGGGCCGAGGTCGCATGGATGTGGGACTCATCTGGAATTCAGAAGACAACAGCTTAGGACAGGGTGGGAGCAGCGTGCGAGAAAGCTAGCCATTATTATTGTGATAGAATAGAATAAATTAATTCCTATATAAATTGTCAAGTATAAGTTGGCACATGTCAAGGACAGAAATATTTAGCAAGTTCTTAGTATAACACAAAAGCGTACGAAAGGCTACCATTGACATGCCAACTTGAACTTGACATACTGTAGTTATCTACTTCAGAACAATAAGGTATAGAAACCGTGATAAAATAAAAGCAGAGATTATTCATATAAAGTAGTACAATATCCATGTGTAAGTAAGTAATTAAGTGTATGAACTATGTTACTGTTGTTACAAATGTAATTGATGATAATAATATAGTGTGATTTTTACAAATAGTGTAAACAAGTTAATTAATGAAATACTGATGTGTGTGGTACTTCCCGTAAACCAGTTTCTGTGTCATTTTCGTTGATAGAAACTACATTAGAGAACAGTTTATTAAAATACTCATGTGAGCGATATTTCCGATTAAGTACCTCCATTACTTGTTTTTTTCCTCGTTTTTAAAGTTTAAAACCTGGCGGGAGTGGCGGACACTAGTTAGTGTAATTTTGTGACAGTCAAGTGTGAGGACGATAAGTTCTGTGCAAGTGATCTGTGTAAATCGGAAGAATAATACATTAAAGTGATATATGGATTGAAATGTTGCTTCTCATTTCTGGACTTTTTAGATGAGTGCGAGTGAAACAAAAACCTTTGTTCTTAGTTTCTGAGTGACACATATCAAATAACATATTTTCTAAGTAAAGTTCTATCTATAAATATTATACTACTAAGTTATTAGAAAAGCATTACGTATAATATAATAATAATTACATTAAACATAAAATAGTAATAAAATAAATAATAATATACCAATATGGTTGTCAGTAAAATTATTGACCACCTTGTAAACAAATGTACCGCCATCCTTTTGTAACAAGTTATCAATGGCATAAGTGAAAATAGTTCAGATGCATTTTATAGCTGTTTCTATACAGTACGGTCTCTATAGCTTTTATCATTCTGAAGTCTACTCACTGTCACTTTCTTGACAGTGGATATCTGAACGTTAAAAGTAAAGGGGCATAGATAAAATTATTTTGTCAAAGTTTAATAAACTTAAAATTTCAATTTTCAAGATAACATCGAAGCAAAGAGGAGATTTATTTTCATGACAACGGAGTACGTACATACATTATAGAATAGGGAGATACAAAAACGGGCCATGAATAAAATTCATCGTTTGGGAAAAGTTTATCTTTCGCTGTAAACGAAACAAAAAGGTATTTATTTACGAGTACAAAGACAATAAGCAAACTTACTTACAAACGTAACCCAGTTTTAATAAAAAGTCTGTGGGAACATTTCAACGGCCTGTCTGCTAGGTGTTGAAATAAATATTGACACAGAACAAAAATATTAAAGAATGGTTATTGCACATTAAAAACTGCAACTCGTAAATACTCCGCAATCACGGGTGGCGCCACCAGTTCGTTTATATTTTTAAAGGAAATCTCAACTAAAACTTTCTATCAACGTCTTATGATTTAAACATTATTTTTATGTTAAATGGTTTTAAAGAACTATAATCTCCAAAGAACAGTACACTAATATGAGATACAAAAGTTTATACCCAAACATAAGTCCTATAATCGAAGAGTGAAAAATGATAATAAACAACAAAGAACAAAGAAACATAACAATGAGATTTTCTGAAAAGTCTACGGTATATAATTTTTTTTAACATAATAAGCATTTTGCTATATTAAATCTAAAAGTAGGTTACGAATGTAATTATATATTTTATTGTTTTACACGTTTTATATGTGGTTTTAGAGTTTATAGAAATTATTATGTCTTGATGTTTAGACGTATGTAAGGCGAGTGACATGAGTGATTTTTGATTATACAATGTTTTGATGTAATGACGTTGTGAAATGAAGAAGTTGCGTTAATAGCAAACATTAAGTTTTTAAAATATAATTTTTCAATTCCCCTTTATAGGAATTTATATTTTTATTGTGCTTTACTTAATTTGCTAATTTATTTAATCATATAAATCAGTCATATATTGAAAGGCCTTAATTATGTTTACAGTTCTACTTCGAAAATATCAATTTAATAAATTAATATTAAATTAGCTGATAGAATAAAACCATACGCAAATTTCATTTAATGTCATTCAAATTGAGTAAGAACTTTCGGATGAAACTTTTAATTGAGTTTTTTTTTTAATGGGAAAATAATCCAGGGTGCTTATTCGGACCAGCAGAATCCGAAAAACGTAATTTTACAATGTTTGTTTGTCTGTCTTTATGTTAGCGCATTACGTCAAAACAACTGAACGGTAATATAAAACTATTCAAGCAGCCATTCATTAATGCGTAATATGTGTTCAAATTAAACGAGAAGACACTTTGTTGAAGATACAATTTTATAAGAAGATTTCTTTCTAAGTTTCGGTTTTAGTTAGTTACTAATATTCACTCTGTACTAAATGTAAAATGTTTGTAATGTTACTTAGCTGTTTTTTAGTGAAATAAAGTTTATTATTATTATGGTATGTCTTTAAAGACCTCGGGCCATAAAAATGGCCCCGAATTTTCGATGGCTGGCGTGGCCAAGGGAAGGCCAACACGTAGAGGCCCCTTGACAAATTTATTCTAAATGTGGCGTGACACTGACCGGCGATTATCACTGTCTACACCATATACTATACTATTATGGGAAATGAGAACACAAAAAACCGTACTATTGGGGTGAACTGCTAGTGGTACTAGAGGGGTCTGGGAATATGGGGACTATGGCGTCTGCCCGTCACAATGTTCGGGGAACATAGAAAAATGGGCAGACAGTGACTCGCCAATGGGATTGCCGCATGGGTCCCAAAAATGCGACAGAAGACAGGGGCAACATGGGTGTGAGTGGCTAAGGGGTGTAGAGAGGTGGGCTGCAGGTTCACCGAAGCTACTTCTGACGTGATGCCATTTATCACTTCCACCCCTGGAGCATGAGTCTTAGCTCTAGCGAACTCCACTCCGTGGCGGCTGGCTAAGGCAAGGCAGGCAAGCACGGAGGTAGGAGACTTGCCTCGGGCCCCGAAATCAGGTCCGAGGTGTTGCTACTCACCTTTGGCTTCGCTACAAAGCCCCTCTGCGGGTTGATTAATATTATTATTATTAATAAGATTTGAAACACAGTTAGCTCATATCCCGGGTCAATATTTTAGAGTTAGTTTTATTCCGATAAATGACATCGTTGCCATGGGATAGACGAATAAAGCCAAGAAAATGGTGCCGCAGTCGTGTTTGTTTCGTGCCGCCGTTACAATTCACTAACAAACGCGACGTCGTGGCAACGCGAACAAAGTTTCAGCGGCACAGCTAGTGTATAATTTAAGAATATATGTATGTAACGTTACCATATCGCATTAATTTTGATTTGATCGCTGCTCATCATTTTTTTGTCTGTCAGCACTACGTACTGATCAAAGCTGAGAGTGGCAACACCAGTGCAATCCCGGCGTCCTAACGATTGACACGAAATACGAGCGCGCACGCAAAATTCAAGTGGTATCCTACCAAAATATAAATATTCTCAAAAGATGCTAGCTGCAGCCTCAGGTACGTACAGGGCATAAATCGTTACTGCTAGTTATAGAACCTTGAGCGACGAAAAATATCAAAATTTTACCCAGAGTGGTTGGTATTCGATCTGTTATGCGGGACCGAGTAAACCCCTTTTTAAAAAAGGAATAATTAAAACAAGGTTATAGTTTAGGGGACGACCGTCTCGGTTGAAAGTTGGAAAGAGACTCGGGGACTGGGTCGATGAGCAGATAGGAAGCTAAGGCATGAAAGTGATGATTAGACAGGAAAGGTGTAGGATAGGCCAAATGGGGTGCATAGACTATATATAACACCTCCCCGGGGTAGACTAAACTTCGGGGTTGAAATTTCGAAGTTTAGGAAAACAATAAGAAAGTTATATATTTCTCCTAGTACTAGGAGATGGAATGATTTCTGGATTTTGAGATTTCATGATTTTAAGAGGGATGACAGGATCAGGGTTTGGTGTTTGCTGTAGAGATTCTGGGGAATTTATTGGAGCTGATCGGGAAAATATGGGAAGTATATAGGAGAGACGGTCGTGAGATTTAATGTACAAAACACACTTAATTACAAAAAATAGAAAGATAATACAAAAACTTAAAACTAACAGAATAGAGTAATGAGTCTCGTATTTAATTATTTGATGTTGGTTAATTATCTCATCTGTCTTATCAGTCATAGATTTTAATCTCGATTTTGTTTCCGGTGTAAAGATATCTAAGTCAATATTTTGTAGTTTTATACGAGGTTCATTATTCACTACATTTTTAAACTTATCTAAAGTACAGCAAGAGTCATCTATTATATTAAAGTCGGAATGTGTTTCGGTAATATTTATTTTAATACTGTTAGGTTTTGGTATTAATTTAGTACTTTTACAATAGGCAAAGCAATTATTTGGTATATTCAAAATTCCCGTTCCGACAATATTTAATTCTAAACTTTTCTGTTTCTGACATTCTATATATAATTTATTGTTTTGGGATTGTACATAAATCCAATTACTATTACTAAGTGGTTTCCATAAATCTAAATCTCCGTGAATGAAGTCTGTTTGACACTGCGTCGGTAATGTACTTATCACATTAGAAATTAGCTCGCTTTCACAACTTGGGTTTGCACCAGTAGGGTATATAGTCATGACGTCACAGATGAACTCATGAACGCTTATCACTCTGCATTCTTTCAGTGATTCGAGTTTGCAATATTCTGATTTATCTTTAGTCATTGCGATGTATTTACTGCTGGGAATTATAAAACTAAATGTGTTCGGTTTCATAACGTTATGTGGAATTGGCAACGCTATGTTGTGATACAGCCTATATTCTTTAGGTGATACTAAAGGTATTCTTAATATGAAAACAATCTTATTATTTAAACTATAACAAACAACATTTGATATATTCATTAGTATATGGATGTAGCTTAATTCTAAAGTGACGGGCAATTTCAAATCAGCAGGTAAGTATCTATAGTTATCAACAAGCTCTTGGTACAACTGTGTGGGAGGTATCGAATGGGGTGACTACATCCAAGTACCCAGCGTTAATTTTAAGTTCGCCAATTGGATCAAAATATATACCTGGACCTTTATTTATCTTTTCTATGACTTCTGTTGCAAGAACGCAGACACCCAACATGGTGGTTCTGAAATACGATTTATGTTTAAGGAAATTGGTTATACATAATATTTTATAATATAAAGTTTATGATAAGATTATTAACATAAGGACTAATTATTTTATTGTACATCAACTACTGCTAATTTAATTTCGTCATAATGGTATTTTACGTGTCGTCTATTTATAAGCAAAGTCAATGTATTGTTACCATTAATTCTTATTACTTTATAAGGGCCCTTCCATATTGGAGACAACGCTTTTCGGAGCCGAAGGTGATTTTTAACGTAAACCATGTCACCTGCTTTATATTTCGCTGGTCTGCTGTGTTTATCATAATAATTTTTGGATGATATTTTGGATTTTAAGATACTTTCTAGAGCTTTCTCTCTGGATATTTGTAATCGTTGTTGTAGTACACGGACATAACTATTATAAGTAGGCTCCAGTGAGCTTTCGTAGACAGAGGATGGAATAAACGGCTTATGACCAAATACTAATTCATAAGGAGTAAAGTTAGTTGTGGAATGGATTGTTGAATTATATGTCAACATTGCAGTATATACAAATCTTGGCCAATTGTCTTGATTTTCGTTTACAAAAGACTTCAAGTATTCCTTTAAAGTCGAATGGCTTCTTTCAATTGCGCCCTGAGTTTGCGGATGATAAGGAGTGGACCATAATTGTTTAACCTTAAGGAAGCTGCACGTTTGTTTAAATAATTCGGAAGTGAAATTCGTCCCTTGGTCTGTGATAATAATTTTGGGAATTCCAAATTGGGAGATGAAATGGATTAAACACTCTGATGTTTCTTCAGCCGTAGCATTAGGCATAGGATACGCAGCAGAGAATTTTGTTAAGTCGTCTTGTAATGTAAGAATGTATTTTAATCTCGTTTGAGCAGCTTCAGGCAGAGGTCCGACTATATCTAATGCTATCTTTTCGAAGGGTTGTGTTGAAGTAGAAGTTATTTGCATAGGAGCACGATTGATCCTACGGAGTGCTTTATTCTCCTGGCAGAGTCGGCACTCACGTACATAATTTTCAATATCAGTGCGCATATTGCGCCAGTAATACTTTTCTTGGATTCTATTTAACATTCTATTTGCTCCTAAGTGACCGGAAATGGGAATATCATGATTTTCTTTTAAGATTTTTGTAATTTCACTCATCGCAGGAAAGATAATAGTGTTTTTATAAATATGTATAGTTATACTAGTATTATGGAATAAGTACAATATAATATTATATATCTTAATAAAAGAATGATTATCAAATGGATTTCTGAAATCCGATATAGAGAATTCTAATACGTTATTAGATAACAACTCCATTTTTAAGTTTTTCAGGCTTTTAAATACATGTTCGTAACTATTACAACTGTCATAGTGGTAAACTTTTATAAATAATAAATAGTATGTTACGTCATCCTTTTCAGATTTGATGAACGAATACAGAGTTCGTTCTTGTGCGATGAGTTCTTTGGAATTAGGAAGATTATTAATAACTTCCTCTACATATTGGTTTGACTCATCCAAATCGATAGAAGCAGGTATAACTATGTGTTTTATTTTTGTTTTGAGTAAGTTTTCATTATGTTCCTCTATTTTAGTGTTAAACGTTAATGATTTGTTGTTAATTGTTTTCAGGCATTTGGAGTAAGTATCATTACTACTGGTGGATTCTTCAGAAGATGGCGGACTTGGGATACTAAAGTCATCGGGGAGTTCCACATCTCCCGGGATTACAAAGTCGTCGGGTAAGTCAAATAATTCAGGTAAGTCCGGGACGTCAGGACTCATCTGGAGTTCTGGATTATCAACAGATATTTGAGAAGGATTTTCATTGTCATTTACAGGATTATTTTCAGGAACATCTTCGGGATCGTTTTCAGGAACATTATCAGCATTATTTTCAGGAACACCTTCAGGATCGTTTTGAACATGAGGATCTTCTGCCACAATTTGATCATTGGAGGATATTTCTTCATGGACAGGATTTACAGGATATCTAGAGAGGGCGTCTGCATTGGTGTTTAACTTTCCCTTCTTATATTGGATTGTGTAGTCGAACTCTTCCAATTTCAGACGCCATCGGATTAGACGGGACCCGGGGTCCTTACAATTGAATAGCCAATTTAGTGGCTTATGATCGGTAATGATCGTGAAATGACGGCCAAAAAGGTACGGGCGGAAAACTTTAGTTCCGTGGACAATCGCCAGGCATTCTTTTTCCGTTACGTCGTAGTTACATTCAGCCTTGTTGAGTGTCCTAGAGGCATAGGCAATTGGTCTGTCCTTGCCGTTTTCACCTTGGGATAAGATTGCGGAAATAGCATAGTTAGATGCATCACAGGTCAGAAGGAAGGGTTTTGTGAAGTCCGGATATATAAGAACTGGGGCAGTTACCAATCTTTCTTTGAGTTGTTCAAAGGCTAACTGTTGGGAATTAGTCCAAACAAATGGGACATCCTTTTTCAATAGGTTAGTCAGAGGTTTTGAGAATTTTGAAAATGTCGGTATGCATCGACGGTAATATGAGGCTAAGCCGAGGAAAGATTTAATATCTTTTGGACACGTAGGAGTAGGGAATTGTACGACAGATTTTATTTTCTCAGGATTTGGTTTAACACCTTCGTCACTAATTATGTGTCCTAGATAGGCAACTTCCTTACGCAAAAACTCGCATTTTTCGGGTTGCAACTTGAGGTTGAATTGTCTCAATCTTTGAAACACGGCAGAAATTTTTTCCATATGGGAAGTGAGATCATGAGAGTATATAACTATGTCATCTAAGTATACAAAACAATGCATACCTTGCAGGCCTGATAAGACTGTATTCATTATTCTTTGGAATGTTGCAGGCGCATTCTTTAATCCGAAAGGCATTCGGTTAAACTCAAAGTGACCTTGTGGGACACTGAATGCCGTCTTAGATGCATCGTCGGGATGTATTTTAACTTGGTGAAAACCGGAGGCCAAGTCTAGGGTCGTGAAATATTTACTCTGGCCCAATTGGTCTAGAATTTCATTGATCTGGGGGATTGGATAACTTTCTCCAATAGTAATATCGTTAAGTTTACGATAATCTATGACGATTCGCCACTTTTTCTGCCCTGAAGAATCTGTTTTCTTAGGTACAATCCAAATGGGTGACGACCATGGAGATCTAGACGGTTTAATAATATTTTCGTTCAGCATTTTGTTTATTTGTGTTTTAACTTCTTCTTTATGTATCTCTGGGAATCTATAAGATTTTACATTGATAGGTTGAGATGAGGAAGTTTTGATTTCATGTTGGATTATGTCGGTACAAGTCAAAGGGTCCCCAGGTAGGTGGAATATGTCGCAATAGTCACTGCATATCGCGCGAAGTTTTTCTGTTTCTTCAGGATTCAAGTGGGATGTTTTTAGGAGATCAAACAATGTACGGACTCTTCCAATGGAATTATCTGTTGAGGTATTATGGAAACCAAAGGGTTCGCAGTAAGAGTGGTCAATAGGATATAAGGTAAGTGATAGGTTAGACTTAATGGTAACTGGTTGTTCGGATAAGTTAAGTACTGTCAAATTAATTCGGTTATTGTCTTTTACCTTTACTAGGCAATTTGAAATAAGGACAGAGTCGGAAATATGTTGATCGAGTATTACACCCTCTCTTAATTCGGGATTTTTAATGGAGCATTCTATTACTGTTTCAGTTCGTGGTTCGATTACATAAGAGGGTTCATCGAATGATAGTTGGATAATTCTGTTATTTATTTCTAGAGATTCTGTACTGTAATTTATTCGACAGCCGTGTTGGATAAATAGGTCAGTGCCTATAATTCCATCATAAGGGAAATCAATTTTATCTAAAACGTGAAAGGTATGTGATAATTTAAATTCTGGATTAAATTCAAGATGTAATTCCAAACTACCTAAACTTTTAATATGCTCCTTGGAATCTATTCCTTTAACTTTTATGCAGGTATCGGTTAACTGAGGAAGATTACTAACACAATTCTTTTTTAGGACGCAGATGGATGCACCGGAGTCAATCAAGAACGTGAGTGGTTTTTCGTTTACAGACGTTCGGACTTTTACATAAGGTAAGAATCTTTTCTTCGTTATAATGTCATAAATTTCATTATTATTATTTTCAGGACAATTAGGTGATTTCCTTAAGAACTCTTGAGGCTGAAGCTGATTATCGTGTCCACTGACAGGTTGAGGAGGATGACCCTGAGTTTGGGGCTGGTTACCCTGTCCGCAGGCCATGCTACGAGGATGACCCTGAGTTTGGGGCTGGTTACCCTGTCCGCAGGTCATTTTAGATTGACGACCCTGAGTTTGGGGCTGGTTACCCTGTCCGCAGGTCATTTTAGATTGACGACCCTGAGTTTGGGGCTGGTTACCCTGTCCGCAGGTCATTTTAGATTGAAGACCCTGAGTTTGGGGCTGGTTACCCTGTCCGCAGGTCGGTTTAAGAGGATGACCCTGAGTTCGGGGCTGGTTACCCTGTCCGCAGGTCATTTTAGATTGACGACCCTGAGTTTGGGGCTGGTTACCCTGTCCACAGGTCATTTTAGATATATGAGTGGTATCGACTTGGGAGTGAACTCGCCCCGTGCGACACCTATACGGGACTCTTAATAGTTTAAATTTTCATTATTATTATCAACTTCATCTCGGCTTTCCTCTTCAATATGATTTACGCGAGGATTGGGTTTGAATGTTGAAGTAGACGGTTGTAAAGGAGTGAAGGAATTAAATCCGCCCGAATTACGTTTATTATTATTGAATTCGCGAAGCTTGCAATTTTCCAGGAAATGTCCAGCTTTCTTGCAATAGCGACAGAATGGTATATTTTGGGACGATGACGTATTTTGATTATAATAGTTATTATTACTTACTTGTCTAGGATAATTTTTGTTAACAATATTCCTATTCGGAACAAATTGGCTAGGCTTGACGTGTGAACTAGTGCTTTTATAAAATGATTGCTGAATTTTCTCTTCGGATAACGCGAAATTAATTGCTTCATTTAGGTTTCTAGGGCTACGGCATCGGACAATTGTGGATATTCTTGGATGTAGTCCCATGAGGAAATGATAGAGAGCTAAATCTTCCATAGCGGCTATCCTACCATCAACTTCCTTCTTTTTACAATTTGAAAGGGAGATTTCCGTAAATAATTGGGATAGACAAGTTTCGATTTTAAATGAGAACTGACTAACATTTTCATTAGTACCCTGTTTAGTTTCTTGTAATTCCATTAGTAAATGGGCATAATGCTTGCGTTGGCTAAACTGTGTTTTCAGAAATTCCTTCAATTGGTCCCAGTTAACAAACTCCTTAATGGAGCAAGCTATTTCAGCTTTCCCTTGTAATTGACATTGAATGTATTTGAATAAAATTTGTTTTTGATTGGTTGTTGCCAATTCAAAAGCATTATTGCAGTTTATAATAAAGGAATTAAGAGTGTCACGGTTTCCGTCATACGGCTTTATAAATTTTGTGAGAATATTTAGATCAAGTTCGGGAACTGGTAGATTAATTGGTGATGGAGTGGTTGTTGGTGTTTTAAAATCTGAATGTCCCTCTGGGAGATTAATACTCAACTCGCCTCGGGTTCCTTTCGACATAGTGGCTCGTCAGACAATCAATTCGAGTAATGGAAATTAAAAAGGTAAGTATTTAAATTTATTTTAAGAAGGGTAAATATTTATATTTATTTAAGAAGATTAAAATTTTAGTTTTATTTTAAGAAGGTAAGTATTTAAATTTAGGTTTTAAGTAGGTAATTATTTATTATTAGGTCTGTTGTAAAATGTATTAAAAATAAATCAAAGCTTCGAGTGTATAGGCACCTTAACGATAAGAATAAACGCGTGGGCGCAGTGCAGCCCGGTTGCCTCGAGGATGTTTAGACTCGTCACAATAGATAAGAATGGTATAATGTTACACTATACTTTAAGACGATAGTAATTAAATAATTTTAAAATGACTTACAGGAATAAACGTAAAATATACATTTAGGTTTTCTATGATGATAATTCTTAACACAGGATGCCTCGAACCCTGGATGCAGGACTCGCTTGACGATGGATTTACTGTATCCTGGACTCGCTAACTGGACTTCGTGGATACTGCTGAACACTGGATCTTAGACGTGACGACTGGACTCTCTGTATACTGGACTCGCTAACTGGACTTCGTGAAAACTGAATACACTGGATCTTGGACGTAAAAACTGGACTCTCTGTATACTGGACTTCTCTGTATACTGGACTCGGTAACTAGACTTCGTGGAAACTGGATACACTGGATCTTGGACGTAAAACTGGACTCTCCGTATACTGGACTTTGTAACTGGACTTCGTGGAAACTGGATACACTGGATTTAATGTTCTGGACCGGTTCGGAACGGCCACTACTTTGGTTACCGCGTATATACCGCGCGTGGATATTGCGTAGGGGATATCGGATCCCACCGCTGCCACCAAAATGTTATGCGGGACCGAGTAAACCCCTTTTTAAAAAAGGAATAATTAAAACAAGGTTATAGTTTAGGGGACGACCGTCTCGGTTGAAAGTTGGAAAGAGACTCGGGGACTGGGTCGATGAGCAGATAGGAAGCTAAGGCATGAAAGTGATGATTAGACAGGAAAGGTGTAGGATAGGCCAAATGGGGTGCATAGACTATATATAACAGATCGCTTTAACTGGGCATTCGAATGCGACAATGTACGTAAAGATTTGAAAAAGAGATTTCTAACCTAAAATCAAATTCAATCAATCAATATTAACAACCGCGATACAAACTACACGAGATAGTGGAGTCCATTTGTAAGCCCCTCCAGACAGATCGCCTCTCAAATTTCCAGCCAATTACAAACGCTTGTTATGCTTGAAAAATGTACTGGTATAGTTCATTTCGCCTTTTTATATCCTCACATAAATTATTCTGTAACTATAGTGAGGATTTGTTGCTGCACAATTTTTATTATTTTTATACAAGTTTTGTTGGAAAATAGTAAATAAGTACTGTTAGCAATTCAGTTTGTTTACTGATAGACAGACAGATAGACTTTATATAAATCGGACAAGTGTATGATAGTTTACAAGCTCTGAAAGATTAGGTAGAGATAAAAAATGTCCGCTGTCTTTGTTAATTGGCCACGAAACCTTAGAAAGCATTGGATAGAAAATGTCATCAAAAGTTGTAATAATTACTTAACGAATATCCGTACTTTAATATTATAAAATATTCTGTAGATCGATGTTTTGTGTTTTTGTGAATAAATTATCATTATGTTAATACGTGAAGCAAAAACTTTGCACACCTTTTTACAAAAATTGCGCGGAGGAGTATGGAATTTCGCACACTTATAGTTTATGTAGAGAAAAAGCGACGAACGCTAATTTTTTTTTAAATATGCATAAAAAATACATTACATCAATAAAAAAATGTTACACACACTGCTATGTTTTGACAAACACACGCATACATACTCTTTTGTTTATTGTTCAAGTCCAATGTTTCCTTGGCGAAATTTGTGAATATAGAAGTAAATATAGTCTTTGACAAAAGAACCTTAATAATTTTCAAAATTAATTATGGTCGAATTTCGACCACTGGGCGAACTCTTATTATTATTATATCGCATCAAAAAAATCACACCATCACCTTATCCGTATTTTTTTCATTTTTAGTCACACATGCTTTTGTTCCTATTTGACTCTATTTAAAGCAAAGTGGTATATTTATAAAACATTTTTTTTCAGCTTTCTTTATTAATATTATTAAAACCATTTTTTGTTGAGTGTTTTTGTAGCTTTAGACAAATACTCATTTTTCTCCGATTTTTTAAGTCCATACTCCAAAAGTTAGTGTGTGGACACACTTTTTAAGACTAAGCTATCTTTCAATTTACTAACTTAATTAATAACAAAATCTTTTAAAACAATTTCATACCTTAGTAACATTTAGGACAGCCTTAGGATAGGATTAGGGATCTAATCAGCAGGTTTTCACTATATTTCTATGTATAGTATTATGCAGTGCTTTATAGACTACATTTTGGCTTTAAATTTAATCCATATAGACCCATTCGCTTACGAGAAAGGTTACTAGGTATAACACATAATATCGACAGACAGACAGACAGTATATGGATGGAAGGACAAAACGAAAACTTAAAAAGTCTTAATAAAACTACGTTATAACGGTTTTAAGCGCGGTAATATGTTTGATTACCTCCCATCCATTTTAATAATATATAAAATATTAGAGCTAGGCGTGTTTGCTGAAGAGTTTCTTGCGCCGCTTCTTCTCTTCAAGCCACAACATGTTGCGAAGCGGTGATAAATTAGATTAGATTCTCATAGAGTAAATAATAACCATAAACAAAATAATTAAAATAAACAAGTTCGCAATAGGCTGAATAAAACTTTAACAATACTCTTTGACACTTGACATCTTTGTCTTCCGCGATCACGGCTACTCAAACAGTGGCCATAACGTCAGGATAATAAAAATCAAATAAATTACCGCGCTTCAAAGTTTTATTATGTTTGTATACTAGTCGCGAAAACTTAATAAAATATTAAAGAGTCTTTATTTTTGTCAAGACAGCTAGGGAACCCTAAAAAATATAATAACACAAGTTGTTACCATTATTTGAGTTACTATTATTTCTGGTATGGCAATAATCAAATTACAATTACCGAAAGTAATAAATTATTTAAATGTATAGCAATTAACATAATCCTGCCATATAATTTGGATTTGCATTATTATGTTGTAATAGCTTGGCAAAGCAGTTTAATGGGCGATACGATTAATTATATCCCTTATCAAAATTACGGTCGGGCATATTTCGAAATTGGGAAAAAATGTTAATTAAATCAAGGAAGTTTTTAAACTTGTTAATTTTTGTTTTGTATTCAGCCTATTCAACGCTAACTTCACTATGGAACTTCACTTGAGCCTAATTAAAAGCTAACTTCACTATGGAAAAAATTTGAGTTGAAACTTCTATTTTTGATTAATATTGTGGGAGTGAGGTGTGTAAGAATAAGCCTGAATGTCGCTCTGTTGTTCGTGCCTACCCCGCAAGGGACCTGGCGTGAAGTTATGTATGTATGTATGTACTTTTTACAAAAAATATTTCAAAAAAAAAAACCAAAATATTTTTGTTTTTTTTTCTAAAATGTTTGTATATTAATAAATATGTTGACCGATAGTAAGGTGAGATTAGTAAGATATAGAAAGAAAGAAAGAAAATCATTGTTTTTTTGTTTTTTCGATGAGTTCAGCAGACAGGCAGACAGCCCACCTGATAGAAAGTGTTTACCGTCGCCTGCCACCTGGCTGTGAGTTGTTTTGTCGCCTCTTACGACAGGCCGCCCGGCCGCAGGAAATTTTATTCTTTCTCCGTTCCTGCACGGATAACATTATAGGGCAAGGAAATGAATAGTAAGATATATTGTTACGAGCTTCAGGACTGGAATTAAAATAAATGCCGTTGGAATTACTATAGAGTTTATTAGAATGTACAAACACGTATAAAACAAGTACAAATAAAACTGGATGCAACCCGTTCACACTGCACGATTCAATGCAATTCATTATGCAAAGTCCGTTACTATATCGCTAATAGAAAGTACTAAGCACGTCTTCCTCGTATCGTAGTCGTCGCTTGACTGCCCGATCTCTCCGTTCGGACCCCCCTTTATACTCAGCTTACGTGTAAACAATGATATCTACGAATCACACCTGCGCCTCTGTCGGCACAATTCCCAGAAAAACATGATTCTGCCCACCTGCATAATAATGCCTGCGAACGGCCATAAACAAGTACAAGAACAATAGGCTATTGGCTAATTGCAAATTTTAAACACGAAGTAAACAAAAGAAATCCAAATGCGGTGGGTAATAAAACCCTGCTTTATGGCAGGCCGGTGTGCTTCGTGGAATTTTGGCTAAGTTATAACAATATGAACCGCCCATAAGTCATGTGCGTCTGCCTAATGTAGTTCCAGCTGTATTCAATTCCAAAGCATTTGATTCTCATTTAAATAAAACTGGATTATTTATAATCGTTTGCATTCCGAGTTGCGTTTTAGACTGTGCGAACTTCGCAAACGTGCTTCGCGTTCTGAATACTAATGGCCGGTTGATTTTAATTCAACAACTTTTTGAATACAGCGCCATCTATTAGCTGCAATTACAGTTAAGTCTACATGGAACACTTTGTTAATTTGAACAAGTTAGACATTTTAATCAGGGCTTATTCTTGAGTTATAATTTTATTATTAGTCTAGTTCAGTAATTTAGATACAAAATTGCTTAATAAATCCTGAAGAAACGTACTTCTGTGGTGAAGGTGATCTGCGCGCGTCTACCTCTAATACCCCTCCTCCTTCATCTAATAGATTGTAGATACTGTAGTAAACCATTTCTAGCGTACCAAGTCGTTTACTATAATAGTGTTAGAATGGTTGTTAAGGGTGTTGACTAAACACAGAAATTAGAGGAACATCACGGCATCTTTATTGGGTAATTATTCCCAGCGTGGGGCCCCCAGAATCACGATGTAATATCTATTTTCGGTTGGATCTCTTGCTGCGTAGCGAGAGAGGATGATCAGCGTTTGCCTGCTGTTGCGAGGAAGTCAAGTCGCAGAAGGAGGTGGCTGAAAGACAGAGAGTGCTGGAAGAGCTGAATGACTCACAGCGTTTGTGCATCCTTTGTGTCGGGTGGGGGGGTACCCGAATGAATACATTCCTCCGGCGATAAAACAAAAGTTTTATTCCATATCTATCTAGCCTGACTCACTGTACTGAAGTTCATGCAGTGAGGTGAGCATAAAGCACTTCACCTTGAAAGAAAGTGAACCCCTGTGTACGATATATATATGGGGCTCCCAAGTAGGGCAAAAACAGATACTTAAAGTCTCAAAGAACTAGACAATGCATCGGCTCCCTTAGTATTGCAGATGTCCACAGGCGACGGTAAACACCTACCACCAAGTGGTCAGTTTGCCTAGGAGCAATAATAAAAAAGGATCTACCGACAACAAAAAGGTTCTTTTTTTATTATTGCTTCGGCCATATCCGAGTTACGTTGGAGTTTTTTGCTGTTGTAAAAGCGCACTTTAACTCCAACAATATGCCTACTCTCAGGCTACATTAAATGTACCTACAAGTGAATAATTGATTAAATTTATATAAAAATATTTTTTATGCAATACACTTTATCCATACCATTTTTGGCGATCATCCCGCTGTGTTGTGTTAAAGACTAAATAGATCTATGCGTGTATTCTCGTGAAAATGTAAAAATGTTTTCTGAGCTTTATTTTGTTGTAGTGTTTTTTATTATACTATTCTTTGATACTACAGTAGCACCTTATATAAATAAAATAATATCAATTGTAATTTTTTACTTTGTTCAATTAATAGGTAAACTACCAATTATGAATCAAGTGATTAAAATAACCGAGTAAACGTATCAAACAAGGTTTAGAATCGATTTAGAAGTCACCGGTAGACGCTGAATGACAACGGAGGACAGGATATGTGGCGTAATATTGGGAAGGTCTGCATTCATACATAACTAGCCTTGTCGTCGTCATCGTTGTCAGTCATTCGCAATCCACGACTGGACGTAGGTCTCCCCAAGTCGGCGCCACTCATCCCTGTCCTCTGACTGACTCTGACCTCTGACTTCCCTGTCCTCTGACCTGTGCAAGGTCACCGATAGATCCATCGGGCTGGAGGGCGTCCGACACTACGTTTATCGAGACGCGGTCTCCACTCCAGGACTCGTCTGCTCCATCGGCCATGGGCGGCAGACGTGTCCAGCCCACTACCACTTCAAATGGCTAATTTTAAAATAACTAGTCTAATAACCTACAACGACTTGGTGTGCTTCGAGAATCTGAGAATAATGTGGAAAATTTGGGAGGCCTACAATCCTACAACTAACAGCAGCCTGCGATTAGCTGACAACGATACATAACTGGCCTAACAACCTACAATGACCTACGTAGAGGTGTGCTTCGAGAATCAGAGAGCAACGTGTTATCCGAGAATGTATGCAAGCGCCCTAACACCGCGTACGGTGACTGATGTGCCCCACTTTGTATCACGGCATTAGCCCTCGCTCCTAATATGACGAGAGATGAATGCGGGATTACGTCTTCGTCACTTCACCCCCAATGGGCGGGGTGAAGGGGGGCGAAATAAATAATAACGCGGAATGCATTTCAACGCCGAGTTTTCTTTAGTAAGCCTGTCAATAACTGGTAGTTGTTAGTCATATGTATGAACAAATCACAGCTGGGCAATTGCCATTTTTGGGGGTATTAAAGATACTAGTCGCCCGTGCTTGAAATTCAACCATAATGATTAATGTCAAAGACTATACTTCTATAATCACAGATTTCGCCAAGACTACACTGTTAATTTGACTTGAACAGTAAACAAAAGAGTATATATGTGTGTGTGTTTCAAATACATACTAGTGTGTGTGTAATGTTTTGTTTGATTGATTTAATGTATTTTTATGCATATTTTCAAATAATATTAGCATTCATCGCTTCTTCTTTGTATAAACTATAAGTGTGCGAAATTTCATACTCCTCCGTCCGAGCAATTTTCGTAAAAAGTGTTATAAAAATTTTGCTTCGCTCATAATATATATAGATAAATAAAATCGAGGACATGGGGCCTTGATTTTATATAAGATCTAAATTCAAACTTTCAACAAAGACAATAAATAAGAAGAAAAACACAATTTTATTGTAAACCAGTATTGCCAATGAAACTTCATTCGCGTTGCCACGATAGTGTTTGTCAGCGAATTGCAACGGCGGCAGCAAACAAATAAGACACCGCAGCGCCATCGTTTTAAATAAATTCATCATTTTAAATAGCTTCAATGTACAAATGCGGCCTGTTTGGAATTGTATAATGTTATAGATAAATAGATGGGGGATAATGGGGCAAATTTGCACTGTACAGGGTTTTATTAAAATTTGTTTATTTGATTTACTAATTAAATATTACAAGGCCCACACTGCACATGCACTTGCTCACAACACCAGCATGTAACAGATACACTCTACATTAGTATAAGTTTAGTATTAAAATTAGAAAAAAATAATATAATAAGTCACTCGTAAGATACATACACCTCAACACAAATTAATTAATGTCACACACAAGAACTAAAATAATAAGCGTGTTAAATTTTAAAAATTAAATCTAGAAATAAAGGTTTAAAAAAAGGTAGGTACGGAACTCGAGTCCATAGAGTAGTAAAAAAAAGAAAAATAATAATTAGATATTAGAAAGGTAGAATTAGTTTTATTAATTATTATTACTTATTATTTAACAAAATTGGGTCGTTTTGGTCTTATGACAAAAGGAAGGCCTGCACAGAAAGACAGCGTTGTGTCGGCTATAATTCCGGCACAGCAATATGCTGAGTGCAAACCTTGTTTGCTGAAGATGCGGCGTACAAATTCTCAAAATAAACACTATGTATACGGAATGTAATTAATTACGTCGCTATTTCTTCGAATAAAGATTTTCTTTCTTTCTTCTTGTATACGTATTAGATATAAACATGAAAAACATTAATACATTGCTTGTCGTCTAAGTATTTACATTATAACCAAACATTGTAAGGAAAAAGAATTTTTAATGTCACATTGAAATTGCGCTTACATATTTCATAAGGGCTTGGATGGGCCGGGACCAAGGGCCGGGAAACGAATTAAAAAAACAGACGCTTATTATTATCAACGTAATATGATATTATGGTACATACAAGAAGAAACGTCATCAGTGGAAGGAGGCGAATGCCCAAACTGAATATGACAGGAATTTGATATATTAGAACAAAAACCCCATTCTCCGTTACTAGGAAGTACACGTTAGATCGTTGACATTGGCCTTACGTAGTTATTAATCTATGTTGTTACGAGTAGCAGGACTCGAATTAAAATGCCCTTGGAATTATTATAGAATTAATTAGAACTATACAAACACGTATAACACAGGTACAATATAACTGTATACAACCAGTACAAATGTAATACACGATTCAATCAAACGCGCAAAGTCCGTCACTAACGTCTTGCTTCGCTTGTGGCTATCGCTAGACTGCCCATCCCTCTTTTGGGGCATTGCTTCATACTGTACAAATACACGACCGCGTGGACTGAATTTCAAAGCACTCCTGGCTAATAACTACCATAAAAGATCAATACACAATGGGCTGTTTTTCCAATCACAAATTTTAAACACAAAGCAAACACAAGAAGTCCGAAAACGCAATGAAATGCAGCTGTGAATTTGTCTTTTGTCGGCACTCAGGTCGTAACAATATGAAAGTAAACATGTTTTTGCGTCTTTTAAATCGTTCAGATAAACTGTTTTAAATAATAAATAAACAAATGTTAAATTATCTGTAACATTCAAAAGCTTATCCCACTCAACCACAGAGGCTGTATGTGAGTATGATAGCCATGTCTCTTTTACATGGTTATGGCACTTTGTTGACAATAGAAAAAAGTAGAAAAAGAAATTGTCTGTGGACAAAAAAAAAAGAATGGCAACAAAATTTTAACTTGAAGTTACGGGCAGGTTTTCAAATTGGACAAGTATATTAATAATCTGTCCGTAAAACTTCAAGTTAAAATTTTGTTGCGATGCGTTTTGCCACTTGTCCGTTGAAGTTTCACTTCTAGTATGTGTCCCACCACACATTTCGATTTTCGCAAGTTTACTGCGAATTATGATTTGGTTAGTTTAGATTAGGTTAGGTACATTTAATTAATGCATGTTTTATTTTATAAAAAAAAAACTGAATCGATCCGGAACCAACAAAAACTATCCATAGTCTACTCATAAATTATGCCGCCTCTCACCACGTCTACTCTAAAATTATGCCGCCTCTCACCACGTCTACTCTAAAATTATGCCGCCTCTCACCACGTCTACTCTAAAATTATGCCGCCTCTCACCACGTCTACTCTAAAATTATGCCGCCTCTCACCACGCGGCCGTAACGCTTTGACAGAAAATTTTAAAAACCGTCTATATAGAAGTTTCACTTCAAAAACAATAAGATAAATAAATCGAACCCGAAAAAATTTAGAGACAAAAAGTGTCAGAAAACTTAACCTCACCCCTGCTCAGAACGGTTAGAGAAGATAGAATCCAAAAGAAGAAATACTGATGATAGAAAGAGATGACTACAAATAGTCAAATTAAACTCGACTGTACTTAAGACAGTTTGAAAAAAGTCACCTTCCACAGTCAGTATAACCGCCATATTGATTTTGGGCTCGGTGTTGATCTGGCACTCGTAGACCCCGGCGTCCCGGGGCTGGACGTAGTCTATCTTCAGGTCCCAGTCGTCTGAGGGCTCCGGGTGCAGGACGCTGAACCTCGCGTCCCCGGTGTACGTGAAGATGTGCGATGTCAGGATGTGGAGGTCACGTTTCCTCATCCAAGATACCTGCGGGATAAACAATAATATCAATACATTAGTAAAACTTCGTTCGCGTTGTCATGAAGACTTTTTTAGTGTATTGCAATTCATTCGTCTATCCCACAGAAACGAAGGGATAGGAAAACTATCCCAAATGTTAACCCAAGATATAAGCTACCTCTGTGTGGACTTTCATTTAAATCTGTTCAGTAGTTTTCACGTGAAGGTAGGTCTGTTTAAAAGGCAGGTAGACAAAATTCTAACAAAAATATTTTCATAATCTGCGGCTCAAATAAATAAATAGATCGATTTTGTTTAATCGCTAAATTGGTTCATGGCTCTGGTAAAATTACTACCAGCACTATATGGACCAACTGTTCGTTTGAAGTTTTTAAATTTAATCCTATAATATTAAACGATCAAAGGGCTGACCTGTATTTAAGGCCACGCAACGAAAAATGCGCTAGCCTTTTTTTGTTGTAGTAGGTACTTATATTTTTTTAATTATATATTTTAATTTCATTTATAATTTAGTGTTTTTGTACATAAAATCCTTTTAACTCTAGTATCCAATAGAAAATAATAACTGACAGAAGATGATCTCTTATTGTCGAATAAAGGAATGCCAAAAAATACTCTCGCCTCGATGATAGACATGAAATTTTAGACTCAAATGCTTACTTAATTATCATCCGGTATACATGAACAACACAGTAGTACCGTATGAAAATACCGCAAAGTACCTAGGTATGATGTACCTAGGATGACACTATAGGCTAAAATGCGCTGGAAGGCTCACTTCAAAAGAAAACGCGAAGAACTGGGAGCGCGTAACAGAAATATGTACTGGCTACTTGGAAAATATTCAAAGATGTCAGTACCTAACAAACTACTCCTCTATAAACAAGTCCTGATGAGATCCCTATAGACCTATGGCGTACAGTTGTGGGGCTGTACCAAACCAAGCAACATAGAGATAATACGATTCCAAAACAAAGTACTGAAAGGCATTGTAAACGCGCCATGATACGTTAGATCGGGCGACCTCCATCTGGACCTAAAATTGGAATTTATCACCAGCATTATTATTACGTTGAAGCCCACGAGCATCGGCTTCATCATCATATGAATGACGAGGCGATCCAGCTCCTAGACAACACTGATATACTGAAAAGGCTTAAAAGGACAAAACCATTTAAATTAGTGCTGTAAACAAAACTAAAGTGTAGTGTACTATGCTAGCTTAATAAAGAACACATGAACAAAGAGTTACTGTTTTTTCCCTTACTAGAGACATTAAGAAAAGTGCTAATGGACACTTTCTTTGTGCGAATAATAATATCAGCCCATCAATGTCCCACTGCTAGGCTCGGGCCTCCCATTATAGGGGAACGGACAGAATACTCGCCACGCTTGTCCAAGGCAGCTTGGCAGGTTTGACACATCGGTTATCTTGATGTGCAGGTTGCATCACGATGTTTTCCTTCACCGTTGTCAGCACGCGGTAATTGTAACAATATGCATATTAGATCAGAAAATTGACTAAGTGGTGCATGCGTTCCGGCCATGATAGAAACCGCGCCCTCTGAGTCAGAGTTTGATCAGATGATTGATTTTTTTAATACAACATTTACGAAAAAAAAATGTTTACTCAAGTCTTCAGTCTTAGTGTGAATAATTTTTTTATATCAGTAGCATTTAAATTAAACAATTAACAAAATGTAGTAATGAAAGACGCTTGTTACCCAACCTTGTCTATCAGGCATCCACTTCCTCGTGGATGGTTATGTTGATCAAAAAAATGAAAGGGTCCCAAACAATAAACGTTATAATTCACATCGGCCAAAGCCCGGGCTGAGAAATTACAAAATAAATTAAAGCGCGCCTTTTGTTGCGTTTTGTTTTCGTAAGTAATTAGTGTAAGCCGGAGTGCCTCCCTGTAATTAAGAAAGACGGCATAACCCTCCCCCGAGCGCCGCACCCCCGCTGCCCGCCTTTAAAATAAAACAATTATGTAATGGGCGGATTTCTTTTTGGATAATTTTGATGTAAAACTCCCTCTGTCATTAGAGGCCTTGCATAAATTATGTCACATGTTCCGGGGGAGACGGTTGACGAAGTGTGACATTGTGTGACGAGAGGTGGCCAGGGGGCCTAAATTTCGTGACGTCACATTCCTAAATTGAATATATTTAAGGTTAAAAAGACAACATTTGAATTAACGAAATATTTTCAACTGTATATAATTTGTATGAGCATAATGTTGAAATTATTACAAAAATAATTGGAATGGAAATAAAACTAATTGCGGAGATACTTTTTTAATTTGTCTAGTGGTCGCCCAGTGGTCGAAATTCGACCATAATCAATTTAAATTATAAGTTTGAACATTTTTAAGGTTCTGTTGTCAAAGACTTCTATAATCACAGATTTCGCCAAGGCTACACTGTTAATTTGACGTTAACAATAAACAAAAGAGTATATATGCGTGTGTGTAGTGTTTTTTTATTGATTTTTGTGTTTTTTTATGCATAATTTAAAAAATATTAGCATTCTGCACTCCTTCACTATATAAACTATAATTGTGCGAAATTTCATACTCTTCCGTCGGCGCAATTTTCGTAAAAAGGGGTATAAAGTTTTGGCTTCACGTATTAGTATAATGATAATTTCTTGATGTCAAATTGCAAAATATGTGATGTCACACTAGGGAGGGAGGAGTCTCACGATTGTGACCTGCTGTGACAAGGACGGACGGAGGGGGTCACAAAATTATGAAATTCGTGTGACGTCATTCCTAATGGCCCCTTACAGAATCTCTGATTCTTATATAAAGAAGGTTTTCCAGCAATTCTGTTATTAATTTTTTTTATTGCTGAAGCACAGGAGACAGCTGGAGGCCAACTGTGATGGAAAGTGGTAACCGTCTCCTATGAGGATATTAGCAATACCAGAAGTGCTGCCAATGTGCTGCCGCTCTCTAAGGAGAGACTTGCTCCTGGCAACTGATAACGGAACACAACTCAAAATTCTTATATGGCATACTCTAGGGGTACTCCATACGACCATGGGTTGTTTTGTCGCCTCTAGTCCAGCCGGCTGCAGGAACTAGCATTCTTTTACCATTTCTGCACGGAGAGATTATATTTATCAATCAGGAATAACCAACCACAATGATCTATATACAGATAAACTTCAATCATTCAGTGTTGTTTGATATCGTCGAGTGTTTTCAGTTTTTATTTTTGTATATTGTATAGGTTCTACATTGCACCTGATTTCAGGTTGAAAGATGATAAGATGGAGCACGCTTACCTAAAAAATAGCTGTCACTCGAGACTTGAAATCACCTAAATTGTATGTTTCAGGAAAAACAGACGACGGTAAAGAGTTTTACTCTCCAGCGGTACGTATGATAAAAGTGGAAGCATAGCGTTTCGTCCGCTTTGTTGGTATTTCAAATAAATATCGGTGTTGTGATTTCATAAGTCTGCTTGTCCGGTGGTAAAAAGGCGAGGAAGCAATTCGGAGAAATCGTGCAATTCCCCGGCACAAACTAGCGAATCTACGTCGATAATCTAGACTCTGGAGCCTCCCATCGAATAATCAATTATCGCCCATTAGCTTCCTAGCTTTTTTCTCAATTGACTCAAGTGTCTCGAGCTGGTATTTGGCTGACCCATTTCAAAGATAACACGCAAGAAGGTACTTTAGTTTTTGAACTAAATTGAATTAATTTGGTTCCATCATCATCAATGAATCCTCCTGTTTAATCCCTGTATCCCATCCCAAAAGCTGGCAATTTGTTGACTTCGTCCCTGGTGTTGCAAACGACTATAGATGACGGTAAACGCGACTTTTCTTCTGATTAGCAATACTCTAGAAAAGCCTTTAAAACAAGAAATCAAGACAAACGAATGCAATAATTTCCGTATCAAAGAGGAATATATAGAAATATGTGCTGAGAGACGCGATCTCGCTATTTATCTCTGTTAACCCCCAATGCGTGGGGGCACCATTAATCCGGTGGGCGGTGGAGCGTGGATGAGAAGGGATGAGAGCCGATGACGACATACATCCCGTGAAAAATGAATGTTTGGCAAGGTAGGTGGCCCTCGAGCGCGCTCGCCGTAAAGGCCCCAACGCCCTTCACGGCTATTTGTTGACGGACTCCATACAAGGACGCATTACAAGGCAATATGTTTCAACTATAATGCGATGGAAATAACAACAAGTCACGCCTGACTAAAAAGGCCATTGAAATTCAATCAAATTTGAAGTACGGAAATAGTGATGGAATTTTATAAGACCCATATTTTCTTGGTTCTAGGCCGCGTATTTGGTAGTTTAGTTGCTTTAATCTAGCTCCGATAGCCTCATCAGTACATGTTGGCTCATTGGAAATTATGCACAATGTGGTGAAGAATTTCTGACTGCGGCATCTAGACTACCTCATGCGTGCTTTGGCGAATTCGCTACTTTTATAAAATCGTCATGTTTAGAATCTCCCTAACAGTGGGTTGTCTCATAAGCTATTAGGTCCATGTAAATGAAATTTGGCAATAAGTAAATTATAATAATTATATTATTCACTAGGATACTTTTACCCGGTGAAAGAATACAATTTCCTGCGGCCGGGCGGCCTATCGTAAGAGGCGACAAAACAACCCACAGCCAGGTGGTAGGGCTACTACCCCTGGTCTAAAGTATGTCGCCATAACAACTTTGTGTTCTGGCATTAGTGACCAGGTTCTAATCTCCCTTAAAAGAGCAGCAGCGCATTTGTAGCACCTTTAGTGTTGCAAATGCCCATAGGCGATGGTAACCGCTTTCAGAAGAAGTGGGCCGTCTGCCAGTCTGCTGAACTTCTGCAATAAAAAAAGAAAAGGATATTCCTTGCAGCTGCTGTTGCTTGCTGATTTCCTTGCTTGCGGGATTCCCGGGACACAGAGCTGCGGCATTTAAAAAAGTATGAAATAATCGTTTTAGTGAAAGCTGTTTCGGAATAAACTAATTTTTATGCGCCCTGTATATGTTTTACACAATAGTTACGCGTCAGTAAAATTCAGCGATGAATTTTATTTCTTTTGATCTAGAAACTCCAACCATTTCATTTTTAGTATATTTTCAAAGTACTAGCCGAGGATTTGCGAAGCGAAATCCCCAGAGTATGCTCGGTCTGTATGAACACGGCTCGCCCGAGGCCCGGGGCAAAAGTACCGACAGCAGCCGCAGGCCGCGCCCTAACTAAGTGTCGTGTTTGCACTCTTGACTCTGATCAAAGTTGCCTCAGCCTGATTGCTGCGAATTGTCCACAACGTTCTGCCCTATTCCATTTTACTTTGTATATGGTAAAGCTGTAAGGTTATTTATCTTTTTGGGTTTTATAGTCATTTAGGTAAAAACAACAGCTTGTTCATGGGTTTTTGAAGTTTACTCCTAAGAGTCAATATCATATAAGGTATTTTCAAATGAGGAGTTACATAAAAACAAGCGTAATGTAAAAGCGTTAGGTTGTAGCGTGTAGCCGCCACGCTCGGCTATGTAACGCTCGTTCGGGTAAAGTCGGCTGGAGTCGACGAAAGGAGCGAGAGATATATAGTCAACGCGTCAGTCGTTTAGCGAGTGTTACTTGCCTTCATAAAGTTTTCAATTATGTTGTGTAGTCTTAAGAATATTTTAAGCATTTTTTTTTTAACTTTTTATATATTCTACATTAGAGCTAACAAATAACAAATTTAATCGTTCAGGCCGGTTTTGTTAATTTATTTAATAACAATTTAGGAGTGAATCTGTATGTTAATATTCACCTCTTCTATACTAGCTTGCTTACCAAGATGAGTTTTAGCGAAACTACTATTTATTATGTTTCTGTCGGTTGCTCTGATATTACCGATATGATTATAATATTTTGTGAATGAATTTTGTGTTTGCATGACTATTTTCTACAGTCTAAATAAATAATTATCTGTCTGTATGTATTTCATGTAACCGCCCTTACTCGGTTGTTGTCGTGCGTCGGAGCTGGCATACATCTCTATAAATATGGATGTTTGTTACGCAAAAACTACTAAATATATTTTGATGAAACTTTACAGTAATATAGCTTACACACCAGAATAACACATATAATTTATAAAGATATAGTGTGAATTATCCAAAATATAACAATTTTCTAGCTAGATTTATATAATATTTTTTTTAATTTCCTTAAGCTGGCAAACAGGCAGTCGGCCCACGTTTGCAATATCAAGGGCGATGTCTAGCGAAGCTAACCTTTCGAATCATGGAGTCCGATTTTTTCATTTATCTTCTCCACTTCACGCGATCATCAGCACTTCTTCTTTTGAGACCATTGGTACACATGTCAAGCCACTATTACTTGGGCTTGATCCTTCTACCGGGACGTGGCGGAGGCGGTTTGGCTTTTTTTTATTGCATGAGTTCAGCAGACAGGCAGACGGGCCACTTAATGGAAAGCGGTTACCATCGCCAATGGACATTTGCAACACCAAAGGTGCTACAAATGCGCTGCTGCTCTCTTAAGAAAGACTGGAACCTGGTCACCAATACCGGAACACAACACAAGGTTGCTATGGCGACACACTTTAGACCAGGGGTGGTAGCCATCCAGTCGGGCTGTAACGAACTCCCCTTTTTGGGTCTAAAGACTATGGGATGACATACTCAAGCCGAAGCATAGAGTGAGAAATAAAATATTTATAAAGTAGAAATTAATAAAATTTATTCATAGAATAAATCTTGTAATATTGGCCATAAATCGTAATCATCTAGTAGCAGGAACCCTCGTCGTAATACCGTTAACCCTATGTTCACAAGGTAGGTTATATAAGAGTGTTGAACAGATGACAGGAAGACTCTCAGAGGTTGATGTAAAATATATATATATAATATTGTAGTAATATGTTGTAAGTGTAAAATGCTATGCATTTTATGAATTATGATAAATGTATTACTCATGACATAAGCTCATCGCCTGAGTACGCCCGTGCCTTTATTTTGCCAAAAGATATTTTAATGTAGATTCATAACAAATTATATAATTTTGTGTAGGCACCCCACCTAACCACCTCTCTTATTATTATTATGCCACCGCGTTAGCTGTCAGTAAAAGAGCTCATATCGAGATAAACGAAGAACCTCCAATTTTTTAATTAATACTTATTGAATCAATTATAAACATTATCTAAAACTAGCGTCGGTTCACAACGTACTATTGCTGGTGAGAAGAGCCGACAAGAAACTCACAGCAGTACGATCTATCCATTTAAAAGAAACTCATTTGGAGTGCCTTGTGTGTAAAATGAGTTGGAAAAGCCAAAAGACTTAAGTGAACATTTCATCTTAAAGTCACCTTTCCAAAATATCATATAAAATTGTCATTATGAGGAACGTCACCTCAAAGACCTCCCCTGATGCAGTAATAAGAATTAATTGAAGTTTAAATAGTGATACTCTCTACATCTCATAAAATTCCCATCCCTAAATTGTCAGAGTAAGAGTTTCAGAATGTCTCTCTATGAATTATAAGTAAATTTTAAATTAAAGTTTGGCGAGAGACAACTTCACTCATATAATAGATTCCCTTGTCGAAGACAGGTTTCAGGTTCGCCGTGAAGGTTAAAATGAAGTTTAAATTAAAGTAAATTAGCGAAACCTTACATCTGTCTAACGACCCTAGCGCCCAAGAGATGAGAGTATAGCCCCGTAAAAGTAAGTTTTTTATTGAGATTCCCTTGTCAAAGACAGGTTTCAGGTTCGCCGTGAAGGTTAAAATGAAATTGAAAGTTAAAGTGAATTTGGCAAATCCTTACATCCGTCTAATGACCCTAGCACCCAGAAGATGAGAGCATAGCACCGTAAAAGTAAAGTTTAGAGTTATATTTAACATAAAATGGTGATACTCTGCATCAAAGATGTCTTCATTGGTAACAATGCTCAAATGTAGATATCTTTAATTATCCTTTCTAATTCAGTCAAGTCCACTTGGCCTAACTACATCTAAGACTCTCATGAAGTCACATATCGTAAAAGAAAACAAATTTTGATACGATTGATCCTCCTACAACACGGTAGCTTATCCCTAAAAGCAAGTGCCCACGCGCCTCTAGGCTGATCCGCGGCTTAACTGGCTCCAGACCTTCAGTTACCAATTCAGTTAATCTTAATATGTGAAACCATTTTTAGTCTCGTGAATACACATATTATAAAAACAAACTAAATTTGCTTAAAAGCTGTACGCGCGATAATCCTTGATAATTGACGAAATTATCCAAGGGAACGTTGCCACAATAAACGAATGGGTCGTGAATCCATTAGTCCAAGGTTGCAGAGCTCATAAAACCCGGTCCTAATCTGAATCTTCATAGAAACCTTCAATATGTGCTTTCACCCTCATCACTTCATTTTGTAATAATATTTAAATGCCTATTTTATACACATTTGGTAACAGTAGAGCTGTTTGTTTAAGAAAGTGTAATTAATCAACAGAAACCTTTAATAAAATTTAAATTGTAATCAACAACATCTCGTCACTTCATTTTGTAATCATATTTAAATGTCTATTTTATACACACTTGATAACAGTAGAACTGCTAGTTTAAGAAAATATAACTAATCAAAAGAAACCTCTAATAAAAAATTAAATTGTAATCAACAACTCTTTTGCACCAAACAAAGCCAAGTGCCAAAGTAGACTCTCTCAACAAGAAAGTATTTAAAATATTAAAAACCTATAAAATTAAATAAACTTTAATTTTTCTAAAGTCAATTAGCCCTCCCATATAGAGTGCATGATTGTTGTATAGTGTAATGTTATCATGTAATTCCATAGGATAAATACATAAATACTTAAATAAAAGATATAGTAAAACCCCAAAAGCAAACTTCAAATATGAACTAATATACTCCAGACTCCAGCTGAAACTCAAATAATTATCAATCTAGTTAGATATCGAACAAATTTAAACAAACACACCCCCTTTCTACTCATAAAATCACTAAAGTGTTGCAGCAAACCACCCTAGAATTCAATTATTCAGCTTACAGTTCCCTTAAGTCTCCATTTATAAGATTTGACAAAAGAATCCATAATTCACCCTAAAAGAAATAAAGTTTATTGTTCCAGCTCCTGAAATACAACTGCTCCTTAAGGTCCCACAAGCTTCTACACTAAACCTACAAATAATGGCTTTAATAGAAAATTATAATGAAATCATAATCCACTTCCGCTACAAATAAACTTGTATTAATAAATTTAATATATAATATTTAAACGATCATAAACAAATTGAAACCCCAATGAATAGACCCTATAAGTTGCATTGATAAAATAATAACTCCAGTTAAACTGACATGTTATCCACAAAAAATTAGAAATTCAATTTTTTTTAAAATATAGCGCGTCAGTCACAGTTGAAATTCAGAAATTTTATTAAGTGAATATTATTTAATCAGTCCTTTAAACCACATCTTAGTTAAAAGAGTGTCTGATGAAATCCTTAATTGTTCAAAACTCACTAAAAACCTTTATATACATTCAAGATATAACATGAAGATCTGTTATGAATATCAATGAAGAAAGTATAATAAAGTAATCAAAAATAGAAAACAAGTTGCATTAAATCAACTCAGCAAAGTCCATTGGACTATTAAAGTTCAAAATAAATTATGAAATTCAGTTAATTAAATTAAATGTTTATAAGTTTAAAATCTTTAATAAAAGGTAACAACCACCTAACAAGTCTAATATCTTTTATGTAATTAGACAACGTTGAAATACATTAATAAGAAAACAATAATTATCAAATACATACATAAATATATGTAAATACTTAAACAGTTGTTCTAAAATTCATTGATTGAAATTGGAATTCTTACACCTCTGTCACCTCACATTTGATTAGAAGTGTGTGTATATAAGTTATTTCTTACTATGTGTAAAATTTATATGAATACATAAGACAAATAATTGAATAGAGTTCTTATAAAGCTCATCCTATGTAAACAGTCTAATCTCAAACTATTTACCTTTCAAACAAACAGACATGTTAACATATAAATATCCAGATAAATATATATATATATACATACACATAAATATTGAACATTTAATACTATTTTTACAATCCTAGAAGGATTGATTCGTGTAAAAGAAAACTATTTTTTTATCTCCGCTAAGGTTATAATTCTTCATGTATTTCACTATCAAGTTCTAGTAGTTAATTTATAATGATATAATGTCTATATTCATAGATTTATGTATAGGTTTAGATTAGTTTAAATGGTTTTAGAACTCTCAGCTCTGAGGTATAAGTACTTATTCGAAAATAAAGATTTTGGTTAAATATTAATAAGTTATTAGTTCACACTAGAAAACGGCTGTATCAATTATTATAAGAACAACACAAAATTTATACAGATAGAAAATAAATTAACCTATGGATGGTTTTCAAGTTAATATTTGCAAGCAAAAATTAAATAAGAATATTAAAGAACAGACACACAAAGACAAAATCCAACTAACCATCTGAAAGAAAGAGATTTATTAGCTGAAATAAAAGTATTAAAATACACATTCGCATAGCAAAGATCTAATCATATTCAAGGCCATATTATAGCATCAATCCAACAGGTAAAGTAACCTACCAAGATCTGGGAACCTTGTGATTATAAGTCTCAACATTTCACATACTTATGTTAAATGTTTAATATCCTAAACATTGAAAGCCATATTGTAGTATCAATCCAACGAGCAAAGTAACCTACCAAGGTCTGGGAACCTTGTGATTATAAGTTTCAATATTTCACATACCTGTGTTAAATGTTTATTATCATAAAAATAGAAAGCCATCCATATATTAATAGTATTAACTTGCAATATAATACATCAAAACATCTTTAACAATTTTTAAATATAACCACACTTCAGACTGATAATTAAGAATCAACCAACATGGCGGCTTCCACAGAATTGAAATATTTGCCTTAGAGAAAAAGTTTATGAATTGTTTTAAAATTTCGTAAATAATTTCTTAGTAATTTTTATAAATTACTAAAATGTACATTGCAAGTTAATTAAAGTAAATTCCACTTAGCTTTCGAAGACAACAGGAACAAACAGGACTGCCGACGAAACACGCCGCCTCAAGCGCGGGAATTCAAATCTCAGCTCCCAGCACCATCTTCAATAATTTCACACTACACTCACATTTATCACTTCACGACACTGCACACGCGAGGTTTCAAACTCTGAAGGCTAGCACTCTTTAGAGGAAACCTTTAGACCTTTAAATCATTATTTTCGGTTTAATATATTTTTACGCGAGCGGGCAATAAATCATTTTAAATCACTGCATCCAAGCTTCTCATCTCCAACTCTTCTATCTTAACACACTAGAATTTATTAAAATTCTTTTATTTTCACGGACTTCCGCTGACCAAAGCGGACACGTTAACGACGTCGACCCGACTGTCTCGCTTCCTCAGCAGCCCTTTCCAACAAGCCTCGGATTGTTCTCAATTCAAAAATATCCAAATTCTACGCACAAAAATCTAACAGAATTTACTTTTAATATTCAACCAGTGTTTCAAAAAAAGGACTGGCTATAGACAGACATACAAAAATATTATTCCAAAGCGAACCAACGCCATCTATCCAAACACGTCTAAACCAAACTATATTCTTATTGTCAAGATACCAATATACTGGTTCAACCAAATTAATGACGATTGCACTATTACTAAAAACATTATCGCCAAATAACAGATGTCGCTATAAGGCTCGAAATAACGATAAAATTACTAGTTTCAAGCAAAAAATTTAACATGAATAATTGATCAAACGGGACCGTTACACCACCCCGAAATTTATTTGGAGTTTACGGATAAATAAAATTCTAACTCACGGTCTGATCAATTAACCATTCTTTATTCACAATTCAAAATTATAATTATACACATACATGTATTTTTTTTTTTTTTTTTTAAAAGCGGCCTCCCTTCACCCCACCAACCATATATATGTATTCAAACTCGTGTAAATAAAATAACAAAAGATAGGGTCTAAACGCGCAACGGTCCTCCTCGCCAACTAAATATCGAACCTCATTAAAATAACAAATCATAGAAGTTTAAACACACAACGATTCACCCCGCTGGAGAACAAAACAAAATTTAATTCAATTAAATTTCATTGTAAGGTCAATGAACTTTAAACTTGAACTCTGAACTCACAGTTCATCTATATATATGGTTGAGCCACTTCCCTAGCCCATAAACAACATTTTGTCATTTATTTTTATTAAACACACAATCAACAACTTAATGAACAAAACCAAGGAAATGTCTTATCTTAAACATTGTGTTTTCTTTTAAACACTTAAATATTCAACTAACTAAACAATAAAAGTAACGATCTTTAAAAATTTTTTTTTTTTTTTTTTTTAAACTGTAAATAACATTTAAAATATGTCACATACAGACAACATATTTACCATTAATAAATCATGAAAAGAATCATATGGCAAGTACAACACAATGTTCATTATAAAAGCTACCTAAATATAGCTATTTAACCAAGTCATAGCATACATAATATTATCTATAATATTTACTTAAATGAATAGTATTGTAATTTCCTTTAATTATACCCTTGCCCTCATCATACAAAGTATAGACATTTGGAAACGGAACAGCCGCCACTATATACGGCCCTTCATATAGCAATTCAAACTTCTTTGTTATTTTCTTTAAAGCAATAGATTTATTACACTTCCTAACTTTAACAAGGTCACCAATCTGATAAGTAATTAACTTATGGGTCTTGTCAAATTTAACCTGACGTTTCAAACTATTTTTCTTTAAATTTTCCCGAGCTAACTCCCTTACTTTAACCACATCCAACGTTACGGTCTGATTAGATAAACAAGTATCAAACGACAGTGAAGTCTTGATACCATATAAAATTTCATTGGGAGTAAAACCAGTACTTTCATGAAAAGTATTATTGTAAAGTGTTTCAAGCTTTCCCACTAGCATTGACCATCTTTTATGATCTGAATTACAATAAGTTCTAAATAACCTACCCAACTCTTTATTCACCCTTTCTGTAGTATTTGGACGTGGGTTTCTAACCGTGGTATATAATGGCCTAATACCCATGTCTTGTAAAGTCTTCCTCCAACCATTACAAGCAAATTGACTTCCATTATCAGTCATAATAATTTTTGGTTTAATAATTTTAACGAAATGCTTTAACTTTGCAACCACAGCACGAGAAGATGCCCTGACCAGACTATATAATTGTATGAATTTACTAAACGAATCTTGAAACACTAAAATAAATGTCACCCCCAACTGCCCTCTAGGTAATGGTCCAAAAAGATCACACATAACAAGATCCCCAATTTGATTAGTAACAATAGACTGACACCTTCCCACATATTTAAAATTATTACTTTTCGAAACTTGGCAAATGTGACACCGCCTCAAAACTAATTTAACATTCCTATTCATTTTTATCCAATAAAATCTGTCTTTTAAATATTTCAACGTCTTAAACACCCCCTGGTGTCCCATTTCCTCATGTACTTGTAAAATTATTTCTTCCCTCAAAGCAAGTGGTGCATAAATTACATAAATACCAGGCCTAGATTCAAAATACAATATACTATCTTTCACAATACAACGTTTTGCAATTCCATTTAGTCTACTCTGAATATTATTACCCTTAACTGGATCCAATAATGATAAAATCTCCTGGATTTCACCATCATTCGACTGCCAGTGAACAATATTTGATAATTTCTGCATTAAAATCTTATTTTTAGATGTTTCCATATAATGAATTTCAGGGCAATAAATTTTATTTTCCTGGACAACAGTCGTATTGGGTGGAAATCTAGACAATACATCCACAGCTACATTGTCTCTGCCATAAACATGTTCAACTTGGTAATTAAACTGTTCTAAATATAAAATCCAACGAGTTAAACGATTATTATATAACTTCCAAGTTTTTACAAACATCAGGGCCTTATGATCAGTCCTAATTATTACTCTAGCTCCCCTCAAATATGTCTCAAATTTCCGTAAACAACAAATCACGGCCCAGAATTCAGTTTCAGTAGTAGTCCAACGTAATTCTGCTCCCCTAAGAGGCCTACTATAAAATCCCAAAATTAACATTTCCCCTTCATCATCTAATTGAAATAACACTCCAGCGACACCAATCCCTGAACTATCTGTTTGTAAATAAAATGGTTTCGACATATCAGGGTGATGAAGCATAATTGTATTAATAAATCTCTGCTTCAACTCCTCAAACGCTTTCTGTGCCCCTGATTCCCATGACCATCTACGACTCTTACTTAACAACTTACATAAGGGCTCAATCACGTCAGCGTATTCTGGTATAAACCGACGATAATAATTACATAAACCAAGAAAAGCTCTCAAATGCTTTATCTTCTTAGGTACAGGGAATTTCTGTATAGACTCTATTTTCTCCGGATCAGTCCTAATACCAGAAGTGGAAATAATATGACCTAACATTTTAACTTCTTTACATATGAATTTACATTTCTTAATGTTACAAGTAAGACCAGCATCTTGCAATTTCTTTAATATTATACTCAAATGTTCTAAATGATTAGTCAAGGTACCACAAGTTAAAATTGCTAAATCGTCTAAATAATTTACACAAAACTGTCTAACCTCTGAGCCCAATAGAATATCCATAGCCCGACTGAAACTGCCCACTGAAGTCTTTAAACCTTGTGGAAGTACATTATACATGTATGACTTTCCATTAAAGGTAAACCCAGTATATTTCCTACTTTCTTTAGAAATAGGTATTTGAAAATAGGCATTATTCAAATCAACCACACTAATATATGACACCCCATGAAAGGCATTTAGTACATCTATTTGCATAGGTGGTGCTTCAGACTCCGCTACCATGAACTTATTTATCTCCCGCGCATCTAACAATACACGTAAAGACCCGTCGGGTTTAATTGCAAACGTTAATGGACTACTATATGGAGTGGAACCCCGTGAAATAATGCCCATTTCAACCATCTCTGCTAATTTCTCCTCCATCTTTTGACGGTAAGCATAAGGTACAGGATATGACCTTCTTATAAATGGTGTACTATCTGACATCTTAATCTCATGTTCATAACAATTTGCACGACCCAAAACATTAGAAAATATACTTCGAAACCTTCCCAAAACTTGTTTTAATTGACCTAAGTGTACGTCCGATAGCTCTATCCCCGTTTTAATTTCCTTTAGCTTTTCTTGGAAGTCTGAATCATCAACATCTCGAGTAGATATCTCTGATATTCCACTCTCAAGGATTATCTTCCTAAAAGGCAAAACTACATTATGTTCATTAATCTTTAAACATAACTCCATTTCAGAACCTTGTAATTTAATTGTGGCTTGAACCAATGATAACCAATCAAAGCCTAGAATCACAGATTGCAATAAATTTGGTACAATTAAAAAGCTAATATCAATAATGCTATCTCCCAAGTGAACTGGTAACAATACCATTTGTTGAATCTTAGTACTTTTCTGACCTACTGGACCCCTAATTTGGATTGGCCTGATGGGCAATAAATCAATTTTACTACATTCTTTCGATATTAACTCCCAAAAGGTGCTGGAAATACATGTAATGTCACTTCCCGTGTCTACCAAACAATTCACTTCCTTCCCAAAGATTTTAACAGTAATTATAGATTTCACTAGCTCAAATTTATCTGGTAAATAAGCATCTTCTTCCTCAAACAAGGAAGATACACACCCGCTTGTTATAACTGAATTAGAATTTACATCCTGCAAATGTAATTTTAAAATATTAGTAAATGTTCCCCCCAAAGCTTCATTAATATAACCTAGCCTGACTTATCTAATGAGGACTGACCCTTGGCTATAATAAGTGTAAGTATACCAGCATTACAATTGCCTAAAGACTGACCAGGTTTCCACCCATTCGACATCATAATTCTTAACCCTATTAACAACTTATCAGTCCCTCCTATAGTTGATGGGTCGGGCACACTCCCACCAACATCACTTAGTTTAAATTATAGTCATAATCTTCATGAGGTATAGTTAAGTCTTCTATGATATTAACATTAGCACTGTCCACTGGAGGTACTTGAACTGGCTTCAAAGCTTGTTTCTTGAATTGCCAACTGGTCTTCGCCTTGTTATTACTGTTATTATTTTGTTCATGTGATGATGAAGGTATCCGCAGTGTAGTATTCAGCACTTCACCCCTGTTAACATTATCTAGCTTCCTTAGGAATTCCGACGCTTCAATAATAGTTTTGTTCTGACTCGTGGTCCATGCATATTGTACATCTTTAGGGAAAGGATGTATGATATCATTTATGAGTTGTGTCTCTTGGATCGGGTAAGTGAGCATCTTCGCTTGTCCACATAAAGTAATAAAATAATTCAGCATACTAGTTCCAGATCGATTCCATGTGCCATGCACTATTTTCTTACGAAGCTCTCCTTGCTCAGCTTCACCCCAGTATGTTTCTAGGAAATCTCGTTTAAAATCCTCAAAATTGGTCCAGCGTTCTCGGTATACACGAGCCCAACTCCTGGAACCACCATCCAAACATTCTATAATGAGATCAATCTCATTGTTAAATCCCGCTGGCATTCTCTTCAAATAGGCACATAAATCTTCTATGAAGGTAACTGGATGTTGTTTTTGTGATGGAAATTTCGGCTTCTCCAAATTATTAATTGGCATAGTAGGATAATACGCCATTGGCATATGTCTTTCAACAGTATCTGTTTGTGAACAGCATGTCTTCATAGTATTTGATTGTGTAATGTTGGTCTCAACTGGTCTAAACCCCGTTGATCCGCCAGCCACAGGCTCAAAATTCTCCACAACTCCCCGAGAGTTGACTCTCCCAGAAGCCAATGTCATATCACTATCCATTTGATCTAATCTCAAGGCCACAGGCCTCTGCGAACCGGCCTCCCCATTATTTGATGTCAAACTGTTTTCTAATTGATTAATCCTTGTAAGCAAAGGGTTCAATGTCTGATCCAACATCCTCTTCATAATCCTTAAAAATCTCGGGTTTTCTCCTTGAGTAGTAGTCATAGGCCTGGTACTCTCCGCACCCCTCGCAGCACTCCTCTTTTCTCTTCTTGTAGTCATTCCAGGTTTCTGAACTTCCTTTGGCATTTTTTCTTTACTTAATAAACTTCTGCAAATTATTCAATATTTATTCTCCAAATATAATGGCAGCAAGATATTAATAACTCTTCAGCATCAAATGATATGCACTAATCTTCAATTAATATTAATAGAATAGCTCCTTTGCTTATATGAGAGCGCTTCTGCTCTTTTGCTTTTGTAGCAATTATATAATATCTCTTGATTTATTATAATTAGCAGTGAACTAGCACTGTTACATCTCTTGGTTCATCCTGAAATATTAGAATTCCATTTTTCAATTATTTCATTCAAATAATTACACAGCGCTAGCAAGCTATAAGTAATCATAAACTATATAAATTATGTATATAATATAATTTAAATAATTAAAATATTAAATTTTATTTCTAAGTTCGTGCCTCATAACAACATCTGACTTCAGCATAGTAGATAATTATTAACCTAACTCCCATCTATAACACAAGGCTGACTAACAATCAATTAACTTCCTCAACTCTATTATGAAAATAAAATTTAATAAAGTCCTCAATAAAGTTTCAAAAAAAAATATTAATGATTAATATTTCATTTAATTGAAAATATGCACCCCATAAAATTAAATATGTCTCGCTATATAAATAATCAACAAGACCAAGAATATCAACAAAGTCATTGTGACGCCCCCAATGGTAAAGTGTTGAACTAATTCGAATGTGAAAAATAAAATTTTCAAAGTCACTTGCAACACCCGTAGTGGCAAGAGGATAAATTAATTACAACGCTAGAGTTGAAATTCAAAGTCACTGCAGCGCCCATAGTGACAAGGTGACGAACTAATTTGAACGCAAGTACAAAAAAAAATCAACATCACCATGGCGCCCTCTAACGGCAAGATGACGAATTAATACAAAATTTAAATTTCCGAAACCACCGCAGCGCTCCCTAACGGCAAGATGACGAACTAATTCGGAATTCACTGCAGCGCTCCCTGACGGCAAGAAATAGAACTAATTTGGACAAAATATTTTAAACTGGACCGTCCCTGTGGCGCCCCCTAACGGTAAACTGACAAACTAAATTTGACACATAGTTGAAATTCGCAACGCCACAGTGGCGCCCCCCAACGGTAAACCTGTGGACTAATCTGAACATGAAAATTAAAATTTTCCTTCACAATCTTAAAATCATTTACCTATAAAATCAGACTGTTAATTATTACAGCAACCACCGACCACCCCCTGTCATCTCTGAAATAAACAACAGCCCTTCTATAACCTTTGAAACCTTGCTCCGCCTCACAAGCAACAAATTGTGTATCTATCAGATACACAAGAATAAAATAACTCAGCCCAAAACAGCAGGACTTGTTCACCATCATCAAACCAGACACCTTGGATGCAACCCCTAATTGCTCCCTTCGAACCTGAACGAAATGTACTAAATAAGACACATCATGCTGGAATCTTGGGAACACGCAGCGAATTGTAACGTTCCAGGATTCGATTCTACTGTCCTAGAACCACTCTACATCACGCCCAGAAGACCAGGTCCTGAAATCCTGGGATCGCGACACCAAATTGTAACGAACTCCCCTTTTTGGGTCTAAAGACTATGGGATGACATACTCAAGCCGAAGCATAGAGTGAGAAATAAAATATTTATAAAGTAGAAATTAATAAAATTTATTCATAGAATAAATCTTGTAATATTGGCCATAAATCGTAATCATCTAGTAGCAGGAACCCTCGTCGTAATACCGTTAACCCTATGTTCACAAGGTAGGTTATATAAGAGTGTTGAACAGATGACAGGAAGACTCTCAGAGGTTGATGTAAAATATATATATATAATATTGTAGTAATATGTTGTAAGTGTAAAATGCTATGCATTTTATGAATTATGATAAATGTATTACTCATGACATAAGCTCATCGCCTGAGTACGCCCGTGCCTTTATTTTGCCAAAAGATATTTTAATGTAGATTCATAACAAATTATATAATTTTGTGTAGGCACCCCACCTAACCACCTCTCTTATTATTATTATGCCACCGCGTTAGCTGTCAGTAAAAGAGCTCATATCGAGATAAACGAAGAACCTCCAATTTTTTAATTAATACTTATTGAATCAATTATAAACATTATCTAAAACTAGCGTCGGTTCACAACGTACTATTGCTGGTGAGAAGAGCCGACAAGAAACTCACAGCAGTACGATCTATCCATTTAAAAGAAACTCATTTGGAGTGCCTTGTGTGTAAAATGAGTTGGAAAAGCCAAAAGACTTAAGTGAACATTTCATCTTAAAGTCACCTTTCCAAAATATCATATAAAATTGTCATTATGAGGAACGTCACCTCAAAGACCTCCCCTGATGCAGTAATAAGAATTAATTGAAGTTTAAATAGTGATACTCTCTACATCTCATAAAATTCCCATCCCTAAATTGTCAGAGTAAGAGTTTCAGAATGTCTCTCTATGAATTATAAGTAAATTTTAAATTAAAGTTTGGCGAGAGACAACTTCACTCATATAATAGATTCCCTTGTCGAAGACAGGTTTCAGGTTCGCCGTGAAGGTTAAAATGAAGTTTAAATTAAAGTAAATTAGCGAAACCTTACATCTGTCTAACGACCCTAGCGCCCAAGAGATGAGAGTATAGCCCCGTAAAAGTAAGTTTTTTATTGAGATTCCCTTGTCAAAGACAGGTTTCAGGTTCGCCGTGAAGGTTAAAATGAAATTGAAAGTTAAAGTGAATTTGGCAAATCCTTACATCCGTCTAATGACCCTAGCACCCAGAAGATGAGAGCATAGCACCGTAAAAGTAAAGTTTAGAGTTATATTTAACATAAAATGGTGATACTCTGCATCAAAGATGTCTTCATTGGTAACAATGCTCAAATGTAGATATCTTTAATTATCCTTTCTAATTCAGTCAAGTCCACTTGGCCTAACTACATCTAAGACTCTCATGAAGTCACATATCGTAAAAGAAAACAAATTTTGATACGATTGATCCTCCTACAACACGGTAGCTTATCCCTAAAAGCAAGTGCCCACGCGCCTCTAGGCTGATCCGCGGCTTAACTGGCTCCAGACCTTCAGTTACCAATTCAGTTAATCTTAATATGTGAAACCATTTTTAGTCTCGTGAATACACATATTATAAAAACAAACTAAATTTGCTTAAAAGCTGTACGCGCGATAATCCTTGATAATTGACGAAATTATCCAAGGGAACGTTGCCACAATAAACGAATGGGTCGTGAATCCATTAGTCCAAGGTTGCAGAGCTCATAAAACCCGGTCCTAATCTGAATCTTCATAGAAACCTTCAATATGTGCTTTCACCCTCATCACTTCATTTTGTAATAATATTTAAATGCCTATTTTATACACATTTGGTAACAGTAGAGCTGTTTGTTTAAGAAAGTGTAATTAATCAACAGAAACCTTTAATAAAATTTAAATTGTAATCAACAACATCTCGTCACTTCATTTTGTAATCATATTTAAATGTCTATTTTATACACACTTGATAACAGTAGAACTGCTAGTTTAAGAAAATATAACTAATCAAAAGAAACCTCTAATAAAAAATTAAATTGTAATCAACAACTCTTTTGCACCAAACAAAGCCAAGTGCCAAAGTAGACTCTCTCAACAAGAAAGTATTTAAAATATTAAAAACCTATAAAATTAAATAAACTTTAATTTTTCTAAAGTCAATTAGCCCTCCCATATAGAGTGCATGATTGTTGTATAGTGTAATGTTATCATGTAATTCCATAGGATAAATACATAAATACTTAAATAAAAGATATAGTAAAACCCCAAAAGCAAACTTCAAATATGAACTAATATACTCCAGACTCCAGCTGAAACTCAAATAATTATCAATCTAGTTAGATATCGAACAAATTTAAACAAACACACCCCCTTTCTACTCATAAAATCACTAAAGTGTTGCAGCAAACCACCCTAGAATTCAATTATTCAGCTTACAGTTCCCTTAAGTCTCCATTTATAAGATTTGACAAAAGAATCCATAATTCACCCTAAAAGAAATAAAGTTTATTGTTCCAGCTCCTGAAATACAACTGCTCCTTAAGGTCCCACAAGCTTCTACACTAAACCTACAAATAATGGCTTTAATAGAAAATTATAATGAAATCATAATCCACTTCCGCTACAAATAAACTTGTATTAATAAATTTAATATATAATATTTAAACGATCATAAACAAATTGAAACCCCAATGAATAGACCCTATAAGTTGCATTGATAAAATAATAACTCCAGTTAAACTGACATGTTATCCACAAAAAATTAGAAATTCAATTTTTTTTAAAATATAGCGCGTCAGTCACAGTTGAAATTCAGAAATTTTATTAAGTGAATATTATTTAATCAGTCCTTTAAACCACATCTTAGTTAAAAGAGTGTCTGATGAAATCCTTAATTGTTCAAAACTCACTAAAAACCTTTATATACATTCAAGATATAACATGAAGATCTGTTATGAATATCAATGAAGAAAGTATAATAAAGTAATCAAAAATAGAAAACAAGTTGCATTAAATCAACTCAGCAAAGTCCATTGGACTATTAAAGTTCAAAATAAATTATGAAATTCAGTTAATTAAATTAAATGTTTATAAGTTTAAAATCTTTAATAAAAGGTAACAACCACCTAACAAGTCTAATATCTTTTATGTAATTAGACAACGTTGAAATACATTAATAAGAAAACAATAATTATCAAATACATACATAAATATATGTAAATACTTAAACAGTTGTTCTAAAATTCATTGATTGAAATTGGAATTCTTACACCTCTGTCACCTCACATTTGATTAGAAGTGTGTGTATATAAGTTATTTCTTACTATGTGTAAAATTTATATGAATACATAAGACAAATAATTGAATAGAGTTCTTATAAAGCTCATCCTATGTAAACAGTCTAATCTCAAACTATTTACCTTTCAAACAAACAGACATGTTAACATATAAATATCCAGATAAATATATATATATATACATACACATAAATATTGAACATTTAATACTATTTTTACAATCCTAGAAGGATTGATTCGTGTAAAAGAAAACTATTTTTTTATCTCCGCTAAGGTTATAATTCTTCATGTATTTCACTATCAAGTTCTAGTAGTTAATTTATAATGATATAATGTCTATATTCATAGATTTATGTATAGGTTTAGATTAGTTTAAATGGTTTTAGAACTCTCAGCTCTGAGGTATAAGTACTTATTCGAAAATAAAGATTTTGGTTAAATATTAATAAGTTATTAGTTCACACTAGAAAACGGCTGTATCAATTATTATAAGAACAACACAAAATTTATACAGATAGAAAATAAATTAACCTATGGATGGTTTTCAAGTTAATATTTGCAAGCAAAAATTAAATAAGAATATTAAAGAACAGACACACAAAGACAAAATCCAACTAACCATCTGAAAGAAAGAGATTTATTAGCTGAAATAAAAGTATTAAAATACACATTCGCATAGCAAAGATCTAATCATATTCAAGGCCATATTATAGCATCAATCCAACAGGTAAAGTAACCTACCAAGATCTGGGAACCTTGTGATTATAAGTCTCAACATTTCACATACTTATGTTAAATGTTTAATATCCTAAACATTGAAAGCCATATTGTAGTATCAATCCAACGAGCAAAGTAACCTACCAAGGTCTGGGAACCTTGTGATTATAAGTTTCAATATTTCACATACCTGTGTTAAATGTTTATTATCATAAAAATAGAAAGCCATCCATATATTAATAGTATTAACTTGCAATATAATACATCAAAACATCTTTAACAATTTTTAAATATAACCACACTTCAGACTGATAATTAAGAATCAACCAACATGGCGGCTTCCACAGAATTGAAATATTTGCCTTAGAGAAAAAGTTTATGAATTGTTTTAAAATTTCGTAAATAATTTCTTAGTAATTTTTATAAATTACTAAAATGTACATTGCAAGTTAATTAAAGTAAATTCCACTTAGCTTTCGAAGACAACAGGAACAAACAGGACTGCCGACGAAACACGCCGCCTCAAGCGCGGGAATTCAAATCTCAGCTCCCAGCACCATCTTCAATAATTTCACACTACACTCACATTTATCACTTCACGACACTGCACACGCGAGGTTTCAAACTCTGAAGGCTAGCACTCTTTAGAGGAAACCTTTAGACCTTTAAATCATTATTTTCGGTTTAATATATTTTTACGCGAGCGGGCAATAAATCATTTTAAATCACTGCATCCAAGCTTCTCATCTCCAACTCTTCTATCTTAACACACTAGAATTTATTAAAATTCTTTTATTTTCACGGACTTCCGCTGACCAAAGCGGACACGTTAACGACGTCGACCCGACTGTCTCGCTTCCTCAGCAGCCCTTTCCAACAAGCCTCGGATTGTTCTCAATTCAAAAATATCCAAATTCTACGCACAAAAATCTAACAGAATTTACTTTTAATATTCAACCAGTGTTTCAAAAAAAGGACTGGCTATAGACAGACATACAAAAATATTATTCCAAAGCGAACCAACGCCATCTATCCAAACACGTCTAAACCAAACTATATTCTTATTGTCAAGATACCAATATACTGGTTCAACCAAATTAATGACGATTGCACTATTACTAAAAACATTATCGCCAAATAACAGATGTCGCTATAAGGCTCGAAATAACGATAAAATTACTAGTTTCAAGCAAAAAATTTAACATGAATAATTGATCAAACGGGACCGTTACAGGGCAAATGCCCTACCACCTGGCTGTGGGTTGTTTTGTCACCTCTTACGACAGGCCGCCCGGCCGCAGGAAATTGTATTGTTTCTCCGGTCCTGCACAGATAAAAATGGCTAGGCATTTATTCCCCGCATAAATTGCCGGTTTCCGTAAAACGTGGTAATAAGATAGTATATTTTCCCAAAATGGCTACCCTAAGAACTTTGCTGTACACCTCAATATGCAATTTCCACGCAATTTAACGGTAAAACTAGAATTTAACATCTCCATTTATCAACTAATACCCAAATATATTTCCCCAAACTTGGGGTATTCAATCACCGTAAGCCGCCATAAATCGCTGTTATTACCGCAATGACCACATGTCCCATAATATTAGGGCTCCAGGTGGGCCCCACTTAAACGGGAGACAGCCTATTTTTCCCAAAATGTGGATGTATATTACTGTTTACAGACAAATATTGAAATCGAGGCGATGACACTTTGAGTGAGATTTTTAAGCCACGATAGGGAATTCTTTCGATGGGAACGAAAAAGCATTACGCCGTAATTTGTTTTGCTGTTAAATTATTGAATTATTCATTCTGTAATTGTTTATTTGGTGAACAATAAAATATTTTCCATTCTATTCTAACTTTTACATTACACGATGTGTAATATAACATAATAATGGGCGTGCTGTTGGTGTGCCTTTAATAAACAAATACCACCAGCAAAACTTTAGATAATAATCTAAAATCTCTATTATTATGGTCTGGGTGTTTAACATTGGTCTCTCTCTCTCTCTCTCTCTCTTTATATGTATATTGCGTACATAATTTAACTTAAAAATATAAGAATATGTTTGTCAGATGAAAAAAAAATTAGTAACTTAAGGTTGTATCGAAATTAGGCTTTTACGAATAACAGAGACAAACAGCTCATTTTAGACAACCCTGTGTGACCTATTTAGCCCTAGTTCCTGATTATGAATTAATTAATTTAATAATATCGCAAATATGCTTCAATTATACGCTGTGTTGATAACAATATTAATGATCACTGATGAAATTAATGCGGAATTTAATTATTATTAGAATAATAAGAACACGTGGTGTGACAAACAATATTGAATTATATATAACACTAGCTTCTGCTCGTGACTTCGTCCGCGTGGAATAGTAAAAAAGATTTTGAAACATTTTTCATTGTTGCTCCGCTCTCATTGGTCTTAACGTGATGATATATATAGCCTATAGCATTCCTCGATAAATGGACTGAAAGAATTTTATCAAATATGACCAGTAGTTCCTGAGATTAGCGCGTTTAAGCAAACAAACAAATTCTTCAGCTTTATATTGTTACGAGTTGCAGGACTCGAATTAAAATGCCGTTGGAATTACTATAGATATATAGAACTATACAAACACGTATAACACAGGTACAAATATAACTGGACGCAACCAGTACAAACTGCACAATTCAATAACACGCGCAAAGTCCGTCACTATATAGCTAATCGAATGTACGTCTTGTTCGTATCGTAATCCTCGCTTGACTGTCTCACCCCTCCGTTCGGGCATTCATTTTATCCTGTACAAATACAATATGCCTCGACGCAAAACAATAAAATCCAAGAATTAGTTCGACACACCTGCCTAATGACTGCCATAAAACAAGTACAATAACAATATAATGTTTTTCTTAATTACAAATTTTAAACACAAAGTAAACAAAAGAAGTCCAAATGCGGGAAAGGTAATAAACCAGGTTTATTGCAGGCAGTTGTGCATTCACTTTTTGTCTGCATGTAACAATATATTAGTATAAGATAGGGACACGGACACATGTTACGACACATTTTAATCTTTTAAATAATTATAAAGGCACAGGAGATAAAATAACATCTACCATGTAAGTTTTAAATATCATGATATACAGAAACTGTTCGCAAAAACCTACAAAATAGTGAGCTTTCAAATTTTTCACTAACATTGTGGGGCGCTGTAACTCACGGATAACTGGTTCAATTTGTGATGGACTGTATGAGAAAGATATAACCTGGATCCTTGCACTAGAAATGTAGAAGCTCCATCAACCTTGAGATCCGCCTTCTCCTGGCTCAGTTCAATTTGCACACAGGAACAGCACACGGCACTGAATTCCACCTTAGAGCTAACACTTCGTATAAAGTTTTAAGGATAGCTGATGTTCTTGGCAGGGCCAGGAATCACAACAGGTTGTTAAGTTTTAGAAAATGTATGAGTGCACGACTGTCAAACGTTGACAGTGAGTGTCCAAAATGGCTACCCCTACCCTGCTGTGCATTGGCCGTCGCCTCACACACAAAGAGGGTAGACAGTAAAATTGATGGAGCAACATTCTACCTACCTTATACTAGGCAAGGACGGAACAAACATAATAGAGAAGCTGATTGACCTAGCAGTAATCATCATCATATAAATAAAAATCAATGTTTGTATGTTTGTCTTTGATGCGCTCCTAAACCATTGATCAGATTGTGATGAAACCTTGGTAGGGTGTTCTGAGGACACCCCAAAGGGTATCTGGCTCAAAAATATAGATATAACCCAAAAATATATACAAAATTCTTCTGTTCATGTGCACGTCACTGAACTCTTAGATTAGACCGATTTTGATGAATTTTTTGTGTGTGTATAAGTGGATTTGAGAATGGTTTAGATTAACAATTGGTCCCGGCAGGTAGCGCTGGAATTGAGTTAGTTATTGAGTTCAGCAAATATGTTGATGTACCTGATGGAACCTTCGCCTATGGACTTTTGTAACCCCAAAGGTGCTACAAATGTGGTACCGCATTCAAAAAGGATTGTGTTGTGATGACGGCATACTCTAGACCAGGGGTGGTAGCCATCCAGACGGGCAAATACTCTACCACTTAGCTGTTGGTTGTTTTGTCCCCTCTTACGAGAGGCCGCCCCAACGCAGGAAATTGAATACCTTCTCCGTCTCGGTTCGTGCACGGATATTTATTTCTTCTCATTTATAAACTATTCTTATATGCAAATATGAATTCTTCGCCTAAAAACTTACAGTTCTGTTTCCTATGTGCTTCGCCCTGCACCGAAGCACGGCTGCTTGGCCGACGACTGCCGAAACGTTCCTCGGAGAGACGTCGTCGAAGTATGGTCTTTCTGGCCTTGTCCCGTCTGCTCCACTTACACCTGGCAGCACACCCAGACCTGGAAAGGAAAGTTGCTCTTATTCCAAAGAAAACATGTTGTCAAAGTTACATTATTCAAAAATTATATAGAAGTGGGTATGAATAATAATACCTGTAGGGTAGTTTTTGATAAAGAAAATGTTTTCGATTAATTATTTTATTCTTATGGTCTCGAAAGGAAATGGCGGAAGCAGTGCAATTTTGTCACATTGTGGGAATACAAGGTTTTTTTTAACAAGTTCTTTCTGGACGCACTACTGCTCGAAGAGATGACAGTGGGACAATGTCGGACTCAAAGGCTGCTCCACTGGAGTACCCATTATAAAATACACAAAACAATCCAGTGTCTCTCCCGTTGTCATATGCTGGGACTTCGGGCACCAGATGTGGTCTACATAGCAGCCCCCGCCAACTCCTGTTCGATTTGTATTTTGTTATAATTCGACGCTATTTACTAAAGAACAGCCGACATGAGAGGCTTGTACACTAGGTTAGTTTCGCTTCGTTTAATCAAATAATTGTTCTGTTACCTATCACAAGGTGTCAAAGCGCTTACTTACAAAATTCTAATCATTATTATTAAACTAAAAATCAAAGGGTATGTTGACAAATGTGTTATGTGTAGTAACCCTACAGTTTTTCACACATATGAGGCAACCCTGTTGTTTCTCACACAACAACTGAACTAATTCATAGAAAACATCTCATTCAAGCCACCTGTGGGTGACTCATGCATGCGCGTGAGAAAGTGCTGAGCGGAAAATATCCTAGGAAGCCTCGGAGCCACCCTGCGGACTGATGGATGGGACAGACTGACGCCAATCGAGATAGTACACGGTCATAACTGATAATCGTGATCATTAATTATAATTTACTGGTACGAGTTGCGAGACTCGAATTAAAATGCCGTTAGAATTACTATAGAGTTTATGAGAATTATACAAACGCGTATAACACAGGTACGAATATAACCGAACATAACAACGTAATGCAGAAGGTCGTAATTCAATAAAACGCGCAGAGTCTGTCACTATTAGATTTCGGATTGTAGTACACACGTCTTGCTTTGATCGTGGTTCTCGCTCGACTGCCCCCTCTCTCCATCAGGCCGTCGTTTTATACTTGACAAATGCAAATGTGCCCGCCCGGTAACGTCGACACAATTTCCTAGAATAAGCTTGTAATTGTAATCCGCAAAACCTGGCTAATGATGCAGCCTGCAAGCGACAGTAAACGAGTACAATAGAACATTAGGCTGTTCTCTACAATAATTAGAAACGTATGCCAATAAATAAGTGAACAAAAGAAGACGATCATAAAAGGATTACAATTAGTTTAAATGCCGTAAAGTGTGCTTAAAGATCTATATGTCGAATTTGCCTTTGTCGGGGCCTAGGTGGTAACATTATCCTACACTGACGCCGACGTTATCTCGATTACATGGTATTTGCACGCCGGCTCTATGTATCAACAGTTTCAGAATTTATTGTGACATCCATTACCCCATTATACGACTCAAATTAAATATGTAATTTTATTTAAAGCGACTATGTTGCATGAACTGCGTCGCAGTGTGCTGTTGCCGGGTGTGTCCAGGACTAAGTAACAGCCCCGTAATACACCAGAATGCAAACACGTGACGTAATGAAGTCCAGCCGACGTATGTATACAATATACACATGTCCACACACGTACGCGAGTAATCTCGTTAGCGCGTGGACTCAAAGCAAACAAAGTATTAAAGTTAACGTGCAAATAGTTGATGCAGATTTATCTTCAAATGCGTATAAATATTCATAGCTTACCCTCATTTATTTAATAACCTAAATGTAGTGCATTCGTATGTTTAATTTGTCCCACCTTAAACATGAAGAGAGGTTTGAAAAATTTAATATCAAAGAACTTTATTAGGTGAAATTTAAATCAAATCAAAAATACACGGTAAAACTACTTTTTAACGGTTTTAAGCGCGGTAATTTATTTGATTTGATTTCATTGAAGACCTATACCCAGCAAAAACCAACTGCCAGAATTCAAGACACTGTATGCTCTTTCTGCGTGCACCGGAACACAAACCAACTTGATCGATAATTTATTTTTATTTTTCCTCCCACTCATTTTAATATTATATAAAAATTTATTAGAGCTTGGCATGTTTGCTGAAGAGTTTGTTGCGCCGCTTGTTCTCTTTAAACCACAACATGTTGCGAAGCGGTGGTAAATTAGATTAGGCGCCCATAGGGTAAATAATAACCATAAACAAAATTAAAATGAACAAGTTACAACATCTATGTCTTCCTTGATCACGGCTACCGAAAAGTTGCCGAAACGTCGGAATAATAGAAATCAAATAAATTACCGAGCTCAAACCGTCAAAACGTAGTTTTATTACAAATGTTTTCTTCTCTTTTTGTTAAGCTGTTTTTTTTATAAATTTGAAATTTTCATAAAAAAAAATTTATATGTAGATGTATTTAAGGCTTCTTAAACTACTGGTTTTTTTTTTGATTTATGGATTGGTAAGCAAATAAAGTCTATAACTACACATCCCTTTGTAATTCTCCACAATGAAGATGGTTGAAAATAATTAACTGTTTAACTTCCTTATAACATTTTACAACGCTAAACACTGTGTTTACTTATCAAGTAAACCAAGTGGTTGTCATGATTCTACAAATTTTATTTTAGCAATTTTAGTCGAGAATCATAACTTGCATGTGTTTAACACTATCATTCTATTAATATCTTTCTAGTATTTTCAAACAGTGATAAGACGAGAGTAATTTGTTTATTAGTTATTACTTATATAACCATCACACCAGTCGTATGTAATTTTTAGATGCGTCTAGAAAAGCTTTCGTCATATAACAAGTTTTCTCGCACAACCATGATAACTTTCTTAAATTTATTTATTATAAATTTCTGAAAGTTTTCGAAATGTAGTTAAATCGATACTAATGTTAACGAGAAAATAAACTCAGTATTATTCGAATTAAAAGAATTGTTTTATTCTACCTTCCAAATATGACGAAGAATAGTCCCAGATCGGAGGCACGTTAAAGACAAAAAAGGTTTCGACATGGAAGGCGCACAATCTCACCGCACACACTTACGATCGTCGTTAACACACATATGGTACCTATGTGTGTGTGCCACAAAAGAACTTCATCGTTGTCATTCCTATTTTCTTAGTGCAACCGCGAACTTATCGGCGTGGATTTAAAACGAGCGGGTAGTATGCGAGGTTAAAAACTTTTGTGCCAAGCAGTACAACCTAGTAACTATTATAATATTTGCAGGTAGCTGTGGTTACTACTCGGCTCGTTTCGTCATCGCTCGAACATAAAAGCGATCGGGCGTAGTGATGAGCGATGAGTGAAAACGGCTGGCCCGGATCAGCCCGCCCGCGGCTTGGATGGCAGGCTGGCAGGCACCGACAGACAGACACAGACGGCGGCGTGTCTGTCTGCACACACGCTCGCAAGCACGATCTCTCCACCTCCCCACAAGGGATGCCAGGAGACATAGCCCGCCCATAGGGTAGACTAGGCGTGTTGCTGGGAAGTTTCTTTCGCCGTTTCTTCTCCCCCAGCCATAACACGTTGCGAAACGGCAGTAAGATAGCGTAGGCCGTCGCGAACCGCCGATAATCGCATTGGATAAGATTTTTTTTCAATCTGACCATTTTAAATCAATCCCAGCCAAATTCCCGCGGAATTACCAGGATATAAAGTAGCACAGATTTTAAGTACAGAAATTTGCTGTCGACCAGCGAAACCCGCATTGAAATCGGCCCAGTAATTTTTACCTGAATCTCGAACAAACAGACAATACAATCTAAAAAAATGCATCGTGTTATACTTATGACTCTATATATACCTATATAATTATATGATATAGCCTATGTATTTTTTAAAAAACTTGAGAGGTGTCAAGGGACACCGGGATGGAAAGAAGTTCTTACAATAGCTTACTATAGCAAAAAGTGTCGTGACAACTTTTCGTAAGAATTTTTTCCGTCTAGCCCCCTTTCACAACGCGCGAAACGTATTAGCAAGTTTATATTTAATACATATATCATCATGAGGTTTTCTTTGAAGTTTAACATGCAGTTTGGCATGCTATAGTAATCCATTATCTTGCCAAATTCTAAACACACTTATAAACAATACATTCAACCTTAACACATGGTTCTTAAGATCTAACACAATAGCAAAACTAATTTGCAATCTGCAAGTTTAAGTGTAATAGTAAATGAGTAAGTTTGAATCCTATTTGCTTCAATATAAGAAACAATTTAAAAATCGAATCACATCCTGCAATTCGACTCTTGAAACAAATTTAACTTTAAACCAGATTCGCGATATTGCTCCTTATTTTAATGACATTAAGACTCTATATGTCCGCAAATGCTATCTGTACGTCAGCAACCCATGACATTTAAATAATTCAATATAATGTACTCCAAATTAAACTCTAACTGCGTGGGCATAAAGGGTTATGCAACTGCATTTTATCTTGGCAAGTGCAAAAAGTGTCGTGACAACTTTTTCGTAAGATTTTTTTCCGTCTAGCCCCCATTCGTACCGCGCGATAAGGAACTATGTTCCAATAGCTTCAGTGTCCGTACAGGCACGACATGTTTTCAGTTTTATAACATTACAGATGTAGTATTGTTAGAGTGAGCGTCTTCCAGCCGTTGTTCTAAGGGCCCAACCGCAGCTTTATATGCTCGCGCGTGTTTCCTTTATAAGAGGTCGGGCAAAGGCTTCGTTCTTATTTCCGGTTCGGCGCGTGTGACGCCACATCCCGGAAAGAGCCCGGCGCACCCAGACGCTACTGTAATGATATGGATTTTTCTTTTCGAACCAGATTAATGTAGGGATTCGATTTGCTTTTCAAAGCATTGTCACAATATACCGCGATTGTTCTCATTGTCATTTGTATAAAAATCGATTTTTGTACGTTAGTTAACCCTTTCATGCTGGTGTGATGAGCGTTACCTAATTGTGTTAAATGACAATGAAACAGCAGCGATATATACCCATTTATTAAGTAAATTAAATAAGTATCAACTAAAATCAAAGTCAGAAACTCTTGGTCTGAGTTAACCCCTGAATTTTTTTACATTTCTTATAAAAAGGTACAAACTCAACCATTTACATATTTATTGTAGTATAGATAGATTATGTAGAGATAATTAAAGTTCACTCTTACTTATGGAATTGCCCTCTTATTATTTAAAAAAAAATAGTACGAGTTCAGCACACAGACAGACGGCCAACCTGATGGAAAGCGGTTACCACGGTTACATTTGCTACATCAAACATGCTACAAATACGCTGCTGCTCTCTAAAGAGTGACTGGATCCTGGCCACTAATGCGCCGACAAACACAAATTCACACCTGCATATCTGTAAAAAACATATTTTATTACCTTTCGGCATGTGAAATAATTGTAATTCTTTTATAATCTTCTTTTTTGTTTACTTATTTATTGGCATACGTTTATTAATTATTCTAGCAAACAGTCCATTGTTTTATTGTACTCGTTTATGGTCGTTGCGGTCGAATCATTAGCCAGGTGTTACGGATTAGGTTGACTACAATAGTCACATTTGTATTTATGAGGTATAAAACCAGGGCCCGATGAAGAGACCAGTCAGTCGAGCGAGAGCCACGATCAAGGCGAGACCGTATACATATCGGGAATATCTATTAGTGACGGACTTTGCGCGTTTTATTGAATTGCGACCTTCTGCATTACGTTTGGATTTGTTGTGTTTGGTTATATTTGTACCTGTGTTATACGTGTTTGTACACGTTTCTAATAAACTATATAATAATTCCAACGCCATTTTAATTCGAGACCCGCAACTCGTAACAATATTTATACAAGGTTTATAAGGCTCGTTAAAAAATGGTTTTTTAATAATCGTATTCAGAACAACATTATGAAAAACACTTTTTTAACTCTTTTGTAACGGGTAGTTAAGGTGGTAAAATTCACGTACTTTTATGCTTTTGAGGGAAAGAATTTATATTAGGATTTACTACATTACATCACGCTGTAAATTCCAACCCCTAGCACCTCGTAGAACATTTTACACGTGACTAGGTCAACGTGACCGCGTGCTGTAACGCAGCGAACACGCCTAAGTACCTAGCGCGCACTGAGCATAATTTCCGTGCGTTTTTTTCTCAAAATCTGTGAACTGTAGAACTACATAGAAAAGCTCGCACTATGAAATTAGATCCGATATAATTCTATTGATTGCTACTGATTCGATATAGGGTGTTTCCACCTGAAATTTTGTATCGTACGGAAATATAGGAAACCTCGCGAGTTACGGAATAACATATGTAGTTGGCTGCAATAGAGCTCGAACCATAGCAAAGGAATGTCATGGTTAATAAATTGTAGGACCTATAACTTGTAGTAAAATATCAAAAGTATATATATGAATTATATACTAACAAATGTTAGTACAATTTACGTAAATGCATGTCATACAACAAGTCCTTTAATTAAAGTCAATTTCAAATAAGGCGGTCTGACTGACATATCAAATTCAAATGACGTAGGCAGCCACCAATATTCGTAGTGCCATACGGCAGGACCAACCTACTTAATAAGGCGCCGATGACACAGTCCTTGCGAACATTCAACAAGATATGTCAACAAATTGACATTTTTATCCGTACTGTGACTGAATTCACAAGAACTGCGTATTATATTATATGTTATGACGACTGAATATGTATATATATATATATATATATATCTCTCTCTATAATGTATTATGTGTACCACGCAATCGTATTGGTGACAGCTGTAATGATAGCGATGTTTGTAAGTTAATAAATAAATTCAAGATTAAAATTACTTGATTTGGTTAAAACATGGTACAAAAATTTGAGGTGGCATAAGAATACAAGACTGACATGTTTTGCCTATGAGGCGTTCAAATTTTCTTTATGATTATTTAAAAAAATAATGAAAGAAAAATACATTTATGTCAATGACATGAAATGTTGTCAAAAATTACCCAAAGCTAGTTTATGGAGTAAAAATTTATCCAACAGCCATTTGTGTAGTCTTTGTTTGAATATATTTGTGTACAGATATTTGAAGATTTTGGGAAGTTTATTAAAAATCTTTAATGACATATAGTTTGACTTTCTTTGTAATGACAATTTGTAGCTGAAGAACAATAATCTATTGTCTATTTTCCCTAAGTTACCGTATCCTCAGTTCGTTAAGTCTAGGGAATGTCTTTTACAAATATTGCAACTTGTTTAACATACATACAAGGGTTTTTAAAAAGTGGCCTAAATGTCTCTATATAGTGTCCGCTACTAAGTGCTCGTATACATTTCTTTTGACACCTAAACACTTTGGCTACGTCAGTCGAACGAATCTTGGGGTACGTAACTATACATACAAAGTAATTTGTAGCATTATCGTAAGTCTTCCTAGATAATATAAATCAATTTTAATTATAATATATCCTGCAAAACCGTCGTATTTGAAACCGACATTAGTTGTAGAATAATGTAGGTACCTAATACTTTTGAAGTAATTCAATAACAAAAGCTCATAGACGTGTTAATTCTACAAGTTGGAACACGTATCACAGTTCTTCAAACTCACTTACCAACGTGTGCTCGATATAATGACGAATTATTCTCGCGTATCTATTTAAAAACGCACCGCAACTCACCGCGTGTAGGTCCCTTAGTGCGCGCTTGGCCTTACTCTGGCCAACGGTGTGTCACTGCCAATGCAGACGGTGGCGGTTAGCAGCTTGGTGAACGTGTTACTATTATAAATGGGAGATTGTAGTAAGATTAGATTGCATTTGAACTACTCGTGTAATACAGATTTGAATAATGCGTGACTTTGAGGTAATAGATCATCATTATCATTGTTTAATGTTAAGTGTGATCAGGTCAAATGCCGTGGTAGCATAATGGCTAGCGCATGCGTCCCAAACTCAAAGGGCGCGAGTTCGACCCTGGCCGGAACGCATGCATCACTTAGGAAGTTTTCTGACCTGTGCATATTCTTGCTACGTGCTGATAACGGTAAAGGAATACATAGTGATGCAACCTGCACATCGAGTTAACCGATGTGTCAAACCTGACAAGCCGCTGTGGTCAAGCGTGGCGGATAAACTGTCCGTTGTCCGTCCCTATAATGAGAGGCCCGAGCCGTTATTATAGGTAAACACGACACTCTTTATCATAAAAAAAGAGTGGTCGACTGTTTAAATTGAGACACTTTAATTACTTCACAAAATGCATATGCCTAGATTTTGTACGGAAATCGCAACTTATGACTTTACGAGTCAGATTGGGTATCGATTAATTATATGTCTATACATATTGTTACGACCTACGTGCCGACAAAGACAAATTCACACGTGCAGCCCTGTAGAAACACATTTTATTACCTTTCGGCATATGGACTTCTTTTGTTTACTTTGTGTTTAAAATGTGTGATTAGAAAAACAGCCCATTATGTATTGTAATCTTTTATGGTAGTCATTACCCAGGCGAGATTCTATTCGGCCCACGCGGCCGAGCAGACATATTGCATTTGTACAATATAAAACAGTGCCCCAATGGAGAGATGAGGCAGTCAAGCGATAACCACAAGCGAAGCAAGACGTGTGTACATTCGGTAATCTATTTATTGACGTAATTACAAAGAGAGAGAGATGCACTCTACATTAGTATAAGTTTAGTATTAAAATTAGAATAAACTAATATAATAAGTTATTCGTAAGGTACACCACAACACAAACATCATTGAATAAATGTCACAGACAATAACAAAAATAACCAATAAGCGTGTATAAATTCTAAAAACTCTCTTAGAAATTAAGTTGTAAAAAAAGGTACGGAACTCGAGTCCGTAGAGTTGTTAAAAAAACCGACTATAGATAAATAGGGTGGCGCGCAGAAGTTTAAAAAAAAAACAATTTCTTAAGACAACTTTATTATACGAACAGTTCTTACAAGACTGTCAATTAATTACAATTAACGTTATACTAGCATTATTATAACTTAATACTAATTATTTGCTGATACAATGACTGGTGGTCAGGATTGATGATGGGTTTGATGGGCAGCGGTGTGTCCACCGTTTGCCTAACTACATTAGAAACAAATATTTTCTTCCTTTCCGAATAGCTTTATCACCTCCAAAGATCTCAACAGTACATTCAATATTTCGTGCGCTTCACGCACTTGGCCGATTTTTTGCATTTCCAGAGAAAGAGTTGTTCCAAACAACCATGAATATTAAATACAATTGAAAATTCTACGTTTAATGAAAATTTGAAATTGCCTTATAAATAAAAAGGCACTTGGACGTTAAGAGGGCGAGTTCGGTCTGGTTGGAAATAGCTTGTTGGGGATCGCTCACCCCCATATAATTACAGTAATGAATATTAACTGAGAAGCCTCTAGTGTTGGGAAGCCTTGCTTGTATCTTCACTTCAAAATTTTTATTTCATTTATGAAATTTCACGACATATTACTGTGTTAAAATTTTCATAAGCAAAATTTGTATTGACAGTTTTTATACCTATACGTTTTTGTATTGCAGGAAACAGGCAGGACTTCAGTAAACATGCAGACGGCTCACTTGATGGGAAGCGGTTACCATCGCCTTAAGACATTTGCAACACCAAAGGTGCTACAAATACGCTGCTGTTGTCTTAAGGGTTACTGGAACCTGGTCACTAATGCCGTAACACAAATCAAGGCTGTTATGGCGACATACTTTAGACCAGGGGTGGTAGCCATCCAATCAGGCAAAGGCCTTGCCACCTGGTTGTGGGTTGTTTTGTCGCTTCTTACGACAGGCCGCCCGGCCGCAGGAAATTGTATTCTTTCTCCGTTACCGCACGGATAAAAAGTACTAGCGTGTCTAGCAGATGTTGATCTATTTTGAAAAACCAAAAATATGTCTCGATTGCAGAGCCATCTACTGGGTCCAATTTATAATTAAAACCACATTTGTTATTGTCTGAGCTTAGCAGACAGGCAGACAGCCCACCTAAAGGAAAGCGGTTACCATCGCCTATAAAAATGTGGTGCTGCTCTCCTAAAGGAGGCTGGAACCTGGTCACTAATGCCGGAACACAAGGTCGTTATGGCGGCAAACACTAGACTAGGGGTGGCAGTCGGGCAAATACCCTACCATCTGGCTGTGGGTTGTTTTGTCGCCCCAACGCAGGAAATTCTATTCTTTCTCCGTCCCTGCGTGGATAGAAAACCACCTAAAGACCCACTCAAATATACTCAAAAAACCTAGAAACTGATTTTAGCGCCAACTCCTCCAATTGTGAATCTATACCATTCTCGAATTCAGTTAAACACATAAAAATTTTCATCCAATTCGGTCCAACCATATAGGAGTTCAGTGCATGTTGCACACGCACAAAAGAATTTTATGCTTTAAATTAGTGATGTTATCATTCGTATTATCTATATATTAATTATTAATACGCGAAGAAAAAACTTTGTACCCCTTTTTGCGAAAATTGCGCGGACGGAGGAGTATGAAATTTCGCACACTTATAGTTTATATAGAGAAGGAGTGCAGAATGCTAATATATTTTTTTATTATGCAAAAAAAATACATTAAATCAATAAAAAAAACGTTCCACACACTACCATATATTAGACACACACACATATATACTCTTTTGTTTATTGTTAAAGTCAAATTAACAATGTAGCCTTGGCGAAATCTGTAATTTTGGTAGTATAGTCTTTGACAACAGAACCTTAATAGCGTTCAAACTTAAAATTTAAATTAATTATTATAGTCGAATTTTGACCATGGGCGACCACTAGTCTTCATTATTATTTCAAATTAATACTAGATTTATTTTGAAAAGTTTTCACCGGCCGTCCCTAGCCGAGTAAGGAACTTAAGGTACGGTATTCATAAAACGTCATTACTGTTTACGTAATACTTTAATGAGAGCGTCTCAACATCGCGAATTGCTGATATTTTGCACTACGTTCTTGATATTATTACTGTTTTAGGAGGTCATTGACCGAAATCTTTCTATACTTACGAAAATTATCACAATATCAGTTTTAATTACTGTGAAATTTTGTAAGTTCGTATTACCTTTATTATTAATTTAGTTATGACCAATGAAATTTTATTTTTTGTAATTTATATTGTAACTAGCTGTGCCCGCGACGTCGTCCGCGTGGAATTTGTTTTCAAAACCACCCGATTTTTAAACATTCTTCATTGGTGCTCCGCTCCTATTGGTCATAGCGTGATGACAAATAGCCTATAGCCTTCCTCGATAAACGGGCTATCTAACTCTGTAAGAATTTTTCAAACCAGACCAGTAGTTCCGGAGATTAGCGCGTTCAAACAAACAAACTCTTTAGCATTATATATAAGTATAAGATTATTAATTCTGTAATTTTCCACCTGACTATGGTCACCGCCGGGGTACCTCCCATTTTGGAAACAAACGGTTTGTGCCGCGACGATGGCAGGAGACCGTATGGGATGACGCTGATTCCCTGGAAGATCGACGCCCCTTAGTGTGGGATGCTACTTGCGTTTACATTCTAGCGACGTCCCGTCCTTCAAGTATGTGCGCGACCGCCGGTTCTGCTGCGGCCGAACAGGAGGCCATCAAGCGCCGCAAATATGCCGCTATTGGAAATGGTTACACATTTGCGGCATTGGTGGTGGAAACTCTAGGTCCGTGGGGTCCTAACGCTCTAAAGGTCTAGTAGACGTCACACGCGACCAGAAGGCTGGCGTCTATTTTACTCACAGATTAAGCGTTGCTATACAACGTGGCAACGCCGCCAGCCTTTTGGGAACGTTCCCGGTAAGTGATAGTGGTTTGGGACCAATAAATTATCTTTAGGGATTTTCTCTTTTTTATTTAGTTTATAGTACAATCTAGTAGTTTAATTTTAAGTTAATCTATTTTTAGTATATAATTATATTTTAAGTTAGTTTTAGTTTTATATTGTAGCTTATATTTAATTTATGGTTTTATTTATAACTGTAATGTGTGTCATCAGTCCAATTAGGTAAACTGACATTTGGCCTGATAACGGGTAAAAGTCACGCAATTCAGCCATAGCTCGTGTATTCAAAAATATTTTGACACTTCGATGGATTACCATTTCAAACTTACTCATCACAAGATAAAACTAGTTTTGTGTATAAAAACCGTATGCCTATAAAAAGTAACACCCTAAAAAAAGTTTTAGCATGTACCGTTGTATGTTATTAAATTAAAACATGACAACACCGTTGTTGTTTTTCTGACAAGCCTCCAAATTTGAATCCCGTATTTCAGCTGGAAATAGTCGTGTTTGTATTCCAGTTTTGTGTCAATTAACCGTTTCAGCGCTGCCGGTTTAATCTATCCCATAAAAACTAAAGCCTAACCCGTGCACTGCGCAATACATAAAAAACACGTAACGGTCCCTTCGACGTGATGAGAATAGTGTTAACATTTGTAGGGTTGGCACAAAAAACGCGATTGTAGTTACTTAATATTTATTTTTTCTTGATACAGTGTAAACTCTATATAACAACTCCGAAGGGACTGTTTTTATGTCGTTATAGAAAGTTGTCGTTCAATGAGATGTCTTTTATTTTTGTTTGACGACTTTTGCTGCACACTTAAATTTTTTCTGTATTTTTTTTACTTTTTTTTTTTTTTTTTTTACATTAATAATAATAATAATAATAATATTTATTTATTTTAATATAATGAAATTATTATACTACGCCCTATGCCAATCTCTTTTGAGCTATTGTATCACGTCATGGGGGGGAGCTGCCAAAACCGCAATGATAAAATTAGAACGTGCACAACGAGCTGTACTCAAAGTCAGTCTTTCTCTCCCGTTCTACTTCCCCACCAAAGACCTTTACGAACGCTGGAAAGTTTTAACGGTTCGGCAACTTTTTATCCAACAAATAGTTCTAAAACAACATGTTATCACACCATTTATATCATCCAATGTTATTATTAAAAGGAATTACATCCCCTGTAAACAAAACGTTGTCAGCACAGCGTTTTGTTGTAGATTTTTGTACTTTCTTGGGAGTTACCTATATAATAAAATCAACAAGCAAATTGATATATTCCCTTTGACTAGAGCTAAATGTAAGAAAACCCTCACCGAATGGCTTTTGAAACTCGACTATGACTCCACTGAAGCACTATTACTTATAGTTTCTTAAATATTCGACTTATTTACTTATATATATATATATATATATATATATATATATATATATGATTGTATTGTTTATGTTCACTCATTTATTTATCTCTATGTAATTCTCATAGTACAATCTAATCAATCCTCTCATTTCATATCACGTTAACTCACACACACACACACACACACACATTTACGTATAACATATACATACTACATAAAAAACACAATAACACACTGCACAGCTGTCTACACTCAATACATTGTATTTCTATTATAATCAAATAACTACTTGTATACATAAGTTATTTTTCCGGGGAGAGAGGGGCTGGTGATCAGTCACACAGGATTTTTCCTTCTACTGACACCAGGCTCTCACCGTGTTTTAGTCATTTAAAACCTTTTTAGCAATTACTTATGTCATGTTATATTGTGAGAGCAAATAAATAAATATTATTATTATTATTATTATTATTATTTGTGAGGTGGTGAGGCATCTTGGTGATAAAGAAAGTACTTAGAAATTATGGTATTTCGGAATTTCTCACAAATTTGGTGTGCATGATGCCGACAGTTGAGTTAATTACGAGCTAGGATAATAAAGCGATAAAAGAACGTACACAGCTGCGCAGCTTTTACTAGTTTTGTCAATTTCAAAGCTACTTTTTATTACTTCATTGTTGTTGTATTGAAAGTGGGTGTAATGCTATATAAAGTGTATCATTGTATGGAAGGCAAGCTAAGCCGACCAAAGCCAAGTGATTTCCATGCTTAAGGGAATTTGTCGTTAAATCAAGTGCCGTTACATGGAGTTTACACTGTATATATTTTGTAATTGGCAAAATCAAGAGCTCTAATCTTCCTAGTTACTTAGAAAATTATCAAAAAGAAAGTCAGCTTTGTCGATATTACAGAGGATTTTCTGATTCATTCTATATGTATTTCTAAGTATAGCAATAATTATTAACTCTAATGTTAAAGACACCAATATCATTAAGACTAGAAAGAATTACCACATCATGTCGTTTTTATTATACGTAAATTTTGATTGTGTAATATGCAACGGGAATTATTAGGTTAGTATTAATATCATTCAAAAGACAAAAAGTAAAATATAATCAATACATAAATTTAATTTGTACGATAATAGGTCAGATTCGGTGATACTAGTCACACTGTTTGTGTGACTAGTATCACCGTGTATGCACATTTAGAATATTTTTAGGCTATAAGTTTTTGTGTGTTTTCTGTAATGGTGTACAATAAAGTGTTATGTCTCTCTCTCTCTCTGTCTCTCTATTGTTAACCGACTTCGAAAAAAGGAGGAGGTTCTCAATTCGTCGGGATCTTTTTTTTTTGCTTTTTTATGTATGTTCGCCGATTACTCCGTGATTTATGATCCGATTTACGTGATTCTTCTTTGTTCGACGCTAAATAGCTTCCAATTGGTCCCCTAAAAATTTTACATCGTTTGGCACAGTAGTTTTCATTTTATGAACATTTTTTATGAAAAAAAAATCCTTTTCGTTTCATATGTACACCGATTACTCTGAAATTTATGATTCGATTTACGTGATTCTTTTTTTGTTCGACGCAGAATAGCTGCCATGTGGTCCCCTAAAAATTTGACATAGTTTGGCCCAGTAGTTTTCATTATATGAACATTTTTCATGAAAATAATTTTCACTCCGTTCCATATGTACACCAATTACTCTGAGATTTATGATTCGATTTACGTGATTCTTTTTTTGTTCGACGCGGAATAGCTGCCATGTGGTCCCCTAAAAATTTGACATAGTTTGGCCCAGTAGTTTTCATTTTACGAACATTTTTTTGTTCCCGTTTCTTGGGACCTATATTTTTTAAGAAGCGCGGCACCTTTCGTAGTTCCACCCATACATAGTAAAACATAAAAATTACTATATTTTGAAAATTACTAAGCACCGACTTTAAGATGTTTTAGATAATATATATTAATAATAATAGCTTTAGAAATAAGTTATTTTATACATTTTAGTTTTTGAAGTCGGTTTTTTTAAACGAAGTTTTTATTTTTACCAACTATTGTCAACGTACCACTACTTGTTGCTTATTATAATCTATACAATATTACAATATTTATATAAATACAATTTAGAAAGTCTTACTAGTGCAAGTCTACCTAAATAGACGGGTATTCCAAATGTCAGCCTTATATAATCAACTAGTTTTTTCTTATTCACGATTTGTCCCTGGTGTAAAATATGTATATATATATATATATATATATATATATATATATATATATATATATACCGAAGTCAATAATACTCTATTAATATTCAAGGCCATTTTACTTATTCTATTATACACCCATTCCACAATTTGGCATCTTTTTTTTATTGCTGAAGCTCAGCAGATAGGCTGACGGCCCAACTGTGATACAAAGTGGTGTCGGCTATGTACATATATTAGCAATATCAGTGGTGCTGCCAATACAACGATTTTTAATATCAATAGAATATCTAGATTATATACCAGGCTTTTCAAATGTCAAACGAGAAAGCATTTGTGGCAGCCCTATCTCAAATTGGGTACCATGACAATATCGATAGTAAGCCTGCAAATGTCCCGCGCACGAGCCGTCCGTTTAGCTCACAACAATTTTATTGCTCCCACTACCTTTCAGGGGGTTTAACCGTTGAAATATTATGTTGAAGCACATTCGGGAACTTTAAAAAAGTATTGGGAAGTTTTAACAAAGCTGCATACGTAAAATTTAACATATTCCGTCTGCGCAATTTTCGTAAAAAGCGGTACATAGTTTTTGCTTCACGTATTAATATAATGATATCGGACATTTGTCACAGAATTGAGGGTAGGAACTGAACCTTTAATTTTTCTTAACTTGCACTTTGCCTGATTTTCTTTTAACACTTAAACGAGTACAGTTAGTAGTTAGTACGTTACAACGGCACAAAAATGAATATAAAATGTTAATCCTCTTTGGTGCCGTAATCCGAGGCACGTTTAGCACCCGTTGTGTTGTATGATTAATCACCCCCCTAATTATTATGTAAATTAAATTGAGCACTTTGGCTCAACCGCGGGGTGTATTTTTAATCAATTACTCTACCACTGTGTTTAATAATAAATTTTATGTTCGTTAAAGCACACGCGGTTTTTGTGATGCGGTTTGAATTTTCATCATATTGAAGTGGACATCGAGTTTCATACGTCTATGTTTATGAATGACATATGTAAATATTGGTTGGAAATGGTTATGGCGCAAGCTATGTTGGGTAGAAGTCGGAAGACAGTGATGAGTGGCGCTGACTTGGGGAGACCTACGTCCAGAAGTGGACTGCGATTGGCTGACAACATTTGGAAATACCAACAATCCACAGCCAAGAGGATATTTGCCCGTCTGAATGGGTACCATCCAGGGATGTTAATATATAGAATATGCTAGTAGCTAGTAGTAGTATAGAGTATGCCACTTTAACAACCTTGAGTTGTGTTCCGGCATTAGTGTCCAGGTTCCAGTCTTCCTTAAGAGAGCAGCAGCGTATTTGTGGCACCTTTGATGTTGCAAATGTTCATAGGCGATGGTAAACGCTTTCCATATATCAGGTGGATCGTCTCCCTGTCTGCTGAACTCATGCAATAAAAAAACCACATCAACACCGGAACAAAAGCTGTGTTTATTGTGGCAGCATACTCTAGACCAGGGGTGGTAGCCATCCAGTCGGGCAAATGCCCTACCACCTGGCTGTGGGTTGTTTTGTCGCCTCTTACGACAGGCCGCCCCAACGCAGGAAATTATATGCTTTCTCTATTCCTTCACGGACAAAATTACAAAACTTCTGTTGTCAACAGTCATCTTAGAGTTCATTCCTTTAATCAACAACTAGCAAAATGATCTCCAATGAGAAGTTAAGTGCATTTCGCAAATTCGGAAATTTTCTTTCTAGTATTCATAAAGACCCATGCTTACTGCATTGGGCGTCATTGAAAAATTAAAAAATATTATTGATCACATTCAAATATAGCCTATATCACTTAAGAGTAATATAGCTTTCTACTGATGAAAGAATTTACAAAATCGCTTCAGTAGTTTAAGAGTTTACTTCCTACATACAAACTTTACCTCTTTATGATATTAGTTTATATTGTACTTAGTTATTAGACTTAGACAAGTTTTATCCTATCTAAAGCTTAGCTTAAGTAACACATTAATCAGAAACCAATTTCAAGTAATAAATCAAGTACACACTTAAGACGTAAGTCCTCTCTCGAAATTAATCACGAAGATCTATTAAATACCTTAGTATGCTTACCTATAAATACCTCGACTTAAATCTTCGAAGAATGTTATGAAACCTAATCTAGATTACAGCATGAAATAGAATTTGAGATACTTAATTTATTTTGTACCAAGTATGAGCCAGAGAAACTCGTTCGCGTTGCCATGAAGACTTCGTATCTGTTAGTGAGTTGCAAGTTGCAACGGAGGCACAAAAAAGGCGTCCGTAGTGTCTTTTTGGTTAGGTCAGGCTAGGTTCCTTTTGTGATCTTCGCCAGGTCTTTTTTCTTTAATTTAAAAATTAGTCTAATACAAATTGCAAAATAACTTTTGGTTTATAAAAAATATTTATTTACAACTGAAATCAAATTGACATTTGAAATAGATAACTTACTAAAATCAAAATGCGCGTAGCAAATTCAAATTGCATGAAATTTATCTTCATTTACAAACTACATATGAATTATTATAAATAATATATGTTTGTTTATTTTAAACTAGCTTCTGCCCGCGACTTATGCCGCGTGGATTTTTTTTTCATAAAAAGTATCCTATGTTTCTTCTAATACCTCCAAAAATATGTGTACAAAGTTTCATGATGATCGGTTGAGTAGTTTTCGCGTGAGGGCGTAATAAACAAACTTACATTCACATTTATAATATTAGTAGGGATTGTCTAGTAACTCTAGTAGATTATTTTTTTACGCTTACTTAAAAAGATATCTTTACACAAAAAAAGGTTTTTAAACTTTTATGAACTTTTAAAATTCATTCCTATTCATCTACGAGTATGTCTAGATGGCCCAACAGTATCGGGGTAAACTGGCGAAAACGAAATAAAAAATAACAAAAAGTAAGTATTGCAAAAGAAAACTTTACAAGTATACCATCTAAACCAACTTTCCACATTAAGCCTATCCAGCCAAAAAATACCCGCTTCCCTTCATCAACAGCCGATGACAATGTACTGACGACATCTCTCTGTCGAATCTCACACATGAGTACTCATATGTCGTAATAGAATACCATGGAAAGTGGCTCCCACTTTCCATTTGCTGTCGAATGGGCCATTGGCTTGATTTATGACCTTCCCCAAGCCTCCATTGTGTACTTGAGCATTATGCCCTACTTTACTAATGTCCATAAATAGTTCTTCTTGTGATAGCTTCGCATTGGTTTGGAGTATTTGGTATTTTTGATAAAAAACCGATGGGAATTTGTCAATGAGGGTAGTTTTCCGATCCATTATAATAAACTGAAATTTATTAGATATTAGCTGTACCCGGCAGACATTGTGGTGGCGTTAAAAATAAAAATCTAGAAAACAATGGCAGCGCCATCAATCAGTCGAACCAATTTCTAATCTAAACCATTCTCGAATCTTCTTGAAAAAAACTCGTGTAACAACTTGTATAGAATCATCTATTCAAATACAATTCGTTGTTTACACGTAAGCTCAAGCAAAATGAGAGCTTAGACTTGCTTTCAACTAAATCACTTAGTACTTCGAAAACTTCCATAAAGTAGACGAGTAATAAATTCAAGTGTAATAAAACCCATCAGAAGACTTTTACAACTTTTCCAGTTGCCTGCAATTAGCCTTCGGTTCTACCAATTTAACTTTTATCAACGATTTCGCATTCTTTACAATAGTAGGCTCGGTTTGAAAACATTTTACACAAAATTTATGCTCTTTTACTTTTGACTTTACACGCCTATCACATTACTAATTTCTTGACAGTAAATTTCACACGTGACGTTTTTTTTTACTTGATTAATTTAACGTGAAACTTAAGAGTATTGTTCAGTCCTTGCCTCATGTAAAGTAGGTAGTACATACACCCTCAAACGCAAAGTAGACACTTCGTCTTCGAGTTGTAGAAACCGCCTACTTGCAAAAGAAGAACAGCAGGTACAAATAAGGTTAGATTCACACTGTGATGGCGTTCACGGTTCGATTTCGGCTCGATCAAATCTCACACTTGCACTGCCATGGATCGATTCAATTTTGTCATTACAAGTATGGAGCTGATGTCAAATTTTAACTTATAGTAAGGTAAATGAACAGTTGGTAGAACAAGAACCGACTGTTTATCGACACTATTAATCTGGAGTTGAAACAAAAGCGCATTCACACTGTCAGTACAAGTTATGACAGTTCCGACTTTATTTAGGTAGTACTTACTCCGTTGGCTCAGCGACCCAAAGTGAGTCTTGACCTCCGAAACGAGAACGTGTCATTTTTCTCTGTTCGGCGCAATTTCTTGCCAATTATTGGCTCGTAGCTCCAACATGTCAGCCTCCACTCTGTTTTTCCAGCGATATTTGGGACGGCCGACCCGAAGTCGACTTACTGGCCGACCCAAATGTACTTTCCTCACGCTGCCAGCGGAGGCTGTGAGTTTTTATTTCCTTCCTCCCTATTAAATTAGGCTCGGCCACGAGATGCTCAATTTCAAGGTTGGTTCGGACCCTGCAGCTACCATCTTCTCTTTGTTGAGAACCATCCTTTCTGCTACTAAAAGCTGATTCTCCTCTTTGAGGGTAAGAGTCCAAGCTTACCCATACATCAGGATAGGCCGTATGACGATTTTATATATCCTGATTTTAGTTTGGAATTCCGATCTTGCTGCAGTCAAATATTATTTTCTACGAACCGGTACTGGCGCGATATCGGATCGTAACTAGAGTGATATGATAGTGCAAATTCTTTGATTATTGTTTAAGAAGACAGTTAGAATTCTATATAACGACACTGAAGGGATTGTGCATTTTATGGTGTAATAGAGAGTTGTGTTCAAATGGAGAGAAGTTTATTATTTTTGTCTGACGTCTCTTGCAGCACCAGTAATTGTTGTTGTATTTTCTTTACTTATATTATTCGTATCTTGCGATATTAAGGCGTCTTGGTGATAAAGGAGGTACTTAGAAATTTTGGCATTTCGGAATTTCTTAGAAATTTCGGTATGCTTGATGCCTACAGTCAAGTTTATTACGGGCTAGGATAATAAAGCGATAAAAGAATGTACACAGCTGCGCAATTTTTACTAATTTTGGCCTTAAAAGGTACTTTTTATTACTTAATTGTTGTTGTTATTGAAAGTGGATGTAATGCTATATAGAGTGTATCATTGTATGAAGAACAAGCTAAACTAACCAAAGCCAAGTAATTTGGACGCTTAGGGGAGTTTGTCGTTAAATCAAGTGACGTTACATGGAGTTTACATTGTATTTGACCGGAACTGACCATGGTTCGAGACCGGATCGAGAACGGAGCGAGATTAAACCGGTAACGGCATCACAGTGTAAATCAAGCCTAAGTGTACAAACAGTGCATGGACCGAAATAGAATTCTTGAAGGGTATAAACAAAGGACTTCCTAACGTAGTTTTTGTCGTTGTAATTCAAGCTGATCTGTGACGTGATCCATCACCGCCTACCGACGATTAATAGTCGTTCAGTGCGCAGCCTAACATTACACGCCCTTATATTATGGTAAACAAGCTTGACTGACAAGCAGATATCGTATTACGAACATTTTTTTGCGAGTGGAAAATATTTTTAGAGACGCGGAATAAGTTATTTATGACTTCGGCTTTTTAAGCTTGTTAGCGATTAGAAGCCATTTTGCATAAACATCTACAATAAGATATATATGTTTTCTACATATCCATCTGTGTCTGTTTTTGTATAGGTATCATAGTGATTTTTTCTTAGAAACTACAGGGATTATATAGATTAGTAGCGGTCCCGGCAGACGCTATCCTACCTTGAAAAAATCTATAACCCGATTCCAGCGCCACCTACCAGATCATATTGTTACTAGTTGCAGGACTCGAATTGAAATGCCGTTGGAATTACTATAGAATTTATTAGAACTATACAAACACGTATAACACAGGTACTTATATAACTGAGCACAACCAGTGCAAATGTAATGCACAATTCAATAACACACGCAAAGTCCGTCACTAACGTCTTACTTCGCTTGTGACTATCGCTAGACTGCCTCACCCCTCCGTTTGGGCATTGCTTTATACTGTACGAATACAATATTTCTTCTCGACCGCGTGCACTGCATTTCTAAGAATCACACCTGGCTAATGACTACCATAAAGATTACAATATGCAATGGACTGTTTTTCCAATCACAAATTTTAAATACAAACTAACAGAAGAAGACGGTCATAAAAGCGTTTCAATGTTATTAGCTCAAACATCGACGGGTAGAAAATATGCTATGTTTATAGATATGCAGGTAACCCAAATTGTAACAATATTGTAATTCAAAACCATTCTCGAATCCACCTGAACACATACAAAAAAATTCATCAAAATCGGTCCAGCCGGTCGGCAGTTAAGGAGGAGTTCAATCACATAAATACGTAGAAAAATTATATATATATATATATATATATATATATATATATATATATATATATATATATGTCGCAGAACGGCCTCGTTCTCACGACATCTTTAGTTATTTCAGGTTTAGTGGGCGTCATCAGGATGAAATGCGAGCATAAAACACAATAGCCACGGTTTATACACTTTTAATTTAGATTTGATCAACATTATGACATAGTTTAGACCGAGCAGCGGGTTCAGGGCACCCGCTCATACTTCTAACTTAAAACACTTTCTTTAAAATACTCTAAGGTCCAACTCGACCTGCTGCCATCAACTCAATGTGCCACAAAAACTCCTCAGTCTACCGAAGTAGATACTACTCAAAGTATAGAGGGCGTCCGACCCCGCTCCGCCATAAGCTCTGCTCTGATTGGTCGTTTATTAAATTACAATATTCATAACTTTTATTAGGTTAGAACGATCTTGAAGTTATAGAAACATTAACAAATCTAATTAAATTACATTAAGAATTTTAGAAGTGATTATAATGTAAACAAATGATATTGTGCGTTATACATCCTGTCAACAATACATCGTCATGTCGTCATAGTCATAGCTTCCCTCCGACATATATATATATATATATATATATATATATTCAGCAGACAGGCAGACGGCCTACTGGTGGAAAGTGGTTACCATCGCCTATGGACATTCGCAACACCAAAGGTGCAAAAATATACAAATGCACTGCTGCTCTCTGGGGGGAGACTGAAACACAAGCCAAGGTTCTTATGGCGGCATACTCTAGACCAGGCCAGGGGTGGCAGTCATCCAGCAATTTCTGTAATGGGGTGAATATTCGTAGAAATGTCGTTAGTCGCCCCACATCACCTTCTGAGTCGAGTCGTGTGTACTAAATTAAGGCTGTTATATAATTTAATCATTTATTTCATTTTATCTACATCTGACCGATACGCCATAAATGGAGTCAGAAGAGGAAGTAATTCACTTATGTTCCACAGTGTAACCTATTGTAATACTTGTAACAACTCACAAGGGTTTATAGTAAATAAAAGAGCAGCAACTGGTGACAATATTTTTTACTACTGGTCGGCAACCAAAACCTCCTTTAAATAAAAATTCGATAAACATATAGAATTTGACATGCTCAATTTAGATCTGGTTATAGTTTCTTGCTATCACGTATATTTTTTTCATATTTTGCTCCTAACAGATTTTTTTTTTGTGCAAAACTTTTTTCTTATCATGTCAGTAGATTTAATTTTCTTTTCCATAAATCTTTATGCAATATAATATTGTTACGACATGAATACCGACAAAAGACAAATTAACACCTGCGTCTGTAGAAACACATTTTATTACCCTTTTGGCATATATAGAGAAACGATACGAATGGTAAATGCTCAGAATTATATGTTACTTCATTCGCCACAAAATTACAATAGAATACATAAAAATTGAGAAAACTACTAACTGGAAAGAGTTTATTAATTAATTAGACATAATAATATAATTTTGATGATTTTAAATGTTTTCGAAGGAATTAAATGAGCTATTGTCATAATAATTCTATGTGCATTTTGTATGTAAAGCAAACGAAGCGCTTAATTTAAAACATCAATTACAAAAAAATTGACGTGGTACAAAGCTTTTAATACTATATTTATATTCATAAGTGTCGACATTATAAAAAAAATTTACAATAGTTACAAGGAGTGAATTTTCATTTTTTTTTGCAGACCAGTGTAATCAGAGAGCCTTACCGTTTCAACACATATTGTACACTAACTTTGAACAGTCGTCGAGCATTTTTAGAACACCTCGCCATCCCTCCAGCAATTTAACAGTTTAAGAAACTTAGCATATTGGCACAACCGATAGCAGATTGCAATCATTGATAAAATATTTTAATTAAAGTGTTATGAATGAAAAGAATTTAATAAATTACTGTTTGGAAGTTCCAGAAAAAATTGAAACAATGTCTTATATAAAATGATGAAAATATGACAATGTTGTTTGTGAACGCAAGCCCAAATGTCAAACGCGAGTGACATTATCTGTCAATTGTAATATATTCACTTCTCACTTCTTTACAATAAATGCAGTCGATAGCTCTCATATCGTTTTATTCTTTTCAATATCTAGGCTGTAGTTAGTTACTTTAAAATAAAGTTAACAGGTTATGGGCCCAGACGCCCGGTTAGATTAGATTATAAAAGTAAACGGGAATACGTAAAGTTCACGCAGATTGCGAAAGATAAAAGTACCACGTACCGGCGGTATCGGCACACGCCATATTTTATTTTTCAGCCTTTTATTTTAGTATTCACGAAGATGTCTAGCAATAATATAGCGCAAATCGAGCGCCTTAAAGGCCGTGAAAATTACCCAACATGGAGTTTTGCCGTACAAACGTACCTCGAACACGAGGACTTGTGGAAATGTGTGGATAACGAAAATAACACGCCAATAACAAAAAGCGACGATACAAAGGCAAGATCGAAAATAATTTTACTTGTGGATCCCATTATATACGTCCATGTGCAGGACGCTAAAACTGCAAAACAGGTATGGTGCAATTTGCGCAAGGCATTTGATGACTCAGGCTTGACAAGAAAGGTAGGTTTACTTCGTGAATTAATAACAACTAACCTAGACGGATGTGAAAACGTTGAGAGCTATGTAAATAAAATAATTACTTGTGCACACAAGCTCAGGAATATTGGATTTTTAGTCGATGATGAGTGGCTTGGAACGCTACTCCTCTCCGGACTGCCAGACTCATACAAACCCATGATTATGGCAATGGAAAGCTCGGGTGTGGCAATAAGTACCGATTTAGTTAAGACAAAGATACTGCAAGAAGTTAAAGACACAGATAGTTTTTCAGCCTTTTACTCTAATAAATCTAGACATATTTCAAGAAATAAGTACCATAATAATTTTAATAATAATAAATTTAATGTCAAAGGTCCCAGATGTTATAAATGTAATAATTATGGTCATATTTCAAAATACTGTCAGCGCTCAAGTCAAAAAGAAGATGTGAAACATGCTAATAAATCTAATAATGTTTCCAGCTATGTAGCGGCATTCCCTGCTTCTCCAGACCTCGAGAAGGAATGTTGGTATATTGACTCCGGAGCGGCGTTGCATATGACATACAAAAGAGAATGGATGTATGATTTTCAACCTTCAACAGTAACAACTATAAAGGTTGCGGATAACAAAACTTTAAGTGTAAAAGGCTGCGGTAAGATTAACATAACTGCTTATAATGGTCTGAACAGACAACAAATTGGAACCATACAAGTGAAAAATGTCTTATATGTCCCTGACCTATCAGTAAACTTGCTCTCAGTTCGACAAATGACTGAAAATAACTGCCAGGTTGAATTTGATAAAAATCTGTGCAAAGTATATAAAGATTCAAAGTTAATTATGACTGGACATATCCAAAATGATTTGTATGTAGTACATAATGAAAAATTTGCTCTGTTAACCTCCGTTTATTTATGGCACCAAAGGTTAGGTCATATTAATTATAAAGATTTGCAGAAATTGAATGAATGTGTCGATGGAGTAGATATGGAAATAAAGAAGGATGAGAATGTCATCTGTAACACATGCCTGCAGGGAAAACAAACTCGGCAGCCGTTTAAGCATGTGGGCACAAGGGCTTCCGGTCTTCTGGAGCTAATACACTCGGATGTATGCGGGCCCATGGAAGAAAAGTCCCTCGGAGGTGCCAGGTATTATGTGACATTCATAGATGATTTCTCCAGAAAAGTGTCAGTTTATTTTATGAAGGCTAAGTCAGAAGTATTTGAAAAATTTCAACAGTTATGTATGAAGAGAGCTTTTCTAGCTGTGAAGAAAATGATATTAGTAATGAGTATGTGCCAAATAGTCCGTATAGTTCAGATAATTCAACTAACTTGAGCACTCCCCCACCTAGACCTCCAAGAACAAGAAGAAACTTAAAAGCACCTTCTTTCTTTTGCCAAAATGAGTCAAATATGAGCCTATCAATGCGAGAACCAGATCCTGTAACTATCGAACAAGCTCTGTCAAGTGACCATGCACAGGAGTGGATTGAAGCCATGGACTGTGAATATGAGTCATTACTGGAAAATAATACATGGAATCTTTGTGAGTTGCCATCGGGAAAGAATGCAATTCCATGTAAATGGGTTTTCAAAACCAAAGAAGATGCTGATGGAAACATTAAGAAGTATAAAGCAAGATTAGTCATCAAAGGTTATAAACAGATATCTGGTATTGACTATACTATGGTATATGCGCCTGTAGTGCGCCTGACATCCCTCAGATATCTACTAGCGATTGCATCCAGATATAACCTGCAAATAGAGCAATTAGATGCAATAACAGCATTTTTACAAGGGGATTTAGATGTAGAATTATATATGACACAACCACCTCACTATGATGATCAAACAAGCCAAGTCTGTAAACTCAACAAGTCAATATATGGACTGAAACAAGCAAGTAGAACTTGGAATTTAAAGATGGATTCATTCTTGCATAAAGTAGGATTTATAAAGTCACAGATGGACCCTTGTGTTTATTATATAAGAAAAGACAAAAATAAAATAATGTACTTAACTATATATGTAGATGATATTTTAATATTTTATAATTGTGATGTACTTGCACAAAACGTTAAGTGTAAATTGAAGACAAATTTTAAAATTAAGGAAATGGGAAAAGCTGAATGCTATATAGGTATAAGAATATCATACTATTGTAATGGAATTGCAATTGATCAATGTAAATATATAGATAGTGTTCTACAGAGGTTCAACATGATTGAATGTAAACAAATAGGTACACCATTAGAATGCAACAAGAAGTTTACAGAGAATTCAGAACAAAAGCAGTCCCATGAACCCTATCTGGAAGCCATTGGATGTTTGTTATATATATCACAGGGAACAAGACCTGACATAGCATTCACAGTACAGACATTGAGTCGTTACAGTAAAGCTCCTACAAGAGAGCATTGGATTGCCATCAAAAGAGTGTTCCGGTATCTGCAGGGAACCAAAAGTTTACAGTTGATGTTCAAAAATACTGTAAATGAAGAAATCACTGGATATTGTGATGCTGATTGGGCATCATGTACAGAAGATAGAAGATCTTGTACTGGATATATTTTTATATTTCAGAATGCTGCCATATCCTGGAACTCTAAACGGCAGCAAACAATAGCCTTATCCACTACAGAAGCAGAATACATGTCTCTTTCAGCTGCTATCCAAGAAGCAATGTGGCTTAAGCAGCTGCATAATGAGTTGTGGCCATCCTCCATGGCCACCGCTATAGTAATGTTTTGTGATAATCAAAGTGCAATTAATCTTTCAGGTAGTACAGCATATCACCCTAGAAGCAAACACATAGATGTCCGGCATCACTATATAAGGGATGTAACATCAAAAGGGGATGTCCAGGTCCAATACATCTCTTCAGAATTGATGGTCGCTGACTGCCTGACGAAGGCCCTGCCCCGGCCAAGACATCTTAAGCTCCAAATGAGCATGGGCTTGCGTTCAAGGGAGGATGATGAAAATATGACAATGTTGTTTGTGAACGCAAGCCCAAATGTCAAACGCGAGTGACATTATCTGTCAATTGTAATATATTCACTTCTCACTTCTTTACAATAAATGCAGTCGATAGGTCTCATATCGTTTTATTCTTTTCAATATCTAGGCTGTAGTTAGTTACTTTAAAATAAAGTTAATATAAAACATTAACAACAAGATATTATATGAAACATGACAAAAACAACTATGCTTCTAAATAACTGTAACACTAATAACCATCACAGTAACCAATGGCAAATTCCGGGAACTTCCCAGGGTACGATAGTTGCGGGCGCCATGCGATGGCCGGAAGAAGGCAAAACGTGGAAGAAGAAACAAGGGGAAGAAGGACTTACCTCACGACTAGTCTTGACCCACACTTCACCAGTCCTCCAGGGGCTTTGCACACACGTCAAAGATTGAAACTGATAATAATAAAGTTATTTTATTAAGTTATATATTTTCTTAATTGTGTTCCAACGCTATGTAGTGCGGTGATACTTTCGATGACGGAAGAGTTTTCTTGTTTCAACGTATTCTTCATTCAATTCATTCAACAGTTTATTATTTATCTTGATGGTGGGGATGCAGAGGGACAATTTACAAGGAGGTGTTCCTCTGCGCAACCAACACCCATCCTCACGATATTTAGGTGGTGAAAAAATTAACGTCTCGAGTGTTGAGACTTATATGAGAAGCTCTCCTGGGTATCAAGTCGTAGAATGGTTAATTCTATTACGTGTGCGATACAACTCACTTCTGAGCGCCATTATACAGCCGGCTTTCGCGGGAGTCTTCCTTACGCAGCATGAAGGTGCTGGAATAATATTCCACCACCTATTTGAAATTTGCAATATCTTAATGGGTTCAAAATTAAATGAAAGATATTTTTAAAAGAGCACCAACATTCACAACGCGACCTAAAACATGATACAAGTGGTATTTAATTTAATTGTATTTAGTATTAAGACCGTATCTATAACACTAATATATTTATTTCCGATAATGAGTTCCCCTATTTCTACCTACTGTGTATGTGCTATGTATGTATGTATGTGTGTATATATATATATATATATATATATATCTATATATACTATTCTAGTTTGAAAGAGAAGAAACCAGAACGAATGCAAGGATATTGGTCGATGATGTTATGCTGGAACAAGTGAATGAGTTTGTATATCTTGGATGTTCTTTTAGTAGGGATGGAAGGTACACCGCTGATATAGAAAGAAGAGTGAATTTGGGGAATAGTGTGAATGGAGCTTTAGATAAACTTCTAGGCGCTAAGAACCTCAGCCAGAAGGCCCAGCTTGCCATACACAACGCGGTGCTGGTACCTACGCTCACGTATGGAAGCGAGAGTTGGGTATGGAAGAGAGAGCGTGAAAGTTGAATAAACGCGGTCGAGATGCGAGCACTGCGCAAAATCTGCGGAGTGACGCTCGCGGACCGCGTTTGTAATACCGAAGTAAGAAAGAGAGTTGATCTGAAAGAGAGTGTCGGGGTGAAGGTAAGGAAAGGAATGCTCCGGTGGTTCGGGCATGTGGAAAGAATGTATGATGAAAGAATGACTAAACAGATATACAATGCAAAAGTGGATGGATGCAGAAGTCGCGGAAGGCCATGACACACCTTCTATAATCAAATTGATCGTGTACTAGAAGGTGATGTCAGGAGCCTTAAGAACAGACGAGCGTGCATGACAAGAGCTATGAATGTCAAAGAAGCAAGTGAGGTGTGTTAGAATAAGCCTGAATGGCGCTCCGTTGTTCGTGCCTACTCCGCAAGGGACCTGGCGTGAAGTTATGTATGTATGTAAGATTCTAGTTGTATGCATTACAATGATATAATGTCTACCGTGACGATACCTTAAGGGCACAGCGGAAGATCAGCGCTGGTTTTAACAAACCTGCATTACGCTGAGACTGATGCCCCTTTTGGGACAAAATTATATTATTCTAGCTTTAATTTTTTAGCAATTATACTGTATAATTTATATAATTTGTCGTAAATAAAATTATTTTCTTTCTTTTGTTCTGTTAAGACGCTGACACTTAAGAAACATAAATAAGCGGTTAGAAAGTCACATATGAATCCTTTGTTTACCTACTGTTCGTTTTGTTTTTGTAAAATTGACAAGACGTAATTTTTATTAGAGATGAAAGAATAAATCATTCACATCAGATAAGATACAAGAACGTGGATTCTGTTTTGAAATTTAACAAACAATATAATCAATACCCTAGTCCAATGAATGATCTTATGTAACCAAGCAAGGCACGAGCCTCGACATAGTTGAAGGAATTTTCAAACTAATCTCGGTTCCTTTGATTCGGTTAATACCGGTGTAGGATACAAGTTCATTGTTTGATTGAATTTACAAGATGCTCTGGGCTCGGGAGAAGATCAGCTCAGTGGCTGGAAGGGAACCCATAATCTTGATTTAGTCTGCTTATGTTGCTAGCTGTACATATATTGAGGGCTTCATAACAAATGGGCGTACAGACAAAAGTGCAGTTTTACACAAGGGACACAAAGGACAAAATTGATAATGAAACAAAACTAGTTGATTGTATAAGGCTGAAATTTGGAATACCCTTCTATTTAGGTACACTTGCATACTGGTAAGACTTTCTAAATTGTAACATGCATAGATTTTAGTAAGCAACAAAAAAATACACTTCACAAATATTTTATGGGTATTAATCAGGTGAAACAAATTGTAAATAACGCTCGTATTCATAGACAGTTCGAGTAAGTTTGAATTATTTTATAAGAACCACAAAGAAACATTCAAATTACCTATAACTCTCTATGAATAAGACAGTTAGTATTCTTAATTTTTACTTGGAATATTTGTCATTAATATTTTTTTGTTTGTTATTACCACAATGTACTCTTTGGTTATTACTAGCTAACCCGACAAACGTTGTTCTAGGATTCAACCATAACATTAAAAAAAGCACCATAGGAGGTTGAAAAATATTTTACAACCTATTCTAATACCTACCAAATATACAAAAAAAAACATTAAAATTGGTTAAGCTGTTTCGGAGGAGTGCGACCACAAACACCGTAACACGAGATTTTTATATATTAGAAGAATAAGGGACTAATAAGGGACCTGTAACGTGGTTTCACTTATCCAGGTGTAAATAAATATCTGTTCTATTTACATAGGGTGGAACCCTTAATAGAGGTCATAATACAGGTTATTTAGGAATTGGCGGGTAGAATAAGAATAAGTAAGTAAACAAACAAAACGATTTTATCTTAGTTACAAAGGTGTATGCATATAAAATTCACTCGCTGTCTCAGTTATAGAGTTAACTATGATGATAAATCGAAAGAACGAATCCCAGATATAGAGGTTTGTTTCGTCCCACTAACAGGGGTAATTCAATGCCAGAGTCGGGACCTCAGCATGAGTTCCAGTTAAGGAGGTTTCTCACTTATCTTAGATAATATATATTAAAAATAAGATATTATATTTAAAAATAGCTTTACAAATAAGTTATTTTATACTTTTTAGTTTTTGAAGTCGGTTTTTTTAAACGAAGTTTTTTTTTACTTTATTACATTATGAAAACTGGGTTACTTTTTTTTAGGAAAATACAGAAACGCTTCTACAAGTTTCCTTATAACAATGATTATTTTTTCTTGTTTTTCGCATAGGTTGCGTGACATTTAGGAGGTGGCACTGAAAATCAATGCACTGTTGGACAACGTTTCGACCCAGCAACATCCTGTGTGCGGTTGGCACTATTTCTCAAATTGCTGCATAAAAAAATTCTATACGTATTCTATTTTATTATGTTACTGTTTGTCTTGTGTTTATTACATTTAGTAATGTAACGTGCGAGCGGGGGTACGCACTTATGGATTGGAAGAAATCACCAGTTTTTAACTAAAGGCTTTTATTGACTTACTCAGCCGCACGCAATACCTCTTTGCAGGGTTGCCCCTATGCGCACGACTAACGATGCACAGTCCCAACAACAAGGTGTCTCGCTCACAATACCGTCGCCGATATTGCGTGGACCACCTCGTGCTACTGCAGTGCTCACCTCCGATATTACCGCGTGTAGCTTGCTTCTGGTTCGTCTCTCGAACTACGCTACACTCCTTCTTCACTTACTGTCCACTAAACTTTTCACTAAATCCACCTCTAAACTCGTCAGTGTCTTCTATTAAACTTTTCTTCATACTCTTTCGTGTCGCACTTGTCGCTTCACTGTCTTGAACTGAACTCAACTCTAAACTGCCCGGTAGGCGCGCCTTACGCTGTTTATATACCCGGAAGAATTTCCTGGAAGCCATAATTCCGTTATTCTGTTATTTACTATCTGTCCCTTTCTAAACATCTATCTATCTCTGTCTTTTCCTTCCCGAACCTTCTGTTCGGGAACTTTCGTTTATACAAAGGGATAGCCCTTGCTAACATCTATCTATCTCTGTCTTTCGTTCATCGTCTATCCCTTTCTAACACCAATCTATCTCTGTCTTTCGTTCATGGTCTATCCCTTTCTAAAATATAGCCGTCCTTGTCTTTTCCTTCCAGAATGTTCTAGCTTTTTCTAAAAGTTCTTAAACTAACTAGATAGTTCCACCATCATTCGCCACAGTAATAAATAGCTCCTTTCTTTTCTTTACACACATTTTATTGATTATATGAGATTTCAAAAGTAAGACGATAAGGTGTTATTATAATGTTAGTTCCTGTATGTAAATTATGTTAGAACGTAATTTAATATCATTTATATTCGAAAGCATCCTTTTAAATCCCGTACCAAGAAAGCGAAATGTTATTATGGAAGTTACAAGTAAGGAGAACCGGCTTGTATGGGGGACAAATTGAAAGTGTCTACCCGTAAACAACAAGTTATTGTTCGAAGACTCGATGAAATAGCGTTAGCGTGGCAAATGGAAATGACATGAATGTAGCAGCAGTTATAAACAAGTGAAGTAAAGTGAAGTGTGCTTAGTTAAAAAAATTTAGTCTTTGATGGCTTTCTTTAAAATGTAATATAATTTTGATATTATTTTCTATTGATTAGGCGCTTCAAAATCATACACATTTATAATCTACATCGATGTTTGTCTCTGTTATAATATTTTTTAAATGCGCTATAACAAAGCTGTACTCTGTCTTGCCTTTATATATATATATATATATATATATATATATATATATATATATATATATATGTGTGTGTGTGTGTGTGTGTGTGTGTGTGTGTGTGTGTGTGCGTGCGTGTGTGTGTATGTGTGTGTGTGTGTGTGTGTGTTTTCACTTTTTCATACACTGAGATGGTCTTCTTTTACCCTCCATAAATGTAATAAACAAAATCACTCTTTACGTCGCATACTGACGATAAAAGATCAATAAAACGTCAAACTTTTCCCGAAGAAATTTCTTCAAGAACTTGGAGGGCCCTTCAATATCAATTCAATCAAACAACACTTAAACTACAGACGCCGTCATCCTTGGCCTTAAGTGTAACTTAATTTGTGTGCCATTAGCAGGAAATGGGCCGCCACTTACAGGGAAATCGCGGCGCGATTAGCCCCGCATTTCAAAAATATGTGACAACCCTAATTTTACGGCGAGAAAGTAAAATCTTGACATATAATAACCATAATATGTAACTACTTTGGAAAAAGCCTTATAACGTTTTTTTCAGAATTTTCCATCTTATAATTAAATCTATTGTTATTACATCCGCAAAAGTATAGTTATTTATGATACTAGTGCAGTAACTTGATTTTACTTAGTAGATCTGGACAATCTATATCGGACGAAATAATTTTAATTAGAAGTATACACTATACAGTCAGTATAGTGTATACTTCTAATCAGTATCATCTAGAAATGCATTTTGCTTACAGTTGGTTGAACCAAAAAGTATATTTATTGCCAAATTGATACCTTCAGATTTGGCGGGAATGTTAAAGTTCATTTTACTTAGTAGATCTGCACAATCTTTTTCAGGATAAATCATTTTTAATAGAAGTATACACTACACAGTCAGCTAGGAATGCATTTTGCCTATAGTTGGTTGAACCGAAAGGTATATTAATTGGCAAATTGATACGTACAGACTTAGCCGGAATGTTTAGGTTGATTTTACTTAGTAGATCTGGACAATCTATATCAGGCGAAATAATTTCTGATCGAAGTATACACTATACAGTCAGCTAGAAATACATTTCGCCTGTAGTTGGTTGAATCAAGAAGTATATTTATTGGCAAATTGATACGTACAGACTTAGCTGGAATGTTAAGGTTGATTTGGGTGTTGATTTTACTTAGTCGATCTGGACAATCTATATAAAGCGAAATAATTTTTGATACAAGTATTCAGTCAGCTATATCCTGCCGATCCTTAAGTGGTAAAATGTCCGTCATAGAAACATATGAGTACAATATGTGTGTCGATCTTTCCGCGTGTTTATTTATGTTTGCGTCTTCTTATTTCCAAGTGAAGATAACATATAAAACGTGCTTATATCCGTTTGCTTATAAGAATATGTTGTGTAAAATAAGTCCCTTTTATTCCACGTCTCAAGGGTTTTGTGAAGAAGTTAGTGTTTTTCCGCTCAGCCTATTGTAATCCCAAAGGGGGAGCGATAAAATAGTTCTTGCCTCATATTATTTCCTTTAGTTTTCGTCAACTGGCGTACTGTTGTTGTACGCAACTTTGTGAAAGTGACACAAGTAGTTTCTATGAGAATTCTTTACAGGTGTGCGGTCGCTGTGTGTCTAAATGGGGTGGAGGAGCTAGATAGAATGCTCCTCCGGTTCAAATGAAGAGCTATTGGTATGCCTTGCAGGCGTAGACCCTCGTGTTATTGTTAGAAATTTGTATATATTCTTTGTACGTTTCGGTAATCGTTTGCGATCTCAATTATTGTACAGCGCCATCTATTAAATTGTAAATATTCCACTACACTTGAACAACTGTAGGTAAGTATTGTTTTAATGTTCCATTTATTAATCAATCAGTATTTGATTTCAAACTAGCAGTGCGAGTTAATATTTTTTTCGCGTCGTCAGGGCCACCTGTTTATTACACTACTGCTCCAACTAGGAAAATGTTATAGTTAGTGATCGTTTCACGCAAATGTAACAGCGGGTTTAATGCGCTATTTGTGATGCGATATTGTTATTAATGACGTAAAACATTTACATATAATATATGTTTATATAAGCTCGTTAGAGCCGTATAAGCTCAGGAAGACTTCATTCATCAGAATTCATTATGGCATGGCATGAATATGTGGGTATATTTATGAAATTAACATCTTTTGTGATCTTCAATAGTTCCACTATAAACTTCAAAATAATCTTTCTATTGCTTGAATAGCAATCATCTCTTTTCATATTAACACTGATTACGTTAGAATTCACTATGATTTAGGCAATGGATTGCGGTTCGTCGAACACTTATTGCGCTGGCTCCAGGAGGTATTATATATATCCTTTCTTAAAGGCACCACGCTTCCTAAGTCACGACGCTCCGCGAGAGTGACACTGATAACATATCATGACTCTTGACAGTGTGACAGTTACGTTTCAATGAATCTCCTACATATAGAAAGAAAGAAAATATTTATTTTACAACTAGCATTATGCTAGCAAGAGCTTTTTTAGGACACCACACTTAATTGTTAGATATATTATCATGTAAGAACTTTGTATATCTTGTCCTAAGCAAAGATCTTTTCTATCTTTCTTTCTATTTCTAAAAATGCGACACTTAACAACAAACACAAGAAGAAGTACAAGATGCCGGTCAGCTCGGCACATATAACCAATGTAATTTTTTGTTTTTGCAAGAGTTCAGCAGACAGGGAGGCGGCCCACTTGATGGAAAGCGGTTACCATCACCTATGGACATTTGCAACACCTAAGGTGCTACAAATGCGCTGCTGCTCTCTTAAGTGAGACTGGAACCTGGTCACTAATGCCGGAACACAACTCAAGGTTGTTATGGAGACCTACTTTAGACCAGGGGTGGTGCCATCCAGTCGGGCAAATGCCCTACCACCGGGCAAAATGGATGTAAGTAAGTACGTATACGTATTTCTTCAAATATTTTTCTTTTTTATTTCTTACATGACTAGCTTGGCAACTATAAATACCTTTATACTGAAAAATTTTGCTGTATAAATATTCCTCGACATGGGAAAAGTTACCTCCCCTGTAGGCGATGTCCCTAATCCGCCAACTTTTAATGGCCCCAGCTACAATTTGAAGGCTATTATTCAAGAAATACACTCTTGGGCCCCACCATTTGGAACTTTATATATTACCATTTGCGTAACGTCATCTCGTCTTCACATTTTCAACTTTTAAAAAGGTTTCTGTAAAGTTGAATTGCGTTTTAGTGGCCAATTATTTTATGATTTTTACAAATCATACCGAATATTTATTATTTTTAGACAGGACAGGTGCGCGCTTTAGACCAGAAACTTGTGAAGACGTATATAAGTGAAAATGTACTTTAAGTGATGATGCATTTGAAGTGACGATGCATTTTAAGCTAGAACCTGAAGGATTCACGTAAGGATACCTGAAGGATTCCCACGTGTGTTAAAGGTGCCTAGATTTTAAAGATATTTATCAAGTAAGAAGACATAGACTTAAAGTTTTTTATTGCCTAAAGCGGGCAAAGAGGCTCACCTCATGGAAAGTAGTTTCAGATGCCTAAGACGTAGTAATACCAGGGGCGAAGGCAACGTGTTGCTAGCCTTTAGCATGGAATAGAATGGTTGTAATAGAAACGAAACCATAAAAAACAAACCATACTTCACGCTTATCAAAATCTATTTACGAAAGAAAACCCGTTGACCGTAAACCATTAGTCCTCATTTCCATCAAAAGCGAAACGGGAAACTATAAGGAACTATAAACTACTCTATAAAAGCGACGGGGCCTATGAGCAAAATAAATCTGCCCACTAAATAACCTTTAACAATATATTACCAGCCTAAATGTACGGGAATGGCCTTAAATGTTTGCAACACTTAAATATTTTTTGTGCGAGGCGATAGATTTGTTGCAGTGGGTGGTGGGTGCTGTGATTTATGGTTTCCTTCATATTCTGTTTGATAAATACAATTATGTAAGTATACTTTTAAGGTATCTAATAATAAAAATTTCTCCATACAAACATACATTATATATCCTTAAGCTAAACAAGTTACGCTTGAGTTATAGGTCATTTATCATTTGGTGGGGTCATTCAAAAAGGGGCGTTATAAAATTTGTCCAATGTCGGCAACGCGTTGACAACGCTCTTAGTGTTGCAAACGTTTATAGGTGGCGGTGACCACTTTCCATCAGGTGAGCCATCTACCTGTTTGTCAACGTTTGGTAATAAAAAACGGTATACGACGGATAATTCTGGGGTCGATTTCAGACACCCAGACCACAGTAAATAACAAACAATGTGCTTACATTTACCATGCCAGGAATCGAACCCGGTTTAGGAAATAGGTATCTGTTAGATTAGTATATGAGCATATGAGCAAAAAGATAGTAGAAAGCAATTACTTAATAATTTGACGTATGTATTTTTATTTTTTATATTGCAGGAGTTTCGCAGACGACCTACTTGATGGAAAGCGGTTACCGTCGCCTATGGACATTTGCAAAACCAAAGGTGCTACAAATGCGCTGCTGCTCTTTTAAGGGAGACTGTAACCTAGTCACTGATGTTGGAACACAACTCAAGGTTGTTATGGCGGCATACTCTAGACCAGGGTTGGTGACCATCCAGTTGGGCAAATACCTTACCACCTGGCTGTGGGTTGTTTAGTCACCTCTTACAACAGGCCGTCCCAATGCAGAAATTGTATTCTTTCTCCGTTCCTGCACGTATGAATGAATAAATATAATTGAAATGCTGTAATGGTAGACATTTTATTATTTGGATGTATTATTTATAGATTGTTATTATTATTTTAATGATATAAACATTTGCGACACTAAAGGTGCTGCCAATGTCCTGCCATACTCGTAAATAGGGCTGGAGCATGGATACTAATGCCGGAACACAGCCCAAGGTTGTTATGGCAGTATACTCTGGACCAAAGGTGGTAGTCATCTAGACGGGAAAATGCTCGAATGTAGGCAAAAAACTAAATAATGTTTATTCAGAAATAATACATGCTTTCTTAAAATTACCCGGTAATAAAACAATACGATATCTGTAATCGCTTTTAGTGGACTGATTAACATCATAAAGGGTCCAAATAAAACATTAGAATCAATCTCAAAATACAGCAATAACGTATCCATAAAAGTACGTCATAAAAACATAATAAGTACTAAAGTTCAGTGATAAGTGGTATAGGGTCAAAGAACAATGGGAAAAGTGGCCATTGTCCTCAAAATGGGTAGAATTATGGCCCACATTACAATATAAATGTTATATTTGGCCTTGTCGGCTATTTGCTTATTTTTTGCTGGTACATTTCATGTTTAGTTGGTAAGTTCAGCTTTTTGGTAAGTTCACAATATTCATGACATTGGTGGTACGAAGAATGTGGTCATTACTCGGCAAGCACTCTAGTGAATTGTATTCGAATAAATGATTCGATGCAAGTTGTTTCACGAGTATTTATTTTAATTTTGAAATAATGTATTTATTGTTGGTTTTTTGAAATTTATTTATTTGTTTCAGTAGTATTAGTTTTATTAATTATTATTATTTGTAACAATAATAACTCAGGTCCCGACAGAAACAAAATCCACGTGCATATCTGAAACAAAGCACATTTATTACCCGTCGGCATTTGAACTAATAATATTGAAATTATTTTATGATCGTCTTCTTTTGTTTACTTATTGGCATACGGCCTATTGTTGTATTATAATCATTAGCCAGGTGTTACGGATTTTAAAGTAAAAGCTGATTCTAGAAAATTCAGTCCACGTTGCTGGGCAGACATATTGCATTTGTGCAGTATAAAACAATGACCTGATGGAGGGGGGGAGGCAGTCGAGCGAGAACTGTGTACTACAATCGGGAATGTAATAAGTGACGGACTTTGGGCGTTTTATTGAATTACGACCTGTATTAGGTTTGGACTTGTTGTGTTCGGTTATATTAATTAAAATACAAATACGTATAACTTAGGTAATGTTATACGTATTTGTATAGTTCTAATAAACTCTATAGTAATGTTAACGGTATTTTAATTCGAATCTCGCGACTCGTAACATTATTGTATATTATTTAATTTACAAAATTGGGTCACCGTTGTGTCGGATATAATTCCGGCACAGCAATATGCTAAGTGCAAACCTCGTTTACTGAAAATGCAGCATACAAATTCTCAAAATATGCTCTGTGTATAACAATGTATAATGAATGTAATTACATTGTTATTTCTACAAATAGAGTTTTTCTTTCTTTCTTTACATTCTTTACCTTTTTTGAAGTGATATTTCTTTAGAATCGTTGTGATTTGAAACTCGATGAAACGAAAAAGCAACACTGATTTTATCCGTGCAAGGATGGAGAAAGAATATTAATTCCTGCAGCCAAATGGCCTGTCGTAAGAGGCGACAAAACAACCCACAGCCAGGTGGAAGGTTATTTTCCCGAGTATTAGTGACCAGGTTCCAGTCTCCCTTAAGAGTGCAGCAGTGCATTTGTAGCACCTTTGGTGTTGCAAATTTGCATAGGCGGCGGTAACTGCTTTCCACCAAGTGAGCCGTCTGCCTGTTACTAAAAAACAACTCAATACTACATCAATTAACCAAAATTTAGAAATTATAAGCTTGTGCAAGTTAGGTCAGTATCAGACAAATCATGTCTGTCTTTCAATTCGGATGAATTAACCAAATCCTTACAAACATAAAATTAAATCACTCATTAAATGTTCATCGCCATGTTATTTCTGTTTTGTATTTTTCAACCAAATTCATTCAATTACGTTAATCAGGGAATTTAATCAGCAAATTACAGAATAAAAAAACCGACTAACAAATACTAATTCATAGGAAAAATCTATTTCACGACTCATCAGCGCGTGAATTAGTATCTATGGGAGGGGGCCTCAGTTAATACACGTCGTCCAATTTAGTGTCGATGATAATAGCGTTACACCTCCAACCCTAGGGGGGATCAGAGCCAACGGTCCGTGATACTGTTTGTCCCTTTCCAAATTGCTATACAATTTAGCCGGGATATGTTAAACCCGGCTCACAAAGGACGGTCAAGATTTCTGACTTAAGTTTAAGTACCCATTCCGTTGAGATACGCTATGTATCCTTAAATATTGGGTCTGCAGCGTTATGGACGCTGTAAGTACAGTTATGAGGACTGGGTTAGGATACTGCGTTAGTCGTTAAACTAAAGTTATCCCAAACAAAAGGTTAAAAGTGCGGTAACAGCACAATGTTATTTAGTGTCACCTAATATTTATAATCACGACCTTACTGTTTTGTAACAACACTGGATGTAAATTCTTATATATTTCATATGTCAGTCTAGATATAATAAAAAAGTTCTGTAACCAAGAAACAGTCAGAAAGTTACTGGAAGTCTTTTCTACAATTTTGAATGACTGACGAAAAGTCCAAGAAATGCATGAAATTAACTCCAGTGGATCAAGTGGCTTAGAAAACTATTTCTATGGATTTAAAGAACTTGAAAATCTACATATAAGTATATTGACTCTAGAGATTTAGGAAGCTGACTTGACTGACTCAAGTCACTCACAAAACTGACTCGACGACCACTACATTAGTAGTAAAGCAAGGCACGTCAATAGTTTTGACTAATACTCACTGGTACAGTATATGTCATTGTATGCGTCATTAATTCAGTTTCATTACCCATTACAACACTGTGTCGTAAATTTTCGTTAGTATTTAAGTATATTAAGATATAAGAACTCGCCATTAAACAATCTGGAATTCTAACTATAAGTATATTGACTTCAAAGACATGGGAAATTGAGTCAACAACTCATGTAACTCACAAAACCGACTCAACGATATCTACACTAATAATAAAGAGTCACTCCAATAGTTTCGATTGCTATTTACTGCCATAGTATACGAGTCGTTGCTTGCTTCATCAATTCAGTTTCATTGCCCATTGCAACGCAGTGTCGCAATGTTTCGTCAGTGTTTATTCTGTCTTTTTTTTATCATCGATACCGTCCCGTGTTGCTTTTGGCCTTATTTAGTGCCCGACTCTTCGAGCGAATTCCAAATATTGATGTAGCCATTTTGGCAAATATTGCAAATTAAAGGAAATTCAAATTTGTTGCTATGCAAAGGCACATAAATATTGACAATCAAATAGGCTTTAAATTAAATTACTTGGAAAACTCACCGCTCGCTCCGTACTCGATTTTGAATGTTTGTACAGTTGGTTTGGTAACCCCAATGTCACTAATGTCATTTGTTACACGCGGCACTGATACGTTCCGGTGAGCGGTAGGTATATTGCAATCATTCAATCAATCATTACCCTTCATGTCCAATTCTTCTGATACTAGGGTACCTGGTCAGTCTGCTTGATAATAACAAACGTAGTTGATTATCACAGAAACCTCAAAGCTAAATGTAGAATTTTGCACACTACAGAAATGGGTAAAGTTGGTTTAATATTTTAACATATTTTTTTTTATTGCATGAGTTCAGCAGTCAGGCAGACGGCCCACCTGATGGAAAGTGGTTGTCTGTGGATGATTGTAGCACCAAAGGTGTCACCAATGTATTACTGCTCTATCTGAACACAACTCAAAGTTGTTATGGCGGCATTCTTTCGACCAGGGTAGTAGATATCCAGTCAGGCAAATAGCCTACCACCTGGCCTATCATATACATACATAACGTGGTATCAAATAAAATCAGTAAGTTTATTCAGTGTACTTTCTTTTAGCGTGAAATATGTAGATAGATCTCTATAAATCAGACATGTATATGCAACTTCTATCTTAATTTTTACTAATTGAAATTAAATAGCATAGTATAAATAACAAAAACTAAAATTAAATCCCCTTTCACAGAAATGTGAGATAAACTGTAAAAAAGCGTGAAATAATTTGCTCCAAAAAGAGAATCAAAGAACACTAAAGGCTTTTTCTGGCTTAAGCCGCCACATGTTATCAAACGATAAGCGTTCACTGCCTCTATGGGACAATTGTCTCCCCGTGAACACGTAACGGCCCTTAGCCGATTTTAAACTATACTTAATCACTTAATACCTCTTACTGATTCGTTAACATATAAAATAATAATTCAAATCCAAATCCCTAGAATGTTTTGACAATCAGCTTCAGAAGCATTACTTCTCTGTTGTGCATAATAATTCCTAACACTGTTATATATACATATGTATGTCTGTATTGTCATATGTATATAAGACACCTCTTTATTAATTAAGGATTCAAGGAATAAAAAATAAAAAAACTTCGTTTAAAAAAACTAAAAAGACTAAAAGTATAAAATAACTTATTTCTAAAGCTATTATTATTAATATATATTATCTAAAACATCTTGAAGTCGGTGCTTAGTAATGTTCAAAAAAACTTGAAAGTTTGGCTCAATAGTTTGCCATGTTCATAAAATGAAAATTATGTCAAACTTTTAGGGGACCAAATGGCAGCTATTCCGCGTCGAACAAAAAAAATATCACGTAAATCGGGTCATAACCCTCAGAGTGTCGGTGTACATATGAAACGGAATGGAATTTTTTTCATAACCGTCTTACCGCGTCTCACCTGTAGCGCCATCTCTTATTTCATTACTGTAAAATACAGTCTCATTGCAGTTACATGTAGTACAGGTAGTATTATTACTCAATCAATTAAATACCATGATAGAGGCCGCTACGGCATTTACAAATATTATTATTCTCTAACAATTATGTTTCTCTTTTCTTTCACCATACCCCAATTATTTGGGGCCGGCACAATATGTCTTTTCCTTCCACACTCTTCTGCTCTGATATACATCTTCTGTCACACCACATATCATCATATCATCCTTCACACAATCCATCCATCTTTTTTTGGTCTACCTTTATATTTGTACATCTATCTTGTAGTTTAACAATTTTTTTTGTCACGTGTCTTTCATCCCTCCTCATTATATGCCTATACCAGCTTAATCTTATTCCTCTCAATTTTTCAGTGTTTTCAACATATGTATTGTATATAATTTATCATTATTTAGAAACTGCACCACAATCAGTATTAAAAATACATTAATCCCTGCCAAGGGTTGCCTGGAAGAGATCGCTTTTTAGCGATAAGGCCGCCCGTTGTACTATCTCCCATATTTCTCTATTTCCGTTTATCTATATTTTGGTTACAAGAAATTGTTGTCTATCTATTTAATACGACAAGCAGAAAGTTCAACGAAATTAAAAATGTATAACTAAGTAGGTATAACGGAGCCGTTAAACGTATCTCTGTGTAGTAGGATCGCAAGCCGCTTGCGCGCGCCCCATTTTCATTTAAAATTATTCCGTCAAAATAAATTCTTAGGACCTCGACGTTTTCTGTGCAAATAAATCCAAATATCATTTTCATTTTATTAACTCCGGATTTAATAATGGCCGTCGTGTATTTACGTTAAGGCATGAGTTCACAGAACGTTTTGAGCGTCAGAAATTCCTGATTTACTCGCTTAACAATGCTCTGTGCATTAAACGTTAAACAAATCGCGCAAATATTTAAAGACTCTACAATTTACATTTATAATGATTACAGTGTAAGGTGAATTTGTCAGTTTACACCTTTTGGCTGTCGCATTTTCCTTAGGTAAGTGTAAGTATTATGTATATCATATATATTTCGAGGAGTGTTCCTAAGAACTGCATGAGCTGGTTCCTCCATCCACCAGGTGCATGGTGGAAACACCACCAGTCAAGACCAAGCCTTTTCCAAGTTTCATCTTTTTTGGTGCGCGTTGTCGTAGATTGAAATAATTTGCCGGAGTCTACTTTACCTAAGAGATACAATCTTCAAGTTTTCAAGTCACGAGTGAATAAATATCTGCCAGCTATGCGTGCTCCATCCTAGAGAGTGTCATCTCTCTCAACAAAAAGTATACGAGCAGTTCCACTCTCGTTTAAATCAACAGCGGAATAGATGGATTGAGAACGATGCCGTCCAGCCTGCATAGGCCAAGATCACGCATGGGACATACAAGGGATTTTGGATCTTACACACCAGAAGCGAATGTTAGTATACCGCGCAACTTTTCTAACAAAAGTTTCTTTTATTTCACTTTCCCCCAAAGTGAGAGAAAAGAGACGACCTCTACTTTATAAACCTAAATATATAAAAAAAACCTATTGTTGTTTTCAAACAATTAAATTTTAATCTTATATAAAAATTAATCGCAAAATGTGTTGGTAAGCGCATAACTTGAGAACGACTTTACCGATTTTGATGAAATTTTGTGTGTGTTTGAGTGGGTCCCAGGATGGTTTAGATCCACAATCGGAACCGGTAGATGGCGCTGAAATCGGGTTCTACAATCCTCCTAACCACCGGAAGCGATTTTGATGATTTTGTTTTTGTGTGTTTGAGTGGGTTCCCGGATGGTTTAGATTCGCAATTAGAACCGGTAGGTGGCGCTGAGATCGGGTTCTACAATCCTCCTAATTACCTGGAGCGATTTTGGTGATTTTTTTTGTGTGTTTGAGTGGGTTCCCGGATGGTTTAGATTCGCAATTAGAACCGGTAGGTGGTGCTCAGATCGGGTTCTACAATCCTCCTAATCACCTGGAGCTATTTTGGTGATTTTGTTTTTGTGTGTTTGAGTGGGTTCCCGGATGGTTTAGATTCGCAATCAGAACCGGTAGGTGGCGCTAAGATCGGGTTCTACAATCCTCCTAATCACCGGGAGCGATTTTGGTGATTTTGTTTTTGTGTCCTGAAACAAAGTGTTTTAGGAATTCAGAAAATATGGCGGTACGAAGTTCGCCGGGTCAGCTAGTTTATTTATAATAACGTTATGTTATCGTCTGTGCGTTGAATAAATCACAGAACTATTACATCGCCGGAAAAGTGTAACAATTATGACATGGATAGCATGTGAAATTTACTACCAAATAACTTGCTTTTTTAAAAGGTTTTTAAATTCAAGCTTTTGAGATTCTGGATATCATGTAGCAGCAGAGCGCTAGCCAAGATAAGTGCTAACAAACGAGCCCAAACACGACGGGTCTATTTTGTTTAGTACAGGAGTTCCTATGGCCACCTTCCGACTCCATCTTCAGATCAGCTCCATGGTACCATATTATTACATTTTCACGTGATACACACGTGCATGCAAAATTTCAGCTCAATTGGAAATCGGAAAGTTGATCAAATTTAACTTGCAAGATTCCACCCGAACTTACATACATACATAAGTACATCCATTACAAGTTAAATAAAAGCTTGCAAAAATGTACAAATTGATACACTTGCATATGGTTGAACAGATTATACATACCAATGATATCGTTATAAACGTGGGCGTTATTAACTCACATAATCGCTGGCGTTTAGACGTTGCAGTGTGGGACTAGCCTTACGCGTAATCACGGTCCCTGTGTATTTACATAACATGTAATAATATGATGGATAACGTGTTTGTTATGTTTGTATTCGAAATATTTACTTTGACTGACGGCGAAATTAAAAAAGTTTCAGCCAATGTTAAAAGGTCGAAAGGTTTATATTGGGATATTTCAACATAAAAGCTACTTGTAGCTATTACGATTGACTGTATATGTAGGGTTAGGCCAACAAATTTTCCCGTATAATCAGAAATAGTTACATTGTACAGGACGGCAAAATAGAGTAGAAACTAATAGAAGCGACACTTTCGCGAATTTGTCTAAACTGTAGCATCTCTAATATTACGTCAAGTGTATTTTCGATACTTATTAGTGATTTTAAGTACGACATGAAACATCGTGCAAGTATCAAGTTGCTTTAGTTACGACGTACGCATTTTGTCAACATACCCTATGATGTAACTATAATTTTGTAAGCAACCCCAGATTCAGTTTCTTTGGTCCATAAACCCTCTAAACTGAAGGTATATGGACCAAACTGTCGGTGTTATTTGTGGCATAGCCATAATAAAAGAGTATGGAAGGTGTTACGTCAAGTACATGGAATAATTTATTGCTAAATAATTAACAAGGTTAAATCTGAGTTGTCCATGTACAAGGTGGGCCAAAAGGAATCACCCTATTGGAAGATGATCTAATTTTTGCAAATGGCCGCCAATGTCAAATCTGTTTTGACATTTGTGGACTAGACAGATGCAGAATACAAGTGAACAAGCCATGGAGCGATACACTCCCCAAGAACGCGGAATAAGACGTTGCCTAGAGTGGCCGGCCCCAGAGCGCCCTTTCTGCCGAGAATATCGCCGCTGTTGCCGTGGATGTCGCCTCGAGCTGTCGCCGGAAACATCGACCAGACGCCGTGCTACGCAATTAGCCATCAGCCGGACGTCCCTAAGGCGAATTTTGGTCAATAACCTACGCATGTTCCCGTACAAAGTCCAGTCCATGCTGCTGCCCGCCGACCGCCAAACGCGTGTAACCTACGACCAAGCCATCCTCAATCTCGAGGAAGAAGTGGACAATTTTTCGACCTAAATCATAATGAGCAATGAGGCTCATTTCCACCTCACCGGGTACGTGAACAAGCAAAACTATCGTTTCTGGGGCACCGAAAATTCACGAGTGATGCACGATGAGCCATTACACCCGCTCAAAGTGCCTGCATGGTGCGCTGTTCAAGCTGGAGGAGTCATCGGGCCATTTTTTTTTTAGAATGCCGCTGGACAAACGACAACAGTGGACCGCCGAAGTGATGAAAAATGCCATAAAACGAGCCCGTATGGCAATCAATTGTGACGGCGCCCATTTGGCCGATATAATCTTCTCGACTTGACCAATAAAATTCTAAAGGTTCAAATAAACATAATCAAAAAACAGAATCGAAGTTTTTCATTAAGAAAAAAAAAGAGAGCCAAACAACATCGGATGACTTCTTTTGGCCCACCTGTACATGCCAAAATCTGTGAATACAGAAAACAGACAACCTTCGGAGATGCACCTACTTACTTATTTAGGGTTTTACATATTTTGACGTAGCATTTAAGATTTCTGCATAATATATAGTCTTAAATTTAATGTTAAATTACTTAAGCAATAATTACATGTAGAGCACAACGCTCGTCTTATTTTGTACTTCCCTCCAGCGGTTTAGGTCCCGCGGCGAGAGAGCCATGGGCTCTCGTCAGTGGTGCGCCCCCTTCATCCAACGTTCTTAAAAATAAACCCCCACCGAAGGCAAAGAAAATGATTGATTGGAAGAGGTGGGAAGGTGAAAGAAAAGATAATTCCACATGATGTTATCAAATCAAACTTAAATTAACTGTACAAAAAAATACACAGAAATAATGCTTTCACAGGTTTTGCACTAGGACTAGCCTGTATCGCGAACACCAAGTACGTTTGTGACTGACTATGATATTTTATAATAAATTTTCAGTTCTTTGGTAATCAAGTTGCATAAGCCACTTTTGTGTGGTTGCTTTGATTTCATGCCTGTTTGAATATATGTTGTCACATTTATCATGTCACAATTTTAAATTCACAAAATTTAATTTTAAGCACGTGTACATTGAAATGCCTCATGCTTTGACCAATTTTCAGTACTTTAGAGGTCACCGTGGCCACTTTTGTGGAACCTCGTAATGAAATTGACACGTATCTAAATATACTGGTTTTTCTAAGACGTAGCAATAATTCTGCTATATGTTGATACTTGTGACATTCGTACAAATTTGCCAAAGTGGATATTTTAGGCCCCTAATTACAAAATTACTGCTTTAACATTAAAAACATAACGTAGTTTTAATTATGTAAAACATTTTCGATAGATCGATTAAATATTAAGTTAAATATGTTGAATAACTGAACGAAATTATTGCAAATAGTTTTCAGTATTTTCTATTCAAAAACTTTAGACCGGAAACATTGAATAAACTAATTGGCGGTTGGCGAAAAACCCTTTATCCCTAGCCACATACCGGAAGTGACGTTATACGGGTGTAATTGAATATCTGTTTCCGGTACAGGGAGTCCAAATGAAATACCCATTTCACTTGTTACCAGTTATAACATGGATTTTGTTACAAATTAATAACGCTTATTTAAAAAAAAAAATATGAAAAAAGTGTAGAATCTGTTTAAAAGTTACCATTAATTAAAATCCTTAAACCATATCATAAATTATTGTTGTTTGGCCGATATTTCAAAGACCAGATAAAAGTTATTCACAGGATAAAGCACAACATGGAGAAATTAAAAATGACCATTGCATCAATAAGACAGTTGTATTGTTACACTTTTGAATTCAGTGGAATTAAGTTAACTTTACCGAATTCAAAGAAATGGGTGAAATATTTATTTTTTTATTTGTAGTCTGAAGTCGGTATTGATTTTTAAAAACAAAAAAAAAAATTATGGTAATTTTTAGATGTCCCTAATTTTCAAATATAAAGGGGGCACAATTGTCATGACCGGTCTAATATCTCGCCACTAACATCATCATCATCCGGGCATAAATCCCGATTGCGTTCGGAGTGTTCCCTCCGACGCCCAGGCTCCGCTTTCCTACTTCTTCTACTCCACTTCGCGCGGTCTTCATCGTCCCCCATTTTGAGACCATTGGTACGCATTTCATCCTTCACAACGTCAAATTAACATTTCTTGGGCCTTCGCCTTCGACCGGGACCTGGCGGAGGCGGCATAGCTAGACATTTGTTCCGCACATAACTAGCCGGTCTCCGTAAAACGTGGCCGTACCAGCGTAATCTCTAATATCTCGCCACCAATTAATTAATCTTAGTGTTACGACCTAGGTGCCGACAAAGACAAATGCACACCTGCAGCCCTGTAGAAAAACATTTTATTACCTTTTCGGCATTTGGACTTCTTTTATTTACTTTGTGTTTAAAATTTGCGATTAGAAAAACAGCCTATTGTGTATTGTAATCTGTTATGACAGTCGTTAGCCAGATGTGATTCTAGGAAATCGGTCCACGCAGCCTGGCAGACATATTGCATCCGCGCAGTATAAAGCAATGCCTCGATTGATGAACGAGGCAATCAAGTGATAACCACGAGGGAAGCAAGGCTTGTGTACATTTGGTAATCTATTTAGAGATGGACTTGGCGCGCGTTATTGAATCGTGCATTACGTTTGGACTGTTTGTGTTCTAATAAACTCTATAGTAATTCAAACGGCATTTTAATTGGAGTCTTGCAACTCATAACATTATATATAATGTTTCTCCAAAATCTGATCAACAGTAGCCACACAATTATGTTCACTGGAAAAAAAACTACTTTTACATGTATAGCCGCCACCCCTAATTCACTACACAACTCTAAAGTGCTATAGTGACTACAACTTGCTGTAAAATTAGTTCTTTTATAGAAAAATAAGTTTAACATACACAGACGGACAAACGGATAACGTTTTTGCTAAAATGAAATTAATACTAAAAACAGTAATAACATTGAAGTTTATGAAATTATATTAATAATGGAATTGTGTCAAGTTAGTGGATATGGAGGGAACGAACCCTGTCGGATAATGGGCGAAGTTGACGACCGGAGCCCCACAAACATGGCTCCCATGCGTCGCATCATATTATAAACCCTTGTTTTGTGTATAAAACTAAGTTCTAGAGGATTGATGGATTTTGTTGTTTAAATGATGTGTAATATTAAATTTGTAAAGGGATCGAGTTTTTACAATTAATTAGAAAAAAAGCAGCAAAGATGTTTATAGGGGGTTTTCCTACATAGGATTAGCATCCTATGTACGAAAACCCCCTACAAATCATTAGCATGATATACATTTTTAGATGTTGTAGCAGCGAAATGTAGAGGTTAAATGATACTTCAGGTGAAGAACTGAAGGGAACTAAATTATTTTGGAAAGGGTAACCTTAAGTACAAAATTCGACAAGTCGTCAAGCTAGCTCAATATATAGCACAGTGTGTGAGCGGGACGGATGATGTGTGAGCGAGATAGAGCAACTGTTAATATGCGCGCTCCCACATTGCGCTACCTATCTCCGTTCGGGACGCCAGGAGAGAATATATAATAGATAAAATTAAGGCTACATTTTTTTTGGCGGCGGTTGATGGACTAGACTTTAGGGCTGTATCGCCGTATCCAACATAATTTTATTATTAGAATTTAAATATAGTGAATTATTAATTAATTAACCTATTACTACGTAAAACGAGTGCGTGCGTGCGTGTGTGTGTGTCTGTGTGTGTGTCTGTGTGTGTGTGATATAACTTATATGATTTTAATATTTAATGAATGCGTTTGTCATTATGTTTTGTGTTTATACTAAGCCTTTTCTATATAGTCATCTGCTTGTTGGTTTTCATGTGACCGTCTTTATTTGGGCGCTGTCGCTGTGCACGTGGCACATGTTTTTTATACTTTAAGGAGCATACTGCAGTCGTGCGTCGGAGCCGACACTCAAGTTTTTTTGTTTGGTGTCAATTAGAGCAATCCCTTCACTCATATCCTACAGGACTTCTGGTCTCTTGCTTTCTTACAAACTGTATTTTTAAGATAATATTCAGTGTGCGGGTTATGCTTGCCTATGTGTAAATAAATGTATGTAAATGAAGCACATGCAAATTTGGGGGTAGTATGAACTACTACCACAATTAAACACCAAAGTCGTAATAGTTCTGGAAGAACTTCACTAAATAAATATGCTTTTAAGGTTTCGGTGGAACTTGCGTAAATTTCCATTAAGTTTTGCTTTTAACTAATTCATACGCTGCCTACGTAAGTGCCTGTCGGTAGGGGTGTCAGCCTATAGTTATTAAGATAATTAGGCCTTTACACGCAGAGAATGAACGATTGATTAAGTCCAGAAGTATATGCTGGATTGTTTACTGATATGTGTGTTTAGTGTTTTAGTGAAAACTGTGTCGAAATAAGCTCATTTCAATGGACCCGAACAACTAGAAACCTCTCCTGCAAAAAATCCGGCGAGAATACCGAGATAAAAATTATTACATAAAATTATCGGCCTGTGAATTCTTTTTAAATTGGAATTGGATTTTTTAAAGTGTTAACTTCTTATGGGAGGATAAACCGCTTTGTTACGTAACGCGTTACGGCGCCAGTCTGTCTGGCTTCCATTTCTCTCACGTTAGTTATCACATCTGTCGTGCGTCCAGAGACGTACACGTTTTTTATGTTTAATCTGTCAATTTTAAATCATACCCAGAAAAATTCCCGGGCTAAAAAATAGCGCAGATTTTTAATCTAAGAATATACTGTCGATATATACAGCGGAAACGTATCGAAATTGGCCCAGTCATTTTTACATGAATCCCGAACAGACACATGAGAGATCTAAAAAAACTGCATCGTGTTTTCGCAGACTATTTCAGTTGTTTTATTTAAATACCTTCAATTATATATTGAATGTTTAGAATTTTACAATATTAAAGATACTAATAAATATTTAGAGAATCGTTGTGTACGTAAATGTCATTGTTGCGGCGGCGCTGGGTTTAGCGGGAAGCGAACTGTGTCCATTTTGCGGGAAAAAAGTGTGGGACAATTTGGACGGGAATTCGAGAACGAGCACGCACTTACCTGGTTAATGGGAATGAAATGCGGCTCCTCTTGCACAATGCATTTCACTTCACTTTATTGTACCTTTATATTTATAGTATTATATTTGTTTATTTTATTTTACAATTATGGAGCGGAGCGGATTATGTATATAATATATATGTGGTGCGGGCGCGGTATATTTTAAGTTATGGTATTTTATTTATTTACAATGCGGAGCGATTTAATTTATTTTATGATATGACAATGAGTGATTGAAGTGACGTGCGAAAGGGGAACGCGCCGTCAGATTTGAAGGAAGAATTCAATATGTCGAAGAAAAGTATTAATAGGTCGAAAGGCGGTTTACATGGCGGTACCAGTAATCAAAGTCAAAAACTAAAATATAATTTTTAATAAAGATGTAATTGCGCGTGACAACCCTGGCACGTAATTTAAACGCTAAGACAGATGCTCCCCTCGTATGGTTGTTACACTATTTGCCTGTTAAATAAGACGCACATAGGTCTGTTAGTTTGTAATTTCTACGTGTATACAAGTTTTTGTAGACACAAGTGTTACTTGAGAAATGTGTTTACGAGATTGCTTAATTTTGTAACTAGTAATTTCACTGAAATTTCTTGTTTATTTATAAGTAATCTGTATCAATTTTGAAAAAAATATATTCGTTTTCAATATTAAAATAATTAATAATAAATAAAAGTCTGAGATTGTGAATTCACAAAAAAGCATTTGATAATAATTACGTCTCGCTAAGCGATATCCAATATGACTGCGGCTCGCCCACCGGTCTAAGCGAGTCGTTCGCAATTTATTGCCGCGCCAGAAATTTACGTTAATTTCTCTACAAAACTTGAGAAAACCACAAACTTCGCAAATTAAATTCAATTCAATTTGTTGTTTGCCTGTGAACGTTGCTTTGGGGAAAGTGAAATAAAAGTTAGAGAAAATTGAAGAATAAAACAACAGGTCATTGGACTTTGTTCGCTGAGACCTTCTTCGTTATTTGTGACGCCTTAACTACCTCTAAACTACCCCTCTAACTCCTCAGCCTCTAACTGCAGGTAAATATATCAAACGTATTCTCAGAGCATAGAAATATATTGTGTAGAGTTTTGAGGTAGCTCATATAATGTTATAAATATACCCTTGGCTAGTTTTATTCCTTTAAACCAGCATCAGTAATAATAAGATTAATGACCCATGTTGCCCCTTCTGTGGTATTTTTTGGGCCCCATGTAGGGAGTGGCGAGTCACTGTCTGTCCATTTTTCCATGTTCCCTGAACATTGCGACGGGCAGACGCCATAGTCCCCATGTTCCCAAACCTCTAGTAGTTCACCCCAATAGCCCGGTACTTTTTCTCCTCATTTTCCATAATAGTCCTACGCTGGCCGGGGCTTCGTCCTAATCCGAGCCATTTTAAAGACCCGTGATCTTCAAACACATACATTAGATTAATGTAAGTTAAGAACCAAAAAGTATTTGTCAGGATCGTAGTTGGTGGATATGTATCGTCTCTGCCTACCACAGTAGCAAGCAGGCGTGATAATATTTATATATGAGAATACAAAACTAAATCGGACAAGTGCGTGTGGCTGCGTAATGCTACTTATATAAAAAAGTCACATTTCTATACAATTGGTTGTTATATACGGATTGTCTTGGAGAAACCGCTTTTTATCCATAAGACCACCCATTGTGCATATTTAAAATGTTTTAGGCAATAAGTTTTTCTGTGTTTTCTGTAATGGTGTACAATAAAGTGTAATCTCTCTCTCTCTCTCTCTACAAATTCAAAGACACGAGTGCACTCATCTAATTATGGCTTTTCGAACATTTTTATCAAGTAATTAAAAATATAATAATGGTATTTTAAAGTGCTTAAATAATCAGTTGATATCATCACATATGAAAATTATTGTAACAATTCAGTATTTTTTTTATTGCGCATTTCTATAGATAAATAAAAGAAAGAAATGCTATTTTACAATATAAATAAAGCTTTACACATCAATTTTTCGTTGTAAATATTTTATCATGACATCAACTTAAAAGCAGTTGAAATTGAACAACTTGTTTATTGAAAGTTATTTACGTTACGTTTCCAATTTGTAACATCAATCAAAACTTATTGAGATCTCTACATCTAATAAAACAAGTAAATACTACGTAGATATAAGCGATGTTTGCGAACCGTTTGAGCGCGACCTCATTTAACAACTTTGATAGAGGTAACATTTGCTTCGTGTTTTATTCTATAAATATATGGGTTTGAACATTTTCAATTATTAATCAAACATTGTTTTATGTAAATTATTTGATAACTTTATTTGGTACTCGTATGCTGTAGCCAGGCCATACAAGACCACATCGAGAAAGATAGACCAATACAGAAAAAATAAAAAGATTCATTGGAGTACTATTCTAATCTATATAAACTAGCAAAAACTGGTACTTTAGGCAGGCTCACGAAGTTTTCTCCGTAGTAATAATTAATTTCACGGCTTCTGTGGTTGAGCGGGCTAAGCTTTAACCTCACTAAAACCCAGACGCTCCGGGTTCGATCCCTGGTAATGGTAACTTTGGGAAACGAATCTTCTCCGTTATTAACTATGGTCTAGGTGTCTGGACTCGGCCCCAGCGTAATCCATGGTATGTTACCCATAACACAAGCGTTATTTGCTTAATTTAGGGATATATAATATGTTTGTATGTACAAATTAATTACTGTTTATTTATTTGTGCTTAACCAAAAAAATCCATACATTTTACTAAACAAAATTTTGTTTACATGTTTACATCGATATTACTTCTTTAGTTTTCGAAAAGATGGCGTTAGTAGTAACAGTCCTGTTGATATTAGACATGTCTTATTGGTTTTATAAATTTTATAAAATAATGTTTTTTGACAAATAACACAACTAAAAATAAATTGAAATGACTATTTCAAAGCCCAAATCTGAAAGTGTGATAGTTTCTCAATAATGTGTACTACCACAAAATGCATAGATTGTAAGCTCGCTTCGCTCGCTCGGATAAAATGATATCGTAGTAGTGTATGTACGTACATAACTTGAGAACGACTACCGATTTTGAAGAAATTTTTTTATGTAAGTGAGTCCATAGATGGTTTTAATTCACAATTGGAACCGGTAGATGGCGCTGGGATCGAGATCGGTTACCGTCGCCTATGGACATTTGCAACACCAAAAGTACTGCCAATGTGCTGCCGCTCTCTAACAGCCTGGCCACAGGACATTCGCCGATGCGAATATTCGCGAGGTGCGAACGGCGAAGCGTCTAGCGACTGAAATAAACTCATAGCAATGTACTGATGAAGCCACGCGCAACGGCGAAGCGACAGGCGAAATATACCAAGGGAATCGCACGGGCGACTTGCGGCGCGGCGGGTGAGCGGAACAAAGAATGAAACATGAATCTGTGCGCTGTGCGGCGCGAGCCACGGATCGAGCGGTAGTCGCGGCGAATAGTGCATTGATTAAATGAGTTTAGTTGTTTTCGCCGCGCAAAATGAACACCGAGATTTTTATTGTTGAAATACTAGCTAGACCAGCTATTTGGAAGTCTAGCCACTCACAGCATAAATTTAAATATGAAGAGATTGTGGGAAGAAATAAAAATAAAATTTCCAATTTTTCTGCGGCACTTAAAATTCTATTTGCATTGACTTTTTTCTCCTATTCTGGTTGAATATTCATAAGAATATAATCGAAGGTTTCAATACTCATTCTGGCATAATCGAAAAATGAATACATTCTACATTTCTCGTACTTCTTGTGGAATTCTCGATCTATACCCCGAGTCTTATTTGAATCATGTACTCCACAATCTCTTCCAAATATTAGGTCTTGAACCAAAAAACTGTTACTTTCTAAGCAATATCGAGATAATCTCGATAAAGACATTTTGCTGTTGGATTTCCTTAGTAGTCGCGGCGGCGAATGTGAATGCCCGTGGCCTGCAAACGGCGCCGCGCGAATGGTCACCTCGCCCGCCGCTTCGTCGTTCGCACCGCAGATCCCCGTGGCCAGGCCGTTAAGGAGGACTGGAACCTGGCACCTAGTGCCGGAACACAACTAAAGATTGTTATGGCGGCATACTTTAAACCAGGGGTAGCTATCTGCAGCTGGGTTGTTTTGTCGCTTCTTATGATAGACCGCCCGGCCGCAGCAAATTGTATTCTTTTTACGTTCCTGCATAGATATAGCTAGCATAGAATAAGATATTAAAAAAAAAATAGTTTTAACATCTGGCATTTAAATTGATAAGCAACAAGAAACAATAATGCCCCATTTCGATATTGAATAATTCAAATTTGTAATCGTTGATAACCTAACAATTATCGGTAGCATAGACAGTTCTGCTTAAATTCGAATATGCATTTAGTTCGGATTGTTCGGAATGCATTGCCGGCTGTCCGGAGCCTTGTGTTGAAGACGGTAATGGATGGCCAGAAATGTATGGTGATGTATTTAATAATTTCTCAGCTGTTCTAATCTTAACTCGACAAACACAAATAATAGTAATGAAAGTAAAACCTAATGCTGATTAAGACAGTCAGTTTCGAACACATCGATAGAAGAAATTCAACTACTTATCGTATAATTACACACAGATACATGTATGGTATCTGTTTATTTGATTGATTGAAAGACAGAAATAAACCGTCTAAGAAAGGCTTAGCGGATAGACATCGTGTTATGTCGCTGAAACACTCTATAAAAGTTTTAAATATTTTCATATGATTAAAAATTCAATACACCACCAACGTAAGCTGATCCCTTGTAATAACAATACTTAAATACCACCTTGTGGTGCTCAAAGACGCTATTATGCAATAACGGCTCCTCAGTGGCCATTTGTCGTTTTGACATTATCTTGGCCATTATTGCCAACTATCTAAACGATGCATATTTAGCTGTATAGCTTTTATATTTTCAAAAATATATTTTTTAAAGGAAAGCATAAGGGGTTAAAGATGAGAAAGAATAGAACCACGGTCTACACATAAGGAAATCGCGTGAAAATCATTTTTTTAAGAGTTACTTAGATAAAAGTCAAAAATTTAGTTTACTTCCTATTCTATGTAAACCGCGTTGTAATATGTTATCGCTATCTAAGGAGAAGAAGCGGCAAGCAACTCCCCAGCAACATGTTTAGCTGGAAGTTCTGTTACTTTTCATTTTTCTATATTTATTTAATTTATAAAGCAGATTACAATCAATTCATTATAAACTCATGGAACTAGATTGTTATCCTAGTATGTGAATATATTAGCATTATAATTAGATAAAACAGGAGTGCCTTGAAAATACAAAACAATTTTAAGAATTAGAATTTAGAAATTAAACTAATTAATACAAATAAGGAGTCATAATCATTCGCTTGAATTTGTTAGGTTTGTGATTAAATATATCTAGAGAAGATTTGTTAGCTACCAGTTGATTCAGTAGACGACACATTCTAGTTAATGGGTTAAAATATGACGTGTTATTTTTGTAAGCCCTTAATGCAAAAGGAGGTGGGTTCGCGACCTGTAAAGTATGTTAATATTGAGATGGCTCAAAAGAGTTGAACAGATAATGGATGAATGAAGTATTTTATGCAATTAAGTTCAATCAACGCGCTGCTAACGGGGTGATCAGTCGCAGTAAATCAAATTTCTCAGCTCAGTATAGACTTATGACAAATTTGAATAAACCGCCAATACGGGTTCTGTTTGGATCTTTCTTGTCCTGATCCGCAACACCTTTACTCACTACCTGTATCATCAAAAAGCAATTAAGGGGGAGGAGATTTTTAATGGTCAAGAATAGATTGAAAGATACGGCCAAAGGACACATCGAGTACTAGTTCAAACTAGTCATGTGTAGTCATGAACAATTTACTAGTAAGAACCAGCTCCCTATACTGTACTAAAAAGAAACGATTCTCATTCAAATGATATACATCAGGCAATTTCGACAATAGTGTCGTAATTGCCTTACACATCTTCCCCATGTGGTGTCTTTAAGTTGCTATTTTAAGGCATTTCTTCTGAATGCCTTCTATTTTATGTATATGAGTCATGTAAATGGGTGACCATATAGGACTTTCATACTCAAGCAGTAACCCAATAACACTTATGAATAGATGTATAAGACTGCTGGGATTTTTGAAACCCGTAGTTGTTCTAGTCTAGTTATGAAACCAAGCAGTTGATAACCTTTCGTAACTATGTGGTCATAATGGTTTCTAAATAAGTGGTCATCGTCCAGATAGATGCCGAGATCTTTGGCTATTGTTTTGGCGTCAAATTAAATTTCATTTATTTTATAAATACAGAAGTATGATATACAATTACAAAGAATCAATGGAGTTCTAGTAATCAGAAGCACAAAGTAATAAAAGAAGAACAATAAGAAGAAAAATACACAATAAGAAAAAAAGAACAAGATAAAATAACGATGCAATATACCTCCATAAAATCCTAACACGTTTTGATAAAATAATTAATTCGAACTTCGAACACCTCGCTATTAACGAACATATTTCAGAGCTCTCAAAGCTTTCACTTTTAATTGTTTATTTAAAGTAATTCTATTTTTATAGCCACCTTCGTTATTACAGTAGATTGAGCAATTGATTGAGCGATACAACGGGCCCATTTAACCGGTAATAGCAGACATAATCGATCCTTCGCAATCGAGCGCTTTTTACACAACAGTATACAATACTGCACCAGTAACAATAATCATTAATGTGCGCGGTAAATATAAGTCCATGGACGATTAAGTGATAGCGGGCGAGATTATCATTAGGGCGAAGATTGATTTCTTTTTGGAAGCGGAAATATAATATCTGTACACATCAAGAAAATGTCAATAAATTTACTCTTCTTAGAAAAAGATAAAAGGTTATTTCAACTTGATACAAAAGCGGTAACTTATTCATAGTAATTAAAGTTAAGTAAATAAATATACCTGCTTACTAGGAATGATAAACTGCTTATTAAAAATGTAGTGTTAGTGTGGAATATATATAGGAAAACAAGTTGAATTTGGATAACTCTTTTATGTGACAATAAAACTACGTTTAACGGTTTTAAACGTAATATTTTATAATATTTTATTCCGACATTTTGGCCCCTTTTCAGTAGCTCACGGAAGACCGTCATGTGTCTGTGAGTAATGTTGAAGTTATTATTTAGCCAACTTGTTCACTTTAAAATTTTGTTAATGGTTATTATTTACTCTATAGGAGCCTAATCTAATTTGCTATGCGTAGTAGTCGCGAAACCCTAAGAAAATAATATGTTTTATATAAAAAATCTAAAGTACAATTAATTTTAAGTTATTATTCTTGTACAAAAATTAGCTATTTTAAAGCGGTACTGTGAAATGTGCATCCGCCAAAAACTGGTGAAATGATTGATTTCATCGCTACGATCGCTCGCTATTATATCCGAGCCCTGATGAAATGAGCTGAGTAGTAATCACAACTACCCGCAATAACATTTGAATGTATGTCTGCCATTTATAAAAAAAAAATGCAATACCAATAATTCAGCATAAAATACTGTCAATTGCACATTTAAAACGAACAGACAGCCTGCAAGATTCCTGAAGCCGTTATTAGCGTTGCGAGGCGCCTCGGAATGACCTGCTTCCACAATAAGGATGTGATAATTGTATCGATTTATCGATAGTTCTTTTATCCGTTGAAAGCATTTGTAGTTGGTTTGTGAAACACTAAAGTTGAGGGTGTGTTTTACGAAATAAGTCCCGCGGCCAAAAATGGAACTAATTACAACATATCAGCCCAGTCACGTTGTTATGTTGTTTTTGATAAGAGTTTTAACCTGCTTTAAGGGCCAAATTAAATATTATTTCACTGCTGCACAGCTGCTGCCATCAAAATTGCCGCGCCAAAACCAAGAAAATTATATCGTCTCTTTTATTCTAATACAAATTCCATGTAGTAAGAGGGAGAAAGCATCAGTTTCGACGTTCATTTCAATTAGCTGTATTTGACCACAAATTTGTGGGACTTCCCAATGAGCCGTGTGACAGTACGGCAACAAATTTGTGATGGTTCCGTCTTGCAGGTTGTAAATGTTGCATTTTATTATCTATTTGGTCATATTATTAGTTGTAAAGCAAAACACATATGTTTAACATATTTTTCGTTTTGAAATTGATTTTCGTGATATAACCGCTTACTGTTTTCTGTATTTAAACTTCTTGAACTGTATCTCAATATTATATTACATAGTATAATAAAGTATATCCTATTATAAAACGGAGTATTTGTAATATTATTTTAACTTCCTAACATTTCGTTGCATGACAGTAGCGACCAGTCTGCGAGAATTATTTTATGAGACAGGCTTTACCCATTCTAATAAATAAGCCGAGGCATCAGTGCAATGTCATTGTAAATACTAATAAGTTGTCAATGTTACTTTAGCGGAGTTTCGTGTCTATGGTAGCGAAGCGGCCATATTTAAAAAAAAGAATCATTCCTTTAGGAGTGATCACCAGCACATCAATGTTCGTGAAATCACTATCCTTCGCCTTAATCAAAGTTAATTATCACGTAATTATAATTAATTTCCAGCGTGATAATTATTTACGCATGTAAATAATATTATATGTTATTCTGTTGGACTAGAAGAGTAAAATTTATTAATTTCAGAAAAATATGTAAATTTAATTTCATCAATTTACTACCCACAAATCCACAATAATCAGTTCATTACCAGGCCGAAAAGAAATTTTTAAAAAAATCATACAACAATGTTGTATGGATTTTATCTATTTCGGGTTTTATTTGATATTAATTATGTATACTAGATTTTATTTTATTATATCGTCGGTCAATTCTCAACACTATAAAGTAGCAAATAAAAATATCGAATATAGGGCGAGTTATTGAACACTAATAGCATTCGATTCTCGAACATACATCCTTGATTTACGGCTTAATTTCCGTTTTTAACTATCTATGAAACTCGTCGACTTTAATGGCCGGTACTTAAGTTCGCATTTTTAACTTCAGAGTATTATTCTGAAAGGTTTTCATTGTTGTATTATATATAATACTAGCTGACCCAGCGAACGTTGTTTGTTTAATTTTTATTGCAGGAGTTAGGCAGACAGGCAGACGGCCCACTTGATGGAAAGCAGTTACCATCATCTATGGACATTTGCAACACCAAAGGTGCTACAAATTCGCTGCTGCTCTCTTAAGGGAGACTGGAACCTGGTCACTAATGGTGGAACACAACTCAATGGTTGCTATGGCGGCATACTCTAGACCAGGAGTGGTAGCCATCCAGTCGGAAAATTACCCTACCACCCGGCTATGGGTTTTTCTGTCGCCTTTTACGACAGGCCGCCCGGCCGCAGGAAATTGTGTTGTTTTTCCATTCCTGCACGGTTGTTTTGCTATATAAATTATTTCTCTATTTTGGTAGTTAAATAACTACCTTATTGTTCTCATTCCTATTCCGTACTGTTTGCTGGGTGACAATAACTGAGATAATATTAATAACAATAAATGATTAGTTATCGACAACTGACAGTTTAAGATTATTATAGTACTAATATCGCTAATAAAAAATGAGGGTTGGTGGTAGAAGGGCAAAATGACAATTAAGGGATTTATTTTTTTAATGTCAAATCATATAAATACTTTAAAAAATTTCACAAAATAAAATCAATATTTTTTAGGTGGGCCACCTTAATCACTTACGGATATAAAAAATAGTTTACGACCTATTCTCAAACCTTCAAAATATACAAAAATCATTTCATAAAAATCGGTCAAGCGGTTTCGGATTAGTTTGGTTTGGACACGGAACTCGCGTGACCGTCACGCTCAGATACAAAGTCTTAACTTCTGACGTGCAGTCCTACGGCTGACAGTTTATTTTTACAGTATGGGAACGCATTTAACGATTATCTTGAAAGATAGAGCACGCTTACCTCGAAGGAATCTATCTATTCACACGGTACACCAAGGTTGTAGGTTTCGGGAAAAACAGACTCCGGCAGTGAGTTCCACTCCTTTGCGGTATGCTACTAAGCAATAAAGAACGTGGACACGAAGCGCTCTGCACGTGTACGCTGTATATGTACCATGAGGTCAAAATGTCTATGAAACTTTAAAAATGCTATCAGATCATTTTAAAATTTGATTTTAAGCCGGCGTCAGTTAATTGTCATTCATAGGATTCAATGTGGGAAATGACAGACAGATTTCGGGGCAAATCCGGCGGCGCCATGTCGGACGAGTGGCGCGCGGTCGGCTGACAAGACAATTTCAGACTCATAACCCCCGGACGTGGCCTGAAATTGCTATTCAGCTGTTTAGACCTGTCATTCTGCAATGTCTATTTAAAATCAACACTTTTAATTTTAAAACAACATACATACAAATATAATAATAGGGTAGAATTACAATTTGTAATTAAAAGTTCTACACCACCCGAAAGCAAGTATAAGTAGACCTCTGTTTAGTATCTATAAAATGTGAGTATAAAGTCGAAGTTAAACTTAATTTCAACTTTACGCTCATAAATGTATTGTAGCAGAAAGAGCCAGAGGTTAAATACTTCAGATAACAGAAGCAGCATGAAATGAACTAAATTATTGTGGAAACGGTAACGCCAAGTACAAATATTATAAAAAGACATAGAGCTTGTATAATAAATAGCACAATGTGTGAGCGGGACGGATGATGTGCGAGCGAGATAGAACAACTATCAATATGTGCGCGTTACGCTAACCAGTGGTCACAGAGTACTTTATATATACTGGTATAGAGTCAACAGTCATAATATATATACTAACGCACTCTATCGGTATACGACACTATTTAACGGCGAAAACCGTCCAGGGCGTCTAGTATTATTTTGATTTTTATATCAGACTTTTGGAAATTGCGGGAGTTAATAATTTAACTTCTGCAATTCCCAAAAGCCTTTTCAAAAATGTTTATTTGTTAGTAAATAAAACAACAATTTAGCGGTAGCGTGATTTATTATGTTTCCTTTTATTTAAATATTCAAAGGCATTCATTTTCATAACATCATTTGTATCCACATCTAATCTGGTGCCGTTAGGATGATTTACTCACAAGTTTTACCGCATCTGGGCACACAACAACCTCTTTCAGAAGAAGCCATGATCCAAGTCACCAGAGAACAAATCTTTAGGCAAATCGGTGTTCAGGGTACATACGTAAGTTCAACGTGATCACAGAACACTAGTAAACGTGATAAGCGAAGTCTTAGGAGTCCAGGGATCAAACAAAGTTGTTGAAAAATAATCAAAACACAAACAAAGTACATACGTTCACGACTGTGACTCGTATCGATCGGAATGTCGTTTTGGTTTTGACATAATTGACATCTTTGAAATAAGCTTTTGGTAAATCGGCAATTCATCAAAAATCCAGTAATTAAAGTTAAAAAGAGCTTTATAATTTGAAAAAGGTGAGGAATATAATTTACATACTTTAAAATATATTTATTAGCTGATATGGCTTGCAAAAACATAATAACATATCAAATATTTCTTAAACAAGTATTAAAAAAACTGCGTATAACGAAACATATTATTTTCTTTCATTTGGTGTTTAATTTGAGAACAGTGACATCTACTGCAATACGTACCTACTAATAGAACGCAAAAAATCTCTAAGAAAAAATAATTGTACTGACTGTTATGACACTGCCAGTGGTTCGTTGTCTCGTTAGAGTACATGTATTCTGTGTTCGTTGTCCACTGCAGTGACTAGACGTATGCAGCTCATAGTATAAACAAACCGTAATAAAAATAAGGTCATAAATAAACCACCAGGTTTTGTTGCTAAAAGCTATGCTTGAGCTGTGTTTTGCGTAGTGAGTGTAGTGGTAGGGGGGTCTTGGATACATACTAACGAGAGCTCTACTTATTGGTTTTTGCTAGTTCAGAATCAGTAATTTTTCCGAAGTGACACGCCGCCACTGTGCCTTCAAACTATGTAGACTAGAAGTGACATCTTCACCGTCGCGCCGCCATCGCAGTTTCATTAGGTACCTATATAAAAATCCCAGCGTGGTAGCGGCGTGGTGCCGTCGGTTTTTCTGCCATCCTGTCTACAAAAGCGCTTAATAGTCTCTACCTTCTATATTCATTTTGTTATATAAAGGTAGAGAATTTGTTATCGCTTCTTCTCCTTAAACAGCAAAAAGAAGAATAATTTATATATATCACCTTCAAGAAACGTTCTCCGGTAGAATTTAGTTTGAATAAAAACTGTTGAATATGAATATATTCTATATTAGCTGTGCCGGCGACTTCGTCCACGTGGAATTTTTTTCGCGAAACCGTAAAAAAAGCTAAAAACAGGTGTCTAAATTACTTCTTATAACACTATCTCCCAGTGAAAGTCCCGTCCAAATCGGTCTAGCCAATTCAGAGATTAGCCGGAACATCCAGACAGACAGACAAGAAATTTAAAAATTAATTGATACCTATATGTACCGTATATACTTTCATATATATTTAATAGAAACCTGTTATTTTGGCAGTTCAAGCAGACAATTCAATTTTATTTATTTGTATAGGTAAAGTAAAAGATACAAAGCAGTTAATAAGCCATGAAAGCACTTCAAATGAATAAAAGTAAAAAGTACATACAAAGTTAATCCGGCAATCTCTTATTTTGTGAGGTATAAATAAACCATTCAAAATCTTCATAAAAACAACGCGACAAATAAATATTTTAAATGGCACAATAAAAAAGTTCTGTGCTACGTTTTGTTGTAGATTAACTTATTGGTCCTTTCATTAAGATTTTACTCATTTTCAATTGTAATGCATTCTTCCCTAGCATTAATAAAAAGCTGATGATGACCAAGAAGGGATCGTTATAATTCCGTCGCTATACCCGGAGGTTGCTATACAATAGTAGGTAGATGCATATATATCGTCTAATTAATACTTACTGATTCTTAGATTTAAAATATCTACTTGAACATTTATTAAAATGTGTGGAAGATAGAGATAAGAAAACTGCATAATTCGATAACCTTTGTCTATTTGTTTGTTGGTTCCGTCCTTGTGTGTAGACTCGGTCGCAACACTTGCAAGGATTTTTTTTATTACGTGAGTTCAGCAGACAGGCAGCTCAAGTTATTATCGACTATGGACATTTGGAACATTAATGTGCTGCCACACTTTACCGGAACACTGGAGCCTGGTCACTAATGGCGGAACACAACTCAAGATTTTATGGCGGCATGCTCTAGACCGGGGGTGGTAGCCATCCAGACGGGGAAATACCTGGCTGTGGGTTGTTTTGTCACCTCTTACGACAGACCACCCCGACACAGGAAATTATATTCTTCCTTCGTTCCTGTACAGATAATAAAGGTAAAAAGCATCTGAAATAAACGTGGATGTACAAGGAGGTTAATACAAGTAGATGAACTGTTTTTGCCTACTCCCATGTAGAACAGGCGTGATGATATGTATGTACAAAAACTAGTCACTTTACCCAAAATCGTAGTTACATCCGAAGTCACTATTTCCAAATTATATTTATCTAAAAGTGTGCTCTAAATTCTATATTATACCCAAAGAGTCGTTACATTCAGGGACGTTATAGTGAAATTGTATTCAAATTTGAATAATATGTATTTTGTTAGTTTATCTTCGTAGGGTACAGCCATTTTTCTTGGACACTATCAGGTCTATGGGCAATTCTCCTTGTTGGCAGGCGGGTATCCAACGCCCATCGTTGGTCGCAACGAGGTTATCCTATAAAAAAAGGTCATCCAACGAGGAAACATAGCCATCCTTCTAGTGTACTTACAGTCTTGCGGGACTGTAGACAGGATACAACACAAATAACTTAAATTTTCTTTTATTATTTTAGATTATTTCTTAATTTATAAAATTTAAATATTCATCAATGGTATAAAATGCCATGCGTATCAGCCACTCTGCTACTTTTATTTTAAAATATTTTAATGGGAGTGGTTTAAAATTTTCAGGTAAATGGTTATAAATAACACACGTGGAGTAGGAACTTCTTTGACATATTATACACTTCTACTACTGGGTAGCATAAGTGGTTGCGCCGAGGAACACCTCCTTGTAAATTCTTCCTCCCCACCCTCGCCATCAAGAAAAGAATAATACTTTAAATGAAGAATGCGCATAACAGGACGCTGTCACTGCTGTCATCGCTATAAAATTACGTTTATATATATAATTTGTTGGACACGAAATAAAGGAAATAAACCAAGATTACTACATTTAACTAATCAAAGCCATATCCTAGTGAGAGTGTGAACCCCCGGGGGACGAGCGCAGTGTGGAGGCGGACTGGTGGCGAGGTGAGTATTCTTTCCTTGCTTCTTCTTCCTGTCCCTTTGCCTTCTCCCGGCCATCGCATCGCGCCCGCATTTGTTGGTTACCTTCGAGCCGGATATCGTATCCATTTCACGCTATACCGCATTAACTTTGTCGTCACATCATCCTAGGATTTGGACAGTTTTGCATCGCATCACACGTATTTCATACATTTTCTCGTTTTGCCCGCATCGCATACGTGTGCTTTATTCGTTGTTCCAACAAGCCGCATCTTACACGTATTTTCTTACTTTCTCGCTAGCCCCGCATCGCATACGTGTTTTACTAGTTCCTCGAACAAATCGCATATTTCTAACGCATTTTGTATATTTTCATAAATTCGCTTAATTTCGTAGAATAATGCCGCGTCACGCAGCCCCGGCTTCACCGGAGCTCTCAAATAAGTTAAAGTTCCTCGAAGCGCTTCAAAAAACATACGTTGACCGCTTAGATAGGGTCTACAATGAGGGTCTGGGAACTGCTACAGATCCGTCATGTATAGAAAGCTTTTTAAGTCAAGCGCACACTATAGACGACTTACGTGTCAGCTTTCAAGACACATTACAACAAATAAACATGCTCCGCATGCAATTAGAGCCTGATTATACACCAGACCTTCAGTCTTGGACGGCTTTCGAGGACACTTATTGCCTTGTGAAACGTAAGTTCACACATTTAAGCCGCGAGCAGTCTGATTCGCCTCACATTACTATGTCGGAGTCAGACCGCCCTAAGAGGCATTTACCAAATTTGCCGCCTATGCCTCTCCCTGAATTTGATGGGAATATTAAAAATTGGCCTCTATTTTATACCGCATTTTCAAATACAGTCCACAATAACAATAATTTAACTAATTCGGAAAAATTATATTATTTGATAGGCAGATTGACAAATAAAGCCAAGTCTGTTTTCGCAGGGTTGTCACCTACGGGTGAAAACTACGATATAATTTTTCATTCGCTTATATCTAAATATGAGGATAGACGTACTCTAGCCTCTTCATATTTAGACCAGATCTCGGACGTTAAGCCATCGAGCTCATGCTCAGTCGAGAATCTGGAATATTTTCTAGATAGTTTCGTTTCATCAGTGCATGCCATACAAAATCTTAATTTTGATAAGCTTGCAGATTTTATGTTCTTGCATACCGCGCTCCGGAAGTTAGATTCGGAGACAGTCCGCTCCTTCGAAATAGACCAGAGAGGGAATGATATTCCACCCTTCTCTGACCTCGTTGATTTTATCCGCGACCGTATAAAGATAATTCAACGTTCTACTATTCTCGCTAAACCCGCGAAGAAAGTTATTGAACATAGACCGAGTCAACTTTCGAAGCCAAGGCTTACATTCGCTTATGTTGCTACGAATACTACAACGCCTCCATCTCAGTCTTGTGATCTTTGCCTTTCGTCTAGGTCCAGTAATCACTTATATAATTGTTCAAAATTTTTAATGCTTTCTTCGCGTGAACGCTTTAATTATATTAAGAATAGTAACGCGTGCATTAATTGTCTAAGTTATACACATAAGTCGTATAATTGTCGTTCAAATTCGGTATGTAAAAGGTGTCGGAGGAAGCATCACACTTTATTACACTTCGACAATTCCGCCTTTGCCGCACCCGCTATAAATGTCGAATCTCACGGACCCGCACCTCTGTCACGGGTTTCAGAGTGCAAATGCAGCACACGCCCAACGCCGCCGATTGAACCCATAAACCTGTCAACGACCGCCTCCACATCCACCGCGCCCAACGTAACGTTGTGCACATTTTCTTGTAATGATGATTTGCGACAACCCTACAATCAGTCATCAACTGCGCAGACAATGTCAGTTCTTTTACCAACTGCGAAGGTTGTCGTCTATGACAACAACGGACATGCGCAGCATGTTCGATGTCTTCTTGACAGTGCCGCGCAGAGCAACTTCATTACAAAGACATGTTTAGAACGGCTAGGTTTAAATTCAAATAAATGTCGAACTTCCGTCAACGGAATTGGGGGCTCGTCGAAAATAATTAATGGTTCCGCACATATTAAATTTTATTCTATATTTAATAATAATGTTTTATACAACATGAATGCTTTGGTTGTAGACAAGATTACTGAACATTTGCCGACGCATTTCGTAGATAGTTCTTTGACTTCAGAATTCAGTAATCTGCCGCTCGCCGATATTAATTTCGGTCAACCCGGTGAGATCGATATGCTCATAGGCTCTTCGCTTTTCCCGCATTTATTGCTTTCGGATAGAGTTTATTCGCGCTCTCTAGATTTTCCATGTGCCATGGAGACCACGTTAGGTTATGTAATACTTGGTAGCGCACCCGCATTTAAAATGGATTCTTCGTCAGCAACTTCTTGCTGTTGCGTCACATCGCATTCCGATATCGATAATATTGTTAGTAGATTCTGGGAATTGGAGGAGGTTTCCGTACCGCGAATTCTTAGTCCGGATGACCGCGAATGTGAAGACATTTATCATCGGACTACTATTCGCGATCATAATGGTAGATATATCGTCTCTTTACCATTTAAAGATAGCGCTGATTCGCTCGGTGATACGCTCACGTTGGCGAAGAAGCGCTTTGATTGTCTTGAAAAGAAATTCATGGTGTCAGCAAAATTAAAGCAAGCATACGACGACAATATTAAAGATTTGTTGAATAAAGGCTATTTATCGCTCGTCGGTTCTGTGGCAACTTCAGATACTAATCTGTCCTCATATATTATGCCACATCACGGAGTTTTGAAGGAGGATAGTTTAACTACTAAACTTCGCATCGTTACTGACGCCAGTGCTAAATCCAGTACTGGTATTTCATTGAATGATGTTCTCTACAGAGGGGAAAATCTTCAAGGGAATTTATTTATTATTTTGATAAATTTCCGTCTCTTTCAAGTAGCCATAACCGCGGATGTTCGTCAAATGTTTTTAGCTATTGGTTTGAATGAGAGTGACAGACGATTTACTCGTATACTTTACAGGTTTTCTCCAAAGGAGGAAATTAAGGTATATGAATACACTCGGGTTTGCTTCGGTTTAAAATCCAGTCCCTTCCATGCGTTACGCACTTTAAGGCAGCTAGCTGTGGATGAAGGCGACTCGTTTCCACAGGCGAAAAAAATAATTGAGGATGGATATATATATATGGACGATGTGGCCTACAGCTCACCTCCTGAGGAAGCAGAAGATATAACAAAATCGTTGATTTCCTTACTTAAACGGGGTCAGTTCGATCTTGTGAAGTGGATGAGTAATTCGCAAGACCTCATTGACTCAATCCCGGAATCGCATCGTCTTTCTTCTATAAAGGAATTTGGAGAGAAGGATATACATAAGGTTTTAGGACTTTCCTGGTCTCCGATTAGTGATATATTTAAGTTCAATATATCCAATGTTGCTGAATATTGTACAAAACGTTACATTTTATCGTGCATTGCCAGGTTGTGGGATATAATGGGATTTATAGGTCCTGTGATTCTATACGCTAAATTGCTAATTAAAAAATTGTGGCTTATCAAATGTGATTGGGATGACCGTCCGCCTGCTTCGGTAATTGAACATTGGAGACAGTTTAGTGGTGAACTTCGGGAACTTAATCAAATTGCTATCGGTCGACATGTTGGTATAAAGGAGGGAAGTGTGGTGACCATTGTTGGATTTTCAGATGCCAGTGAGGAAGCTTATGGCGCTGTCGTATATTTGCACGTCAGAAATCATAATGAAATTTCTGTTTCATTGATTTGTTCGAAATCAAGAGTCTCACCTATGAAAACTGTTTCACTAGCTCGCCTTGAGCTTTGTGCCGCACTTCTTCTCACTAAGCTACTACGCGTTGTTATGAATACTTGCAACGCTCGAATTACTATTGACTCTGTTTACGCTTTCTCGGACTCTACTGTCACGCTCTGTTGGATTAAGTCCTTACCATATCGCTGGAACACTTTTGTGGCAAATAGGGTGGCTAAGATTCAAGCCGAAATTGCACCCGATCGCTTTTATCATATTTCGGGTTCAGAAAATCCGGCTGACTGCTTGTCGCGGGGGCTCAGGCCTAGCCAAATAGTCTGCCATCCACTGTGGTTCTCCGGCCCGTCGTGGCTTTCATCTAGGGTTGTGGATTGGCCTATCATTCCATTCAACCCTTCGAGTATCTCTGATCTTCCAGAGGGAAAAAATATTGCGTTAGTCACAGTGAATAAAGCTCCAGAACCGGTTCTTGTAACTTTGTCGAAACGATTCTCTTCTTGGAGCAAATTATTAAAAGCTATTATATACATTTATCGTTTTATGAAAATTCTACCGATTCGGAATTTCATTGTTGCTTCGGATTATGAATTTGCCGAACTTAAGCTGTTATCAGGTTTACAATATATGCATTTCAGAGATGAAATAGATAAATTGAAGGCAAAAGGATTGTGTAGTCCTGCATTGCAACGTCTTAAGCCATTCATGGATAATGGTTTGCTGCGTGTTGGAGGACGTTTGCAATACTCCCAGTTATCTTATGATGAGAAGCATCCGATCGTTCTTCCGCGGAAAGATCATATTGTAAATCTTCTTGTTAATTATACTCATATTTTACATTGTCATGCCGGTTCTGATTTGTTGTTATCAATATTGAGGCATAAATATTGGATCATATCAGCACGTAATGTCGTTCGCTCTATTATTTATAGATGTTTGCCGTGCTTTCGTTGCCGTCCGCGTAATAATTTTCCTGAAATGTCAGACCATCGCGTTTGCAGAGTTGTTCAAGCTCTCAAGCCTTTTACCCACGCTGGTATTGATTTCACTGGCCCCATAAAGGCAACACCAGTTCGCAGACGTGGAGTTCGTGCGATGAAGATTTATGTATGTCTATTTGTGTGCTTGACAACGCGCGCGGTCCACATTGAATTGGTAAATGAACTTAGCACTGATAGCTTTTTATCTGCATTTCATAGATTTCTATCGCGTCGAGGCCCAGTAACTAAAGTTTATTCAGATAATGGGACAAATTTTATTGGAGCCAAGCGCAAATTAGGGGAAGCGCATCAGTTTCTTCTATCACGTGATTTCAATATTGAATTTAAAAACATGTTAGCGGCTAATCGCATTCAGTGGATGCTTAACCCGCCTACGGCCCCTCATTTTGGCGGGAATTGGGAAGCGAATGTTAAAACATTAAAAACCCACCTTTTTAGGGTTGTAGGAGATCAATTGTTATCCCTTGAAGAGCTATCAACTGTACTGACTCAGATTGAGGCAGTAATGAACACTCGCCCATTGTGCAGAGCGCTTTCTAATGATCCGTCAGAGCCTTTAGCTTTAACACCGGCTCATTTCTTAAATACAACGCCGCTTAAATACTTTCCTGCTTCAAATTTGAATGACGAACATGTCAATCTCAACTCACGTTTTGAGTTAGTTAATAAACTTGTATCTTCCTTTTGGCGCCGTTGGAGAAGCGAATATCTGCACACGTTACAAATGCGTCATAAATGGAATACAAGAGCCAATCCAATAAGAGTTGGTGAGGTTGTAATTTTAAATGTTGATAATATTCCGCCACTACAATGGCCTTTGGGCATTGTAGATGAAATTTTCCCAGGGAAAGATGGCATTGTTAGGACAGCTAAAGTCCGCACTGGTAGCGGATCATATTTACGCCCGGTTGTGCGACTCTGTCCATTACCTAAATCATCTTGATCACCGCTTTAGAGTTTGTTTTGTTTTAATTAGAATTGACTTTTGTTTTCTTTATCATTTTCATCTGTATTATATTTACTGCATCTAACTTGTTAAACCCGCATCCGCATTCATTTTCGTATCGCATTTTCGCTTCGTATACTCTTATCGTATTCCCGCATCGCATTCTTGTAGCGCATTCTCGCACCGCATTCTCGCATCGCATATTCTCATCGCTTTTACACCGCTTTCTTGCATGGCCGCATACATATTCGGTTTTGAAGGGAATCCTTCAAGCGGGGGAGGATGGTTGCGCCGAGGAACACCTCCTTGTAAATTCTTCCTCCCCACCCTCGCCATCAAGAAAAGAATAATACTTTAAATGAAGAATGCGCATAACAGGACGCTGTCACTGCTGTCATCGCTATAAAATTACGTTTATATATATAATTTGTTGGACACGAAATAAAGGAAATAAACCAAGATTACTACATTTAACTAATCAAAGCCATATCCTAGTGAGAGTGTGAACCCCCGGGGGACGAGCGCAGTGTGGAGGCGGACTGGTGGCGAGGTGAGTATTCTTTCCTTGCTTCTTCTTCCTGTCCCTTTGCCTTCTCCCGGCCATCGCATCGCGCCCGCAATAAGTCCATTAGAATTTCTTGAATTAAAGGTACTAATATGTTTAAAGTTTACAAATTGTTTTCGATAATTTTTAATAAATATGCATGTTTCGTAAATATATAAGCAGGGTATGTTTAACTAGAACTAAAAACTAGGGGCGATCGTTATATATATTGCCGTAATAGAACCATGCCATCTCCGTCAATTGTGGACCGATTTGCATTCTATTTATTCGAAAGAGTATATTCCCGAGCCTGGCCCATTGTCATTAAGTGAGGATCTGATAACCAACTCCCACCAACCAACCGGCGTCTAACAAACTGTTAAGCTTCCCTCATAAACAATTTCCTTTCATACGATGACAAAGAACATCAGTGTCATTGTAAATTACATTAATTACTTCAACAAACACCCATTACTTAATCCGACAACAAGCCATCTGCAATTAATCATTGATACATTATTTCTTTACGTACCATCATTCATTATCATCCTAAGTTATACTTTAGTGTTACGTATTAATGTCTAAAATCACTTATCAATCAAATCAAGGCCGTTCACTCGACTATGTTTATTTGAAAATGTACATTATGTCGATAAGGTAGAGTCTAAATTCGGCTGTGAGGGGAAATAAGGGTTGTACACGACAATATTAATTGTGTTCTAACTGGAGTTATTGTTGCGGCATCAAGGCGTTTTGTCAGCGACAACGCCGCGTCATCGCGACGTCGCGCGTCAACGTTCGCGTCGTGATTAATTGCTTTCAGATACTCTGTTGTGAATTGATTTATTTTTCTGAATAATAATAACGTCGGAATAACCACAATCAAATAAATTACCGCGCTTAAAATCGTTAAACAGCTTTATTAATAATTACTAGTTTTATTTAGGTACTAGGATATGCCCACGACTTGGTCTTGGGACTTGGTTTGAAGGTAAAGTCTGGGTGAGTAAAACGAGTTAAGTTAGCCAGATTATATAGCGTAAGCTTAAGGAGGCTGACGTCGAACGACGGATATTGGGTAACTGATGAGGGCTGCTACTCAGCCATCCGGGTAGGGGGAAGGTATAATAATCCTTTCAGCAAATACTAGGGTCCAGAGTTCTTAAAATATTTGTTTTTGTTAAAGAAAACCTATTTTTTCACCAACATTATTGATGATGGGTGATGAAAGGTCGTGACCAGTGATTAAGGTTAGGTTATGTTAGCTTCAGACCAAAGCGCACGAGCTAAGCGAGCTTGCCGTGGCAGCGGCCGGCGAGTGCCAGAACCGACTGGTTCTGGAGTAGGGGTAAATAATATTTTGTTTCTTTTTCTAGTTATATAACAGTTTTTGTTCTAAATAAAATATTTTTCTTTCTTTCTTTTTTTCTAAATATCCGTTTCCCATCCACCACCCCGCTAATTAAAATTCATGCACCAAAAATCTATATATTGGCCATGTTGAGAACTATAGTTTGACGGCTTCTGTGGTGGACTGGGCTAAGCCTTGGCCGGCCTACATTTGTGCAAAGCGCTCTGCGTTCGGGTTGCTCCGAGCTTGATTTGTGGTCTGTTTTTGTAAACGCGCTTTCTGTTATTTGCTATGGGCGCAGGGTCTTAACCATTGTGGCGTTGCCGCCCATTAATTTCGATGCGTATAATAGGTAGGTAGTACTTACAATTTCAAAAACTAAACTTTACTGAACTCTGTTATTTGGGTATGGGAATACAGCCCTGAAGTTTCTGATTGATATTAACTTAGTATTCCGTTAATTTATTACTTTATTTTGCTGAAAATACAGATTTTATAATAACTTATCTATTTGAAATTGTCATTTAGTAATATGACATTAGCTTTAATTTAATCTTTATTTTCTTTTTAAATGTGAATTTATCGTAGATCGCATAACATTTTCTTAAATATTTTTAGGTTGTGGTACTATATTTGAAAATTTCTTAAAATAGAATCCGCGTGTTCCCTGGAAATCATATATAAGCAGAAACAACCAACGTTCCAGAATGCATTCAGCCACTAGCATTTGGCTGGGGTAATACATGCCTATCTACAGGCAGCTCTTCCCTCATTAAACCCTGCTATCTGAAGCAGGAACTTAATCTTAACCAGAGAGTTGTGCATCTCCGATTCTTTACGCTGCCTCACGACAGGCCCATCTATTGACCTGAGTAGGGGCCTTTGTACGCTGGCTTGCACGCTGCCGGCACTGAACGGAGTCTCGAGCGCTCTTTCACTCAACGCCCTGTGTAGGAAACCTATATAGACACTGGCTGCATGGAAGCCTAAATATTTTATAATAAAACCATGTGTCTAATAATTTTGGTCAGATGCTATTGAACTGTTGATGTAAAATATTATCTGCTATTAATTTAATACAAACTATAGTCCAAGTGAGTGCAGTTTTAATTTTATATATGTACGCGCATACACCAGCTAAATACAGTCTGCTGTTTTAAACAGGTTGCTGCAGGTCTTGCGAGGGCGGCGCTTCCCTCCGTCGGTTGACAGCCCACTTGCTGCTGCTACGCGACTGCTGCTTGTGGCCGGCTGCCGTTATCGGCGGGTGCTCGTTTAGGGCTGCGTCAGGTTTCTTGGGGCTGTGATATTTTATCTAATATTATTGCATTAAGAAAGCACCCACATAAATAATTGTAACTGAGACCCAGGCTTTATATGTCACTACATCATATTGTGTTCGAGTAAATTTAGTTTAGTGTCTAGGATCGGCCTAGTCTCGGAGTCTGAAGTGAGGCTGGCTAAAGGAGGTCGATTTTGAAATTGGATGCCTATCGCACAGCACGCAGGGGCGTTACTGTTCCATTTGTTTAGTTGCATAGTTGTTGTCATGTTTCATTTGAGGGTCAATAATTAACTTTATGTACCCTCTTATTTCTAAACGATACAATCCGCTATTTCCTTAATTGAATAATAACGTTATAATTTTATTTATTCTGTGATTAGCGCCTGTTTTGTTCAGAGGAGTTGTCTATAATTTACCATAATTTTATGTAACAATATTTATGCTTAATATAATGTGGTAATTGTGTAGATTATAATTCAAGATCTCTCAATTGTATTATAGACGGTATTCACCACATTTAATTTTCATGTTGGCAGATTCGATACATTTTTTTACTTTATTACATGTACCTACCTACTACACAAGTTTGTAAAAAAATTCTTCAATTCATTTTATATTTTCTTTCTTACGAAGGTATATAGATGGCTTTATATAAATGTAGTAAGACCTGGGGCTATACAATGATTGTCTGTTGATTATTTAAAAAAATAAGAAACAACTCAAAATAAACAAAAAAAAATTAAAGTCTTTCAAAGACACATATATTTTCAGACGAATATACACTGAGACAAGATTAATTATATTTAGTTACGATATTCCCCCGAAGACATAAAATGACAAACCGATTTAAGCAATGTCTAGACGTGATAAATACGAGTATAAAACAGGGTGTAACGGTGCGTAAAGGAACATTCTTGTATATTTTATGTATGATTGAAACAGGAATATACTACTGCTTATACCTATTTTAGATAAAAGGTAATTAGATAGGCGTAAGCAGGAGTATACTACTGCTTATATCTATTTTAGATAAAAGGTAATTAGATAGGCGTAAGCAGTAGTATACTACTGCTTATACCTATTTTAGATAAAAGGTAATTAGATAGGCGTAAGCAGTAGTATACTACTGCTTATACCTATTTTAGATAAAAGGTAATTAGATAGGCGTAAGCACTAGTATACTACTGCTTATACCTATTTTAGATAAAAGGTAATTAGATAGGCGTAAGCAGTAGTATACTACTGCTTATACCTATTTTAGATAAAAGGTAATTAGATAGGCGTAAGCAGTAGTATACTACTGCTTATACCTATTTTAGATAAAAGGTAATTAGATAGGCGTAAGCAGGAGTATACTACTGCTTATACCTATTTTAGATAAAAGGTAATTAGATAGGCGTAAGCAGTAGTATACTACTGCTTATACCTATTTTAGATAAAAGGTAATTAGATAGGCGTAAGCAGGAGTATACTACTGCTTATACCTATTTTAGATAAAAGGTAATTAGATAGGCGTAAGCAGTAGTATACTACTGCTTATACCTATTTTAGATAAAAGGTAATTAGATAGGCGTAAGCAGTAGTATACTACTGCTTATACCTATTTTAGATAAAAGGTAATTAGATAGGCGTAAGCAGTAGTATACTACTGCTTATACCTATTTTAGATAAAAGGTAATTAGATAGGCGTAAGCAGTAGTATACTACTGCTTATACCTATTTTAGATAAAAGGTAATTAGATAGGCGTAAGCAGTAGTATACTACTGCTTATACCTATTTTAGATAAAAGGTAATTAGATAGGCGTAAGCAGTAGTATACTACTGCTTATACCTATTTTAGATAAAAGGTAATTAGATAGGCGTAAGCAGTAGTATACTACTGCTTATACCTATTTTAGATAAAAGGTAATTAGATAGGCGTAAGCAGTAGTATACTACTGCTTATACCTATTTTAGATAAAAGGTAATTAGATAGGCGTAAGCAGTAGTATACTACTGCTTATACCTATTTTAGATAAAAGGTAATTAGATAGGCGTAAGCAGTAGTATACTACTGCTTATACCTATTTTAGATAAAAGGTAATTAGATAGGCGTAAGCAGTAGTATACTACTGCTTATACCTATTTTAGATAAAAGGTAATTAGATAGGCGTAAGCAGGAGTATACTACTGCTTATACCTATTTTAGATAAAAGGTAATTAGATAAGCGTAAGCAGTAGTATACTACTGCTTATACCTATTTTAGATAAAAGGTAATTAGATAGGCGTAAGCAGGAGTATACTACTGCTTATACCTATTTTAGATAAAAGGTAATTAGATAGGCGTAAGCAGTAGTATACTACTGCTTATACCTATTTTAGATAAAAGGTAATTAGATAGGCGTAAGCAGGAGTATACTACTGCTTATACCTATTTTAGATAAAAGGTAATTAGATAGGCGTAAGCAGTAGTATACTACTGCTTATACCTATTTTAGATAAAAGGTAATTAGATAGGCGTAAGCAGGAGTATACTCTTATCTATCTCCTCCTCCTCCTCTTCATTATTTAATACTTTCTTAAGTTTTCACTACTAGTACACAGAATAAAACTACTGTTAACGGTTTTTAATTTTGATTCGATTTTTATTATTCCTACGTTTCAGCCACTTTTCAATTGCCGTGATCACGGAAAACAAAGATGTCAAGTGTCAATGAAGTCAATTAAAACTAAATTATTAAAATAAACAAGTTGGCGGTAGGTTAAATAAAACTTAAACAATAGTCATTGACTCTTGACATCTTTGTCATCCGTGATCAGAGCCGAAATGTCGGAATAATAAAAGAAAATAATTACCGCGCTTCAAGCTTAAAACAACGTATTTAAAACGTAGTTTTATTATGTATAGGTACAAGTCGTGAAAACTTAAGAAAATATTATTAAATTATCTCCTAGAATGGTTTCAATTCGTCTTTTGTCGTATAATTAACAAATAAAATGTGTAGTATTTCTTTTATGAAGAAACAAAGAGCACGTATTCGCGTCTTCAACAACTAACAACTAGTCTCAATAATTAAAAGTACCGCAAAGGTCTGTCTTTAACTCTTTTGACTTTCTTTATTTATTTTCATAATAAAAATAAGGGGATGCCATTGTTTTAGCGACAACTTGCAAAGAGTAGGCAAAGCGACGAATGCGGGCGAGGTGGCAACGCAACCCCATTGTCCCCTATTGTCTCTTTATATTCCCGTATTTCAACTTTTGAATGTTCTACAATATCATTCATTTATGTCGTGTTTTCTTTTGAAGAAGTGTTTTAGTTTTTATGGTTTCGAAATGAAGACGCTGTGAGTATTTTTACAATCTTTTGTTACTTTGTATTCGCGATTGATGAACAAAGTATTTTCTTCGTATGTTTTTAACCGACTTCAAAAAGAGGAGATTCTAAATTTGATTGTTTTTTTTAAAATGTATGTACACCGATTACGCTGAGATTTATGATCCGATTTACGTGATTCTTCTTTGGTTTAATGCGGAATAGTTGTCATTTGGTCTTCTAAAAAATTAATATAGACGGGCTAATACCCAACCACCTAGCTGTTGGAGCACGCACGGGCGGAGACGCGCGAAGGAGAAAGGGCCGCCCCACGACCACGGCTGTGCCGCAGGCTGTGGCTGCCGTGGGATCACCGAACACTCGCCCGCACGACGGCTAGTGCGACGGACTACAATAAATTGTATACCACAACTTCGAATAGACCAGCATCTATCTATTTAGTACAGTCCGCAATAATTGAACCACCTCATCAGTGTGCCTGCTAGACAGGCATACTCTTCTACATGGTCCTTCGAGCCGGATTTGAACCAGTGTTAAGAAACGCCTGCATAATTTCCTACACCAATTATGAGTATATGCGGTTTACAGGCGTTTAGTACTAATGACCGTTTTTCATATCCACCGTCATAAAAAATATCACTCATCCATCGATTACAAGAAAGAACAGTCTCTTTCGAATTTCGGCTTTTTTATTTTATCCTGTCTCTGCAACAACCAGCGACCTAATTGCAGCGACAAATGTAAATTAATTTGTCGCGTCTTCCAATTCTCCCGCATAACCGTTTGAATAATAACTTTTAAATTTGAATAACTACCTTAAATCAATTACTTAATACCTCAAGTTCCGAATCCATCTTGACCATAAACCAAGCACTTAAGCAACTCCATAATAAAGTAACTGCAAACCGTTAATAACCACTTATAAGTTATAACGACAGTTATCCAAAACCGCTAAAGTTGCTAAACCGGTATCCGGGATACCAGGACAGCGGATAGAGCACCTGCGGGAAACTTTCTCCTCACTAATAATTGAATTCACCTTCTTTTACTTTTAAAATCTTATAAGCCAAGGCAAGAGAGGATTTCAATTAAATTTTTATTACTTAATTAGCTAGTCTCTTTAGCGGCTTAGAATTCGTAATTGATTTGATTTAAAATTGTAATTTGAGGTTTTTAAAGATGATAAGTTGTTACTTTTAAAATGTTATTTGATATTGTATACTGTTTTATAATAAAACTACGTTTTAACGGTTTTTTATTATTCCGACGTTTCGGCCACTTTTCAGTAGCTAGGTTGTAGGGCATTTGCCCGTCCGGATGGCTACCAACCCTGGTCTAAAGTATGTCGCCATAACAACCTTGAGTTGTGTTCCCGGCATAAGTGACCAAGTTCCAGTCTCCCTTAAGAGACCAGCAGCGCATTTGTAGCACCTTTGATGTTGCAATTGTCCATAGGCGATGGTAAGCGCTTTCCATCAAGTAGGCCGTCTGCCTGTCTGCTGAACTCCTGCAATAAAAAAAATCGGATAGTAACGGCCAGTGGTTTCTGAACTGACCGGGATCTTGAATAAGAGACTGGTTCAGACTACAAGTTTGTATTATTAACGAAGAGACATTTTTACATTCTTTTATTTCATTGATTTTTAATCATAATTATACCATTATTTATCAATAATTACTAATAATGTATTCATAAAAGTCGAGGTTTGATGAAATATGACAAAAATGATAAAACCTATACTAACGCTGGCTACTCCCTGAAATAAAAGCCGCACTCAAAATTGTTTAACAACTTGAAATATGCTTTTAATATCTATATTAAAAAAGTAGCAAATGCTAATCCAGAATAGAAAGAGAAAATGTATGTATGAAGAGATTAGTGAAAGTAGATAAAGCAAAAGATGTATGTTAAGATCATAGCTGCCTACTTCTACAGGAAACAGGCGTGATAATGTGTATGTATGATACTAAGATTTGTATAATATATTTGACATTTTTTATGATTAATAGACTATGATTGATGGAACACGCTGACTTAGGAGATACCTTCATTCATAGCTTGGAGCTAGATTGTATAAGTCAGAAACATTACATACAACACAAAAATGACATTGATTTGATGATAAACTAACCACGAATTGACCTTTACGAACTCCTTCCTAATTTTGAATACACAAACAACCCGCTGAAATTTATATGTATACAAATACACATATTAGCATAACATACACATTGTGCGGTGGACCAATAATGTATCATTTTTATATTCATATTCATTGGCAGAGGGTTGAATATGTCCAAATAAATTAATGTATGGCGACGTATTGGATATTGAATTTTGTAACCGAAATCCCTGGAGTGTGAGTGTTGATGCTTTTATAATTGAAATCCTTTTAAAAGCAAATTATTTAACAAGGGATGAAAGTGACCTATTTAGGCACGAGATGAGAGAGACGCTCTAATAGTTTTAATGCCTAAATAGGTCTTTCAACTAAGTTAAACACTCAGTTCATTTCCAATATGAGCAAATGAAATCAAAACTGATTAAACAAACAACTACTTCTCTAATTAAATCATGCGTCAAATACATATCTAAATCTGATGAACACATTTAATACGTCACATAATGAAACGTCAAGATAATTTCTTTTTCTGTGGCATTCTATCATTTAGTATTTTTTTCATTACTGACAGCAAATAAAATTTAGTAAAAATTTACTGAAAAGAAAATTATGAATATAAAGTTGACAATAGGCTAAATAAAACTTTAACAATACTCATTGACACTTGAACATCTTTGTCTTCCGACTTCGATTTCGAAATAATAAAAATGAAATAAATTACCACCCTTAAAACCGTTGAAACGTGGTTTTATTACTGATTTTTTTGACAAGATGATGTACAAGTTTGGACAGCAGCCTAGACTCCTTAAGTCACTCAAACTGTAAATTAATAGAAGTTTTTCTATGACTTTTTTCTTCATGGTTGGGCATATGCACCCTCTTGCGCCCTGCTGCCAGCGCCCATGGTCTCGTCTCGTCAAACAGAGATTTCCTCTTCGTACGTTGGTTTTTTTATGTTTGCTAGTAGGCAAACTGGCAAACGGACCACCTGGTGATAGGTAGCTACCGTCGCCAATGGACATCTGCAACTCAAGGGGAGCCGATGCGTTGCCTACCTCGTTGAGACTTTAGGTATCTGTTCACGCCCTTTTTGATGAGCCCCATATTGTAGCGCTCTGGGAAAAGCGCGGAAGGGAGTTCATTCCATAATTTGGACACATATGACATGGTGTTATGAGTAGTAGCATCCAAACGAGAGTTTAACGAGTGTAACGAAATAATTATTCACAACTAAAACAATGGGGGCAATATTCTGAAGCGGTTCTGCCAGTTAGTCATTCCATTACGTGTAAAATTTACTAGTGGTTTCATTAAAACTTGGCCGGTGTCCAATTTGAGCGGTTAGCGCGAATTCGCTCTCTAAGCACATTCACGCTCATTACGCGTGTCCGAATCAATTTTGCGGGTAGTTCCTATCCTAAAGTAATTATAAGAGAATCCTTTCTCAGAATGTTTAAAAATGATATACAAATTACAGCGTACTGATTTTTAGGTTCAGAGTATTAAAACTCCTCATTAAGTCGTGTCCAGTTATATTTGTACTTGTGTTATACGTGTTTGTATAGCTCTAATAAATTCTATAGAAATTGCAACGGCATTTTCATTCGAGTCCCGCACTCGTAACAGTACATATATTATAAATATTATGAAACACTTAACATTCTATCTTATCATTTATATTTAAAACTTATCATTAAGGAACTCCGTTACACTGTTAGTGGCTTTTTCTATTAGTACCCATTGAGTTATTTTTTTAGTGTTGTGATGTGAATAATTTAGTTTTCAGAGCTTTTAGCTCTTTTGGGATTTAATTATATTTTTGGGGCCATGCATACTCTTGTACAGTAAAATTGTTTTTGCAGGGTGCATACAAAGTTTTTCTTTATTATATTCCATTGTGATCAATCATTCTGATGTATAGGCAATTCGCATTCGCAAGTGTTATCCAAAGTCGGCCGCACGTAGCAAACTTGTTACTTTTTGAAATGGGTATAGTACTCCTAAGCATACATCATACGTGGAACATAGTGCAAATCAACATCTGTCAGCTTACATGTCATGACACGTTACGATAAGGGTTGCCCTAACTTTGTTACCCTTCAACTGCCAAACAAGTTTGCGCATTCCTAATGTAGATCATAATTCAATAACGGCCAGTGTTTTGTCTACTTCATCAGCTAGCTTATGGCTACGGTTTCACTCGTGTTAATAGTGTAGACAGAGTGGAAGAAAGTGCAGCCCGACTGGATGGCTACCACCACTGGTCTAGGCTATGCCAACATAATAACCTTGCGTTGTGTGCCGGTATTAGTGGCCAGGTTCTATCTCCCTTTAGCGAATTGCAGCGAATTGTTGTGGACCTTTGATGTTGCAAGTGTCCATAGGCGCAGTAACCGCTTTCCATCAGGTGGGCCGCCTGCCTGTCTGTTGAACTCATGAAATAAAAAAATGTCATGAGGGTATACATGTATATCATACTATAATAATTGTTAGCAATATTAAACTTAATTTTTCATTCAGTACAGCTGCAGAATTATCTAATATATAAAATTCTCGTGTCACGGTTTTTGTAGTTAAACTCCTCCGAAACGGCTTGACCGATTGTCATGAAATTGTGTGCGCAAATTGGGTAGATCTGAGAATCGGACAACATATATTTTTCATCCCCATAAATGTTAAGGATAGTTCACCCATAATTTTTATTTTTAATTTTTACATAATTTGTTATTTTTTTATGATACAGCATCAAAAAATACATACAAACCTAAATTTTCAACCCTCTACGATCAACCCCTATTTTCTATTTGTTAAATATCGATTGGAGCTTTTCCGGGCAGGACGACGTCTGCCGGGACAGCTAGTTTCATATAAAGTTGTAATTGCATACTTTTAAGTCACTGTTGCGTTGAATGCAACGCAAAAAGGATGATTAACATCGGTTCATAAACTGAAAAGATATGGCTTAACAGGCTAAACATTTTTGTTAATGCAAAATACCTATTTTGATATCTGAAAAAACTGAAGGATTAAAATGGTTTCATGTTGGAGGAGATTCGGTGAATTTTTTTCTTAACTTAAAATACCAATACAAAAATAAGTAAAAAACCACATTACATCTCATATCATGAAGATTTACGATAATTTTTTTGGTAAATTATTCATTCAGTCAATCAATATATTTATTTGCAAGAATGTAGTTTATACAGGTGTTATATTAGATGCATAATACATTCTACTACACAGTAGTGTATAAAATATATACAATATGACTTAAAAACTGAAATATAATTTACACAAATATTCTTATTTAGAAAAATGTCAATTAATCTTTGGTAATAAATAAGCAAATTTTGTCAAAAGAAAAAATAACAAATAGACCACTAAGGTTTCCCATATCTTATACTAATATATTAAGTTGAAGAGTTTGTTTATTTGGTTGAACGCGCTAATCTCAGGAACTACTGAAAAATTCTTTCAGTGTTAGATAGCCCATTTATCGAGGAAGGCTATATAGGCTATATATCATCATGCTAAGACCAATAAGAGCGGAGCACCAGTGAAGAATGTTTAAAATCGGGGGTTTATTTACTTATTTTTTTAACTATTCCTCGTGGAGAAAGTCGCGGGCAGAAGCTAGTAGATAACAACGACAAGCACTTTTTTGAGAAATTCATCTACAGTATAGGACACTCTTTAATCAGCCACGTTTTTAGCAGTACAATGAATTTTCTTGTTGGTACACTTATAATTTCAGTTGGCCCAGAGTTATAAATAAGAGGGCCCATGTAATACAGTTCCTTCTATTAATCAGTATATACTAACGTGTTGTTTCGTTTGCACCTTTTGCGGTAATAGGAGCCTTAAGATATAATACCGTCACAAACGCACATTCGGATAATATTAGTTAGTATTATTGCATACTGCGTATCTAGTGTTAATGCAAGCGAATTTCAGCGTTATATCTAACTTATTAAGTTAATATTGTTACGACCGAGTGCCGACAAAGTGAATGCACACCTGGTTTATTTCCTTTCCCGCATTTCTTTTGTTTACTTTGTGTTTAAAATTTGTAATTAAGAAACACATTATATTGTTATTGTATTTGTTTATGGCCGCAGGTGTGCAGATTACGGTTTCTCAGAAACTTCAATTCACGCGGTCGATTGTTGTATTGTACAGTTCAGTATAAAACGATTCCCGAACTTGGTGAGGCAGTCAAGCGAGGTTTATCCGATCCGAGCAAGACGTACATTCGATAAGCTATATAGTGACGGACTTTGTGCGTGTTATTGAATTGTGCAATTTGTACTGGTTGTTTCCAGTTATATTTGTACACGTGTTATACGTGTTTGTATAGTTATAATAAATCTATAGTAATTCCAACGGCATTTTAATTCGAGTCCTGTAGTTCGTAACAATATAAAAAATAACAGATCGAGACATGTCAAGTGTGAGTTAGGAGAGAATAGGGTATATGTATTATTAAGGGACAGCATGTAGCTCTTGCTGCTATTGTTCCACAGGGGCTTGAACGGGTCATGCTTTTGTTTTTTGTGTGTTTCATTAAACAAGTTAATTGAAAAAGGACATTTTTAAATTTCAATGGATAGTTTAGGCTGACACAACCACCTTTATTGTATATAGTGGATTCTTATCCACTAAACATAGTCATCCTTGACATATCCGTCAATGGGGAACCATTTCAAGTCCGCCTGTGCGAGTGCAAACAACACCAGAATGTAACAGATACACTCTACATAAGTATAAGTTTAGTATTAAATTTAGAATAAATTAATATAATAAGTTATTCTTAAGGTACACCATAACACCAACATACAATTATGAAATGTCACACACATTAACAAAAATAACAAATTTGCGTGTACAATTTCTAAACTTTTATCTGTGCAGGAACGAAGAAAGAATACAATTTCCTGCGGCCGGGTGGCCTGTCGTAAGAGGCGACAAAACGACCTACAGCCAGCTGGTAGGGCATTTCCCGACTGGATGGCTACCACCCCTGGTCTAGGGTATGTCGTCATAGCGACCTCGAGTTGTGTTCCGGCATTAGTGACCAGGTTCCGGTCTCCATTAAGAGAGCAGCAGCGCATTTGTAGCACCTTTGGTGTTGCAAATGTCCATAGGCGATGGTAACCTCTTTCCACCAAGTGGGCCCTCTGCCTGTCTGCTGAACTCCTGGGATAAAAAAATCTTTATTCTAAATTTTTTTTTAAAGGGTACGGAACTAGATTCCGTAGAGTTGTTAAAAAAAATATCATAGCACTATCTTCAATGTGTATATTGATAATACTATAGATTAAAAAATAAAACAGTCGATTTCGAGTCTTGCTGAATAAGCACGCTGCGGTCGCCGCCTAACATTTTGCCTACCGCAATGACCTGTGTCCACACTTGGCGCAGCTTCGATAGCCCGCTATATTTATGCATTTCGTAATTTAACCGGTGCTTGCTTTAGACTCTAAAACGCAGCGTGCAGTGTACACATAATCATAGATAGAAATTCAATTATGTTTACAATATAGGTGTTTGCATAAATTTTAAGCTACATAATATGTTTGGTTAGTTGTACAGATTAACAATCGTTTTAATTGTGGTAGGCATTTGGCCGTCTGGATGGCTACCACCCCTGGGCCTCAAAACCTAAACCACTACCGCATGCCAATATAGCCAAAAATAAGAGAAATAATAAAGAAATGTCGTATTAGTCTGCATTAATACTAGTTATAAACAATATAACGTATGTTATAACTTTTATTATTTGGCAACAGATAGGATAAGTTAAAGTTAACTCTTATATCAGAACTATACTGGAGATATATCTAGTACTTGTCTGTAGTTTATTTCACTATTTACCCAAAAATACTTTCATACAGTATAATTTTTCATAGAAAATAATCTGTAGTAACGCCGTAAGTAGTTTTCAAAATTAACCAATTTATTTGTATGTTTGTCCACAAGCGAACTGCTTTTATAGCCGATGCCGAACAAACTTTTTAAATGATTGTTACAACTTAGGCCCCGACAAAGAAAAATCCACGTACAGATCTGTAAAAGCACATTTTGTTACCTTTCGGCAGTTGAACTAATTGTAATCCTTTATTGCTCGTCTTCTTTTGTTCACTTATTTATTGGCATACGTTTCTAGTTATTGTGGACAATAGCCTATTGTCTTATTGTACTAGCTCAGGAGCATCATTAGCCAGGTGTTGCGGATTACAAGTACAAGCTAATTCTAGGAAATTGTGTCGAGGTTGCAGGGTGGGCATAAAACGACGGCCTGCTTGAGAGAGGGGCAGTTGAGCGACAACTGCGATCTAGAAGTGACCTATGTACATTCGGGAATCTAATAGTAACGGACTATGCACGTATTATTGAATTAGAACCTTCTGCATTACGTTTGTTTTTATTGTGTTGGGTTATATTTGTACCTGTATTATACGTGTATGAATAGTTCTTAATTCTAACGGCATTTTAATTCGAGTCCCGCTAACTTGTAACATTATGTTAATGATGCACTTTCATCTTTAAATACCTTATTTGATGATAGCTGCTGATAGGTAGAGAGAAGTAGATGCTGATATTGCTTCCATAATATATAAATAGTATAAAATTGTAAAAGTTTCGGGTCTGTACATTAAAGGTTTTTAAAAAAACAACTGGAATAAACTACATAAACGACGAAGAACACGTTGCAATTTCTTTTAGATTGCTTGTCTTCTCTCTGTTTGTTCCGTCTATTCTATGAAAGAGCTGGACCAATTTTGACGGAACTTTCACTGGTAGATAGCTGATAACTTTGGGTATTTTCAAAATTAGGGTTTCGCGTAAAAAACTTCCACGCGAACAAAGACGCGGGAACAGCTAGTAGCCAATAAAATAAAGTATTAACAGAGGTTTTTTTATTATTATTAAAATACTAAGCGTAGCCAAATTTCATATTTCTAGCCCGTAACAATTTGTGATCGGTTGTGATATTCATGATATACAAACGTTGAAGTGAGAATTAGACTATTAGGACTCCCGCGCCATAGGAAGTTCAAATTCAAAAGTTTTTATTAAAAACTAGCTGACCCGGTGAACTCCGTACCGCCATATTTTCTGAATTCCTAAAAGACTTTGTTTCATGACACAAAAATAAAATCACCATAATCGGTCCAGGTGATTAGGAAGATTCTAGAACCCGATCTCAGCGCCACCTACCGGCTCCAGTTGTGGATTTAAACTATCCCGAGACCCACTCGAACACACACACAAAATTTCATCAAAATCGGTAAAGTCGTTCTCTAGTTATGCGCTTACCAACACATTTTGCGTTCCATTGGAGAACACTTTTTGAAGGTCATACATATAGGTTAAAATTTAATGCTGTTAAGGAGGTGAGAGAGAGGAGAGGAGAGGAGAAACCTGGCGAAATATCTCAAATCAGGGAACATCTAAGCAGCCAGTTATATCAGCCAATCGACGTGTTTTTGTGATCCTGTCACCGAGCGATATGGACATGGAAGAACTTATAATTTACTTGAGTTTCCCCCGCAACTGTGCAGCGGGTCAACCTCTGGTGCATGCCTCTTGTTTAAAGAGCAGGTTAATACATTACACAGGTTACATTGTACTCAATTTTTATGGTTGAACCGGGAAGATTCACTTCATTTTATATCGCAAACTAGCCCATCACCCGGAATTTAAACAAAATTCCAGCAAAATCTATACAGTATTTCTAGTAGCTTTTCTGTGAAAGCTCAACAGTTTACAGATATATCGAGTTACTATCGGCACTACTTGATAGGTGATGATTTTTATATCTATAAACTTAAGAAATGATTGGTCTTATGCTAATTCTAGGTTTATAAACTACATAAATGACAAAAATGTCCAAAGTGATTTTAAAAAATATAAGAAATTCAATCAAGGGACTGATACTCCTTTGTGAGGAACGCAAAATACGTCCAGCTATTATGACAAGTGCGCGAAGACTGACGGCAGCCACATACATTCGCTTACACTCGCTCTGGCTATGGGCTACCGTGCAATCAGGCGCGGTCTAATGGCTGTCGCAGCCCTTTTTTTTGTGGTGGGGAAATGCATTTCGCACACTACCGGGTCCTTTACTAGGGATTAGACCAAAGCGACGAGAGGTGACACCACCAATGGGCACCAGAGTCAAATCGCCGGCTTGTGTGGAGACTTGAATACTCAATACTCCACTAAAACCATCCTCCTCCCATGTGCCCCGCTCTTATGGCAGGAAGAGCGTGAGACTTAGAACGTAGTTATGCCCATGCTGATCCTAGCGCATCTGCTGCAGCTCATACATTGCCATGTGTTCGACTGGCTGCCGCAACCAGGACTCCTAGTGTGCGGAGAGTCCTATCGAGTTTATTTTTTTACATAACGTATGAGAAACTGTACCTACAGTGTTAATTTTAGATTTATCCAAATGAATTCTTGGGACTCTTGAACATGTTCCTCTCGTCTGTTCAGTTTATTATTAAGGTTTTATAGTGAAAAAATACATAAGAAGGCAATTTCTATCCCCTACAAGACCCACTTATACCACAAAAAAATATACAAATATTTATTAACTTGTACTTGAAGTAAGGAGCTTAGCACGTTTATCCCTGCTTAGTCCGGACCCAGCTCTTGGTTAGACTGAATTTAATAAAAAAAGAAATTCCAAGTACACAAGGGTCTTGATAAAAATGCTGAAGAATAACAAAGCTTACTTTAATAAAAATAATTTTATAAATTATTATTGTTGCGAATTAATTATAATCCTTTACATGTGTTTTATTACCCATTGGAATTTAAATTATCTGTAATCACTTTATGGTTGATTTTATTATTTATTTTGTTGCCGTTAATTTTCTAATAATTGTCTATTGTTGTTGTATTGTACGCTAAATAAACCTTAAACAGGTCTCATTGACACTTGACATATTTGTCTTCCGTGACCACGGCTAGTGAAATAGTGGCCGAAACCTCGGAATAATAAAAATCAAATAAATTACCGCGCTTAAAACGGTTAAAACGTAATTTTATTGTTAGAAAACATTATAATATAGGTATATATACACTAATTTGGCTATTTTTTAATGCTTTAAATAAAACGCATTCGGCCACATCTTAAATGTTTAGCACTAACACAGACGAAAGCTCCAACATAAAAACTTTCAAAACTCCGCGTTATCATTTAATTTTATGATATTAGTATGGATGGCAACATTTCTTCTGCTGTGCTGGTAATTCTACCATCTACCATTATATCTGTTAGTTTGTAATGAAAAAGTGTTCGCGTGTTGTCGAACAAACGTGACAAAGCAAACCATCGCAGTACTAATACGGCATCTAACACAAAGCGGGACGTCTGTGGGGTACGCGCGTTAGTGGGCACACTCCCGCCGACTCAGGGTTGGACGGAATCACATAAAAAATCGGCTAAGTGCCTCTCGGACGACGAACTAACTGTAGATGAGACTGCAACTTGATATTTTTAACAATCTGTAGATAAAAGTTAGTTATAGTTTTTATGATTGCGAAGTTATTTATACTCACTAATGGAACGTGCAGTTTTATTCGTCCAGAAACGGAGAAGCAATCCTAACGGAGGAGACAAAACTACCCACGGCGAAGTGGTAGGGCATTTGCCCATCTGATTGGCTACCACCCTTGGTCTAGAGACGCGTTAAATACAATATAAAGACCAATTAACGTTTTTTCTTTCTTTGAAATCATGTTTGCATTCGTTACGATGCCCACTGTCCGCTTTCCTACTTTCTACACTTCACACGGTCTTTGCGCATCCTCTGTATTGAGACCATTGGTATGTATGTCATCATCCTTCACGACGTCAGCCAGCATTTCTTGGGCCTACCTACCCCTTCGACCTTGACATAACAGAAGCGGCATGGTTAGACATTTGTTCCCCACATATTTAGCCTGTTTCTAACTCCTGGTCTAGAGTATACCATAATAACCTGTAAAACAGACAATCTGATAGCCCATTAAATAGTCATTTATAGAACTTCGTAAAAATAGAGGAAACGCCAACGCGTTTTTAGTCTTTAGGATGGAATAGGGGAATAGAGTAAGGAGACGCAAGAGAGGAGAGGAGAGGAGAAAGGAGTAGCAGTAGACCATCAGATCCCTCACTCATCGTAAGAAACCGCTTCATGCCAGTATTCTAACAGCGTTGTATCATATCGTCCGAGCTGATTTTGAGAGCTGAAGATTTTTTTTGCAACATGGCTGTATTGTGGCATCCCTAGCAATAAGGCCGTAACTAGGCCGTCCATAAAGCACCGATGTCGGCACAAAGGTGACGCGTCGCAGAGCGATTGAGATATGCAGCCCATTAATGTACTCCTCTTTTTGTGTTAAAAAGCACTACTCCTATCTATCCCAGTTGGATCGGAGAGCATTGCACATTCCTTTGATAGTGTTTCTCATGGGTGGAACATCTGAAAATATTGATTTCAAAAGCCAATTTGGAGCAAAAACTCTTAAGCGAATTGTTTCTTTTTTCAATTCACATATTATTATGACTTATTATTTATTTAAACTATGCGCTTTTTAAAATCTAATTTTTGCGTCACGATTCATCCACCAATTTATTGATTTATAATTTAGCACAGTTAAAGACTACGGTTAATTCATGAACGTGATTCTATGTAAATACATATATATGATATCGCTGTTAGAGTTGCCGATAAGATTGGGCGTCTGTCTGTATAAGTAAAAATGCCCGATCTCATAAACGTGAGAATATAATAATTAATATTATTTATAATACTGAGTGCACATTACATTAACGATAAGGGTTCTGTATATATAGTTTAAATTAAATTAGGAACAATTAAGAAATTAATATACTGCAAGAGTACAACAACCCGTCGTCTTATTTTGTACTCCCCTCTCGGAGATGGAGCCATGGACTCTCGCCAGTGGTGAGTCACCCTATCCAACGGGATAATCATCATCGACGCACCACTCAACTAAATCAACCCCCACACAAGTCTTCAAATGCTAATTAATTAATCCGTCGACATGCTATTATATCTATGAGAAAAACAATTGTTTCATCACTGACTTAAAGTTACAGAAAGAACATTTTAAACAAAATAATAGTTTGAAAAACCTTCACATGCAAAAATATACTTAGTTGCAAGTGTCGCTTACTACAAAATGGCGGTAAAGGCTCAATTTTAACATTCACAAGAGTGAAAATTGTGATTGACATGGATGGAGAGATGCGTTGCGCGAGCGAGCGAGCGAGAACGTCTAAATTCGTGCGCCTCAGTTTTTAAAATAAATAGGAAATAAAAAGTGATTAAGTCAAAGTTAAATTTACATCACTATAAAACCCTAACTTTCGAAAGTTCAGTGAATTAAAAATTATACAATATAAAGTAAAAACCACTGCCCTACAAGTGATTAAAAATTAACAGTTTTAAATTTGTCAACGAGTGCTCACTGTACCGGCCAGCTGACCGGCCGCGACGAACAGAAATAAGCCTTACTGCTTTGTGTTACGCGCCACTTATTGGATCTACATATCACAATTTAAAACACGATAAGTACATTGAATGTTTTTGACGATTATTAAAGAAACTGCCTTCTAATATCTTTGGAAAATGATTAACTGTGAAGCTTGTAATAAAATCATAGCCTATGACACTGAAATATTAAAATGTACAACCTGCTATATGAAATATCACTATGCGTGTCTTAATATAACCTCAGCCTACTATTTAGACAATATGTTTGAACTTAAAAAGTCGTGGAAATGCCCGCCTTGCCAAAATGTCACAAATAGACGTATTAGACATGATAATACCCCGGTAAGAAAACAATTCACAAGCATGAATGACACCGTAATGTCGGTTGACGACTCTTTAGTTGAGGATCATAATAAACAAGATTTGACGAGAATCAATGACTTATCATCATTAAATTCAACGCATGCCACTCTAGAAAACAATTCTATGTTAGACAAAATCAGTCTACTTCTAGATAAAAAGTTGGAAGAAAATAAACAGTCAATATTAAGTGAGATAAGAAATTCAATAGATTTAAAAATTGAAAGTAAAACAAATCAAATAAAGGAGGACGTAAACAAAAAGACAAATCAAATAATAAGCGAGCAGACATACATGAAACTACAGATAAATACACTAACTAAAAGTATAGAAAAATTAGAAGTAGAAAATAAGAAACTAAAGGAGGATATGAAACAGTTAACCTCCAGCCCAAAAAACACACAACAACGTACGGACTATAATAAAACTATAGTATTATACGGTTTAAGCGAATACGATCAAGAAACAGAAATGCAGCTAGAACCCAGAGTAATAAATATATTCCAGGACATAGGGGAGACTGAGGACACTTGTTCCCTTGGGACACTTGATCCCTAGATCATAACTACAAAACTACAACTTATTTATAAATTTGGTACATGCAACACTAATCATAACTGTTATTGTTAATGACGAAATGTCATTTTGCAAGTTTAATATCGACAACTTCGGAGCAGTGGCGTCAGTTTGTTTACAACGTGTCGATATCTTTTTTTGTAAGTATTTTGATAGATATTTTAAGATATTCATATAAATAAATTACGGATTACATTTAAATTTTTTTAAACCTACTTTATTAAAGTGTGTGTAGATATGCGTTTTCTTTAATTATAATTTTGTTTTGATTTCGAAAAATATTTTTTTGTAAAATCACGGTCCAGGGTACACTTGATCATGGCGAACACGAGTAGACTTGATTATAGGATCAAGTGTCCCCTACATTTTTACAATAGATTTCTTAGTTTTTGTTTTGTATCTTACTATAGACCCTAAAATTCCGAGAACATACAAAAGGAAGGAAATACTATTTAGAAAAGAGAAGAAAACTAAAAAAACCCAGAAAGCTACTAAAAGAGAGGAAAACAAAGCAAAACTAAATTTAAAAGCATTTGCGCAGTCATCATCAGATGATGAAGATGAATTTCCACCATCGCCAGAATCTACATTATAATGTGTCTGAAGACGAAGATTATGATGCTTCATCTAGTTGCGAGTCCGAGGGCGACAATGAAAACGATACGCCACCTAACACCAACGACTGAATAATTGTAAATTTAATATCCATGAGAAACCTAACATATCGTTATGTGGGATAGCTTCAAAGTTTGACAGACATTGGCTTTATTGTTAAATTTGCTAAAAAAATTGATAATTGTAAATTTACATGGCCTGTGAAGGATGATATTGCTGAGGTGGCAACGTATCAGGCGTTTTAATTATTACATTAAGCATTTGCTAAGGACAAATTATTAAGAATTAGGCGAACTAGTGTTTATACATGAGGTAATAGATATATAGATATAAGGTTAAATAAACGACAAATTTTCTACCTAATATACTTTTTATTTACTCATGCATTTTAAGCCATAATTACTACGGGACACCTTGTTCCTATATGATCATATCTACCCGATGCCATGATCAAGTGTCCCAGAACGCGGAACACTTGATCCTTTTGTAGTCTTCAGGAAAAATGAATCAAAAACAGGTTTACACAAATAAATTTCATGATTGAATGATGCAAAAAAGTAGAAGGATAAATTGAATAGGCAATGATAAGAAAATATTCTGCAAAACTTGATTATTTTTCGAGATGTGAATAAAAAACCAAAATGGGGATCAAGTGTCCCCAGTCTCCCCTACTAAATGTAGACTTACGGGCTATTTGGAAGAACTAATTAGAATTGGAAGAAGAAACCTACAACGTAGACCTATAGTAGTCGAATTAATAAGCAAAAAAATGGCAAGATACTTACTACAAAACGGTCGATTTTTTAAAGGAACAGGTTTGTCAATATCAGAATATCTAGATGAAAAAGCCCTACAACATAGGAAAAATTTACAAGTACATCTACGTGCCGCACGGACTAACGGCCACCATGCTGTTATTAGAAATAATAAATTAATTATAAACGGTAACACAACCAATACATACCTGCATAACCAGCCGTCACCAACATCAACGATTCAAATTTCACAAGACACGAACCCTACACCGCACCACCCCGGGGATAGCAATTCGATTACACTATCAAGTACCCAAGATGTGTCTCTAAACCATACTTTTCGGCCCTAAACACTTTGATCTCAATGTAATATTTCAAAACATGCAAAGTATATATGGAAAACGCCACACAGTACAAGCATTTTTACAAGAAAATTACCAAACTATACATGCCCTTTGCGCAACAGAAACGTGGCTATCGACAGCCAAATTGCAACTGATTGACTTCACCGGGGCAAGATATAATATAGCTGCTGCGTTCTGTAGACAGAACCATAAGGGAGGAGGGACCATCATACTACTACGCGACGATTTTGAATACACGGAAATAACAGACATATCTAACTTCTCAATTGAACACTGTATAGAAATCAGTGCGATAAAAATTCACAAAATCAATATTTTATTAATAATTATTTACTGGAATTGTAAGCGGAGCGATTTATTCTATACTCAACTAAATAAATTATTGGAATTAATATCAAAAAAAATTCAGTCACTTAACATAATAATTGGTGGAGATTTCAATGTAGATATGATGAATGAAACTCCAGAATCCGTTTCATTACTTAACTTAATGCAAGAATATAATTTCAAACAACTAATAAAAAAACCCACTCGCATAACTAGTAACACGGCTACTTGCTTGGACCTCATATTTTCAAACTACAATAATAATATGATAAACGTCTCAATACAAGACTTCGGATTCTCAGACCACTTAAGTACTACAATACAAATTAAAGATATGTTAGGTACGAAAAACAAACCCATAATATGGAAAGTAAATAAAAGACTATTTACTCAAAATAACATAAACAAATTTAAAAAGGAACTTATAAACATAAAATGGAGCGATCTCTTTAACATAAATACTAATAATTCAGTAAATGACAATTATAGTTTATTTAATGATAAATTGACCGAAATTTTAAACCGTTGTATACCCAAAAAAGTGATTAAACTTAACGTAAATAAAAAGTATAACTGGTTAACCGAAGGTATAAAAAACTCCTGTAGAAATAAGCGGCTATTAAAACCCTTCGTAATATATTGTAAGCACCCAATTTTAACTAATTACTATAAACTGTACGTGAAATTACTAAAAAAGACAGTACGCGCATCAAAAAGAAATGAATATATACGTAAAATGAAAAGATCTGGAAATAAAACTAAAACCATGTGGAGAATAATAAACGAATGCACAAATAAAACCGCAACCAAACGTAAAATTAACTTAACACTAAAAATAAACAATAGAACTATTTCTAACCCCGAGCAAGTTGCAAACACATTCAATGAATACTTCGCCTCGGTAGGCAGAGCGGGCTGCGGGGGGCCAGCGAACTGCGGCCGCGGCCAGCCGACACTCCAGCGCATTAATAACTCAATGTTCTTGAGCCCAGTTGAACCGTGCGAAGTTTACACAATTATTAAAAACTTAAAAAGCAAATACAGCTACGGTGTAGATGAATTACCCCCTACCCTAATTAAACAATGTGCAATTGAACTAACCCTGCCCTACTACTTGTTGATTAATCAATCGTTTAACGAAGGTCAATTTCCCGACCTTTTAAAAACGGCCCTTGTCAAGCCTATACATAAAAAATCGTCCAAATCTGAACCTAACAATTATAGGCCTATAGCACTTCTACCCACCTCTTCAAAAATATTTGAAAAAGCAATGCAGAGTCGCCTCGAATCTTTTTGCGAAAAATTTGACATTTTTGACGATTCCCAAAACAGATTTCGAAAAAATCGATCTACAATCTTGGCTGTATATAAAATAATTCACGAAATTTTGGAAAAACTAAACAATAAAAAATATGCTATAGGAATTTTATTAGATATGACGAAGGCCTATGATAAAGTTCAATACGACATACTTTTAGATAAATTATATAATATTGGAATACGTGGTATAGCATATAAATGGTTCTGCTCATACTTAAGAAATCGCAAACAATATGTTGAAATTGAGAACTTTGACACTAAAACTGGTATGATAAATGTAGTTAGATCTAACCCCACGCAAATAAATCATTCAATTCCTCAAGGAAGCGTCATCGGATGCATCCTTTTTCTAATCTACATAAATGACCTCCCTAAAATAATTAACGAATCCTGTGTTCTTTTCGCCGACGATATTTCTATTTTGATATCTTGTAAGAATGACATAAATGTAAATGAAAATTTGACTGACATTTTTAATAATATAATTGAATGGATGACGGACCACAACCTTGACTTAAATTTATCAAAGACTGCAATAATACAATTTCGACCCCACCAAAAAGACCCTTTGGACATAAATTTTTCATATAATGGTAGCAAATTGGATAATATTGACGTGACAACCTTATTAGGCATAGATATCGATACGCATGTAAATTGGAAAAGCCACGTAAAAAAAGTAAAAACTAAATTATCTAGTTTCACATATGCACTTAGAGAACTACGACGAGCAACCAATCTAGACACGGCCTTAACTGCATATTACGCATACGCGTTTTCGTGGCTCAGCTACGGCATCATACTTTGGGGAAACAGCGTAGATGTTGGAGATCTGATATCGCTCAAAAAAAATGTATCCGCATACTTGAAAATATAAAACTTCCTGACATAACGATACCACATTTTCATAGGCCATACTTTATCAAACATAAAATACTAACAATAACGTCTATATACATACTAGAACAGTGTAAATTCATTAGAAAATATCACCAATATTTTATCAAATTAAATGACATGCGCGACTATGCAATTAGACCTACCTATAAAAATAATTTAATTCTACCAAACTCCAAACTTAATATGCACAGCTGCGGCCCGAACGCAATGGCCATTAAAATATATAATAAATTGCCTGCTAAATTAAAAAACACTAAAGACGACATCTTTTTAAAAGAACTTAAAAATATATTAATAATAAAATGCTACTACAATATAAACGATTTTTTTAAAGATGATATAAAATAGATATAATGACATTTTTCAGTACGTGAAATAGATCGATCCGCTCCGCATAGTATCTATTGCTATACCCTGCTAGGGTTATTGAGTATTGAGTAAATACACCTATTGATATTACATACATAAGTATATACATACATATAAATATACATATATATATATATATATATATATATATATATATATATATATATATATATATATATATATATATGTCGGAGGGAAGCTTTAATTGGACGTATCGTTGACTGGATGTATAACGCACAATATCATTTGTTTACATTTTAATTACTTCTAAAATTCTTAATGTAATTTAATTTGATTTGTTGAATGTTTCTATAACTTAAAGATCGTTCTAACCTAATAAAAGTTATGAATATTGTAATTTAATAAACGACCAATCAGAGCAGAGCATATGGCGGAGCGGGGTCAGCGCCCTCTATACTTTGAGTAATATCTACTTGGGTAGACTGAGGAGTTTTTGTGACACATTTGGTTGGTGGCTACAGGTCGAGTTGGACCTTTGAGAGTTTTAAAGAAAGTATTGAAGTTGAAAGTATGACCGGGTGCCCTGAACCCGCTGCTCGGTCTAAACTATGTCATAATGTTGATCAAATCTAAATTAAAAGTGTATAAACCATGGCTATTGTGTTTTATGCTCGCATTTTATCCTGATGACGCCCACTAAACCTGCAATAACTAAAGATGTCGTGAGAACGAGGCCGTTCTGCGACATATACATATACATAAATATACGTAAAAATATTAAACATTACTATGTAATATAATAAATTCAATTTTTCAAAAGTAACACGGTCTAAAAAGTTCAATGAATAAGCTTTCGTTTTTGTGATAAAGGCTACGAAATCCAAAAAAGTAGTCACAAGTGGAATGAAGTGGAGAGTGAATGAGACCACTTAGTATTTGAACCTCACTATCCGCGTTAATCATGCCAAGGCTGCATGTGGAACGACGTGACCCGCTTCTTTGGTTTCACGATGTCTTATTGTCACTGGAGTGGAGCCGATGCGCTTTGTTCAACGCGGAGACGAGACTAGACTCATTAAAATCATGTGGAGCGTAAAGCTATTTATGACCCTAATTAGGTGGTAATATGCAGTTTCGTTAGGTTATAGTCAAAGAGCTAGTGTAAACAATAGATAGAGTAACAGTTTATAACCTACTGTATAGTTTTAATCCATACCTACTAATTATTATAAATGCGAATGTAAATCTGTCTATGTGTGTCGTTTTCATGAAAAATTACCCTATCGACTGTAAATACATTTTTGGTGATATTATTTTTTTGTCAGCAATAAAGAGTTTTCATACATTCATACGTGTGTGGGAAGTAGGCGTAATAATTTGTATGTAAAAACACGTTTGTTCTTAAAATTCGCTACTCAGAAAAACAGAGCGTGTTTCGTGTAATGCTATATTAATTTCTCAACATATTTTTCCCTCTTTCGCGTCTCGTTTGGGAAATACGCGTGAAAAATTGGGCACATTTAAAACCTCGTTACATTTGGGATGTGCTTTGGGGATCATAACGCGCGTTGTTATCCACGCAGCGGATTAAAAAGAAACATTCTGATGATTGCATACGGGAAAGGCAGAGTGGCTCTAGCCTTTCCAATTGCCAAGCTGGTAAATGGGCAAAAGATGGGTCTAGCCCAGACGAAGAGTGGTTACCGTGGCCTGTAGATGTTTGTTGCAGCAAGAACGGAGCCAACACATTGCCAGCTATGCACGTATGTATATTGTTACGAGTTGGACTCAAATTAAAATGCCGTTAGAATTGCTTTAGAGTTTATTAGAACTGTATAAACACGTATAATATAGGTACAAATATAACTTTACTCAACTAGTCCAAACGTAATGCTCGATTCAATTATACGCGAAAACTTCGTCACTAACATCTTGCTTTGCTTGTGGCTATCGCTAGACTGCTTCATCCCTCCGTTGGGGTGTTGCTTTATACTGTACAAATACAATATGTCTGCACGACCGCGTGGACTAGATTTCTTAGAATCACAGCTGGCTGATGACTACCATAAAACATTTCAATACACAATGGGCTGTTTTTCTTATTACAAATTTTAAACACATAGCAAAAGAAGTCCAAATGCCGCAAAGGTAATTAACCGTCTATAACTATGCAAGTGTCTTTTGTTTTTTGTCGGCGCTCAGGTCGTAACACTATGTATGTGTGGGGTTGTTATAAATAAATGCGTGATCTAGAAAACCAAGATTATTGATTCACTCATTTGTACATTAATATGAATAATGAGTACGCGTCGCGGGTGTGGATGATGGAAGACAACTGCCACTCGGAGCGCGTCGCATGACGTTCGATGCAATTCGCTGAGTAGGCAGCGTCCCCACACCAGCCTTTAAGACGGGAGAACGGAAATAATAAATTGTAGATTACTTAATTTAGTATTTGCGTTACACGAAGTCGTCGTAGCGTAATGGCTAGCGCACGCGTCCGAAACTCAAAGAGCGCGGGTTAGATCCTGGCCGGAACGCATGCCCCACTTGGGCAGTTTTATGACATAGTGTGCATATTGTTTCAACTGCAACGTGCTAATATCGGTGAATAAAAACATCGTAAGTTTCTTTTTATGGCAGGAGCTGACAGGCAGACAGCCCATTTGATGGAAAGCGGTTACCATCGCCTATGAACATTTGCAACATTAAAAATGCTACAAATGCGCTGCCGCTCTCTTAATGGGGACTGGAACCTGATCACTAATGTCACAACAAAACACTTCTATTGTATTGTGCCGACATAACCCTTGGGTTATGGCGGCATACTCTAGACCAGGGATGGTCGCCATTCAGTCGAGCAAATACCCTACCACCTGGCTGTGGGTTGTTTTGTCGCCTCTTACGAAGAGCCGCCCGGCCGCAGGAAATTGTATTCTTTCGCCGTTCCCGCACGAGTAAAGTGATGCACATGATGCAACCTACACATCGATATAACCAATGTGTCAAACCTGCCAGACCTACCCTAGTCGTGACCGATAACGGGTATACTGTACGTACCCCAATAGTGGGGGCGCGAGCCCAGAAGTGGGACATTTACACAGTTACATACATGTACAGTTATTATATATTATTACATTTATAATAGATTACTTAATAAAAATACGTTTAAACGGTTTTCAACACGGTATTTTAATTGATTTATTATGTGTTTTAGAATAAAATACTATGTACGTACATTACTTAATCAGCAATTTTTATTTAACTAAAACATCTACTAATACATGGCTATCCGAACGATGTGAATACTTAAATGCAATTTAACTAATGCAAATCAGGTTTTACACTAAATAGTTGTTCAAAAAAAAATGACTGTCTTACAATGGACAGGACATTCACATAGTTTATATATTTGGCCAAAATGACTTGGAAACTTTAAAAACATATTACCATTTGTGAAATTTACTAAACCTTATTTAGAACGAAAGATAATACTCAGGACCCAATTCGGTCCAAGGACTCGGTGAGTGCAAGCAATATTGTGTGTCCCTGACACAGCATACTAAGAGGGAGCTGCTTCGAACAGCTGTTATCTTCAAGGTAACGTAATTTGAGTCAATACACTGTATATACGGATTTTAAGATAGATATGAAGATTATTTATTTGACAACATACATTTGTAAATTCCTTATCTTATTTTATGGTAACAAATGGAAAATAAGGGCCAGTCGAACAAAATCTCTACACATAACATTCACACTGATGAAAGGAGATTGTCCTCCTGTACATCTTGGGTAGAATATTTTACCGCATAGTGGCAGAGTTAAATATCTGGGAATGCATCTCGACCGCAGATTACCTTGGAAGGAACATGCTCAAACCAAGAGGGACGAGATGAACCTAAAGTACAAGACTATGTTGTGGTGACTTGGATGTTATAGTAAATTGTCTATAGACAACAAGTTGCTCATATTTCATGCTAGCTGCGCCCGCGGTGAAGACCCGCGTGATGATGGAAAATAGTTATATTTTGGATAATTCACACAATATCTATATAAATTATAGCCCATGTGTTATTCTGATGTGAAAGCTATATTACTGTAAAGTTTCATCAAATTCCATTCAATAGTTTTTGCTTGACGGAGTGACAAACATACGTCCATACACATCTACACATACATTCTTACAAACTTACGCGTTTACAATATTTGTAGGATTATAGGATGCTACTAAAGCCAATATAGACAAATGAAATCTAAGTCTGGGGTAGTGCTAGCAAGTCATATATTTCTATCATCCAAAGACTCCAAAATGTCATTCTTCGTGCTATCTCAGGAGTACCCTGGTATGTAAGAAACAGCGAGATTCATGAACATCTCGAAGTGAAAACCGCAAAAGAAGAAAATCGTGAACTCTCAAAAAGCTACCAAAGTCGATTGGCTTTGCACGTAAATTGGCAGCCAAGTTAATGCAGCGTACATATCCATCTCGGCTGAAGAGGCATCATATTCAAAAGCTACAAGAGAGGACTTAGTTTTCCAAGGAGGAGGAGCTTACTCTTCTCCCAACGTCACAACGATTTCACCTCAAACAATGTAAAAGATCCTACAGACAGAATAAAACCTACAGGCTAAAATTATATTAAGTAAAATTTGCTTGCCAGAATGACACAAAATTTCCTTACCCTAACATAAACAAACAAATAAGATATAAACCCTTATAGACATGCAAATGCAGTGGAACCCCACTAAACCATTCACAAAATTGTTACTAACATTCCCAATTCATTTTATAGGAGGAACCCCCAACAAATCGTCGGAGATCGCTTCCTATCTTGAATAAATAAACAAAATCACGCGAATAGTTTCGAAGTATGCAAGCCGCGCCGGGCTGAATCCATAAGAGGAGCGCTCTAAAGCAATTTATTAAAAAGCCCCACAGTGCTACGACCTATCGTAGCGACGGTACGGTTTGCCACCGCTACGCTATCTTACCGTATCTACAGAAGATTTTGGCACTGCTACGTTCTGGTTTATTCAACCTTACCGTAGGTACGGAATATTTTGGCACTGCTACGCTCTGGTTTGTTTCGTGCTACAGCTTACCTTTCTACGATTATACCTAGTGCTACGCTACGCATTTATTCAGACTCAGAAAGAATTGTTAATCTTATTATTTCTTACAAGTTAAATTTTTAATTAAACTTTTAGTCGAATGTTGTGTTTATGTGGTTAATTTAGGACTTTTTCTACTTTACTATGTAACTTCCAGTGTCTTGAGTTGATAAAACTTCATTAAATAGTGTGATTGAGTGGAAAGACGTGGTCTGTGAATTACCAAAACTATCTTCTAAGAAAAAACTAGTTAAACTCTAGATAAGCAGTAAATAAAAACTGAAATAGTTATAGTACAGTGAAATAGAGTAACGAAACTATACAGATATGTCATATATTGTTGAGTAAATTTGGTTACTATAAAATATTGAATGTAGATAAGTTACTCCAAATTTTGCATGGTTTTATTAAAATGATTAAATTACTTAGAAATAACCACTAATTAAAAAATTAGAAACATTGTAGTTGAATCTTAGTGATTAGAATATTGTGTCGCATTCCATGACGATATGAATTCGTTTCCTTTCGAGGGAATATATGCTCCTTAAACAGTTTCTGATACAATAACCACCGTCGTGACAGCGAAGAACATGGTGAAAAATCTCGCTAATGTACGAAACCTACTAATACGCTCTAGTCATGCTTTTCAGGCATCGCCTTTGTTTTCAAATATATACAGATTCCAACTCAACGAGCGTTTTTGGACTGATATTATAAAAGTTAGAGAGTTAAAAAATGAAAGCATGCGAAGTATTAAATTAACCCTAAGCAAATTAAATTCCTCAATGTCTCGCTATTTTGTGTAATTTGTCTCATTTTTGTTTTGAATATTTTGAAACTTGCTCAAACGGGTTTTGTTAATATTATAACTTATTTTTTAATTTTAATTTGTTGATTGTTTTGAAACTGAAAGAGATCAACTGCTGTGAAATTTCAAAACATAAAACTTCACAGTTGATCTCTTAGACTAGCAAGTGACATTATTTACTTATTATTTTCTCCATGCAGGAACGGAGAAAGAATACAATTTCCTGCGTTGGGGTGGCCTGTCGTAAGAGGCGACAAAATAATCCACAGCCAGGTGGTAGGGTATTTGCCCGACTGGATGGCTACCACCCCTAGTCTAGAGTGTGCCGCCATAACATCCTTGAGTTGTGTTCCGGCATTAGTGACCAGGTTCCAGTCTACCTTAAGAAATCAGCAGCGCATTTGTAGTCCTTCGGTGTCGCAAATGTGCATATGCGATGGTAACCGCTTTCCACCATGTGGGCTGGCTGCCTGTCTGCTGAACTGATGCAATAAAAAAAAACTCTTCATACATACACGTTTCTTGATGTGCTTTTTACTTGGCCTTACCACAAATTATCTCCAAACTGATAATGCATGATAAGTACGTCGCGGTACTGGCACCAAAATATATGTGATGAACAAAAATACAAAAAACCAAAATGTGTTGGAAAATTAATATTTTTATCACAAAATGCGAAAACCGTTTTTACCGCAATTTCAAAAACCCATTACTCGAATTACTTCAACCCATTAACTGATTTTTTCGACTGAGTAACTTCACATATGTTTCAAGAAAACAGGAGAATTTGTTATTTTATTAAAAAAAACACTCGTTCCTAGTGCATTTTGCAACCTTAATAACATCGTTGCTAAGTGCATTCAGAGATTAGGGTTATCAGTTTTAACCAGATAAAATACTTTTGGAAATTGAAAATCTGCTAACAAAAAAGAACAAGACATCAAGAGTACCTAAATACTAAGTAAAAAATAATTTTTCTGCAACATCATGATCAACTGATTCTAGGAAATTCAGGGAACTCGGCCAGACAGATATATTGCATCTGTGCAGTATAAAGCAATGCCCCGATTGAGGAACAACTGACTCGAGCGATAACCACAAGCGAAGCAAGAAGTATGTACTACAATCGGGAATCTTTTAGTGACGGACTTTGCGCGTTTTATGGAATTACGAATTCCTGCATTACGTTTGGATTTGTTGTGTTCGGTTATATTTGTACCTGTATTATACGTGTTTGTATAGATCTAATAAACTCTATAGTAATTCTAACGGCATTTTAATTCGAGTCTCCCGACTCGTAACAATATCATCAAATCATTTAACATTCAGTACACTCTTTTAAACTATCCAAGCACTACTCAATTATTTACTACTAGAAACGTACTAAAACTCCGGACATCTGATAATGGCCACTCTCTACATATCTCTAATCCCAAATCATACGAATTTCTATATTATTGTTCACAAAATAAAGTTGAATTTCGTATGTGCTGTAGAGATTTCCGAGATCAAGTAACAAGTCGTTCCTCAACCAACATTAATAATAACGCAGAAGCTTTTACCGTCCGTTCGTATGACAAAGGGTTCCTTATGAGAGATGGGAGGAATTCGGTTGTAGCGCCAAATCGAAAATTCGGCATCACATGCGAGTGAATGTATGAATAGTATAAATACCTCTTCTAGAGCAGTTTTCTGAAACATATCGTGTAAAAGTATTTTCCGGGGTACAAGGAATATTGTTTTCCTTTTCGATATATTTTTTTTATTGTATGAAATCAGCAGACAGGCAGACAGTTCACCCGATGAAAAGTGGTTACCATCGCCTATGCCCATTTGCAACACCATAGATGCTACAAATGCGCTGCTGCTCTCGTAAGGGATTCTGGAACCTGGCAACTAATGCCGGAATGTAACCCAAGATTGTTATGGTGGCATATTCAAGACCAGGGGTGGTGGCTATCCAGACCACTAGATCCTACCACCTGGCTGTGGGTTGTTTTGTCGCCTCTTACGGCAAGCCGCCCGGACGCAGGAAATTGTATTCTTTCTCTGTTCCTGCACGGTAGATATCAAGAGTATACTAAATATATTATTGTACCAATGGTCAAGTATACCAAATATAATATGTTATTTTCTAAGACCGACAAGCAGAAACACAGAAATATTTGGATGTTTCTGTATTCCTACTTGAATATATAATGCATCATATTGAAATTATATACGATAGCATAAACAAATCTTCGGTTGTTGAAAGTACTGCAACAGTGGGTAGAGGACACACTCTAAAATATATCCATAATTAAAGTATACCTAATTTTATATTAAATGTAATACATAAGATTAACGTATGGGAGTCTAGCTTAGATTCCAAAAATAACGTAACCAATTAAGCACCTATTTAATTTGATTTGGAAATAATATTCCAATGACACTGGCTCAGTATTTAACTTACAGTCTTAAAGGGTTATAGGTAAAATACAATATAAGTCAAGTTTCCTTCATCATAGTAGATTATGTTTTAGTTAAGTTAGTTTGTATTTCGTTTTTCACTTTATTATAATAATTGAATTTAATGAAAAAATAATATAACGCTTTAAAAATCATCTTCTCCTTAACCTAAATAAATTTTTGTTCTGGGACGTTCTTTTGATACATTGTTTGATTTATATGACTTGAGAAATATTTAATTAAAATAATATTCAGCACAAAGTGTAAATATTAATCCATTCATGAAATAAATATTTACTACGAAAATGTAGAAAAAAAACACGTGTAATTTTTTCATAATTCGTCATATAATGCCGAAATAAAATCTCGGTGCATCACTATCCCGTACAATATTCTCGAAAATTTATATGTTGGGAATGGACTAAATTATCCCCTAAAATAAGAGGGATGTTGTTAATTTGTTAACTTTTTGCTTCGTTTTGTTATAATTAAGGAAAAGGTTATATATTTTATTGTGGTTATTATGTAAATGTGTATTTTGTGTATAAACGAGTTTGGGGCTTACAAAATTAACACATGCCGGTCATCTTGATGTAGTGGACAAAAATAAAATTAGGCAAGTGTATTTATCTTTTCGTAACTTGGACGTAACAAAGGAACCAAAAGAAAGCAAAATACCTCCGTCCGTAACGAAAATATAACCTAACACCCCTCACTCCGCCTATCATTTAGCTCGGTCGAGCGCGCTTAACGTGTATGTATATGGTACGACTGTACGAAGCTCGCACGGAGCGAGACGAGCTGCTCCGAAATCGGATGAATACGTAAGCAGCTGTTTGTAAGAAAGTATATAGGTGTATAGGTAGGTATCTATCATATCTTTATAATGCCACACTCACCGCATGTGCGCTCCGTAAGTATACATATTGGTATATATGTATACATAGGTGATTTGTTTTCTTATCGATCACCACGCTCAAAAAGTGTAACTTGAATTAAAAAATATCAAAGAAAAAAAAACTGCATAAATAAAAAATAAATAAATAATTATAATTATATAAGTTGATAAAAAACGCTATGCAATAGCTTTATCGCGGCAGTCCCCGAGTGCCACAAGGAGTTTTTTATTATAAAGGATAAAGTTTCTTTTTATTTTCTGTGCGCGTGTTTGTCCTGTTTTATGTTCTGTATTATCCGGAACGGAGAAAGAATACATTTTCCTACTACCGGGCGGCCTGTCGTAAGAGGCGACAAAACAATCCACAGCCAGGTGGTAGTGCTTTTGCCTGTCTGGATTGCTATCACATCTGGTCTAAAGTATGTCGCCATAACAACCTTGAGTTGTGTTCCGGCATTGGTGACCAGGTTCCAGTCTCCCTTAAGAGAGCAGCAGCGCATTTGTAGCACCTTTGGTGTTGGAAATATCCATAGGCGATGGTAACCGCTTTCCATCAAGTGGGCCGTCTGCCTGTTTGCTGAACTCCTGCAATAAAAAAAAACTTCAACGGACAAGTGGAAAAACGAATTGCAACGGACAAGTTGAATAACGAACGGCAACGGATGACTGGAGAAAGCAACCGCAACGGACAAGTGGAAAAACGAATCGCAACGGACAAGTGGATAATCTTCAACTGACAAGTGACAAAATGAATCGCAACAAAATTTTAACTTGAAGTGTTTGAAATCTACCAAACAACCAATAAGCTTAATAAAAAGTTACAAAAGGGCATGTCGCTGAAGTTCATGTTCTTGTTACATGCCGAATGAATGCACACCTGCCTGTCAGAAAGCGCAAATTATTACCTTTCTCGCATTTGGACTTCTTTTGTTTACTTTGTGTTTTAAATTTGTAATTAGACAATAGCCTATTGTTACTGTGCTTGTTTTATGGCCGTCATTAGGCAGCTGTGTCAAACTAATTCTTAGAAGTTATTGTTTTGCGTCGAGGCATATTGTATTTGTACAGGATAAAAGGAATGCCCGAACAGAGGGGAGAGGCAGTCAAGCGAGGTTTACGATCCGAGCAAGACGTACATTCGATAAGCTACATAGTGACGGACTTTGCGCGTGTTATTGAATTGTGCAGTTTGTATTGGTTGCGTTATATTTGTACCTACGTTATACGTGTTTGTATAGTTCTAATAAATTCTATAGTAATTCCAACGGCATTATAAATCGAGTCCTGTAGCTCGTAACATTGTTTTTCTGTGATGTTTAGTGAAACTTGGGCAGCAGTTGCCAGGTTTTGCGATTGTATATCTAACTTTATCCCTATAAATGAGTTGTCGTGTGTCACAGTACTGAATACCTCGTAAACGAAGCCGCATAGAAAAATGTGAGCTTTCCCAACAATTTGTCCAACATGAGTGAGGTATATGCAATTTTATTTATTTTAAGCTCGCCTAATGGATGTCCCTCGCTGATGCTCGTCTAGACAAAAATGCTCCTAAATAAAAGGGATTTAAAACTCTCTTTATTTTATTTCAAAGCTTAGTGCTCTCGAATTCGTCAGCTTAAAATAACATTTTCTACCCTTTGTCGGGTTCCGTAGATATTTTAGCCGGAAATGTGCTCTTATAATGGTCATGGCATGATCACAGGGGTGTTGTCTAATAGATAAGAACTGCAGCAATCGTATTTAGTAATTTTTGTAGTGGAAGAGCAAATAAATCAATTCTTTCAAAAATATTATTATATTCTTCAACAATTTCTTGGAGAGCGTACACCAGCGTCAGTCTTGCAGATGCAAAAAATGGACGCGCTATGACTTCACGCCGATGAACTTTTCTTGAAACAGTGTGACATATTATGTTAGTAACATCAATGCAATTAACATGGTTGGTCTTCGTATAATTTGTGTCTCTTCTTACAACAGGCCGCCCGACCGTAGGAACTATTATTCTTAGTAAAGCTACGTTTTAATGGTTTTAAGTGCGGTAATTTATTTGATTATTATTATTCCGACGTTTCGGCCACTTTTCAGTGGCCCTGATCACGGAAGACAAAGATGACAACTGTCAACGAGTATTGTTAAAGTTTTATTTAGCCTACCGCCAACTTATTCATTTTAATTATTTAGTTTTAATTTTGTTTATGGTTACTATTTTCTCTATGGGAGCCTAATCTAATTTACCACCGCTTCGCAACATGTTGTCAAGCCACAAGAGAAGAAACGGCGCAAGAGACTATTCAGCACCATGGTGGGTTGTAAAATAAACAAGAAATTGTCAAACATGGTTTGATTGGTTTCTGTGCACGTAGAAAGAACGTCTTGAGGTGTGGCAGTTGATCAGTTTTGATGAACGGATCCCAAACAGGTGGTACTTGCCAACCACCTTCTCTATTGACATTTGGATGTTTTTTGATTTCAGTAGCCTCACGCACCATTCTAGGTATGAAAGGATTCTCTTTCGCGAGGATTTGTGGTTTTGTCGAATCTGATGTAGTTGTTGGGTTTTCCAGCGTGTGTTCTCTGATCGCAGAGTTCATATACCTTGTGTGTTTCACGTCAGCAATGTGTTCTTTTAGCCGTGTTTTTATGCTCCTCTTAAAACCGTTAAAACGTAGTTTTATTATGTATACAAGTCGCGAAAACCAAAGAAAATATTGTTACGATAGTTTCTGTGTTCCTACACGATTTAAGTATAAAAACGAAGGTCACGTCTGTCTCAGTGTAAATACAGATTATCTGAATCGCCTCGCTATTATCAATCCAGTGTATGGTTTGCAGGGTCATCTTTGTCTAGATCTGAAATAGTGATAGCTTTCCGACTTCGCTCCGGACACATACCACTAAACGGGTTCGCATTTTTAGTGAAAAGATCATTAACACCCAATTGCACAGTGTGTCAGGTTAGAGAAGATGCATATCACATTTTAGTGGAGTGTGTACGTAACGAGTCCGAAAGAAGTTTGATAGGCTACGATTTTGGTGCGTGTAATAGTATCCTGGCATATCCCTTATCGGATGATGCCAGGATGCTATACAATCTAGTTAAAGCAGGCATTAAGCGGCGGTAATTGAAGTGTGTTGTTCCTATGAGGGTGGCATGGTCAACATGGTCTAAGGTCAACACTGACCAAATCCTCTTATAAATAAAGAGAAAAGAAAAAAAAACAATCCAGTGTAGGTATCTACACCCTAAGAACACCCAGTCATCTTAATCCCAAATTACTTTCTTATCGCCATTGTCAAACTTAATAGCTAAATTCCAGCCGATGTAACTTATAATCCATCGCGACTGAACGTAGAAATTCTCAAGATTAAAGAATTAAGAATAAAGCCTAGATTTATTAGGATACCCTAGTGTTTGAAATAACACTGATTTTTAGCCTTAAGAAAAACATTTATACTTTGCTTAATGTACTTTATGCAAATGTCGACTAAAGTAATGTTTTTATTTTCATATTTATTTTCTTTTCTTCAACTCGTCTAAGAATAAGTCAAACGATAATCGTATGCTGCTACAGAAATCGCATCGAGATAATAAGCCTGCGATATCTAGACTTATCTAAACTATAACTCGTTTGAAATTTTTTCAAGTTCATGCGAGTATCATACAAATGAGTTTCAACCGATTTGAATGCGAGACTTGCCTTTTGAGCTCGGCGATGAGCCTGGTATATTGTTGACACAGAGACGTCAATCAAATCTATATTAATATCACAAAGAGGTAAAGTTTGTGAGTTTGTGACGTTGTAGGGGGGGTAATCTCTGGATCTACTAAACTGATTTTGAAAATTATTTCACCAGTGGAAAACTACATCATTCCTAAATGACGTAGGGTATATTTGATTTTGATTAATAATAAGATTTCTTTATTTATTTCTGATGCCCAACGAACTGGGCACGGTCATCCGTGCCCACTTCGCTGGGCATCAGAAATAGCTGATGCTAGTCTATCTATATATTTTGTGATAGCAAAAGCGCGGACGAAGCCACCTGAAAAGTTTAGTAAAACAATGAAATAGAATTTCTTTAAAGAAATATTTTTTTACGTATTATACAACGTTATCTCAGGTTCAAAGAAATTACAATCAAAGTATAAGCTTCATAATATTTCCAAGGCAGAAAATAATCCCGCGAAAATCTCAGGAGAGCGTTTTCTTCATGTTATCTCCTTAGCACATTGTTTTGTTCTCTAACTTGTTCTTAAACGACTGTTAAGAACGGCGTTTATTCGATTCGAGCTGTAACTTTTAAATTATGAAATTTGCTGTTCAAACAGACATAAATATATTATAATAATGATAATAATCACCTTAATTCAAATCAATTCAAATCTTGGTTAGTAAAATCACATAAAATAGAAATACTTAAAATTAGTGTTAGTAGAACTTATGGCCTAAAGTTTTGTTACAAGCATAGTACTAGCTTTGCATTTGTTAGCACAACAATTAAGAATGGGCACATCAAACCTGTCAGCCCGGACTTGTAGGATATTGTTAGAGCTGGCCCGAATGCTGCAGAGCAACGGGGCAGCTCTTTTCCTAACAACAACGTAATAGTCGTCAACTCGTGCTTATTTTTTTTTTAAAGAAATATATACTACAGTATTCATAATTAATGAGGTAAATTTTGACCGCTTAAGTTTTGATTCTATATCTTGGACCTATATTATTGTTTTTCATTTTAACACTACCTTAGTTTATAACGCAGATCTTGAACTAAAAAAATACAGATAGTATTTTATAATAGTCTTTTCTTCATATGTTAGTTTTTATATATTTAAGTAATATCTTATATTTCGAATAAACAAAAAGTGTTTTACAAACAGTAACTAAACAAGTATATCGAATTTCGTGAAATCACGAGTGAAACCGCCCGGGTCGCTAGCATTATATAAAAACAAGAAAATCGAAAACAAACGTGGAAAAGAATTGAAATTCGTATCAAGAACGCAATCTACTATCGGACGCAAAAAGCGATTCGGCGAGAAATATTTTTCTTGAATTATCTAGAAAAATACTCAATTCCCTTTTATTGCAGACATCTGAAACTTATTAGGGTTTGAACATCCAGATATATCTAGCTAGACACTTATTCCAGAGCCAGCAGAGCTCCCAGATCGATTTAATTAAGTAAATTGAGTGCTAAGTGCCGTACACCGTGTTGGATTGAGATTGGCAACGCTCAGAGAGCGTAACGACAATTAATTGATTCTCTAGTACCCATCACTGTTTCATTTACAACATAAGTGTACTCACTTGAACAATGTGAGTTTTAACACCGTGTCCATTTTGAATTTGCAGCTTTTGGAAATTTGAAGTGAGTATAATATTTACAACAACTCAGAAAGATCTTTGGCAATAAAAGAACAGCAACTGGTCACCATACTTATAATCAGAGAAACTTACGTCTTACATATATTTCATACACTCTACACATTCGACAAATATTTCCAGAATACTGCGCCGTCCCTCCAAAAAATTTACAGTATAAGAACCTTAACAAATTGGGACAACCGATAGCGGATTGAATTCATTGATGAACAATTTTAATCAAATAGGTTATGACAAAACAAAGTTCTTTTTATATAGTGTCCTGGTAGGTAAACACGCAGATTAAGGGTGCTACATAGAGTACCATAGTAAACGCATACATTAAATCAGCAACTCCATAGCCAAATTATTGAAACAATCCTAAGACTGACAACGCGTTGGCGTCGCTCCTGGTGTTTCAAACCTCTATAGGCATTAGTAACCACTTTCTATGAGCTGGATTATCCCCATCTTTGGCAGGATCTCGATAAAAAAGATAAACGTTCCAACATTAGACTTGGTCATTTACCCTAAAACTTTATTGAGCTGGTTTATATTTGAAACATGATACTGATTTTATTCTAAAAACAATCCAATCAAGTAAATCTGAACTCGATTAGTTTAAAACTACGACCCGAAGTGAACCCAAATGTCGATAGAAGGTTCCTATAATCCCAAATTGGTATAACAGGCGAGGGCTAAGTACTAATAAATTGCTAAGCTGATTCAAACACTAATAAAACTTGAGAAATTATGTTCGCTGGTACCAAATAAAGTTTCTTTAGGGATAACACGTATTTGAAAGCAGTTTAACTACGATTATGACATGGTTTAATTAAACCACTCGGCTGCAGTTGTGATAACTGGCTCAGTCAAATACCAATTGAGAAAAGAGCTAGGAAGCCGATAGGTAGTAACCAACTATTTAATGGGAGGCTTCAGAGCCCAGATCATCGACGCGAAGTCGCTGGTTTGTCGATATTCTATAGCATGTATACCTCGGCGAGTGTGCCACGGAATTGACTTTTTACCCCCGGCGGATGTAGGAGCTCACGCCACCGATGGTAGAAATACCAAAGCGGACGAAACGCTATGCTCTCCACTTTCACCATACGTATCGCTGAAGAATATAACTTTTTACTGTCTGTTTTTCTTCAAGCCGTAAACAGGTATCTTCTAGGTAAGCCTGCTCCATCTTATACTGTATTTCCACCTGACTTTAGGCGTAATGTCAGTCAAACGCGAACCTATTTCTATATAGAAAGAAAGAAAGAAACGTTTATTTGTCAACGGCGTCACACACACAATATATATGGCTAATAGAGCATCATTACATTTTACAAGTCGTATGCCGCAATTGGACAAATGAGGCCGACACTCAGTATATTGCTGCGCCAAAAGTTAATTCGACGCAGCACTGATTTTCAGTGCCTACCTCTTTCTTAGTATATACACATTATATTGAGACCCTTATAAGAAATATAGTCTGTAACTTAATTATTATAGACTAGTAAACAAGTGCCTTTTGGACCAACTTTTTTCAGCAGTCTCCGAAAATTATAAATGAGGTGTCATTCGATTCGAAATGGCATCTAGATGATTTTTGAAAAAAATGAAGTTCCGCTTGCAAAAACTGTAAAAGTTATTAACAATTAACTAAAAAAAGGGGGGTTTAGTTTTTTGCAAATATCTCAAAAAGTAATTAAAGATTTTTCAAATTTGAAAAAATACTCGAAAAGAGGAGGAAATTACTATTAAAAAATTACTAAAAAAATCTTGACTCCCGAAACTGTAAGATCAATATTTATAATTTTCCCAGAGTGATGAAAATACGGCCGAAAACGGGTACTCTGGCTTACGCAAGCCACACCCACATCGGCCCTTTAATGAATAGATATTATTTAAACATACTAAATATGAAAAAAAAATTGAAAAAATTCAGGCACTAACTGAATAGATGAATGAACAATAATCTGCTTGAAAAATTTTTTATAACAATTTTTCATTTAGTTATTCAATAGTTAATTAATAAAAAAAAATTTGCTTGAATATGAACATTGCTAGTGTGATAATTGTTAAACTATAATTTTTTTTTCTTTCTTGGAGCAATTCTTGAAAGGCTTTAGAATAGAACCCCGTTGGAAAAATTAGGAAATGTTTATTTTTCATTTTTTTATTAATAATTTTCGTTGTTTTAAACTTTTAATTTTGTTTATTACTTTTAATTTATTTATTTATACAGCAAACTATCCCATCTCCCGGGATGAAAAGTATCTATGTCCATTTTCGGTATTCAGACAGACAGATCGAGTTACTATCGCACTTTTTTCTATAGATTATGAATTTTTATATCTATAAACTTGAGAAACGATTAGTCTCTCACTCAAACTTTCATCTATTTTAGTTTTACATTTGCGATAAAAAGTATGACCAAAATATATACGTACCGAATTTCAGCCAAATCGGCCCATTAGTTCTTCCGTAAAAGCATAACAAACAGAAAGACAAATATATTTTTATCCCGGAAACTATCCCATTTTTCGGGGTTAAAAGTATCCTATGTTCATTCTCGGCATCGAAAATATATATATATACTGAGTTTCAGCCAAATCGGTCCAGTAGTTTTTACGTGAAAACGGAACAGACAGACAGACTTTCGCATTTATAATATTAATAGGGATATTGCTGATCATGGACTAGGAAGTTAGTAAAATTTATTTATGCTGTATGTGTGTATGTGTATGTAAATAAATAATTGAAATAATTATATTATATATGCAGTAATATTTTTATTGTATATTAAAATTAACAAAATTATAGTAAGGAAAAAATATTTTATAGTATCTGAAATAGGACCCATGTTTTCAATGTCATTTTAACTCTAATTCTAATAACAGAGTCGCCTGGCTTGCGTCGGGCAAAGATGCGGCCACGCCTGCACGCGCCATCCAAAATAATTCTCTGTTGAATTTAGTTAGACGTTCATTTATAATATATGCTATATATTTATAATATATGCTATATATTTATAATATATGCTATATATTTATAATATATCTATATATGCTAAGAACTTTAGTTGCATAACCTAAGGAGCTTGATGGTCTCGGTGGTTGAGTGGGCTAAGCTTTTGCCAGTTGAGCTTATTAGAAAGCAGAAGCTCGGCGTTTGATTCCTGAGATGGTAAATTTCGTAAACGAACTTTCCGTAATTTATCATGGTCTGGGTGTCTGGGATTGACCCCAGAGTAGTCCATAACTTGTTTTGCTTAGGCATATACAATGTGTGTTTGTCTGCCGATTTATTTATTTATTGTACCTAGTTAGTGACTTTTTTATTGTGGGAATAGTGGTTGTACAGCAGATACGCTGACGACCTAATGGAAAGCCGTTACCGTCGCCTATGGAAATTTGCAATACCATAAGTGTTGCCAATGTATTATCGATGTTTTAAGATTTCTCAACATATTGTTACGACCTGAATGCCGCCAAAAGACAAATTCACACCAGCCTACCCATTCTCCCGGCTGAAAGGCTGCTGTGGGGACACTGCCTACTCAGCGAATTGCATCGAACGTCATGCGACGCGCTCCGAGTGGCAGTTGTCTTCCATCATCCACACCACTTCCACAATCCACACGCGACGCGTACTCATTATTAATATTAATGTACCTACAAATGAGTGAATAAATAATCTTGGTTTTCTAGATCACGCATTTATTTATAACAACCCCACACATATATAGTGTCACTACCTGAGCGCCGACAAAAAACAAAAGACACTAGCATAGTTATAGACGGTTTATTACCTTTGCGGCATTTGGACTTCTTTTGCTATGTGTTTAAAATTTGTAATAAGAAAAACAGCCCATTGTGTATTGAAATGTTTTATGGTAGTCATCAGCCAGCTGTGATTCTAAGAACTCTAGTCCACGCGGTCGTGCAGACATATTGTATTTGTACAGTATAAAGCAATGCCCCAATGGAGGGATGAGGAGTCTAGCGATAGCCATAAGCGAAACAAGACGTTAGTGACGGACTTTGCGCGTGTGATTAAATCGTGCATTACGTTTGAACTGGTTGTGTATATTTATCTTTATTTGTTCCTGTGTTATACGTGTTTGTATAGTTGTAATAAATTCTAAAATAATTCCAATGGCATTTTAATTCGTGTCCTGCAACTCGTAACAATATGAATTGTAAATGGCCGTTCTTATGGCTTACTATTCCTTAACTTGTCCTACCATCGGTTGAATTTTGACATTACTTGTATGGAACCTTTGGCAAATTTTAACCGATAACCGTAATCCTAATTAACAGTTTGTAACATATAGGAACCGCGCCAAAGTTATTCTGACTAGAGGTGAGTATTTTCCAAGATTACTTAAAGACCGCCGAGATATTGCTGACTTTTTATCTCTTCTAAAAATTATCTCCTCCAATATTGATTGTCCAGATCGTCTAAGTAAGGTCCACTTTAATATTCCAGCGAAGTCTAAAGGATTTAATCAACCCATAAATGTACCTTTAAGTTCAACTAATTACAGACAAAACTTATTTCTAATGCGAGCAAGTAACTATTTAAATAGTAAATAGTTACTTGAAATACAGTAAATACGATGAAATTGACCCATTTACAATCAGTATTTCAGGAGCCAAACGGTGTCTGAGCCTTACATTTTTCAACAGTGACTAGGCACCTTGGTGCCTTTTTTATGTTTGCATATTACCATTAACCAATAGCTAATTCGTGAAAACCTGTCATTGGCTTTCTTTTGTTAATTATTATCTAATCAAATGTGTTTAGTTGTAGGTTTTCCATAAATAAATCGTTTTATCTTAAATACATCCAAAGACCAACGGCCGAATCGACAAGAAAATTGTATAATAAGAAATGCCAAAATGGCCACCGACCACATAAAAGATACCCTGTACCTAGAATCTGTTTTGGCCTTGAGCCCTTTCTCCCTTTGAACTACGAGGTGGGAAAACTTCACATACACTCCACTATCCTGAACAAACAAACACAGGTGGTATCGATTGGACCCGAACACTCCCATAGCTGTTGTGTTGCCATGCTCCAATATATGCGGGAGTCCACTAAGGTTAGTTAGGTAGGTTGTTTTAAAACGACGAACGACTTCCAAATATTTTGAAACTAGCATCTTCCCCGCGGCTAAGCCGTGTCAAAAATTCTGAGTAATAACTCTATGTTACTTACATAAAAAAATAATTAGTTTGTTTATGTCTGTCTAGTCTAAGGAAACAACTTCCTTTATCGGGATAAATTAATGAATCAATGAAAACTATTTATTGTGTTTTAAAAGATACAACACAATAAGTGATCTGGTCGCTATTAGTGATTTCTTCCAGACAACCTTTGGATGGACAAGAAGTTTGATAAGAACAGAGGTATGTTAAAAGGTTACAAGCCAGCACTATGTCGAGTCTCATTCATATACATTCAGTAGTTTCCAATATTTTTTGCTATTTTCGTTTAAAATAAATGGTCATTTATCGGGATAAAAATATCCTAAGATACAACCCGGGATATCAGCCAACTCCGTTTCGGGTTTCATTTAAATCAGACGGACAAAAATTCTAAAATTTGCATTTTCGAAATCTACCCCCTACGAACGAAATTCGTATGAATACCCCCTGTTTTTTTAACATTTTTAAACGCAATGTACAAAGTCCAACCATTTCTTGCATTTGTATTTAAATTACTAGAGCTGTTTCAATTTCAAACAAAACTTTAATCTTCTTATTACATCTTCGTTTAACACATTTTACTGTTTATATTCTTATAATTATACCGTCCTTCGTCCAGCAATTCTCAAGCCACGCTACCATTCGATAGGTTCTTCTCTTTTTTCCAACACTGTCTATTGTTTATCTTTTCAAATCGTTTCTTTCATTCATCATCTATCTTTCTCGCGCACACATCGTTTGAAACACTTTCAACTACTCTATACAAAACCAATTTCTCTTTCAGAAATATTCACAATCCCATATGTATATATAACTAATAATAATGAACTAAACATATGTGACTGGGAGGTTATTGTACCGCTTCTTCTTCTTTAAAAGTAACGAAAAAAAGCTGTGGTAGACTCATGACCTCCAATATGTAATCTGTAAGATCATTTTGAAATAATTACTGTTACAACTCTGGTACCGACAAACACAAAACCCACCTGCATATCTGAAAAAAGCACATTTATTACCCGTCGGCATTTGAACTAATAACATTTAAACTCTTTTATGGTCGTCTTCTTTTGTTCACTTATTGGCACACGGCCTATTGTTGTATTATAATCATTAGCCAGGTGTTACGGATTTAAAGTAAAAACTGATTTTAGAAAATTCAGTCCACACGGTCAGGCATATTGCATCTGTGCAGTATAAATCAATGGCCCGATTGAGGGAGGAATTAGTCGAGCACGAACCACCAGCGAAGCGAGACGTGTGTACTACAATCGGGAATCGAATAAGTGAAGGACTTTGCGCGTTTTATTGAATTACGACCTTCCGCATTACGTTTGGACTTGTTGTGTTCGGTTATATTTGTACCTGTGTTATACGTGTTTGTATAGTTCCATATGTGTAATAATAATAATAATATGTAGAATATGTAACACTTTTAAAATATTGTGCAGCAAACCCTACCCTAGCTTTGTGCCATATTTCTCTCTCCTTCCCAAGGTTGTCTGGAAGAGATCGCTGTCAGCGATAAGACCGCCATTTGTACCTAATTCTAAGCTGTTCTTGTATATTATTTCATAATTTTTATTGTACAATAAAGTATATTCTATTCTATTATATAGTTCTAATAAACTCTATAGTAACTCTAACGGCATTTTAATTCGAGTCTCGAATTCGTAGCAACACATTCATTTCTATGTTAAAAAAAATAGCCAAGCTTCATTGGAGTCTGTTGCAAGTTACCATTTCAGGAATTTGGCATTCTGGAGCTGGCAATACTGATATAAGGGCACAGGGTGGTGCGCTGACGTAACACAGGCCTAATGATGTGGAAATTAACACGATTATGTATTAAACCCGATTGGGTTTAGTACTAAACTGCTTCGGGGTGGGTAAACTAATTTTGTATTGAGTGGTTTGTTTGGGACGGGGCTTCGACGGGGTCATTTTATTTTGTGACCGATCTTTGTTCCGTGGAAGCTTTGTCGGGATATAACAGCAATGTATGTGTTGGGTTCATCTTCATTGAAGAAAATTGGTATCGCCAAGTAACCTTCTTTCGGCATATACAAACTTTTATTAATTTAAGTTCTTCTTTTTTTCACGGCGTATTCTCTTTTTCGCACGCATGCCAATCATTCATCTCATGTCATCATAAATTAAATTAAATCGCCCCGCATATTTAAAATATATTGTTACGAGTTGCGAGACTCGAATTAAAATGCCGTTAAAATTATTATAGAATTTATTAGAACTATACAAACACGTATAACACAGGTACAAATATAACCGAATATAACAAATCCAAACGTAATGCAGAAGGTTGTAATTCAATAGAACGCGCAAAGGCCGTCACTATTAGATTCCCGAATGTACAGACGTCACGTCTGTATCATAGTTGTAGCTCAACTGACCCCTCTCTCAATCAGGCCGTCGTTTTATACTTCACAAATGTAAATGTGCCCGCCCGGCAACGTCGACTAAATTGTTTTTTTAAATACCTTTAATGTACAGACCCGAAACCTTTACAATTTTATACTATTTATATATTATGGAAGCAATATCAGCATCTACTTCTCTCTACCTATCAGCAGCTATCATCAAATAAGGTATTTAAAGATGAAAGTGCATCATTAACATAATGTTACAAGTTAGCGGGACTCGAATTAAAATGCCGTTAGAATTAAGAACTATTCATACACGTATAATACAGGTACAAATATAACCCAACACAATAAAAACAAACGTAATGCAGAAGGTTCTAATTCAATAATACGTGCAAAGTCCGTTACTATTAGATTCCCGAATCTACATAGGTCACTTCTAGATCGCAGTTGTCGCTCAACTGCCCCTCTCTCAAGCAGGCCGTCGTTTTGTGCCCACCCTGCAACCTCGACACAATTTCCTATAATTAGCTTTTGTACTTGTAATCCGCAACACCTGGTTAATGATGCGCCTGAGCGAGAACAAGATGACAATAGGCTGTTCTCCACAATAACTAGAAACGTATGCCAATAAATAAGTGAACAAAAGAAGACGATCATAAAAGGATTACAATTAGTTCAAATGGCGACAGGTAACAAAATGTGCTTTTACAGATCTGTACGTAGATTTTTCTTTGTCGGGGCCAAAGTTGTCATCATTTAAAAAGTTTGTTCGGCATCGGCTATAAAACCAGTTCGCTTGTGGACAAACATACAAATAAATTGGTTAATTTTGAAAACTAATTATAGCGTTACTACAGATTATTTTCTATGAAAATTTATACTGTATGAACAATATAATAAAAAATATACTTCGCTCACAATACTCTCCAATTTCGTATTATATAAATAACTTTTTATAAATAATTTAAACCACATATCTGCGCCGCCTATTAAATCCTAAATAAATTATAATAACATAAATTAATAAGAGTGAATGTGAAGTGGACTGAGGAGCAGAGGTGCAGCCGCATTTCACGCCCATTAATTAGGTACGTGCGCGCTCTTCTTTCCATTACCCTCTTCAAAATTGTCCCAATTTCTTGTTTTCATATCGAAACAGTTTGTTTATCGCTAAATCCAGCGCCGCCGCAACAAAACTAATGATTCGTAGCAAAACGGAGGAAAAAGGCCTCGAGGCCGCAGTCCGATGTGTTGTCCGAACAGGGGCCCAATTCTGTTGTTATCGTCTCGTCAAAATGGCCAGACACTATCGCCTAAATCGTAGGTTTGCCTGGTTTCGGTATCAAAGTTCTTTGTATCTCTTTTTAGGAGAATTGCGTGGGCCGAGGAGTAAGAAATTACGCACACTTATAGTTTATATATAATAGAGAAAGAGTGCAGAATGCTAATATATTTTTTAAATTATGCATAAAAAATACACTAAATCGATAAAAAAAAAACATTACATACACCACCGTATATTTGACACACGGACGCATATATACTCTTTGTTTATTGTTAAAGTCAAATTAACAGTGTAGCCTTGGCGAAATCTGTGATTATAGAAGTATAGTCTTTGACAACAGAATTTACGTAATTTTGAAACTTGAAATTTAAATTAATTATTGTTACGAGCTACAGGGCTCGAATAAAAATAAATGCCATTGGAATTACTATAGAATTTATTAGAACTGTACAAACACGTATAAAACAAGAACAAATAAAACTGGATTCAACCAATTCACACTGCACGATTCAATGCAATTCAACACGCGTAAAGTCCGTCACTATATCGCTAATCGAAAGTACTAAACACGTCTTACTTGTATCGTAGTCGTCGCTTGACTGATGATCTCTCCGTTCGGGCACCCCTTTATACTCAGCTTGCGACAGTTTAAACAATGATTTCCACGAATCACATCTGCGCCCCTGTCGGCACAATTCCCAGAAAAACATATTTTCTGCCCACCTGTATAATTATGCCTGCGAACTGCCATAAACAAGTACAAGAACAATAGGCTTTTGGCTAATTGAAAATGTTAAACACGAAGTAAACAAAAGAACTCCAAATGTGGAGGGTAATAAAACCCTGCTTTATGGCAGGCCGGTGTGCTTCGTGAAATTTTGGCTAAGTTGTAACATTATTATGGTCGAATTTTGATCGCGGGCGACCACTAGTTCTGTTAATTCCAAAAAACCCGCAAAATAAATGTGTGACATTTTGGTAGGTTTTTAATATTCATTTTAACTAACGCCATTTTAGCTAATGGTAATACATTTTTTTTCTACTATTGTACTTTGAATATCTTCGCAATGGCAGTGTTATGAAATAGTAGAGTTGGGCCGCATCCTCATCGACTCCATGTACATCGCACTACACCGATGATGGCCGACCGATTTCTTTAATCTGTCAAAGTAATTGTTGCCATAATATTAGAAACGCATAAACATGACTGATTTATGAGCACAACAGACAACGTTGCCATGTATAAAGCATTAATCGAAGTTTACTTTATCTTAAACCATCGATCAATTTCTCTAGTAGATTACGAAATCCATGCTTCAAACTGTGTTTGAGCTTACAGGTCTAATGCACGGTTTCTGAGGCACTTTTAACTGTAGTTTATATGTTCGTTAGCGCTATCGGTTCAATAACTTATAAAACTGCGTTTCTGAACATACCATCGTACGATGGTTAAACTAGGTTCAACTTAACTGACCAATATTAGGCTATTCCATATCTTTTGTTTGATATAAATAAATATTAGATATTCCTACTTAAATAGATCCATCTAGTGTCGAGTTTTGGTACTAGCTGTAGGTTAACAGTTAACCTAAGTTTATCTATTAAATAACTTTATGGAATCAATTGTTATTGAACTCATAACTGGTAACGTCAGAAACCGGGCATAAGACGACCAGACGAATCTATGGATTTTATGCTTGTCATTTTACTACGGTATGCTACAAAGATGATGTCTCACAATAATAATGTTCACAGCCAGAGTCTAGTTAAATAATGTACCCTCCATTTTACCTCATCATGTTATGATAGCTTTCAAAATTCTTTCTTCTAACAAACCTTCAGTTTAAAACAAGTTTTTATGAATCCCGGAGGGCCTGTCGAAGTTACCTTCGATGTAACACGGCCAAGCAAAAAAGGCTAATCTGCGCCACTGTTTCTGCGCGCGGACCCTTCTCTTTATTTTAGTATGGTTATTTTCATACCTTCGAAATAGTACGAATAAGTGTTCTTTATTTTTGTCTTGTATATTATTTTCCTCCAGGGATTGGTTCACTCCTGTACTCATTTTAAACACAAAAGAAAACGTTATATATTTTTCATTTTTGTCTGTACTCACGATGTTTTCATTTATCTGTCACGACAAAATGTCAATAACTTACATATGCCATAGCACATAGCAGGATAAATGATGAGGGAAGTGGGCAGCGCGAATATCAAATGCTCAGTTAACTTGCGTTTACATATTGCACTCTGACCACTCTCCTGCTTGCTGTCTGTGGTATGTGAGCATAATATAATCTAGACGATGTGGCATAATAAGAATCGATTAATTGTAATGAATTTAATGTATAGACTTCTATTTACTTTTGCCAATAAAGAGAAACGTACATTCGTTATTATTGAAAGTAGCATAGTATAATAAAACTACGTTTTAACGGTTTTAAGCGCGGTAATTTATTTGATTTAGGTTTATCCGACGTTTAGTTTAGTAGCATAGTATCTACAGAATACTTACGCGAACGAAGCCACGTGAGTTGTCGTGTAAATCAACAGTCATAGTACACGTTACTATAGAGCACGTAAAACTAATATACTATGCACTTTTTTTACGTTCAAATTCAAATTTAACTACAAAAGTTTATATTCAAAACTAGCTGTATTAAAAAATAAAAATCTAGAAACTGATTGCAGCGCCATCACCTGGGACCGGGTAATCTAAACCATCCCGGGATCCACTTACACACAAAAATAATTTCACCTCAATCCTGGAAAGATCCTTTAAAGAACACATGAATAAAATTTCTACGAATAGTAGTGTTGGCAACCAGCGGTTATAATATAGAAACACTTTATCTGTCGTTTCCATACAAATGTCTAACGATCAGTTAGAAAATCCCTCCCATCGTTAGTTGGTACTTTCATGAGTAACTAGCTACGAACAGTTCATTATAGAAACATCAGTAGAGTTGCCAGGCGGTAATATTCTTACCGTTGGTATCAAAAACTAATCGTTTTTTAATATTGAAACCGGGCATAAATCTATTTTTTATGCATAATTAAAAAAAAAATTAGCATTCTGCACTCCTTTTCTGTATAAACTATAAGTGTGCGAAATTACATACGCCTCCGTTTGTGCAGTTTACGTAAAAAAGGGTAGGTACAGGTTTTTGCTTCACGTATTAATATAATGATATGTTAATCATATTATTTAAAACATATTGGCAGGCGGCCATCATAATTCCGATTCCCTTAAAGCGTTCTTTGAGACACTCGCGAGGGACGAGCTTGTAAGTGTAATTGTAATTGCGTTGGAAGCTCAAAATGCAATTCACTGTTCAATATAATATTTTTGGAATTTAAAACTGTACAGCTAAACTTCACCTACCATGTTCCTACCAAAAATCCCAAAACTCTTATCAGTTTCATATTATTTCCCAGCAAAATGTAATGTAAAATATATGTAAATCACATCTAACGGAAACCATTGAATATTTTTCTGAGAGCCAGATAACATAAAAGGTTCAATATCAATCAATCCAAATGGATGATTTTTGAGGAAAGAATCATTCTTAAATACAAATATAGAGTGGCGCATTATCGAATAACGGGATATTAAATCGATTTATTTACAACTTTTCCCATATTTCTTATTATATAAAATAAAAACTTCGTTTAAAAAAACCGACTTCAAAAACTAAAATGTATAAAATAACTTATTTCTAAAGCTATTATTATTAATATATATTATCTAAAACATCTTGAAGTCGGTGCAAAGTAAAACATAAAATTACTATATTTTGAAAATTACTAAGCACCGACTTTAAAAGTTTTTTTAAACGAAGTTTTTATTTTTTATTTGTTACTTTTTAGTGTCTAGCTATGTATGGGTGGACCTACGAATGGTGCCGCGCTTCTTAAAAAATATAGGTCCCCAAGAACCGGGAACAAAAAAATGTTCGTAAAATGGAAACTATGGGGCCAAACTATGTAAAATTTTTAGGGGACCACATGGCAGCTATTCCGCGTCGAACAAAAAAGAAGAAAGATCATAAATCACGGAGTAATCGGCGAACATACATAAAAAAAAAACTAAAAAAAGATCCCGACGAATTGAGAACCTCCCCCTTTTTTCGAAGTCGGTTAAAAAGGTGATTAATTATTAAAAGCATAAAGGAAATGAGAGGAAGAATCTCTGGACACTTACTACATGTCATACTTCTCTGTAAGATAATAGATGTGCGCAGCTCGTCTCACATAATATATTATTTTGTTCTACGCAAATGCTGTCGGCGATTCTCTGGTCTTTGTACGTATAGAAGTCAAACACTGTTAGTGGTGGAAAGATCACTTTTACGTAACAAATACGTGTGCCCTAACTACAACCAAAATGGAAGAAGAAACAAAAAACAACAACAGTGTTGCAAGTTTAAGAATAATAGATGACAGAGAGGAAGGTACATGAGGTAAGGGAAAACCGAGGAGGATGTTTGTCGACCAAATAAGGGTCACGACAGGTGTCGCGTTGTACAAAGAAGTGAAACAGCTGGCCTAGAATACAGAGGATTGGAGTAGGCTCCACCGATCAGAGCTAGACTGTTAAATACAATGATGAAGATCTGGTGTGATTTGTATTATGAGATAAATGCTTATACTTCTTAAAATAATGTAAAAGAATCCTTTAATTCATTTTATACCTTAATATACATATTGTAAAAAGAGCAATATAGCAATTTTCCAAAATCCGAAATGAAAATTTCTTCGCCCATTCTTCAGACGCCAAAACTCATATAACATTTTTCTTTTATTGAAAAAGTTTCTCTTAATAATCATATTAGAGTTATAACAGAATTTAGCTCATTATGTATGAACTCTGAATGCAGAATTTATAACGCGAAGCACAATATTATACGTCAAGAAACTTGTTTGCCAGAAAAGTACTAGACTAGTTTAATCGATAAAGACTAAATCGAATCGATTATTCATTTCGAGTACGTTAGGCACCGCTCTAGTGAAGTCAACCCTTGAAGAGCGGAACGATTGAGTGAACGATACAGAGCGATCTTTTCGACGCCACTCGCATGGAATGGATCGCATCAAGGGAGTTACCTGCTATGGTGGTTTCGGCGTACGCTGGTGTTGCCATCAGTATGATTTGAATGGAGCTCCTCGATTAAATTTTAAAGTATAATTTATACACGTTTACATTATTGTTGGAATTTGCTCGGTACTAAAATGAATATAAGTTACTGATGGCATCATGGAACTGACAGATTCACCTGCAGCTAAGACAGACTGCACTAGTAACCTAGATGGATTTAGTTTAGTGTTATTTTGTGGGTTTGATGTATCCACGTGGAGATAAATTCCGAAAAAAGACAAAAACACGTTTGATGTCTTCGCAAACGTTTGTGACCTTGGTCTTGATTGTCAACTTGCTGTAAGTCTTAAATGTTTCACCTTTTTTCTATGACAATGACGACCTCAGGCGTAGTGTGTGATTATTTACTTTGATCTCAAGAATAATCTTGAAAGGGTGAAAAATCAAGTCACAAATTCAATTCTCTACCCATATGTATGTACAAATGAATCATAGAGTAACTATTAAGTAAAAATAATTCAATTCAAAATAACTACATTACATGTCAAATATTTAAGAGTTATAATTATATACGACGGCCTCCGTAGTTGAGCGGGCTAAGCCTTTGACGGCTTACCACTCTGCAACGCAGGGACTGGTATGCTATTTTTCGGAAACAACTTTTCTCCGTTATTTACTACGGTCTGGGTTTTTAGAATAGGGCCCAGAATAGTTCGTTGTATATAACCCTTAACACAAGCGTAACTTGCTTAATTTGGGGATATACAATATGTGTGTTAGTCTGCCGATTATTAATTAAATAGACACTGTAATTGTTTACATATAATATAAACGATAGCGGCCCATAAACGTACCACTCCTGGGTTCGGGCATGCCATTACAGGGCAATGGACAATATACCTGTTACGCTTGTGCAAGGAAGCTTGGCAGGTCTGACACATCGGTTATCTCGATGTGTAAGGTTTCATCACGATGTTTTCCTTCACCGTTGTTAGCACGTGGAAATTGTAATAATACGCACGTTAATTATGAAAACGGCTTTAGTGATGCATGCATTTCGACCAGGATTCAAACCCGCGCTTATTACACTATCTGTACCACCATTTAAGAGTTGGTAAAGTAAAATTAGAGAAAACGATATCTTCTTATGTAAATGTACGCAGGTAAACATCATTACCATCATGAAAAATATCAGGTGGCATTTCACACGATTTCGAATGCGTAATTTGGCAACACTAGTACTCACGGTACTGACGTTAATGGAGTTCGAAGGATTTTGAGGGCTATAAATAGATGATAGAAATACTTTGTGGGGGATTTTTGTATGCGGGAATTCTCAGGTATATTAGCAGACGGGGCCATGAACACGACCTACTTGCAGGTTTTTTTCATCTAGATTCAAATAGGCATTTTAAACCTTACGTTATGTAGTGAAGTGGGTTGAAATTCGCTCATTCTAGCGTTTATTCTTTGAAGAATTTTTATTTACATTTCTATCATAAAGTTTTCTATTATTTATCACTGGCGTATGCTTCGTTGGACATGGAATTCTATAATATTTTCTTGTATAAAATTTCTAAATCACTTATATACCATACTTAATTATTTATTCACATTCACAATTGACAAGAAGAAATGAACAAAATACAAACTACCAAACTTAGAATTTTAGCTTAGTTAAGATAATTTTGTACAATTATTATTGTAATTTTTTGATTCTGTCATTAATTATACCTGAATCCACCTCATCTATGAAATAATATTTTTCATACATAAGCTGGAATATATTATTTTTATGAGAGACTTTAATACCATCATAGACAATGCTGCGGTATAATATAACTAGTGGTCTCCCGTGGTTGAAATTCACCCATAATAATTAATGTCAAAGATTATACTTCTATAATCACAGATTTCGCCAAGGTTACACTGTTAATTTGACTTGAACAATAAACAAAATAGTATATATGCGTGTGCGTGTCAAATACATGGTAGTGTGTGTAATGATTTTTTTATTGATTTAATTTATTTTTTATTCGTAATTTAAAAAAAATTGATTCTTTCGTTTCTTCTCTATATAAACTATAAGTGTGCGAAATGTCATACTCCTCCGTCCATGCAATTTTAGTAAAAAGGGGAACAAAGTTTTTTCAGTTTTTAACGTATAGATCTGATCCATCTCATCCATGAAATAATATTTTTCATACATAAGATGGAATGTAATTCTTAAGTCTCTTATGAGAGACATTTTTAAAGACAATCAAAAAGGTTGTCGCTAGTCAATAAGTGCTTCCACTCAGTTTTTTACAGTACAAAGTACAAATGAATAGTTTACTTCACTTACCTCCACTTGGAATCGAAGAAGTGGTCGCCACGCAGAAGCAGTGGAGTAGCAGGGACAGGAGCATCTTGGTGATGATGAGGACGCGACTCCTGGCACTCATTTTTCCATCTTGCACCGGGCACATTTGAAACTGAACCAGATGCTCATTTTGAGTTTATAACATCGATTGCGGGTAGTTTACATCACAGCATATATCTGGAACAAGGAGATTATACTTTTGGTAAAAACATCATAGGGTAAGCTATACCGTTGTTGGTTTCCAGTTAATAATTTACCCCAGTCAATTAGCTATAGAATAACATCTTTGAAGACCACGGGCTATAAAAATGGCCCGGACTTTTGGAGGGCTTGCGTGGGAAGGCCAACACGTAGAGGCCTCTGAACTTTGGTGTAAATATGGCGTAACACTGACCAGCGATTATCAATGTCTACACCATATAATAATACACCCAAAGACAAGCCCCTGCCAGTGTAACACTAATGTGGGAAATGAGAACAAAAAGTACCTGGTGGACTGCAAGTGGAACTAGGGGTTTGGAAATATGGGGACTATGGCGTCTGCCCGTCGCAATGTGCGGGGAACATGGAAAAATGGGCAGATGGTGACTCGCTCCTGCCTGCACGGGCCCCAAAAATTGGAATAACATTATTATTGACAGTGTGTCGCTACAAAATAAAAAAAATATGAAGAGTTTTGAAAATATTAAATTAGGGTGCAAATTGTCAAGAAGATTTTCATGTGATGCCGAGAATATAATAGAATATCTTTATTGCATAAGGGATGTTCAAGGGTTTTGATATTGTCACAGTATCAATGCACTCTGTTCATAACACGGCGCGCAACAAAATAATATTACAATATTTTTTTCAACCCTCTTGACCCCTTTCACATGTCAGCAAAGGGATCCCTATGGGTATAGATAACTTTTACAATATTAAGTTAAATTAAAAAATATACAGACTGACAGATAGAAAAAGATCTAGTTTTGGAATTTGATGTTCTAAATTAGCCACTTTTTTTAATTCATGAATTCAGCAGACAGACAGACAGCCCATATGATAAAAAGCAGTTATCAATTGCGGACATTTGTAAGGCCAAAGGTGCTACTAATGTGCTGCCCCTCTCTAAGGGAGACTGAAACTTGGCCACTAATGCCGTAGCACAGCTCAAGGTTGCTATGACATACACTACATCACGGGTGGTAGCCATCTAGATTGGCAAATACCCTACTACTTTTTTTAATTCATTGTACAAACTCTACGTGCAAAGGAGACGGGGACTTTTGGGTCCAGAAAATGTAATGAGTTGAGATATGGCTTAGCAAAAGCGTTACATTTTTCTATTACAAAATGGAAAATCTCAGCCCTACATTTTACTTGAAAGACGAGAAATCTTAAAAATAAGGTCACACATAAATAACTTATCGATTACCATAATCGACTGTTACAAATAAATTTCAACGATTAATAATATGAAAATACTTACAGCATAATATGAATTTATTGAAAATAACTAAAACCACTACAATTCATATTAAAAAATAAAACAAAATATTATAAAGAAATCTTAAAATCACTCTCATCCTTTTACAGTCTGGGTCCAAAAATGTACCAAAAGCGTATCCGACTTTACTATATTATAAATTATAAAGAAAAAAAACATTCAATTAAAAATATAATAGTTGTATATAAGAAATGGAAACAGCATAGGCATGGTATACCTATCAGTAAAATCGTAAAAAGTAAAAGTTGAAAAAAAAACCCAACTGACAATTTATGAGTAGTCGTGAGATTCTAAAACATAACAAACGTTTGTACAGAAATATTTCATTCTAAGAATGTTGTATGACAAAGCCATTCGAACGAGTCATATTGCAGTGTGTTTGCAATGTCACGTACGCCGGGACCTCACGTGTACGCCGCATATGCAATCTGGCGTAACGTCATACCTCCTGAAAGAATTTTCATACAAATTCAATTTGGACGCCACAGGGAGAAAAGTTCTATAATTCTTTTTGTGAACATTTTAAAACATTTCATCGAGGGTCGCAACCAATTTGTAACAGCTAACAGGTAACCTTTGGTGTTGCAAACATTCATGAACAACGGTAAATACTTGTCATCAGCATAAATCTAGCTATGAAAGATTAAGAAAGAAAGATAAAAAGAACTTTATCTAAAATTTAGACTATCACGAGGACCCGTTGCCGTTTGCTAACACCATACCACTCAGACCAAAAATCGGCAGAATGACAAATTGAAATGATAACTTTTCCGTTCATTTGCTTGCGGGCGTTACAATCATCAACTGTAGTGGAACGGATGACGGAGCTTTGATGTCATAAACGACGAAACACACAAATGTCATTGGTTGATTTGAAAATAGCGCCTTGTTCTATGTCAATCGATAGAGAGAATTAATGCTCTCTGGTCAACGCCCACTTCGACCCACCACTTGACATGGTTCGTTGTGAACGCTGTATAATCGAAAATGATGACGTCATCGTTGACGCTTTCGCCACGAAGCGTTGTGAGATACTAAACGAACGCGCTCAACAAAAATAAAATCTACAGAATATTTGAAAAGTAAAACTTCGGACGTGACATTGGTAATGTCAATGTTATTATTTTTCTTGTAAAAACTTTATGATTTTGACACTAATTATAATAAGAAAACGCACTTTCGATCTGGTGAGCCGTCTGCTTGCTTGCTGCTGTTTACTTGTGTGTAGTAAAGGATTCCAAGGTGTCTTATTGTTGGAGAACAATGTATTTAACTGACAATACTATTATGCGTGTGGCAACACTCGCTCGCCCTCTCTCTCTCTCTAATATGGCTGCTTGTTTGTTCCGTATGTACTTATAATAATTAAATATTTTCACTGTCCTTAATATTGATTTTTACTCTGCTGCCCTAGCGTATCACACTTATTCTAAGGTCCTTGAGTCTGGCAATAAAATAAGTATCATCAAATGCATCAGTAGAAATAATTTCCTCTAGTATGTGATCACATCCTTGAATAGAATCTAAGCTAAGTCACACTGTAGCTTAATATTGGTTCATATAACAATAATAGTCTGGCTTCTCTATTTTAGAAAACGAACAATATACCCGTTACTCTGCAACAAGAATTGCTGACTTTTGTACATCAGTAATGCCGATATTCAGGGTTTCTCACGTTGCGATTTGCGAGTACACATTAAGCAGGAAAAAGTATCTAAAAATTGCCCATTAGAATTCAAACACTGTGTTAATAATATTAATTGCAAGTAGTGTCACCTATTATTACTACTACTCGGCTCCTGTCATCAATACTCTGATGTAAAAGCGAGATGTGAGCTGCAGACATCCCCGGTAGAGCTGTAATATCTTTGGACCAACGGCATAAAATTAAGTCACTCACTTCTATCTAATTATTGTGCGAAAATCATAAATTACAATTAATTGTACTTTTTTTTGAAAATCAAATTAAACAGTTCTGCAAGTAAATACCATTAATGAAAATGATAATTATAAATCGACCCCTAGTGAATAACAAAAATAATATAAGATTAAATAAATTGGGAGAATAAAATAATTCATCTATATTGTTTCAAATTAGAAAATCCCTTTTTGAAAAATCTCCTACCTCTTTTAGTCGTAGAAAAGATCAAGTAATTATCACTAGATTACTTATTGGACACACCAATATGACATACATCCACCTCACCACACAAAATGACAGAAATAAATGCAAGTGTGGACGGATCTCACCGTTTCACATCGATTGGTTGAATGTTCAGTATTTGACAATGAAAACTAAACGGGGAGTGATGCATGTAAATCTGTAAATTTCTGAAAATAGAGATGTTTATAAATTAGTTTCAACTAAATTTTGGTTTTGCCATTTATCCTTCCTTATTTAGAAAGTAGGACAATAACCTAATATGTTTAATTACTGTATAATCGTGGTCAATAATGACCTAAGTTGTTAAATAGCGACCTAAATTAAAGAAAAGAAATCTAAGTTTTACCTGTTTTGTTGTAGAAAGAATAACACAAAAACGATATGAACGTTACTTTTCTAAGACAATTCTTAATCCTAATAAAATTTTAATACCATCGTAAATTACTAAAGTATTACCGTCACAAGCTCTCTAATGCGGAGTCGATCGTAAAGCAATGAAATGTCCATTCGTAACAGCATTACCTGCCCATAATATTATCGGCGCTATAAAGATCTGCTTCCTGCAAATTCGTATACCAAATGTTCGCAATTTACTTTATTGCAGGCGACGTATCACGAGATTCGCTACCAGGGTGTTGGAGCTGCTTCCTTATAAGCTTACTACGAGGTGAGGGTTCGAAATAAGTTGGTTGTAGATAAAGGCATCGTGGGTTGGTACCATGTCGATTTTTTCCAACTAAATTCCTTGCACGAGATACCTATTTGTCAAACACGCCCCAAAGGGTGCTGGGTGATAATATGAAATTGTGGTTACGTCGTCATCGCTTTTTGATTTTTTATTGTTACGCACTTTTTGGATGTTTGTCTTTCTTGCAGTCTCTTGGAGAGATGTGAAACAGTTTTGTTTTTACTCTACTTCCTTTTTGCCTATTTCATCTTTTAAATAAAAATGAAAAAGTTACAAAAATAAATTATCTAAAAATAGTCTGCCCACAGAGATGAGGTGGCTTAGGAAACATAAAAACATGCATTAGTTAACAAAAATAATGATTTAGACTTAGATTTCAGAAGGATATAATCATAGAATAGAATAGAAAACACGCTATTGTTCTATTACAGAATACATACATACATAACTTCACGCCAGGTCCCTTGCGGGGTAGGCACGAACAACAGAGCGCCATACAGACTTATTCTTACACACCTCACTTGCTTCTTTGACATTCATAGCTCTTGTCATGCACGCTCGTCTGTTCTTAAGGCTCCTGACATCACCTTCTGCTAATACACGATCAATTTGATCATGGAAGGTGTGTCGTGGCCTTCCGCGACTTCTGCATCCATCCACTTTTGCATTGTATATCTGTTTAGTCATTCTTTCCACATGCCCGAACCACCGGAGCATTCCTTTCCTTACCTTCACCCCGACACTCTCTTTCTGACCAACTCTCTTTCTTACTTCGGTATTACGAACGCGGTCCGCGAGCGTCACTCCGCAGATTTTGCGCAGTGCTCGCATCTCGACCGCGTTTACTCTACTTTCATGCTCTCTGTTCCATACCCAACTCTCGCTTCCATACGTGAGCGTAGGTACCAGCACCGCGTTGTGTATGGCAAGCTGGGCTTTCTGGCTGAGGTTCTTAGCGCCTAGAAGTTTACCTAACGCTCCATTCACACTATTCCCCAAATTTACTCTTCTTTCTATGTCAGCGGTGTACCTTCCATCCCTGCTAAAAGCACATCCAAGATATACAAACTCATTCACTTGTTCCAGCATAACATCATCGACCATTATCCTTGCATTCGTTCTGGTTTCTTCTCTTTCAAACACCATAACCTTTGTTTTCTTCGCATTCAAATGTAAGCCTCTCGCCTGACAGTCATCTTTCATCATTGTGACTAGTGTTTGCAGTTCTGATGGCGATTCGGCTAAAAGCACGGCATCATCCGCATAAAGCAAAGTGCTAACAACTAGATCACCCATCCGCACCCCAACAGAATAAATAATTACAATAATTTAACGGTGAAACAAAAGGCGACCTTGTCGCTTAAAGTGACCTCTTCCAGGCAACCTGATTGAGAGGATACTTTTGACAACTTATGTCTGGATATTATTAAATTAAAAAGAAGTAAAATAAAAAAGGAAGAACAGTACAATGTGGGTAGTTATTTAAATGAACAAGTTGGCGGTAGGGTTGACACTTGACATCTTTATCTTCCGTGATCACGGCCACTGAAAAGTGGCCGAAACGTCGGAATAACAAAATTCAAATAAATTACCGCGCTTGAAACCATTAGAACGTAGTTAAGTGTTTTTTAGGTTTACTTTTTTTTAATTTTTATATTTTAACTATTTTGTTACATTCAATTGCATATATATGGATAGACTCGGTAGTGTAATAAAAATTGAGAGGAAGGAGAGTGAGGTGGTATGGAGGTGTAATGAGGCGGGATGTAAGTCACGTGACAAGAATAATGTGTTACGCGATGTCCATCACCGCAGTTATGAGAACCATAGATTATATTAATATCACATAGATAATCTTCATAGATAATAGTATTATTATGTAGGGTAGTTTTCGTTGTATTTTCGTATAAAAGGCGGTGTGGCGTGTAGACGGTGTTCATTGCTTATTGTGTGTTAAAGGGGAATCTCTGCCCGAATAGTTAATATTAGGTATATTTGGTACTTTCTTGCCCAAATCTCTGCAAGGCTTTTTACAAATGTTAAACTAAAATATTGATGGTTACAAATGTAAAGACGTAAATAAGAGATAGATGGATTTTGTGAAAGATAGCATGATGGTTTGCTTTGGGACAGAGAACGTATAGCAGAATAGAGAAGTAGGGGAATAATTGAGAGCAGGTGTAAGAAAAGAAGACTTTCTGGACCAAAGTTACATAAAAAGATAATTAATCTTATTCCAAGTAATAAATACATTAACACTAGCTCTGACATCAAATACTTTAATTCAATTTACTCTTAAAATAAATTCATAATGTGATAATAAATATTTAAATGGAGAAGATTAAGTGATAATGAATCAGCCTATAATTTGAGACATCCAAGTAAGACGCCCTAAGTAAATAAGTAAGGACTTAATTATGGATCTGAAATGAAACTGGCCTTCAATTAGAGTAATTTATTCTGAAAAGTACTTTGGCAAACAGAATTATTAACTTGTGTCAACTCTGTGAACAAATATATTTTAACTAAATTTAAATATACCTACATATATTTTTCTTTGAGTTTCGTAATGGATGGACCAACTTAGATGTTCATAAAGTAGAAAGAAAATTTATTTTCATTTACTTACGTTATAGTTTCTGAGTATTTCTCGCAAATATAGCGATGGGTTTTTATGATACGAAGTTATTAATTGTTAATGTCGTTAAGTATAGACAGATAATGTATGTTCGTGGGACACTCAGAAAGTATTGCGAAATAAAATGTTCCATAGGTGCATTTTTTTTTCAAATCTTTTCAAAGTGCTCTACACCAGCCTCTACAAAGTTTCATGTGCCTGAACCAGTTTTCGAAACACTTTTTCCAGCCCGCTGCAGACACGTCGCTTACAGCTTCTTGGAATGCTGACAGCACATCTTCTGGCGACGGAAATTGTATCCCTTTGATAGCTTTTTTGGGCCACGAAACACACACGGTGCTAGTTCAGGGTTGTAAGGAGGATGAACCAGAAGTTTGACTGATTTTTTATTCACAAATTTTATTATGTTTTCCAGTATCAATGTTATCCCCTTTAAAGTAGTTTGGTTGAACAGCTACACACCGATGGAGACGTTGTTTCCACTGTTGGTAGCAGCGCTGGAAGTCTTCAACCAATACCGGTCATCAACGTGTCCACTCTTTTGGATATTTTCTAAAGTCCCGAAATAGTCCCGTCTTTTGAGGCCATTTTTCAGTTTAAGAAAAAGGAAACAGTCACAGGGACTGAGTCAAAAATACTGCTATGAAGAAAGCAGTGTGATATGGGGCGCTGTCATGATGGAGCATCCATTTGTCTGCAATGTCTGGGCTCACGCGACTGACCCTTTTCCTGAGCTTTTTAAAAACGTCTTTATAAAAAAACTTGATTGACAGTTAGTCCTGGAGGAACCTCCTTGCCGATTCTCCAAGCTTAACATAAAATATAATGGCACAACTTTAATCAAATCAAATAAATTACTGAGCTTAAAACGTTTAAAACGCAGTTTATACTAATCGTGGAAACTAAGAAAATATTAAATGCTATTTATATTGGCCAGAGAAAAGACACACATTGTGTGTTAAGAATTCAACCAGAGGCTTTGTAGCGTTCAATTGTGTTTATTAGTTTTGTGTTATGGATGATTGTGTGGTCGAGCGCTAGATGGCGTTAGCGTCGATTTACATCGCGTTATGGTTTATGACACTTGTATTGGTGACAGCTTAGCTCTCTAATAAAGATCTTGCTTTGAGGTAACCACTAGGTACTTGCGGTACCCCGGGTTCAAGGGACTTTTACGAAAGGTGTACTTTGTGATTGTGTAATGTATAACGGATCACTCTGGGATTGATCTCAGGCACCCAGACCATAGTAAACAACGGTAAATAACAACCACAGAGTACTTTATATATACTGGTAATAACAACAAACCATGCTAAAATCTTGATTTCAGTAGGTTCATAATTCATATTGTTCTTGGAGTTTTAATGTGTATAATTTTGCCTTTATATAATAAAACAACCGTAACAATCATACTCGTATATATACTTATTTTAGTAATTATTTCGAAATTTCCAGGTAATTCACTTGAAAACATTAAGCCATTTGTAGCCTTTAATAAAACATTACTGTTGAACGTGTACATTGTTAAAATACGAGCATATTCCCAGTAAAGCAATTAGATTGGATACTCGTGTGTCTGTGTTTTTATACCTAGAGGGAAATATTTAAAATCCTCACGCTTATTGTTATAGAGAGCAGGTAGAGATAATCAATGTTGTGTATTGAATTTTATTGTAATGTGTGTCTACTCCTTTAATTGTCGGTTTGTTAACATCACAGTGTATATTTTTTTATTGCCAAGTTATATGGTCCCTCTGATGGAAGGCGGTTACCATCGCCTATAGACATTTGTAACTCCAAAGGTGTTATAAATGCGCTGCCGCTCTCTAAAGGAAGAGTGGAACCTGTCCACTGATGCCGGATCACAGGTCAAGGTTGTTATGACAGCATACTCTAGACCAGGGTGGTGGCCATCCCGCCGGGCAAATACCCTGTGGCTGTGGGTTGTTTTGTTGCCTCTTACGACAGGCCGACCGGCCGTAGGAAAGTGTACTTTTACCGTTCCTACACGGATGGAATATAATCAAGTGGTATTCATTTTTTTTATTCGAGACCTGATCGTACAAAGGAAAATATATGATTTTTGGTTTAAAAAGCTTTACTATTTCGTACTTAATAAAATCCGTAATATTTTAAAAGGCGTCGTAACCGCTACATCAACGTGTGTGTGAAACTGGAGTTTATTATCTAAATAACAGCAATAACATATTGCGAAGCGGTGTGCATAGACTAGGAAGTACAATTAAATTCTAACCTATATGTAAGACCTTCAAAAAGTGTTCTCCAGTGGAACTTATTTTGAATAAAAACTTTTGAATTTGAATTTGAAATATACGCCAAGGTCTCTGATTCAAATGACTTCTCGAAGGATGATGTCATTAATACTGTATTTGATTTTATTTTGCTTCATGTAAAACGTCTTATTCATATTGAGTTAGAGCAAGTTTATAGGCTTCTTTAAGGTGTTCTTAAAGATCTCGTACTTCAAACTTACTTTAACTCAATATGAATAAGATCCCTAGTATCTTACTCCTACTAATATTATAACGCGAAAATTTGTAGCAATGTATGTTTGTTACTCGTTCACGCAAAAACTACTGAATGGATTTTGATGAAATTTTACAATAATATAGCTTGCACATGAAAATAACACACAGGCTATAATTTATAAAGATATAGTGTGAATTATCCGCAGGGTGCAGCTAATATCAAATATGTTTGGATTAAAAAAAAATACAATATGAGTAAATATATCGTCAAAATTTCATTACAAGACATTGTTCAGTAATGCCGAAACACAACTCAAGGTTGTTATGGTGACGTACTTTAGACCAGGGGTGGTAGCCATCCAGTCGGGCAAATGCCCTACCACCTGGCTGTGGGTTGTTTTGTCGCCTCTTACGACAGGCCGCCCGGCCGCAGGAAATTGTATTCTTTCTCCGCTCCTGCACGGATAAATAAAGCACTGTTGAAAATAACCGCAGAATGTCACCTAAATTGCCACAAATTGTCTTTCCTTCTTAAAGAGGGTAGATCGAGAGTTGAGATGACCTTTTCAGGGATAAATTAGATTTGTAGGAATTCAACCAGCACTCATTCGGGGCTTTTCGAAACGCACGTAATGGTACAATTTACTTACGTGCTTTAGTAGTGTAAGCTTGTTGCACACAGGTAGAATTAACAGCTTGTACCATAGATTACTAACTATCCTACCACGCCATGTTAACCACAGTCGTGTCTTTAGTTGTAGCAGGTGTAGATTCGTTAATTAAATCTCTATTTTGTTATTTGACAGAATATTAGAGACCTGCGTTTCTCCAGGAATATCTTAAGGATCAGTCGGTCCTGGCTGAGACTAGTTATTAGTGCAGCCACCGGACACGGCAATTTTAACAGACATCTTTTCAATATAGGTGTCACCGACAACCCCTTGTACAGATCATGCCTGGAGGCAGAGGAAACAGCCGCCCGTGTCCTGCTCGAATGCAGAGAGGTGGCCCACTTCAGGGCGAAGTATCTGGACGCCCCAGGTGACCTCCGAGAAATCTGCAGCAATGTCAAGAAACGGTGGACTTCCTAGAGGTGCTGCGCTGGATAGAGTAAGCCCTCGTACGCAAAATAGGCGCCCTGTCGTCTAGTTGCGGAAACCACCCGCTCGCAGAAAAAGAAGAAGAATATTAGAGACTGTGAATATCATGGTTTTCATTCATTCACGAGAAAAATCCACCTGATCAGCATATGTAACCCACGTGCTTATATAAATAAATATGTGTTACAAACACAGTGAACAAAAAGAAACATTAATTGTTTTGTTCATAATAAAAATATGTAACACACAACAGACCATAGTTTACTTAGATCCACAGGCACTGCCAATATCATAGAGTCTAATAAAACAGGGGCATAGAATAGAGCAAGGGTGGTAAATCGATCAATCGCGAATATCAATCCAGTCGATAGTGGGCAAGTCTATAACCATTTAGTTTGAGATACCTAATGATAAAATATGTATATGTAAAAATATATACAACGAACAACTGGTGCGCGCATCATCTTATATAAATTTTTTTGAAATGTTTATATAAAATATAATCGGTAGATCGCACCAGGCTACTTGGATCTAAACAAGTTGCTCTGGAATAGAGAATATCGCCAAAAAATTCAAACGTTGTCAAAAATTTTAAGAATTATAATCTACTGTAATCCACAGTTCCAATTTTAATGGATTCGCAATGGAGAAACAACTATATAATATTTAAGAACATAATTATATTTTACCATAATAGGTAACAAAACACTTAGCATGGCTTTTACTTACGTTTTAATATGCGGTTCACAATGTGATTCCCTCAACTTAGTTATCGACTCTTTATCTATTTTCTATTATAATTCCTACTTATCCGATTTGACTGATACGTAATTATTAGGACACTTATGTCTATTCTGAATAGGATAATGGCTCTTTTGAGGTTTTCAAGTAGAGGCACCAATGGAAAAATGTGATTCATGGTATCGGTTGACTTATATGTTTTTCCGTCAAACACAGGCTATTATTGACCGATCAAGATAAAGATGACTGTTGTTAGATGCAAGCTAACACTACAATGAAAATAAAGGTAACTTATTACATACTTTATGTCAACCTCCCAATTACGTTGAATCCTTATTTTTTTATGAATTACAGTTCAACGTCAACCACTGAACTATCAATAGTTATTTTACTGACTTACTTAAACAAATGAACGTGTGAACATTTACTAAAACCGTTAGAACACTCAGAACTGCTAAAGCAATATACCAGTTATCTCTACAGTTTCTTTCGATAGTGTAAAGAAGGCTTTAGGTCTCGTTTCAATAATAACTAGTGAAATCGTTTTAACTCTAGATGAAAATGGAGGGTAGTTCCAAGTTATACGTAAGTTTGCGTTTAATTAGCGGTCCCCAAAGTTCTGTTTAGTAATCAAAATAATCATATCAACTGGAATGTGACTTTGTTTGCTGTTTGTTGTCTGTCCCATCCTCAAGACCCCTATGATTCTATTATCATACAATTTGGTATACGTGTACTCTCAATAACGAGAATTGTTCGAGCCGCTCAGTCCAAATTCCTTCCTGCCAAATTATTTCCCTAATTGCCCGCTTTACCTAACCTCGTTATCCAATAACCTTGATGTTTGGTGTTTCTCTTATTAAAGTCAGAAATGAGGACATCCCTAACAAATACGTCATCATCATGGCAACGTGTACTCCACATACCAGTGAAGAAATAACTGTGCTTCAAGTATTTAAACAGCTAGACGGTCTCAACAAAACATGTCAACGTTCAGGTGTAGTATTATAAATAATGTGGTATAATAAACCTTCTTAGTTTACATACCATTACAGAAATTGTCACGAGCACACGTACCAGCTCGCAACATGATTCGTTTATTTCACACCATTTGTTCCTTTTTGCGTTAACGCCGCGTCATTTTGAAGGGTGTTTATTTAATGAGCTTAGAGCGCACCACAAAATGCGATCTTTATTGTGGTTCCTTTCATGTCCTGTAAGGGGAATAAATTGGTCTGTATTCTCACTACATTGTTATTTTTCTTTGACTATAACTCTTACGGTAGCTGCAATGTCAAAAATAGATACTGCAAATAAAGTTTTTCTTTCTTTTCTTTTCTTAGATTCAATATAAAGTTATAGATTACTAGCGGGTCCAGCAGACATTGTCATGCTCTTAAAAATAAAATTGAGAACCCAACTGCAGAGCCCCCTGCCGGATATAATTGTGAATCTAAGCCCTGCCGAATACCACTTGAATACATACCAAACATTCATTAAAATTGGTCCAACTGTTTAGGACAAATTCAGTTACATACACATGAACAGAATAATTGTATATATAAAGATGTACCAGATCATTGTCAACATGAAACATGCCCTGAAGTCTTGCTGCATTAGCAAAATATGAGCAAGTTTTCTGATGACAAATAGAGTCAAACAGTTGCTTACAAATGTTTTTAAAATAACTTTCAAGATGAACTTCCTATTATTATTGGCAGTGATCTGCTACATCTATACTAATATTATAAAGAGGAAAGATTAGTATTTTATGTTTGTTGTGATTTCAAAAATTCTTTCACTATTCGATTGCAATTTAATTCCTGAGTAACATAGGTTATATTTATTACTAGAATAAAATAGGGATCACTACTAAAACTTCAATAATGGAACCCGAGATGTAAAAAATAACTATAAAATGTCTCTCATCGCATGCGCTGCGGAAACTTGATGATAGAACAAGAAAATGTTAAAACATATCAATATCTACATAAAACTTTGCCATACCATTTGTCCAACTATTGTAGTTATGTCACTATAACTATTTTTTTCAATTCACAAGTTGATATAAACGCCGACGAAAATCAGACCATGTTGTCCATAGCTTTGTATTGATCCTTATTCGTTTCAATACCTGTAGAATCACTTTTTGAATTATTCAAATCAGACATTCAATGTGGCGAATAATGGTGGAACGATCTAGTTAGTTTAATTTTTTTTTGGAAAAAGCTATATAATTCTGGAAGGAAAAGACAAAGATAGATAGATGTTAGAAAGGGATAGATGTATAAACGAAAGATCTCGAATAGTAGGTTCGGGAAGGAAAATACAGAGATAGATCGATGTTTAGAAATAAAAGAATAACGAAATTATGGATTCCAGAAAATCTTTCCGGGTATATAAGCAGCGTAAGACGGCTACCGGGCAGTTAAGAGTTGAGTTCAGTTCAATATAGCGAAGCGACAAGTGGGATACGGAAGAGCTGGAAGAGAAGTTTAATAGAATAAAGAGACGAGTTAAGTGGTGAATTTAGTGACAAGTTTAGTGGACAGTTGAATGAAGAAGGAGTGTAGCGTAGTTCAAGAGACGAACCAAAAGCGAGCTACACGCGATAATATCGGAGGTGAGCACTGCAGTAGCAGGAGGTGGTCTACGCAATATCAAAGTGACAAACACACAGACTATTATATTCCTGAATGAAGCAATGTACGTTTATATTATCGTTAATGTAAAACAGACTAAGCCGGAACCAATTCCATACACCCAGACCGAGTAAATAATCGAGACTTTGCTTACAATATTTACCCGGCGATCTAATAAACTGGCCGAACCAAGACAGATCGCCGCCCCACAGAGCTCGTCAAATCTGTATTTCATTTTTCTCAGTTTATCTGTATGTTGGCATTCAAATTAGACTATTATATACCTATATCTCATTTCGTCTGCTATAAACATAAATGGAAATTAAAAAAAACAGAAAATCCACAGAGTAATCAAACTACGCTTGTTAAGAACAACAAAGCCAATCACAGTAACTTCTAAACCAAGGTAGACAAGGGGAAATTTGTTAATAAAATTTACTCTACCAGGAATCCAACCTGAGACCTTTGAACTCTAGTGAACCAAGTGGGGCAACGCTCAGACCACTACATTACAATGCTATCAGTTATAAAACCTTCATTTATTTTATTTTATTTACTTTGGTTAAGCTTTTTATACACTAAATAATATAATATGTTTATTATAATAATGGTCCTCACAAAGACCCTTGTAAGATTTGACATGTACAAGCGCTATATGACACGTTGATAATTATTATTTCGGGTTGACTAAGGACAGGTCTATCAGTCGCTTTGATGGATTACTGAGGTCTCGGAAGATATGTACAAATCATTATGTACCATTTGTATATAATATTACACAATATCTTGTTGTAAGGGCTTATTCACACATTGACGAATCGATTATTATTTCAGGATAGCAAATCGTGATTCGTTTTTATGTTAAAAATGCAATATGTCTTATTATGGACGTGTTTACATGCTCATGAATAGTAAATTTAAAAATACACATTCGTGATGATAATGGCAAATCGCCTAGCAGCTATTTCAAACAATTCGTTTATCGTTTGAACTCTTTAAATAAAAATCACAATACGGTTTATGAAAGTAAAGATCTATTTACCTTTAAAGAATCGAGATTTGTCGCGAGTACTTATTTATAATCAATCGTTTTGGCGAATTTGCTTAATACCGGGTTTCTACATCTTAGAGCTTATTTACACGGCGCCGTCAGTACGCTGTTAGCACGCCCTCGCCGCTGCGCTACCATCACTCTGAATTTCTGGGTATGTGCGAAAGTTGTTCGCCTTCCATACCGCCGTCCTAGCGCTGACGCGAGAATGAGGTGGCTGCTAGTAGCGATGTCGTATACACGCGCGCTTACTATCTATTCATATGCTTTATCATTCGTAGAAAATTGACTTTATGTATAAGATTTCACATCAAATTTTAACCAGTAGCATGGATAGTAAGATATAGAAACCCGGTACAAATCGTCGTCGCAGTCGTTTTATAAATGTGAACATCTATTAGTCTCGATTCGTTATTAAGAACGAATCCTCAATGACGGGCGAGTGAATGAGCCCTAAGTGATACATGATTACGCCTTGATTACGTATTATAGAGGTAGAATGATATTAGATTGTATTGGAATTTATAGCCTTGTATTATATTGATCACAATTCAGTTAGGAGGAGGTATTAATAGTGTAGACTTAAATATAAACATTAATATATACTAAAGTAGATAAAGAATGATAAATTAAGTACGTTGTAATTTTTTTTGATACAAATATATTTTCTTGAAATTTCATTTTCAACGTTTTGATACGCGGTTTTTATTTTACTAACTGTTTCACGCAAATTTAGCGATGGATTTAATGCGTTATTTGTGATTTTGTCATTAATTGTTAATGTTATTTAACATTAACAGATAACGTACGTAATGAAGCTAACCACGGCGTAATTTTTAACGTACGTAAATAAGACGCTTTTATCCACAGTCATATAAGGGATATAAGAGGTCAATGGACGCTTCTAATTTCAAAAAATTCAAACCTACGTCGTCATTTGAGTTTGAAACGCGAGTATGTTTATAATTAAGCTACCAGGGTGTTTAGTCTGATATATGAAATTCTATAAATAGTAATTGAGCAAGACGAATGTCAGAATCAGTGGGTACTCAGTCTAATCGGGCACTCGAACTAATGGGGATGCCCCTCGACACAAATGGAATGGGTTGTAATCTCGATGCGGATTAGTGCGGCGAGGCACGCCTGGGGACCGCCTGCTCCTGCCGCCTTATACATTTCTCTTTGATAAGGTAGCTATATATTATAATAAACTACAAATACCTCTCTGGGCGGCTTAATTTTCTTAAATTGTCTCCCACGAATAGTATTCCATTGATCGATCATTCTCAAGGTCGCCAAAACTCTCTTAATTACATTCTAGCAGTACCAGCTACAGTTGGACGAGTTGCCATGACGACGGAAATACATCGTTTTCGTCTTGGCAATTCACCATCGAATGGTAGTAGATTGCAAAGGCGGTACTTAAACACATAGACTGCAGTGACATATTTTTGGTTATATTCGTCTAACCCACAGTACCGAAGTAATTAGTCGGGAGAAGAAGTATCCTATGTGCTGATTTGTGACAAAAACTAGCTGTGTCCTGTTTCATTTCAATCTGTCCAGTAGTTTCACCTCAGGCTCTAACATATAAATTGTACTTTCGGAATCTGCAAGTCCCAATTAATTCCCCTGATTATTCGTTTCTCATTTTTAAATTCTACAGATTTATTATATTATACATAGATATTAAGGATTAAACATTGCAAGACAAAAATAAGTTCTCAATATTCGGCACATGCATTCGCAAATTTGATTTGTGGTGTGACAGAAGATATATGTCAGAATAGAATAGTGTGGAATGAAAAGACATATTGTGCCGACCCCAATTAATTGGGATATGGTGAAAGAAAAGAGAGAGACAGAGAGAGCATTCGCAAATTTGATGACTCGTGCGCGCCAAATTATAGATCTAAGATTTATCAATGTAATTTTATTTTTGGCCCAAACTGTAAAACAAATTCGTTTAAGCGCGAAGGTTTAGGTTTAATATCCAAGACGGGGAGCCGGTTCGGGTGCCAACAACAGATTATTGCCAGTCGCCACGGCAGCTTCGTGCCAACACACTTGGCACTGGACCTGGCTCCGATCATTTCTTTATTTCCAACGGGTGCCGTGATTTATTAACTCTTAGAACTTAGATTAAGGAATCGATCTGTTTTCGAGTCCACTCCGATCTGATTTTTTTTGTAATGAATAATTTATACTGCAGCATTTTTAATAAACTTTTAAAAACTAACTTTTACCCGCGACTTCATCCCCGTGGAATGTAATTTTGTTTAATTTGCCTTCCCTTGTGGTGACGGCAGCGGCGTGCGCGGGGGCCTTTCTTGTGTTAATTATTGTCTCTCTAAAATAGTAGCTAAGTTGTGAAAGTGCAAGTCCCGTCAAAATCGGTCCTGCCATTTCAAAGATAAGCCGGAACAAACAGACAGACAAAAAAAATTAATTGTATTTTTTTATTCAGGTACCGTAAGTATATACTTTCATACGCATTTAGTAAAAAGCTGTCTTTTTTGACATTACAAACAGACACTTCATTTTTATTTATTTGTATAAATTAACTTAACTATTTTGTTGTAGTTTAAGTAAAGTAAAGTATTCTCTCTGTATTACTACATTATTATAATAAAATCAACAAATTTGTCTATTTTGTCTGCATCTATGTTTGTATTATTATTTAATTTCGATATGATTATATTTGCGTAAAATTGCTCGTCTTTTGATCTAAGTTACAGACATATACCATTATGCTACGGAATAAAGGAGGTGGTAATCTTAAAGACTACCAATTCGATTTGAATTATATTTTTTATTCAGATTCAGACAGCTCGATTATTCGTGACGCTTATAGTACATATAATAGCTGTACACCGTGCTTTTACCCTCGTCACAAATACGAAATCGGATATAGCCAGGCAATCGATATAATATATAGACTGTAATACCCATTGGACATGTTAACAAAAGAGTTCTAACAAAAATGAATTGTTCTATTTTTTTACGTTAGGGCTATTTAAAAACACAATTTAACACGACAAAGAGGGCTTCCCGATCGAGAATGTGGAAACGCTGGTGAAGGGTCGCGTCACTGGAACCGAGCGCTGCGCTTACCGGTGTCCTGGCGTTCATTAAGCGCGGAGTGCCCCAAGGCGCCATAATGGGGCACACACTTCTCCCGCTTGTTAACTCATACGGGCCTTTGTACAAACTAAAGTGTCTAGTGTCTATTTTTGTGCTTTCTATTTCGTTATCGCCTCTACACTAGTTTTAAAGTCACAACAATATATTTTTCCAGATTTTAAAGAAACATTGACGAATAAAAGAAGTTCTCCACCCTTTTCTAATATACATTTTATTTTACTGAGCAACATTAAAATTATATTTAAAATATCCACTGAAGCTACTGCAACTATATTATGACAATAAAGTAGAATTAAATGTTTAACTACAATAGGCATTTTTATTTTATGTATCTAGCTTGTATATCTTTATACAAGCTTTAAATCTATAAATAACACTTAAAGGAATATTAGGGCCACTTTATGAAGTAGACGAGAACATACAATATTACCTGAAAACAGTGATGTCTTTAATAAAATACGTAAAAAATAGAGGCATATGCAAAGATAGCAGGTAGCAAACAACATTTAATCTGTATAAGTCATAAAAGTAATAGTTGTAGTAGAATTCGTCACAAAGGCAGTCAAAGGAATCTTAATCCAAACAGCTAATTCTGATAATTCTTCATATAGTAGCGTAGTGATATTGTAGGCCGCCACATAGGCTATAACCGACGCCATTCAACCAAGTTCTTGTGAAATTTTAAAAGGCCACTTTAAGAAGTCATTAAAATTTTACATATTTTTTTACTATTACCCTTATGTCTCTGCGAATGTAGATTATTATTCATTGTGTACAGGCTACGGCGCCCGTACAAATGATGATGATGCGGAGAGAGAATGATGATGATGTAATGTAATAAATGATAAACTTATGCAACTCATGATAAATGATAATTATTGGCATAACTTATACTTAACTTCGACTCTCATGAATTCTGTTGACATGAACACTTTTAGGCATGGGTTTTTTATGTTAAACCCAAAACACAATGAAAGTGGCCCTTAAACATTGTTAATGAATCCTTAAGAGATACGAAATTGACAGTTCTGACATAGAAATCTAGTTACCGCGTTATATGTATAGGTTACGAAGTGAACTTCTCTCACTCAAAAGTGCCTTTGTAGCTCCGTCACGTCGGGCGCGTCCGCCGGCCGCACCTGTCGCGATCGTTAGCCCAGCACTGTTCCCGCATTGTTTGAACAATTAGTTCAGTTGAACAGTTTTCAGTAGGGCTGGTAACTCGTGTGTCGAATGTAGCACCGTGTCTTATTTAAGTCTTTTACCGTATTAAGACTGCTTTACATTAATCCTGACTTGACGAGCTAGCTGACTTCAAAATATTCAGTCGGGAATATCAAAGTCAGTCACGACTTGGCAGCGCTGTATTGACCTAAAATCAATTCAGTCAGCTGGCTTCTTTAGAGGCAATAGCTGATTCAACGTAAACCAGCTTTTATGTTCTATGTTGTTTTCTGTTTAGTTTAACATTCGGCCGTTTACTAACAAACGTCTTCATGGCAACGCGAACCAATTTTGGCAAAGCTGGTTATAGTATAAAAAATAAATAATTACATATTGTCATTTACATATAGCATACATTGTTTTATTTGTAAATATAGTTTATTTGACCCATTTATAAAACGTGTTCAGAAATCGCGCATTAAATTATTTAAATGTGAAAACTATAGCCCAATAGGTAATTACGCAAACGGATAAATCCATCCAAATCCCAAAGATATATAAAAGCTTTTAATAATAATAGCCCATTATCGTCCCATTGCTGGACTCGTCCCGCTATATAACGAACACGCTAGTCTAAAGCTTGGTAGGTTTGACACAATATCGGTTATTTCGATGTGCAGGTTTCATCACGGTGTTTGCCTTCACCGTTGTTAGCACGTGGCAATTGTAGCATTATGCATATTAGTTCAAAAAACTGCCTAAGTGGTGCATGCGTACCACCCAAGATTCGAATCTGCACGGTTTACATTCGGGACGCGTGCGCTAGCTCGAGCTATTACGTCACCACGACTTTCTTTTCGTTTTATTTATTTCCATTCCAGAGATTAGTATTTCCGAAATATTTCAAAAAGTACAAGAACGTAGAGCTTTGTAAGCATACATTAACACTTCGAAGTAAATGATATTGGGTAGTACAATAGTCAATAGTTTATTTTCCACGGCTTAAAAGCGCCGCTTTTCCCATTATTCTCCGATAAATGTCGGGTTGCCAGTAGACTGAATAATAAAGAAATCACTTAAGCAACAATATGAACAATCACTTACTTTTAAATTTTAAAACTTTACAAAGGCTGATTCCCTCAATCAGCAGCAGAGCGACTGTAAATTTTGATAGATCCATGATAATATTTGATAGAAAATATTGGAGATTAGAATCCTAATGATTACAATAAATGCCACATTGGCAGTCTGTTTGGTTGTTTATGACATTTTTACGCCTTTACTACTCAACCGATCATCATGAAATTTTGTATGCCCTGTATAGAGCAGGATACAAATCATGTGGAAAAATGTAATGTTCCCGTGAAATAAACAAACCAGAAAAGTAACTGAGAAAGAGAAAGTTTATATGTATGTGGGAATGATGTTTCATGAACGCACGATGTGATGAATGTATGATTATATTTCTCAATGAGTCCAAAAGAGATGACGTATGAAAGAAGACTACAGACGACGTACGCAAAACTATTTTAATTAAAATGTACGGTGTTAATATTTATAACATTAAACAACGAGATTAAACGCACGTACATCGCTGCAACTCGTAAAGTGTTGTTTCACTTACCTGCCAGTATCCCCAGATGTATAAAATAATGTTAATGGTAAATGGTCTGTAGAAATGGCGAAATCTCAAAGCTGATTCATGAGCCCAATAGGCGAAAGCTGGGCACATCGTTTGCGCTGGTTTGGACACCTACATAGAATGATAAAACATCGCACAGTGAAAAGAGCCTTTCTGGGCCAACCAACGGACAACATCGCTGGAGTGATTTAGTGAAGGCTGATTTCCTCTAGCTTCAAACCTATGACTTTAAAGTGACAGCACTGAACAGTGTGTCAGATGATTCAATCACAGTGGTTTCGTAGGCCAGGACTCATCGAGTCGTTGAGTTACAGGAGTTATTTACTGATAGTTAAATGAGCTACGTTTTCCTATAAACTTATATGTATGTAATATAATATACAATAATATCAGAGCGCAATAACTGTGGCATACATATACATACATACATAGGCAGACGGTTAGCAGTATTCATTTCAAAAGCATTCGGTTTTTTCGAACGAAACACAAAGGAAAGAAATTTTATTTTCTTGAATAACCTAAATTTCATCCTACTTGAAGTAAAGCCTGGAGGGGATTTGAGGGTGGCTCCAAAGGACACTTATCAAATTTCCCTAGCAATCCCTTTAGAATAAATATATGTTTGATTCGATATCAAATTTTCGCCATTTAAGCTCCAGCCGAGGCACTTAGGCGTGCTCTTAAAGGGACGAGGTGATTTGTTAAAGCATTTTTCTTATTATAAAAGACTTTGAACTTAAAATGTGGCATTAGAGCAAGTATTTTTAGCCAGACGAAAATTTTCTGAAATCTTACAGAGGGTTTTTATCCTTTTAACATTTTTATACAAGGATTAGCATGAGATTTAATTTCATTTAAATTAAAATTTAGCCTTCTCATAGAACTTGAAAGAAGATTATATTAAAGTGCTTAAATTTGATTGTTAATCTTAAAACGTTTCATCGCGATGTTTTCTTTCACAATAAGCGCTTGATATTACTCAATAAGTAAGATCAATAATTGGTAGTCTATTTAAAAAAAAAATATAATAAAAAATTCTAGAGGCTTCTAATTCTTACAAAGCGTTTAAAATGTGACAAAAATCTTGGGGCTCATTTGAATAAGCAGATTCTGAAAATTACATTTTTAGTTGTTTTGCCTTTCTTTCTGTTAGAGCATCATGTGAAAACTTTTTAACGGATTTAAATGAAACTCAACATATAGGTAATTTGTATCTCGTGTCAACTTAGAATACTATTTACACAGATATATGACATTGTTGCCATAGGATGGTCGAATATAGCTGAAGGTGAAAAGGTGGAAAACACTTTGTCACGGCAACTGCCACAGCTAGCAGTGATACAAAAATTGTAACCAAGTTATCACATCAATGCTATGTTTGATCCCTTCAATCAATATAAGATATGGATACATTTTGTGTAGAATGACATGATGATGTGTGATGTAAAAAAATAATAATAATATAATCCCGCAGGGGGGCTTTGTGGCGAAGCCTTAGGTGAGTGGCGACACCTCGTACCTGACTCCGGGGGCCAAGACAAGGCCCCCGCCTCCGTGCTTGCCTTAGCCAGCCGGCACGGAGTGGAGATCGCTAGAGCTAAGACTCAAGCTCCAGGGGTGGAAGTGATAAATGGCCTAATGTCGGAAGTAGCTTCGGTGAACCTGCAGCCCACCTCTCTACACCCCTTAGCCACTTATACCCATGTTGCCCCTGCCTTTTATGGCATTTTTTGGGGCCCATGCAGGGAGTGGCGAGTCACCGTCTGCCCATTTTTCCATGTTCCCTGAACATTGCGACGGGCAGACGCCATAATCCCCATATTCCCAGACCGCTAGTTCCACTAACAGTTCACCCCAATAGCCCGGTACTTTTTGTCTTCATTTCCCACAATAGTCCTACACTGGCCGGGGCTTGTCCTTGGGTGCATTATTGTATGGTGTAGACAGGGATAATCGCCGGTCAGTGTCACGCCACATATTTACATTAAATTTGTCAAGGGGCCTCTACGTGTTGGCCTCCCCATGGCCCCACGCAAGCCCTCGAAAAGTCCGGGCCATTTTTATGGCCCGTGGTCTTGAAAGACATACTACATAAAATAATTGATTATCACTAGGTAGGCCGACTGCCCATTTGCCTTTCTTTCGTCTTTTTCATCCATTCTGGCATACATCCCTTTTTAACCGACTTCGAAAAAAGGAGGAGATTCTCAATGCGTCGGGATCTTTTTTTTATATATGTTCGCCGATAACTCCGTGATTTATGATCCGATTTACGTGATTTTTTTTGTTCGACGCGGAATAGCTTCCAATTGGTCCCCTAAAAATTTTACATAGTTTGGCCCAGTAGTTTTCATTTTATGAACATTTTTCATGGAAATAATTTTCACTCCGTTCCATATGTACACCGATTACTCTGAGATTTATGATTCGATTTACGTGATTCTTTTTTTGTTCGACGCAGAATAGCTGCCATGTGGTCCCCTAAAAATTTGACATAGTTTGGCCCAGTAGTTTTCATTTACGAACATTTTTTTGTTCCCGGTTCTTGGGACCTATATTTTTTAAGAAGCGCGGCACCATTCGTAGGTCCACCCATACATAGCTAGACACTAAAAAGTAACTTAGAACTTACTACTAACTTACAAATAAGTTGTTTTATACATTTTAGTTTTTTAGTTTTTGAAGTCGGTTTTTTTAAACGAAGTTTTTATTTTTTATTTGTTACTTTTTTAGTGTCTAGCTATGTATGGATGGACCTACGAATGGTGCCCCGCTTCTTAAAAAATATAGGTCCCAAGAAACGGGAACAAAAAAGTGCTCGTAAAATGAAAACTACTGGGCCAAACTATGTCAATTTTTTAGGGGACCACATGGCAGCTATTCCGCGTCGAACAAAAAAAGAATCACGTAAATCGGATCATAAATCACGGAGTAATCGGCGAACATACATAAAAAAAAAGATCCCGACGAAATGAGAATCTCCTCCTTTTTTCGAAGTCGGTTAAAAAAGTAAAATATGTAAAGTAATGGATGAAAAAGACGAAAGAAAGGCAAATGGGCAGTCGGCCTACCTAGTGGTAATCAATTACCGATGCCTATAGACGTTGCCACATCAACCAAAATATCAACCCAAAGCACTAGATTCCATCAAGCATAGAACCAGGAAGCTGGTTGGCAATGACCAGCATTTCGAGGACATAACTCAAAATCTCGAACATTAACGCAGGGTTGCTAGCTTATCGGTTTTCTAGTGGATACATTTTAGAGAGTGTGCTTCCATCATCAGACAACCAGATGCACCGGCATGCGGCACCGATATATGGTGGATATTCCTCCTATTAGAACGAAGCGCTTTAATAGAAGAAAGAAAGACTTTATTTGACAAAATAGCGACATAATTACATTCCTTATACATAGAGGATATTTTGAGACTCTGTGCGCCGCATTTTCAGCAAACACGGTTTGCACTCAGCATACTGCTGTGCCGGAATTATATCCGACGCAACGCTGATTATCAGTGCAAACCTTCCTTTTGGCCTAAGACCAAAACGACCAAATTTTGTTGAACTAATTCTACTTGTGTCATATTTAATTAGTAAATCAAATAAATAAATTTAAATAAAACCAATAAAATACTTTGTTACTTCAAAATTAAAATTAATACTCGTGTAGTAAGTACTCGTGCAACTTGTATCGAATCATCTATTCGAATAAAATTCGATAGAGTGATTGCCGAGTGTTACCACCTTTTTGGGTGCCACATCACTGATATGAGACATTTGCATCTAGCTTCATCCTATACACCGCAAAGGAGTGAACTCATTGCCGGAGCCAGTCCCGATACTTACAACCTGGGTGTCTTCAAATCTCGTGTGAATAGGTACCTTCTAGGTAAGCGTGCTCGATCCTAGACCATATCTTCGATCCACATCGGGTGAGGTCATGCTCAAACGCGAACCAACGCGCTACCAGCTTTTAGGTTGGGTTAGAGGGTGTTAAACTTAACCGGAGGTGGCAACAGCATGGCACCAGTTCTGACTGGGCATGCTGGTGCCACCCCCAATCTGGTGAATCCCACACACGGTTCGCGAATTATCCACCCATGGTTCTGCCCTTGTCGCGGCTTATGGTCCTCAAGCGGATTTCCCCTGGCTAAAAAAAGAATGTGTTAAACACTTCTTTAAATATTAATTTAATGTGGACTGTAATTATTTTAATTATAAAAGAAAACAGCACGTGCGTAATGTATGACGACTTCAATAGGAGGAACAAAATATACACATCAAAAAGCAAACGAACATCTTTGTTCTAAATTCAAAATTTTTGTATATTTGGTAGCCAGTATTATGCCGCACCAAATTAATAAAACTTCTTGTTGGAGATTCCAACAGAGTATACGATTAAAAGGGATTCAAAGGGACGGGGGGGGGGTCAAGAAATGGGACATCATAAACCTCAGTGACTACACGAAACACGATTAGCTGGAGGCTGACCGTTTCACGCTGGTATTCTTTTTTTATTGCGTGGATGCAGCAGACAGGTACACGGCTCATCTGATGGAAAGCGGTAACAATCGCCTATGGATATTTGTGACACCAAAGGTGCTACCAATGTGCTGTCATTCTATAAAGCGAGAACTGGCTATTAACGCCGGAACACAACCCAAGGTTGTTATGGCGGCATACTCTAGACCTGGGGTGGTAGCCTATCACCTGGCTGTGTCGCTGCTTATGACAGGCCGCCCGACCGCAGGAGATTTTTCCTGCACGGAAAAAAATCTATATAACGGATATTATTTGTTATATTATGTGGATTACATTGAAATATTGGAACAAGGTGAGAGCAAAAAAGGATAAATGAGTTCAATATATTCCACGTTCAAATTAGAAATATAAGATAGACTCAAATTGAACTTTTAAATTCAAAAATTCCACGAAATAAAAGCTTTTATCTTCAAAGGTATAACGTGAGTATGTTTTTGAACACACAAAGCGTATACCCACAATGAAAGAACCAAAAATTTTAATAGCTCTCCCATTAAGAATCTCGATCGCTATTAGATGGCAATCGACGTACGCAAATGGCATGCTGAATGGAATCAAAGAGAGTTAAGTGGTTAAAAGAACCGAAATCGCATTAAAATCCAAAAGGAGGCCGACATGAAAAGGTTTAAGCTTCAATTATTACCCATTCGGTATCTGTTTAACACGGAGCTAGGGATTGAAGTGGGGAGAAAGAATAGGGACAAAAAGAGGCAGCGATAATAGGCACGTACTACAGCGCCGTGGGCCAACTTTGACGGCGAAGCCACGACTTTTGGCTTAGCGACGGGCAACGCGACAGACCGCAATCGATACTACGTACTTCTCAGCAGTGATAGCGGTACCAACTAAGTAGAAGATAAACATAATAATATGATCTACATTGACATTTTTTTTTTTGTAAACTGTATAATTTTGTCTGAGGAATGGTTCAAAAAACGCGTTTTAGCGTTTATAACGCTCTAAACGCACGAATATCTAAAATATTTTGTATGGAGAGTAGTTCTTGAAGACGCAATATCTTGATTCTGCACAAAGTCGTCATAAGCAACTAACACCTACACAAATTAGATAAATAGATAACTCCTTATTATACACCGTTACAGAAATCTTATTACAAATTATATTGAGAACATTATTTTATTTATTTAATTACATTTTAATATTATTTCATTGTATATTTGAAGACATACAGTTTTGTGTTTAAATTCTAAATATTTCCGTATTTATTAGCTACTATATCGATTAAAATAATTTGTTTATCAATCCGCCGTGCCTTTCAGTACTTCCGCCTACTACCATCGTCTTTGGTGCTGCTAGTTCTGACTTTTTCAGTTCGCCCCTAGGTTTATTTCCGTCGTACTACGCGTCGCTACTCGCCCCTCGACACAATTCACCAGCGTTGACGCTGAGTGCAGCGACGCCGCGCTTATCTGTCGCTCATAGCGATAGGGTTGTGGCCAGACCCTGACATCTCAATCTGGCTGAGATCGCCGCTATTGAAAACACATCAACGAGATTGTCCTGTCACGGGTTCCAAAATAATTTCTCGTTCTTTCATGATTTCTTTTAAAGAATATTGATTTTGAACGTATTGGGTATTAATGTTGTCTCAATTGATAATATAAGTTGAGATCAATTGACTAAAATGTAGAAAACGCTTATTTAAAATTCTAAACGCACAATGACTGAAGGTTTCAGTAATCAATGTTTAGTAAAAAGCATTGGAGTGTCGTCATGGGTGAGGGTTTCGGTGCGCAGTTGTGCGCAGGTCATTAGGCCCTCTCCAGCGTTCGTTTTATCTGAAAAACTCGAAAATGGACGACGCAGGAGATTGCACCCTTGACTTCGAGGACACTCACTTAAATATCTTAAATTAAATTTTTGCTAGCAATATAAATTTAATATTTCTGTAGATTTCTTTATGAATAATTATCTGCTTATCTCACATATTTGGTTTAATGTGGCTGTGATGGAATATATATATATATATATATATATATATATATATATATATATATACCTAGTAACCTGCCAGGTCGCCATGGACAAGCGTGGCGGGTATACTGTCCTTTCCCCTATAGTGGGACGCCCGAGCCCAGCAGTGGGACGTTTATAGGCTGTTATTATATTGTTACGAGCTACGGGACTCGAATTAAAATAAATGCCGTTGGAATTCCTATAGAGTTTATTATAACTCCACAAAAACGTATAAAACAGGTATAAATAAAACTGGATGCAACCGGTTCACACTGGATAAACTGCACGATTCAATTACACGCGAAAAATCCGTCACTATATCGCTAATCGAAAGCACTACACACTTCTTACTCGTATCGTAGTTGTCGCTTGACTGTCCAACCCCTCCGTTCGGGCATTGTTTTATACTAAACTGTATAATACCGACAAAGGGGCCGCGTTCACATTTGGCAAGCTTCGACGCAATTCAATAACAACAGGGATTAGGTCGACTCTAATGACAACCATAAAAGAAGTACGATAACAAAAGCATGTTTTCTGAATTAAAAATTCTAACTATATATATATAATTCTACTATTTCACGGTACAAGCTGTCCGTTTATGGAACTCACTGCCACTCAACATCAGACAAGCTAAGTCAGTATCCTCTTTTAAAATCATGGTTTTTAATTATTGTTGGTCCTCTCAGGTATAATAGTGCTGCTTTTCTGTATGTATTATGTTATTTACTGTGTTTATATATTATATAATTAAGATTGTTATTTATTTATTTTATATATTTTTGAATATTTTATATTATGTATTGTCTACACCGCCACTGTCATATTTTAATTATTTTCCTTAGTTTAAGGGGTTGCCTGGAAGAGATCGCTTTAAGCGATAAGGCCGCCCTTTGTTCAGCATTTATTGTATCTAGTTTTTAAGAACGTAGTTTTAATTTTGGTGAACAATAAAGTGTTTTCATTCATTCATTCATTCATATATTCATTCTAAACAAAAAGTAAACAAAATAATTCCTAAATCATAGAAGGCAATAAACTGCGTTTTTACGACGTGCAGGTGTGCGTACTTTGTCGGTACGTGACAATATGTTATTATTAACCAGTTTTAGGTCGAATAGATTCTCCTAAATCGTGACAGTACCTACCTCTCATGGAAAGCAGTCACGTTTATACGTTATAGATTTAAATATTAGGCCTTTTGTCTACTATGCTAAGCTGATAGGCAATAACCGACTATTGGACGAGAGGCTTCAAAGCCTAAATCATATATGTAAAGTCGCTAGTTTGTCAGTCTTCTAGGATATACCTATTCAGCGAGTGTGCCACGGAATTGCATGAATTAATTCCTTCCTCACTATTTTACCACCGGACAAGCAGACGTAGCAGCTCACGCCGCCGATATATGGTGGAAATACCAACAAAGCGGACGAAACGCTATCCTTCCACATTCATCATACGCACCGCTAAAGAATGGAACTCATTACCGTCGTCTGTTTTACCTGAAAAATACAATCTAGGTGTCTTCGAGTCTCGCGTGAACAGGTATCTTCTAGGTAAGCAATGTCAGTCAAACGTGAACATATTGAACACAAAAAAATGCAGTAAATACGTATATATAAGTTATAGTCAAACATCGAAGTTCTTGCGCTCCTAGGTTTGACTAGTCAACCCTTAGGTCTGACATAAAGTCTTAGTCAAAGTCCAAATAAATGACGTTTTTCTGCCTTTGACTAACGAATTCTTGTCTAACCTAGAAGAGAATAAACTCATAGTCTTCCTTAGTCGCTTCTAGGATCGACTAGGCAAAGCCCGAAACAGATTAGGTTAGGGCTTAGGTTTCAAGGTTTGACTGAAAATACTTTAGTCAAAGGCCGAAATTGGAATGTATTTCGGGTTTCGTTGAAAGGTCTTGTTCAAACCTAGAAGAAACCAGTCATTCCAGGAAGACACTGCATGTCGACCTTTGACTATAACATACGAGTATATACATATTACTATAATTAAAATAATAAAACTTCTAAATTTCAAATTTTACGAAAAGAAGACGACAAAACAACGTAGTATTTACCTTCAATCAAATATTGAAAAAAAAATATATTAATTAAACTACCTATATGATGCATTATAATTTATCATGTAATACGTTCATATCTTACAAAAACATAACTTTGAAAATATTTATTAAAAAGTCAACAAAAAGAACCTATTAAAAGATATTATAAAGTAATTCGGGGAGAACTAATCTTGACAAGTGGCACAAAGGCAGGCATCAAGCGACCTTATCGTTTAAAAGAAAAAAAATCAACAACGAAAATCGTTGAGTCGCTTATCTTCCGTTTTTAAATGAACTAAGGACAGATGTAAAACAGAGATGAAAGTCATCCAAAAACCATTATCCCTAAGTATTGTGCTATCTATATTTGTAGTAGGTATTTGAATGTTTCTTACAATTGTCCAATAATAATTGAAACTTGTAATATACTCATACAATGATAGTTGTACTAGTCCATTCTTGTTTTAATAGGAAATCTCAATGAAAACTTTGATTCGATGTTTTATTATTTAAAACATATTTTTAAACATTAAGGGCCTTACGAATAATCGTTTCCTAAATTTAAAGAAACTGCTCAGCAACTGATTAATGAAAATCTCCCCTAAACTCCTCTTTAGTCGAATATTTTGGGTACAACCTACGTTGATCATTGAAATTTCGTTTATCTGTGCTCCTCTTAGGTAAATAACAGGTCGTAATACACGTTTATAAGTGAAAAAAAGAGATATTCATTGATTAGGGACAGGTTCTGATTCCCTTACTTAAGAGATGCCCAATCATTTCTTAACGAGATTATTATAAGTAAGGCTGTAAAAATCTAGAACCCGACTCCAGCGCCACGGGCCTCTTGTGAATCTAACCATCCCGGGAGCCACTCAAACACTATTTTACACCTTGGTTTATATTATTCAAGTTTTTGTAGGGATCCCAAATTTTTCTAAATATAGCCTATATTGATCTGGGATAATATAGCATTTTAATGGTGAAAGAATTTTTGAAATCGGACCAGTAATTTATTGTATTTAAGTAACTGCGCCGCCGACCGCGCGCATCATTCGCAGCTAATCGGCCGCTTACTGAATGAGTTGGTAAGCCAAACGCCACCATTCAAAAATTATAAGGGGGCAAACTGAAAGAGTTAGCCTAAAGGGACACGACCTTAGACTCAGCAACATTTTTTTAAACAACAGCCAACGTAAACAAGTAAAAAAACTTTAACAGAGAATTGCTTATATAAGCATGAATAGCTCCCAGTTAGTTAAATTGCGTATGCAGGTTAGCTTTCGGCTAGATCCTCTCTATAATATGAAGAGGAAAATCATTTCCCATTCCGGTATGTCGGTGGTACAAATTATTCCTTTTGTGTATGTGTAAATAGTAATCTGCAGCTCATTACAGCGGATGGGGCTCGGATGGAGGGGAAATTAATTTATGGCTTAATACAACGAGGCTTTTATAACTTATCACATGGGCCAAGTGTTGAGCGACAAGCGTTATAACAGGGCACAGAATATACAAAAGACTTTGTGGGGGTACAAATAAGTTATTTGATGCTTCAATGACAGTAACACACACCACTAGAGGAGAGCCCATGACTCAATCGCCGCGGGAGCTAAGCGCAACCTCTGGATAAGGGAGTACAAAGAAAAAACGATGAGAAGTTGTACTCTCGATGTGTTTACTTGCTTAATTTTTTAACATTAAACTTAAGACTACATATACAGAAATCTTAGCTGCTACGTGATAAGATTTGTAACCTATGTATATTCTGAACCAGTGTGTAGATGCAATCTTCGAAGGTTTTGTCTGTTTTCTGTATTGACAGGTTTTGGCACGTACGTAGACTATTCAGCTTTAACCTTGCAAATTTTATAGCAATAAACTATTTCACGTAAAAAAACGTAATAGACTTTCTCGGTGCAACGGCTGGGTCATACGTACATGCATAAGCAGGCAGTCCGCAGTAACAGTACCAGGCTCAATCATATACCCAAGGGATGCAGCCTACGTCCATCAGTGAACGATGATAGGCCGACGACAATCAATCTAAGACATGCACTATATGGACTAGTAATATTTAAAAGTAAAAGCACCTTCGTATATCAATGAACAGAGTAGAGCAGGTAGCTAAAATGTTCTGAATAGGAAAACTGTTGACTTAATAAATCCTTAAGCCGCTTCAGCGCCACAGGGAGAGCATTCAATTTGACGCAAATCGCTCGCGCAGCTCCATCCGGCCGTTATAAAGCGCTTATCACTTACGCCGCCATATCGCTTTATCTCGGATAAACAAGTCCGCGACTCAAGGCGTTTCTTTAAGCCTGCTGTTAAATAAAATTTAGAGCTTTCCGTGAGGCTGTGAGGCGATTCTGAATTTAATTTTTTGGCTTACTGCTTAATGCCCGCTCCGGCCCCGATATGTTTATTCATAATTACGCTTTGAATATTAATATTCGGGATGAAAGTGAGCCCACCCGGCGTTATTCATGATTTTAAAACATATAAAAGTAATTTAAAAAGATTTTTACGTACAACTTTATTTTTAATATCAAGCTATCAGTTACCCAAAGTGAGTGTGCACACTCCTTGTAAGACGCTTCCTCACTGCTGAGGATCGTGGCTTTGATGGCAGCAAATAATTGCTTTCGTCCACCGAGAGCAGTTTTGACCACGTTGGAAGGCCACAATTGATACCTCCAGCTGGTTAGCAACCAGGTTAATACTCTTATTCGGAAATCGATCGCGAGGTCTCTTGCTTTCAACATTCCTATTATGTACGAAATTGTTACAAATGATTTGCAAGAAAGAGGGCAGTCTAGTAGTTGTAAGGAGTGGCGCGATTGGAGTGATGGTGGACGCTCGACTATAAAACGAGGCCGTACTCAAAAATTATAATAGTAATTCTTTTTCATACATTCCAATTAAGTTAACACTTGGTTGCGTCCCGTCTTCCAGACACGGCCTTTTTAGCTGCCGCCACAAATATGCATCTATTGGCAGTAGATACATATTTGTGGCGTTCGGTGTCGAAACTCTAGAGCCATGGCATTTCGAAGCCTATCGGTTTTATAGAGAGCCTCACGTGATCAAAAGGCCGGCCTGTACTTACGGCAACGCTTCGGCGTTGCCATCCAGCGCGGAAATACGACCAGCGTTTTGGGCACGCTGTGATTTGAGACGTATATATATCTATACTAATATATAAAGCTTAAGAGTTTGTTTGTTTGTTTGAACGCGCTAACCTTAGGAACTATTGGTCTGATTTGAAAAATTCAGTGTTAGATAGCCCATTTATCGAGGAAGGTTATAGGCTATATATCATTACGCTAAGACCAATAGGAGCGGAGCACCAATAAAGTAATACAGAATGTTTCGGAGTTTTTCCTTTTGAGAGCTTCCGCTGGGTGCGTTTCACCTTCTACTTATGCAAGTCGTTATTCCACGCGGACGAAGTCACGGGCAGAAACTAGTCATTTATAAAAAAAAGAGTGCGTGTAACGTTCACACGCGATTGAAGTTAAACTTTTTTCCTTTATTTTTCTTTTCAAAAAAAATTTTTGATTGATTTGTTTATAAACTATCTATTGACAAAAAAATATTTGAAAACCAGATGGTACGCCATATTGCCGTAACGGACTTCCGTTGCATTGTCGTCCAGTTACCTCCTAGTCGCGCCTAAAGAAGTTTTACTTCAAAAATAAGGAATTGTACATACATAATTTAAAAATGATTAATTAAATGATTCTTTTATTCTGTGTGCACGTGTTTTGTCTTATGTTTTTTTTAATGTTTCATATACTGTGGTGTTGGGTCAAATATTTTTAAAATAAATGAGGCGGGGTCGGCACTGAAAATCAGCGCTGTGGTGGAGGAAACTCCAACACAGCATGAAGCTGAGTTGCCGACCTCATTTGTAGGAAATGCGGTGTTGAATATATATAATGTTATAAAAAAATGTATGTATAAATATTTCTGTATCATTGTATCGCTTTCCTAGCAAATAAATTATTTCTTTCTTTCTTTCTTAAACTTTCGAAATGAGTATAAAACATCCTTAATTTTTAAATGCAATATTAATTGGAATGACATAACTGTAGTAATCCTGGAAGACGTTTTTAACACGCGCGACTGTAAAACGATGCATAGTACACAAATATCACATAGAAACTGATCTGAATAATTCGAATTTCTAAGAGACAGTCGTAGCCACACGACTACTCTGTGGTGGCACAATTCTCACGTACATTTCACTGTACATTGTTGGAAGGGCATTTGGTAACCATTTCTTGGTACGATCGATGCGCATTGCGGCTCACAGATTATACAGCTGTTGGAAGTGCTCGAATGTGTTTCGATCACAATTTCCATGTCTAGCTTTTCTAAATTCAGCTAATAATTGTTGAAATATTTTGACAATCTTATACAAATTCAACGCGCTAATCTCAGGAAATACAGTGTTGATAACCCATTTATCGAGGAAGGCTATATATAGGCTATATATCATCACGCTAAGACCAATAGCAGCGGCGCACCGATGAAGAATGTTTCAAAATCGGCGGGTTTTGAAAACAAATTCCACACGGATAACGACGCGGGCACAGTTTCGTTAGAGCTGACAAACAATTTCTGTTTTCTTCGTTTAGCTATAGAACCAAAATGTCATAGCGTATTTTTGTTTCATAATCAAAAACTAGAAGAAAATAATAATATAAAATATTTCTTAATTGCAACAACTTTTGATATTTTTCCACTACATGGTTTAAACGTTAGAGGACGGGACACTGCTTTCAAGCTTATTATGTTACCATGTCTTAACTTCGCTAAAAAAACGTTATATTTATTCGCGAACAAAACAAAGAAAATATTTCAACCTATATTTACATGGCGGCCAGTCCTTATTTTTATTCATCACAATTATTACGTCGAGGTTTTTGAAATTAATACAAAATCAATTATTCTACTATCTCTTAGAAAATCTTTTTGAGACTATAATTTCAACAATGTCTATTATAACTACGCCATAATAATATAACGACATACTGGTAGCTCGTTTTAAACCTCGGCACTGCATTAGGTTATTTATTCAGTACACGTGTACTGAATAACATTATACCGGAATGTGTTACCGCAAGAAGTGGGTGAGAACATTTATATAATATTTATGTAGAAATTGTTATAGAAACCAATAGATTAGATAATAAATACACGATGTTCAAGCCATATATCGTTTTTTAAGTTCCACTACCTTAATTTATTTATTATAATTGTTCACTTCATAAATTAAAGACGGGGAGATATCTTGCTGGCTTTTATAGTCCATGTATATACAAAAATATTAAAATCAAGTTTCAAAATCATACACAACAAACATGGAAATAAAATGATTTTCACATTTGTATACCAATATCAGTATGGTTTTCCTGTACATCAGTATGATAAAATATAAATTGTCTCAAATAATGTAAATAACTTAAACACTCTCAAAAAATACAGGCAAATCTTTCAAAAGAAGCTCGGAGCATCGCAAATAAACTCTACAATAATTTTGTTACTCCAAATATTCCTTTATGAATAAAAGAACCGCTGAAAAAGAAATTGTTCAAAGCGATCGGATCGATATAAACATGAACACAATAATGAAAGAGGATTAAAAAAAATGTAAGATACAGTCATTAAAATGACACGGTTCAAAATTTGTGGTTAAAACATACCTGATGGATTAAGATTTCGTAGAATAAACTGAAAATACGTAACGCGATTACGTGAGTATATGAATCATTGCAATGTATTAATTGTAAAGACTATCATGTGGTCATATCATTATGAACTGAGATTTTTTTTAGTTTATTGGGGGAAAAACATTTGTACTGTTACGAGTTTGGCGGGACTCGAATTAAAATGCCGTTAGAATTATTATAGAGTTTATGAGAAATATATAAACACGTATATAGCCGAACACAACAAATCCAAACGTAATGCAGAAGGTCGTAAGTCAATAAAACGTGCAAAGTCCGTCATTATTAGATTTCCGAATGTACACACGTCTCGCCTTGATCGTGGTTCTCGCTCGACTGCCCCCTCTCTACATCAGGCATCGAATTATATCTCACAAATACAAAGGGGCCCGTATCGTAGTCGACGTAATCCGCAACACCTGGCTGATGATTCGGCCGCAAGTAGCCGTAAACAATTACAATAGAACAATAGGCTGTTCTCTAGAAACCTATTCCAATAAATAAGTAAAGAAAAGAAGACGATCATAAAAGAATTATAATTATATCATATGCCGACAGGTAATAAAATGTGTTTTTAGAGATATGCAGGTGGAATTTGTTTTTTTGTTGTAACAGTACCTACATTATATATAAAAAGTTTTTACACGAAGAGATAATAATATAAATGTACAAACAACTACATTTTCCACGGGTTAAATATACGAATTACAAACTCGAACAACTAGGTGACAATATTAGTACAAAAAGCCGGTTATAATATAAATATTATGAGAAAAAAGAAAGTATCTTTACCATGATGAACACACCCCCAGTGTGACCACACTGGAGTGAATTGGCAAGAACTAGGTACTTATTACGAAGTCTGATAATATTTACTAGCACCTGACATATTAGTTCAACTTTGGCATCTATTACCTGTACTTACCTTTATAAAAGTTAAGCATTAAGGGCCTTACTTATAATCGTTTCCTAAATTTAAAGAAACTGCCCAGCAACTGATTAATGAAAATCTCACCTAAACTCCTGTTTAGTCGAATATTTTGGGTACAACGTACGTTAACCATTCAAATTTTGTTTTTCTGTGCTCCTCATAGGTACACAACAGGTAATACGTATGGTACAGGTAATAAGTGAAACAAAAACTATTAATTGATTAGGGACTGATTCTGATTCTCTTACTTAAGACATGTCTAATCGTTTCTTAACGAGATTATTATAAGTAAGGCCGTAAGCATTGGTGTAAATGATTCGTTGAATATTCCAAGTATCGAGTGGGCGCAATCTCAAAGGCCTTTGTCACCTCATAATTTGTTTTCGCCACTTCCCCTTGTAAAATATTTATTTTTGCACAGATTTATGAAAAATAAGAACCTCTTATAAGCGTTGACAAGGACAAATCATAATTCGGAAACAGAATCGTCGAAAAATTATTTTCATAATTACGGTGATTGAAAGATAAAACTTGAATAAAAATTTGGTAGAGACAATTGATTATTGTTACGCAGGACTCGAATTAAAATGCCATTGGAATTACTATAGAATTTATTAGAACTATACAAACACGTATAACATAGGTACAAATATAACTAGACACTACTAGTACAAACTGCACGGTTCAATAACAAGCGCAAAGTCCGTCACTATATCGCTTATCGAATGTACTCGTCTTGCTTTGATCGTGGTTCTCGTTAGACGCCCCATCCCTCCGTTCGGGCATTGTTTTATAGTAAACTGTACGACTGCGTGGACTGAGTTTTTTTCCAAGAAAATTTAATCTGCACACCAGGTTAATTATTCTTGCGAACGGCCATAAACGAAAACGATAACAATAGGCTATTGTCTAATTGCAAATTTTAAACACAAAGTAAACAAAACAAGTCCAAATGCGGGAAGGGTAATAAACCAGGTGCGCATTTCTTTGTAGGTATGTGACATTATTATAGTAGGTAACAAACGATAATCGACATTGTAACATTCTGAAGTAATGTTTTATACTATAATATTCCTGACCGACCTCTAGGATATTTTCATCCCGATAAATGACCTCGTATCGTGGGATGGACGAATACACTTAAAAAGATGGCGCTACGATCTTGCACGGCACGTCGTCATGATAACGCGAGCGAAGTTTTACAGGTACAACTACTTTTTAAAGTAATAATTTCTTATGAAAGGGTAAACCGCTTCGTTACGTAACGCGTTACCACGCCAGTCTGCCTGGCTTCCCTTTCTCTCACGCACACGGCAGCGGTAGGCAGGCTCCTCCTCTCTCACGCTAACCCACAGCGCTAGCCCTATCTCAGTAATTAGATTAAATAATTATACTAATAATGTACATACACAAAATTCTAATGTACATATTCAAGAATTGTAACTAAGAATAAAATATATTTTATAATCAATAAAAGATTTTATTAATAAATAACCTTTCCTTACATTATCATATTAATATACATAAAATTTAAGTTATAACTTAAGCTTTTCTCAAGTTAAACAATTTCAATATTAAATAGTTCAACTTAAATTAGTTTAACTTATCACTTCTGTCAGGTGTCCCGAGATGCACACGTTTTTTTTAATGATGTTCACAATAATTTATGTATTTAACAAATTACTATATTAATTATTTATTTTACAAAAACATTATTCAAATAATTTTGAATAATGTTTTGTTGCTGCTGACATAAGTTACAAAAATATTGTTATTTCTAGTTAGAATCATTTTAGCAGATAATTTGGATTTTCCACTCTTACCGGGCCACTTTAATGATTAAATAAATAGCAAGTGTAAGTGGCCGGAACGAGGCGTGGTCGGCCATACATCAATCATGCATAACTGACGGAATAATATGCGTATTTTGGGATATTTTATGTTGTTGCCAAGGCTGTGCTCGAGGACTAGCTGTTAGCTGTACGTTCCCATGGGTTCAAATCTAATTATAGTCTTGATGTCTATTTCTAGCTTCACTCGGTCATTTGGCGATAATTTGGAGAGATTAAGTGAAATAAAGTTTGAAATAAAGGAGATCTCAACAATAGATTACAAATCGTACATAATTTCATTTGTGAGCGAGGAAATGAACGCATACATTAATAGTCGAACTTTATAGATTTTCAAAATTAGAAAAATGCGAATCGATGAGCAGCTTTATCGCTTAATGTTTTCCAGGCCTTTCTTTTGGAAAACAAATAATTTTGGTGGTTATTTGTCTGCTACGAGTGAAGGGCTTACAACAGAATCTTGATTCCTAAAACAGAAACCCTCCACTCTAGTCCCTCTAAAGCGTTAGATCCTGGTAGTTTAAAGGACTAAAGCTCACGCAGTTCGAACTCCACTATGTCACCTATGTTTGTTAATGAGTATATGATAAGCGTCTAGTCGATCGGCCCAAATAGGCCAAACATCTGCCATTATTCAAATTAACAGCTGAGCAGCAGGCGTGTCAGTTTCACTATCACCCAGATTAGAGATTGATTGCTCAAAAGTGCACAAAAGTCCCATTGTCCTCCGATTATACATTGCTACAGGACCCTGTATTACATCTCAATGATACCCAACATTTTTTCAACAAAGGGAAATCTATTTGCAGATACTTCGCTGAACGGAAACTTCATCAAGGTTGTGCGGAACTCGCTAGCAAGATGGATTGTCGCAATGTCCATTAAAATCCTTTGATGTACTCCTGTCGTCATATGTCAGGGTCCCACGATTGAGGCATTTGACGGCACTGCGATTGGCGTAGGCCTGCCTCTATAGGGAGGTCTTTCCAATCTCAATTTGGGATTAAGAGAGATGCAGGACACCAAATAATCCTCACTCAACCTACAACAATCAGAAGACTTCGCGGCGTAATTCAAGGCGTGTCAGCAATTTACTTATATATATTTTCTGATGATATTAAACTGTGAGCAGATAGAGTTTCAAGATTAAGTAAATGATTATGTTCGGTCCTATCTCAGCCTCTAAGGCTTCTACACCCTACAGCTGCGATTCGACGCGTTTCATCACGATAGCCAGCGAACAGTCCCGGGATTCATTACTGTATATTGGATACGTTTATCGTATTGTTAAATTGACGTGCATCTACATCGTTTATGTGCTCCATTTAGTTTATGAGGCCGTATTTATTTTGTGTTTCTTTCACTTTGTTTCGTACGGAATTTTAGGATATTTGTCAATAAACGCTGAAAGGCCTTTCTGTACTACTCTTTCCAGTGCTCGGGTTCATCTGGAGTAAAGTTAAAGTTATTGATTGCCGCCAAATGTGTTTGATTTATAGCGTTAAAAATAATACGGTTAACAAATACCTACATGTCTATATATAGGTATATCCCCGCGCTGGCCCACACAGCGTTTTATGGGGAGCGTCCCCAGGGTGGCGGATAGGGGAGTGGTCGTTGGTACAGCCTAACTACGCCACTGGCTAAGACCGATGGTCTTGTTTACCGAAGTAGGGTGTGGTCCTCCAGCATTTTGGGGGTTATGCAGCGGGCTTACAACTATCCCATGGAAAAAACCTTTGTTACCCAACCGAAAGAAAAGATGAAACGATCTGATCCCATTAACGATGGACTGGCAGGAGACAGCGCTGAACAAGAGGAGTGGAGTATACTCACTTCGGAGGCCAGGACTCATTTTGCGTCGTTGAGCCGCAGCAGTTAGTACAGTTAGGTAGTTAGTGTGTACTTATATATATAAATACGTTATCTGTTAATATTTAAGATCATTAACAATTAATAGCAATATTGCATCACGACACTACATTTGCGTGAAATGGCCACTAACCATAACATTATCCTAGATAAAACAGTAACATAAGACTATATTTTAACTAACTGGTAAATCATCCAAAATTAAGGCAATTTCAAGCGACAAATCAACATAATTTACTACGGACTTCAATAATAACGGGTTGTAATGCTGCAACCATTGGTAAGAGAACAATTGCAAAAAGCATTGGAAATAATGACAAAGTATATTCTGTATAATATCTTAGAATAAAGTAAAAATAGGCGAGTGAAGTAAGTAATATTACTATTTGTTTGAGCGGAACTAAAAGCAACACATAATCCAAACACAGATAAGTAAGTAAAATCGTAGGAAAAATATATAAAAAATATTCTATTACCAACAAGAATACTAGAGAAATATATTCGTGTTTTTATGTGAAAAAGGGAATAGTATTAAAGACGTTTCGCGAAATCTTTTTACCGTACATAAGTTGTAGGATAAGTGGAATCTTGTGTTGCGAACGCGTGTCGCGGGGGGAGGGGGGGGATGGGGGGCTCAACCGACAGCTACCGGAAAAGGAGGGTAAAGCTCTTAATATTATCAACGCAATACGTTGAATAAATTAGGGTGCACAATGTTCACAAGAGCTGTTTTTTTTAAAAAAGGTTTTAGATATCCATCCTAACCTAATATTACAAAAATAGTTTGAAAAAATGGCGCTTCTATTACGTCTTATTGCCGTCACTATTTCAATTCACTAACGAACACATCGTCATGGCAACGATAATGAAACCTTAATGTTTTAGTTTGACGGAAAAGAATACAATTTCCTGCGTTGGCGGCCTGGCGTAAGAGACGACGAAGCAATCCACAGCCAGGTGGCAGGGTATTCGCCCATCTGGAAGACTACTACCCCTGGTCTAGAGTATACCGCCATGACAACCTTGAATTGAGTTTCGGCATTAATAGCCTTTCCAAGTACGTACCCCCGCTTGCACGTAACGATATTATTTCAGAAAGATAGCAACACAGATTTTTTATTTATTTAAGATATAAGACCCAATCGAAGTGCACATATTTTTAAAATTAATTGAAGAAAAATCGTTCCTGTACGAACACCAAAGACAGCAAGCAGATCTCGCACTTGGTACAAGCGCCTTTTAGTAAGCCTGATTCAGGTTTTTTCATAGTTATAGTTAGTTCTATTTATTTCCATTCCTTTTTGTACGTGACGTACTTATTATTATTTTTCAAAATCATTATTTTCACATTTCAATAATCATTTCATAACATATTATGTACTTATATGCTTAATGCATTTGTATAATTAACACAAAGTATTTTAGATATATCTCAAGCTCAAGTATTATCTTCAACGTCACGCTTGCTAATTTTGTTGACGTAGTATTACATTGACGTAGTATGCATTATAAAAAAAGGTAATTTATTTTTAATAAGTAAATACATCCTATTCTAAAAATATATATACAACTTAATTTATGTACTGTACTTATATTAAATTGTTCAAAATATATATATTTTCTCTATTCTTTGTTTGATATTGTTCTAATTATAAATAATATTAAATGTTCATTAGTTATTTTTTTTACTTCTGTGAAGGTGACTTCACTGTCTGGCACTAACGAAAGACCAGCGTAGGTAGTTATCAAACAGCATTTGCTGAGTTAGGGCCTGTTTGGAGCTAGATAACCTTTGTTAAACGGCTTTTGTTTAATTTCTATTTTAAATAACTCTACAAAATCTTTATTTTCTTTCTTACGTTCAAAAATCTTAGCTCGAAATGTTGTTAGGTTAGGTTACCGCTTATATCTTACCGCTTCTGACATTATGCTGAGCTTAATCCAATTTTTAGGACGTAATATGTATATCTTCAGATACTTTGTGGTTGTTTTTTCTTTTTTTTAAATGTGCTTTATTTATTACTTTTAGTGTTTGTTTCACTTATATATGTCCTAAAAATTAACCCGTTTACTTTCTCTTTCTTTCTTTCTTCTCGTATTAATTTACAATAGTAATAATAAGTCAAGTCAGTAAGCGATGTACAATAGCAATAGCTTACATAAGGGGATGTTTGAAAGTTGCACCCGTGACTGAAAAATTGAGAGGAAAAAGACTAAGTTGGTATGGGCATATAATGAGGAGGGATGAAAGTCACGTGAAAAAGAATGTTAAACTACAAGATGGATGGGTACAAGTTGGATGAATCGTGTAAAGGATGATATGATGATTTGTGGTGTAACAGAAGATGTATGTCAGAATAGAGGAGTGTGGGAGGAAAAGAAGTATTGTGCCGACCCCAATCAATTGGGATATAGTGAAAGAAAAGAGAGAGCTTATATACAAGAGTTTCAAAGTCTTCTTAAATGGAACTCGATTTCAGTATAAGCTTTTGAATAAACAGTTATGTATCTCCATACATAGCGTAAAGAACTAGGTCAAACCAATCACATATTAAGCGGAGGTCGTATATTAATTGAGTAACAGGGCCAGTAGGTGGCCTGTAAATAGTGGCTCTTTGACATCAGCCCGGCCCTTAATAAAGTGTCGCGGGCCTCTAATTAAGGCCCAATTGTAAAGGGGCTGTTATTTGAACAACAATTCTTGAAAGGGATGAGATCTATGTTCTCTAAGCTTATTAAGTACGTTTGTTTTACTAACGGTATATAACCTTTACTTTATTAGTATAGTATATAGTTATAACATTCTAAACATACTGTGTTTGTACGTTGAAGCAGAAAAAACAGAACTGGAATAGACTATACGAGTGTAAACAGTAGAGAACACGATGAATTTTTTTTTAGATTTCTTGTCTGTTTGTTCTGGATTCACGTAAACACTACTGCACCGATTTCGATACGGTTTTCGCTGATCAACAGTTATTTCTTAGACTTAAACTCTACGCTACTTTTAATTATCTTCCGGTTTAATTCTCTACATCTGGTAATCCTACGGGAATTTTTTTGGCAATGATTTAATATGTCCAGAAAAAAAAAATCTAATTCCAATGGGATTTTTTCACTGATCGATATCAAATATTATGTTAATAAAACGTGTGATATTTTTATCTCGGAAATCCCGTGGGACGTAAGGAGAGTATTGCCAGATTTTAGGACTGGATAGAGGGGATAGGAGGAATTGGGATAGGCTGACGGCCCTACTGTGATGGAAAGCGGTTACCGTCGCGTTTGACCATTTGCAACACTGAAAGTGCTACTAATGTGCTGCCGGACTCTTAGATATGATTGGAACCTGGCCACAAATGCCGGGAACACAACTCAAGGTTTTAATCCGTGCAGGAATAGAGAAGAATGCAATTTTCTGCGGCCGGGCGGGCTGTCGTGAGAGGCGACAAAACAACCCACAGCCAGGTGGTAGGGCATTTGCCCGAGTGGATGGCTACCACCACTGGTTCAATGTATGACGCCATGACAACCTTGAGTTGTGTTCCAACATTAGTAACCAGGTTCCAGTCTCCCTTAAGATAACAGCAGCGCATTAGTACCATTTGCACCTTTGATGTTGCAAATGTCCATAGGCGATGGTAACCGCTTTCCATCAAGTGGGCCGTGGGCCAGTCTGCTGAACTCTTGCAATAAAAAATAAAATAAAATAAGGAGTTCTTATGACGGCATGCTCTAGACCAGGAGTGGTAGCCACCCAGACAGGTAAATTCCCTATCAACTGGCAGTGGGTTGTTTTGTCACCTCTTACGACAGGCCGCCCCAACGTAAGAATTAGTATTCTTTCTCGGTTCTTGCACGGATAGCTAGGATATTTCAGCTAAAACTTCACCAGTTTTTCTTTCTTTCACCATGACCTTAACTGGGTACTTGATATGTATATACAATATATAGCATTGTTTGTGTCTGGTGGCCCGTAATGATGCAAGATGTTTGTGTTTTATGACCCCAGTCGGGCGATGCCGTACTTTATTGCTTACAGTATTGTTTCCAGTTTTGATCGCTGGCAATACTCATTTGATTTACGATTATACTTTTACAATTCTACTTTTCTTAATGCTTTTATTGTTTACTAGTTTTACCCGCTATTTCTTTCACGCGACAATGAGTTTATACACGTATATTATATAATATTCAATCTGTAATGACTTGACGGATATCAATTAAAATTCTACAAATTAAAACAGCAATCTTTACTAATATTATAAAGAGGAAAGATTTGTTGTTTTAGATGATTTGATCATGATGATTAGGTGGAAAGATATTTGTAAGGCATAAACTCAAAAACTACGTAACCGATTTCAAAAATTCTTTCACCTTTATAATGCTAAAATATGCCAAATTAATATAGGCTATATTTATTACTAGAAAAATTAGACATCTCTACTAATAGTGTAACCTAAGGTGTAAAAAAATGTGTTTGAGTGGATCCTGGGAGGATTTAGATTCACAATTAGACACGGTAGGTGGCGCTGGAATCGGGTTCTTAATTTTTATATTTATCAGGGCAGGACAACGTCTGCCGGAACTGCTAGTGTATAAAATATGATCATTAAAATGTGGGAATATTTATTACACGATATAGTATTTTTAGCAAGAATATAGATAACTTAAATTATTTAAAACTTATTTATAAATGAAGTCCATTTTTATAACAAATCGAGTCGGTAACGCATTAGGCCATTACTAATTGATCCATCGTCGAGCTGTCAAAAGTAAAATAAATGCTTGGAAAGTGTATAATAAATTACAACAGAAAAAAGCGAACATGGCGTGGCCTTTTTAATTATATTTTTTTTATTGCGTGATTTCAGCAGACAGGCAAACGGTCCATCTGATGGAAAGCGGTTACCATCGCCAATGTACATTTGTAACACTAAAGGTACTGCAAATGCGCTGCTGCTCTCTCAAGGGATACTGGAAGCTGGCCACTAGGGCTGGAACACAACTCAAGATTGTTATGGCGGTATACTCTAGACCAGGGGTGGTAGGTATCCAGAGGGGCAAATACCTGGCCGAGAAAGATTGTTAGATAAAAATTCTAAAACTGAATTTTTAAAAATGCTGGTCCTAGTGAGCGTCCTTGATATAAACCTCATTTTTAAATTAATTTTACGAACTCGATACGCCTACAGATTTATTATATTATAGATAGATTACATATTAAAAAAATAACAGATTAGTAAATAATTGTAATATTAGCTAGCTAGTTCTTAAATATTTTTAGATTTAACATCATAGTAATTATGCGTTCTTGAGTAGCAGCTATTAGACTGCTCTTCTTAATTACACTGAAATGTTAGTGACTTTAAATAAAATTAAGTTTTCAAAATCATTAACATTAACAAGCACAGTAGTCACGTTTAAAGTACACTCGTTTAAAGCAGAGCATAAATGTAATAACATTCATTAAAACTTAAAAGTTTGCAAAATAACATTTACTAATTTATATTTAATTACATTAAGTTGGTAACTTTTTCGAACTTCTTTCATTTCAGTGAAAGCACTCGGATTTAATACAAAAACTGACTTAAACAAGGAGTTATACAAGGGTTCAGTTTAAAAAAGTAAATATTAATTAATTGAAGTAAACTTTTTCTTTGTTTATTTCATTTCTAGTGCGAAAGATTTGGCGCTCGTGTCACCGTCACAGTGCCGCCGCCGCGCTGCCATTCTGTGAATTTGTGTACACATGAGATCGTTGTCCGTCCTCCCAAACTGGTACTGATTGGCGACACGGTAGCGGCGTGGTGTACACGTGTGCTTAATATCTCATTAATTTAAAATAAATTTGCTATATACATATTCCATGAAAATTACTCGATAATCCGGAATGACAAGTATACTATATTCATCCCCGTTATTAAAAGTTACGTATGTATATGCAAAACTTCGTAATGATCGGTTTAGCGATCTGCGAAACAGGAATACATTTTTTTTTTGGCATCAAACAGATATATACATTTCAACATAAATTAAGAGTTACGTTAAATTTATTCTTATTATCTAAGAGTGCCTAAAAATTGAACTTTAAAAAATAATTGCTAAAAGTAATTGCTTTAAATTTCGAAAATTGAGAAAAAAGAATCATTTTGAATGTTAATTACTGCATGCAATATTTAATTTAGTTTCATTTGAAGTCTATTTAAAGATATGTTAAATATGTCTATATCGATACAGTTCAGATTATATGTATTGGTGCAACGAAATTTAAACGTGGTCGTTATTTTTAGTAGTGGCATACTAGAGACAGAAAGCATGAAAGTGATATCGAAAGAAGAGTAACAGCAGGTAATAAGGTAAATGGAACGCTAAACTCTTTTATGAACAGCCAGAAAGTGTCTGTAGAGGCTCCGTTGGCTCTCAATCTACACTACGCTACACTGATGTATGGTAGTGAAAGTATAGTATGAAATGAGAGCTTTGAGAAGTATATGTGTAATGCTTTGATGATATGATAAGGAACAGTGTAATAAGGGAACTTTGTGGACTGAAAGAAGATATAATAACAACAAGAGTTGAGATAGGAATGTTAAAGTCGTTTGGACATGTAGAAAGAATGGATAAATGTAGAATCACAAAACAAGTATATGACAGCATTGTGAATGGTAAAGTTGCTGCAGGTAGACCGAGACGTACAGACCTTGATCAAATAGCAGAAAAGTTAAGGAGAGCATCAGTACAAATGTAAAGGTAGACCAAAAAAGAGATGGATGGATTGTGTAAAAGATGACATGATGATTTGTGGTGTGACAGAAGATGTATGAGGGAATAGAGGAGTGCGGAACGAAGGAAAAGTCATATTGTGCCGACCCAAATTAATTGGGATATGGTGAAAGAAAAGAGAGAGATAGTATGTTGTATAAATAAATAAATAACTACGGAACCCCAATAACTGCAAAATTAATTTTAAACGAAATGTTTAAAGGTTTAAATGGATGTTGGGAGATTTTTCGCCAGTCATGAAACGAGGGTCGAAAAGTAAGCAGACGATTGATTCACCCTGGGGCCCAAATAGCCGTGTATTAATTCACCCTTTTTCCTCCACTCGTCCCTTATTTGTCGCTTTTGGTTCTAATAAATTAGTAATTAATTAAAGATTTGTTTTGTTTCATTGCTTTACATTCTGTAAGACATTTTTTTATTGCGAACTAGAATATGCCCGCGAGTTCGTCTTTGCTTAACTTAAAATTTCCGCGTGATTTCCGGGTACACCAAGAACCGCATTATTATAAAAAGAACGAAGCCATCGTTTTAGTGATGTTATACTATGTCGGAATAAGTTAATTTTTATGCACCCGAAAAAAATAAAAATGTGGAGTCATGGGAAAAGACCTCATTGGGACCTCCTGCATCTGCGGCGGTTATCATATCCGTAACATAACAGAAAAATGTAAACAAGACTTTATTGTCTCAACATCGGAGTCGCCCACATCATCATCCAAAAAGCTGCAGTTCTCATCACTCTCATTGATGAGGTCTTCAATATCTTCCTGATTTAAATGCTTTGATCATCTTTGAAGTCATTGTGGCTGTACGAATATTGTCGTCGAGAGAGGGTCTTTCCCGGTTTTTATTATTTTTTATTGCCTGAGTTCACCAGGCGACAGACAACCCATCTGATGGAAAGCGATTACCATCACCTATGGACATTAGCAACACCAAAGGCGTTACAACTGTGCTGCTGCTCTCTCAAGCAAGCTTGGAACCAGGCCATTACTGCCGGAACACAACTAAAGGTTGTTATGGCTGCATACTCTAGACAAGGTGGTAGCGATCATCTGGCTGTGGGTTGTTTAGTCGCCTCATACGATAGGCCGCGCGGCCGGAGGACATTGTATCTTTCCTCTGTTCCTGCACGGATAAAAATTAGATAGTAAATTAGACGCATACTCCAATAAAACATTGTAACTTGCGAAACGATGTCACTTCAACGAGACATTATGAGCATATCTACACAACTACCAAACTGACGATCAAGAGTCGGAGACACTGTCGTTATGAACCATTTGCGTAGTTTCAGCGAGCGCAGCGTCGACTGCCCACTAGAAGATATTTTTATTTTTTTATTGCAGGAGTCCAGCATACAGGCAAACTGCCCACTTGATGGAATGTGGTTACCATAGCCTATGGACATTTGCAACATCAATGGTGCTACAAATGCGTTGCTGCTCTCTTAAGGGAGACTGGAACCTGGTCACTAATGCCGAAACGCAACTCAAGGTTGTTATAACGACATAATTTAGACCAGGGACTAGCCGTTCAATCGGGCAAATGCCCTACCACCTGGCTATGGGTTGTTTTGTCCCCTTTCACGACAGACCGCCCGGCCGCAGGAAATTGTATTCTTTCTCCGTTCTTGCACAGATAGATACCGGAAGGGGAACTTGAGAGGGACAGCTCCGTGCATGTCGTATTTTAGGAAATGGTATCAAAATAAAATTAACGAAGCCTGTGAGACGTATAGAGGTCGCCAGTTAAGGTTAAAACCAAAAACATTTATTTTAATTTATCATTAATGTCCTCTCCACCGCGTACAAATCTCTACAAACAGAGGTATACACATCGTCCTAACCGTACTTGACTTATGTCCAGACAAGCGATTTCAATATACCATTATAATACCTACAATCCATTAAAATAAGAACCACGAAGATATGTTATTTACCTTCCAACTTTACTATAGATTTAAAGAGCGAGAGGGGCAGGGTGGGTCAACTTACACCGGCCAGTGTATGTTTTATGTAATGTATGGATCTAGAGGATTTTCCCTTTTCGGTTTCCACTCAATAATCCCAACAAAAGGAATCCTTGAAGGGCCCGAAACGGGCTTGCAGAGTAGAAAATTTATATTTTTCCCTTCTTGTAAATACTTAATGCAAAATATTTCTGGATATGTGTGTGCAAATATTTTTATGTGCGCTTATGTTTGGACGAAAAGGCTTTCATCGGTAATGTGTATACACACAGACGAATAGGTTTATAGAAGTGGCCTTCAAAGGATGGCAACTTTTTCCCTTGTTGATATCTTTTTCTAAGAAACTAACTGTTTAAAAAATATTTGCCAAGCAAGTGAGGTGTGTAAGAATAAGCCTAAATGGCGCTCTGTTGTTCGTGCCTACCCCACAAGGGACCTGGCGTGAAGTTATGTATGTATGTATGCCAAATAGGATAATATTAAAACCAGATCTGGTTTACAGAATATTTTCTTCAATTTTCGCGACTGATATGCATTATAAAACTATGTTTTAACGGTTTTAACCGCGGTAATTTATCAGAATTATATTATTCCGACATTTCGACCAGGTTTCAGTAGCTGTGATCACGAAAGACGAAGATATCAAGTGTCAATGAGTATTGACAAAGATTATGTAGCCTACCGCCAACTTGTGCGTTTCAATCATTTAGTTTTAAATTCACGTTTTTGGATATTATTGGCTCTACGGGAGCCTAACTTACCACCGCTTCGCAACATGTAGTGGCTTGAAGAGAAGAAGGGGCGTAGGAAACTCTTCAGCAACATGCCTAGTTCTAATAGGTTTATATAGTACTAGCTGACCCGGAAAACTTCGTACGGCCCCAAAATCAATAAACAAAAAGTGTTTCAACTGTATTAAAAAATGTGTTCAAAACTTAACCGAAACGATCAAACGATCGAATCGAATCAAACATTTGACATTAAAAATGAAGTAAAAAAATAACTTTTAAATTTAATTGATTTTTAAACGACCGACGATCTTTGACAGGTGGGAATAGTTTCTAAGGGAAATTGTTGTTTTTTACTATATTCCAAGCATTTTTTTCATACTTACACACCTTTTAAACCTTCCTTCGACTTCCACATATAGTTCAAAACCAAAAAAAAATCTCGAGTTTCAGCGAGATTAACGAACAGCAATTGATTTTTATATAATATATTAAAAGATGTGTGGGAGGTAAAATATCAGGTGGTAGGGTATTCACCTGTGTTTATTGCTACCATCCCTAGTCTAGAGCATGTCTCCATAAAAATTTATATTTCTATTCCGACATTAGTGGCCAGGATGCAGACCCGCCCTTCAAGGTCGCAAAAAAATGATCAAGATGGGTTAAGAAACAAAAAGTTTTAGCGCTTTGAGTCCACCTTCATTATACGCACCGCAAAGGAGTGGAACACACTACCGGAGTCTGTTTTTCCCGAAACCTACAACCTGGGTGTCTTCAAGTCTCGCGTGAATAGGTACCTTCTAGGTAAGCGTGCTCGATCTTAGACCATATCTCCGCTCAAATCGAGCGGAGATATGGTCTAAGATCTTCGGAATCTTCGGAAGCAATATCTTCGGAACGCAAACTTCAATAGCAATAAAATTATGAAGCTTTATTGAATCCGATGCCAAAGGTATCATTAAAATTGGTTTGTTTGTTTGTTTGTTGTTGGTTAAAACGGTTTAGACAGTAAAAACATACAGAGTGAAAAAAATATTGAAGAGTTAGTGACGTACTTACCTACTACACTGCTTACATGCATATTAAAAATGAAACTGTATTTTGAGACTTTGTCCACCACACTATTTATATCTACTAGCTGCGCCCCACGGTTTCACCTGCGTGGTGATAGAAAATCATTATATTTTTGATAATTCACAATATATCTTTTTAAATTTAAATTTATTTAAAAAATAATTTAAATGTGTTGTAGTTTCATCAAAATCCTTCCAGTAGTTTTTGCGTGAAAGAGTAACAAACATACAATATTACAAACTTTCACGTTTATAATATAAGTAGGAATTTAATTATAAATAGAATATGCCCGCGACTTTCATTTAAAAAATATTGTAAACTATCGCTAAGCAAATTTTTACGCACCCGAACAAGTACAAACAATTTTCGTGCAAATTCCCGCGGGATTACCGGGAAAAAAAAATATCACACTTTTCATTACATAAAATTTGCTAACCATCAGTAAAAAAACCCAGTTTGGATTGATTTTTTAGTTGGACAATCCAAATAATTTCCAGAAAAATTGCCGTGGTGTTACCGGGTTAAAGAATAGTGCAGATTTTAAGTCTAAGAATTTGCTGTTGATCACCGAAAACGGCGTCGAAATCGGTCCACTAGTTTTTACGTGAATCGCGAACAAACATGCGCAAAAGTGTCTATTGCATGGGGCCCTTTATTAATATACAATAAGCTTCCGAAATCTCTTAGAGAACTGCCACTTACACTATAAAAAAATGTTATGTATGTGCGATGCGCTTGTAATTAGGCTAAGAGTATTCTAAAAATAAATCAGTGCATTACAACCTCGTGTTTGACTCGCACGCGCCCACTCCGTAGTTATTTATCAAAAAAAATTTTTTGCTGACCACTAAATGCTATTAAAATATAAACATGTGGAGGATAAAACATTATGAACTGACAAATATATTTGAAATGCTTTAATAGTAGACATTTTATTATTTAGATTATTAGTATATTGTATATCTGATTATTATTATTAATTTTGATTGTATTGACTCACAGACTGTAATTTTGATTTTTGTTTTTAATTTAATATTGTAATACTTGATATATAAATCCTGTACCTAATCTTAATTTTGCACGCCCACTGATGGGCCGAATGCATTGACACTATAAAAACTGTAACATCTTTGTACATGCATTACGCAATAAATATACAACGTGTTTCATTTCAAATGACAATAAATCATAATTTTAGCAGTCATACTCCATACAAATTTTTCGGTACTATTAAATCAAACTTAATGTCAACATTAAAAAAAGCAATTTCCGAACAAATTAATTACGATAAAAAGGGAATAAAAACAGAACATCTTGTAAATATTGGTTCACTGACCTTGGTAAGAACGGCAACATGTCAACACGGATCATGTGTCGGGCTAACATAAACAATCACTAATAATCTACTCACAAATTATTCACCACAAGGCATTCATTCATTTAATCACTGAGTTATAAATATCTAATCAAATTATCATTTTGATATTTTTAGTCGAATCAAATTTTTAAATTTTCAATATGACCGCCATCAGCTTGAACACACAAATTATATCGAGGGGTGAAAGGCTATTTGGTTTAAGCGACATTTTTGCAACTTTACAGGAGAGCCATCTAAAGTTTAAAATTTTGGAAAAAAAACATAACAAAAAAACTTCTTCAGCTATTTGAATGGAGTAAGCTTTATTCAAATTCAATTAAAAGCATCGTGTTGATGATGCTCATACCAAATAAAACGGATCTTTAATTACAAAGATAAATGTCGCTTTATACAATTTGCCTTAAGCCCTTATTTTTCAGAGTATGGAAAAAAGATTTAAGTGACTTCATAACTACAATTGAATACAGGGAAAAAGAAGTAAGCGACACTGCAGTATATTTTCAGAGTAAGCCAAAAAGTATGAAGTGACGTAGCCCAAAAATAATAGTAGCAAGCTATTTATCTCAATTACCGATTTAGATTAAAATGACTAGAAGCCTAATTTACTTATGTGACTTTATAGTACTGAAAATGAAACGTTTGATATTACATTTTTTTTACGTCTTATACTATCAAAGGCTCTTAAAACAACCTGGATATATCGTTATAGGCTATACAACATGACACTATATAACCACGGAAACTGCGCCGGGCCGCTAGTATTGAATAAATAAAGGAATACATACATCAGTAAAAGTATTTATGTAGAATAATAATTAAGTAGAACAGTCTCGATCTGGGAACATCAAATAAAATTAGGTATTATTTATTCAGTATCACTTAAGATTAGCTGTCATAAAACTTACTAAAACTATAATTAATCACAACCAATAATTGTTAAACTTCAAACTAATAAAAACAAAATATAAATCACATACATACATAACTTCACGCCAGGTCTCTTGCGGGGTAGGCACGAACAACAGAGCGCCATATAGGCTTATTCTTACACACCTCACTTGCTTCTTTGACATTCATAGCTCTTGTCATGCACGCTCGTCTGTTCTTAAGGCTCCTGACATCACCTTCTGCTAATACACGATCAATTTGATCATGGAAGGTGTGTCGTGGCCTTCCGCGACTTCTGCATCCATCCACTTTTGCATTGTATATCTGTTTAGTCATTCTTTCATCATACATTCTTTCCACATGCCCGAACCACCGGAGCATTCCTTTCCTTACCTTCACCCCGACACTCTCTTTCAGACCAACTCTCTTTCTTACTTCGGTATTACGAACGCGGTCCGCGAGCGTCACTCCGCAGATTTTGCGCAGTGCTCGCATCTCGACTGCGTTTACTCTACTTTCATGCTCTCTGTTCCATACCCAACTCTCGCTTCCATACGTGAGCGTAGGTACCAGCACCGCGTTGTGTATGGCAAGCTGGGCTTTCTGGCTGAGGTTCTTAGCGCCTAGAAGTTTACCTAACGCTCCATTCACACTATTCCCCAAATTTACTCTTCTTTCTATGTCAGCGGTGTACCTTCCATCCCTGCTAAAAGCACATCCAAGATATACAAACTCATTCACTTGTTCCAGCATAACATCATCGACCATTATCCTTGCATTCGTTCTGGTTTCTTCTCTTTCAAACACCATAACCTTTGTTTTCTTGGCATTCAAATGTAAGCCTCTCGCCTGACAGTCATCTTTCATCATTGTGACTAGTGTTTGCAGTTCTGATGGCGATTCGGCTAAAAGCACGGCATCATCCGCATAAAGCAAAGTGCTAACAACTAGATCACCCATCCGCACCCCAACATCCATCAATCTTAATCTCTGGAGACAGTTGTCCAGATATAGGATGAACAGCAAAGCCGACAGCATGCACCCCTGCCGGACGCCAATATTGACGTCAAACCAGGGCGACAGGCTGCCGTCCACCCGCACGCATGCCATACAGTCCTCGTAAGTGGACTGCACAGCACGCAGCAATTGGCCATTGATCCCATATCCGGGCAATATGTCCCAGAGGTCCTTCCGCACAACCCTGTCAAATGCTTTCTCTAGATCCACAAAACCGCAGAAAACCTTCCGGCCCATAGCCAGCTGCTTCTCCACGATATTGCGGAGCGAGAAAACTTGATCCATACATTCCATTTCTGAAGCCCCCTTGTGCATCCCACAGTAATCCATCGGATACCACTCTCATTCTCCTTTCAATAATTTTCGCATACACTTTAGATGCTGTGCTGATCAAATTGATGGCCCTGTAGCTGGCGCACTCCATACGTGACCCCTTGCCTTTATACAAGGGCACGATGACAGCGCGCCTCCAGTCCTTGGGAACCTTTCCCGTCCTCCAGCACAAGTTGCATAAGGACAGGAAAGCGTCCCGGACGCAGGTTCCACCATATTTGATAATCTCAGCAGACACACTATCGATTCCTGCTGCCTTTCCATTTTTCAGACTTCTTATCGACCATTCGATCTCTTCCAAAGTGATCTCGGATGCTGACTCCTCGAAGTCGGTCACAGACTCAGTCGTGGTGCCAGCATCCGAGATATTATCATACATTTCTCTAAAATATTCACTCCATCGCACTAAAACCTCTTGTGGGTTAGCAAGAATGTCCCCTGCTTAAAATAAAATCAAGAAAGAAAATTTGTAGTAACTATAAAACAGTCAATGCTTGATAATAATCATAACGCAGTTGGAAATAACGTATTTAGTTATCATTTTCTTCGACTGTATCCTCTACATCAGTATCCAGTAGGACATCTTTAGAATTGCAGTGTTGCAGATTTAAATAAATATGGTATCATGTGACATGAATAAGATGTATCATATTAAAATTTAATGATTGAACGACCGACTCGTATTTTTGTTAAAATTGAAAAAATGTTTCAAATTTCTTCACTTCATTTTATCGCCTGTATTAAGGACATCCAATAAAAAAAAAATAGCAACAAAATGTTTCAACAACTAAACAAAATATGTGGAAACAAAACGACTATTTGGTTTAAGTAGCACCCTGCGTGGTAAATAGATGCAGCTGAAAGAGCTTAAGCGACGCTCCGTGTCGTATTTGGGTGACGGACAAATGGTTTAAGTAACATCACACCGTGTAATTAGTGGAAGTCAAATTGATTCAAGTTACACCTTAATAAAAATTTAAAATAGGAAAAACGCTTTAACTCTTATTGAATTATTTATCTGAAGAAGGGTAATTGGTTCATGTCTCGGTTCTTTATATAATTGTATGGTTCAAGTATATTACAAAAAAAAATATGCAAAATCCACGTCGTATAATACACTGCTACTTTGGAAACAACAGAAAAATGGTATTGTTTCAAACGCCAAAAAAATGCTCTGATTTTAATGAATCCGGCATCATTCGACGGAGAAAAATTCGCTGATTCCGAATATGTATATAACTCAATATCGCCCTAGATGTCGCTTAAACCAAATAGCCTTTCACCCCTCGATATTATTATCGTCTTTGAATATTATGTCGAACTCTCGTTAATAGGTCACTAGTGGCAGCCATATCTTTTAATTTAGTAAATGACGTAATTATTCGGTTTTTTAAATTCTCCACAGTATCAGTATCTGTCGAATAAACATCATTTTTTAAATATCACCATAAAAAAAATCCATTGGGGTGAGGTCCGGTGATCTAGGTGGCCATCTCGATGGGCCATAACGCCCAATCCACTGCTGTCCGAACATTTCGGTCAACCTCTCTCTGGAAGACACCACTGAGTGAGCTGGTGCTCCGTCGAGTTGGTACCACATTTGTCTATTTGCCGTTAGTGGTAGTTCATCCATGTAATCGGCAACGACTCCATTAAGAAGTTCTAAAAACTTCGCAGCGTTTAAATTACCTTCAATAAAAACCGGACCAATGATAACATTCCTGTGTATGCCAGCCCACACATTCACAGAAAATCTGTACTGATGGGAAGTCTCTCGTGCTAGATGTGGATTCACGTGACTCCAATACCGAAGATTTTGTCGGTTCCATAACCCGTTTCTTGTAAATGTACTTTCGTCAGTCCACATCTAATTGTACAAGAAGTCCGGATTCTCGTAATTTTGTCGTATAACCCAAGTACAAAAGGCTGCTCTGACAGGCTTGTCTCTGGGTATCAAAGCTTGTACTTTCCGGTACTTAAAAGGTTTCCGTTTATCGCGTTTTAAAACTCTATGTATTGTATGGTTTACACGCAAATGTCGAGCAGCTCTACGCAGACTGGTTGTTGGATTGCGAGAAAAATAATTGAAAATTTGTTCATCACGTGTCACGGAAGCCCTTGAAGGGGCACTATCCAAACGCGGAATTAAGGCTTGATTCTCCCGAATCCTCTGCAAAACTTGCACAATCGTAACACGCGTCTCGTCTCGTCTGAAACACGCTGTATATTCTATTATATTCTAACAGACAATAAATCTAAAAAAATGCATCGTGATCTCTAATATTTATATAGTCTCTTCCAGTTGATTTTTCTTATAAATAGCTTCAATGCACGGCATGTTTAGAATGTTATAATATTATAGATTTAATTATGGCAGAGTATACAAAAAAATACACAACGAAATGAGAACGTCGTCCTTTTTTGAAGTCGGTTAGTAAGATGTAGGAAACAATAGTGTAACTGATGTATAACAATCGTAGCAATCCACTAAACCCCATGCCCTGTGCGCCGTTTTAATTCAATTTTGGGCCCGAAGGCCGCGCCATTAATTAAGCATGGCGCATTAATATCATGGCCGCTGGATGGCAGCACGTCCGCTCGTTATCCGCGCGCAACTTCGGCTTAATGAAATATCTTGAATGCCCAGCACTTTAAGGTCTGGATGGCTTTATTTTTGTAAGAGCGCCTTAAAGATAAGTACCAATTCATATAAAACTTTTCAACCATCCTTTTATCTTAGAGTTCTCTAGCCTTTTAGGAAACTACGGAATCTCTATGTTAACTTCATCCGTCCATCGTCAGATGGTCCTGTCATTTGCAACACCGAAATCGGCTTAAATGCGCTGCTGCTCTCTTATGAGAGACTGTAACTTGGCCACTAATACCGGAACACAACTAAAGGTTGTTATGGCGGCATACTCTAGACCAGGAGTCATAGCCACCCAGAAGGGCAAAACCCTACCACCTGGTTGTGGTTTTGTCGTTGCCTCTTACAACAGGCTGCCTGTCACTGTACGGATAAAATAGTATGGAAGTAACAAAAGCGTTCATCATTATTAGCGGCAATGTATACATAGATAGATAAACACTTTATTGCTCACCAAAAGAAACAAATACAAAATCAAAATGCATAATTACAATACTTCTTGGCAATACAACAGGCAGCTTTATCGCTAAAAGCGATCTCTTCTAGGCAACCTAGCTTAAAAGAAATTCTTAACTAATCTGGAGATGTAGGTGGAGCAGAAAAAAGATAGACAAATGTATGATAGAATATCCTAGTTAATTTAGCTGTGATTCCTCGCACGTATAAGTACCTTACTGTCTAAATAAATACTTACATATATATTAAAACAAAAGAAGAACTATATACTATCTCAACTAACGAAGTTACGGTAACGTATATAAAAGCTTTGAAAGTCATCCCTTTGACAAATTTATCAGTACATTCTGCCAAAAAATTTCTTCCCTACAAATATATTCCAGATCTGTTATAATTATCTGTCTTAATATTATTTCTGGGAATATAAATTCCTTTATCGAATATTCTCGTTTCGGGGCTAAGACGGCCATCTTGTTTCCATTAGTCGCCCCACGTCTCTCTTCTCGTATTAATTTGATTAATTCCTGACCAATTACTTAGAAAATGGATTTCATTGACACATTTTCTGCTTTATTTGAGTATTGATCTAACGTCGTAGTCAATATAATTAGGGTCAATGAGATAAATGGAGAATAAGAATAGTGTTGAGTACATTATTACTGATGCCAGATGACAGAATTGTATAGACACGCACGCAATTTCAGTAATTATAGTATATCTTTCAATTTACTCTTTAAGAAGCGATTTATATATTAAGCCTTCTGGAAATTGAAATTTTATAAGAAGTGAAATAAAAAAACAAGCATTTACTCAGAAGCGTTATTTTTTTTTTTTAATTTTCATTTACTCACTTTAATGTACCTAATGCAATAACATCTAAAAATTAGAAGGTCTAGTGACCGCTTTTATTATTATTCAATTTCAAAAGTGAATGCAATGAAATAAAATCTAAAATAATAGATTTTAAATATTTAATTCAATCGTGCATCGAAGATGATGCGGGTGTTTTGTAATTAGATATTCCATTTTTTTGTTTCTTGAAGGTCGACATCTACATTGCACATATATTCAGTCGGCCCGGTGAGACAGAGTTAGTTGAGTTTCAACTGTGATCGACGCGTCATTGAGTGTACATTTGGAACGGGAGTCTCGTATCGACAGATTTAGCGCGTTTTATATTATCACAATCTTCTCCTTTACATTTCAGACTAGTAATATTTGATTGTGTTTGTAAAAACTGTAAATTATGTACTTCTAATAAAGTGCGTATACTTTCAATCGGTATTAATATCGAATCAAGTAGCACGTAACAATATTGGATGAGTGGTGTAACAAGAAGGCATAAAGTGAGAAATGAGTACATAAGTGGATCTTTGAAAATGGCACCAAGGACTGAATATGGGTGTGGGGCATGTAATGAGGAGGGATAAAAGTCATGTGATAAAAAAATAACGTAAAACTGGAAGATTGAGGGATACAGATGTAGATATACACCAAAAAAGAGATGGATGGGCTATGTGAAGGATGATCCACCTGCATATGTGGAACAAAGCACATTTATAACCCGTCGGCATATGATCTAATGAAATTTTAATTGTTTTATGGTTGGCTTCTTTTGTTTACTATGTGTTTAAAATTTGTGATTAAAAAACAGCCCATTTTTGTATGTTAATCTTTAATGGCAGTCATTAGCCAGGTGTGTCGGATTAAGTTCAAAACGATGACCTGATGGAGGGGGAGTCAGTGGAGCGATAACCACGCGCGAAGCAAGACGTGTGTACTACAATCGGGAATCTAATAAGAGACGGACTTTGCATGGTTTATTGAATTACGACCTTCTGCATTACGTTTGGACCTGTGGTGTTCGGTTACATTTGTACCTGTGTTATACGTGTTTGTATAGTTCTAATAAACTCTATAGTAATTCTAACGGCATCTTAATTCGAGTCCCGCGACTCGTAACTATGTAATGATTTGTCGTGTGACAGAGGACGTATGTCAGAATTGGGGAATATCAAAGGAAAAGTCGTCGTGCCGAACTAAATAATTAGAAAGATAAAAGCGAAGAGAACATGTAACAATATTGTTCACTTTATGCCGAGCAGAAAGTCAACGACCCATAAAATGGGTATTTCAATAAACCAGTCTTAATCCTTACATCGCTTTCTCTCCTAATTATAACCAAACATAATATCAGCGTTTTCGTGTAAAATGTGCACACATGAGATTATTGCTATCGCTCGTACCGGGGTTGCTATGAGAATCCAAACACTCGGCGTGATTACACATACATAGCGCGTTGTAAATACAGGAAGAAAATAAATTTCTAATGTAAGAGGAAATGAAATGCTCGTACGATGTTCTCAACGGATTTAATCGTTATATTGCTGAATTTGAAATGAGTACGGGGTAGCTTTATTTGCTTGTTGTTCTAAAGCTTGTTTTACATTAGCATTACTTAAGTAGTTTATTTAATTGCACGAGTTCAGCAGACAGGCAGGCGGCCCACCTGATGGAAAGCGGTTACCATCGCTTATGGACATTTGAAATACCAAAGGCGTCAGAAATGCGCTGCTGCTCTCTTAAAAAAGACTGGAATCTGGTCACTAATGCCGGAACACAACTCAAGGTTGTTATGGTGACATACTTGAGACCAGAGGTGGTAGCAATCCAGGCGGGCAAACGCCCTACCATGTTTTGTCGTCTCTTACGACAGGCCGCCCGGCCGCAGGCAATTGTATTCTTTCTTCGTTCCTTTACTAATTCCGATCGGCAGTTTTGTTTGCGCAGATAAGTACAGACCGTTTTCTGACATGTAAGATTAACGCTTCACCACCTCCCATACGTTTTAGTTGAAAACTTTGATACTTTTTGTACTTTTGTTCCAACCATAGCTCAACAATAAACTCACTAAGACCTATAGTGACAAAAAAAGTACATCAGACGACGAAAACAAACCGAACGATGAGTGCAACGATGTGGAGTGTGATGTTGGGATAGTCAAACTGGAACAAAATTGTACATTTGATTCCGAAAACGAAACAGCCAACTGTATATAAATTGTCTACCCCGTAATGATTTTTCTAGATTCCAACCACGTCCAAGTCCAAGGCGGCTTGGCAGGTTGGACACATCGGTTATCTCGGTGTGCAGATTGCATAACAATGTTTTCCGTCACTGTTGTTAGCACGTGGTTATTGTAACAATATGCACATTCGGTCATAAAACTGCCTAAATGGTGAATGCGTTCCGGCCAGAATCGAACCTGCGCCCTTTGAGTTGGGGCGCGTCCATTAATTAGCCATTACGCTACCACAACTAAATAAAAAATTATAGTGTTTTCATATTTTTCAAAAAACACTTTTTATAAGGACGTGAATCAAATAATTATCATTCACGTGAATAAACATTACATAAACATGCTCATACGAGTATGATTCTGTGAAAAGTTGAATTAAATATGGAATCGCGGCATAAGCAAACATCCAGCGCCACCTGATGGTGTTATTATCCAAGATCAGCCAACGAGGGCACCAAGTCTGGAATCTGAAACGTTAATCTCTTAGCTCTAAACAAACTCGCGGTCGAATTCTGTATAAGTTTAATTATTTAAAGCTACCTAAACCCGCCCACACAAAAACCGCTATAATTTGTTCAACAGTTTGAAAATGATTTTTTATATCTAATAATTAGTGCAAATCAACAACAAATCTTATGCGTCAAAAAAAATCCGATTTGTCCTAAAATGACTATTCTATTTTCCAAGATGAAAAATAAGTATCCTATAATAATGTTACGTGCGAGCGGGGTTACGCACTTATGGATTGGAAGAAAACACCAGTTTTTAATTTAAAAGCTTTTATTGACTTACACAGCCGCACGTAGTACCTCTCAGTAGGGTTGCCCCTATACGCACGACCAACGATGCACAGTCCCGACGATAAGTTGTCACACCCTCAATACCGTCGCCGATATTGCGCGGACCACCTCCAATATTATCGCGGGTAGCTCGCTTCTGATTCCTCCTTCGAACTACGCTAACACCTCCTTCGCGTATCTGTCCACCAAACTTGTCACTAAATTCACCACTTAATCCGTCTCTGTACTCTATTAACCTTCTCTGATAACCCTTTAGTATCGCACTTGTCGTTTCACCGTCTTGAACTGAACTCAACTTTAAACTCTTAAACTTTCAACTCTAAAACTGCCCGGTAGGTTTAACTCTTAAACGCCTTACGCTGTTTATATACCTGGAAGAATTTTCTAGAACCCATCTATCTATCTCTGTCTTTTCTTTCCCGAACCTTCTGTTCGGGAACTTTCGTTTATACATCTATCCCTTTCTAACATCTATCTATCTCTTTCTTTCGTTCATTGTCCATCTCTTTCTAACATCTATCTATCTCTTTCTTTCGTTTATCGTCTGTCCCTTTCTAACATCTATCCGTCCTTGTCTTTTCCTTCCAGAAATGTCTAGTATTTTCTAAAAGTTCTAAAACTGATTTACGCTGCTGGGCAGTTCCACCCTCGGTCGCCACAATAATAATAATAATTCTTTATTTCAGGCATTAAATAACCCATATCAATTCACAGCATAAAATGTTACAATTATAAATTAAATTAAAAATAAAACAATAATAAATAAAATAATAATAATAATAGTAATACCCGCAGGGGGGCTTTCCTGTCCTATCCTATATCCATTCAAGGTTTTGAGACTACATATATACAAAATTTCATTAAAATCTGTATCGTAGTGATTCCGTAAAAGGGTCAGCGACTACTTACTTTTACATTTATAATATATGCAGAGTCTCCACTGCAGATCTATATAATAAAAACCGACTACAAAAACTAAAAGTCTAATATGACTTAATAAAGATTTTTGACTAAGAATTTATTTAGTTTATTATGAGACAAAATGAATTCTGTTATTAATATAACATTTTCCGCATCTTGAAGTCGGTGCCGAGAAAATCGTAAAAATTACCATATACACTGTTATAACAACAAAATGTTGCAAAATATACTAGTTTTTATGATTTACTTGCAACATCAATGTAGTACGTAACCAAACTACAGACAGACACTATAGATAACAAAGCGCTCAACCGAGAACCTTAGCAAGAAATGTATATGAAACCGACTTATTCATGTATAAACACGTTCCACAGTTTTTAGGGTGCCTCACACCCCTTTCACGTACTTCTTCGTTCTCAGCGGAACCATCGCTTGGGCTCCGTGACAACTGTTGTAAGAGTACAACATGTAACAAACACTATGTTCATTCTTTACGACTGTATTTGGTGGCTAAACTTACGATTTATTTATTGAATCCATAGGGGGGGGGGGGGGACATATAGATGGAAAAACAGAATTGTCACAACCTTCTAACATCGGATACATTTTATTTGAAAAATAGTCTAGATGATTCTTTGATATTCTTATGTTTATTGAAACAGTATTGTTACGAGCTACAGGACTCGAATTAAAATGCCGTTGGTATTACTATAAATTTTATTAGAACTATACAAACACGTATAACACAGGCACAATTTAATAACACAAGCAAAGTCCGTCACTATATCGCTTATCAATGTACACGTTTTGCTTGTATCGTAACCGTCCCTTGACTGCCTTACCCCTCCGTTCGGGCATTCCTTTTATTCTGTACAAATACAATATGCCTCGTCGCAAAACAATAACACCAAGAATTAGTTCGACACACCTGCCTGATGACTGCCATAGAACAAGTACAATAACAATAAAAAAACCACTTAATTACAAATTTTAAACACAAAGTAAACAAAAGAAGTCCAAATGCGGGGAAAGGTAATAAACCAGGTTTATGGCAGGCAGATGTGAATTCACTTTTTGTCGGCATGATACACAACTCATGGTTGTCATGACGGCGTACTCTAGACCAGAGGTGGTAGCCATCCCGACGAGCAAATATACCTTACCACCTGGCAAAACGTATTGTTGTTGGTAGTCTTTTTAGTTTATTTATTTCATGTAAGAATTCCAGATTGGGTGAAGGCCTCTTTCACAGACGCCCCTCTATCTCTGTTCTGGGTTATTACCACCATTTAGGGCCAGCTACGTTCTTATATCCTATTCCTAACGCGTCAACACTCTCCTTCTGCCTCTCTTTCCTTCTGATCCTCACCACAAGGTTGAACAGTATATTACATTATAATTAAATTGGGCAAGTGCCTTGAAATCTACGTATAATCTTTATTATACGGTTCCGTGGACACGACAAATGTCCATTACCCTCGCTGTGAAATCATTTTTTTATTGTTTATGTAGAGTAGACAAGCTACCTTGTGGCAAGTGCTTACCGTCGCCTAAGGAGATATGCGTCACCATGTTACCAACCGCTACTGGCTTCTAAGAGACCTATTGACACTTAATACCTGAAAAAAATAACTAAACGGATATTTGTTCAATCCAGCTTTTTTTGAAAATATTTTTAAGGTACAATAATGCTTTATTATAATTTCCCACCACATAGTTTAAACAACTTAAACACAATTTTCACGACTGGAACCAATATATCGCCACATATCGACTTAATTAAAAAAGTACTAGTTTTAATTTTTTCCTTGAAAAACAAAATACGTGTTTTAGGTAGGTACCTTGTGAAAACGTATTGAACTCAAATGAAAATTCAAGTTACAACACAATATTGAGATAGATAGAAAACTCTTTATTGTTCCCCACATACACAAAAAAGTCAATAATTTAGTCATTTCAAATTTCGTTTTAATGAAACTGAAAATATTTTATGATCAAACTTGTATTTAAATATTAAGTATTTTAATATGGAAATCGGCACCTACACATAATCGCATTGAGCCGCAAATAATACCAAGTAAAATATATATTTAGTGCGTTTGTATGCGAAAAGAGGTAATAATAGAGCGTCGCTTTACAGTTGGTAATGATATAGAGGTCGGTCGCGTTGGAAATGTACTGGCGATAACGCGATGCGGTGGCAGCCCGCGGACTTGGTGACGAGCGTAGCGAGTTGCTTTCTTCCATCTCCGTACACTAAAAGACCCGTGCCCGCTTCGATAGGCGTCATTAAAAAATAAATATGCATTCACTCACACACGCACACACGCAAGCACGTGTGTCAAGGTTTAATTAACCTTTGTAACCTTTAATCAATTCATAACGCAGAAATCACTCGCAGTGCCGCCTACGAAGATGTGCGCAATTCTTGCGTGGAACGTTATGCTGTAACATATTTGGCATGCCCGTGCCCACTTCCCTGGGCATAAAATATTTTTACTTTTTTCATCTATTAATCACAATCAAATGTAGCTTATGTCACTAGAGAATACGTTTTCGAAACCGAATCTACTGAAGATTACCCAGAACATCCAATCTCACAAACGTTATCTCTTTATAATATTATTATAAATAATTAAGCAGACCATATATATGTTTTTACTTTTTACTAGTTCTATATCTGTATGCTTATTTGAATGCGTGATGAGTATCAAATTTTTTTAGCATTCTTACAAATAAATAATTTCTATGTATTAATTCCTCCTAACTGAAACGCTATTATGAATAGCAGAACGTGTTAAACCCACTAAACGCTAACCGCCACGCTTGTCAATGAATCCGTATGTGAAGCCGGGTACTCGCATGACCATATCTGTAACCGAGCAGGCAATTAGGATGGTTTGCGATCGTGCCATTGCCAAATGATCTGTGAGTTTTAACCCCCACGTGTCGATGCCGTACTCCTATTGACCCAAATACCCGACTTAATACCAATGGAGGAATTTGATATGCACTATTTTGAGTCCTAAATAAATCGACAGAGAAACACACACACTGTGTATCCACAAATTAAGCAAACAACGCTTATGTTATGGCTCATATACAAAGTGCTTCTCAGGGGCCGATCCCGGACACCCAGACTATAGTAAATAACGGAGAAAATTCGCTTGCAAAATTTATGAGACCAGAAATCGAACGCAGAGCCCTCTCAACTACAAAGGCCATCTTAGAGTTATTATCTTTTTTTAATTAATAGAAACAAGAAGAATTTATATACTGGACTGGTTCCTACCCTGGACAACGGATAAGTATGGCAATCCAGTAATGAAACGTAGCCAGACTTTGAGGCACCTTTCCCATACAAGACAGAGACTTAGGCTAAGTATTCTACTTAAGAAGGAAAGAAAAACAACTGCAATACAGTTCCGAATGTAAGCCTTATTTGACCAAAGACTGGATTTGAAGATAACCAAGTCCAAAAACAGCAAAATCATAGTGAATTTAAGGAACAAGTTGAGGAAGCCGTCGTAAAATTAATAACTGCGGAAGATGAAGGCGCCAAGTATTTAGACAGCGAATTTAATTAATGATTAGTACTTTATATATAGTACAGTATACGTTTCTTTGAGAGGTAATTAATTAGATTCTATAGTATACATGTATAGTCCGGCCGTTCTATAAAGCCACATTTTAGTAGTTACGTAACCTATTGATGATGATACGATAGAACATTGAAATCGATATAGAAAGTAACACAGTACTGAATCGATTAGAATAAAACGATTTATTATTGTTACTTGTTACTGTATAATATATATTTGACGTCTTGTTGTCTTTTGTATCTTTAAAATGTTGTAAATATCTAGAACTAATTTAAACTAAAAGTAAATAATATAATTGTGTGAGTGATTCACCAAATAGTAATATAATCATCACTTGTGGTTTAGGTTTTGCCCTTAAGATCTCCTAAGCACGTTGTAATTATTCAACGACATTGTACAACGCCATCTGAAGTGCACTAAATGGAAACTACTTATATTTTTTGAACCCCCTTCCTCCCTTCATGGCGCTAGTTTTCATACATCTGTTTATTTTTCGATTATATAGGGGGAGCCACTGGGATGTCTTAATGTGCGACGTTCGAACTAATATTTTAGTGGAACACTTACAAACAATCGCGGCGCGTGTTTACGTGAACTAACAAGAGAAAATGTTGTACGTACTTCCTTCGTACGACGTAACTCATAACACAAGCTGCAATCACAAGTCCGTTCTTTTTTTTGTACAAAATCGCAATTATAACTTCCAATCGACGTATTATTACTTAAAACAAATCTTTTATACTTAAATTCATCTGTGTGGAAGTGGAAAGATACATTATTCCCACGTGACATAGTATGCTATATTTGATTATTTTGATTAATAATGAAAGTAGTAAATATGTTTCACGCCCACACAATTAAGCTCGGGAATGCCTGTCAAATATGTTACAGCAGTAACGTTCCACGCAAGAATTGCGCACATCTTCGTACGAGGCACTGCAAGTGCTTTCTGCGTTATGAATTAATTAAAGGTTACAAAGCTTAATTAAATAAACCTTGACATGCGTGCGTGTGTGCATGTGTATTTTTAATGAGGTCCAGTGAAATCGGCACGGGTCAGCTATGTATCATAAGTTGCAAGTCCTAAATAGCATTTTTAATTGACAGCCCGTTGCTATGTCTTACCGACCGTTAATTTGCCTAATTATTGGTTAAAATTTGACAAAAGCTCCATAAAAGTAATGTCAATAATTCAACCAATAATATACCAAGCGAAAGCATAGTAAAATATGGGAAACAGCCAATAATTAAATGTACGAAATTAAAAAGGAACCAATTAGATATTTTAGAAGAGAAGTACTCGGAAATCTGGCATGATACCGCAATAAGTTACATTGATAATATCTAAGTACACAAAAACTCATGAACATTACTTAAAATTATATAAAGTTTCCAAAATATCAAATTCTGATGAATTCCGAATACGGTTCTTATAATATACCTTTACGCTTCTCAGTAACTTAGCTTCTAGAAATAGCCGCTACTTAACTAGTTTGTCAGATGAAAGCAAATTCCCATTAACTCGCAATCGGAAGTAGAAGAGATGAATAATTATCATCTACTCGGGAGTATTTCATAGCAACACCATTTCCTACATTCAACAACATGAAATAATAAAGAGAAAACCGCGCCGTTAAGTCGTTCCACTATAAACAACGTCGGTGCCTGGCAACACTCTAATATTAACGGCTAACTGGGGCGGCCCATCCGATTCATCGAAAATTAACAAAGAGCCTCTCTCTGCCAAACGCACGCGTGTGAGTTGTGAGGAGCGGCGCCAGGGTTGAGAGGAGACGGTTTTTACCATATTTTGAATTAAAACTTGACTTGAAATTCCCGCGGCATTCCCGGGACACAAAGTATCGCAGAATTTTAAAAAAGAATGTAAGCGTAATCGTTTTAGTGGAAACTGTGTAGGAATAAGCTAATTTTTATACTTCGGAAAAACTTTCAAACCGCTCCCGGGAAATTCCCGTGGGATTCTCGGGAGAAATGAAAGAAAAAACCACATCAGAATTCGTTTTTTATGTGATCATTTTAAACCATTCCCGGAAAAAGTCCCGCGGGTTATCAAGATAAAATGTAACGCACATTCTAAGTCTAAGAATTTGCTGTCGATCTACGAAAACTGCATCGAAATCGGGTTAACAGAGAAGGAAATCTAAGAAAATAGCATCGTGTTTTCTATCGTTTATACGAGTATAGTCTATTCCAGTTGGGTTTTTTTATAGCTTCAATATACAGACGGCGTGTTTAGAATTTTATAATATTATAAATATAAATTGAAATTACCAAGCGCCAGACAAGGCTCGATTACATCATGATGTCATTCACGGTTCAATCTCGCTCCAGTCTGGGTCCGTCCCAGGGCAAATATTTTTTTTAAAGATAGAACAAGAGAATAGTGACTCCAATCAACTAAGATATTTTTAATAAACTTGCAAAGCGACTTAGCTTCATCATATGACGTCATACATATATTTTTTTAAACTGGCGGATCCGGCAGACATTTCCTTGCCCGAAATAAATAAAAATCTAGAACCTGATTGCAGCACGATCTACCGGGTTCAATTCTAAGTCTAAATCATCTCTGGACCTACTTGAAAACACACTAACAATTTTAACGAAATCGGTCCAACCGTTTAAGATTTCTGTAACATACACTCGAACAATAGAATTTTGTATACAAAAATTGAGGTTATTTATTTGAAATCTAACAATTACAAAAAATGTCAGGTATACTCGCTGGTTCGTTTGCATTACACCACTCCCCACATCCGGTCTCGAAGTGTAATTGCGCTGAAGACGAGTTACGTGCGTCCTTCCTCCCCGAGCAGCCCCCGCCGACTGCCGACTGCCGACGCTCAACAACATTATGCTTGATAGAGTACCCTCGTTTGATAACGTATGGCATTTAGGGCTGATATCGTCTAATTAGGGTTAGGCATTGTACGACATGTTCATTTTACACTATCCTATATTTATATTACTTACTCCACATGTTTACAATAAATATTAAAAAAGAATACTGCACACTGCATATTTCCACGCCACTTCGCTTATCTAAACTTCAATGGTATAATCTAATTCTTTTCCGAAATCAAAAGTATACTATGTTTTATACATGTTATTGAAATACAGCAAATTTGGTGACAAGTTAAAATGGATATATTAATTTCGACCTGGGCAAGTTTCTTTGGTAGGCAGTAGACTATGATGGCTGACGACGATTTAATTTTGTCTAAAATTGAGTCTTACTTATTACTGAAAGTTTTATAAGTATTATTAAAAGTCAAGTCTACCATCGCTGTCAGAAGAAGCAGTGTGACGAACCCCCTTTTAAGTCTAATGACTATGGAATAACATACTCAAGCCGAAGCATAGAGTGAGAAATAAAAATATTTAAAAAGTGAAATTAATAAAACTTATTCATGGAATAAATCTTGTAATATTGGCCATAAATCGTAATCATCTAGTAGCAGGAACCCTCGTCGCAATACCGTTAACCCTATGTTCACAAGGTAGGTTATATAAGAGTGTCGATCAGAGGACAGGAAGACTATCAAAGGTTGATGTAAAATATATATATATATATATAATATTGTAGTAGTATATTGTAAGTGTAAAATGCTATGCATTTTATGAATTATGATAAATGTATTACTCATGATATAAGCTCATCACCTGAGTACGCCCGTGCCTTTATTTTGCCAAAAGATATTCTAATGTAGATTCATAACAAATTATATATTTTTGTGTAAGGCACCCCTCCTAACCACCTCTCTGTTATGCCACCGCATTAGCTATCAGTAAAAGAGCTCATATCGAGATAAAAGAAGAACCTCCAATTTTTTTAATTAATATTTATTGAATCAATTATAAACATTATCTAAAACTAGCGTCGGTTCACAACGTACTATTGCTGGTGAGAAGAGCCGACAAGAAACTCCCAGCAGTACGATCTATCCATTTAAAAGAAACCCGTTTGGAGTGCCTTGTGTGTAAAATGAGTTGGAAAAGCCAAAAGACTTAAGTGAACATTTCATCTCAAAGTCACCTTTCCAAAATATCAAATAATATTGTCAATATGAGGAACGTCACCTCAGAGACCTCCCCTGATGCAGTAATAAGAATATCACAGTAAATTAAAGATAAAGGTTAATTGAAGTTTAAATAGTGATACTCTCTACACCTCATAAAATTCCCATCCTTAAATTGTCAGAGTAAGAGTTTCAGAATGTCTCTCTATGAATTGTAAGTAAATTTTAAATTAAAGTTTGGCGAGAGACAACTTCACTCATATTATAGATTCCCTTGTCAAAGACAGGTTTCAGGTTTGCCGTGAAAGTTAAAATGAAATTGAAAGTTAAAGTAAATTGGCAAAACCCTACATCCGCCTAATGACCCTAGCACCCAAGAGATGAGAGCATAGTACTGTAAAAGTAAGTTTTTTATTGAAATTCCCTTGTCAAAGACAGGTTTCAGGTTTGCTGTGAAAGTTAAAATGAAATTGAAAGTTAAAGTAAATTAGCAAAACCTTACATCCATCTAATGACCCTAGCACCCAAGAGATGAGAGCATAGTACTGTAAAAGTAAGTTTTTTATTGAAATTCCCTTGTCAAAGACAGGTTTCAGGTTTGCTGTGAAAGTTAAAATGAAATTGAAAGTTAAAGTAAATTAGCAAAACCTTACATCCATCTAATGACCCTAGCACCCAAGAGATGAGAGCATAGCACCGTAAAAGTAAAGTTTAAGTTGAATTTAACGTAAAATGGTGATACTCTGCATCAAAGATGCCTTCCTTGGTAACAATACTCAAATGTAAGTAATTTTTAATCATCCTTTCCAATTCAGTCAAGTCCACTTGGCCTAACTACATCTAAGACTCTTATGAAGTCACATATCGTGAAAGAAAATAAATTTTGATACGATTGATCCTCCTGCAACACGGTAGCTCATCCCCCTAACCAGCTAGGGCGTCATCGAGGTGCCCACGCGCCTCCAGGCTGATCCGCGACTTAACTAGTTCCTAACCTTCAGTTACCAATTCAGTTAATCTTAATATGTGAAATCATTTTAGTCTCGTGAATACACATATTATAAAAAAAACAAACTAAATTTGCTTAAAAGCTGTACGCGCGGTAATCCTTGATAATTGTCGAAATTATCCAAGGGAACGTTGCCACAATAAACAAGTGGGTCGTGAATCCCTTTGTCCAAGGTTGCAGAGCTCATAAAACCCGGTCCTAATCTGAATCTTCATAAAAATTTTCAATATGTGCTTTCACCCCCATCTCGTCACTTCAGTTTGTAATAATATTTAAATGCCTATTTAATACACATTTGGTAACAGTAGAGCTGCTTGTTTAAGAAAATATAATTAATCAAAAGAAACCTTTAATAAAAATTTAAATTGTAATCAACAACTCCTTTGCACCAAACAAAGCCAAGTGCCAAAGTAGACTCTCTCAACAAGAAAGTATTTAAAATATTAAAATTCAATAAAAACTAAATAAACTTTAAATTTTCTAAAGTCAATTAGCCTTCCCATATAGAATGCATGATTGTTGTATAGTGTAATGTTATCATGTAATGTTATAAAACCATATATAAATATATACACATATAAAAATAGACTAATTAATAAATTATAAATCAAGACTCCGACTTCACAGCCATAGGTCAATAATAATCCCTTCGATATCAGAACCAATGAAAACTCACTACGCAGGCTGACTCCAAGCTCACTGAAACAGAAATAATAGGACAATAACAATCAACGCACCAGTTCTAATCAGCAAACACAACAAGTAAGAGTCCATAATCAGGTCCAACAACGTGTGTGCAACAGCAAGACAAAAACTCCTATAAGTCTCCATTGACATATAATTAATCTCCCATAGTAAAGTAACTAATAATCATATTACTTGAAAGAATCATCAAAATCTCCCAATAGTTCCCGGCTATGAAGAAGTAATATTATTTAATTAAGTTTCCTAAGACAATATTATATTTAAGGATCCTTAAATGAAATTAGATTAATATATATTATCCGCAAGAGACTATGTATCATAACTCCTAAGTAATGTATTAGCTCACTGAGGCTTTATAGATAACCCTTAGTCATTTAGTTAACTATGAAACTAAAACAATGTACAAACAATTCTTATCTGTTAATAACACACAAGTCAATTAAGACATACTTTAAATTATTTTACCCTTATATAGCTCGTTCTCCATACAATATATAAATTAAGGACAGTAATTAATTAAGTTCAAAAATATATAGGACAGTAGATAGTAAACGAGCCTTCCTATCTTTACATAAGATTATGTAAGATTTCATATTAAAGGCTTATGTATTTCTATAGCATTTATGCCTAGACAAATTATAGAAACGTTCCTATAATATTATAGTTTTGAAGAAACGGATCTAAGGAACCCTAATTCGTCTAAAGACTACCAGCTAAGTGTAACAAAATCAATGTTACTTATAATATGTACTACTAAGAATAGAAGTTATTTGTAACTACACATTACTAATCAGGCTTTTAAGATTAATTCAAATCGTATGCATACGAACAATTATTATTAAACTACTAATACATTACAAAAGACAAGAATGCGTGGTCACGTCAGAAGAACGTCTGAAAGCATAACAAGCAAGATATCAGGTAAGTCTACATGGTTAATATAACTATTAAATAAAGCTTGAAGACTTAGCTTGGCTCTTTGGTGAAATTTACAACAACCACATCCGACGTATACATATTAAACTTTGATTGTTTTATTATTAATAGCGATTAGTTTATCCATTTAAATCTCAATTAGACTTTCTCCATCTGAAAATATATAAAACACAATTTTTTTCGAGAATAATCTTTTCATTGTCTTCTTCTGTCAAACACGAATATTCAAGTCCTCTCTTTTCTCTGTCAAAGTTTCAAAATAAGAAAAATTCGATGATATCATACAAAGAGATTAGTAGTAAATACATATATTATGCGAAATAAAGGAGGGAATACATTATATGGAGAACAGCCATTCCTTTATAAAAAAATAATAATTAATAAGTGAGAAAATAATAAATACATGATGATGCGTACCGTCACACCACCCCGAATTTAAATTGGTAGCTTGCGGATAAATTAAATTCTAACCTAAGGTACGATCATCAAATAATAAATTGATAACACCCTGTATATAGCCCTATAAGTTACTAACATCCTGCATATAACCTTAATCCAAATTAATAACACCCTGTATATAACCTTAATCTAAATTAATAACAACCTGTATGTAACCATAGATTAAGTTAGTAACAACCTGTATATAACCTTAACCTAAGTTAATAACACCCTATATATAACCTTAATCTAAGTATTAGCCGTCTTTTGCACCTCACCACTATTATATCTCATCCCCAAAACAAAACAAAAAAAAAATGAAATCACCCCTTCAAGCTTTAAATTTATAGACATAATTAATCACCCCATATATAGCATGAAACCATAAATATGTAACAAACATAACCTACAATTCAAAAAAAACATAAAACCCCTTCATAAAGAAAGACTTCAATAGCTATTCTCCTTAAAAAAATCACAAATGTCCTTCTCCTCAACATACTCTATCCGAAAGCTAAATTGCCCTAACTATAATATCCACCAAGTTAACTGATTATTGCATAATTCCCAAATTCTCAAAAATCAAAGCTTTATGGTCAATCCTAATTACTAGTTTAATAATCGCATGGCCCGAGGAAAGACACTTAAATACTCTATCTATTTTCTTAGGTATAGGAAATTTCTGTATAAACTCTATTTTTTCCTGATCAATTCTAATATCTGAAGTTGATATACTATCTTAACTTCCTTACAAAAGAATTTACACCCCTACTATTACATGTAAGACCAGCATCTTGCAATTTCTTTAATTAATATACTCAAATGTTCTAAATGCTCAGTCAAAGTACCACAAGTTAAAATTACTAAATCGACCAAGTAATTTACACAAAACTGCCTAACCTCTGAGCCCAATATAATATCCATAGCCCGACTAAAACTGCCCACTGAAGTCTTTAAACCTTGTGGAAGCACATTATACATGTATGACTTTCCATTAAAGGTAAACCCAGTATATTTCCTACTTTCTTTAGAAATAGGTATCTGAAAATAGGCATTATTCAAATCAACCACACTAATATATGACACCCCATGAAAGGCATTAAGTACATCAATCTGCATAGGTGGTGCTTCAGATTCCGCTACCATGAACTTATTTATCTCCCGCGCATCTAACAATACACGTAAAGACCCGTCGGGTTTGATCGCAAACGTTAACGGACTACTATAAGGAGTGGAACCCCGCGAAATAATGCCCATTTCAACCATCTCTGCCAATTTCTCCTCCATCTTTTGACGATAAGCATAAGGTACAGGATATGACCTTCTTATAAATGGTGTACTATCTGACATCTTAATCTCATGCTCATAACAATTTGCACGACCCAAAACATTAGAAAATATACTACGAAATCTTCCCAAAACTTGTTTTAATTGACCTAAGTGTACGTCCGAAAGCTCTATCCCCGTTTTAATTTCCTTTAACTTTTCTTGGAAATCTGAATCATCAACATCTCGAGTAGATATCTCTGATATTCCACTCTCAAGGATTATCTTCCTAAAAGGCAAATCTACATCATGTTCATTAATCTTTAAACATAACCCCATTTCAGGACCTTGTAATTTAATTGTGGCTTGAACCAGTGATAACCAATCAAAACCTAAAATCACAGATTGCAATAAATTTGGTACAATTAAAAAGCTAATATCAATAATGCTATCTCCCAATTGAACTGGTAACAATACCATTTGTTGAATCTTAGTACTTTTCTGACCTACTGGACCCCTAATTTGAATTGGCCTGATGGGCAATAAATCAATTTTACTGCATTCTTTCGATATTAACTCCCAAAAGGTGCTGGAAATACATGTAATGTCACTTCCCGTGTCTACCAAACAATTCACTTCCTTCCCATAGATTTTAACAGTAATTATAGATTTCACTAGCTCAAATTTATCTGGTAAATAAGCATCTTCCTCCTCAAACAAGGAAGATACACACCCGCTTGTTATAACTGAATTAGAATTTACATGCTGCAAATGTAATTTTAAAATATTAGTAAATGCTCCCACCAAAGCTTCATCAATATAACCTAGCCCTGACTTATCTAATGAGGACTGACCCTTAGCTATAATAGGTGTAAGTATACCAGCATTACAATTGCCTAAAGACTGACCAGGTTTCCACCCATTCGACATCATAATTCTTAAACCTATTAACAACTTATCAGTCCCTCCTATAGTTGATGGGTCGGGCACACTCCCACCAACATCACTTAGTTTAAATTATAGTCATAATCTTCATGAAGTATAGTTAAATCTTCTATGATATTAACATTAGCACTGCCCACTGGAGGTACTTGAACTGGCTTCAAAGCTTGTTTCTTGAATTGCCAACTGGTCTTCGCCTTGTTATTACGGTTATTATTTTGTTCATGTGATGATGAAGGTATCCGCAGTGTAGAATTCAGCACTTCACCCCTGTTAATATTGTCTAGCTTCCTTAGGAATTCCGACGCTTCAATAATAGTCTTGTTCTGACTCGTGGCCCATGCATATTGTACATCTTTAGGGAAATGATGTATGATATCATTTATGAGTTGTGTCTCTTGGATCGGGTAGGTGAGCATCTTCGCTTGTCCACATAAAGTAATAAAATAATTCAGCATACTAGTTCCAGATCGATTCCATGTGCCATGCACTATTTTCTTACGAAGCTCTCCTTGCTCAGCTTCACCCCAGTATGTTTCTAGGAAATCTCGTTTAAAATCCTCAAAATTGGTCCAGCGTTCTCGGTATACACGAGCCCAACTCCTGGAACCTCCATCCAAACATTCTATAATGAGATCAATCTCATTGTTAAATCCCGCTGGCATTCTCTTCAAATAAGCACATAAATCTTCTATGAAGGTAACTGGATGTTGTTTTTGTGATGGAAATTTCGGCTTCTCCAAATTATTAATTGGCATAGTAGGATAATACGCCATCGGCATATGTCTTTCAATAGTATCTGTTTGTGAACAGCATGTCTTCATAGTATTTGATTGTGTAATGTTGGTCTCAACTGGTCTAGATCCCGTTGATCCGCCAGCCACTGACTCAAAATTCTCCACAACTCCCCGAGAGTTGACTCTCCCAGAAGCCAATGTCATATCATATCACTATCCATTTGATCTAATCTCAAGGCCACAGGCCTCTGCGAACCGGCCTCCCCATTATTTGAAGTCAAACTGTTTTCTAATTGGTTAATCCTTGTAAGCAAAGGGTTCAATGTCTGATCCAACATCCTCTTCATAATCCTCAAAAATCTCGGGTTTCCTCCTTGAGTAGTAGTCGTAGGCCTGGTACTCTCCGCACCCCTCGCAGCACTCCTCTTTTCTCTTCTTGTAGCCATTCCAGGTTTCTGAACTTCCTTTGGCATTTTTCTTCACTTTAATAAATTTCTTTAAATTATTCAATATTTATTCTCCAAATATAATGGCAGCAAGATAATAATAGCTCTTCAGCATCAAATGATATGCACTAATCTTCAATTAATATTAATAGAATAGCTCCTTTGCTTATATGAGAGCGCTTCTGCTCTTTGCTTTTGTAGCAATTATATAATTCCTCTTGATTTATTATAACTAGCAGTAAACTAGCACTGTTACATCCCTTGGTTCATACTGACATATTAGAATTCCATTCTTCAATTACTTCATTCAAATATTTACACAGCGCTAGCAAGCTATAAGTAATCATAAACTATATAAATTATGTATATAACATAATTTAAATTATTAAATTTTATTCCTAAGTTCGTGCCTCATAACAACATCTGACTTCACCATAGTAAATAATTATTAACCTAACTCCCATCTATAACAGAAGGCTGACTAACAATCAATTAACTTCCTCAACTCTATTATGAAAATAAAATTAATAAAGTCCTCAATAAAGTTTCAAAAAATATTTCATTTAATTGAAAATATGCACCCCATAAAATTAAATATGTCTCGCTATATAAATAATCAACAAGAGCAAGAATATCAGCAAAGTCGTTGTGGCGCCCCCATCGGTAAAGTGTTGATCTAATTCGAATGTGAAAAATAAAATTTTCAAAGTCACTTGCAACACCCGTAGTGACAAAAGGATAAACTAATTGCAACGCTAGAGTTGAAATTCAAAGTCACTGCAGCGCCCATAGTGACAAGGTGACAAACTAATTTGAACGCAAGTACAAAAAAAAATCAACATCACCATGGCGCCCCCTAACGGCAAAATGTCGAATCAATGTGAACGCAAGTATTAAAATTTCAAAATCACCATGGCGCTCCCTAACGGCAAGATGACGAACTAATTCGGCATTCACTACAGCGCTCCCTGACGGCAAGAAATTGAACTAATTTGGACAAAATATTTTAAACTGGATCGTCCCTGTGGCGCCCACTAACGGTAAACTGACAAACTAAATTTGACACATAGTTGAAATTCGCAACGCCACAGTGGCGCCCCCCAACGGTAAACCTGTGGACTAATCTGAACATGAAAATTAAAATTTTCCTTCACAATCTCAAAATCATTTACCTATAAAATCAGACTGTTAATTATTACACCAACCACCGATCACCCCCTGTCATCTCTGAAATAAATAACAGCCCTTCTATAACCTTTGAAACCTTGCTCCGCCTCACAAGCAACAAATTGTGTATCTATCAGATACACAAGAATAAAATAACTCAGCCCAAAACAGCAGGACTTGTTCACCATCATCAAACCAGACACCTTGGATGCAACCCCTAATTGCTCCCTTCGAACCTGAACGAAATGTACTAAATAAGACATCATGCTGGAATCTTGGGAACACGCAGCGAATTGTAACGTTCCAGGATTCGATTCTACTGTCCTAGAACCACTCTACATCACGCCCAGAAGACCAGGTCCTGAAATCCTGGGATCGCGACACCAAATTGTGACGAACCCCCTTTTAAGTCTAATGACTATGGAATAACATACTCAAGCCGAAGCATAGAGTGAGAAATAAAAATATTTAAAAAGTGAAATTAATAAAACTTATTCATGGAATAAATCTTGTAATATTGGCCATAAATCGTAATCATCTAGTAGCAGGAACCCTCGTCGCAATACCGTTAACCCTATGTTCACAAGGTAGGTTATATAAGAGTGTCGATCAGAGGACAGGAAGACTATCAAAGGTTGATGTAAAATATATATATATATATATAATATTGTAGTAGTATATTGTAAGTGTAAAATGCTATGCATTTTATGAATTATGATAAATGTATTACTCATGATATAAGCTCATCACCTGAGTACGCCCGTGCCTTTATTTTGCCAAAAGATATTCTAATGTAGATTCATAACAAATTATATATTTTTGTGTAAGGCACCCCTCCTAACCACCTCTCTGTTATGCCACCGCATTAGCTATCAGTAAAAGAGCTCATATCGAGATAAAAGAAGAACCTCCAATTTTTTTAATTAATATTTATTGAATCAATTATAAACATTATCTAAAACTAGCGTCGGTTCACAACGTACTATTGCTGGTGAGAAGAGCCGACAAGAAACTCCCAGCAGTACGATCTATCCATTTAAAAGAAACCCGTTTGGAGTGCCTTGTGTGTAAAATGAGTTGGAAAAGCCAAAAGACTTAAGTGAACATTTCATCTCAAAGTCACCTTTCCAAAATATCAAATAATATTGTCAATATGAGGAACGTCACCTCAGAGACCTCCCCTGATGCAGTAATAAGAATATCACAGTAAATTAAAGATAAAGGTTAATTGAAGTTTAAATAGTGATACTCTCTACACCTCATAAAATTCCCATCCTTAAATTGTCAGAGTAAGAGTTTCAGAATGTCTCTCTATGAATTGTAAGTAAATTTTAAATTAAAGTTTGGCGAGAGACAACTTCACTCATATTATAGATTCCCTTGTCAAAGACAGGTTTCAGGTTTGCCGTGAAAGTTAAAATGAAATTGAAAGTTAAAGTAAATTGGCAAAACCCTACATCCGCCTAATGACCCTAGCACCCAAGAGATGAGAGCATAGTACTGTAAAAGTAAGTTTTTTATTGAAATTCCCTTGTCAAAGACAGGTTTCAGGTTTGCTGTGAAAGTTAAAATGAAATTGAAAGTTAAAGTAAATTAGCAAAACCTTACATCCATCTAATGACCCTAGCACCCAAGAGATGAGAGCATAGTACTGTAAAAGTAAGTTTTTTATTGAAATTCCCTTGTCAAAGACAGGTTTCAGGTTTGCTGTGAAAGTTAAAATGAAATTGAAAGTTAAAGTAAATTAGCAAAACCTTACATCCATCTAATGACCCTAGCACCCAAGAGATGAGAGCATAGCACCGTAAAAGTAAAGTTTAAGTTGAATTTAACGTAAAATGGTGATACTCTGCATCAAAGATGCCTTCCTTGGTAACAATACTCAAATGTAAGTAATTTTTAATCATCCTTTCCAATTCAGTCAAGTCCACTTGGCCTAACTACATCTAAGACTCTTATGAAGTCACATATCGTGAAAGAAAATAAATTTTGATACGATTGATCCTCCTGCAACACGGTAGCTCATCCCCCTAACCAGCTAGGGCGTCATCGAGGTGCCCACGCGCCTCCAGGCTGATCCGCGACTTAACTAGTTCCTAACCTTCAGTTACCAATTCAGTTAATCTTAATATGTGAAATCATTTTAGTCTCGTGAATACACATATTATAAAAAAAACAAACTAAATTTGCTTAAAAGCTGTACGCGCGGTAATCCTTGATAATTGTCGAAATTATCCAAGGGAACGTTGCCACAATAAACAAGTGGGTCGTGAATCCCTTTGTCCAAGGTTGCAGAGCTCATAAAACCCGGTCCTAATCTGAATCTTCATAAAAATTTTCAATATGTGCTTTCACCCCCATCTCGTCACTTCAGTTTGTAATAATATTTAAATGCCTATTTAATACACATTTGGTAACAGTAGAGCTGCTTGTTTAAGAAAATATAATTAATCAAAAGAAACCTTTAATAAAAATTTAAATTGTAATCAACAACTCCTTTGCACCAAACAAAGCCAAGTGCCAAAGTAGACTCTCTCAACAAGAAAGTATTTAAAATATTAAAATTCAATAAAAACTAAATAAACTTTAAATTTTCTAAAGTCAATTAGCCTTCCCATATAGAATGCATGATTGTTGTATAGTGTAATGTTATCATGTAATGTTATAAAACCATATATAAATATATACACATATAAAAATAGACTAATTAATAAATTATAAATCAAGACTCCGACTTCACAGCCATAGGTCAATAATAATCCCTTCGATATCAGAACCAATGAAAACTCACTACGCAGGCTGACTCCAAGCTCACTGAAACAGAAATAATAGGACAATAACAATCAACGCACCAGTTCTAATCAGCAAACACAACAAGTAAGAGTCCATAATCAGGTCCAACAACGTGTGTGCAACAGCAAGACAAAAACTCCTATAAGTCTCCATTGACATATAATTAATCTCCCATAGTAAAGTAACTAATAATCATATTACTTGAAAGAATCATCAAAATCTCCCAATAGTTCCCGGCTATGAAGAAGTAATATTATTTAATTAAGTTTCCTAAGACAATATTATATTTAAGGATCCTTAAATGAAATTAGATTAATATATATTATCCGCAAGAGACTATGTATCATAACTCCTAAGTAATGTATTAGCTCACTGAGGCTTTATAGATAACCCTTAGTCATTTAGTTAACTATGAAACTAAAACAATGTACAAACAATTCTTATCTGTTAATAACACACAAGTCAATTAAGACATACTTTAAATTATTTTACCCTTATATAGCTCGTTCTCCATACAATATATAAATTAAGGACAGTAATTAATTAAGTTCAAAAATATATAGGACAGTAGATAGTAAACGAGCCTTCCTATCTTTACATAAGATTATGTAAGATTTCATATTAAAGGCTTATGTATTTCTATAGCATTTATGCCTAGACAAATTATAGAAACGTTCCTATAATATTATAGTTTTGAAGAAACGGATCTAAGGAACCCTAATTCGTCTAAAGACTACCAGCTAAGTGTAACAAAATCAATGTTACTTATAATATGTACTACTAAGAATAGAAGTTATTTGTAACTACACATTACTAATCAGGCTTTTAAGATTAATTCAAATCGTATGCATACGAACAATTATTATTAAACTACTAATACATTACAAAAGACAAGAATGCGTGGTCACGTCAGAAGAACGTCTGAAAGCATAACAAGCAAGATATCAGGTAAGTCTACATGGTTAATATAACTATTAAATAAAGCTTGAAGACTTAGCTTGGCTCTTTGGTGAAATTTACAACAACCACATCCGACGTATACATATTAAACTTTGATTGTTTTATTATTAATAGCGATTAGTTTATCCATTTAAATCTCAATTAGACTTTCTCCATCTGAAAATATATAAAACACAATTTTTTTCGAGAATAATCTTTTCATTGTCTTCTTCTGTCAAACACGAATATTCAAGTCCTCTCTTTTCTCTGTCAAAGTTTCAAAATAAGAAAAATTCGATGATATCATACAAAGAGATTAGTAGTAAATACATATATTATGCGAAATAAAGGAGGGAATACATTATATGGAGAACAGCCATTCCTTTATAAAAAAATAATAATTAATAAGTGAGAAAATAATAAATACATGATGATGCGTACCGTCACAGCAGCGTAAAAAAAACAGCAAGTTCCTTTACTTTATATTTGCATTAGTTAAGTATTAACTTGCGAAGGTCCTTATCATTGTTTGGACAGATGTCTACTTCATCGAAAAGTAATTAATTACTCAGCAGACTTTTTTTGACCAAACGATGATAAGCCAGTTTCGATGTAAATAAGGCTTAACAACTCATTTTCACGCCTATAAATACATAATTGTGTCCGTACAGACAATTCTTTACAAAAATTACAACATAGGATTTTTTTATAATCTGAATATTATGGTCTATATTATAACAATACCACCGAAGTATATAGACATTACACTAAATTATTTTAAGGGCTTGTTCAATGCACTTAAGTATAACGAAAACTCTATTTAAATACGGTGCACGTGCCAAATAGGTATATTTGGGCAACATGCCCACTTCTACTAGGACGACACTTATCTTTATTGCTATTAGAAAATGCAGAACACCATCATTCATGAAAAATGTTGAAACATTTAAGTTATCATTAGCAACCACACGTCTTGACACAAAATATGTAAGTGTATGACTTATACAATAAATCACAAAGAACTTGGATAACTGTTTTATTTGACTTTCGAACTAATAATACTAATAATCAAAAGTAGAATTCATTACAGCATTGTGCACTTCTCTATAAACTCTAAGTGTGCCAAATTTCATACTCCTCAGTCCATGTAATTTTCCTAAAAAAGGGAACAATGTTTTTGCTTCACGTATACATATAATGATTTTAGTATACATATTTTAAATTAAATTACAAGCTTAATAACAACTTCGACCTGTCGTTTATCTCTCATAAAGCTTTTTATTTATCCATTAGTTTCACCATCTCTTCAGCTATTTTTTACCCGCAAAACACGTTCGAGTTCTCCTAATATTAATTGCATTTACCAACCCCATATTAGCAAAGGTTTTCCCCAAAGCAGTTACTTAACGAAGCCACCACTAGACCAATGATTAATGAGTTGGGAGTTATCTGTGCGCCGCAAAAACCACCTTTCCAAGCAAAAAATCGCCAAGTCGAACTCGTTAATGGGCCCGTGGTGGCTGCAGGAGTACTCCAAGATTGACTTTTAGTCATTAGGAGAGGGTTAGAAGCTATTTCTAGTTTGCTTAGAAACAAATGCATCTATATGTGAGTTCTGTGTTCTACGAGTATATATCAGTTTTCGTAAGCACTTAAAAAACTGCCTCTTAGATGAGCAACGGAAGCTAGCAAACATCAATGTCAATCTTTCTTATATGTTATGGTTTTGTCTTCTACCTCTATAACACAATTCCGTTTATAAATATGTATTACTAGCAGCCTGCGACTTCGTCCGCATGGAATAGTTACAAAAAAAGTAAGTTAAAAAAATCCCCCGATTTTGAAATATTCTTCATTGGTGCTCCGCTCCTATTGGTCTTAGCGTGATAATATATAGCCTATAGCATTCCTCGAAAATGGGCTATGTAACGCTAAAAGAATTTTTCAAATCGGACCAGTAGATCCTGAGATTTGCGCGTTCAAGCAAACAAACAAGATGTGTATATATTTATTATTAAGAAAATACATATATAACAAAGAAACGGATACGCTTTCATAAACTTTTGGGTCCAGATTGTAAAATATCAATTCAAATAATAAAAATATTTGAATTTATTTAACACTGTCCTGTAGTAAATGTTAGTTGTATAAAGCCGCAACTGTCTTGTCACTGACTTTATATTTTATTCACTGTTTGTGAAATAAATAAAAAATGTCCAAAATGTGATCGATAATTCACGCGCGATGACCCTGTAAGAAGCCAAACCGCGCGCTAGGCTTACAGATCGAGGATCAAAAAAACTGTAATAAACTCGAAGGACCAAAAAACTGTAATGTGATCCGGCTCGAAGGACCAAAAAACTGTAGAGTGTATACAGTTTTAGTATAGGAGGGAAGGGTAAAATGTACGAAATACCAAACCCAACGAGCGCTGTAATGACACTGATTTAATTACTGTAAATATGTTAATATAAATGTGTTGTGAATCGTTAGGCCGCAGTTGTTTATTTGCAAAACGCTGACAATTGTACATACTTTGTACAATGAGAGTGATTTTAAAATTTATTTTTATTACGTTAATATTATTGATAATGAATTAATCGTTTTGTTTTTATATTATCAATAGTTCAAATTTATTTACATAACAAGATCATTGTAATCCATATCTTATTTGATTGTGACCTTATTTTTACGATTTTCATCTTCAGATGGAATTTATGAGTATTTTTCATTTTATAATAAAAAATATACTTAACACTTTTTAAGCCATATCATACATCAACATATCAACAACATTTGTTTGGTCCATAAGTCCCTGTTTCCTGTGATTCATAAGGTGGTGAAGAAGGGACCAACAAAGCTATCAAATACCAAACAATATTATTTTCATAATAGTTAATATATTGCCATAGATAAACGTGTACAAAATTAGGTTAATATACAATATTGCTAATTAAAAAGTACCAGAAACAGCATTAAGCAACATCAAAGTTAAATTATATTACTTAAAACTTAGTCAGTTACTTTAATAACATCATGTAACGTCACTCGAGTTGATATTTTGCGACACGCGACCAGATCAAAGGGTCTTCATGTGACTTTGTAATAACGTAAATCACTTTTACCTGTTATCAAATAATTATCTAACATTAAAATGTTAAAATTACTACAATAAAATGTTAATGTACTACAACACTACATGCTAAGATTTATGAATAACTTCTAAAATTATTTCTTTTAGTAATTCATTTTTATGTTAATCCTTATATTTTAAACGTAATATGTTATCGAAGATAAGAGGCGACAAAACAACCCACAGCCAGGTGGTAAGGCATTTGCCCGACTGCATAGCTACCACCTCTGGTCTATAGCATGTCGCCATAACAACTTTGAGTCGTGTTCCGGCATTAGTGGCCAGGTTCCAGTCTCCCTTAAGAGAGTGGAAGCGCATTAGTAGCACCTTTGGTATTGCACATGTCTATAGGCGATGTAGGCCGACTGCCTGTCTGCTGAACTCCTGTAATAAAAATAAATAAAAAAACTTCTTAGGGTCGGCTTGATCTTTGTGATTGCTATGATGATTTCATCCGTGCAAGAACGGAAAGAGAATACAATTCCCTGCGTTGGGGCAGCCTGTCGTAAGAGGCGATAAAACCACCCACGCCTGGTTGTAGAGTATTTGCCCATCTGGCTACTACCCTTGGTCTAGAGTATACCACTCTAACAGCCGGCATTAGTGGCAGGGTTTCCAGTCTCCCTTTAGAAAATGGCAGCACATTAGTTGCACCCTTGGTGTAACAAATACAAAACAAAAGCTGTAAATATTATTTGTGCATTCAGAGGAAGCTTCCGGTATGGAGCATAAGATATTGGGATGATAGCCCTCCGCCTATTAGAAATGTACCTTCAATTTCGTTGTTTAGGATCAAACTTAAATTTCTTAAGTTTGATGCTCATCAAAATGCACAATGCGATCTTAGGCCTGACATAAGTGCTATATGAATTTAGGAATTTATTTATTTCAATGTATTATAATTTGTTGAATTATGTTACTTGTTTCGTTGGGTGTGTTGCTACAATGATTGTATATATATGTGTGTTATTTAAATTATGACTATATTACTCGTATATTGTTTTAGTCTGCAATTTATTTATTTACCTTTATCAAACTGCATTATACTGTATATATTGTTGTTGTTATGTGTGTTGTGTCCACCGTGACTCCACTTTATGGTTCAAGACGGAAGAACAGCGCTAGGTCCTTGTTGGCTAGCATTATGCTTAGACTGGGTCCAATTTAGGATTTTGTTACTATTGTCTTTCTATTTTTATTTATATTAACTTAGGTTGTGTACTAAAACATATTTTTTTTACGGATTTTTAAGCAATCTTCACAACCAGTTAGATATATATTTTTCACTGAAGGTTTAATTTTTAGGTAAATAAAATAGACCTACTTCCAAGTGCTGCATAAAATCGAAATATGCGAGCTGTGAAAGTGGCATGTATAATATAATAAAAATGTTAAGTTATTTCATTGGATAACTAAAATGTCCACCAAAATGACAACGCCAAATGCAATAAAACGTTGTCACGCTGCGAGCGTCACGCGCAGCCTGGCTGGCTGTCACTTGTCACGCCGCCATATTTATTTAATTACACACGTAATTATTGTTTCAGATATATGGCAGAAATATTTCGTTTTATATTATTTCTGGAGTAGGGCTAGGCAGACAGGCTGGCGACCCATGGAATAGAAAGTTTACATGGTAAAGCTATGCTGGACGCACTATCTTTATTACAGCGCTCATGGCCAGTTCGATCAATGTAATACGACGCTCTCACAGAATATTGGCGTGAAATGGTTTGCCTTGGGCTAATCGTTCGTGTGATTGTGTGATTTTTAAGAAAACTTTATTTATTTCTGAATTTACTTCAATCCGGCCGGATTGAAAATGAGGCTGGATTGCAATCCCTATGTTATACTATTCCGGTGTTTTTTTAAACCTTCAATGTACAGACGCGGAATTTTTAGAATGTTATAATAAATTTTTTGAACAATCGTGTCTAGATCCTATTAATACGATTTCTAGGGTTTTCTAGGGTTCCGTCATAATTTGGGCTAAAACATCCATCTATTTATTTATTTTTGTAAACGTGTTTCATGAGCAATTTCTAGCCGTTTCATTCCCTTAAGCAGCGAGAACTCGTTGCGAAGCTCGGATAGAAAGATTTAAAATTTTACTTACAAGTATGTCCATCGAAATTCCCCCAGTGAAACGTAAAGAGATATGCTTACTAACAGAGTTTTTTCAAGCTTGAAGCTAAATGATGATAACTTGAATCAACATTCAACACAGAGACGGTTATTATTTAAGCTATAGGTATCATGCCTACTAAAATATTTTAACCCTATAATAAAAAAAAAATAAATATTAAAAGCTATAATTTATTTCTGCTTATTTATTTACTAGGTATTAAGGCGGAACAGACCAGCTTCGCACGGGTATTTTATAAAAAACTCAAAATTAAAAGCAATAATAAAAATAAATTTAATAATAGCTTATGTCACCCGGTAATAGTATTGTAGCTTGCCAACAGTGAAAGAATTTTTTAAATCAGTTCAGTAGTTTCGGAGTCAATTAAATGCAAAGAAACAAGTAAATCTTCTTTATAATATTAGTATAGATGATAAATATTTAAACCTTTTATTTTATGTCAAACTAAGTCGAAGTAAGAAGAACTAAGTCTAAGAAAATTCGTTCGCATTTTATCCGTGCAGGAATGGAGAAAGAATACAATTTTCTGCGGCCGGGCAGCCTGTCGTAAGAGCTGACAAAACAACCCAAAGCCAGGTGGTAGGCTGCTTGTCCGTTTGGTGGCTATCACCCCTGGTATTGAGTATGCACCCATAACAACTTTGATAGCATCTTTGGTGTTACTAATATCCATAGACGACGATAACAGCTTGCCATCAAGTGAGCTGTCTGCCTGTCTATAGAACTGGCGCAAAAATGATCATGAAGATGTTTGTTAGCAATCTGCAACGGCGGGACCAAAAGACACGACCTCAGCGTCAAGTTACTGAAGCTACAAAACGTGAAAGAATTTTTCAAATCGGCTCAGTAGTTAGTGCAAACAAACAAACAATTAAATCTTTCGTCTTTATAATATTAGTATAGAGTAATAAATAAATAATATCGTTAAATTAGAAATCTTAAAGCAATCGGCAATAAAAGATCACACGTAGTAGAAGGCAATCGCTTCATATATAATAAATAGGGCCCCTTACGAGGCTGTTCTTTAGATCCTGTAAAGCAAGCACTAAACCTCTACTAAGTCCCAGAGGCAGGCCTGTTTGTTCCCAGCTGTTCGGCATAGCAGTCCGCTTTTATTAGGCACGCCCGACCTACATTCGTAACAACAAACGTATCGTATCTTGAACTCGGTTAATAAACGTAAATCCGGTACAAAGTGAAGTGTATTTGGAGTGCGGCTTACCGAAGATTTGTAACCGGGCAACCGGTATAAATCTACTGAATTGCGAAGTAAAGCAACACCCCGTCACGCCTTTCATCCACTCGGTATTTAATACGGCCCGGTTAACTCGATAAGGTAATGACTTTATGTAAGTGTAGGCAATTGACGGTACAACGAGTAACAAAAGTTTGTAAGTAGCGTTCAGCCTCATTTCATCGAGTTAAGTGAGTACTCAGCGGAGGGCTGCTGAGCGACTTTGGATGCTGTCTGTACGGCTGCGTTACGACGAAGATTGTAACGAAGATTTAGTTCAAAGTAATTAAGTTTCTTTTGACAGTTTTATAAATAACTAGCTGTTATTCGCGACTTCGTCCGTGTGAAATTTAATTTAATCTAATTTCCTTTCCGGTGCGGCGACAGCGGCGGAGTAAGCAGGGCATTTTTAAAATAAAAGTAGTCTAGTTTACTCCGTATATGATAAGCTATCTGCAAGTCAAAGTCCCGTCAAAATCGGTCCAGCCGTTTCAAAGATTCGTCGGAACAAACAGACAAACTTTTTTTTTATTGCCTGAAGCAGGCAAACAAGTGGACGGCCCTCTTGATGGAAGGTGGTTACCGTCGCCTATGGACGTTTGCAACACCAGGGCACACACTGCACATGAACTTTCTCACAACACCAACATGTAACAGATACACTCTACATTAGTATAAGTTAAGTATTAAAATTAGAAAAAATAATAATTATATAAGTTATTCTTAAGGTACACAACACAACACAAAAATCAAAAAATTTATGTCACACATAATAACACAAAAACAATAAGCGTATATGAATTCAACAAACTCTAACAATAATTAAGTTGTAAAAAGGGTACGGAACTACAGTCCGTACATTAGTTAATTAAAAAAAAACACCAGGGGCGTTGCCAACGCGTTGCCGGCTTCTAAGAAGTTTTATAACCTTCTTAAACGACCCCATGTCGTAGCGCAGAGGGAAAACCTCGTTCCCTCCAGATCATTGTTGTACGCGGAATTAACGTTCCAGAGAACCACTGCGTGGTTGACCGTGGGAGGAAATGTAGATGAACCGCCCGTCCATGTTGAGCGGTGCACTTATTAAAATGAGACAGAATGACAGACAAAAAAAATGTTTTGTTTTAATAAGTACCGTATATACTTTCATATAGGTACTTTTAGTAAAAAGCTGTTATTTAGACATTTTTTATTTGTATAGATATCTCAACAGGTACTTTTCTCAAAGTACACTTACAAACTAGATGGACGAAACATATAATATAGTAATAGTAGTAGTCTTTTGAATATATTCGTTTATCGCACAAAAATGATGTCATTTATCGGGATAAAAAATAGCCCAACTGTTGACCCCAGATAGAAATTAGCTCTCTATTTAATTTCATTACAATCCGTTCAGTAGGTTTCAAGTGATGCTCTAACAGACAATCGAAAATTCTACTGATTGTATTTTCAGAAACTGCTGATCCAAATTAGCCCCTATGATCATTTCTTTCTTTAATTCATTGAACAAAATCACATACACACAGATACATATTTATCATATTATAGACACAAAAAGTTAGTCTAGACAATATTATTTGAAGGACATCAATAATTCATCAACCTGAAACTGTATTATTCAAATATTAGACTAAATAATAACGAAGTACACAAACTGAGAGTTGTTTTTCATAGCTATTATTATTAAGATTAATTCTAGGAAGAACTCCGAAAGTCTAAAGTAATAAAATAAATAAAACATATTCTGTCATTAGGGAAAGTTATTTCACTGTAAAAAGGGTAAGTAAAATAATCCGACGCTAATTAAAATTTAAGTTCAGATTAACTTTTATAAAAAATTACACTAGCTACAGCAGGAATATGCAGGAAGTCGTATGGACTTCCTGCATATTCCTTAGTATAGTTCATGTAGAATATTATAACACCAAAAAGGATATGGATTTCATTTATTTGTAGCTGTTGTATATTCCTGAAACGCACAGCAGTATGTAAAATATCAACTTTTTTTTTTAAATACGTAATTTGGGTACTACCCAAGTTTTTTTTTTTTTTGAGTCCCCAATAGCTCTACTATGAGGTGTTTCAGGATTATCCATTCTTTCTGGGACACCCGATATATTAAAAATAAGATATTATAATTAAAGATAGCTTTAGAAATAAGTTATTTTATACTTTTTAGTTTTTGAAGTAGGTTTTTTCATTGTATTTATATTCTTATATGCACCTGACATTTTTCCACCTACTGTGGCATTGGCCAAATCAATGCAAACTGCGTTGCAAGCTTATTCCCCTCAAAAAAGAAGAGTAGACTAGTAGTCTAGACCCTAGGTTAAGAGGAAATGGACGCAAACGCGCTTTGAAGCTAGATCCGGTGACTTCTTTTATGTGTAAAGTGCTGGAGGCCAACTACATGATGCCTCTGATGAACAACTCAGGTCCCGACAAACACAAAACCCACCTGCATATCTGAAACAAAGCACATTTGTTACCCGTCAGCATTTGAACTAGTAACATTTAAATTATTTTATGGACGTCTTCTTTTGTTTACTTTGTGTTTAAAATTTGTGATTATAAAACAGCCCATTGTTGTATTGTAATCTTTTATGGCAGTCATTAGCCAGGTGTGTCGGTTTAAATCGGCTTAGATACGGGGACATTGCAGTTGTGCAATATAAAACGATGAGCTGATGGGCGGGGGATTCAGTCGAGCGATTACCACGAGCGAAGCAAGACGTGTGTACTACAATCGAGAATCTAATAAGTGACGAACTTTCCGCTTTTTATTGAATTACGACCTTCTGCATTACATTTGGACTTCTTGTGTTCGGTTACATTTGTACCTGTGTTATACGTGTTTGTATAGTTCTAATAAACTCTATAGTAATTCTAGCGGCGTTTTTAATTCGAGTCTCGCACTCGTAACAATACTAACAAAATAATAGCTGCTTGAACATTTTATTGTTTCCAACAAAGCCATGAAGATGAGAATTACCATAGCCACTTTGAAAGCCCGCCATATAAAAAGGAACTTGTCCAAAACAACGTAAAACAGTAACCAGAACAAAACATGTTAACACTAAAAACAAAAGAGAGAGAAAACAGGAAAGAGGGGGAATAAAAAAAATGAATGTAGCGAAAGTAATTGGCGCGACTCAAGTTGGTCCGATATTTGGCCAAATGTATCAAACTTTTGACTTATTGGCCCTTCACGATATAGTCTTTTGTTCGTAAACAAGTCGTTCGTAATTGTTTCAGTATTTTGCGAGTCGCTTAAGATTATGTGGGAAGGAGTCCCCGAAGGCTTGTCTCTTTTCGTACAAGTGCTGCGTCATTGGCTGAATGATATTGAGTGTAGTTTACATTCTAATATTATAAATGTTTTTATTACTGTATAGGTTCGCGTTTGACCATTATCTCGCGCGATTTCGAGCGAAGATATGGTCTAAGATCAAGCACGCTTACCTAGAAGGTAGCTAATCACACTAGACTTGAATACACCCAGGTTGCAGGTTTCGGGAAAAACAAACTCCGGCAGTGTGTACCACTCGTTTGCGGTGCGCATAATGAAGGTGTGTCCACCATATAGCGGTGCCGCCTGCCAGTGCGGACGTTCCAAGTACTCAGTGCAACGACTAGAGGGAACGTCTGGCTTCAAATTCTTATATCGCATTAAATGGTGCTGCTCACTCTCAGGAGCTGACGTAGCTGCCACATTGATGGTTGATTCGAAGGTTAGTGATGCCTATTACCTAGCCCATGTACAATTTGTACACTTGCTTGCAGTGTTGAATGCTGGCAGTAGTTGGAGTGCTGGTGCTTTCTTGTAGTAGGGTAAAGGAAATACACCTTGTTGCTTACAGGGATTTATTCTCGTAGTAGTTGAGCTTGGATGCTGATCCTTGGGTTTAACTTAGTTGACAGCAAATCGTGGCCGTTTGTAGCTACTCAATAGCAAGTTGTAGCGATAGAACAGTAACTCAATGGCAACTAGATCACAAAGTATTTGTGAGCATTATTTATAGTAATGTTAAAGTAGGCCGCAGCGTCAGCAAAACGCTATACGTCGAACCGTACAGTCCACTTCAACATAAACATCTCGATCCGTGACCCAGCATTTCACAAACATATCTAACAAAGCATTTTAAGTCAGAAGACTGCTTAAGTGTACGGCCTGAGTGGCAAAGAGTACGGAGGGGCGGGCTGCGGGCAATAGAGTGTCCAACCGAGTGGCCTGGGTGCACGGTCGGCGTTCATCGTTCACAAACTGGTTGAAACCTGTACGCGACGCCGCGACGCACATTTCGGCTGGCACTAGGGATACTTGTTACCGTTTAAATATTTTTGAATTATTTTTATTAGTTAGCCCGAACCGAGCGTGCAGCGAAGGGGGCGTGCAGCGTTCCTATACACGACGCGTCGCTCAGTGCAAACATGCCCGCTGGAGCCGCCGCACCAGCCGGCCCTCTCTAGGGACACTCGCTAGCGTTTCCATGTGTTTAACACGAACGTTGTACGCTCCGCCCCGCTGCACACTCGAATAGAGCGGGCACTTCGGATATACGATAAGTGGTGCATACTTACTACATACGGTACCGACACGTAGATACTGACAGTGGGACTAGTCCACAAAGTCAAAGTCACCCAACGGGCTATGAATCGAGCTATGTTGGGTGTTTCTCTTATGGATAAAATCAGAAATGAGGACATCCGTAAGAGAACGAGGCAACCGACATAGCCCGCAAAATTAACAAGGAAGTGACAATGGGTCGGTCACGTAGAAATAGAGTCGGGTACCGGAGTGGAAACCACGTCTCAGCAAACGTAGCTTAGGGTCGTCAGCAGGGGCTGGATGAGGAAGACGCGAGACCGAAATATGCGGCGTGTATTTGGGGAGGGCTACGTCTAGCAGTGAACTGAGATTGGCTGAAGAAGGGAGAAGAGGTGCATACTTCGGGACAAGTGCGCTAAGTAAACTAAATACTACGGCACTCATTTTCATACAACAATATTTCACAGACGAAAATGAACATAGGATAATTGTATTACGAAAATTAGTTACGCCTACCTGAACAGAAAACCGAATTTTCACTGATGAAACCACATAAAAGGGTCTCAAAGTAAAATTTGTAATTAATTATTTTTAAATCTATATCTTGACAAATACCACAATTACATAAAACAAATTAAGCAAATGTATATCTTCCGTCACTTTAGGAAACTTTTCAATTTCCATAAACGGTGTACAGCTCACCTGGCGTCTGTAATTTGTTGAGTAATTTTCCAAAGGGAAATTAGTTGAGTTATTTCCAAGGAATTCCTTAAGATTTATCGCAAAACAATCACGGCAAAAGGGCGCGGGTTCGTGCCATTCAATCTTGTAAAATGTTACCAGGTGGCCGAGTTTTTATTGAATATACCGATTTTTAGAAATTAGGTCAATTAAAAGTAATTAATGGTCGCCCTTGCTCAAAAGTCGACCATAATAATTAACGTCAAAGACTACTTCTACAGTCACACATTTCGCCAAGGCTACACTGTTAACAATAAACAGAAGAGTATTATGTGTGTGTGTGTGTGTGTGTGTGAAATACACGGCAGTGTGTGTAATGTTTTTTTTAAAATTAATTTAATGTATTTTTATGCATAATTTTTTAAAAATATTAGCGTTCGTCGCTTCTTCTCTATATAAACTACAAGTGTGCGAAATTTCATACTCCTCCGTCCGCGCAATTTTCCTAAAAAAGGGTACAAAGTTTTCGATTCACGTTTTTAATATATATCTTTATAACTGAAATACTACTTGTGAAATATTTTGTTATAATTGATTGTGCAATAAATAATAATATAGATAGCTATATATAAAATCCAAAAAATGACGTGTTTGCATACCACCGTCCAATCATAAACAAAATTAAAAGTAAATAATTAAAGTGAACAAGTTGGCGGTAGGCTAAATAAAACTTTAGCAATACTCATTGACACTTAACATCTTTCTCTTCCGTGATCTCGGCTACAGAAAAGTGGCCGAAACATCGAAATAAAAAAAATCAAATCAATTACCGCACTTATAACCGTTAAAACGTAGTTTTATTAGGTACACAAGTCGCGGAAACTTAAGAAAATATGTAGATAATACTTATTTTTTTACAAGCTTTTATTTAAGTTGCAATGGATGTACCTATGTATGTATGTATGTAAGTTCGGGTGGAATCTTGCAAGTTAAATTTGACCCACTTTTCGGTTTCCGATTGAGCTGAACTTTTGCACGCATATGTATATCGCGTGACAATGCAATAATATGGTACCATGGAGCTGATCTGATGATGGAGTCGGAAGGTGGCCAGAAACTCCTGTACTAAACAAGATAGACCCGTCGTGTTTGGGCTCGTTTTACTTGTCTTGGCTAGCAATGCAATAACATGGTACCATGGAGCTGATCTGATGATAGAGTCGGAAGGTGGCCATAGAAACTTTCTGTGCTAAACCCGTCGTGTTTGGGCTTGTTTTACTTGTCTTGGCTAGAACTCTGCTGCTACATGATGTCCAGGATCTTAAAACCTTGTATTTAAAAACCTTTTAAAAAAAGCTTATTAGATTGAAGTCGATTTGTTTTGTTAAAGAAAAATTGGTGAAAAATAGCAACGAATACCTATATTTTCACACAAAAACAAAGCGAAAAACTCTATAGAGACTTCGGAAACTCTCTCAATGAAGTTAATAAAACAATATAACATTACCAGATCCCAATGATAAACTGCGAAAAAGTTGGCGGCAGACGACGTGTACCGAATAGGCACTCTCGTATGGGGTGTACACGAAACTTGTCAAATCTGGATCAAGTCGGGAGGGGGTTATAAAAAGTTAACTTGACGACACTCCACTTCATATGGGGAAAGTTGAGACACTTTTGTGAATGTGCCGATTTCAACACCGAGCGTCGCGCGGCGGGGAATAACAAAGAAGTTCCAGCCTAAGGTATGGGTAACACTACAAGCGATTAATCAGCGCCTATTGCTATATAGTTATTTATTAATATTTGCACTTGTCCCCAAATTTAAAAAAAACTCTATAATAAAACTACGTTTTAACGGTTTTAAGCGCGGTAATTTATTTGATTTAGGTTTATCCGACGTTTCGGCCGCTTTTCATGTGTACAAGTCATTTTATGTGTACAAGTCGCGAAAACTTAAGAAAAAAAAAACTCTATTATAATATTAATGTCAATTGTATAATAATAATAATATCAGTCTGAAAGTTCAAAAATCCCAAAATGAATATAACTTGTGTCTCTCGGAGAGTTTTTGTCGAATACAAGTGCTCCAAAATGGCTGAACGGAAACCAGTGGAAAGTTTAGATATTGAAAAAGATATTGTATTATCAAGTGCCCTGTACATTCCATTTTAATACCTTTCAGGATTCCGAAGGTATCGAACCTGTTATGGAAAACATCGTAAGCGACAGAATGTATTTTAATCATCATCATCCGAACGTTAAATCCCGGTTTCGTTCGGTGCGATCACTTCGACGCCCGGTGTCCGCTTTCCTATTTTTTCTTGTCCACTTCGCGCGATCTTCGGCATCCCTTGTATTGAGACCATTGGTACACACAACGTCAAGTCAGTATTTTTTGGCCTAGCCCTTCGACTAGGACCTGGTGAAGCCAGCATGGCTAGACATTTGTTCCCTACGTAGTTGGCCAGTTTCCGTAAAACGTGCTTGTACCAGCGTAGATGACTCTCCTCCTCTCTTTGTCTGCTATGTCACGGACGTAAAACCTGCCACGGATGCGGAAGTTTCTGACGCGATCCTTCCGCGTGACTCCACACATCCACTGAAGCATGTGCATTTCCGTGAAACACAGCTCCTACTTCTGTCGCTCAAGTATATATAGGCCACCCTTCACTGTCATATAAAAGTACAGGTGGATATGGATTTGTAGACCCATCCTTTTAACTTAACCGGCATTTTGGGGTCGCAAATGACACCTGTCACCTCACGCCACTTGGCCCAAGCTGTTGCTATACGGGCCTTGACGTCATGGTCGATGTCCCCGGACGCGCAAGTACAGATCCCAGGTCCTTCACTTTATTATTGTAATATACAGCTAAAACAATTAGATCCAGCCATAATGGCAAAATTATGAATACGCTAAAATAGGGAGATCTATGTGTAATATATAAAAAAATCATTGGTGAACTGGCTCTCCTATAAAATTTATGTATGTCGCTTATTATGTTCTTCCAAAATAAGCTCGATATATTTAGCCGGGTGCTAGAGCATTTGCCCGTCTGGATGGCCACCAGTCCTGGTCTAGACTTTGCCGCCCTAACAGCCTTGAGTTGTATTAGGGTATTAATGGCCAGGTTCCCGTCCCCCTTCGAAGCACGTTCATAAGTTCTGGTGCTGCAGTTGTCCATAGGCGACGGTATCCACTTTGCATGGACGATAGCCTATGTGCTAAACTTTATTCTATGTTAAATGCTGTAGATTGATTATAGAATAGAAACCCGAAGTTTAAATTAACTCAAATTTAAAATGGAAATTAAATAATGTTGACAAATAACCCACTACAAACTTATAAAACGAGATTTTTTTGCTTGTTGAATACGAAAATTTAGAAATGGCTAAAAATAGAAAATATCCAAGAGCATTTATAAACGCTTCCGCTAATCGCTATCAATTGGCAGCAGCCTACTGTACAGTAAACATGTTCAGGATGTTTTTTAGCAGTATTTAGGGCAACTAGTTTACAGAGTTACGAGCATCCCCCTAATGAAATCATTCGACCCGTAAAGTCTTGTTTACGAATATTGCGGATGGAGGCAGCCGGTGGAAGTGGGACATCCCTCGTGTTTATCATGCCACTTGCCACGAGCTATATAAAATCTGACATCAATTTCAAACTTATCTTCACTCTGGTTTTTAATTACCTGGTCTAAATGACAGCTCTTGACGACCTATGTGGCTGAGCGAGCTAAGTTTTAGCCGGCCATAAACGCTGGAACGCAGAGGTTCCAGGTTCGATTCCAGGCTTGGTAATGTTCGGAAATAGAATAATAATTTATTGCTAGAAATGTATTTCTCAGAACATTTTGCTTTATTAGGCGTGCAATTTTCAGATCTTACGAGTATAACTAAAACTAAATTGAAACTACAAACATTACGTTTTAACGATTTTAAGCGCGGTAATTTATTTGGTTTAGTATTTATTTAGAAAATATCAATCAGGTTTCTTTGTTTTCCGTAACACGCAGAAAGAGCTCACAGTGTCTTGAGCTCCTTCTGCGTGCAACGGAACACAAACCAACTTGATTGATGTTTTTTTTATTTTATTTTTCTTTTCACCCATTTTAATATTATATAAAATTATTAGAGCTTGGCATGTTTGCTAAAGAGTTTCTTGCGCCGCTTCTTCTCTTCAAGCCATAATATGTTGCGAAGCGGTACATTAGATTAGGCTTCCATAGAGTAAATAATAACCATAAACAAAATTAGTACTAAATAATTAAAATGAACAAGTTGGCGGTAGGCTAAAACTGTAACAATACTTATTGACCCTTGACATCTTTGTCTCCCGTGATCAAAAGTCGGAATAATAAAAATCAAATAAATTACCGCGCTTTAAAACGTAGTTTTATTATGTTCACAAGTCGCGAATAGTTTAGAAATTGAAAATAATTTATAATAATTAAATTAAATAGATAATAATAATAAATGTCAAACAAAGCATTAATTAAATAATAATAGGCTAATAATCATCATAATACTCGTATATCACTTAAACAGCCTCGATTTTGTAATAGCATTTCTTTATCAAAAATTTCTCTAGGAATCTCTTAAATAATATGGATTTTCGCCTCTTGGTACAGTCAGGTAATTTATTGTATATTATTATAAACGAACAAACGAACCGAACTTTTTGTTATTTACTCTGGTCTGGGTGTCTCGGATCGGGCCCAAAGTGGTCTGTTGTATATCACCCATAACACAAGCGTATCATGACATTAGTGTGTGTGTGTTTGTCTGCCGACTACTTTTTTGATATCAACTTTTTTATGTTGCAAGCTTGGAGCATAGTGCTGTGCTTACTGATAAGCTTAGATCATATAAACGACTAGATCACGCATCAATTGCACAAAAACGGCCCAAAAACAGTGCACCAAATTTGGTGCACTCGCTCCTCACGCCTGTTAGTAGTCTTAGTGTCGTATCGACTACTTTACTGGTTAGAACTCTAGCAAAAAAAATAATTATGCCGTCCTTAGCTATTAAAATGTGTCTGAACTAGTTTAAAAGAGGAAAGGATAAGATGTCATTACATCGAAAAACTTAACACTTTTGTCATGATTTCTTAATAAAAACATGAAATTTAATTTCGATATTTCCAAGGTTATCGAGTTGACTAATGTTGTCAGGTGAGAAGTGGAACTTATTTTCAATAATTTGGGGAGTTTGTTACGACTTTTTTTTTATAAAATATGAATAATTTGAAAAATCTATAGATAACAGATATGTAATGTTTGTGTGTCCGTCCGATTTTCTTAAACTAGTTTTACGTTTTAAATTTCCTACGAATCCAATTGTAGATAAATTAGGATCGGCAGTGGTTTGTTATGTGTTATTAAAATAAGCACAATAAAGGATATTATTATACTATAATGTATTAGTAATACACGATTGAAAAAAGAAGTGAAATAAGAGGACAGAAGAATATATCAAACACATGGTTTTTTTTTTAATTGCAGGAGTTCAGCAGACAGGCAAATGGCCTACTTGTTGCAAAACGGTTACCGTCGCCTATGGACATTTGCAACACCAAAGGTGCTACAAATGCGCTGCTGCTCTCTTAAGGGAGACTGGAACCTGGTCACTAATGCCGAAACACAACTCAAGGTTGTTATGACGACGTACTTTAGACCAGGGGTGGTAGCCATCCAGGCGGGCAAATGCCCTACAACCTGGCTGTGGGTTGTTTTGTCGCCTCTTACGACAGGCCGCCCGGCCGCAGGAAATTGTATTCTTTCTCCGTTCCTGCACGGATAAAACGGTGTCAAAACAATTCAAATGTAACATGACTTCTGAGGTGCCAGTGCCAAGTTACACGACCTCATTTTAACACCAATTGTAGCAAATCGTTGGATAAAAAAAATCTGGGAATCGCAAGATGACCACCACTGGAATCCAAACAAAAGGTCACTTGTGATTTCCAATTTGGTATTTTGAAGAAAAAGAAATTTGTGTATCGGAAAAAGGTTTTAGAAGAATTAAAAAAGAAACAGTGTCAAGCAAGATGTATTGAAATAGCATTATTAATTCAATTATAAGATTAATAGTAATCATGATTCATATACTTCAATAATATTTTCTTCTTATTGGTTTTGGAAATGAACCGATCACCTTGAATCTCGACAATACAAACTTATTTTAATACTGCCATATGTATATACTTGCGGTAACGGAAATAAACATAATATACTTTTTAAAACAGAAAACACGGGATATTTGAATTATCATGCACGCAAAGTTGAAATAACAATTATATATTGTTGCTGTAGTGCTTGTTTTTGATAGATAGAAAATTTACAACAAATGAACAAAGAGTAAGTTTTCGGTGCTATAAAATTTTAATTAATTTTTACTGTTTAGTTTCTTCTAATGCAATTTAAGTTATCGCTAAAGAGAAGAATTAGTGAGAGAGAGAAGAATTTCAAAACTTATTTTTTGTGTACTTTATTTTATGTTACCTAAAAACATGTTATGAATTTATGGAGATAAGGTGTATTGACATGTTTTAGTAGATTATTGTCATAATTAAGATATTAATTTTGTCTATATTCTGTTACCTGCTTCTCCATTAATTATTAATAAAGTAATAATTTAATATATTGATATGTTAAAAAACAAATTTTAGTTTATAAAATAATCAAACCGAACTAGTTTGAACAAAAACTTTTAGCAATGAACATTTTTATTTTAATAATAACCCTTTTTAAGTGGTTTAGTTGCTCTCAAGTCCCTCCACTAAACTTTTCCGTGTACATACCCCGTAGTTCCTACTACTACAGACTTATAAAAATGTACTTATATCTGTACGGATATTTTGTTGCGAATTAAAATTACTACATATACTAAAATTTGTTATGAATTCATTTGTGCATATATTGTTTTTATGGTTCGTTCCAAAAAACAACTTTTATTGCTAATACTTTAATTATTAAAAAAACCTAAAACCTCTGAGTAATATTAAATTATAACACATGAAGCGATTAGATCATAATGATCATTTAAACTTTTCACTTAAAAAAAAAAAAAATATTATCAAAAATGGGGTATTTTTTTTTAGGTGATATCCCGAAATCACGCACACATTGATAGTTTTTCGAGAGTGAATATAGCAACGCTTCGCGTTTTTGATGCCGTTTTTGGCGGTGTTGTTTGTTAGCAATGCTCTCTCTAGACATGCTATAACTCAATGCTGATAAGTGAGTTGTTGATTCAACTCACAGTGATGGGTTGAATCAACAACTTTTGATAACTCGGAACCGTGAGTTGAATTCTATAGATTTTGTATAGAAATTCTATAGAAATCGACTCATAGTGGCGAGTTGAAGCACTAAAACAATTCACATATGAAATTCTGTGTTTTGACATCTATACATCTTATCTTCTATACTTATAATAAAATTGTAGAGATCGAATTTCTGTACAATTAAAAAAAATTCTAAAAACCGTGTCAGGGGATGTAAGAAGTGAAATAGAACTAATTTATATTATTTAGAATTTTTTGTTTCTCTGTTTGTCTGTCTGTTTGTACCGGCTAATCTCAGAAACGACTGGACCGATTTACATGAAATTTTGTATGGTGATAGCTTATATCCCTGGTCAACATATAGGATACTTTTGATCCCGAAAAATTAAATAGTTCCCGTGGGATAGTTAAAAAGCTTTATTTACTTAAACAGCTTATAACAGACTAAAAATAATTTCTCTGCAACGTAACAAAATAGAAGCGGATAATTTGACAGGGTGTGGTGTCAGTGAGAGAGTTTTATCTTATATATATATATAATATATATAAAGCAGTTAAGTTTGTTTCTTTGTGTGTTTGCTTGAACGCGCTAATCTCAGGAACTACAGGTCTGATTTGAAAAAAAAATTCAGTGTTAGATAGCCCATTTATTGATGAAGGTTACAGGCTATAAACCATCACGCTAAGAGCAATAGGAGCGGAGCACCAATGAAGAATGTTTCAGATTCGCAGGTGTTTTTACACGCTTTATATTAGCTTCACTTGTATGTCAGTATGTCTGTAACCGACCCCTTTGAGCTCGATTTTGTCCTACTTTGAACGATCAGATTTAATTCATACTTTGCACACCTGTCAAAGGTCGATGACAATGCAATAATATAGTATCATGGAGCTGATCTGATGATGGAGTGGGAAGGTGGCCATAGGAACTCCTGTACTAAACAAGATAGACCCTTCGTGTTTGGGCCCGTATGTTTATATCGCGTGACAATGCAATAATATGGTACCATGGACCTGATCTGATGATGGAGTCGGAAGGTGGCCATAGGAACTCCTGTACTAAACAAGATAGACCCGTCGTGTTTGGGCTCGTATGTTTATATCGCGTCAAAATGCAATAATATGGTACAATGGAGCTGATCTGATGATGGAGTCGGAAGGTGGCCATAGGAACTCCTGTACTAAACAAGATAGACCCTTCGTGTTTGGGCCCGTATGTTTATATCGCGTGACAATGCAATAATATGGTACCATGGACCTGATCTGATGATGGAGTCGGAAGGTGGCCATAGGAACTCCTGTACTAAACAAGATAGACCCTTCGTGTTTGGGCCCGTATGTTTATATCGCGTGACAATGCAATAATATGGTACCATGGACCTGATCTGATGATGGAGTAGGAAGGTGGCCATAGGAACTCCTGTACTAAACAAGATAGACCCGTCGTGTTTGGGCTCGTATGTTTATATCGCGTCAAAATGCAATAATATGGTACAATGGAGCTGATCTGATGATGGAGTCGGAAGGTGGCCATAGGAACTCCTGTACTAAACAAGATAGACCCTTCGTGTTTGGGCTCGTATGTTTATATCGCGTGACAATGCAATAATATGGTACCATGGAGCTGATCTGATGATGGAGTCGGAAGGTGGCCATAGGAACTCCTGTACTAAACAAGATAGACCCGTCGTGTTTGGGCTCGTTTTACTTGTCTTGGCTAGCACTCTGCTGCTACATGATATGCAGGATCTCAAAAGCTTGTATTTAAAAACATTTAAACAAAAATCAACTAAAAAATGAAAAATAAATAATAGTTTAAAAAAACTAAAAAAAACACGCTTTTATAAAAAATCCAACTAAAAAAACAAAAAATAAAATTTAATATAATATAAAAAAGCGTGGGGTGTATTCAAAGCGCTTTTTAAGATATTATATTATTAATTGAATACACCCCACGCTTTTTTATATTACATTAAATTTTATTTTTTGTTTTTTTAGTTGGATTTTTTATAAAAGCGTGTTTTTTTTAGTTTTTTTAAACTATTATTTTTTAACTTCCTTTCCACGCGTACGAAGTCACGGGCAGAAGCTAATCTTATATATAAAAACGAGTCGCAAAATGTGTTGGTAAGCGCATAACTTGAGAACGACTTTACCGATTTTGATGAAATATTGTGGGTGTGTTTGAGTGGGTCCCGGGATGGTTTAAATCCACAATTGGAACCGGTAGATGGCGCTGAGATCGGGTTCTAGAATCCTCCTAATCACCGAGAGCGATTTTGGTGATTTTGTTTTTGTGTGTTTGAGTGGGTTCCCGGATGATTTAGATTCGCAATTAGAACCGGTAGGTGGCGCTGAGATCGGGTTCTAGAATCCTCCTAATCACCTGGACCGATTATGGTGATTTTGTTTTTGTGTCATGAAACAAAGTCTTTTAGGAATTCAGAAAATATGGCGGTACGAAGTTCGCCGGGTCAGCTAGTTTTTACAATAAAATCATTCTTTCTTACACTATTTTTAATTCAAATTACACATATATTTTTCAATATCTTATTAATTAAACTAATTATAACATTACATACTATTGAATACAATGTAAGAAAACTTAACTTATTTGTATTGTATTTTACCCATAGTCCCTCAAGACTATAAGTAGAACACAGAGCCCAGATCATCGTCTTCTATGGGCAAGGTGCCCAGAAGGCTGGCTACGTTTCCTGGCTGTATCGCCATACTGATCCTTTGGCCGAGGTAGGCACCAGCCTTCTGATCACCTGAAGAGTCAATGAGCCGTTTCGATAAATTTTTGGTAGAGGCTCATGGCCTCAGGACCCCACGGTCCAAGCGTCTCGACAGCAAACGGCACAAACATATAACTCTCACTGAGGGTTGCATATTTGCGCCGCTTGAGTGATTCCGCTGTTTCCGCCGCCGAACCGGCCGATCTATTTGGTAAATGGGATGCGGCCAACGTGTCTATGCAAGTCGCATCCCACACCAAAGGCTTGCCACGCTGCCAGGGAATTAGAGTCATTCCGTCAGGGCGCCTACCATCATCACGTGCAATACCGTTCGGCTCCAATAGAGCCGGCACGTTAGCGGTGGCAAGCGCCCTCCGCAAGACATCATTCAGGGCGGCGTGGCGTGACCATCTGCCGACACTGCGGCGGCAAGAAAGACCGTGGTATCCCGGGTTCGATTACCTCTATTCCACAGACACATGTGTGTGGTGCACATATGCGAGAACCTAAGCGCAGATTTATAGCCAAAGAAAAGGAAGTATTATCCATTAATGTACCTATGTTTGGGGAGGGGATAGCTTGGAGCCAAGAACCAGACTCTTTGCGAGAAACGGCAAGGATGCGGGCACGTCCTGTAGAGTTAGTTGAATTTAAAAGTTCTGTGTTTAATCCTCTACATATCGGTCCATCCCAGCATCGTTGCGAATTCATGATCGTGGGAATGTCTTCACTAGGGCAGACCATTTTCCAGGCGTTTAGTGCTTCATTTAAAAAGGATGTATTGACATTATCCCAGTCTTGCGATTCAAATTTATTTTCTATTTTTTTAGTTGGATTTTCTATAAAAGCGTATTTTTTTAGTATTTCAAAACTATTATTTGTTTTTGGATAACAGTAACAGGAATTTAACTAATGTAATATTACTTTCACAAACTCATTTTTAAATCATGTCCTACCCGACTCGTAATGTGTTGTGAGATTTTAATAGGTTACTTTAACATGGATTTCCAACTCTAAAATAGGGTCGGTCATCCACATATATAAAAATTTCTTCATCATGCAAAATCCTGTTCAGCAATTACATTTTTTTTTTATTTTTATTTGACTTGACTTTATGTTGTTGGTCCGAAGACCTCACAACTTTACCGGGGTTTTTGGGGCGAGCGCCTTCGCAAGGCGAAGGCGCTCGAGCCCGGGGGCAACTTGCTTGAGGGAGCTCCCTAGGGAGTTTTACCTCGGCTGGACTGTTGCCATGAGAGGGGGATGAATCTGATGATGCCCGCCAATGGGCGACACAATGAACTAATTGAGAACGGGCGTCGGGTAATATAAAGCCCGAGAAGAAGGATCCCGGCGGAGCGGGATCGGCGGTTCGCGGCGGCCTACGCTATCTTACTGCCGTTTCGCGACGTGTTATGGCTGGGAAAGAAGAAACGGCGAAAGAAACTTCCCAGCAACACGCCTAGTCTATCCTGTGGGGGGGCTATGTCTCCTGGCGTCCCTCTCGAGGACGTGGAGAGATCGTGATTGGCGTTGTCTGAGACGCCGCCGTCTATGTCTGTCTGTCGGTGCCTGCCAGCCTGCCGTCCTAACCGCGGGCGGGCTGATCCGGGCCAGCCGTTTTGTAATAGCGTCGACCTTGTCCGTAAGGACATTACGCGGTCGTCGCACGAGAGCCTTTTGCCGAGGCTTGTAATCGGACGCGGACACGACGAGTGGATTTCGATGGTGCGGCGCGAGATCGAAATACTTACGCGAGAGCGACGTAATGTAGTTTTTGATGGAGGGAAGCTCCAGATCGCGGTGGAGGTCGACGTTACGCATATAGAGGGGAGCACCGACGGCTCTGCGCATGAATTTATTCTGCACGATTTGCAGTTTATTTAAATGGGTAGGCTTGGCATGGCCGAATACCACACTCGCATATGTCATGATCGGGCGGATGCATGTTTTATATAGAGTAAGCTTGTGTCTGAGGGACATTTTGCTTCGGTTATCTATCATGGGTGCTAGACGACCCATCACAAATCGCGCTCTATTTCGGACTATAGTGATATGCTCGTTGAAGCACAAGTTCTGATTTAGGGTGACACCCAGGTATTTGGTGTGCTTTGCCCAGGGAATTGCTTGGTCATAGAGCGAGATGGCTTTTAGGCGAAGGGAAGCGCGTTTGGGGGAGCGAAGCGTGCCCGGGGAAAAGAACATTGCTGCGCTCTTCTCCGGGTTCACCCCTATCCCCCATTTACGAAACCATTTGCCTAGCTCTGTGACAGCTACCTGCAGCCGGACGCAGGCCATTTGTCTGTTCTTATCTGATGTATAGAGTGCGGTGTCATCCGCGAAGAGGGCCAGCTCCACATCTGGAGTTTTTGGGATGTCGCTGGTAAACAACGTGAAGAGTAGTGGGGACAGGGCCGAGCCCTGTGGTACACCGGCTGTGAGTGGGTGAGGAGACGAGCGCGTTCCCTCCACTCGAAAACGGAAGCTACGACCTAGGAGGAAGTCTCGCAAGATGAGCACGAGTCTGTCTAGCACACCGAACTGGTACAGCTTGTAAATCAAGCCGTTGTGCCAGACCTTGTCGAAAGCCTTAGCTACGTCTAGAAACAGGGCGGCTGTTCCTATAGAGCGGGGGCGATGGGCAAAGTGAGATAGTATGTGCTCCGTGATGCGGTGCACCTGTTGCACGCATGAGTGTCTGGCACGAAAGCCAAACTGCTCGTCGGGTAGTAGATGTTTGCTGATGGCAAAATCTCTAAGTCTAGAGAGGATGACCCTCTCGTAAAGCTTGCTGAGTGCGCTCAGTAGGCTGATCGGACGGTAGCTGGACGGTTTATTAGCCGGTTTTCCAGGCTTGTGAATACCGATGACATCTGCCTCTTTCCAAATCGCGGGGAAGGAGCAGTTTGTTATGGCGGCATTGAAGATGCTCACCAATATTATAATTAGGTGGCCGGGGAGGAGTTTTAAGACGCGATTGTTAATGCCATCGGTCCCTGGGGCCTTTCGCGGTTTGAGGGACTTGATCAGGTCTTGCACTTCTTCGACCGTGACCGGGTCGAGTGTGGTTTCCGCTGGTAAGGAGGATCTACGTTCGACCTCGGAGTCCACCTCCGACAGGTGTGACTGGTCGACGTTTTGTGTAGTGGGGGAGCATTGAAGCTCTAGACTCTGAGCAAGGCATTCGGCCTTCTCCTCGTCATCGAACGCCTCGGTGTTGTCGGCTCTTTCTAGCGCGGGTATGACAGTAAGGGTGTCTGATTTGAGAGCTCTAGCCAGCTTCCAGTATGCCTGGTGAGTTGGTTCAATATCTCTCAACGTTCTGTCCCAACGTTGCTCCCTGACTTCCCGGATACGTAGTTTGACCTCGCGCTCTAGTTCGCGAAGTCGGACTCTGTTTTCCTCGGTAGGATATCTATCGTGAGCTCTGGAGGCGGCTCTCTTTTCCCTCAATAGCACCCTCACCTCGTCCGGCAGGCATAAGTGGCGGTCATCCTCCACCGGTACCTGCCTGGACGAGTTCCGCACTGCGGATTGAAGGTGGCTAGTAAGGGCCTCGATCGCCGTCTCCGTGTCTTGGCGGGACTCAATGTGGTCCGGGATGCGGTCCAGGTCTTGTGAGCTTGTTGCCTTGAGGAGGTTCTCAAGTCTCAACCAGTCCATAGACGTCCTAGTTTCAGATGTCGGGTCTGTCTGTGGTCCTAATCTGAGGATAACCGGGCGATGGTCCGAATCTATATCGTCCATCGTTTCGATCGAATGGAACTGAAGGGTTACGCCCCTCAGTAATGCTAAGTCGAGAGTGTTTGGGGTCCCCCAGTCACGGTTGGGGGGGGGGTATCTTGTGGGGGTCATGGGAGTAAGTATATCAAACAAAAGATTGTCTGATATATTTATTAGAGCTCTGCCATTGGGGTTAGTGGTATTGCAATTCCACTGCTCGTGTTTGCAATTCAGATCTCCCGCTATTATGCCAGCCAGGCCTAAGTTGAATAGGGCTTCTAAATCTTTCTTAATAAGGGTTTTTTGGCATGCGAGGTATGCTGAGACTATGACTAGAGGTTGGTGGCCAGTCATTGCTAGTCTGCAAGCAGATACCTCCATACCTTCTAGTGGGGGGGTGATTAAAGGCATACAGTGTAAGGATCTTCTAAAATAGATCAGGGTGCCGCCACCACGGCCTACCCTGTCATGTCTAGTGATCCGATAGTTAGAGATCTTTGGATCTCTGTTACTCGGTTTCAGGAAGGTCTCCTGTACTAGTAGTATATCTACTTGATTGGTAACCAGGAAGTCATGGACCAAGTCGCGCTGGTTTCGAAGGCCGTTGGCGTTATAAGTAGCCAGAGTCAATGAGCGTGGTTTATTTCTTCCTACATGTGCCATTTGTTACCGGTAACAATAATTTGATTTTATTGATTAATTACAACGATCTAAGTATTTGGAGGAGGTACGCGTGATCCATTTCGATCACGAGTTGGTCCCGGAGAGAGGGTTGACTTGACTCTGAAACTTGTCTCAATTTCCTAGCCAAAAGTTGGACCTCTTCTAGGTCGAAGGGCAAGTTTTTGGCGAATTTAGTCGCCAAAGCTAAGTCCTCCGCTATAGAGTGGTGGGCCGATGGCCCAGAAGATACCTTAGAAATAGAGGCGGGGGCGAGGGTGGCCAGGGGAAGGTTGGCCATTACTGGGGCACGCGTCCTTAGCGGAGGAAACGCTTCCGTCGTGGGAAGACCCGTCCAGTGGTTTACTACTGGAGGAGGGGCGGCCACGAATGCGGGTTTGTTCGGCACTTTTCTAGTGCCTTTTTGGGCATTGCCCTTTCCGACCTTGCGTTTGGGTCGGGGGGCAGCAGGGCAGCCTCTGTAGTTAGCGGGGTGGCCCGCTTGGCCGCAGAGGATGCAGCTCGGTGGCTCTGGGGAGTTCCGGGTGCGAGTGCACTCCGAGGTCCCGTGGTCGCCCAGGCACTTGACGCACCTGGGACGGGATTAACAATGAAGGGCAGAGTGCCCATAAAGTTGGCAGCGATGACACTGCCGCAGTGTATGTTTTTCGTGTGGGCGTTCCACACGAAGGCCAGAGAGGCCACAGACCTTCTCAAGTTCGAAGATCTTTTTCCCCTCTGGGGAGAGGTCGAGGACAACCAATACTAAGTTTAGAGGCGACTTTGTGGAGTCGCCTCTGTGCATACGGTGTACTTCGTGCACCGGTAGGGCTTGGGACTTAAGGTCCTCTAGAATGTAGGAACTTTCAATTTCCTGAGGTAGTCCGCGGATTACAGCCCGAAGGCGTTTTTCTTCCGGCAGAGCGTAAGTGTAGTAACCGATTTTACGGTCACATAATAGAGTAGTTAGGGCGCGGTGGTCACTTGAAGACGTGACCATAACTTTGATGCCGTGCTGGGTATCACGGGCTTCTTTTATGGAGATTGCCTTACCTGGCAATTCCTTGGCGAGTTGAAGCCAATGGGCTTTCGCGCGTATGATCAGGGGTGGCGGCGGGCGCTGTGAAGGTGGTCCAGGGCGGCTGGACGGTGCCGCTGTCGGCTGAGTGCCGGCAGTGGGGGTGGGGTTGGAGGGGACCTCCCTCTGGGTCTTTCGTTTTTTCGTTCGATTGACGGTTATGAATCCGTCATCGTCTTCGCGGTTTAACGGGATGTTCGCGGGAGGCGCGACATCCATGGGGGTAATTTCATCGGCCGATGAAAGAGGGGCATCCCTGGGGTATTGCGGAACCTCAGGGGTTAAATCGATTTCTCGACGAGAGTCGATTACGCGGTGGATGGGCGATCGCGAACGCGATGTTGTCGAACTCGCGGAGCTCGAACGCGGTTGTCCCGACGCGGAACCACGAGACAACGAGGTGCGCGACTTTGATGCCACACGGTGGGCATCGTTGAGCGGGGTTGCGGGTAGTGGGCGCATCGGTGACGCGGCGGGTACGGACGCGTGGGGTGCGGGCGCTACGGCAGAGCGCACGTGGTCCGCGGCAAGTGCGGTGGCGGGGGTTGCGGGGGGTGCGACGCTCGCGGCAGGTACCTGCCCGGGGGTCCCTTGCACGTGTAAATTACGGGACACGGATTTCTCGGAATTAAGTTCCGAGATGACGGACGCCATTGATTGGGACTCCGGAGTCCTCAAAAATTGGTCGAGCGCTTGAGGGAATTGGTGTCGTAAAAACGACAACAAACCCTCTAACGGCGATAGATAGGGCTCCACGCCGTCCATTGTCCCTGAGGGGGACGAACGATTTGGTGGATAAACCACCTGATGACGCACGTTTCACTGCACTGTCACAGATAAAACACAAGTCGACCGGGTAAACGAACGAACACAACGAACACGAATAACGGACTGCCGAGGCGGAACGGGGGACGTGCGCGCGCGACGAACGACAGCGGTGGACTTCAGCAATTACACCAGCGGTTAGCATGGCATATATGTTCACGCTATTGTCAAACCATAGCGCGATGTACCCCGTTAGAGCTGCCATCTAGTTTTGCAACTGGTTTTAGTAAATTATAAAAGAAAATACAAGTATGTATTTGTATGTACATTTTTGAGGTAGAATGAGTTGCTCAAGTGGGCCTGCAAGACAAAAACTCCACAATTACATATATATGTCGGAGAAGGCCTCGTTCTCGTGACATCTTCTTTAGTGGTTGCAGGTTTAGTGGGCGTCATCAGGGTAAAATGCGAGCATAAAACACGATGGCCACGGTTTATACACTTTTAATTACGATTTGAACAGCATTTTGTCATAGTTTAGACCGAGCAGCGGGTTCAGGGCACCGCTCATACTTCCAAGCTTCAATACTTTCTTTAAAACTCTCAAAGGCCCAACTCGACCACCAACCAAATGTATCACAAAAACTCCTCCGTCTACCGAAGTAGATACTACTCAAGTATAGAGGGCGTCTGACCCCGCTCGGAGCCATATGCTCTGCTCTGATTGGTCGCCCATTAAATTACAATATTCGTAACTTTTATCAGGTTTGGATCTTTAAGTTATAGAAACATTTAACAAATCAAAGTAATTAAAATGTAAACAAATGATATCATGCGTTATACATCCAAACAACAATCCATCCAAGTATAGCTTCCCTCCGACATATATATATATATATATATATATATATATATATATATATATATATATATATATATATAAAAAGAAAGTTGTGTCAGTTACACTATTTGTAACGCAAGAACGGCAGTATCGATTTGGCTGAAAATTGGTGGGGAGGTAGCTTAGAACCAGGAGACGGACATAGGATACCCGTTGGAACCGGTAGGTGGCGCTGAGATCGGGTTCTAGAATCCTCATAATCACCTGGATCGATTTTGGTGTTTCTTTTTGTGTGTTTGAGTGCGTTCCCGGATGGTTTAAGCCCACAATTGGAAACGGTAGGTGGCGCTGGGATCGGGTCCTAGATTTTTAGTTTTTCATAGCAGGACAACGTGTGCCGGGGCCGCTAGTATTTTTATATGATAAAACTGTACAGGTCGAATTTCTGTACAATGAAAAAAAAATTGCTATAAACCGAGTCAGGGGAACGTAAAAAGTGAAATAAAACTATTTTTTTTTGTTTCTCTGTACGGGGTAATCTCCGAAACGACTGGGCCGATTTAAATGAAATTTTGTAAGCCGGTAGCTTATATCCCTGGTCAACATATAGGATACTTTTGATCCCGAAAAATTAAGGGAGTTCCCCTAAGATAGTTAATAACTTACTTTCTTTTTAACTATTCCACGCAGACGCATTCGTAGGCAGAAACTATCGATTAATAAGGTTACGACGTATTAAATAGTTAGGTACGTACAGGTACAGGTAAATAGGCAGGTAAGACAAATCTCCGCTTACTACGTTCCTGGGAAATACTTATCGCTTCATATATTTTCATTAATTTCATTCATTTTGACTAGCTAGCTTCTACGGTACCTAATTTTTTCAAAATATTTTCAGAATTGTCATGGTCAGTATGTCGCAGGCTACCAGCACTGCATATCAACCACATTGCTGTTATATACTTGTTTTTTATTATAAATACATAATAAAAAAACGGTCACTTTCCGTGGCTTGTATCTGTCTGTATCGTAAACTACGCAAAGGATTTTTAAGCGGTTTTAACTACCAGGTGCATAATTTTTCACTTAAGGTTTACATGTATATAAAACCGAATTTAGTCTTGATTTTAGTTAAAATAAAGCTATTTTCATACTATACGAACCGCGGCTTAGTCGCGAACAAAATTCTAACGTTCTTGTTGTGTGCTGTCATTAAACAAATTATATAGTACGTGTATATACTATTTCTATTGTGGTATTGTATCGAGGGCTTCGTAACAAATGGGCGTACAGACAAAAGTGCAGTTTTACACAAGGTAAAAAATTGTGAATAAAACAAATCTAGTTGATTGTATAAGGCTGAAATTTGGATTACCCTTCTATTTAGGTACACTTGCATATTGGTAAGACTTACTAGACACAACACTAGAGACAACAAAAAAATGCATTTTTGCATATATGTTATGAAGCTCGATATCCTCTAATCTAACAATTAATTTGCCATATTTTAAGGAGAGATATGCTCTTCTCACTGCACACTTACCTAGAAATTATTACTTATTCACATGAGACATATGACAAAGTAACTCAGAACTTGCGTGAGTGTTTTATTTCTCAGATAACATTATTTAACAATTCCCATGTCTCGTAACACATCAAATTTATTATTCCGTATAGGCTACAAGCCGGGCCATAACTCAAAGATGTCGCTAGTCGTTTAGGCAACCCGCCCAGCGTGGAGGTAACATATCACACGCGATGCCTTCCAGCCGAACAGATTTCTTTAGACGATAAATAGAATACAAAATTTTAAACTAACATACTGTTACGTCACGTACACGAAATAATTATTGCTGCATAATTATGTTGCTAATTATTATATATAATTATATAATAGGAGCTGCGTACGTCATGTCATCGCAGCAGACAACGCACTACTGGGTAGCGTAACGCGGGGGCGCATATATTAATAGTTGCTCTATCTCGCTCGCACATCATCCGTCCCGCTCACACACTGTTCTATACATTGTACTAGCAGTACGACTTGTTATTAATTAATATTTGTACCTAAGGTTACCGTTCCCAAAATAAATCAGTTCACTTCAGTTCACGTCAGCACTCGACAGTGATTACTACTCTCTGCCATTTGAAGTATTGTTTAATCACTACCTGCGCTGCAACAATATCAGCAAGGTTAACACTCTTACATGACACGCCTTGGATTTACGCTCCTCTAATAACCTCCTGTTAAAGGCACTTGCGTATTCATCAACATTTTACTCCAAATCCTTCGCTGTGCAAGCTGTTTGCCTTTGGAACTCTTTACCCGTAGATGTTAGAAATGTTAAATCACTTGCCATATTTAAACAATCTGTCAAAAACCATTACCTCATTTCTAATAAAAAATATATATTTTACTATTCTTCTTAACCTTGCTGTTTAGTGTGTGTCACAAGAAAGAAGCAAGAAAGAAAAACTTTATTTGAAGTAATAGCGACGTAATTACATTCCTTAGTCATTGTCATACACAGAGCATATTTTGAGAATTTGTACGCCGCATATTCAGCAAACAAGGTTTGCACTCAGCATATCGCTGTAGCGGAATTACTAGTATATCCGACACAACGCTGATTTTTAGTGCAAACCTTCCTTTTGGCGTAAGACGAAACGACCCAATTTTGTTAAATAATAAATAACAAGTCTATATTCTTTTCCGTTCTGAAATAGAAAGACACTGCCAAGATTATAACTTACCTCTTCAGTTTCTTCCAGCATTTTTCTTATCTTCTTGCTCTTTAAGATTAATATTCAATCAATGTTCGTATATCAAACTCCTTACCTTCCGTTTCTCTTCCTTTTATCTTCCTTTACCCTTCCTTTCTAAACACACTTAAGTAAAACTTAAGTAAAAGTTCAAAGACGTATAATCAGTTTATATTCTTAATAATTAATCGGGTAAAGGCTTCAGTTTTAAAATGTCTTCATTAATTAGAAGCGACCAACGCTCCGGGGTTTAAGCTGAAAGAGATTTAAATCTGCGGCGGTTAAGTTAGTGACATGACGTTAAACAAATTCATTTTATTCTTGCCTAAGTTTAGAATTATTTATTGAATATTTAAAGTTCGTTCAGTGTGTCGTTTTTAGAACTACCTACTATAAACACAATTCGACAAAAACAGAAACTTCGCTTCCCTACCATAAATTTATTTAAGTCATGAAGTGGACAGGCGTTTTATATTCTTAAAAATGTACGAATTACTTAAAAGTACTTATTGATAAATACCGTTAACGCCATTTAGCGAAGCGTAGGTAGAACTAACGTTAAAATTCTCGCGGCCATTTCGTTGCTACGGCGATGTATTTGTTAGTGAACTGCAACTTTTCGACTATATCTATCTTTACTTACTACATTTACTTTATTTCTGGATGAAATATATTTTGTGGTAGGTAAATAACCCACAGCCAGGTAGTAGAGTATTTGCCTGTCCGGATGGTTTACAGTATGCTGCTATAAAAACCTTGAGTTGTGTTCCGGCATTAGTGGCCAGGTTCCAGGATGCCTTAAGAGAGCTGCAGCGCATTTGTAGCAACTGTGGTGTTGCAAATGTCCATAGGCGATGATAACCACTTCCCATCGGGTGTGCCGTCTGCTTATCTGCTGAACTCATGCAATAAAAAAAAGAAAAAAAACAACCTTGAATTGTGCTCTGGGATTAGTGGCTAGGTTCCAGCCTCCCTTTAGGGTGCGGCAGCACCTTTGGTGTTCTTCTCAAGCCAATCTCAGTCCACTGCTGAACATAGGCCTCCCCAAGTACGCGCCACATATCCCGGTCTCCCGTCTTCCTCATCCAGCCCCTTCCGGCGATCTTGCGCAGGTCTTTTCTTTCAGTTCAACCTTTGGTGTTACAAATATTCATAGGCGATGGTAACCGCTTTCCATCAGATGGTCCTTTTGACTGTCTGCTGAAGCCATATGATAAAAACGTCGCAAATAGACAAACTCACAGTCGCATTATAACATTGGTTAGCATTACACAACAAGAGATTTAAGCTTATTAGAACTAACAGTACACAACACGATCGTCTGAAAGTGAACCAGCAGTGAATAGGAAACGTGCAGCTGTCCCTACCAAGACCACAATGGCCGTTGCCAACACAATTCAGGAACTAAATAAATATCTTTTCATTTCTCATATTTTGAAAGTAGACTTGGAGTTTCCTGATCACAGGGCTGAAAACAGTACTCTTCGTCTCTGGGAAACGATTTTCCCTGCAGTTAAAAATATTGAGACATGGGCCAACTTTTTTTACAGCTACTGTTAAATCGCTGCGTAAATTGTAATAAAAAAATATAAACAATTTTGTAACATTAGCGAAATATTTACTATCATCAATGTCAAAAAACACTGGCTGGTAGAATGCCACAGAAAAAAAAAACAAAAAATAATCCATATGTGACGTATATAATGAGTTCATCAGATTTAGACATAGATTTAACGCCTGATTTCATTACAGAAGTAGTTGTTGAATTAACTGTTTAGTTATTATTTACTTTTCTCATATTCGAAAAGAAAAGCAGAGTGTTAACCTCGGGTGGAATGCCTATTTAGGCACTCGAACTGTTAGCGCCCTCGCTACGCTCATGCGCCAAACTATCTCATGCCTAAATATATCACTTTCACCTCTCGTGTAACAATCTACTATTAATTATCCGTGAATAGAATTTCAAGCACTAATTAACCTTGTAAGCCCTATTAATTAAATGGGAATATTATATAAACATATTTTTGTCTAAGAGGCGTTAAACACAGTTAAAATTGTTTCAGTTTTATGTGTAGCCAAGTTATAATTTATTCCATTGATAATTGAAAAATCATCTCTTAACCGGTTTGGGTTACGAAGATCACAAAATTATGTGAACTTCAAAACTGATTTTCAAACATCTTGTGCAGTCCTAAGTGGATAATATAGGATTAAGTTCAGGCCAGTAGCCTGACCTTAATTCTAGAATTCGAATTGCGTCGTGCACCTGGCGATGACACATGTTATCCCGCAAGTATCAAGCAGCAAGCATATACGATTACATATCTAAGATCTATAATTATGTTGTTATTATATTATGTTTAACCATATACGTGAGGGATACCTTTGATTGACTCAAAACACAGGCTTTGTTCCTAGTTTGAGAGTCGAATGGATACCTACTTGCCTTTAACTCCATAGCCGTATTTTAAACTAACACATTTTACCGTTTCCTAATTAGCTTTCTGTCTGTCCCTTTTTTGTTAAATTGTAAAGCACTAAAAACGAATTAAAATTTTATTATTCTTAGCAAAATATTTCTCAAACATATAAAGAACCTCATTAATATCCCTGCTCCATCTGATAATGTTAGCGTTAATTATGGTCAAATGCATCTTAATTATATAGTTAAAGATAACGCCATTATCCATCAATGTTTAGCTTCATTAACAATTAATAGCAATGTAGAGTTACGAGTTTAGCGGGACTCGAATTAAAATGCCGTTGGAATTATTATAGAGTTTATTAGAACTATAAAAACTCGTATAACACAGGTACAAATATAACCGAACACAACAAGTCCAAACGTAATGCAGAGGGTCGTAATTCAATAAAAAGCGCTGAGTCCGTCACTAATAGATTTCCGAATGTACACACGTCACGCCCGTATCGTAATCGTCGCTTGTCTGCCTCCCTCCTTCAATCAGGCCATCGTTTTATACTGCACAAATGCAATGTGCCCAACGGCAATGTGGACCGAATTTCCTAGAATCACCTTGTACTTTATAAGGCGTAACACCTGGCTAATGATTACAGCTGCAAGCGGCCGTAAAAGATTACAATAGAATAATAGGCTGTTCTCTAGAAACGTATGCCAATAAATAAGTTAACAAAAGAAGACGATCATAAAAGAATTACAATTAATTCAAATGCCGAAGCCCGTAAAAAATGGGCTTCTACAAATCTGTACGTGGAATTTGTTGGGTTTGGGTTGTAACAGTAGCAACATAAAAAATAAACAGAATACTCGTAAAACAACATTGTGAACTAAAGTAAAATTTCTACTCTCATTATTTGAAAGTAGATTAAATCTTAATAGAAGCTTGTCCTCAATAAAGTTCAGTTGAGCTTAAAAAAGCTTCGGCTTTAATAACATCGAGTCTTGCATACACGTACTTCAAAGAGTCCGCCAGTCGGGTTGTTCCCAATGCGTGCTTTAATTATATCGGTTGCATATATACTTGTGAACACAATTTTATACTGTTATTATTTATGACGAGCCAGTGATTAATAACAAAAGCAAGTTATATGTCTTGTAAACAATATTATTTTAACAAAGGTGAAATGACGAAACGATATACCCAAAAATCAGTTCAATAATAAACTTGCTTTGCAAGGTGAACAGTTTTCTATCACTAGTGTCTCACCGGTGCAGATACCGGAACACCGGTAGTTTAAGTCCCAGATCTCGTGTTTAATTTTTTGTATTAACTCTTTAATATTTTGTTTATTTTGAAAATATTCCTATCAATCAATTACGTACCTTCCTAAAAAATGTTGTAATTAATTCTTGATGCTTATTACAGAACAAAAGGATAATCTTTTTATTCATTTAAAAAATAAATGTTTATTACTCTTATTCATAGAGAATTGGAGTAAGTTAGAACGCTTCTTTAAGACCCATAAAAAAGCATTCAAACTTAGTCTAACTCTCTATGAATAAAGCCGACGGTGTTTAGTAATGCATAGGTAATGAAAAGGGAAAAATTATTGAAAATAAAAAAAATCACATTATATAAAGTTAATAAATCTGTACTTGTTCTGATAATAAAACCTCTTAAACCTAAAAAGCTATTTTAAGCTAAGTTGTTATCATTCATTTAAAATTACTAAGAAAAACTGCCAAATCCTTCGTCAATGAAGGGAATTTAAATATAAAGTGTTGCACGAAGTGGGAAGTGCTGAGATTGAGTGGGTAAGAACGGAAATTAAAGTAAGGGAGTTTAAACGAAGGCCACGAGGCGAAGCAGAAGGCACTATTGGATAAGCTATTTCGGATTTTGCTGTCGTCATTATCATATTAACACCTATTTAAGGTTCGGAGATAAAAGAGCAACTTAGAGAGTACTTAAACGAAATTATAAGAACGTGAAAAACAACAACCTAATTCAGCTTACAGAAAATGATATGATTTATAAATGTTCTTTCGCAGTTTTACATGTATTAATATAGTCAACATATTTTACATGTAAAAGTAACAGAGTATAAAAGACAAAAATGTGTGCTGGGACACATAGTAGAAGTGAAACTTCAACGGACAAATGGCAAAACGAATGGCAACAGACAAGTGGCAAAACGAATCGCAACAAAATTTTAACTTGAAGTTTTATGGGCAGGTTATCAAATTGGACAAGTACATTAATAATCTGTCCGTATCTGTATTGATTATTATTATAAGGTATTTGTGAGTACATTATAATATTGAACTAAAGTCTTTATGAACTGTATTAATGACAAGATTCAAAGCGACCTCTTCATTAACATAATCAACTTTTCCCATAACTTCCTCGAAGGACCAAACCGCGTCCCGGGCACAATGACATACAGCACTGCCATCCCGACTTACCTTAAGAACAGTATCACTGAATAATCCTCTAAACATCCTACAACTTCATACTTTACTACCTTGTTAATAGAGCTGAGGTTAGAATCGTCCTTCGAAACATTTAAACTTCTACTATCATCCATTAAAACTAAACTCGACGCTAATAAAGTTATCCGCAACAAAGTCCATTTCCGCGTAAACACGACGCATCTACATGAAAATGGGAACTTAGCCGGCGATGTATACTGTTGGTAACAATAGTAACGTTGTGAGCAGGAAGCTTTGTACTACAGTAGAGGGGTAGGGTGGCCATGGATTAAGTCTGCTTCTAAAGACCTTTTGGACAAGTTGACAAGGTTCAGTGGATTATTTGAGATTCTGTATAACAGGATACAGTTTGATTAAATAAGATACATAATAATACTATCTTAAAGGGCTACATAAATGTAGTTTGTTGTCTTACTCGCGAATTACCACATTTTAACCGTCTTCAATAAGAAGGAGTGTTTCAATTCGACTATGTCTCTTGAAGTGCCTAACTAAATCATAATTTGCAGTAAACCTGCGAAAAATAGTAATGTGTGCTGGGTCACATAGTAAAAGTAAAATTTCAACGGACAAGTGGAAAAACGAAACGCAACAAAATTTTAAGTAAATTTTACTGACAGATTGTTAATGTACTTGTCCAATTTGAAAACCTGCCCGTAAAACTTCAAGTAAAACATAAAAGAACAATAACAAATTTACAAAATATAATCATTTTTACGTTTTTCTTGACACAGACTTCAAGATTTTGTAGAACGAAGTCGATTAAATATTTTATTTACTTTTTAGTTGCGCAAATACTCCAATACCTTTAGAAATTATATATAAAGTGAAGTAGAAATTGTACAACTGGCACGAGTATACAAATGTGCCATCTCACTCTTGGGTGTATATGCTCTTCAGCAATGGTTACTCTCGATTTCCTTGCGATCCGCAAATCAAAACCTGACTTGGTAACTATGGAACCACCTCGGGAGCACACACTTACGGATAAAGTAAAAAAACAACAAAATCGGTCCACAATTGACGGAGAAGTCGCGTAACATGCATATAAAAAACTAAGCGCCTGTAGAAAATGTTACAGCTACACACGTACACTAGCTTTTTTCCAATAATTTAGGCGCACGGCGTTCTTTGATTAGTAATGGCTACTCTCGATGTGCCTGGAATTCACTCATCAGATCCTGACTTGGTGACCACAGCACCACCTCAGGATTATAGACTTACGAGTAAAGAAAAAAATGTGTGCGTGTACTAGTGTACACACGTAAGAAGTGAAACTTCTTTATGACCTTATTTTTCGAAAAATGATCTACTATATGCAACTTTACAGAAATTGAGTTTGCTGATCACTTTAATATAAATAATATATATATATATATATATATATATATATATATATATATATATGTGTGTGTGTGTGTGTAGGATACTAAATAAATGATTTTGAATCATCAAACTCATATATTTATTAAAACATAATAAAGTAAAGAAATATTACAATGCTCGTCTCACAAATTCACAATCCATCTATCAACAACTCGTTGCTACGCAAAAAATTAAGAAAAAGATTTTATTGTATAAAAAGCGGGGGGTGCTTGATATCAATAGTTATAAATATTTTATGAACAGATATGAGTAGAAGGGTTATTTTGGTATTATCCTGAAAAGCACCGCACGCTTATTTTTACAATAAAATCATTCTTTCTTACACTATTTTTAATTCAAATTACACATATATTTTTCGATGTCTTATTAATTAAACTAATTATAACATTACATACTATTGAATACAATGTAAGAAAACTTAACTTATTTGTATTGTATTCTAACCATAGTCCCTTAAGACTATAAGTAGAATATTGAGCCCAGATCACCGTCTTCTATGGGTAAGGTGCCCAGAAGGCTGGCTACGTTTCCTCGCTGGATCGCCATACTGATCCGTTGGCCGAGGTAGGCACCAGCCTTCTAATCTCCTGAAGAGTCAATGAGTTGTTTCTATAAATTTTGGTAGAGGCTCATGGCCTCAGGACCCACGGTCCAAGCGTCTCGACAGCAAACGGCACAAACAAAGGGTTGCATATTTGCGCCGCTTGAGTGATTCCGCTGTTTCCGCCGCCGAACCGGCCGATCTGTTTGGTAAATGGGATACGGCCAACGTGTCTACGCAAGTCGCATCCTTGCCACGCTGCCAGGGAATTAGAGTCATTCCGTCAGGGCGCCTACCATCATCACGTGCAATACCGTTCGGCTCCAATAGAGCCGGCACGTTAGCGGTGGCAAGCGCCCTCCGCAAGACATCATTCAGGGCGGCGTGGCGATACCATCTGCCGGCACTGCGGCGGCAAGAAAGACCGTGGTATCCCGGGTCGATTACCTCTATTCCACAGACACATGTGTGTGGTGCACATATGCGAGAACCTAAGCGCAGATTTATAGCCAAAGAAAAGGAAGTATTATCTATTAATGTACCTATGTTTGGGGAGGGGATAGCTTTAAGCCAAAAACCAGACTCTTTGCGAGAAACGGCAAGGATGCGGGCACGTCCTGTAGAGTTAGTTGAATTTAAAAGTTCTGTGTTTAATCCTCTACATATCGGTCCATCCCAGCATCGTTGCGAATTCATGATCGTGGGAATGTCTTCACTAGGGCAGACCATTTTCCAGGCGTTTAGTGCTTCATTTAAAAAGGATGTATTGACATTATCCCAGTGTTGCGATTCAAATTTATTTTCTATTTTTTTAGTTGGATTTTCTATAAAAGCGTCTTTTTTTAGTATTTCAAAACTATTATTTGTTTTTGGATAACAGTAACAGGAATTTAATTAATGTAATGTTACTTTCACAAACTCATTTTTAAATCATGTCCTACCCGACTCGTAATGTGTTGTGAGATTTTAATAGGTTACTTTAACATGGATTTCCAACTCTAAAATAGGGTCGGTCATCCACATATACAAAAATAAAAACTAATTAAAATCCCGTCAGTCAATCTCAATTAAACTTTTTTTTTTTTTTGGAGCTGACTCAGCTGAATAGCCGCAGATGGCTGTTTCAGCGATACCGGGCTTTGGGGGCTTCCCGCCTCCGTGGGAGCGGAGGCGTTCAGCCCGGAAGCAGCACGCTCGAGGAGGCACCTCCTGTGAGGTTCGACCTCGGCTCGACCGCTGCGGGGGATTGACTCTATATTGGGAACAAGCCGTAAAAAGGCTGAAAGAGCTAAGCCAACAGGCTGAAGTGATTATTTGGGGACTCTTCATCGACTCCGCCGGCGGAGCCGATCCTAGTCTATCATTACTACCGCTTCGCAACGTGTTATAGCTGGAGGAGAAGAAGCGGCGGAAGAAACTCTCCAGCAACACGCCTAGGCTAATCTTGTATGGCTACTTGTGTCTGTAATGAGTATGGATTGGTGGGTCTTACGATTGTGTAAGAGGATTCGAGCCGGGGGCTCTCCGGCGTCTGTTGTGTCTGCGTCTGTTATGCCAGGCTGATGTTCTGAGCCTCGGGGGGTTCATGATCGCGATTTGACGTGCGATTTTGTCAGGCTCGTCAATGAGTACATTGCGAGGTCTGCGTTTACTCGTGGGAGCGTTTGGAGTGGGTTTGTAGTTGACCGTTTCCGTCACCAGAGGGTTCGGGTGATGGGGGGCGAGGTCAAAGAATCTGCGCGATAGTGAAGTTATATAGTCCTTGATGGAGGGAAGCTCCAGGTCGCGATGCAAGTCGGCGAGCCGCATATAGCGCGGGCCGTCGACTGCAGCACGTAGAAAGTGATTCTGGATTCTTTGCAGTCTCCAGATGTTAGCGTCGCTGGCGTGGCCGAAGACCACACTCGCATAGGTCAAGATGGGGCGGATGCAAGTTTTGTAAAGAGTCACCTTATTTCTAAGGCTCATCTTACTCCTCTTGCCTATCATTGGATAGAGTCGGCCGAGGATCAGGTATGCTCTGTTCCCGACCGCTCTGGTATGCTTGTGGAAGTACAAGCCTCTGTCTAGGGTTACCCCAAGATATTAGACTTCGTTAGCCCAAGGGATAACTTGGTCGAATAGCTTGATGGGCATAAGTTGGTTGGAGGGGCGGGTATTGGGTGAGAGGCATTTGCGGGAGAACATGATGGCTGCACTCTTCTCGGGGTTCACCTCAATCCGCCATCTACGGAACCAGTCACCTAGTTCTTTGATGGCGGTGTTGAGCTGCTTGCAGATTCTGTATCTGCTGGGGTCGCTACTGAATATGGCGGTGTCATCCGCATATAGGGCTAGCTGGGTATGGGGGTGCCGTGGCATGTCGCTGGTGAACAGCGTGAAAAGTAGGGGGGAGAGCGCGGAGCCCTGGGGGACTCCCGCTGAGATGGTATGAGGGGAGGAGCGGGTGCCCTCCACTCGGAATCTGAATTTACGGTCTTTGAGGAAGTCCCGTAGAATGAGTACGAGTCGGTCTGGCACACCGAGCTGATACAGCTTGTATATAAGCCCGTTGTGCCAAACTTTATCGAAGGCTTTCGCGACGTCGAAGAATACTGCGCCTGTCGGCCAGGGTCTTCGTCCGACGCGTTGAAAATGGGAGAGGACGTGCTCCGTGATGCGGAGCACTTGTTGCGGGCAAGAGTGTCTAGCTCTAAAGCCGAACTGCTCGTGGGGGATGAGATTATTGCTGAAGGCAAAATCACTCAGTCTAGTGAGGAGGACTCGCTCATACAGTTTACCCAGTGAGCTGAGTAGACTGATGGGGCGGTAGCTGGCGGGCTTTGAGGCCGGTTTGCCTGGTTTGCGGATGCCAATGACCTCCGCTTCTTTCCAGGCCTTGGGAAATTGGCAGTTATTTATGGCAGCATTGAAGATGCTTACCATAATTAAGATAAGATGGGCGGGGAGGATTTTCAGAAGTTTATGACTGATTCCGTCATTGCCTGGGGCCTTGCGGGGCTTTAGGGCTTTGATGAAATCCTGTACTTCTGCAACCGTGACCGGTTCGAGTGTGGTTTCCGCCGGGAGGGAGGACCTATGTTCGACCTCGGCGTCTACCTCCGATAGGTGAGACGGGTCGTTGTCGGCAGTATTGGGGGAGCATTGGAGCTCGAGACTTTCGGCGAGGCATTCCGCCTTTTCATCGTCATCAAACGCTTTGGTATTATCGGGTCTATCGAGAGGTGGCATACTCGAGAGGGTTTCTGCTTTCAGAGATCTCGCCAGCTGCCAGTAAGCCTGGTGAGTTGGGGAGATCTCCTCTAGCAGTCGGTCCCAACGTTGGTTCCTGACCTCCTGGACACGGAGTCTGACTTGGCGTTGGAGTGCCCTGTAGTGGGCTTTATTCTCCAAGGAGGGAAAGCTACCGCAGGCCCTGAATGCTGCCCTCTTTTCCCTCAACAGGTCTCTGACGTCGTCCGGGAGCGGCAGTCGGTGGTCCTCGAGAGGTACCTGCCGAGTGGACTCCCGTACCACGCTTTGGAGGTGGCTGGTGAGGGCTTCGATGGCAACATCGTTGTCCTGGGCGCAAGCAATCGGGTCCGGAATTCGGTCCAAGTCCGGGGAACTTGTTGTTGCCAGCAAGTCCCGGACTTTGGCCCAGTCTATGACGGGTTTCGTCGGTGGTGTCGAGTCAGTCGGGGGGCCTAACTGGAGTACGACCGGCAAGTGGTCGGAGTCGATGTCGTCCCGTGTTTCGATTGAGCGAAACTGAAGAGAGACTCCCGTAGCACTATATCGAGAACGCTCGGGCTATGTAAGTCTGGTCTGTCCGGGTATCTAGTCGGGGTCAAGGGGGCGAGAATGCCAAAGAGGAGCCTGTCCGAGAGGCGGAGAAGCTCCCTGCCATTGGTGTTTTCGTTGGTGCAATTCCAACAGGGATGTTTGCAGTTTAGGTCCCCGGCTATTATAACCGCTGAACCTAGATTAAATAGGGCGTTTAGGTCGTCCTCTAAGATGGGCTTTTGACATTTTAAGTATGTTGAAACTATGACGATGGGCTGATGGCCTGTCATCGATAGTTTGCAGGCGGAGACTTCTAGTTCCTCTAGAGGGGGGGTATCGATGGGGATGCAGTGCAAGGACCGCTTGTAGTAGATAAGTGTCCCTCCGCCGTGGGAGGTTAACCTATCGTGCTTGATCAGGTTGTAGTTAGCGATACGGGGATCTCTAATACTCGGCTTTAAGAAAGTCTCTTGCACTAAGAGAATATCTATATTATCGGTGACCAGGAAGTCGTGAACCAAGTCGCGTTGATTTCTAAGTCCGTTGGCGTTATATGTAGCCAAAGTCAATGAGCGGGGTTTTTCCCTACTTGTGGTAGCCATTGAGAATGTTATTTAGGGCATGTTGAGCAGGATTTTCACCAGCGGGCCATGGTCCATGGCGATCCGCAGATGGTCCTGCAGGGTGGTGGCGGTTTTATATTTTTCCGCGAGGACAGATACCTCATTCAAGTCGAAGGGAAACGACTTGGCAAACTGTGTTGCCAAGGCGAGATCCTCCGACAAGGAAGAGGGAGCGCCCGAGCGGGGTGGGGCGGCGGCGGGTTGCGGCTGGGGTCTTGGTTGGGGCATCGCCGCTCTAGCCTGAGTAGGCAGAGCGGGGAAGCCTGTCCAAGCGTTGAACGCCGGGAGAGGTGCAGGCACGAATGCCGGACGTTTAGGGGCGGCCTTAGAGGCTGGGGGAGAACGCTTAGCGTTCTTTTTGAATTTGGGGGCGGCCGGGCACCCGCGGTAGTTAGCGGGGTGTCCGGTTTTCCCGCAGAGAATGCAGGCTGGAGGGTCGGGGGAGTCCCGAGTCCGCGTGCAGTCGCTGGTCCCGTGGTCCCCGAGGCATTTGACGCATCTCGGGCGGGAGTGGCAGTGGTTGGCAGAGTGCCCATAAAGTTGGCAGCGTTGGCATTGCCGGGGGGTCTGATTATTATAGGGTCGCTCGAAGCGGAGATTAGTAAGGCCACAGACGCTCTTCAGATTGAAGATTGCCTTGCCTTGTTCAGTTCGGTCTAAGATAGCGAGCACCATGTTATATGGCGTCCTTTCGGAATTTCCTTTGTGCATGCGGTGAACCTCATGCACAGGGAGGTTTTGGGATTGGAGATCTTCCAGAATATAGGAGGTTTCAAGCTCCTGAGAAAGGCCGCGTATGACGACGCGGAGGCGCTTCTCTTCTTCGAGAGCGTATGTGTAATAATTGACATTTCTGTCAATCAGAATACGGGTAAGGGCCCGATGGTCGGCCGGAGTCTGCACGGTAACTTTAATACCGTGTTGGATGTCACGTGCCTCTTTCAGCACGATGTTGTGGGCGGGAAGGGAGGACAAGACATCTCTCCAGAGGTGCTTGTCTCTGATTATGAGAGGGGGCGGAAGTCGCTCGCGGCGGGGTTGGCTGTCGGCCTTGGTCTTGGCCTGTCTGGGCTCTTTATCAGTGTGTCCTTGAGGCGAGCTGTTAAGCAGCCGCTTCTTGGACTTGCGGTTGGTGACGACTTTGAAACCATCGTCGTCACCATTTTGGGCGGTGAGGTCAATCTCCATGTCGCTTTCAGACGTGGCTGAAGCGACAGCGGGGGATTCGGTAATGGCGGGGGCTGGGGCGGGTGCGGGCGCGGCCGCGGTAGGGGTGGCCGAAGTGGCCGATGGGGTGGTAGCCTTAGTGGCTACTGGGGTCGCGGAGGCCTTAGGGGCCACGGGGGCAGCGGCTTTAGGAGCCTTCGGTGCGGCCTTAGGGGCCTTCGGGGGGGACGCGGAAGACGCGGCTTTCGCGGGGGTCGCGGTGGCAGCCGGAGATGGGGGGATTATTTCCATCATGGGGAGTAATCCCCTCATCTCCTGGCAGTACCATGACTTGAGAGCCGGGTCGCGACTCTCAAGAAGGCGGAGGGTTTGAACCCACCAATCCTGGGGTGTGGCCATCCCTCAGGCGGGAGCAGCCCGAGGGATAAGTGTATGTATGTAACCTAGTCCCCCTGCCGCTCAATTAAACCAACGGTTAGCATGGCATATATGTTCACGCTATTGTCAAACCATAGCGCGATGTAACCCGTTAGAGCTGCCATCTAGTTTTGCAACTAGTTTTAGTAAATTATAAAAGAAAATACAAGTATGTATTCTATATATTTGTATGTACATTTTTGAGGTAGAATGAATTGCTCAAGTGGGCCTGCAAGACAAAAACTCCACAATTAATATATATATATATATATATATATATATATATATATATATATATATATATATATATATATATATATTAATTGTGGAGTTTTTTGTCAGTCAAAGTTGTGTCAGTTACACTATTTGTAACGCAAGAACGGCAGTATCGATTTGGCTGAAAATTGGTGGGGAGGTAGCTTAGAACCAGGAGACGGACATAGGATACCCGTTGGAACCAGTAGGTGGCGCTGAGATCGGGTTCTAGAATCCTCATAGTCACCTGGACCGATTTTGGTGTTTCTTTTTGTGTGTTTGAGTGCGTTCCCGGATGGTTTAAGCCCACAATTGGAAACGGTAGGTGGCGCTGGGATCGGGTCCTAGATTTTTAGTTTTTCATAGCAGGACAACGTCTGCCGGGGCATCTAGTAATATTGTTACAAGCTACAGAACTCAAATTAAAATAAATGCCGTTGGAATGACTAAAGAGTTTATTTGAACTGTACAAACACTACTATAAAACTGGATGCAAGCAATTCACACTGCAAAAATTCGATGCAATTCAACACGCGCAAAGTCCGTCACTATATGGCTAATCGAGAGTACAACAAACGTCTTACTCGTATCGTAGTCGTCGCTTGACTGTCCCACCCCTCCGTTCGGGCATTGTTTTATACTAAACTTGTATAATACCGACAAAGGGGCCGGGCTAATCCGCACATCTGGGAAGCTTCGCCGGAATGTAATAAAAACAAGGATTATTCAACACTAATGGCGGCCATAAAATAAGTACAATAACAATAGATGTTTTTAAAGTTTAAACACGAAGTAAATAAAATAATTCGTTTTTACAACATGCAGGTGTGCGGTCTTTGGATGTAACAATATTATAACATTCTAAGAATGCCATGCCTGTACATTGGAGCTTTTAAAAGGAAACAACTGGAATAGACTACATTAACGATGAAGATCACAATGCAATATTTTTTAGATTTTCTTGTCTGTTTGTTTGGGATTCTGTGTATAAAATGATTGCTTTAGTTTTATTTGAGAACAGCAGCGCATTTGTAGCACCTTTGGTGTTGCAAATGTCCATAGGCGATGGTACCCGCTTTCCATCAAGTGTACCGCCGGCCTGTCTGCTGAACTCCTGCAATAAAAAATATAAAAAAACATTAACAAATGCGCATCTTTCGTCAACAATCTTCATTCGGACATCAAATAATTATGTTAACAGAAAAATATTTCCAAAAAAATATTCAATAATATTTCGTGTGCTCAGTTTTGAAGAAGAGGTTCCGAAACTACTGAACTGATTTGAAAGATTCTTTCACTGTTGGCAAGCTACTGTATTCCCGGGTGACATAGAGTATATTATATTTACAAATAAATTAGGGGTCTTAAGTAAAACTCCAATAATGTAACCCAAGGTCTAAAAAAATACCTAAAATCGCGTGCGCTGCGAAAACTATTGATGATAGAATAAAATAATGTACTACGACTTTGCAGAACACATCATTATCTACAAAAAGTGTCGCGACAGCATATGTCTAACTATTATAGTTATGCCACAATGAGTGTTCCTTTATTTTTAAAATTTAATTAAAATGTCGCCGCTAGAAAAGGCTCTTTATTTGTATCTTGGTATTAATCCTTATCACAATAAATTACTTCATATTCAAGACTGCTTAAATATCTTTATATAACTTTTTGAATTATTCAATTCGGATATTCCATTCGAAATATATCACAAGTTTAAAAATGTAAGTATTAGACCACACGTCTTTGACGCTTTTTCGTGAGTGAAAAATCGTAAGACCCCGTCTATATAGATAGATTCTATAGTAATTCCAACTTCATTTTAAATCGAGTCCCGGAGCTCGTAACAATATTATACATCTATTCATGTGAAAATTCAATATATCACAACGTTAATAATCTGAGTTCGTCTGAAATAGCCCGTGAAAAGCAAGTCGTGGGCACATTGTGTAAATCTAAGCGAGGGTTAAGCGCACACGAGTTAGATTATTTAAGTTCCGTTTAACTGGATGACTTTTAGTTGAATTTCCAAAGTTTTTGCTCAATACACGGTTAAGGGTCCTTCGTTTAGAGAACGGGGAGTAAGTAAATGTATTGGTAGAAAGTTTTTAATTTTCTTTGATGATTTGAAAAGCTTTTTAAGAAACTTACATTTCTTGGCAAATTTAATTTCGAAACTAAATGCTTTACTTAATGCTTGTATGAGCAGTGTTTTATATTATATATTTATGAAGTCATATTTAGTGAGTTTATAAAATATATTGTTTAATAGGCTAATAATATGACAGACATAAAATATATGTTTACATAAAAAAAAACGATTGTGAAACTATTATTAAACTCAAAAGGTAGTCAAGATAGTTCATGTTTGAAAAAATATATAATATGTAGATGCAGGACCGGAGGATATCCAAAACTGAGAGGCTTTTCTCGTATTCATTCGGATAATTCGTTACGCTGGTAAGTTTTAAACGTACACAATGAAGTATGAAGTGACTTGACGTTCGTAAAGTAACATTTGATCTGTCACTGTTCATATGACGTTTACGTGTAGTGAATGTCGTTGTTGTTGTCGATGGCAACTATCCAGAAGGCGAAAGGTGTTGGAGCCAGAACCGGAATAGGTGTATTGTGTCTGAATAAAGACAATGTATAATATTATTAAGGGCAAAGATATTTAAAAAAAACAAGAATAACAAATAAAATAGAAAATGGTATAAATATGTAGAATTAAATAGAAATAGACAAAAGTAGATTAGTAATAAGAGCAAATGTAATAAGAAGTAGAATTACATAAAGTAGTATAAATAATCAGTAGTATGTAGTAGTATTTTAGACCCAAAATTGTATCAAAATCTTTATATATATAATTCTTCTGTGAACTCCTCCTAAGCGGCTGGACCGAATGAATGAATTTTTTTGTGTGTATTCAAGTGGATTCGAGGATGGTTTAGATTCACAATTGGACCCGGTAGGTGGCGTTGCAATCGGTTTCTAAAAATTTTTTTTCAAGGTCCTCGTCTTCCGGGACCGCTAGTATTTATATAAAAAAGACATTGGTAATAAAAAATAAAAAAACAGAAAATAAAAGGTATAAAAACAAAATAAGAATACCATGGCAAGCGGTGCGTCATGGGAAGGAGAATTATGAAAAAACCCTAATGGTGGTTTTATCTTCATAAATTCAGTTCGTTCAAGCAAATTGAAGGACAGAACCGGACGATTTAATATTGGATTAACATCACTCTATCACTCAAACGAATAGAGAACTTATTTTCAATGAAAGAATGAACACTGTGCTGTTCAAAAGTTTCTGAACAAGGTTCAAAAACGCAGACTGACTAGTCAATTTTGGCTTAGGTGTATTGGAGTAAAGTAAAAGGCAACTCCCTTCCATCGTACTCTCATTTCCGGGCAGTGAAAAGACCTGTTTCAGTTAACTGCCGGTTCGATCAAATGCAGGCGGAAGGGTTGCCAGTGAGAAACATTTTACCGGAATTTTATGATTTTTATATTTTGACGGCCTCTGTGGTTGAGTAGGCTAAGGCTTCGGCGGACAAACTTTGTGTGTACGGGAGTACCTACCTTAGAATGGTTATTTGTATGTTACCCGTAACATAAGTATAAATTCCCTAGCTTGGGGATGTATAACATGTAATTTTCTGCCATTTGTTATTATTGTTAATTAAATTTAGTTTTTTTACACATGTAAATACTAAGTAATCTGCTTCTCATATTGTTAATAAGTTTATATAACGTATAAGAAATAACATCAGGAGTTTTGTAATCTCTTTGTTCTAATTCTAGAGAGACTTAAATATGCCTAATATATTGGCTTAAGATAGATTAGATAAACTGGTATTCTACTGTATTATGTATTCATATATTTCGTATATATTTTCTGCTTACCTAGACTTGTAGACCTACTTAAGTGTCGAAAAGCCAGTATACCTTAGGAGAACATTTCTAAAATTTAAATAACCGTACATTATTGATATAGATCTATCTACCTGTCACTCAAGAGCTGTGCTCTTGTCAAGAAGCACCATCTCTGTCATTCTTTTCTATTCAAAAATATTGAAAAATATTTCATATAGCAGGCCAGCCGTTTTACATCTTTAATATAGATAATTTTTAAATATAATAAATACTTCACGAATCTTAAGGTAATATACAAATTTATATTATTTACGACATCGTCCGCGTAGAATTTGTTTTCAAAACCCCCCGATTTTTAAACATTCTTCATTGGTGCTTGGCTCTTATTGGTCTTAGCGTGAGGATGTATAGCCCATAGCCTTCCTCAATGGTTCCTGCGATTAGCGCGTTCAATCAAACAAACTCTTCAGCTTTATATTTTAGTATAAGATTAGTTTAATCAGTATTAAATGCAATTAAAGACTAAAAATAATCTAAGTTATAAATATTAGAAGCTATTATAGAGTGTGTAACAAATCGCTGCCAGATGGGAGCGTGCCCAGAAGGCTGGCTGCATTGCCGTGCTGTATGGCGATGCTTATTTGTTGGGCGAAATACTAGTCAGCCTTCTGATCACGGGTGGCATCAAAGAGTTTCTTGCAAATCTCTTTGAAGAAACTAAGGTTAGTTATAAAACGAGGCATGCAAATATGCAATTGGATTGTTGAAAAAAATATGTTGCAATTCTCTATTTATTTACATAAAGTATGGCAACACAGAGATTAAATCGTTTCAGGAGCGAGGTATGCTCTTCATCGTAGCAGACACTACGGAGCAATGCACGTTGCTACGGCGTAGCCCGGCTACGCTTAGCTACGAAGCTTACGTTTTCGAGTTTAACAGGAAAATGTAAAGGAAATTCAGTTCTTACTCGATACGGTAAATGGAATCGTTTAGCTTCAGTCACGAAGCTCTTTCAAGATACACTTGACTCATGATTTTCAATACCTGTCATATATGTATAATTAAAAAGATACTGTTACGAGTCGCAGAACTCGACTTAAATGTCGTTGGAATGATTATAGAACATATTGGAACTATACAAACACGTAACACAGGTACAAATACAACCGAACACAACAAACCTAAACGTAATGCAGAAGGTCGTAATTTAATAAAACGCGCAGTCTGTCACAATTAGATTCCCGATTGTAGTACACACGTCGGAATTTGATCGAGTTTCTTGCCATCGTTTTATACTGCACAAATACAATGTGCCTGTACCGTAGTCGACATAATCCGAAACAACTAGGTGATGAGTCGGCCGCGGTCATAAATGAGTACAATAAAACAATGTGCTGTTCTCTAGAAACGTATGTCAATAAATAAGTAAACAAAAGAAGACGATCATAAAAAAAATTAAAACTTCGTTTAAAAAAACCGACTTCAAAAACGAAAAAACTAAAATGTATAAAATAACTTATTTCTAAAGCTATTATTATTAATATATATTATCTAAAACATTTTAAAGTCGGTGCTTAGTAATTTGCAAAATATAGTAATTTTTATTATGTTTGACTTTGCACCGACTTCAAGATGTTTTAGATAATATATATTACTAATAATAGCTTTAGAAATAAGTTATTTTATACATTTTAGTTTTTTCGTTTTTGAAGTCGGTTTTTTTAAACGAAGTTTTTAAATTTTATTTGTTACTTTTTAGTGTCTAGCTATGTATGGGTGGACCTACGAATGGTGCCGCGCTTCTTAAAAAATATAGGTCCCAAGAAACGAGAACAAAAAAATGTTCGTAAAATGAAAACTACTGGGCCAAACTGTATCAAATTTTTAGGGGACCACATGGCAGCTATTGCGCGTCGAACAAAAAAAGAATCACGTAAATCGAATCATAAATCTCAGAGTAATCGGTGTACATATGGAACGGAGTGAAAATTATTTTCATGAAAAATGTTCATAAAATGAAAACTACTGGGCCAAACTATGTAAAATTTTTAGGGGACCAATTGGAAGCTATTCCACGTCGAACAAAAAAGAATCACGTAAATAGGATCATAAATCACGGAGTAATCGGCGAAAAAAATGCAAAAAAAAAAAAGATCCCGACGAATTGAAAACCTCCTCCTTTTTTCGAAGTCGGTTAAAAAATAACAATTACTTCTATTGCCGACAGGTGATAAAATGTGTTTTATTTCAGATATGCAGGTGGATTTTGTTTTTGTCGGGACCTGAGTTGTAACAGTAGAGATATTTGATAACGTCTTTTGACACATATTATATTCATTTGTGTTTATATAATTATATTAATCCAATGAACACCAAACGTAGATCTAAATCCAGTGTGTTGTCTCAGCTGCTCTGAAGCCAGTCCATTGGGCTGACATAAGTCGCCGTTCGTCGACGCCATTGCCGAAGCTTGGCAAACGGGTCAGTCGGGCAATAACTAAGCCAAACTTATTGTACTTCGATGGAAATACAATGCCTAAAACTCTGTGACATTAGTATTAATACACTGACATGATTACTGTTACATACATGCACAGTTGACTAATCATGTCTTACACAAAATAATATTTTGCGGGAGTTCAGCAGACAGGCAGACGGCCCACTTGATGGAAAGCTGTTAACAATAAAAGTGCTACAAATGTTCCGCTGCTCTCATAAGGGAGACTGGAACCTGTCACTAATTCGGGAACACAACACAAGGTTGTTATGGCGACATAGTTTAGATCAGGGGTGTTTTGTCGCCTCTTATAACAGGCCGCCCGACCGCAAGAAATGATATTCTTTCGCCGTTCCTGCAAGGATAATAAGGTCCCTTGTACACGCTAAAAATTTCCAATTCATCATATACACGTCTAGAATTTAGTCGGATCTAGCCAAGATATTTGTCGTGTCGATGAAATTGACGATGTGATTGATTGTCTTGGGGCAGTCGTGCGTAGGGTATGGTTGCCAATCACCTTCTCACTTCTCACATTTTCTCCTCCTTTCACCGCAATAACACAGAGAGAATAGTATATAGTTCGTATGTAGAAACAATAGAAATTCTTGCGTGGAGGCAGCGACTTTTCTTAGCGTGTGCAAGTAGCCTTAGATTAGAGAATTACAATTAAAGAATTCTTTAATTCTATTTTTTTCTGTTTGTGGCATTGCAATCTATTTATCTCGGTACTTATGATAGATAGGTAGCCGTTATTTACGACTCGAAGTTCTTTCATTCAATCTCTCTTGTTATATTTTATTATGTATATACATAAAACTTAACTTCACTGAACTTTGTAATTCAGGTATGTGAAGACAGTCTTAAATCTGATTAATAAGAATTTAATATTTTTCTATAATGTTTCACTTTATTTTGCTCAAAATATGAATTTTATAATAACTTAATTATTTGAATTTGTCATTCGAAAATATGAAAATATGTGTAATTATTACTAATTATTCTTTATTTTCTTTTTAAATGCCTATTTGTCGTAGGTCTACTAAAGTGTAAAAGGACTTGGGACTTTTAATATAAGTAATCTAGTCGTTTAGGGCCTCAGTAGGTTTCCTAAGACTATGACTACATATTATAAATGAGATCCGCCTATTTTATTTCACTACAAGTTGCACCTATCAGTGGTAAGTTGGAACGAAGTTGGAGTACGAAGATTAAGTGTCATGGGCATACGACGAGGTATGAAAGTCATGCGACACGAATGTTTAAGTGGGAGGTCGATAGGTTCAAGTGTAAAAGTAGACCAAATAGAGATGTGTAGGTGAAAGATGATATGATGATTTGCGGTGCGACTCCCGAATAGAGTATAGAAGAGAAACAAATATGGTGCCAACCAAGATAATACAAAATATTTAATAAAATCTCCAGAAGCACGTTTTCCGTGACTAACTCTTGAAGCATAACCAAATCTCCTTATAGAGACCAAAACGTAGATAATTTTTGTCATATTATGCTAAAATTTCCCTCCCTTCACTACGAAATACACTAGTAGAAATATCTCTGTTATTTTCGTAAAATAAAAGCGCAGTAAACTTTTGCATGAAACAATAACAGTAAAACTTCGCTATATTTATATTTTAGTGGAAAAATTGTGTCTTTGAGAACTCGAAGCCGACTCGGACGAAGGTCACGTCCTTTGTGGATTAAATTTTCTTATTTCCATTTCTTTTCATTAATTTAAGAAGGTAAGGTATTTAAGTTTGTATAAGAGAAAACATTGCTCTTTAGAGGATTTCCAGCTGAGGATAACTTGTTTTCACCCGTGGTTTTTCTTTGTTAAATAAATAATACACATCTGCACTAGCAGCATGCACTGATGCTCATTTTCACATTTGCTCAATGACTCAAGTCTTGTATTAATTAATAACTACATATGAATAAGCAAATCTTTGTTCGTTATGGTCAATAGTGATATGCCATGAGTCATTATTATTTATCGAATGTACAATTTTAGGACATAAAATCAATTTATTCAATATGGTCGTTATGGTACCTTTTTCATCTCTTTCTGTATTTGTTTCTTGTGTACTAATAAATTATGTACATTCATTTTCATTTCGATATTTAGCAGACAAAAAAATTTGAACCCCATTTGACGGAAATTGCGTGGACGGAGGAGTACGAAGTTTCGCACACTTATAGTTCATATATAGAAAAAGCGACGAATGCTAATATTTTTTTTAAAATTATGCATGAAAAATACATCAAATCAATAAAAAAACACTACCATGTATTTGACACACGCATATATACTCTTTTGATTATTGTTTAAGTCAAATAAACAGTGTAGCCTTGGCGAAATTTTTGATTATAGAAGTATACTCTTAGACATTAATTATTATGGTCGAATTTCAACCACGGGCGACCACTAGTTATTCTAATTGTGTACAAAGGGTGGTCATATCCCTAAAAAGCAACCTCTTCCAGACAACACGTTGCAAGAATATTGCTGATTAGAAGTGGCGATGGTGGTATACATAATTATTGTATTATTACATTTTAATTAACTATACTAGGTATATATGCACATAAGTTATATACATATACAAGATATAATGATAAAATGCAACTATTTAAACATAATAAATTTATAGCTATATGCAATGTAATACGAATTATATAAATAAATATACAGACAACTTAATCTAAATATAGTTAGTATAGCTATAACTAGTTGATTGAAACTGAAATACTTCATTCTGGATACATTCCATCAGAACATGATAAAAACTTTCAATTACCCCACAATATGGACCATTTCTCGTCTACCATTCCGAAATGCTTGAAGACAAAAGTCTTGGAGCAGTGCGTCCTCCGTGGCCTGACCTACGGGGCCGAAACATGGACACTGACGGCAGGATTGGTCCACAAGTTCCAAGTCACTCAACGGGCTATGGAGCGAGCTATGTTGGGTATTTCTCTTATGGATAAAATTAGAAATGAGGATATCCGTCGGAGAACCAAGGTAACCGACATAGCTCGCAAAATTTGCAAGTTGAAGTAACAGTGGGCCGGTAATGTCTGACGCAGGACCGATGGCCAATGGAGCAAACGAGTCCTGGAGTGGAAACCGCGTCTCGGTAAACGTAGTGTCGGACGCCCTCCAGCCCAATGGACCGACGACCTGCGCAAGGTCGCCGGTAGGCGCTGGATGAGGAAATCGGAGGACAGGGATGAGTGGCGCCGTCTTGTGGAGGCCTACGTCCAGCAGTGGACTGCAAATGGCTGACGATGACAATCTGGACAATTTGGTGTGGTTTTTTCCATGAAGCGAGTGAACTCATTTATTCCTGCGTCTTGTTTTATAGGCGAAATTAACCACTTTCCATCAGTTGGGCCGAGTCTGCTATACTCCAGCAATAACCTGCCTGATAGACCTAATATGTTAATGTAAAAATATAATGTTAACATGTTAAAAATGAAACGAAAATATGAATTCCCCGAATCGGTAATAGGGAGTTCTGGAAAAAGGCAGGCCGTAACAAAAGCGCCTTCAATTACACACAATCACGGCGCGTAATTTCGGCGAATTCGAAATAGGGAGATCCTAAATTGAGAGCGGCAACAACGCGAATGAAAAAACTTATGAAAACGTGCCCCGATTTGGTTAGACGAGTCCATAAATTTCAACTCGGGAAATTGGATTCAAAAGCGCCGACAATGGCAGTTCTTGACCGCTGTGCTTCGTTCTAGTGCGCAAGCCACATGAGTACCTCAGTCCACTTTATTTTCTAATTTGTTTACCATTCGAATCGTGAAAACATTTTTGATATCGGTTCAGTAGTTTTTGAGTTTATTCATTACAAACATGCAAATATTTCCTATTTATAATATTAGTACAGACATTGAAACTCGTGGTAGCGTATGGCTAGCGCACGCGTAACAAGCTAAAAGGCGCGGGTTCGATCCTGGCGGGAACACATGCACAACTTAACCAACATCGTGTAGCAACCTGCACATCGAGATAACCGATGTGTCAAACCAGCCAAGCCGCCTTGGACAAGCGTGGCGGGTATACTGTCCATTCCCCTATAATGGGAGGCCCGAGTCCAGCAGTGGGACATTTATGGGCTGTTATAATTTTTTTTAAATTATATACATTGTTATTCAGTCTGCAATTCATTTATCATTATCAAACTGCATTATTTTGCACATATTACTGTTATATGTGTCGTATTGCTCACTTTAACTTCCACCTGGCCCCAGGTGGAAGAACTGCGCTGGTTTTTGTTGGCTTATATCATTATGCTGAGACTGGATGCAACTTAGGACTTATTCTATTTCCATTGTCTTACTATTTATTTTAACTTAGATTTTGTCCTCAATTATATTGTTACATCCAAGGCGCCGACAAAAAAACAAATTCACACCTGCATATCTGTAAAAACACATTTTTATCACCTGTCGGCATTTGGACTCCTAACATTTTCAATTATTTTAGGGTCGTCTTCTTTTGTTTACTTTGTGTTTAAAATTTGGGATTAAAATACAGCCCATTACTGTATCTTTTACGGCAGTCATTAGCCAGGTGTATCGGATTAAGTCGGCTTAGATACGGGGACATTGCAGTTGCTTAGTATAAAACGATAACCTGATGGAGGGGGAGTTAGTCGAGCGATACCCACGACTGAAACGAGAGGTGTGTACTATAATTGGGCATTACGTTTAGACTTGTTGCGTTCGGTTATTTGTACCTGTGTTATACGTGTTGTATAGTTCTATTAAACTCTATAGTAATTCTAACGGCATTTTAATTCGAGTCTCGCGACTCGTAACAATATTTTTCTTTCTTTAATATATTGTACAATTTTCTATCAGACACGTAAGTGTAAGTAAGTGTATCAAAGGCCATCACGACCTGTCCGAAGGGTCTGATATTACGGCATTTCGTCTTCGTGCCTTCTAAACTCAGTATAGAACCTCATACGTCAGCCAATATTTTATTTGCGGCCGGCCGCTCATAAATAAAGCCGGGAAACGATAGACTATCGAAAGCTCACGTGACTGGGGCTCTCGAGGAAACGTGCTTGCAGGATCTTACGAAAGCCTAGGGCTTTAATATTGAGCATCACATATTGATTTTTATTCTTCGGTCACCACCGAGGTGGCGTTTTGAGGGTACATAAAATTGTTTGTCGTCCTCATAAGGCGGTGTGCTGCTAAAGCCTGGCCATAATATATAGAACGTGAACTACATTTTTGGCTTTCTGTAGTCAATGTCAGTAAATAGTGAACAAAGAGAATTTATAAATCATAAAATTGGTAATATTGTTACGTGTCAATTGTTTCTATAGTTTAAATGTGTCACATAAAATCATCATATATGTAAACCGTATTTTGAATAAAATAACAGATGGTGAGTCTGTTATATTTATTGTTACATTTATTTTATACATGTTTTATAATTTTATAAATGTCACGCCACGCCGCCTTTAATTATGTCTTACGGAGGGCGTTTGCCATCGCTAACGTGCCGGCTGTATTGGAGCTGAACGGTATTCCACGTGAAGATGGTAGGTGTCCTGATGGGATGACTCTAATTCACTGGCCGCATCTCATTTACCAAACACGACTAGATAAGCCGGTTCGGCGGCGGAAACAGCTGAATCACTCAAGTGGCGCAAATATGCTGACTTCAGTGAGAGTTATATGTTTGTGTCGTTTGCTGTCGAAACGCTTGGACCGTGGGGTCTGAGGTCATGAGCCTCAATCAAGATTTATCAAAACGACTCACTGACTCTTCAGGTGATCAGAAGGCAACGGATCAGTATGGTGATCCAGCGGAGAAACGTAGATAGCCTTCTGGGCACCTTACCCATAGAAGATGATGATCTACGCTCAGTATTCTACTTAGTTTTGAGGAAGTATGGGTAGTTCAATAAAAAGAAGATTTATTTTATTGTATTAGATTATTTATAAATTTCTTCATTGTATTAGCTTATAAATGATTTATTATAAGTTTTAATTTTAACAAAAATATCAATTATCACAGTTTAAAATATAACAAAATACGGATATAACAATACTAAGTTTCACAAATGCTTAGCAGAATTTAAAGCAAAAATCTTTTCGTAATGATTTATATATATATAATAGATACTGAACAGCTTCCGACAGGACAGGTTTGTGAACATTCATTTCATGACTTTTAATCAAAAATTACAACAAGCTTTTAAAGCTCTTACTTTATTATGAAATGAGTTAACACTTTGCTGGGCATCAGAAAAAAAATCATCACAATCAAATATACCTCATGTCACTCAGAAATAATGTAGCTTTCCCTTACACTGTTGAAAAAACTTTCAAAATCGGTTTAGTAGATCCAGAGATTACCCCCAACAACGTCACTAACTTTACCTCTTTATACTATTAATATAGATAGTCTTTTATTATTAAAGTAAACATCTTGGGTTATGTCGAAAAAATGCGTATGTCGTAAAAAATCAACTTGATACTTGCACAGTGTTTGACATGATACAAAAAAATATTAGTAAGTATTAAAATTACCAACTCTTAACATAATATTGGATTTGTTAGAGTTTATTTGGTTAGCCTATTTATACAAACGCCCCTTTAGACGCGTCTAGCATAACGCTATACGTGATCGAAGAATTATTATATCCTTCAAAAAACTGATCTTGACTTATAATATACAGTGTTTGTGTGTTTTTTCTCAAATTCTTAAATATCAATTTAGTATACGTCAATATCGGTGCCGAGACTTCTTTGGTGCTTTTAGCTACTTCGTATAGGTAGATTAGAATCTAGGCCAGAAGTCTCTCTTGAAATATCACTTTGTATACACTCGTGGTCTTTTTAAAATATATTTAGAACAAATATAAGGTTTAACAAAGTAATTTGTGTAAAAGACTATTATAGCAACAGTCTGTCGTTCCAAGAATCCAATGTCAGAGTTGCAATAAAATTACAAAGGCGGCCTCTAAAGTCAGATAATATTCATATCATTACAATATTTTATTTTATTTGGGGGGATATTAATAAGCCTCCACAGATATTATCTATAATCTCTATAAATATTATAAACGCGAAAGTTGAAAGAATGGATGTATGTTTGTTACTCTTTCACGCAAAAACTACTGAATGGATTTCCTGAAACTTTACAGTAATATAGCTTACACAACACATAGGCTATAATTTATAAAGGTATAGTGTGAATTATTCAAAATTAACGATTTTCCATCACCACGCGGGTGAAACCGCAGTAGATATATAAAAAGTAGCGTCTAATAAACGTTTGTTTGTTGTAAGGGCGCGAACTCGAGTGTCAGGCGAGGTGACAGACAGACCTGTCAGTGGCAGCTGTCGCGCCGCGCAGTACTCGGAAATTCTATCATTTGTCCTTATTTGTGCAAACAGTACAAAAACGGTGTTTAAATAAATTATATAGAAAATTCGTAAAAAGAAGGTATGGGTACTTATCCTATTTGAAAAAGTACAAAAAACATATTGCCACGTGCGAGTACAACTTGGCTATAGAGAGTATATTTCATAAAATATAATACGTATTATTAAAAGTCTTATTTTATCCACCTTTAAGTTATAGGTCTTGACTTATCGCTTGTATTGCGTTCCGGAGACCAACTCGCCGGCAATTAACATAGAGTTTTCCCCTACATTTTTAATTTTATTACTGTTGACCGAATTCTATAGTTCACTTTATTTTATTCAATTATTCATGCAAAAGCCTATAAAACTGTTAATTTATGACTATAGCTGTGTAATAATATTACTGAGATTGGCTGATTTAGGGCGGCAGAAACCTGAAATACATTTATGCAATTTTCCCTAAAATTAAAACTAACAAATTTTTCAAATTTGATTGGTAAATTTCGGAGATTGGGGGTTGGGGATTATTTTGCATATATTTAGTTATAACTCGAAATATAAAAGCATAAGCCACTGGCCAAAACAAAAATATTCAAGACTATAAAAATATTTCCTTTCGAAGCCAAGCATATTTCTACTAATAAAATAAGAAGTTGGGAGCGAAATCTCTATTCGTACCCTCAATAGTTGCGTCCGAATTTAAAAGGGCTGGAATCGCGTAATTTTTCATATCTGTGTTGTGGCGTGGGGCATAAATCAGGCTGCTGCGAGCCCCATATTTCATCCGCCGGTCAGTCCTCAAGCGGTCCAATAAATTGCGGCGGGTGGCCGTGATTGCCGCGCGTGCCCGCGCTGCTTGCCCTTAAGAGATTGTGTTTGTTTTACCAATAAATCGGTTTGAGACGAACTGAACCGTAGAGCATTGTATGACATTTTATATTAAAACTAGTTTCTGCCCGCGACTTCGTCCGCGTGGAGTAGTTTAAAAAAAAGTAATTTAAACCCCTTGATTTTGAAACATTCTTCATTGGTGCTGCGCTCCTATTGGTCTTAGCGTGATGATATATAACCTATACCCTTCCTCGATAAATGGGCTATCTAGCACTGAAATAATTTTTCAAATCAGACCATTAGTTCCCGAGATTAGTGCGTTAAAGCAAGCAAACAAACAAACTCTTCAGCTTTGTATAAGATTTGACATAGAACCTAAATATATTGTATAGATGGAAATTATTACTCTATTTATATTAAATTTATTTGCCTTAATATACATGTAATAGGTAATATGAAGGTATTAAATACATGAAGTTCACGCCAGGTCCCTTGCGGGGTAGGCACGAAATACAGAGCGCCATACAGGCTTATTCTTATACACCTCACTTGCTTCTTTGACATTCATAGCTCTTGTCATTCACGCTCGTCTGTTCTTAAGGCTCCTGACATCACCTTCTGCTAATACACGATCAATTTGATCATGGAAGGTGTGTCGTGGCCTTCCGCGACTTCTGCATCCATCTACCGGAGCATTCTTTTCCTTACCTTCACCCCGTTCTGTTCAATATAATCAAGCGGTAACTATGGTGACTGTTGGTACTAGGTTATGTATATGAGATTCTTGTTATGTTATAATTGCATAGAAAATGTTCATATTATATAATAAATAATTTTATTACGACATTTTGATTCAACTTGCTTTTAATAGAAATATCTAAATTAAATTAAACACAACATTAAACATAACTTTAAAAAAATGTTCGTAAAATGAAAACTACTGGGCCAAACTATGTCAAATTTTTAGGGGACCAATTGGAAGCTATTCTGCGTCGAACAAAAAAGAATCACGTAAATCGGATCATAAATCACGGAGTTATCGGCGAACATACATAAAAAAAAAGCAAAAAAAAAAAAAAGATCCCGACGAATTGAGAACCTCCTCCTTTTTTCGAAGTCGGTTAAAAATCTAAATGTTTTAGTATTAATATAATTATGAATTATTATTTTTTTATATATATATAGTACTACTTTACTGACAATCTGTAATAACTATTAATATAATAATAATAATATAATTTAAAATATAAAAGTTCCTAAATAAAGTATATTAAGCAACATGTTGTGATCTACACGATGTATAATCCAAAACATTATTCCAATACGAAAGTCATATTGAAACAAGAGGAGCGATCCCATTCAACAATTTATGGACGACTCAGAACGTCAAACGAAACACCGATATCAGACAAAGAACAAGAAAGCCGTGGAGCGGCCTCTGAATACAAGTCCAATTTAAAGTACGACATTCATATTTCTTTTGTGTCGAAATAATCGCTCGAACGGCCTTTGTCAGTCTTAATTATGCCCATCTCGAATGAAGCTACTCACTTCTAGTCGCTATGCATTCAATATCATTGATTTTACAGTATTTCTATTTCAGTCTTACAACCCTGTTCGCAATATTTACACTGGGTTTAGTTAAGAGGATGGGATTCGGATTATTAAATGCCAAAATACATTTTTGAAGTAATAACTTCTTATGTAATAATAATAACTTAAACCGCTTCGTGTAACGCGTTACGGCGCCAGTCTGTCTGACTTCCCTTTCTGTCACGCATACGGCAGCGGTAGGCAGGCTCCTCCTCTCTCACTCTAACCCACAGCGCTAGCCGTGTTTCGGTTATTAGATTAAATAATTATACTAATAATGTAGGTACATACACATAATTCTAATGTGCATATTCAAGAAATGTAACTAAGAATAAAATATATTTTGTTATCAATAATAGATTTTATCAATAAATAACCTTTCCATTTTACATTATCATATTAATGTACAAAAAATTTAAGTAATAACCTAAGCTTTACTCAAACTAACTTAAATTAGTTTAAATTATCACTTCTGTCGGGCGTCCCTCTCTCACGCATATGGCAGCGGTAGAGTGGCGAAGCTATCACTTCTGTCGGGCGTCCCGAGACGCACACTTTTTTTAAATTAAAATATATCTGTTCGAGTAAATGAAAATTACTTAACAGATTTAAATGAAACTCGATAGAGATAGCTTATATCCCGGACCAGAACTTGAATAATTTTATCCCGATAAACGACATGATTTCTGTGGGATAGATTTTTTTGTGTCGCCTTTCAAATTCAAATTCAAAAGTTTTTATTCAAAATAAGTTCCACTGGAGAACACTTTTTGAAGGTCATACATATAGGTTAAATTCAATTTTCCTTCCTAGTCCATGTACACCGCTTCGCAACGTGTTATTGCTGTTAAGGAGAAGAAGCGGCAAGAAACTCCCCAGCAACACGTCTAGCTAAAAATTGTTTTTCTTTATATTTTTTGTTCTATTTATATTTAAGTTCTTTTTTTAAAAGTTTTATACAGAATTGTGTTACAGAATGACTTTTGTAGAATTAATGGAGTTGTAGCAAACAGTGCATATTCAATAAGACTGAACGCAATAAAAGGATAGAAAATATTTTTATAGTTATAAATATAAAGACATACCGTACTAATATTTTTTTGTTTTTTGCAACATATCTCTATATATTCCTTACAAATACGGCAAGACAAAAACGTTACACTTGTACAAAACACAGTATAAGAGGTTGGAGCGAGCTGCTATGTAAATGAAGTTTTGTCATTTAAATATTCTTCAATAGTGTAGTGTTTGCAATTCATTAACAAATACACCGCCATCATGGCAACGACGCGAACGAAGTTTCACGCATATTCTGGTTAGATGGTTGGGCAAATGAACGGTCGGTAGGATATAAGAATCAGAAATAATGCAATTTTAATTATAACGTCTAGATTCTACAACGTGAAATATTTTTTTGTCTGCTGGCAATATTCTATCTTGTCTGTAGTCAATGTCAATGAATTACATACAAACAAAGTGAATTTATTCATTGTACTTGCTTCGGCAGTACATAGACTAAAATTGGAATTATACAAAAAAATATTAGCATGGCCGGTGCGCTAGGATCACACGCATAATCTTGAAGCGTTCCAGATCATTAATAAAAATGTCAAAAAAACATGTTATTTTAATTTTAACCTCCATCAGAGTTTAAAATCCGCTAAAAAATTTACAGATAGAAAAATACTAAGTTTTATATGAGCCGTGATTTTTAAAGTTTACCAAGGTTGTCTGGCAGAATTTGAAGCACGTCTTTTCGCTATTTATTGTGACAAGTATGTAATGGCGTTAAGCTTCTTTTAATCCAATAATTGTCCTGTTTAATAGTCACAATGTTTAATACACCTGTTTGATAGTCAATGAATGAATGAAAACTCTTTATTGTTCACCATAACTAATTACTACTAACTATTAATTACTACTAACATAACTAATTTCAAATGAATTAATTTCGATTAGAACCATGGGCGGTCTTATGGCTTATAGCGATCTCTTCCAGGCAACCCGATAAGAACAAGAAGAAGACATTTAAAAAAAATTTGAATAACATTTGGTGGTTTAACTAATTTAAAACTAATTCAATCGTTATTAAATATAATTAAAGAAGAAACAAAAAAAATAACTACTATAGATATACATAATTATATAGGTTATAATAATATAAATTACATATACCTACATAAGAACAAAAGTATAATTATATTTAATACAACAATTTACTGCCTTTATTATTAAAGTAAACTTACATCATAAGTTATGTTGGCATAATGTGTATACCGTAAATAAGCGAACTTGATACTTGCACTATGTTCAATGTAATAAGAAAAGTTACTAGTAAGTACCAAAATTGCTTTTGTATTAATGTTGGGGTTACTAGTTTAGACAAATATGCGAAAGTGGCGCCCTTATTATTTTCTACTCTACTTGGCCAACTTATACCATGTTGTAATCGTCAGTGCTTTGTAGCCTGGCTTATTGCGATTTGACAACGCACACAAACATTTAAGTGCCCTAATATCTTAGATGATGAACTTCAAAGTCTATTAAACGGAGTTAACTTTGAATTGGCGCACATTTGGGGGCGTGTTTAGCTTTACCGGTGCTCTGGGACCCGAGGCCCTATAAATTTCACACGATGCCTACTCAAACGGGCCCCGAGGCTTTTGAATCATGTTTCTTGTCTTAACTCTTTATTTCTATTCTATAATATAGTTATTATGTATATATCAATACTGCTGAAAATAGATGTATATCTTATACTAATATATAAAGCTGAAGAGTTTGTTTGTTTGCTTGAACGTGCTAATTTCAGGAACTACTGGTCTGTTTTGAAAATAATATTTCAGTGTTAGATAACCAGCAATGTTACTCGTGTGACACATAATATTTATGTTCATACAGTTTTTTTTATTGTCTGAGTTCAGCAGACAGGCAGACGGCCCACTTGATTGAAAACGGTTACCAACGCCCATGGACATTTGCAACACCAAAGGTGCTACAAATGCGCTGCTGCTCTCTTAGGGGAGTCTGGAACCTGGTCACTAATGCCGGAACACAACTCAAGCTTGTTATGGCGGCATACCCTAGACCAGGGTGGGTAGCCATCCAGTCGGGCTAACATCCTACCACCTGGCCGTAGGTTGTTTTATCGCCTCTCACGACAGGCCACCGGTTCGTAAGAAATTGTATTCTTTCTCCGTTCCCGAACAGATAGAAGACAGTAGATGGTACATATAGATAGATGGCTTCGTAGACAAGTAACATTAGGGCTTAACAAGTAGAATAGCAAATGTATGAAAATAACATATCGTTACGCTAAGTAATACGTCATTCCCATACATTTTCATTAGTCGGTCGGTAGGAGCTGAACCCTGCAAGAAATCGAATTGAAACTTTCAGGATTTAGAACAGATTTTGAGTTGAACCGTTTCGAAACCTATTTAAGACAAATAGATATTCAAAACGCAGCCAATTACTATTAGGCGGCGGTTATTCGTCATGAATAGCAGCTTTTACTGAAATTTTGCCACATATTACGCAACCACAAACAGTTACTTCAATTCTATACATATAATTAAAATGAGTGCTACTGGCAGTGCGTTCCATAATCTAACTGCGTGATCGGAGAAACCACTACTATAACATGCTGATGAGTGTGTGGGAGCTTTGAGAAGAAGGGATTTAAAAGTTTTACAATGTTTGTCAGAAGGAACAAGAAATTCAAAACATTGACGAAGATAGGAAGGAGAAAGAACGTGAAGGGTGCATCGACGACGATTTGGTAGCCACTAAAATTGCGACCTATAAATGCAGAAACTTGATCAAACTTTCGCAGACCGAAAATAAAGCAAATACACAAATTTGAAGATGGAGTTTATTTAGAAGTTCATCAAAAGCGTCCAGAAAACATACATCGGCGTAATCTAAAAGAAGCAGCTTAAGGACTGAGCAAGAATAATTTTGGTGACAAAGGGAAGAAACTTTTGCGAGCGTTTTAGAGATTGAAACGAAAAGTGAATCGCTTTGCTCAATCAAAAGAAACGCCTAAGTTTTTTGCAATACTAGAATAAGGCATCGACTCGCCATTTAAGATAATACTCATTTACCAAATTCTCCTTATTTTAAGATATCGTTAAAAATGTATCGAAGCATTATCGAGCCCATTGAAGCAATTGTTTCCTAATCCGCGGACTGTGAATAACCAATTTGTGCGGATCTTTTCCAGGACAAGTGCGTCTGTACATCTTTGTTCTTTCTTCTGGCCCATTGTGCGACGTCACAAAAGCCCGATACAATTACCTGCCAGTTCAGTGGTAAGGAAAAGCCAATCTTGCTCCCTCGGACGACGATCTGGGGCTTTCGGTAATGGAGACCCTAGTTCGGGGCCCATTCAACGGTATTTCGAATACGAGTCATAACAAAAGGTTACTCTCTAAGTAGCTGTAAACACAGCGACGATCTGTAACGTTATTTCTTTATAGGCTTTGTATACCTAATGATAGAAAGACGGAGTGTCAGACTCTCAAAGTGAAGCCGCCTAAACGGTGCCAATCTAAGAATAGGAAGCCGATCGCGTCGCAGTGCATCACGTGAACTCAATTATTCCAATTAGTTCGGCTAAAAGAGGAATGGTTTCCAGTGGTACATCACTATAATATTAACCACACAGACGCAACGTCGTCAGCCAATTGCGGTCTACTGCTGGACATAGGCTTCCCCAAGTCGGCGCCACTCATCTCTGTCCTCATCCAGCTCCTAGCAGCGACCTTGTCGGTCTATCGGACTGACTAGAGTGCGTTCGATACTGCATTTACCGAGATGCGGTCTCCACTCCAGGACTTGTCTGCTCCTCGATGCTGCTCGATGACCGGCATCGATCACATGCTAATTGCTATGTCAGTTAACTTGGTTATCTTACGGATATCCTCATTTCTAATTGAATCCATAAGAGAGACAACATCTATCTGTAAGAGAGTCAGTGTCCAGGTCTCGGCCCCATAGGTCAAGTACAAACCAAGTGAATATTACATAAGTTTACGCAAACAAGTTTGTAAATGTGCTTCACTTCATTTGACGCTTTAGTCTACGTAGTTTTATTTTGCTCTATTTTGTCATGTTTGTTGTATTTCTGAGAAAATTTACTGTACAATATATAAATGGCTCCAGAGCCTTGAATAATCAAATAATAATATACAATAAATTTATCGGTTCTATATAAAGAAAATAATAAATATTTTAAGTAAATTACGAACTTTAATAGAACTTGTAGTTCTGCAAAGTAAATTTATATCTTCTTCAAATACGCTTGTCTTTCCAATTACTTGAAAAGCCTCAAAATTCAATTTAGATTCCAAACAAATAGATAAAACATAAGAAATAAATTCAAATCTTTCTTTTTATTAATAATTCCGCTTGTAAAATCAAATATAACTCGTGTATATTTCATTCATAAAAGCACTTCTATCCTCTGCTTACCCCAATGGAAAACAGACCTGAATATATGTATGTACATTTTATTTATTCACAAAGTAAAACTAAATTTAAACAATAAAACTAAATTATAATCTAAACCGTCTTCTAAATTAAACTTCACTAGAAAAAAAGATGTAGTCCAGATCGCTGTCGATGGGGATCGTTCCCAAAATGCTGGCCGCATTCCCAGGTTGTATGGCAACGCTAATCCCTTGCCCTAAATATAGGTCAGCCTTTTGATCACGCGAGACTTCTTTCAATCACCTTGAAAGGTCTCGATAAAGTTGATAAACCCCACGTCCCCAAGGCCCTAAAGTCTCAAAGTGTACAAATAACATGTATTTTTTTTGAGTGAGCTTAGTCAATACTGTTCTTGAAATACTAATACAATCAAGTATTCAATTAACTTCAATGAAACAGAGTTTTCAATTACCTATCAATAAATATTAAATATAAACTTAAAACGCACTATTTAAGTGACACATAATGTTATAATTGTTAAATGCTACGGACATAGACACCCATAGCATTAATATAAACCCCAGAGGTTTTCAATGCTATGCATAAAATCAAAGAGCTGTAATCATTTTGTTGTTTTGATAAATAAATTTTAAAAAAACCTACCATTTTGTATCGTATTTCTAATTATAATATTCTGATTTGAATTTGAGGTCTTATTGAAATATATGCGAATTGTCTAATCTGAAAACACTATCAGCTTACATTACATTATTTTTCTCTAGGCTCTTCTTCCTCTTTATTTACAATGAGGAGGTTGGGGCCTCAAGGTTGTACCTCTTTATCCCGGCTGCAATACAGTGGGCAACTACCAACCGGTACCTGGGTTTAGAGCAGCTGGAGTCTCCGCATGGCGATGGCTTCGCAGTAGCTCTCGTTGGCCATTCATTGGTGTTCGGTGGCCATCTCGGGCTTTTGCATTATTGTTCATTTCTACTGTTAGGGTTCCATAGCTAAAAACGAAATACTAATAGATTATCAACTTGCGTTCACCCGCGTGGTGCAGTAGCATTGCGCTCAGTTTTGGTTGCTCCTGATAGTACCGTTGGGCCACTACCTACGGAAGCTTACGGAGTTGGTCAACTTTGGCTTTCCTTTTTTTACGACAGGAAACTCGATTGAGTGCCATCAGCCGTGCGATGGGGGAAAGTCGCGATACTAGCACCTCTCGGCAAAACTAAAGATGCTATTGCCACACTGCAGTTAGGGATGCCCACTAAAACCCCTCGGTATTCCGTACTTTGCCCTTAATGCCAGACCTCATACACTGCCAGAGAACTACATTTGTCCCCCGGCATCTTCATACTCTCATTACATGGGGCGATCTGTAACCTGCTCGACGGGAGGTGAGGTGGGCGCGCGCTTTATACGTCGCGCCCCCATCTCGACGGCATAACAGCGGGTGAGAACTTTCCCCAGGGTAGCTCACGGTGGCCTAAGGTCCAGGCTGGCCCTCCAGCACTGCTTTGGCTTCCCCAGGTATAGCGCGAAGGAGGATAAAAGTGTTTTAGTGGATATTCCCAACGTGACCAATCCCACATACCCCTATCGCACTTTCCCTGCAACCCATACATCTTATAAAACCTTGTAGCCTAACAGATTAGCACGAAAGTTACAAGTTACGACGGCATAACTTCATTCATTTAAATTTCGTATTAAATAAATAAACATTCCTCTATTACTGGACTAAAGCCAACAGGCTGACGTTCCAACTGATAGAAAGTGAACACTTGTAAAATCAAAGGTCACTAATACCGTAACAAACTCAAGGTTTTTATGACAGCATATTCTAGAGGTTGGTGGCCATCAAAATGGCCCGCGCCTGGCTGTGACTTGTTTTTTTTTATTGCATGAATTCAGTAGACAAGCAGGCGGACCACTTGATGGAAAGCGGTTACCATCGCCTATGGACATTTGCAACGCCAAAGGTGCTACAAATACGCTGCAGCTCTCTTAAGGGAGATTGGAATCTGGTCACTAATGCCGGAACATAAATCAAAGTCGTAATGGCGCCATACTATAGACCAGTTTGTTTATTTGTTTTGTTGCCTCTTATTACAATCTTTTGTCGCTTTTTTCACGATGCTTTCTTTCACCATGAACTCATGGTACCTACAACTAAGCTCTAAAAGTTTCAATAATCATTAACTTGTTACTTAAGCAACAAATGACTGCAATACATCACTCACTTAAAAAGTGGGGAGTTTACCAGTATACTTGGAAAAATTAGACAGCAGAGCAGAGTGGATGTCTCCGGGGGAAGGAAAGCATTATTTTCTCTCAAGTTAGCAAACTTTTTTCACATCCTCCATGGAATTAATTAAATGAGGATTTCTTTTGGTACAAAGAGATTCATGTTTTTTTCGTTAATGGGATGAATATTTGTATACTCCCCGTTTTGGACGTAAGAACAAATTTGTTTATTTCCAATTATCATTCTATCATGTAATGGGCATCTCTTGATGTTTAAATATCTTATAACAGAAAATAAATTAGCATACCTAGTCTGTTGATATAAATTAATCTGTACCAAATACATGATAAGTAATTTTCTTTGTACACTATTATGTTTGTTCGTCACTTAAATATTATCAGAGGCCAAATCCTTGCCAACATTTAGAAATTTACTCAGAAAACACTTCACAAATAGCTATTTTTGATTAATGTAATATATGCTAAAACATTATAATAACTTATGTATTTTGAAATATATTATTGTATAGGTACATATATATGATTATATGTATGTATTTGTATATTTATTTCTTAAATTGATTTGGCTATTTATGTATGTATGCCTTTTTCCTGCACCACCTAAATCGTGTGAAAGTGGATTTTGTTACTTGAATTATTTATCACAAAGTACGCGGAAGCTCACGTCACGTGAATGTCGAGGCGATCCAGCTTCTCGACAACACGGATATAATGAGAAGGCTCAAAAGGACAAACCGTTTGAACTAGTGCTTTAAACAAAACTAAAGAGCAGTGTACTGTGCTAACTTATTAAAGAACACATGAACAAAGTGTCCTCCCCTTAATAGAGACAATAATAAAAGTGCTAATGGACACTTTCTTAGTTAAATACTTTAAGTCAATTTAGGTTATATTTAAATTACTTATTAATATTTTTAGATTAGATTGTAATATCCTGAAAGGAAACAAGGTAAACAACATAGTTCACAAAATCAGCAAGCTTAAATGACTATGGTCACGTCTACAGCAAGGCCAATGACCTAAGGAGCAAATCGCCCTACAGCGGCGACCTGCATTAGGTTCCTTGTACAGTCTGGATACAACATACAAATCTGTGAACATCTATGTCCAACATTGAATTACTTTTAAGCTGACGACGATGACCGAAGAGCACGAACACAGAACCCTTTTTATAACAACAACAGGGATTATTCCCATTGGATACGAATACAGAGATCACGCGAGTGAAGTCGTCAATATTTTCATAAAGTCTAATAAAAATGTAGTCCCGATAATATTCGTATGTCAAAGTACTTCATCTTCGGGATCAAGCGGGATAAAGATTTTCCTCATTATCTTCAAAGAGGAGGGAGGCATGACACGCGTTCTATTGCATTGTCGAACAACAAAAGCAATTCAGTACGAATAGAAACCAATTCGTCACATCGCGTGAGCGGATAAGACAACAAAAACAAAAGTGCCTCCGAGTACATCGGATTAATATTGAATCGGTTTGCGAAGGAATCAGATTGGTTTCGTCCGGTGATTGCTTTCGGCGTTACCGATAAAGTAACCAGGTGTCTAGGTAATATAAAATTCGAACACATCATGATAACATCATAATTATTTATATTTTTGGATTAATGTGGTTATACCCTGGCTGCCCTGATTCTACAGCTTAGCAGGTAACATATCTTTGCAGAGTTTGCACGAGTAGACGATTATTAGAAAAAGAGAAGCCTCATTGCAGCGGTTCGTTGCTCCTGCAAAGGCAAGAACTCAAACCATATTCTAGAAGTCCTGGCTTGAATTGCCAGCATTCACTTATTGTGCTTAGCTGATGTAAAATGCGCACAAGAATTGTAAACAACTTTAGAATAGACTTTACTAACACGATTTTTTAAGCATTTTGATTTTTATTTCGATATTTCGACCACTGTTCAGTAGCCGTGTGATCACGAAAGGCAAAGTAAAATATATGTAGTAATCGCGGAAACTTTAGAAAATACAAAGAACTTAAATTGCATTTACGGATTATTTTTGAAATCTTCTTTAGCAGTATGATCAATTACGTTCAAGCTACTGCTATAACAGAGTTTAGCTCCGTTCAAACATGAAAGAGACTGTGTGAGATGCTGCAGATTGGCGTCATGGAATATTCACCAACTAAGTACGGAGAAGTTATCGATATTTTTCTTTTAGGCGAATAATAAATATCCTTTTACTAATATTAGACGTCATGACTGTATTGTTTTAAATCGTCAGCTTAGGTGTTTCAATGCAAATTCTTTTTCTTCTTTCAATCAATGTATCACTATTACGATAAAATACAAGTAATGTAACCTACATTCTGAGCACTTTGGTTAGAAAAGGAAGTGCTTAATTTAAATTACTGTAGAGAAATTGTGAACTTTATTTTGTTACTTTACTTAAATTAAATTTGATATAAAATATTGATTTTTTATTTTCAATCAAAAATTGAGATTTTGTAAAAAAATTGTAGTTCGCGTTAACCTGACTGAGCTCCCTGATAATGTAGGAATATAGCAAATAAAGTAAATCGGTCACTAACTATTTTTTCCAATATAATTCTTTCGTTTTTAACTCTCTAGATGTCTTACATAATTTTAGGCTTATGTTAAAAGTAAATTTATTACTTACGTTACCTTATCTTTAACAAAATAGGTATTATCATCTGGTCTATAAAGTAGCAATACACAAATTATTTCGAGGTTAATAAGGTACCCACTCTTATTCAAAATAAGGTCCACTGGAGAACACTTTTTGACGGTCATACATGTAAGTAAAAATTTAAATCTACTTCCTATTATATATACACCGCTTCGCAACGTTTTATCGCTGCTTAAATTAGAAGAACCGGAAAGAAATTCCCCAGAAACACATCTAGCTAAAAATTATTTTATCATCAATATTATTTAAATATCTCAAGATCTTTTAAATACATATAGAAATTGTATTACAATTACTTTTCACAGAATTAATGGAGTTGTAACAGAAAAAAATATTGTTACCGTCACAATAATGGCTTCCTAAGAATTCATTCTGCGACAAATCTCCATAGGTTCCGACGATTTTATACAAAACATAAACGTTATACAGAAGATAGTATAAAAGGCAGCGAGCTACCACCTACGTAAATGCAGTTATGTCTTTTAAATATTATTCAATAGTGTATTATCATTTTTTAATCAAGGTACTTTTCAATTTAGATTTAAATTTAACGAAGAACAGATCTAACACTTCATTCGGAATTTTATTAAAGAAGCGTATACCAACCCCTAAGAAATAAGACAGCACTTTTTGTAATCTGAAAGATGGCACTATCAGTCTATTATTATGCCTGGTGTTGAGATTGTAAACTGCCTTATATTGTTTGTAGGCACTCATATTATTACGAATGTAGTTAATATTATTAAAAATATATTGGCAGGCGACCGTCATAATTCCGATTTCCTTAAAGCGTTCACTGAGAGACTCCCGAGGGCCGACGTTGTAAATGGAGCTTATGGCTCTTTTTTGTAAAACAAATATAGTCCCTAAGTCAACAAACAGCGTTGCCCCAAAGTAAAATACTATATAAGACATGATACTATGAAAGTAACTAAAATAAACTAGTCTAGCGGTGTCCTCACTAGTGAACTGCCAAACTCTTCTGAAGTAGCAGAACTAAGTTTACCTGAAAGATTAGATATATGAGTGCCCTATTGGAGCTTCTGATCTAGGTTAATGCTAAGAATACAGTTAAATCTTCAAGGTTAAGCGTAGTGTCGTTAAGAATATTATAACGATCGTATTATTTTACATTAGGCATAACAAACTTAACACATTTAATTTTGTTCGGATTAAGTCAAAAATAATGTAGATGTTTGAGTTAGGGCGTTGTTTATGCCGTCAAAGTTTTGCTAATTTCTGTCAACTTTAAATAAGAGTGATGTGTCATCACCAAACAATACTACCTCACATATATCATTAATAAAATATAGCAAGCACTTATATCAAAAATAAGAATGGACCTAGAATAGATCACTGCGGCACACCCATAGATGTACCATTCTCGCGAGATTTGACATTGTTAATTTCTACGCTCTGGGATTTGTTGAGTAAGACGCTAATAGGTAGAGGGAATCGCCATGAATACCGTAATAATTGAACTTTTTTAGGAGGATCACTTGTTCAACGCAATCGAATGCCTTGGACAGGACACAGAACACACCATTGGCATTCTGTGACCTCTCCCAAACATCATAAATGTGTTTTAGGAGAGCAACTCCTGTTTCGGCAGGTGATCGACCTTTGGTAAACCCTGTTTACCGTGAAATAATCAATTATTAATATGTGAAAGAAATTGGTTCAAAAATTATTTTTAAAGGCTACATAAGGTTGGTTAATAATAAAATACATACACTTAATAAGTGAATCCTTGTAGTTCTCGCTTTTATTGTGTAACTTAATTGTTTTAAGACCTACAATTAATCTTAAAACATAAGCTAAAGTGAATTCTCAATATTCTTATTACCAGTGAGCAATAGAAACCAATTTGTCCAATTGCAAAAGAGGATAAGTCAACAAAACAAAAAGTGCTCTCAGCGAGTATTCCGGATTAATATTAAATCGGTTTTCGTGAACTGAATCAGATTTCTTGAGTAAGGCTTTCGTGCCCGGTGTTTGCGAAGGTGCGTCACGCTTCTGATTGTGTTTTGATGTCATATTAAGGTGATAAATGAGGGTCACGACTTTGTTAATATGAATGTCATGTGAGTGTTATTTGTGTGTCTCTTTATTAGGCTCCAGGGAGCCGATAGAGAACCATTTAGCGTTAAACACTTGCAAATTTTAATAAATAGCTCCACATTACAAGGCTATGGGATTTTATTTAATAATCTTAATAAAACTTGAGACTTTATTAATGAATAAACCTGGATTAGATGTACCTATTAAAATTCTTCTTATTTCTACGTTGTTTTAGCTATTTTCTAATTCGGTTCGTTCTCTATCCATGTATCACGATTATAGGCTGCTCATACGTACGATATATGCCTGGCCTCAGGTTGAGAACACTACGCAATACCTACCCAATCTTGTTTCATTTTCTCAGTACTTAGGAATGTAATTTGAGTTCTGACGCATAACCGCCAAGCAGATGCCCCAATAGCACCCATAATCACGGATACTTGTAACAACGGATATATTGCCAATTCGGTGCCAACTTCAAAATACAAAATACATCCTTTGTAAGGCTCCTGTGCCGCAAAAGCTCGAAAGTGGGATGCAAACGAAAATAACTTTTCGTTACTATTTACTGATCAACAATTTACCAAAAAATTACCATAAACCTTTACAATGAGACGTGAGGGTGTTTTATCGTATTTTTTCTATCTTAAGTTAAGGAAAATCCACCAAATTAGACATAAAACCATTTTACTCCTTCAAATTTTATGAAAACAACACAAAAAAATCTATGTCTTTATATACAACAGAGATAATTAATTTGTATATTTTTTTTAATATTTCTTTATTTGATTCACATATTTTATTATGTATGTAAAAAAAGACTGTCTATGGAATTCCCGCTATCGCCCAAAAAATTATTACCGAAAATTCCTCAAGGACGTTGGCGTTGGACGTTGTTACACGTCTTAATTCCATATTGTAATGATTTGGTTAGGAATGAAAGTTATCTCTTTTAGCCTTGGAAGGTTCGTAATTAAACCTCTTTGTTTGTACCATCGTGTTTTATAACTTGTCTTTCATAAGACTGTCATTCGATTTGAATTTTTAACAGGCAGCTTTAAATTGTTAAAAACACGATAACACATACAATGAGTTCGTGAGACATAGTTACGTAATTGAATAGAAGTAATTATTTTTATGATACCCCAACACATCGTACCGTAAATTGTATTGTTTTTATGACAAACAGGTTCTCATTTGACCAGGATCACGCCTAATGTCGGATGATGATGCGGCAGAAGATGGAACACGCTTACCTAGATAGCACCTATTTACACGAAATTTGAAGATATTTGGATTGTACTTTTTAGGAAATGCGGACTCTTGTAGTACATTCCATGACTCAGCGGTACTTATAAGGAGCGTAGAGGCGAAACTCTTCGTTCGCACTTGTGATGTTTCCACTGTGAAACGATGACGTAAACCAGAGCGCCTTGTGGTCCGAAAATGGAATGGTGTAGGGTACATCAAGTCAAATAATTCAAACGCACACTCTCCGATGAATGAATCCTGTAAAAAACTGATCGACTAGCAACCTGGAGTCGATGCTCTAGGATTTGAAGCCTTGTATTGACAAGTTGTTCGCTAGTAATCAACCTCTTCAGTCCTCTCTCAATTGTAACGCTTCAAGCTGGTATTTTGCTGTAGGTATATGTACCTACTTTACAGAGATTTTACCACGTCAAGAAGTATGCTTATACAATATGACAATATACAATGACTTAAAAATTAAAAGTTTTAGTTGTCCTATATCTGTGTTTTAAAAGAGCCAATCTTCGTTTAATATTACACAAAAGAACAGAACTGAAAAACAATTCAAAAGGAGCCTCCTTCGCGACTCGAATTTAACAGACTCCCTACCCATTTACAAAAGTAGATTGATTTGCGAAGTTACGCAACAATTCATTAAAGCTTTGATCAAAGATAACAATTTGTTTACGATCCAATGGTGCGCGTCACCTGGCTACGTTTTGCTAACAGCACAAGGCGGGTAATGAATAGCGAATTTGTTAAACGCTTGTTAATTAGATACTGTTTATTGAGTCGATATTTGTACATCAATCGTTTCTACTGTATTCATAGCTAAATCAATCGTAAAAAGTCAATTCTATTCTGCTTTTGTCGACACCTGTACTTTCAACAAAACAATCCTTAATTATACATAAATAAATTATTTTAATACTGATAAAGTGATCAGTGTTTTAATAGTGTCATTAATATTGGAGAAAATTTCATATACACTCAAAATTACTTACAGATACGGATGTTGAGTTTGCGTCAAAAATAATCACGTGTCACAAACACTAATGTTAATGTAACTTCACTAACAACACAACAATTTAATTCTACGTCTAACTGTTAAACACTACACTTAACGACCCTTTACAACACGTTCACTTGTTTATATCTCAGAGCGTACAACTTTGAGGGAATTGGTGGCGCCCAACCGATACCGAGGCTTGCGGGAGCGCGACGCACACGTCCTTCTCGTAGAAGGTCCAGCGAGATACTGCCGGGTGCGCACGCCTGAGCCCGGCCGTCCTCCCCCCTCCACTTCGGTACCCTCACATCCCTTGCTGCAATTCGGCATCCGGCACAAAAAATCGCATCAGAAAGAAATGTTTCTCTGTGAGTGAGCTTCAATAGATCACGGTTAAGTGCTAAGTCTTTCAATGCTATTTCACTTTATAAGCTTTTAATGACGCACTTATGCCGGGGTCTTCACGGACCCTCGGATTATAAAGCGGTTATTTCGACTTAAATGGGTAATATTGTTTGAGATTTGTCTTCGTCACATTCTATGGAGGTGATGAAATGATTGAATGGAATGCTAGAAATGACAAATTATATTTATTTTAGGGAGAAAGGCGGGTGGTGAAAGGTACATATTACTATATTTTACTTCATACCTACACACTCCTAGAACAGTGAGTAGATTAGATCTGTCCTTTTGTATCGCAGCGTATGGAAGCGTGGTCTGCACTTGAGCGACACAAGCAAGAACTGCGTGTCTCGGAAATGAATATGTTGCGATAGATGTGTGGAGTCTCGCGGAAAGACCATGTTAGGAACTCCCCCGTCCACTGCACTCTTCATGTCCGTAACAGCAGACAAACTGCAAGAGTGCCCCGGTCGAAGAGGAGACTCAAGAAATGCTGGCTTGACGTTATGAAGGTTGACGTACGCACTGATGGTCTCAAAACGGGGGATGCTGAAGACCGCGCGAAGTGAAGTTAAAAAAGTAGAATCATAGGCTTCGGAGTGAACGTTTCAAACGCAACCGGGATTTAACGCTCGGATGATGATAATGATGACTCCTAGAATAGTGATCCTAATCTATCTAATACATTGACACAACTGTCATAATAAGCCTTTATATGTACCTACTCCCATTTGGTAGGAGGACATTTAAAAAAAGTCAAACTGGTTTAACGCGAACATCATAATATCAATGTGATTACTTTCTTCTTTATTAAATAATAGCCAAATAACACAGAAGCTTCAGACAAATTAACTAAAAAAAAAGTAATAACAAACGAGTTCCTTTGGAAGCTCGAATTCGACGCTCATTCCCCATACATACACGCGTTTCTTTCTTAAAAACACTTAATATTGTAGAATATGCTGTTCAATTTAACTAGCGGTTACCACAGACGTTGTCCTGCCCTCAAAGAATCAAAATCTAGAACCCGATTCCAGCGCCACCTATCGGGTCTAATTCTGAACCTAAACCATCCCCGACCCATTGAAACACTATTTTATTTACACCTTGGGTCACATTATTGAAGTTTTAGTAGGGATTTCTAATTAATTCTGGTAATTAATATATAGCCTATATTATATTGGATAATGTAGCATTCTAAAGGTGAAAGCATTTTTGAAATCGGTGTACTAGTTTTTGATTTTATTCGTTACAAACATACAAAACTGCAAAAATAAAAATTATTCCTCTTTATGATATTAATTTAGATAAATAATAATAATAAATTTGTTCGGGAATCGAATTTGTTGAAAAAGAAAAAGGGACTAATTAAATAAACTTTATGAAAATGTCTCATTTTCAAAATACAATTTTCCAAATTTCATAGGAACCGGCTTATTCCACGAAAAAAAAATTCTGTACGTGACAACTGGTTCTAATATAAATGTGTTTGTATGCGAAATAAACTTGCAAAAACCGTTCGAAACCGGTTTATTCAACAAAACCTATTTAACAAACTTTTGTTGCGAAAAACCGTTAATTTTTTTTTATATTGCAGAGTTCAGCAGACAGGCAGACGGCCCACCTGATAGAAAGCGGTTACCATCGCTTATAGACATTTGTATTACCAAAGGTGCTACAAATACCCTGCTGCTCTCTTGAGGGAGACTGGAACATGGCCACTGATGTCGAACACAACTCAAGGATGTTATGACGGCATACTCTAGATCAGGGGTGGTAGCCATCCAGTCGGGTAAAAGCTCTACCACCTAGCTGTGGGTTTTTTTCTCGCCTCTTACGAGAGGCCGCAGAAATTGTATTCTTTCTCCGTTCCTGCACGAATGAGAAGATTTGTGTTAAACTTAGAACCAAACCGAATAGAATAGGTCCTATATACTTAGGCTATAGCTCGTTCGACATTTTCCGGTTTCCAAGTTTATAATTTTACTAGGATTTGCACGCAACTTCGTCCACACTTGACTTGAAACTGCCGGGATAAAAAAATCACACATTCTAAATTGCAAATTTTCTATCGATCAGTGAAAAAAAAAGCCAGCCATTGTAAATTATTCCTGGAAAAAATCCCGCGGGATTCCTAGGATAAAGAAGTAGCGCCGATTTGAAGTCTACGAATTTGTTGTCCTCAAACCTCCAACCTCATCGAAATCGGCCCAGTAGGTTTTACGTGAGTCCCGAACAAACGTCCATCGTTAATATAGTGCATTTCAGTTGTTTTTTTTTTTAAATAGCTTCAATGTACAGACACGGCATGTTAAGGAGTTTATAATATTAAAGATAGATAAAATAACATTTAGGTGTATCACTTGTATAATGTTTCTTAGATACCTACGTAGTATCATGCGTCGTCATATTTATTTTCCCCATTTCTAAGAAACAACCATCAAAGGCTCCAAGATCAAAGCGTGTATGTGCTGGTATTATTTAAATTTGGCTTTATATATAACTCATTACCATATAATACATTATTTAAGACTTCTCAAATACTCCCTTAGTTTGCTTTGTTGGTTTTGGTGTCGGGTTTCTCCTGTATCTCTAGAACAATCACGCTGTCTTTAAGTAGCGTAGAGTTGTATGAAAAAATGGGTAACGTTAACAGGTAACAGTTTATCAACTAACTGCCGTAGGTAGGCCTGTTGTTAAAAAAATGTGGGAATGATGTATAGTGGCTGATTTTTAAAAAAAAATTATGAGTTTTTTGAAGTGAAACTTCTATATAGACGGGGTCTTAGGATTTTTCTGTCACGAGAAAAGCGTTAGGGCCGCGTAGAGGATCGGTATTAAATTAAGACTAGATGTGGTGAGAGGCGGCATAAGTTTGGAGTAGACTATGGAAGCGTTTTTTGGGTCCGGATCGAATTCAGTTTTTTGTTTGATAAAATAAAATATGTTTAAATAATTTTGTTTGATAAAATAAAATATATTTAAATAATGCATTCATTAAAATGTACCTAACCTAGCCAAATCATAATTAAACCTATAAGTAAATCTGCGAAAAATTGAAAAGTGTGTGGGACACATAGTAAAAGTGAAACTTCAACGGACAAGGGGAAAAACGAATCGCAACAAAATTTTGACTTGAAGTTTTACGGGCAGATTTGTAATGTATTTGTCTAATTTTTCTATTGAACGATAGTAAATCTGTGATACTTTTCATTCGGGGAATCTCGCGGGCATTTTCCCAGGAGCGGTATGAAAATGTTCGAGTCCATAAAAATTGGTTTATTCCGACACAGTTTTTTACTAAAACGATAACTTACGTTCTTTTGTAATTGTGGTTCATTATACCCTTGGAATTCTGAGGAACGATCACACAGCTAAAAATAGCACGATTAAAAATAGCCGTATTACTCTTACTATGACTTAGTTTTATACTATACATAACAATATCTATGTCTGACTAATCCTATACCTACTATTTATATTTCCCAGGATTTCTTAGCTTCAAAAGGACGTGATTTTTGGACCTGCTTGATGTGTTACTTTCTATATTTATTATATATTATTAGCCGAAGTTTAAAAACATTATTTATCTAGTGTTTTAAGGGGCGAATCTTTGGGTTTCATACCTGTTTCATACATGTCCAACGTCGACGAAGTCGCGGGCAAATGCTAGTACTTATATATAATTTTACAAAAAAATACAATCTATTGGGCAGTTCCTATATATAACAGACAGTTGATTGGCCTTACTATCGGTTAAAAATTGACATAAGATCCATACAAGTAATGTAAAAACCTACCAATGGTAAGGCAAGTGAAAGAATAATAAGATATAGAATTGTATTTCTTTTATTCTAACATTAATTTTATCAAATGCTAAACTAGATTTAATTTTGTAATATAATCATTTTAAGTATTATATAAGAACTAGTGATCGCCCAGTGGTCGAAATTCGACCATTCATAATAATTAATCTAAATTATAAGTTTGAACATTATTAAGCTTCTGTGGTCAAAGACTATACTTCTATAATCACAGATTTCGCCAAGGCTACACTGTTAATTTGACTTTAACAACAAACAAAAGAGTAAATATGCGTGTGTGTCAAATACATTGTAGTATGAGTAATGCTTTTTTTATTGATTTAATAAATTATTTATGCAATTTTTTTTTTTAATTAGCATTCTTCACTTCTTCTCTATATAAACTATAAGTGTGCGAAATTTCATACTTCTCCGTCCGCGCAATTTAAATTAAACGCGTATTAAAATAATGTTGTTAAAGATTTTAAAGCCTTGAAAATACGAGATCGCTTTAAAGCCTAAACTAACATCGCTAATGCGCTACGCTTCGTAACAGCAACGTAGCGTAGCCACTAAGCCATGGCGTAGCAGCTGGTAGCTGATATAGATGCTAGGACGCCACAAAAGAGTCTGGTGCACCAACACGCGATTCCAAAGCGAGCCTTCAGAACACTAATATTTCAGCTTGAGACCGGCACCTCACTTATCTTCGATTTCTGCTATTTCTAACCCTACGCCATTCAAATTTCAACTCTGTTCCATACATTAATAAAATCCCAATTCAATTAAGAGTAAATATGTTACGTTTTATCAATTTTCTATACAATGGGAATTGAGTCTTATGCCATTGACGTTTAGATTGAAATTGTGATTGTTGTTTTTCTGTATCAATTTCTCACCTACACAATTCGGTATCGGCTCTTTTCACACGCCTTTGTTCCTAATGTTCATTACGTATTCTCTCGCTGATATTGAGGTTAGAGATAAATTTTATAGGTTTTATTGTGATGTGCGCGCCTATTGCGGCCCGTGGATTTGTTTTTGGCCTCAATCCTTATTTTACACCATGTTTATATTCGCTAAGATACATTATTTCTACAGTACTGAGTATTGAATATACAGTACGTACACTATTGTGACTTTTGTTTCTTAAACAAGTAAAATTTCGTGAAAAAAACCTTGCCAGGCTATGAAACCTGAAAAACCAAACTATATAACAAAAAATGTCATTAATATGCAAACATAATAGCAATATATGTGTAATCAAAATTATTATGAAAAATTTACTTTTTGCAATTTTTTTGTGTGCAAATGACAGAGTCAAAACCACTTCCCATACGCCATTCGTTCGCACTGCATTAAATAGCGCATCTCGAAAGCAACAAACGCGAGTTGTTGTCACATTATTAACGGTCATAGGTTCCGAGAAATCAACTATGTCACAACTCTCCTCGGTCTCCCCTACATAACAAAATTAATTATTAACCTTAAAAAGAAACATGACAACAACTATGCAACTAAATAAATATATTAATACACTTAAACTACTTTGTGTTTGTTGAAACATTGCATACCTGAGTAATTGTTAAATATTAGGACATGCGGATGGAAAAAAGAGAAAAAGTCAGCTTGACAATTGGGCCATTCTTTATATGAGTTTTATGAAAATGTTAACTATAAAGTGTATGTTTGTCTGAAACAAAACAAAAAATTGAATTTAATAAATGGACTGACAGAAAGAAAATGTTTTTCACCAATATACACAAGTAAAAAAATCATGCCTTATTTTGACCGTTTCTGAAGCTGACGTCTCAGGTATTACAAGGCGATTAGCTTGTTAACTGGACAAACACTCGTAGTAAACAATTTTGCTTAACAAAGCGGCATTTTGATACGAATGTCACAGGTATGAGATTATTTACTTTGAAATATTTATATTACAATTTTTGTATACAAAGAAACTATATTCAAATGTTTTTATTTAAGATAAGTTTCACTGCACAACGCTTCTGGAACGTCATACATATAAGTTAAAATTAATTTTACTTCCTATTCTATTTACACCGCTGCCGAGAAGAAGCAGCAAGAAACCCCCCCGGGAACACGTCTAGCTAAAAATTTATTAACTCAAACATTTTTTAAATATTTTTTATGCACAAATACAATGTTACACAATTACTTTTCGATAATGGAGTTGCAGTGCATACTCACTAAGACAATGACACAATAAAAGGAAAGAAAATTATTATAGTATATATATAAAAAATTGAAAATCTATACGAAAACTTAAGTCTCTTTGTATATTAGTTAATAATTTTATTACTCACTAATGTGAGTAGAGTTTCTTGAATTTTTCAGTTCGATTTTCTCTTTTCTCTCACCTTATGTTTGGGGTTCATTTGGGGTCTGCAGCATATATTTATCCTTCCATAGCCCTTCATTCCGGTGTACGTCCTCTGCCATACCACAAATCATTATGTCATCCTTCACTCCATCTCTTTCATCCAATCCACCTCTTTGTTGGTCTACTTTTGCACTTATATTCATCAAATCAACCCCCCATGATGCTTTTGTTTTATTGCATGAATTCAGCAGACAGGCAGACGGCCCACTTGATGGAAAGCGGTTACCATCGCCTATGGACATTTGCAAAACCAAAGGTGCTACAAATGCGCTGCTGCTCTCTTAAAGGAGACTGGAACCTGGCAACTAATGCCGGAATACAACTCAAGGTTGTTACGGCGGCACACTATAGACCAGGTGTGGTAGTCATCCAGTCGGGCAAACACCCTACCACCTAGCTGTAGATTGTTTTGTCGCTTCTTACGTCAGGTGGCCCGGCCGCAGGAAATTCTATATTCTATATTCTTTCTCCGTCCCTGCACTGATAAAATGCTTGTGGGACCAGAGCATCTCGCGGCCGTTCGCATGTCACACAAGAGGAATCCACCGAACACCCCCGGTTCCACTCTACGTCAATAGGAAGAGATGCAGCACATTCCACTTATAAAGAACTGTAGCGGGTCTCCGAGAGGGCTTTCGGTGGAAGCCTGTAGGAGGTGCTGGCGGGATATGCCGGTGGAAATAATACACCACTCACTCTTGCGGTTCATGCTGGTTGTTGAAACGCTATATTCAAGCTGCAATCGGTATCTAATCGAACACATGATTTATCATACACTGTTTAATGCAGACTGACTACTACATACATTCTTTAACCCACTGATTCTATCCATACATTAATTCGTTTATGCGGATCACCATCTACTTCTACGAACAAAATACACTAAAAAAAAAATATTTTGCGGAAGCCGCGATTTCCCTCAACCCGACCTAACCCTTCTGGGAAGATGCGACCTCTGTCAATAAAATAATAAATTGTGCTCACTACATTAAAACAAAGCATGCAGATAAATTACAAAACTATTTTCTAGTACAATACAATAGCAGATGTCAGGATCATCTTTCTTCGACCCGAATGGTCTCACAGAGGGCGTTATTTTAAACTAATATCGAAAATCTGGAAAATATAAAACAATGAACGACATTACGGGGGACATTATAAATTATGCCATATCCCAGCATCTGAATTGCCTTCGTGGGAAACAGATTTCTATATATTATCTATAAACCACTAACTTTTGCCCGCGACTTCTTCCGCGTGCAATAGTAAAAAAATGTAAGTTAAAAACCCCCCGATTTCAAAACATTCTTCATTGGTGTTCCGCTCCTTTTGGTCTTAGCGTGACAATATATAGCCTATATAGCCTTTCTCGATAAATGGGCTATCTAACACTGAAAGAATTTTTCAAATCAGACCAGTAGTTCCTGAGATTAGCGCATTTGAGCAAAGAAACAAACAAACAAACTCTTCAGCTTTATATATTAGTATAAGATTTTGGCATCGTTAACTCCACTTTCACCCTTTTTTTTGATAATGCAAGGGGAATGTCTTTGGACACCGTCCTCGGGCGCTTCGGGGAAAGGACCACAGGCAGTGCAGAAGCATGAATCGAGGGTGTGTGGGGCTCTCAGCGACAGGTTCTCCACATTAGCATCAAACAGAAGCAGTTGCGAGAAACCAATTGCCGAACTACCCACTGTACCTAAACCTACTCCAATGTATCCGCTACTTACAACACCCAATAAATAAATATAATTTCTACTTACATATCGCTTTTTTAATGATTACCATGATAGGAATGACTTCCCGCAAATGTTACCAGCATTACCATAACACTGGTTGCTTGCAAATGACCATGGAGATGAAAAAGATACTTTACAAAAGTGAAATAATCCAAAACACCCGAGAAACCATTTTTATATATCACAGATATACTATATCACAGAAATCTAAACGAGAAATGCTATGATACGTGTATACATGAATGTGCTAGGTACGGTTTTTGTCCATTATATTTTATCGCATCATCCCGATGCCGCGGATTGAAAGTAAATTGTTAATTTTGCTTATTTTTAACACATACTCAGTTTTGTGGAAACGATATTTATACGACAAATTTTTGTAAACAAGATCCTTAGTCAGTTTCGTAATGAAGCTAGTTATGCATCCTGCCCCGGGCCGCGTTATCATTACGAGAACCTAAATGCTGACACTGCAAATTCCCGGTCAAACGGATGTTATTGTCTAGAGCCCACACAGGTGGCCGGGGATGGTACGATGTAACTGCGGGAGGATGCATGGCCTAGAGAGTCTGCAGCGCGCATTAGACCTGCCTAGACGCATTAATATTAAGCCTAGAATAATTAGTTATAAATTGTGTATCCAGTAATTAAAGTTTAATAATAAAATTTCTTCATTAAATCAATCTTTTTTATCAATATCGCTCCCCCGATCTTGACTAGCTATTACTTACTCTTCGCAACAGAGGTAAATAATAATAAATAATGAACAACAAAATTGTATAAATATATGGCTTTCCTTGCTTCTGAAACAAAATAGTTATTTGTCTGTAAAATACATTCATAAGATGATTAATTAGTTAAAAGTAATTGTATATCATACTTCTGCAGCTCTGTGAAGTTGGCACCTCGAGTTGCGAATTTTAACACCAACAATATCTCATTCGTTTGTCCATCGTTACTGGGCAAACGTGGCCCAGGAAAAAAATTCGTTTGCCCACCCTTGCTTTTAAAGTTATTGAACAATAACTTTGTTTAGAAAAATGTAATTTCGGTTCTTACCATATTTTGTTTGTTGTCTTCGTAAATTAAAACATTAAAGCAAATTCAAATAGTTCTTTGTAAAAATCGGCAGATTTCATTTTTGAACGACTTCAAAAAAGAGGTTTTTATTTCTTCGTATAAACATAAAATATGTATTTTAATGTATTTTTATTAAACATGTTGCTGGAGAGTTTCTTGCCACTTCTTCTACGTCTACAGGGATAACACATTGCGAAGCGGTGCACATAGGGTGGGAAGTAGATTCAAATTTTGACTTATAATATGAATTATATTTTCTTAAGTTTTCGCGTCTACGTCTAACTACGTTTTAACGGTTTTAAACGTTTTTTTATTATTCCATCACGGAAGACAAAGATATCAAGTGTCAATGAGTATTGTTTAAGTTTTATTTAGCCTACCGCCAACTTGTTCATTTTGATTATTTAGTTTTAATTTTTTTCATGGTCATTATTTACTCTATAGGAGCTTAATTAAATTTATAATCAACTAAATCACCGCGCTTAAAACCGTTGAAACGTAGTTTTATTATACATGTATGAATACAAAATACTACTCTACATACAGTTAGCACTCGGGTTCACAGCACCACAGACATACTGCCATCGCGTCGCCACCGCGTTACTGCCGCGCAGCTATTCTATGAAATGTGGAAGCGAGATAGTAAAAGTGTGACGACGGCGCGGTGGCGTTGTTGTATTAAGCTCTTAGTAGTCAAGAAGAAAATGACTAAGTAATTGTTTAACAAAGTAAAAAAACGAAAATTACTTAGTTACATGGACTACGTACTAAATGTATCTACGTACATACATAGGGAATAACTGGAATTAATAATGGGACTATAATAAACGAAAGGTAAAGTTAAAATAATTATAACTAATAAAACTTTTGTCGAAATTGTATACTACCCGCTATATTTCGGAACTATGACAATAAAACGTGCTCGATATATAAATTAGTGTCGCTCATGTCGGCCGTCGCTTCGCGTCATTGTCGCCGACATAATGACGCTTCACGAAAGTGTTGCCAGGAAAAAATAGTTCAATACCGAGCAGGAAATTAACAAGAAAAATAATAATAATAAAATGGAGATCCATTCAGTTTCTTTCTGAATTATACATATATTTTCTGACTCCATTCGTCGCCTGTTTTAATGCAGTTAAAATAATAGTAAGTCTTAGCTACATAATTTTCACGTACTATTATTCTACACGTCTTTTTCATATCATTACACTGAAGTCTGAATTTAGGGATTGGTAAATATTTCAGCTTTAAAATTATACGTTAAAAGACACGTTGAAAGTTGTTATCATGATTTTTACAAATAATTTGTTGAAAATAGTGTAGTCTAGCGATGACATCGTTCGAGTGGCGTAATCGAAGTGGTGTCTTAATTTCACTGCTCGCTCGAATTCCTACAGTCCATGTCTGTTTAGGTCCTTGTAAGAATAGTCGAATTAGTGTTTCTCTATTACATCATAACGGTGGCATTATACACAATGTTTGCATTTTGATCTTATGTGTTGTGTTCTTGTCTTCATACTGACGGTTTGTTCAAATTATATTCTAAAAGTTATACTGGTTGTTTTCTTATAAATTGCATTTACTTTATTTTTTGAGCTGGAAAATAAAACTACATTAATGAGGATAACTATTTCCACAGACTTGTAAAAATAAGTATTTCCTCCACGTCCCTTCTACGTAAGGCAGAGTTGTGGAATGCACTACCTGAGTCCATGTATCCCGAAAAGTAAAATCCGCGTATCTTCAAGTCTCGTGTGAATAGGTACTATCTGTGTAAGCGTGCTCCATCTTCGACCGCATCATCGTCGGCATCGGACATGGTCGTGGCCAAACGCCAATCTATTTAATATAAAAAATAAGTATATCATGTATAAATATAAATGAATACGATAAAATCGTTATATTACAAGAAAACTGCGTAAGATGGCAACCCCGTTCGACGCGAGCGGGTGACGTGTGCCTGTTTCGCAGTCGAATTGTCTCGCAGTTCGCAAAACGCGACACCAATTAAAACTTTTTGCTGATACCCACATTCGATGACAAAGCGTTTATTAGTTTAGTGGCGGGAATTTAAATTGTCGCTTTTGTCGGTTCACTGCGAAAGACAAAATCGACGCTGAAATAGAAAATTCAAGAAAACTACAATTATTTCACAAGTATATCTTATCCTTTTCAAACATAATGCAGCTGCCCGTTTCTTAAATAAATACCACAGACTAACGAGTAGTTTTTCAATAAGTATTAAACAAAACGAAATATCAATTCTTGTATATAAATATTATTTAGAATTTTCTTAAGTTTTCGCGACTTGTATACATAATAAAATTGTGTACATATTATACATCATTTAAGTTTTGTAAAGCCTCAATCACATTGTAGGTTTTTGACTCGTTTCAATAATAAGTTCTCTTCCCAAATTGCATTCTCTAAACAATTGAAATTTTTAACACAAATGCACAATTAATTCTCTTTAAAAAAAGATGACAGCTGACTATAGTTCATTTTTAACCAGTGTTAAACAGTTTTCGAATATAACTATCTGCAAGGAAATATTCCAAAAAATGATAATTTCTATTTTTCTCAGTCTCACTCACCTCTTTACTCTTTGGAACGCAGAGATCTGGTGTTCAATTGCTGGCATGGCATTTCGTAGACGAACTAAATATATGGATGTCTGAGTATCTGATATATTACCCATATGCTTAGCTTTGGAATATAGCGTGTTTGTATGTCTGGGGACTACAATGAAGGTATATAATAAGTGTATTGTTATCTTTCTGCTAAAAAGCTGATAATACGTAAACGTATATAGATAGTTACAACTTTCGAAGAAAATCATAACCACAATAAAAATAAACTATAAACTACAAAAAAATGGAAAAATTCCTAAAGATAAGTTATTGGTCCCAAACCACTGTCACTTACCGGGAACGTTCCCAAAAGACTGGCGACGTTACCACGTTGTATAGCAACGCTTAATCTTTGAGCAAAATAGACGCCAGCCTTCTGGTCGCGTGTGACGTCTACTGAACGTTTGGCCACGTCACGGTAACCTTTAGAGCGCTAGGACCCCACGGAATTAGCAGATATAGTTAATTTATCTAAAGTAAGTAATAAGAATGTGGTGAAGTGAATTTACTAGTATTAATCCTTTCATAGGTAACTTGTATCAATTTAAAACCCAAATTAAAAAATGTTGTAATTTAGAATGATGCAATGACTTTCAATTTTTAGAATAATGCCATATTTTTTTTATACTTTTCTTTTTTATATCTATTTTATTAGTAATTATTATTGCAGTGGTTTTTTTTTGTTCAATATTGACCTAGTATGAATTAAATAGATATTTTATGTAATTTTCGTATAACTGTATTTCTTTTTTTTTAAATTAACTGTTTGAGTCAATTTCTATGTTTATTATATAAATATTTTTTTAGTGGAAACTTGATTGATATATGTATTAATTTTGTGTTTTATATTTAAGAATATTAATTATTGTATATTTCCCAAACAAATTAAATAAATAAATAAGTAAAATGGCCCCAGCATTGGCCACGTGTGACGCTGGTGCGATGTGTTGACGGTGGGCCGATCTAATTGAACAAGTTCCTTCCGGGGCGGGATTGTGTTCGCGTGACTTGAATGTGAACATTGCTCCACATAAGTTAACCGGAAATTTCGCTATAGTCATATAATTCACACTGCATATTTCCATTACCTTAGTCTGAGCCACAAACTTGCGAAACTGGCGAGTTAACTCCTTATCATTGGTTGCGTAGTAATTTTTCAATTAAGTAACTGTTAATGAAGTAGATATCTGTACAAACGATGATACCTTTATACATATATTCGATGAAAAGTAAGAAAGAATTCATTTGCTAGAAAAGTGACCTTCTTCTTATTCTTATATGTAAAAATGAATGTTTGTCTGTATGTCCTTTATAAACTCGTAAACTATATGTGATGATCTCTAGCAAAGTTGTTGTGCATGAGCCAGAGAAGGTTGAGTTGGTTCAAAATTGGGCCCGGCAGGTGGCGCTGCTGTCGGCATATCGATTGAAGCATTTCCGGGCAGGACAACCTCTGCCGGGACAGCTAGTACATCGATATAAAATAATTCATACGTTCAGAAAAATACTTTTAAAACAACGCCTGTATTTTTCTATGACTTTTTCATTATTTTCTCTAACACTATTAAAGGCGAATGAGGTATTAAGTTAGAGTTTCTAGGACGTGGGATTTCTTAATCTACTATGAACGTGTACTATATAATTTTATGAGCTATAAAACCATGGTTGGCGAGGATTCAACATTATTTATTTATGAACTATCTTGTAAATGTATATTTATATAAGCGTAAAATGCAAAAAATCCAGTTTTTATTGAAAATAAGTTACACTGGAGAATCATTTTTGAAGGTCATACATGTAAATTAAAATTTACATCTACTTACATTCTATTTACACCGCTTTGCAATGTGTTGTCGCTGTTCAAAGGAGAAGAAGCGGCAAGAAACTCCCCAGCAAAAAATTTTTTTTCATATAATTATTTATTTATTATCTTTTTTTAATACATATTAGCAGTTGTATTACAATTACTTTTCTAAAAATGAATGGAGTTTTAACGAAAAAATTATAGTCACCGTCGCAATAATGGCATACTAAGAATTAATACTGCGACAAATCTCCATAGATTCCTTACATGTTATGCAAAATATAAACGTTATACAAAAGATAGTATAATTGGCTGGAGCGAGCAGCTATTTAAATGCAGTTTTGTCATTTAAATATCCTTCAATAGTGTAGTATCCCTTTCCATTCGCTTCACCATTTGCATGTTACCTTTTTCTTCATGTTACAATATTATAAACTTTTATTCTTTCTCTAAAAGTTGTGGTAAGGGCACGCGTTCGAATCCTAGCTGGAAAGCATGCACCACTTAGGCAATTTTATGACCTAATGTGTATATAGTTATAATTACCTTTTGCTAACGTTGAAGAAAGATATCGTGATAAAACCAGCACATCAAGATAACCGATGAATCAAACCTGCCAATCAGCCGGACAAGAGTGGCGGCTATACTATCTGTTGCGAAACAAAGAGCACCCTCCTGACCCGCGCGCCGGAGCACGTCCATATCTCGCACAATTAGCAGCTAGGCGTCGGACGGAACGTGGGCGGCATTGGAGGCCGGAATCTCACCTGCGATTCACTTAACACACACACCTCTTACTCGACTTTCCCGTGCACTTACTTATTCGTAATAGCACCAATACGTGCTACTTAGGTGTATAATTTAATTATAAATAACGTTAATAATAATCATACAGTCCAGTCTATATCGAGTGTCATTTTAAAAGAAGCAACTGCCACCAATACTATCCGTTCCTCTATTAAAATGAGAGGTCCAAGCCCAGCAGTGAGACCGTGGAATAATCGTATCCTACATTTTTAGCAAACCCCAAAACACACTAAAACAACAATAACCAGAATCTTATACTAATATATTGTTACGAGTTACACAGGACTCGAATTAAAATGCCGTTGGAATTACTGTAGATTTATTAGAACTATACAAACACGTATAATATAAGTACAAATATAACTAGACACTAGTAGTACAAACTGCACGATTCAACAACACGCGCAAAGTCCGTCACTATATCGCTTACCAATGTACACGTCTTGCTTGTATCGTAATCGTCGCTTCACTATGAAGTAGAAAGGTAGAAGCTAGTGTATTATATTTATATAAATAAAACGAAAGGCCTCACAGAATCCAGCCCCTCTCTAGTACAATATATAAAAGTAATATGAGAATCGTCTTCGGCAAATGATTCGCAAGGGGCTCACGAACCAGAAACTAAACTACAGCGCAATACTTCCCGTTAAGTTATAATAATAAATATCGCCCATTACACCGGTCTGCCGTATAAAACGGCCATAAATAAAGTGGAAGTTGGTTCGCAGGTACGAGTAAGGAGGCCCTGGAACTTATTTAATAACTCCTGACCGCGGCCACGCCAAGCCCAGCGACATCCCGCCTTCATTATATTAAATTCATTAATCAACTAATTGAAATTGTAATTAGGTTCTTAAGAAGTGACTTGCTTTGGTGGATATTTTTATATGGAAATAAATTGGGTAAGTGCTTGACAGTTCGCAAACAAAGGAAGATTCCGTACAGATGACAAATATTAACTGTTTACGTTATTTTGTTACGGAACCAATATCTCAAAAACTACTCAGTGGACATTGTTGAAAACATTATTTTTAAGCTTTATCTCCTTGTTATTTTTGAGAATATTTCGCACCATAACTTAAAAGTTAGTCAGGCACCCCGTTTCACGATTTCGCGAGCTTAATATCTTGCCACTTACAGCTTTCACCAAAAATGTCTTCAAAAAACCTCGTTATTTCGAAATTTAAATTAAAGAGTTTCTATTGAAAATAAGTTCCACTGGAGAAAACTTTTTGAAAGTCAATACATACATATAAGTTTAAATTTAATTTTACTTCCTAGTCTATATACACTTCTTTGCAACGTGTTATTTTGCTGTTAAGCGGCAACAAACTCCCCAGCAACACGTCTAGCTAGAAATTATAAAACTCGAACTTTTTTTTATAAATTTTATTATTCAAAATATCGAAATATTTTAAACCCTATCTAATGATGTCCCACACGACGATGATAATATTATTAGATAACAATTAGGTTGGAATTTTCTTTATTTCGTTGAAACCGTATCGGTGCAGCGTAGCGTCGGTCCGGTGTCAGCTCCGCGCTAATGCCGCCCTGTCTTAGCGCCCCCTGGCGAATCACACACGAATCTAGCCAATCGGATTTATTCCCCCCTAGAATGTGGGCTGCATTGGTATCGGAAAGAAAAGCTTAACAACATAAATTTGAACTAACATTTCTCCTGATTTCACGTAAATCAACATCACGTTTTTGTTTCAGTATAAGGTGCTGACGGTACTTGTGAAAATAAGTAAGAAAAATCCGCTTTTTCAGTAATAACTTAGCAATATATATAAAGTGTTATTCAAGTGATTTCTTAGCAAAATTTTCGCCATTTTTTCGAATTTGCGAAGATTTCTACTTAGGCAGCAATAAAATTACTTACAGTAAACGGTGAAAACGTAGTTAATCGTAACAAATGAATTTTCGATTTTATCGATGCTCAAGTGTAATGTCACGCTAGTATATAATATAATAATTTGGACAAGAAATAACACGTAATTTTTTTTATTATATCAAAATTTATTTTGTAATGACCCGTTGCAATGCAAGGCTTAATATAGACTGAATAATGCCAAAACTAAACAGGTTGATTCCAACAGAAAGGAAAAGGTGATAGTTGCAGTCTCAGGTTTGTATAGTGCTTATAACGCTCAACTACATCTAGACCTTGAGCGGAGAAATAATCCAAAATTGACCCAGAGTGGTATTCGATCGCTTTTACTTGCCAATTGAATGCTACAACTTATGATTGTGTGCCATAAAAACACACAATACAATAAGGGTCCCATTAATGAAATGGATTTGGAGGAATTTGAGGGAAATGCAACAGATTCACCAGAACCAGGTCAACTAGTCTCCGCTGAGAGATAGAACTCAACCACCGAGGCAGAACCCTCATGTTGACCTCCCTATCAAGATTCAGATAGAGAGGGTTCTCACGAAGAAGCTGCATCCGTTCTTCCTAGTCGAAATCAGGCCCGTACACCGAAGTCAGGCTAAGTCATTTCGGGCATCGCTAAGGGTAGATTACAAGCCTTGCTTTTGTTTAAATTTGTAAGTTATATAGTCAATGTTATCATAGTTGTATTATTTTGTGTAAAAAGCTGAGTGGAGGACGGTTATTTAACAAACGGCTCGTGTCAGTGTACTAATAACTGTACAAATTTCTAATAAAAAAATATTCACATATTAACATGAATTGCCTGTTGCTTTCTTGTAATAAGCAGCTTACATATAAAAAATCAAATGGAAAGCATGGGTGTAACCAAATTAATCGACTAAACAACGAAAAAGAGCAGATATTGTTTGCAAACCAGCAATTTTTTAATCTATATCTCGTGAGCTTAACAGCTGACGTTCATTATGTCACATTTTTGACATCCTTATGACATTGATCAACTGAACTGATCCAAATTAACATCGCCATCTTGCCTTTTTACTCAAACTAAGTCTTTGGGTTGGTTAGTTTTGACAGGTATTTAATTATGACTTATCATTAAGAGTTATTTATTAAGTAAGACTATAAATGTATTTAAATACATGTAGGAATGTTAAAAATGGGTTGAATGTGTATCGGAACGTAAGAGTAGTTTGAATGAGATGAATGATAAAGATTGAATGAACGGGGAGCTGGGAGTCGTGAGTTAAAAGCGTAAGAGGGTGGTTGGGAGCGTGTGAATGAATGAAAACTACTGTTCACCATAACTTAACCATAGACATTTAATATTAAATACATTTCCATTAGAAGAAGTACAATGGGCGGCCTTATCGCTTATAGCGATCTTTTCTAGGCAACCCGGTGTCCAAGTAGACATTACAAGAAAAATTTAATAATATTTGGTGGTTTTACTAAATTAAAACAAATTCGATCGTAATTAAAGAAATAGCAAAATAATAACAATAATAAACCAATATAGATATACATAATTAAATAAATTATAATAACAAAAATTACGTATACTTACTTGTGACCAATAATACAATTCCATTTACTGCAAAATATTTTATTTAATGGACAAATAATGGTCAGTGATCAAGTTTTTGAATGTAAAAAAACCGACTTCAAAAACTAAAAAGTATAAAATAACTTATTTCTAAAGCTATTATTATTAATATATATTATCTAAAACACCTTAAAGTCGGTGCTTAGTAATTTTCAAATTATAGTAATTTTAATGTTTTATTTGCACCGACTTCAAGATGTTTTAGATAATATATATTAATAAGCTAGACATAAGTTATTTTATACTTTTTAGTTTTTGAAGTCGGTTTTTATAAACGAAGTTTTATTTATTTATTTGTTACTTTTTAGTGTCTAGCTATGGGTACGCCAACGAAAGGTGTCGCGCGGAATGGAATTTTTTTAATAAAAAATGTTCATAAAATGAAAACTACTGAGCCAAACTATGTATGTCAAATTTTTAGGGGACCAAATGGCAGCTATTCCGCGTCGAATAAAAAAGAATCAAGTAAATCGGATCATAAATCTCGGAGTAATCGGTGAACATACATAAAATAGATTCCGACGAAATTGAGAATCTCCTCCTATTTTGAAATAGGTTAAAAATGGGTGTAACTTGTCCGATTGTCAAGGGGAAGATGTTCCACAGGCGAACAGCCTGTACGGCAAAAGAATTTCCTACAAAGGACGAAGTGTGCTTACGTATCGTTAGAAGAAGATTTTCATTTAAGCGCAAATTACAGGAATAATATTGATAGAAGAAACTCAAAAGTTCATTTAAATATGCGGGAGGGGATTAGAAGGTATATTGTGCAGAAGTGAGAATAAGTGAACATTCCGGCGAAGGCGAATAGGCAACCATTGAAGCTTATTACGAAATTCGAAGATATGGTCATATTTAGGCACCCCAAATATGAACCGGATACAAATATTTTGAAGGCTTTCAAGCATATCGAGTTGTTCTTGGATGATATCTAAATAGCAAGCATCAGCATGATTAAGCAGGGAGAGAAGCAAGGATTGAGCAAACATAATCTTAGTAGCAAAAGGTAGGAAATTCTTAATGTGTTAGAAAGTTGTTTTTTTAAGTTGTTTTCTAACTTGCTACTTTATAAATTAATCTGTTGTCAATTATTTGAAACTGTTATTTCCAGGAAAATATGAAGCGACCAATTCACACCTGCAGTTTATTGCCTTTCGGCATTTGGACTTCTTTTGTTTAATTTGTGTTTAAAATTTGTCATTAGAAAAACAGCCCATTGTGTATTGCAATCTTTCATGGTAGTCATTAGTCAGGTGTAATTCTAAGAAATTCAGTCTGCGCGGCCGAGAGACTTTTGTAATTGTGTAGTATAAAGCAATGCCCCAATGGAGAGATTGGCAGTCAAGCGATAACCACAAGCGAGGCAAGACGTGTGTACATTCGGTAAACTATATAGTGACGGACTTTGCGCGTGTTACTGAATCGTGCATTACGTCTATACTGGTTGTGTTCAGCTATATTTTTACCTGTGTTATACGTGTTTGTATGGTTCTAATAAATTCTATAGTAATTCCAACTGCATCTTAATTCGAGTCGTGCAACTCGTAACAATATATTGAAATATGGTCATTTAATTCTATTTTAATACAAATATACGTACATAGCTACCTTGTATTGTAATCCAAAAATACTTAGGGATAATAGTAGGCATGCCAGGGCACTTGAGTCTAATTGGATAGTCCCCATTATGAGCAACATTCTTTGAGTGGGTTCTGTCAACGTCTTATTAAGGTAAGAGATTAAAAGCCCCTGAACTTATGGGGTGGGGAGGGTCTCATTATTGTAATAACTAATTTTATTTATTGTTGATTTATCTATGGGTCCTCGTTATTCTACCGGTAATTTGTAAAATTTGCTAACCTACCAGTATATATCACGACATCTTTTTGCCCTATCTTCAAATTTTTCAAATTTCAAATTCGTTTATTTATATAAATTTATTTCTAGGCCCACCTAGGCACCTTCTGCTAATACACGATCAATTTGATCATGGAAGGTGTGTCGTGGCCTTCCGCGACTTCTGCATCCATCCACTTTTGCATTGTATATCTGTTTAGTCTTTCTTTCATCATACATTCTTTCCACATGCCCGAACCACCGGAGCATTCCTTTCCTTACCTTCACCCCGACACTCTCTTTCAGACCAACTCTCTTTCTTACTTCGGTATTAGGAACGCGGCCCGCGAGCGTCACTCCGCAGATTTTGCGCAGTGCTCTTCAAAGTGACACCTTTTTACTAAATGCATATGAAGGTATATACGGCATACATACAATTTTTACAAAATTGTCACTGCCTGTCTGGGTGTTCTGCCTATTCCCTGAAACAGCTGGATTTTGACGGGACTTTCAGTGACAGATAGCTGATGTTATACGGAGTAAATCCGTGTAGGAACGGAGAAAGAATTTCCTGCTATGTATATATTTTTATTTATTTTATTTTTGTACTTTTATGAGCTATATTTATTTATCATTATCTATTAATTGCACTGGGTCAGTATTAAAAAATCTATCAATCCCTGCCAAGAGATGTCTGGGAGAGATCACTTTTTAGCGATAAAGCCAATTAAGTACAATAAAGAATTATCTGTCTATCTATATCTATCTATTTAAGATGAATAGAAGTAAAAGTAAGATTTCTAGAAGGTGATAGAATACCTGAGAAATATAAAGCTGTTACATCTCCCGTGAGAATTAATCATAAAGAAACATTGAAAATATGATATGCAAATGACAGAAAAAGAAAAAGAGGAAAATACTTCACTAAATTAACATAATTTCATTTCCCATTTTCTGAAGCCATAAAAAACTCATTTATAACAAAACATTGTTCCCGTTGGAAAAGTTGAAATTTGGACAAAGTTTAAAAAATAATTAAATGAAAAAATACATTGAATTAACAGCGTCGTTTTAAAAGTCACTTAAGGGGGCCATGTAATTAATCTTGTTTGGCCCCTCCGGTTTTGGGGCCACACGCCCTCGCCTGTGGCCCCTACAATCGCGTTTAATCACACATTATTCAAATGGGATTATCTATTTCATACGATTTGGAAACATAATATTTTCTTATTTGCCGTTTGACATTCCTTCACAGAAATTGATTTTTACAAGCTAACTACAATTTTGGTGTTATTTTTTTATTGCATGAGTGCAGCAGACGGCCGACTTGATGGAAAGCGGTCACCATCGCCTTTGGACATTTGAAACACCAATGGTGCTGCCTCTCTCTAAATGGAGGCTGGAACCTAGCCACCAATGCCAGAACACAACTCAGATTAATTATGGCGACATACAAGGGTGGGAATCATCCAGAAATATAATTAATACGAATTTAAATTAAGCTGTGGGATATATTATTAATACATTTTAATTACTTTTTTAATGTGAATAATAAATTTTGATTGTAAATATCTAAAAATAAAGTTCTATTCATAGGTAAGTATTATAAATAAGATAGTTCCAGGCCAGGTTCCAGCCTGGCCACTAATCATACAGTTGGGTATTTCCAAAAGTCGATTCCTAACAAGGGTTAATTTGTTTTTCAAAAATCTAATGTTATGTCTTTCAATAATCAACGTTCAGATTTCGTTGAAATCGGTCCCAAGACTCCGTACAGAGTTCTTCGCAATTACGTATAGTTTAGAATGTGGCCCACAGGGCCCACTTGAAAGTTCACCTATTTACAAGCGGGTGGGCGCAACTGTATCTCTCCATTTGTCTTGGCAATTCGTACGTAATACGGTTATAACCGACAGCGACGTCTACCTGCCTGCATACACGGAGATAACGCGTGTTTCTCAATCAATCTTTTTTTGCAAAAACTAGGGACATGTATACTAAAAGTCCAGAAATGAGAAGCAACATTTCAATCCATAAACCACTTTAATGTGACAACACAGAACTTATCGTCCTTAACTTACTTAACTCACACAACTTAACTTACTTAACTTTAAGAATGAGAAAAAAACAAGTCATGGAGGTAGTTAATCGAAAATACCGCACACATCAGTATTTCATTAATTAAATTGTTTACACTGTTTTTGTAAGACTCACAGAATATTATTATTATAAATTATATTTGTAACAACAGAAACTTATTTTTGAAGCGTTTAATTGATATTTATCTAAATTTAAAGTATTACTTAGCAAATAGTTTTTACAATAGATATATCATAATATAAAGTTTCTAATGTCATTCGCATGTCGTGCAAATTGTTACAATGAGTAAATATCTTAAATCTATAATCCTGCATTAATGCTTCCAAGTAAATTTCAATAACTAAACTGACTTAAACGTCAGATAAATTTCGCCTTTCTATCGAACAGAAGTATGGACGTAATAATATATAATAATAGCTAATACCCGCCCGCTTCGCGTGCCGTCAAATCCTTTCTCAGCTGACCTCTACTTGGCGAAACGAAGGTCCATGCCAAATTTCAAGTCTATAGTTATTATAGTTCCCGAGATATAGTGATGAGTCACACATATACGTACATTTCAATGATATATAGATAATAACAACCCATAAACGTCCCACTGCTGGGCTTGAGCCTCCCATTTATAGGGGGAACGGACAGAATACCCGCCACCCTTGTCCAAGGCGGCTTGGCAGGTTTGACACATCGGTTATCTCGATTTGTAGGTTTCATCGCGATGTTTTATTTCACGGTTGTTAGCACGTGGTAATTGTAACAATATGCATATTAAACCAGAAAACTACCTAAGTAGTGCATGCGTTCCGGCCAGGATTCGAACTCGCGCCCTGTGAGTTAGTCACTGCCCGACTAAGTTGCTTACGAAGTATCGACGTACTTGAAGAAAACATAAGGATTTCGTTTCTTACAAAATGGCTGCGAAACCCTAAAAAAAATCATTTTCCAAGATGAAAGTGATCCAACGACGAGGCAAGATGTCTGCCAAATCAATACAAGTGTACGTTACGAGTGACATTTCCCCGCATACCAATGACAATATTCACGCCAATTTCCCCAATAAGGGGTTGAAATATGAAATTTGCGAAGGGCACCACCCCAACAATGTCTTTCGGCTCCACCGATCTGCTTAATGAATATTTTACGACATCAGCCTGTATATACCCTCCGCCTTATGTGTGCACCTGAATAATCTATTTGGAAAACGTTTGTTACAGTTATTTAGTAGCATAGTTGTTCTTGTCATCTTTCTTTTTAACCGACTTCGAAAAAAGGAGGAGGTTCTCAATTCGTCGGGATCTTTTTTTTTTTTTTGTCACTTTTTTTATGTATGTTCGCCGATTACTCCGTCATTTATAATCCGATTTACGTGATTCTTTTTTTGTTCGACGCGGAATAGCTTCCAATTGGTCGCCTAAAAATTTTACATAGTTTGGCCCAGTAGTTTTCATTTTATGAAAATTTTTCATGGAAATAATTTTCACTCCGTTCCATATGTACACCGATTACTCTGAGATTTATGATTCGATTTACGTGATTCTTTTTTTGTTCGACGCGGAATAGCTGCCATGTGCAAAGTAAAACATATTAAAAATTACTATATTTTGAAAATTACTAAGCACCGACTTTAAGATGTTTTAGATAATATATATTAATAATAATAGCTTAAGAAATAAGTTATTTTATACATTTTAGTTTTTTCGTTTTTGAAGTCGGTTTTTAAGGTTAATAATTTATGTTGTTATGTACCCTCTTAGTTCTAAACGATACAATCGGCCATTTCCTTAATTGAATAACAATGCTATTATCTTTATTTATTCTGTGATTAGCGCCTGTTTTATATAGCGTAAGTAGTTCTCTATAATGTAACATAATTTTATGTAATAATATTTATCTCTAATATGTGGTTATTGTGTACAAATTATAATTCAAAATCTCTCAAATGTATATAGTCGGTATTCACTACATTTCATTTTCGTGTTGGCGCGACGCGATAGACTTATATTGTGTACGGTTTATTTTATTACATGTTTATATAATGTCTTATATAAAATATTATCTAAAAATGTCCAAACAATAATGTATTAAATTCTTGTCATTCATAGCCCTTTAATTAAAATAGTTGATCAATGACTTCAATCCGTTAACTTCAAGTTTTTTATACTATAAAATTGTTGGAGAGATGGCGAGGTGTTCTAAAAATGATTGTTGAGTGTGAAGAGTCAGTAGATGATATTGTTGTGACCAGTTGTCAAAACACTTATAATCACTATGCACATTTATGTAGTTTACGTGTACGGGTGAGGTTGTTATAAATAAATGCGTGTTCAAACCCAATATTATTTATTAACTCACATGTGCAATGATTACAATGAGTAACGCGTCGCGGTTATGGATGATGGAAGACAACTGCCACTCAGAGCGCGTTGCATGACATTCCATGCAAATCGCTGAGTAGGCAGTGTCCCCACAATCACTATACTTACAGTCAGAGAAACTTTCGGCTTATTATATATTATATATTTCATACACTCACTTTACACACTTGACAGACATTTTTAGAATACCTCTCCAACAATTTTGCAGTATAAGAAACTTAGCAAATCGGCACAACCGATAGCGAATTAAAGTCATTAATATACTATTTTAATTAAGAAGGTTATGAATGACAAAAATTTATTACATTATTGTTTGGAAATTACAGAAAATATTTAATACAAGATATTATATTCAAAGTTTTAATTTAATAAAATAAATCGAACACAGTAAAAATCTTTCGCATCTGCCAACATGAAAATAAAATATATTGGATACCGTCTATAATATACAATTGAGAGATTTTGATTATAATCAACACATCATATTAGAGATACAATACACGATACAATCTACAAACAGAAAGTTTAAAACGTATATAATTTAGTACATTGAACAATTATAAAATTACATACTATTGAATAAAATGTAAGAAAACTTAATTTATTTGTATTGTATTCTACCCGTAGTCCCTCAAGACTATAAGTAGAATATTGAGCCCAGATCACCGTCTTCTATGGGTAAGGTGCCCAGAAGGCTGGCTACGTTTCCTCGCTGGATCGCCATACTGATCCGTTGGCCGAGGTAGGCACCAGCCTTCTAATCACCTGAAGAGTCAATGAGTTGTTTCTATAAATTTTGGTAGAGGCTCATGGCCTCAGGACCCACGGTCCAAGCGTCTCGACAGCAATACAATAAATACAATTATAGAAAACTCTACACAAAATAGGCGCTTATCACAGAATAAATAAAAATATAACAACATTATTACTCAATTAAGGAAATAGCCGATTGTATCGTTTAGAAATAAGAGGGTACATAACAACATAAATTATTAACCTTAAAAAATCATGATAAGGATAACTATGCTACTAAATAACTGTAACAATATATAATATCACGGCTAGAAGTTAAAATTCCTTATAACGTAGAATAAATCCTCAGTTAATAATTAATTCAATGGAAAGAAGACTTTAAGCTTGGCTTAAACAGCTAAGTGGGAGACGGCTTTGTCCGGATTTAACAGCCAGTTATTAAATAAGTTTGCCCAGGTTCACGGTTCTAATATAATTCATATAATATTAGTCCGTGTATGAAGTACTGGTTGCGAAAGCAATGAACTTACATTCGAAAATATTTGTATTTTAGTCCGAAGTCCACCGTAAGTCGTGGTAGCGCAATGCCTAGTGCACGCGTCCCTAACGCAAAGGGTGCGGGTTCGATCCTGACCGGAACCCATGCACCATTTAGACAGTTTTCTGAGCTAATGTGCATATTGTTACAATTACCACGTGCTAACAACGGTGATGGAAAACATCGTGATGCAACCTGCACATCGAGATAACCGATGTGTCGAACCTGCAAAGCCGCCTTGGAGAAGCGTGGCGGGTATATTGTCCCCCTATAATGGGAGACCCGAGGCCAGCAGTGGGATATTTAAAGGCTGTTCTTATCTAGATCTTAAATCACTCAGTTCTGAACAGTTTTTAAATTTATTTTATTTATTATCAGCAATTATTCCAATCTAAATAGCAGTTATTAAACAACAACCTAACTACTTATTTATAATACCTACCTATTAATAGAACTAATTTTACATATTTACAATCAAAAGTCACCATCTACTATTAATTTTTATTTAAATGTAATAATATATCTATAGGTATTAATTATATTGGTATAATTAATCAACGACCAAACCACATTAAAACATTTCAAAGATATTTTCCTAATGAAATACCTTTTGAAATTATTTTCTCAATTGAAAATACCAGAGTTGAGGCTGTGGTAGATATTTTCAAGTATCAAAAAGCGATTCTTGGAATTGTGTATGAGATCGGTCGCAATTAATTAGCGACGTGAATGCAGTTCAATAAACATTCAACGATAACAATTATTACCGAGAAATCATTTTCATTAATATTGTAACAGCGAGAGGTAGAGATTAAATGATACATCAGATGGCAGAGAGTACGTATTTACTGTCGAGTGCTGAAGTAAACTAACTTATTTTGGAAACGGTAACCTTAAGTACAAATATTAACAAGTCGGATAGCTAGTATATTATATAGTACAGTGTGTGAGCGGGACGGATGATGTGCGAGCGAGATAGAGAAGTAATGTGTGCGCTCGCGCGTTGCGCTAGCCAGTAGTTCGTTGTTGTCTGCGATGACTAGACGTATGCAGCCTTCTATAATATATAAAGATGATTCTCTTTATGATGTAATAGGACATGCCCGTGACTTCATTTACGCTTAATTTGAAATTCCGCGGGATTCCCGGAACACAAAATACCGCAAAATTTGAAGAAGAATATAAGTGACCGTTTTAGTGAAAATTGTGACGGAATAAGCTAATTTTTATGCACTCATACAACTATAAACCGCTCCCGGGAAAATTCCCGGATTCCGGGGATAAAATATATCGTAAATTTTATTACATGAAATTTGTTATCACTACCACGTAATTACTCGTATAATAATGTCATAATTTTATAGATTTTGTTAGGTATACAATAGCTGTTTTAAGGCAGATGTTTATTGATCTGTTGCAATGGATAACAAGGTTAATTAGTGAATACGATACTATTATATTTAATAAACGTTTTGGTGGCATTTGAAACTGGTATTAACAAGTTGCTGGACATTTTAGTTTGCAAAATGAATTAATTGAAGGTACTGTTAAGTACTTTATAGTATTTAAACGGTGCCTGAGGCCAGGCAGACACAGTTGTTCTACCATTCGCCAGGCGTCACGATCTTCAGTCAATTGAATAAATCATACATTGTGTATCATCTAAAATGTGGATAATGTTGAGATGATATAAAGACTTTTGAAATACTGAGTTAATAACTGCGAGGCTTGTGGTATAAGGGGAGAATGGGGTTAGGTTCATTCTTTATGTCATCTTGGTAATTCATCTAAATATATTGCTCTCACGTGATTGGATAGTTCATCTTTCTCTTGTTTATGTAGATACAAATGTGCGTTTATTGATACATTATGCGTAGTTTCAATGACGCTTAAAGGTATATCTCATCTCCTAAATATAATGGCATTTTAAAAGCAGGCTTTGGTTTTAAATAATCTCGCAACTCACTGAAATGGTTCGACATAAAATAATTGAGTTTTTAAGCAAATGAAAAGCAGTTAAACTGCCCCAACGAGTTGTTTCTTTGCTTTGGAGTTAATGATTTATGGCCGCGGCCTGGGGGACCCAGATAACGGAACCTACCCTCATCCACTAATAAATAATTTATTTGAATAACTCTAATTCACAGGTAATTCTTTCAAGTTAGATAAATTAGACTGATTGCCTGAGGTCCGAACGGAATTGTTTTTAGATCATCACTCATCATTAGAAAATTTGACAGTCTCTGTACAAGTAATGCCAAAATTAATTCAATGGTAATACAAAGGAATGAACAGTAAGACAGAAACCGATCAGTGAAATTGACAACAGTTTAGATATTGTTACGACTCTGGTCCCGACAAAAACAAAATCCACCTGCATATGTGAAACAAAGCACATTTATTACCTGTCGACATTTAAACTAATGACATTTAGATTATTTTATGGTCGTCTTGTTTTGTTGAAAATTTGTGATTAGAAAACTGCCCATTGTTGTATTGTAATCTTTTATGGCAATCATTAGCCAGGTGTTTCGGATTAAGATACGGAGACATTGCAGTTGCGCAGTATAAAACTATGACCTGATGGAGGGGGGAGTCAGTCGAGCGACAACCACGAGCAAAGCAAGACGTGTGTACTACAATCGGGAACCTTTTAGTGACGGACTTTGCGCGTTTTATTGAATTACGACCCTCTGCATTACGTTTGGACTGGATGGGTTCGGTTATATTTGTACCTGTGTTATACGTGTTTGTATAGTTCTAATAAACTCTATAGTAATTCTAACGGTATTTTAATTCGAGTCTCGCGACTCGTAACAATATACTGGTTCGTGGGATAATATGACATAAGTAATTTACGTATTCTCTGTGTATAATTGCGTTATATAGAAAATATGGAGTAAAGATAAAACAAATGTTTAAGTATTATTGTACTTGCATATATTTTTTTTGTTCATTTTTTGCAAACCAAGTGTCGTTTTGTAATATCAAAGGTGTTGCAGGCCTCTAAGAAATTTTATTATTTTGCAGTAACATTTTCAAATATGTCCACATCATAGTGTCGCGGGAAATTTTTCTTTAGTATTTCTTTGGTTATCCTAAACAAGGATAAATTTATTTTAAACCAATATATTTTAATTCTCTCCTGCAATAAATATCCACCAACAACTATGTAAGAATGCTTAAACCAAGACATATACTGGCCAAAATGCGACCAGTGAATCTTGAGACTTGATGAGCTCCGTCCTCATCTCTTTGTCCCAATGTTTTAAGTACAAACCAAGTGGATTGGAGGGTCAAACGATGTTGGTGATTTGGTCGTACAATGTAGTTTAGTTCAACATTCAGTAAGTTACTGTGCATTCACTTAATACTTACCGCTTAAGAGATCGCTTGGAATAAATTATGTACACAACTGTGCGAGTCCGACCATCGCGTCGCTTCCAAAATAACTTCAGTTACTGTTAAAGGAAAAGAAGTGGCACATATCTTTACTTCATTACTATTATGTATATATGTATTATGTATATATGTATTATGTATATATGTATTACTAGCTGCGCCCGCGTTTTCACTCTCGTGGTGATGGAAAATCGTTATATTTTATATAATTCACACTATTTCTTCATAAATTATATTATATGTAATATTCTGATATGTAAGCTATAGTATTGTAAAGTTTTATCAAAATCCATTCAACCATTTTTGCATGAAAGAGTAACAAACACACATCCATTCATACATCCATACATTCTTAGAAACATTCGCGTTCATAATATTTATAGAGATGCATATATGTTTTGTGTATATTATGTATATGTCATGTATTCGTTTAATCAATCAATTGTGTCGCTCACTATAAATGTTAGAAAAATAAATTAAGGTTAAAAAATGGAGATTTTATTTAAATCAGGCAGGGGCAGGGCAAGGGTTAAGGGGCAGTAATTAATGTAATTTGTGATTTGTATTTTATAGTTGTTTACAGTTTGTAGAATAATTTAAATGTTAGCGATTTAGTTATAGGTATTTTTTTAAATTTAATATTTTGTTGTTTTGTTAGGCTATCTTATTGTATAATTCTTATATATATTGTTTTTTTAATGTACTAGGTTATCTACATAGTGGGTCAAGACTCATATATCCCAAGGGGATATATGAGGTTATGGAGGTGGGCACTGAAAACCAGTGCTGTGTCGGAACATGTTTGGGCACAGCGAAAGACTGACTGCCAACCTCATTTCATATATTGCGGTTTTCTTTTATTGTCATTTCCTTTATGAGTATGTAATGTGTGAGTCGCAATTTGAAATAAATATTTTTTTTTCTTTCTTTTTCTTTCTAAATGCTATAGAAATGAAAAACGAAACTTGACTTTACATCAAACCCTATAACACTTCCAGTTTTTGTCAATGCAACTTCGTTCGCGTTTCCTTGACAACGATACACAAAACTATGTATCGCAACGGCAGCGCCATTTTTTTCACTGTACTATTCTATACCACGGAAGTGTTGACCCGGAATGTAAGATAGCTCTATGTCGAGTTTCATTAAAATCCGTTTAGTAGTTTTCACGTGTGCGCCAACAGACAGACAGACAAAAAAAGATAAATGTTGCCTTTTTGAAGTCTACTGGTTCGAATTAGTCAGATTCGTTTTTTTCTTATTTTTAAATTCATTGTTCAAACTTAAGCCGTAGTATAGTGGTTTGCGCGAGCGTCCCTAACTCCAAAGGCGCAGGTTCAATTCCTGTCAGGAAAGCATGCACTCAGGTACTTTTCTAACTTAATGTGCATATTGCTATCATTACCATACGCTTTGTATGTCAAATAGCATAAATATTCTACAGCCGATAGTTTTGCTACTTTAGGTTTTTGTCTCATAATAGAAAAGTGTAAGTCATAACTACAGCGAACATAGATGTCTGTGGCCCGAACTACTCCAACAAACAAATAAGGGGCGAGTGGTGGACGAATGTGTCCAATAAAACAGGATGGAGGGCAAGAACAAAAAGGGAAACTCCCGAACTCACGAGGACACAATAAAAGTCAATACAAGTGCCCCATCCGTTGCTCGGCGCCTATTCCCGCCAACATATTTATTCTGATAGCTCTATTCCCTACTAAATTCTTATTGTAACCATTGAAAGTTGTGTCAACTCAGTGGTGACGATATCCATGTCTTATTCTATTAGTGTGAGTTCAAAGCCAGACTTGGTAGAAGTGATTTTTATAGTTCTTATGTTCGTTTTCTTACAAGTTGCAGGACTCGAATTAAAATGCCGTTGGAATTACTATAGAATTTATTAGAACTATACAAACACGTATAACATAGGAACACAACCAGTACAAACGTAATACACGATTCAATAACTGAATGTACACACATCTTGCCACGCTTGTGGTTATCGCTTGAGTGCCTCATCCCTCCGTTCGGACATTGCTTTATACTGTACAAATACAATATCTCTGTAGACTTTTAAACACAGAGTAAACAAAAGAAGACGGTCATATAAGTGCTTAAATGTTATTAGCTCAAACACCGACGGGTAATAAATGTGTTTTGGTTTCGGATGCACGTGGCCCAAATTGTAACAGTACTACGAGTACATTCATTCATTCATTCATTCATTCATTAATGTTTGGAAATCGGAGTTGGCGATATACGCGCCTATATACAGTATGCGGTTAACCGCAGACCGGTTAGCCGTCCCGGTTGTGACCACGTAGTGCGTACAAAAATTAGTTTTACATACATTTTTCTCGCGGCCAGCCGGACTACTGACCGGACTTCAGTTAGAAGTAAAGTAGGTACGCGAAGAAACCAGTAAAGCCTCGGGTCTATTACGCACTACGCGGCTAGACGTCATACTATGTGGTTGACTTTAAGAGCACCGGCATCTGCAGTTAAGTATCAGCCGCAAACTGAACCGCATAGTGCGTATAACACCATCCGGCTGACCGGCGATGGGGTCGCAGGGCAATATACATGAGTTTTATTTACTCTGCCTTACTTCCAGCCAACCGTACTGATCAAACTGCTGCTAGCCGCATAGTATTCTGTTGAGTGATGGTGGAACAATCTAGTTGGTTTAAGAAGTTTCAAAAGAAGGTAGAAGATTCTGGATAGAAAAGACAAGGACAGACGCATTTTAGAAAGGGGAAGATGATGAGCGAAAGTTCTAGAATAGAAGGTTCAGGCAGGAAAAGACAGAGATAGATACAACGAGAAGAAGATCGAAGTTATGGGTTCTAAAAGATCCTTCCGGGTATATAAGCAGCGTAAGGCGCACTTGCCAGACAAGTGCGATACCAAAGAGTTGAAAAAGAAGTTTAATAGAAGACAGTGATGAGTTCAGTGGTGAATTTAGTGAACAGTTCAGTGAAGGAGGAGTGTAGCGTAGTTTGAGAGAAGATTCAGAAGTGGGCTACACGTGGTAAATTCCGAGGTGAGCACTGCAGTAGCAGGAAGTGGTCTACGCAATATCGGCGACGCTATTGTGAGTGAGACATGTTATCGTCGGGACAGTGCGTTGTTAGTTGTGCGTGTAGGGGCAACCCTATGGAGAAGAAGCACGTACGGCTGTGTAAGTTAATAAAGGTGTTTAGGTAAAAACTGTTGTTTCCTTCCAATCCTAAGTGCGTACATAACAGTACTATAGGCACTTAGACAAACGCAGCTGTCAGTAGTTATCAGCTTATTACTTCAAAAATGGGTTAGTCCAAGCGCAGTAGTTTAAGATTAAAGTGCTGATATTATTTACTCTATTCATACAGTTCGACTTCTACCCCTAGCACCGGCCGCTGCAGTCCCCGAGCCCAGGTGCAAAACTTGTCTACATGTTTGGCACTTAGTTGGAATTTATTTCACTCTAGAGCCAAGTGGACGCTTAAATTGTCCACCTTGGATAAAAATGCCATATTAAAATGCACTTTCGGATTTTACTTAATGGTTTTTTTTACTTAATCATCAGATATTTTTGGTAAGAGAAAAAGGCAAAGGCTTGTTCAATGATCAGTAAAATAATATCTGAAAAGATTATCCTTATGTTGGTCAGGGTGTTATAAGGATGACTTCTAAAATCCATCTTATGTATTTGTATTGCAAAATATGTTTGCATTTGGCGATTATGATTAAGCCAACAAATAGTAGTTCAGTTCAGTGTCGAGATATGTACCTAGGTACATTAAGTCAAATCGTATATATATATTCTGTACTCAAATAATCATATTATAATCACTGGAAGTGTTAATAAAACTTTCATTTTATTCATATAAGAATATAATAAAGTATACTTTTCCATTTTTTATATTATTATTTTGAAAGTACGCTTAGAGCTGCCTCATCACAGGGATGAAAACAGCACTTTTCGTCCCTGGGAAACGATTCACCCTGCTGTCAAAAAATTAAAAAAACAATGCGAACCATATCCGCATTGGTTTTTGCGCAGGATTTGACTTACCTCTTACTCCCATATATAACTCACAGTCCACTATAAAACTTACTAGAACTAGTAGAACTAGAAGAAGAAGTTCGCATTACCTCCGATTCTTCAGTCACCGCACTTTCAGCACCGTAAGTTTCGCCGATGTGTCGTTACACTAAGAGTGTTTTATTAGGAATAACCCCACTGCGGGTGCAATATCAAGTAAATTTCGCAACTACCAAGATATATAGGTACGTCTCGAGACGCCCGTTCGCCGTCACTCCGGCGGCCATGTCTCGCAATAATCAGACGTGCACTAAGCTGCCACAGAACTGAATGTCACTTAGCCAATTTGCATAATATTGAAGCTGCATGAAAGGTATTACATTATCTGCATACGAAAGACAATTTCGACTAAATAACTAGGAATTCGAAGTGTTTGTTACTATATGTTGTGCGCAGAAGGTTTGCCGATGGTCGCTTCTCCCGCTTCCTACGGATGGGACCGGGGCTTGTAGTACTAAGAATTAGACGATCGCGGGTCGCGGTTGTGGGAGACGAGAGTAGTTGTTATTGGAAAACCTTCTATAGACGTTTACAACACCACGAGCGATGCCAACGCGTTGCCAGCCTTTAAGACAAGTTAAACAGGATATGGGAATGACAAAGGGGGATCAGGCAGAAGGAATAGAATAGAGAGGATAGGATACGGGATTGAAATAAGGAGGCGGGATAGAGAAGATGAGATAGGAGGAGAAAGTGGGCAATCGGAACTCTCACTCATCGCTCGAAACAAGATTATCAAGGTACCATACTGGTCAAGCAGGCCTAAGATCTGCTATTAAGATAATGATTACAGCGTGGCTCTACCAACATATGTCAAAGAATGCGCGAAATATAGAAAAGAAAGTAGAAATGCGGACCACGGGCTTCGAGGCAGATATTCCGAATGCAACTGGGATTTAACACTAGGATGATAATAATGTTCTTTGTGCTTGCATGGGTTGTTTACATACTAACAAAATATATTTAAAACCGATACAGTCGCCACTTTCCAAAAATCAATAAAAAGTTAATAACTCGAAAAAAATAAATGGTAAAACGTACACGGGGGTTTTTCAAGTACCCCGTCATAAAAAATACTATTTTTTTCTTTTTAACATCACTCTTTTGGCCTGTATATACAAAAATAAGGTAATGCGCGAGCGAGAGTGCGAACTTTACTTAAATGGTCTTTTAATGCCTAAGTATTTTTTCATGTTTAAATTTGAACTCCTCCGTTATTAGTCAAGGCAGAGTCTTTAATTAACAGAGTTTTTAACTTGCCCTGCCATCTAAAAGAAAAGAAAGAAAAAGTTTATTTGAAGAAATAGCGAACTAATTACATACCTTGTACATTATTATACACAGAGCATATTTTAAAAATTCGTACGCCGCATCAGCAAACAAGGTTTGCACTCAGCATATTGCTGTGCCGAAATTATATCCGACACAACGCTGATTTTCAGTGCAAACCTTCTTTTTGCGTAAGACTAAAACGACCCAATTTTGTTAATTAAATAATAATAATAATTAATAATCCGGGAAACATTGCGACGGGCAGACGCTATAGGCCCCATACTCCCAGATCCCTAGTACCACTAGCAGTTTACCCCAATAGCCCGGTACTTTTGTTCTCATTTCCCACAATAGTCCTACACTGGCCGGGGCCTGTCCTTGGGTGCATTAGTATATAATGTAGACAAGGATAATAGCCGGTCAGTGTCACGCCACATTTACATTAAATTTGTCAAGGGGCCTCTTCCTGTTGGCCTTCCCATGGCCCCACGCAAGCCCTCCAAAAGTCAGGGCCATTTTTATGGCCCGTGGTCTTGAAAGACATGCAAAATAATTTTGCATTTGAATTATCGAATCTATATAATCTATTCGAATGCAATTCGATAGAGTGATTGCCGAGTATTACCTATACGAGTATGTATATTATTGCATTCTGTGTGCGACGTCACTGACATGGAGTGTATGACGATGTTTTACTTACAGTAAGCTAAATGTACGGTCGTTGGGATATAGGAACCGACCCAATGTTGACTTCGATCGCAGCCTCCCCTGGCGAGCGCAAGCAGCGTCAGCTCCCGTGACAGGATTAATCTGAACAATCTTAACTGAGTTTGGTGGGGCCTCACTCCAGGGATAACGGACCTAAGTCATCAACTGCAAGCGGGATGAATTCTGCAATAATGGAATGATTTTCTGCAATACACCCGAATAAATCTGGTATCCTTGGGAAATAATTCTTTACGTCATATTTATGTTATGGAAGAAAAACATTTATATAATATTCGGTATCTAAAATAGCTATATGGCTGAAATTTAAACAAATAATATTTCATAACAAAACATAATTTAAAGAGAAAACCAAATATACAAACATTCAAATAAACTCCTTTTAATATAACTAATATTAATATTTTCTTATATAATAATTAATAAACTGTAATAATTACATATTTTAGCTGAAAAGACCTTCATACACAGGGCGTTAAAACAGGTATCTACGCTTATAAAGGTGCTGGTGTACATGTGGCGAGCAATCAGTAGATTTGTTTTACGACTTTTTTTAGACTATATTTTTATTGCAAAAAATAACACATATAATATTCTCCATTACTTCATAGCAAATTTGATTAATAAAACCAGCTTTTACCATATCTTACTGGAGAATTTGATCAACTTTCAAAAATAGATTACCTACTCGATATTCAAATCAACCAAGACAATTTTTATCGTCTTATAAAATGATGAAGCCATATTGCACAAGAAGAGTGAGTTATGACGACACGCCTTTAATAAGCAAAATAGCTTGTTAATTTATTCTTAAACCTTAATTTAAATTATTTATATTTTACAATTATGATGATAAAAGGTTACTTTAACGTTTGTTATGTTTAATGTTGTTAAAATTTACTTAAAGTTACTAAAAATTGTTGAGTAATGTAAGAACAATGTTTTAGAAATTGTCGTTTTTGTCAGCTACCCAATAGGGTTGCCGACACATGTTACAAAAACCCATTGTTTTTACATATAAAAGAATAAGTGTTAAAATTTGCTATCATCTAACTTTCAAAATGTCATGATAAAAATAGTTTTAACCACTTTTGAAATAATAATTAATGCGGTATTTGACTCCTTTTACATGAACTTACTTTTTTTTAAATATTGAGACTTTTCGTGAACTAACTTATAACGTCTTAAGTAGCTACGCTCGTATACAATCCATGAGGCTACGTCGTTTTGTTTTACAAAAAGTATGTCATTTGACTTGGGGCAACGCATCAGCGTTGCCAACCATGGTGGAAATGCAGCCAGCGTTTTGGGCACACTCCCAACAACCAACAGCAATTTTGGACTTATATATTATTTGTAATTTTTTATTACGAAATTATACATAATTTATACTTTTAGGTAAATATTAAATTATACAATTTTGTCCGTCCAGGAATGAAGAAATAATACTATTTCCTGCGGGAGTCGACAAAATAGCCAGGACCAGGTGGTACGGTATTTGACCCTCTGGATGGCTACCACCCCTGGTCTAGATTATGCCACCATAAAGACCTCGAGCTATGTTCTGGCATTAGTGGCCAGTCCCAGTCACCCTTTAGAGAGTAGCAGCGCATTTGTAGCAACGTTGGTGTTGCAAGTGTCCATTGGCGAAGGTAAGCGCTTTCTATCTGGTGGGCCATCTTCCTGTCTGCTAAACTCAGGCAACAAAACTAAAAAAATACAATAATAGTTGATGGTATAAAGTATATAAAATGATGCACTTATATTTTCGTCCGTATGTAAAATGCACATAAGTTAAAAACGCTATCGCTTATGGCTTGGGGAGCGGTCGTCGGAGGCGACGCAGGCCGCCGTCGAGCACACCTGTCCAAAGTCGCAAGCTAGTATTAAACAACTATTAGGGCACCTCCGGGCAACTGGCGAACCTTAACTCAAACTTATATTTTTTACATTTTGATGTAAATGTTCCTTCCTGCTTTAATGTAACATTTGGAAAACTTAAACTCAAAATTAGAAAGTCTTGTTGATCGTCATGGATAAAGTATTGTGGCGAACGATGGACCTTGAAATTTTTTTGACCTTGAAAATTGAAAGTTGCAGTTTAAAAGTTGAGTTCAGTCCAAGACGGTGAAACGACAAGTGCGATACTAAAGGGTTATCAGAGAAGGTTAATAGAGTACAGAGACGGATTAAGTGGTGAATTTAGTGACAAGTTTGGTGGACAGATACGCGAAGGAGGTGTTTAGCGTAGTTCGAAGGAGGAACCAGAAGCGAGCTACCCGCGATAATATTGGAGGTGGTCTACGCAATATCGGCGACGGTATTGAGGGTGTGTTAACTTATCGTCGGGACTGTACATCGTTGGTGGTGCGTATAGGGGCAACCCTGCAGAGAGGTACTGCGCGCGGCTGTGTAAGTCAATAAAAGCTTCTAAATTAAAAACTGGTGTTTTCTTCCAATCCATAAGTGCGTACCCCCGCTCGCACGTAACAGTATGTATTTTCTTTTTTTTTGTAAACAGGCAAACGGCTTCCATGTGGAAAGTGGGAAACGCCACTTACAAACGTTTACACCAGAGGCGTTGCTAACAAAGAAATTTTATGAACCTCTACTTGAGGGACGCCAGGTATAGCACCAGGCGACAGCATAGAGATAAACCTTGATAGAAAGTTCACTTCAAATTCATATTTTAATATTTTTCAAAATTGGGTCATTTTGTTCTTACGCCAAAAGGAGGTTTGCACTGAAAATCAATGTTGTGCCGGATATAATTCCGGCACAGCAACATGCTGAGCGCAAACCTTGTTTGCTGAAAATGCCGCGTACAAATTCTCAAACATGCTCTGTGTATAATAGTGTGTAAGGGAGGTAATTACGTCGCTTTGTCTTCAAAGAAAGACTTTCTTTTTTTCTTCTACAACAGGCTAGTTATGGTGATGGTGTTCTTCGATGGTGACCTCTGTTATGTTTGTCTGTCAGGGGCACGAAAATGCTTTGCATCTTGAAAATCTTGTTCTTGAATGATTGCAAGAGAAGCCATAAATGTCCACGGGTGTTACAATATAATTTTTAGAACGGATTTTAAATGATGGTGCTCTGGATAATTCTACTTAATTAATTTGAACAGTACATAATACTTTGTCTTTACGTAAAGGAAGATCTAGTGATAATGCACGCTATTTAAGTATAACAGAAGCAATGCTCAATTCGGTGGCGAAATTGCGAAAACGAACATCTGTACTGGAAGTTACGGTAACACCTGAAATTCGCGTACTGTGTTTATTACACTCGGCTGTTCCTACTTATAACCATTTCTTAGAAGGCTAGCGGTTCCGGCATACGTTGTCCTGCTCTTAAAAAAAAAATATAGAACCCAATTCCAGTGCCACCTTCCGGGTTTAATTGTGAATCTAAACCATCCATGGACCCACTCAAACACACCTTTTTACACTTTGGGTGCGTTATTGAAATTTTAGTAGGATCCCTAATTTTTCTAGTAATAAATATAGCCTATATTAATCTGGGATAATGTACCAAACTAATAGTGAAAGAACTTTTGAAATCGGTCCAGTAGTTTTTGAGTTTATTCGTTACAAACATATTAAAATACGAATCTTTCTTCTCTTTTTTATATTAGTATAGATATCAACATTACAATTAATAATTAAGATATCGATATTGATCGTTGGAATATCAATAGTAAACAGATCAATCAATAGAAACAAGGTAAGAAAAGTTCTTAGCTTTTATAATGCAGAATGTTATTCTTGTTAAATGGCATAAAATAAATCAAGTAAGAGTAAATAAAATAAAATATTAAATAAAGAAATTCAAATGTCATAAATATATATTTTATTATAATAAGTTAAGTATTTTTAATGCAAAGAATCGAGAAATTCGAAACTAAATATTGTAGATCAGACATTTTGTTAAGTCATATGTAAAAACACGTCTTTCACTCACGTATTTTTCTCTAAATATAATCACAAACAGCTGTCAACAAAGTGTAAGTCTTCTCTGAATCAAGTTCTGATATATTAATTTACACGCTGATTTCATATATAGCTATACATACTAAATGTTTCGCATAACTTGCTACTTATGATAGTATATCTGAGCTTCATGAAACCGCAGCGTCAATTTCGCCGAGTGCGTGTTAAACCACACTTCCAAACTTGTGTTGCGGTGGACGTGATCGGCATCGAGCGACACCTTCGCAGCGGCGATAAATAAATATGCGGCCAACTTCAGACGCGCCAAATCCGCTTGCGCGGAAGGGACCTAAACGACTTCTTTATTTGGTAGTATTTAATCATTTGTTCTTGTGTTTCTAAATTCCAGATTCAAAAAAGATCTAATGCTGATATTAGAGGGATCAACCATATTGATTCCATTGGGTTGAAAGGTGCAGAACTGAAGGAAACTAATGACATTGAACGAGTACATGGGTCACGTTGGATGCTTTATCCAAATTGATAGACATAATTGATACAATTGATATCGGCGCTGCATACTACTGCACACAAACTGACAACACTGCTAACCTATACCACGGAAAACGAATACTGAGGGCTGTCAATCGCCCAATCAAAAACCTAACTCGTAATCTGCAACCACAGATGGCGTAACTAGTACATTCTTGTTTTTATAGAAATTCTCAATTCAAACTTTCAATCGTCGTCTAAACCTTCAATTCAACCAAAAAAAACTCACTTGTCAATGCGCCACAATTTCGAGGAACACCTCTCACGATCTCTAATTGGGAACCTTGGCGTCGACATAACGAATGACTTACAATTTCGGGCTCATCTAGAAGGCAAGTCCAAACTTAGCTCTAAAAAGCTTTGGTGTGCTAAACAGGTCCATGCAGTACTGCACTCCGTGGCAATGACTTGTCTTTTGTTGGAATACAACGTATCCTAAATGTTGATGCGGGCTATAAGCCAGCACCATGTCGAGTTACATTCATATACGTTTAGTAGTTTCCAAAGAAGTTGAGATCGCAGCGCTATCTCTGTTGCTATTTTCGTCTAACCCACGGATCATTTATCGGGATAAAAAGTATCCTAAGTTACACCCTGGGATATAAGCTAGCTTTATGTGTAGTTTCATTTAAATCCGTTCAGTAGTTTACACGTGATGCTCTAACAGACAGACATAAACTCTAAAAATTGCAATTTTGGAGTCTCATGGTCCGAATTATCCCTCTTGCACATTTTTAAACGCATTGTACAAACTCGAACCATTTACAGATTTATTATAGTATAGATAGATAACTAGAAATGTCTCATCCACATTCAATCTCAATATTTGAGTACAAAAGTTGCTGAGCGCGCTAATGTCTCGGGGTGCCATAATAATCCGGGGCAAGCGCGCCATTGTTCATAACTCAAAAGAATCCCGTACAAAGTACACGGGCTAATTTGAATACGCTGCATGCCCGGAGCGAGGCAACTTTTGCACTTTGCATTATCTTACACGTTTACTTTTTTTGATTTTTCACCTTCCAACTCACGGACTCCAGTTTGGAGACCGTCCATAAAAATAAACGGGCGCAATTTCGACGGACGCCGAAGGGAAGTTTGCGAACTGGCTTACCTTACCGGCACCTTTGGGGTTGCCCGCAACAGTGATCGGAACTAACCTCAATATTTCTTTCCTTTTCTTAGGCCAATATTCTAGAATAAACTATGGTGAAATGTAATCAAATGTCCTAATATATATAACAATAACAGCCCATAACGTCTCCTTCTTGGCTTCAGACCTCCTCATTTTATGCGAACAGGCATTACTAAATATGCCACGCTTACTCAAGTCAATTTGGCGGGTTTGATATATCGATTATTTTCATATGCAGATTTCATTCCGATGTTTTCCTCCACGGTCGGCACGTGGTACTTATAATATGCACATTAGGTCAGAAACTGCCTAGTGGAGCATCCTTTCCAGTCAGAATTCGAACTCTCGTCTCTTTTGAAACCTTAGTTTAAGACTTGAGAGCGTCACTCACTAAGCTTCTACAACTTTCAATAATAAGTGATAATATGTTCAGTTTAAGAAATATTTACATTGCACGAGGGGTCGTTTTTCACTAGATATAGACTTCTCCAAGTTTACTCGACAGTCATGTTCCGGTCCTCTATTTTCGTCATCCAGTCCAGTTGTCGTACGTATGCCGAGATGTGGTCTCCACTCCAGGACTCGTCTGCTCCATCGACTATTGGTCGTCCGCTGTCACTCCAATTTAGTAATTTTGGCAACTTTGTGTCTATTTCGCATATTTATGGTTTATTTATAAGAGATACAGCCAACAGACCCATGACTGAATTTTTTACAGGAAGAAACCTAATAGGTATATTCTGGACATGTAGTAAGAAGGAATGAAAATAATGTTAAACTGTAATATTGATGAGTACAAATGTAAAAATAGACCAAAAATAGATCGGTGGATTGTGTGAAGGAAAGTATGATAATTTGTAGTGAGAGAGAGAACGTATGTCAAAATGGAGGAGTATGGAAGAAAAAACCATATTGTGCCGACCCCAAATGATTGATTGAACAAGGTGAAAAAAAAGAGACAAAAAGATAGATGTAACTAAACTCGATCCATGAGTAACCGAATGTTTGTTACCCAGTTGCACTGCCGTTGCCTACGTTTCTACACGTTTCTATGCATGGTTCAAATTTTACCAATACTGTTGATCGGTCACAAACTAAAGTAACCAAGAGCACAGTGGACACACTATACGCATATTTTGTTGTGTTGTATTCTTTCTTTTAATCAATATACCATGATCTTGGTCAAGCAAAGACTTATGAACAGCACAAGAGTTCGAAGTAAAGTTTGTTTAAAATCGAAGTTTATCTATTTATTTAAGTACTCGCCGACGTTCCTGCTTCACATCTATCACCGCAGCAGCTCTCTTCAAACGAAATATTGCAAATTCTATAATACGACGCTGAAATGTAGAGTCCAACAACTACTTCTACGACGCACTGATACAACCATATTTCGGGCGTCAGTTTGTGCAAGCAACACCGTGTACGTGTCGCCGTCACGTTTAGCAACAACTCGGTGACAACACGTGACCCGAATGGAAACAGCTCCTAATGCCAGAATACTAATTTAGTAACCAATTTGCGTTAGATCAACAAATTATATTAACACCTACAATAATATAATCACTGCTAATCTGTCTTAGCTGCTAATTGCATTAGTTATGAACTCTATATTATTTTCTCTAGAACTGTGATATAGTTCCCTAACGATGAATATAACTGATGAACGATGATGATGGAATATAAAACTTTGAAAACATATTCCAAGTTATGCAACATTTATCTCCAATCCCAAAGAACTTCATTCAATACATAAATTAAGCAAGTACAGAAGTTCCAAAAGCCAGAAGACAAACTCCGGGTAGAAATAATTTACTTTTGGATTTGTCAGTATCGTTGTTTAGTATTAAGTAACCGCACAGTTTTCTGCATGTATTATTAGAAAGTAATAACATTATAGTATCCTTCGTAAGCTAAGCCTAAGGGTGGTATTAGTTTCTGCAATTTTTTGATAGATGGTCCTGATTGAAGCCCATAAATTATCACTGCTAAATTGACAGGATGTTTTCTGTTTTGTTAATATTTTAGGTTGCATAAAAATCGCCCCAAGACTCCGTTGAGTGTTATCCATAACAAAACTAAAAGTTAATTTTAAAAATAAATAAACTAAACTATAAATGAAGCTATATTTACAAAATAACATAAACCTTTAAATAAAAAAATTACTCAAATTTATTGAATATTTTTCTGTAACAACAAATTCAAACATATCAAATAAAAACCAATTTCCTACAACAAAGGCAGTTACAATCTTCATCACAGAATCAAAGTAAATGTAAAAAACGGAAGCCTCAAAAGTATGATATATATATTTTATATGAAACCGTATCAGAAATATGATTTTCCATAGCATTTGTCTGCTTCACAGCGGGGCGGTGGCGTCACGAACCGGCGCAACTATTTTGTGACACCTCGTGTCGATGCGAGGGCGGCGCGGGGTGGGTCGCCGCCGTGCCGCCATCGCGCCGCGACCTCCGGCCGGTCGCCACCTGACCTACGGAAACCTACCTTGCCGAGGAATAGCTCTGAGTTCCACTTCAACTTAAGACTTTTAGATTAAAATACTGCAGTTGGGACACAAAATAGTTATAGTTCAATATCGACAAATATCTAGAAAGAAAGAAAAAACATTTGTTTGCTCTTTTCAACACCTAACAATACACATTGAAGAAAAATGGTGTGTGCCAGGTCACACGCGGTACTCGTTGAAGTGAAACTTCAGAGAACATACTCACAGATAATTCTTCTCTAACTTTTATTCATACAAAACTTTTAATAATAATTTCCTGTCATAAGAAATTCCAAGAATAGAATAGAATAGAAAACACTTTATTGTTCGCCAAGTAAACAATTACAGAATGACAAATTATAATAATTTAACGGCAAAAGAAAAGGCAGTCTTATCGCTTAAAGCGATCTCTTCCAGGCAACCTGACTGAGAGGACCCTTTTAACAACTTATGTCTAGGTATAATTAAATAAAAAAGAAGTAAAATAAAAAAGGGGAAACAGTTCAATCTGGACAGTAAACAACTAAGTTAAGATGAACAGAAAAATATATAAACTAAGGTAATGGTTTTTGGCAATGGTTTTTTTAAATATGGTAATTTAGCTTTTCTGACATCTACGGATAAACAGTTTCAAAGGCGAACAACCTGCTCAGCGAAGGATTTGGAGTAAAATATTGAAAAATGTGCAGGTCCCTTTATAGTTATCCAAGGTATAGCTTAAATTATTTTATTTTCAACAGTGCAGTCCAACAAAAATTGACCCAGTAATGTGATCGCGATTGTATTATATAACGCAAGATTGTCGTTTTTTTTTATAGTTGAGTACAGCAGACAGGCCCACCTGATGGAAATCGGTTACCGTCGCCTATGGACGTTTGCAACACCAGACGTGTTACTAACGCGATGGCAGTCTCGAAGAAATTATATATATAATTTTGACGAACTTAATATTGCTAATATTAGAAAGTTTTGTGAGAAAATAAAAAGGCGATAAATTCAGGTAGCGTTTAGAAAATAGGTAAATTTGGCTTTTCTTTTTCTCTATTGATCTCAAAAGCCAAGAGGATTCTAGATGAGAGGCCTAAGCACACATAAATCCATTTTTGTGAGAGCATAGTAACGAAGCAGCTAAGCTTAATCAAAGGACTGTAATTAGACGTGAACTAACTCAGACTTTCGCATTTGGATGATAAATTGACTACCAAGTTTCACGTGAAAAGGAGATTAATAGCAAGAACTAACTTGAATAGAGTATCACATTTTTTCTGAGCAGATTGAAACTAGTACATTTGTTCCGTTCAAAATACTACTAATACGGCTCAAAATTTTAAATTGTACCATCTCAAAATTATTGTCGTGCTACTATTCAAAAGTAAGAGGAAGGACGGAACGAAGCTTGTGCTACAACAGTACAATAACGCTTCTACGGATATTGACGACTGTTAGCAAAATGAAGTGACCAATGCTGAGCACATCCGATTATTAATGAACATTCCGAACTAGTTTTGAACGGGACAAATAAAGGAATGACGCTCTTCGCCTCACCGGCCCTATCACTTCAAAGGTCCTTGCCTCATTTGAAGTGGTACAACATCTCATGTTACTCGTACAAACTCATTTTAAAATCATGTACTGCCCAACACAACTCGAAACTATCCATACAGGCATGCATGGCCGTCAAGCTGTGTTAGAACCAACACCAATGTATGGCAGCGAAAGTTAAGTATGGCAGAAGAAACATGAAAGGATAGTGTAGTAGGGGGTATTTCCTGTTCGTGTTCTTGGACCGCTAATTAAATAATGGTTCGCTGCCACAGCGTAAGGATAAAACGGCACATTGTAATATTGAGATCTTAAGGATACGCCCTATCCCACAGATGAGATAAACAGTTTGATAAGAGAAAGTTGTGGATTGACAAAGGACGCAGTTCACTGTGTAATAGCAAGGTTTTGTGCAGCGGTGGAGAGATTGTAAGGACACTTCGGCAGCGAGTAAGTCAAAGTCTTAGACTCAATTTTTTATCACTTTTTTATTATAAGAATATAAAGAATAGTTAAATTTAACTTTCTTAACTTTTGACAGGAAGCCTTCTGTCAACTACATTACTACAAATCTAATTCGTTAACTTATATGTCATGACTGTTCACTCCTGAATATAACTTATAAGTCACTTTTTAATTGTGATGTATCAGCTTATAAAGGTCTTCTTGTTTACGAGTAAACGCTCAAATAAACAATAACAACTCATTAGGTTAATTGTGTTCTCCTGACAATCATAAACAATCATTTCCTTCATTAAGTTATTTGTTACTGATATCATAATCCAAATGATTTGTTTGTTCCTTCATCAGATAATCACTGAGTTCGTGTTTGTGACCATCCGGTACATAACAACTGAAAAAACGGGTTTTAAGATATAAAAAAATAGTAATGAAATTGCGACTAAAAGTCTTCGGTCTGGCTGACTTGGCAGTGATTCCTAACTAAACTAGCGAGACGAATCTGAAGTGGACTCGGGGGATTGCGACCGATGCGATGCCGCCGCGGGGAGTGGTCCGTGATTCGATTCCGACGATATAATGAGCAAGGAATAAATACTGGTGAGAGAGTCATAGAGCATAATGAATATTCGCAGACGCGTCAATGCGAATAGCAAAACACATTTAATAAGTTAGCTTGTATACATTTACTGAATATTACAAGTTTAACGATTTCCAAGAGCAATGGAGTTTATTTTGCCATCTTCTATGACATTAGCGTGAACCTCCTGCCTCCCTTAAAAGCTGCTGCTTTCAAGAATTTTATATATATTATTATAGAGAAAACATTTGCTTAAAACATGTTTCCACACCGCTTTCCGAATTGTTGTCGGATTTTTCGAAGAAGACCTTGCTAGGTAAGCAACTGAATTTGATATAATTATGTTTATGTAAAAAAAACAACTTCATTTTACTTACTGTAACAATATTTCATAACATATATAATTGACTTTTATAAAGAAATATATCAAAAATGTTTAGATACACTAGGAATAAAACTGGTTTAATTTTAACAAAATACTATGAAGGGTTTTCAATGCAATCTCGGTTGTATCCCAGCTTTGTTGCTAGCCATTTGTTTAAAATTCAAAGCGCAAAGATGAAATTAAGGCCCTGTCCACGACGGCTCGATTGTTTTAATTTGGAACTTAATCCATTTATCGTGTTAGAAATTATTTATCATGTTAGTCCTTGAACTTAATTATATATGGTATGTATTCATATTGTTACGAGCTACAGGACTCGAAGTAAAATGCCGTTGCAATTACTATAGAATTTATTAAAACTATACCAACACGTATAACATAGGTACAAATATAACTAGACGCAATAAGTCCCAATGTAATGCACGATTCCATAACACGCGCAAAGTCCGTCACTAAAATGTACACACGTCTTGTCTCCCTTGTGCTATCGCTTTGACTGCCCCACCCCTCCGTTCGGGCATTGTTTTATACTAAACTATATAATATCGACAAAGGGCCGCGTTCACTGAGTTAATCCGCACATCTGGCAAGCTTCGACGCAATGCAATAACAACAAGAATTAGTTCGACACTAATGACGGTAAAAAGTACTATAAGAATAGAATGTTTTTATTAATTGAAAATTTAAACACGAAGTAAACAAAAGAACTCCGAATGCAGGAAAGGTAATAAATTGCGTTTTACGACAACCAGGTGTGCGCATTTCTTTGTCAGTATGTAACAATATAATACCTGTATACATATGTATAATATGAACGTTTGTGTTATGTATATTTGTCAACGTGCAGTTTTGTCCTACCTCAATGTGCAGATTTCATCAAGATGTTTTCCTGTAAATGTAAGAATGAAAAGGCCCTTCTGAGTCGTAACCTTCGCTTAGTCATTGACAAATCACATTCCAGCCTCATATAAGTTGGTAAACATGTTTTGGTTATTTATCTGAGGCCCCCATAGTGGGCTGGCACATCGGCACGCGATGTGCTCCTCACGATTGGAAGGTATTAGTTATATGGCACCCGCGGCGAACGCCCCCCATTTCCAAATTATTGGAATCGCTGTTATTAGGATTACGCGTACTAACTCAAGATTTATCCCGCGGGCCATTTGCGATTTCTGCTAAAGTTATTTCTTAGGGTTTCATAGGTATTTTAGCAAAAATTCAATGCTTATAACATTGTTTATGAAGATTCCATTTTTCTGCAGGAACATAGAAAGAATACAAGTTCCTACTGCCTTTCGTAAGAGTTATCAAACGACCTACGGGCAGGTGGTAAGGCATTTCCCCGTCTGGATTTGCCACCAACCCTGGTCTTTTTTTTGATAATACACCGGAAATGTCTTTGGATACCGTCCTCGGGCACTTCGGGGGAAGGGCCAAATGCAGCGCAGAAGCATGCGTCGAGGGTGTGTGCGACTCTCGGGGACCGGTTATCTACGCTAGCTTTAAATACAAGTAGTCGCGAGAAAGCGATTGCCGAACCCACTAAACCTAAACTTGAGCTCCTGTATCCGCGCTTTTACGGGGCGTCACGGGTTTTAGAACAGAATTACTATGCGGTGACGCCGCTACGCTCAGCAATACTGGGCCACCCCACCAAACCTGGTCTAGGATAAGTTGCCATAACGAGCACGGATTGAGCTCCGACCTCAGTGGTTTGCTTCACTTGATAATCACCTGATAATTATGATAATTGGTAAGTTACGGACATTGCCCAGAAGTAATTTGGGACTAATTTACGACAGCACCAGCAGCAACGAGAATGACAATATGAATCCCTGGTATACATTACGTCCAATTGTCTGGCAGTGAGTAGAAAAGTGTGGAAGGAATGTAGTATTATGGCTGATAGTACTTTGACAAACCTTCAAGCAAGTGCCATGATCAAATAAAGAAGTCACCTGTTCAACAACATCGACATAGACAAGAACATATAAGCAAACATTAATCTTAATAAAAGACGTATGAAACAAAACATCTCCGCTTAAATAGCTTAAGGATAGGTGAACGGAATCTTGAAACCTTGCAAACTTCCTCAGACACCAACAGAAACTTTGTACCTGCAACTATTTATTTATAGCGCCGATGAGCTTTAGGACTTATCACAAACTTAAAAACAAAACTGTAGCCTGCTAATTCAAGACCAAATAGAGTCTAAAATTGATTAACTGAACTGCAAAAGTATATTGTAGAAAGATAAGCAACAAAAATTGTAAATGTTTCTGATGGCATCCTTAATTCGTCGGTATAAAGCTCATTATTCTAACGATGAACGGTAAATGAGTTGTAAGGGGGTTGTCCGCAACTTCCCGACTCTCGCGCCTCGCAGTTAAGTTGTTGGCAACACAAATAAACATATTTCGTTAACTCAAGGTAGGTAGCGTTAACGGGCCCTGATTTGTTGTAATACTTTTAAAGTAGAAAACAAGGCTAATTTAACGCCTACTGAACACAGGGCAAGATATAGAAGGGTTAAATTGTATTGTGTTTAAAGGTAATTTAGCCTACTTACTGTTCAATGTTATCTAGGATTATACAAAGACTAAAAAACGTGTACCCGACGAAGTATTTTTCATCACCCTAACGTTGAATCTCGTCTGTGGTCGGAGCTTATTCTTTGGAGCACGAGGTCCGTTTTCCTACTGTTTCTTCTCCATTTCGCACGATGTTCAACACACCCCTTTATTAAGATCGCTGATACCCTCTCAACGCTTACGAGATCAAACCATCATTTGTGGGGTGTAGCCCTTTTACCATGATCTAGTCGGGTTCATAAGACAGGGATGACTTATATTGCGGTTTGTTTGCTATTTCACGGACATGAAGCCATTCCTTACAAAGTTGTCCTTGAGCATTATTGACATATTCATGTTTGTGACACAAATCTCTTGCTTGTGATACTTAAGTACAGTCTACGCTTCATCGCTATATAAAGAGGCAGATCTTATTTTGAATTTACAGACCTGTTATTTCAGTTTTATAAGCACTTTTGTGGTAACTTGAATAAAAATTATGGAAAAGAGTCTTGCACTGCCAAACAAAAATAGTTGTTCCGGTTGTTTAATTGTAAGTTCTTCTAAGTATTATGAACGCAGCTTCAACTCTTACGAATTGGTTTTATGAAGGACTAGCTCAATATCTAGTATGGACGCTGCAAATAAATTATACTACAAATAGCTTATAATATTACCTGGGTTTAATTATAGTTAAATATTATTAAAGAGTTCTCTAAAAGAGAGTGTCGGGGTGAAGGTAAGGAAAGGAATGCTCCGGTGGTTCGGGCATGTGGAAAGAATGTATGATGAAAGAATGACTAAACAGATATACAATGCAAAAGTGGATGGATGCAGAAGTCGCGGAAGGCCACGACACACCTTCCATGATCAAATTGATCATGTACTAGCAGAAGGTGATGTCAGGAGCCTTAAGAACAGACGAGCGTGCATGACAAGAGCTATGAGTGTCAAAGAAGCAAGTGAGGTGTGTAAGAATAAGCCTGTATGGCGCTCTGTTGTTCGTGCCTACCCCGCAAGGGACCTGGCGTGAAGTTATGTATGTATGTATTATTAAATGTCTAGTATATGTATGGTATATATAAAACAAATGTGTATAATAAATATAGATAAATAATATGTCATGAGCATAACAACTGTAAACTTGTCTTGTTAAAATTAGTCAAAAATGAAAATAAAGTAGTTGTGGGTGGAGGGGCAACCCTGCGGAGAGGAATCACGTAAGGCTGTGAAGCTAATAAAAGCGTTTAGTTCAAAACTGTTCTTTTCTACCCGCTCGCACGTAACAACATATAGTAGCAGTTCATATGCTTAGCAGATTTAAACAATACTCCTAAAGCAGACTAGCTAGTTGCATCAGATCATTACACCCGTGTAAACGCAATTGAATGGACCGTGTAACAAGTTGCCGCGTTCAATTATAATTATCGGAGCAAACGAGCGGAACGGATCGGATAGACGCTAAACGTGACACGCGTTCAGCGAATCAACGGCTAACAGTGCACTCGCCAATTAGTCCACCTCAACGGGCTTGTAGTTTTCGGCCTGTCCACGATTTCATGTCTAGTCTAATTAGTCTCGTAGCAGTTTTGCCTAAAGTCGTGTTTAGACGCTGCGTGATCAGTGTCTTTTCAATAGACTTATCAATACAATTAAGTATGCGTTTTAATTCTTCACATTGAACGATGGGATACCGGTAGTTTGATTTTGAAAAACCATCACAGTAAAGCGATTAAATGGAGATATTAATTTTTGAAGCCATAACAATCATATCTAGCATTTAAACTTCTTATTTACGACAGTCACGTTCCTTTTTATTTTTATTGCATGAGTTCAACAGACAGGCAGATGACCAACTTGATGGAAAGCAGTTACCAACGCCTATGGATATTTGCAACACTAAAGGTGCTACAAATGCGCTGCTGCTCTCTTAAGGGAGACCGGAACCTGGCTACTAATACCAGAACACAAATCAAGGTTGTTATGGTGACATACTCTAGACCAGGGGTGGTAGCCGTCCAGTCGGGCCAATGCCCTACCACCAGGCTGTGGGTTGTGTTGTCGCCTCTTACGACAGGCCGCCTGGCCGCAGAAAATTGGTATTCTTTGTTTCTGCACAGATAAAAAAGTCATTTCACGACTTCACGTACTTTAACATACGTCACATTTATTAACTTATTGCATCATAATACAGCATTACAATTGCACTAAATATGCATAACAAGACGATTAATATTCCTACTGTGCTGTTTATGAAATAAATTCTTTAAATGTAGTTGAGTTGTGAATTGTGTAAAAAATACATAAAAAATGAGGGTAGACATTAATAAAACAAACGATGGACGGAGGGGGAATAAATCCGAGCGGGCGCACCGAGTGCACGTTCCCTGCGAGCGAATGCTCGGCGCAAACCGAAAGCGGGAGCGACAAATTCCATATAGAATTCCATGTTTCAAGTTTACGTAAAATTTTTGTCCCATAAAACCTCTATGTAGTGGTCTTAGCATAGACCTCCATAGCGCACAGGTGGATCCCCGACAGTTGTAGTAAAGAATCTTTGTGATATTTATTCTGGGCTGGGTCCTGGCTACCGGCCTCAATGTTATCTGTTGTATATTACCCATAACAAATTCAAATTCATTTTATTCCAAATATAGGTATGATGACAATAAGTTGTTACTGCATTTATATTATGCCGGTACCGGTGTGCAATATGTTATACTAAAATTTAAATAATTTATTCAAAACATTAACACTAATATACAGCAAACAATATGGTATCAAACAACTGCTGTAGTATATATAATAGTGTGTTGCAGTTGTTAGCGCCCACTTCTAGACAACTCGATTTTTATACATTATAAAAAAGAAAATTATATTAAATTTTATACATTTTGAAATTATTTTGTATTAATAATTGTAATGTATGTGAAAATGAGAATTTATATGTATGTTTGTGTATATGTATGTGGTGTGTATATATGTGATGTGTTTAAAGGCGAACGAGTGAGTGTGATTTATACTAGTGTAGTTAGTTTAGTAAATTCTCGGTGTCGTCCTAAAGGAGTTCTGATAGCCAGTTGAATAATTTTAATTTACATTCGCAATGAGTAAGAGAGTATATATTTAGTAAGTTAATAACTCGGTTATACATTTTGGGACTAAGAAAGTAAGCGTGTCTGTCAGCTAATAGAAGGCGGCACGGTACAAGTGTACACACTATATCGTATCTTCTTTTGTTATATATTCTAGGATCACAAGGCAATATACTGCTTATGCAAATTTTTTTCAATTAACTGATCTACGGACTCTAGTTCCGTACCCTTTTTACAACTAAATTATTGTTAGAGTTTTTTTTAATTTATACACGCTTATAGTTTATGTATTATGTGTGACATTAATTTTATGATTTTTGTGTTGTGTTGTGTACCTTAAGAATAACTTATATAATAAAAAAAAAATCTAATTTTAATACTTATACTAATGTAGAGTGTATCTGTTACATGCTGGTGTTGTGAGAAAATGCAAACTAACTGCATTAAAAATTGTTTCCTTGCAGAAATAACCTTACGCAGAATGTATATACACTCGTAGATCGGAAGTCGCAAACTGTATTGGCTTAAACAAAATCACTTTAAAAATTGCTCGTTGAGCTATTTAAAGCCTTAAAAGAGTTGATTTAGCTGCTCCACCTCAGTCAGGTTGTAATGCATGAAATAGATTGTCCTGTCGTAAAATAAATAGTCTGTTTAAAAAAATTTGAATACCAACTGTTGGAGTCTCGTGCTTGTAGAAATCTATTTTGTGTTATAGAACAGCGTTTTTGAATGTAATTTTTTTATGTCAAAGTTTTGGTTTGTTTTTTTTATCTGTCGTGTGAAAAATATTGAAGGAAATATATGGATTAATATTTTAATTGTATTTATTACGTTTAAATAATAGCAAATTAGCACAAAACAAGAATATTTATTTATTAAAACTATTGGATTTATCCTCACCGACCACAACACCAACAACATTCCTAACTGATTTGAAAACATAAATCAATTTACGCACACGAAACACAAATGAAAAATCATCTAGCTCACATCATGTTGAATTATTAACTTCAAAATAATATATATTACAAGCTTAACTTGTTAGGGTTGGGAATATGCAATACGTTAAAATGGAGGTTATTGTTTTTCTTTTCTTTTTACTTCTCTTCTTCTTGTTATTATTTTAATGGGATAAATAAAGGTGGTAGGATATCTTTTATTTTATTTCTTTCTTGCTTATAAACAAAACTTAAATTACAATTACATTAATACATTAATTACATTTCCTTGCTTCTATTACAGTTTTTGCATTATCTATTTATTACTTATAATCTATTATTCTGTTTTTTACTTTTACACACATTTCCTCGTAATACTATTTATTTACACATTTTCTTTTTGTTACAATTTTTTTTATTGCAGGAGCAGACAGGCAGGCGGCCCACTGGATGGAAAGCGGTTACCATCGCCTATGGACATTTGCAACACCAAAGGTGCTACAAATGCGCTGCTGCTCTCTTAAGGGAGACTGGAACCTAGTCACTAATGCCGGAACACAACTCAACGTTTCTATGGCGACATACTTTAGACCAGTGGTGGTAGCCATGCAGTCGGGCAAATGCCCTACCATCTGGCTGTGGGTTTTTTTGTCGCCTGTTACGGCAGGCCGCCCGGCCGCAGGAAATTGTATTCTTTCTCCGTTCCTGAACGGATAAAATTACTAGTCTAAGGATACCTATATTTTATTTACTACTATTTTAAACGCTAGGTTTACATATAATCATTATATGTTACTAACGTTTCTTCTTGACCTGCTTTTATTGTTTAGCGTCTTTACAATGTTAACTGCGAAAACCAGGAAATCCTGGCGCAATCTCTTTATTTCTTTTATTGGAACTATTACTATTTAAGCCCAAAATGGAGGTTAGTCTGTCTCGTTCCTGTGTTTCCTCTAGTTGTTTAAAAGTTATGAGCTTTGAAGTAACTAAATGATGAATAATAAAATTGTATATATTTATGTGTTAGTAGTAAGTAGTTTAGAAATTAATTGTATTAAATGTTTTCAAAATCGTAGTAACAATACAAGTTAATAAATATCCTCTTTTAGAACCCAAGAAAGAGGTAAAACAAGAAAGAATAATTATCTGATAGTGTCATAAACTTATTTCTTCTCTTCTCTTTTAGGTACTATATCCCATTTCTTATTACTATCTGCTTCATCTTTATCCTATAAAGATCATCAACTTGTTTATTTTATGGCATGAGTTCAGCAGACAGGCAAACAGCTCATCTGATAGGAAGCGGTTACCGTCGCCTACGTCCATTAGTAACACCAAAGGCACTTCAGGCTCTTTAAAGGGAGACTGGAACCAGGCCACTCGCCGGAACACAACTCAAGCTTGTTATGGCGGCATAATCTCGACCAGGGGTGGTAGCCATCCAGATGAGCATAAAGCCCTACCACAGAAAATTATATTCTTTCTCCGTTCCTGCATGGATAAATCTAGAAACAATATTAAAGTATTTCAAAAAAACTTCATTAACGAAGGTAGTTTTCCATCAAGCTGACTTGTAAACTCCATGCAATTAGGAATTGTTAACGATTAAAAGTTTCGCAGGTCCAAATGCACGAAACAATTCAAAACTTGCGGCAAAACGAAAAAGCCAATCCAGAATATTAAGTCTCAATTGGAGCTGAATAAGAAACACAAACATCTGCGTTAACCAAATTGGAGATTCGTGTCCCGGGCTCATAATTAAGTGAGAAACCTTGCCAACACGCTTTTCAGATAAATATTTTATAATATTGGATTTACTGACAACAGTCGTGAACAGTTTGTTAATTCTAATTTACCTTGGCGAGTTTTAAATCTGAATCTCATCAGCCAAGCGTCACCCACTGCTGGGCGGAAGCCTCCCCAAGTTCGCGACACATATTCCGGTCTTCTGCTATCCTCATCCAGTCCCCACAGGCGACCTTGTACACATCGGTGGTCTATCAGACTGGAGTGCGTCCTAGACTACGTTTGCCAACACGCGGTTTCTACTTCAGGAATCGTATACTCCATTTGCTTGCTAATTTTCCGAACGTTGTCAGTAATCTTGGTTCTCTAACGGATATCCTCGCTTCTGATTTTATCCACAAGAGACACCTCCAACATAGTTCAATCCCCAATAGAGAGATAGATAAATAAGTACAATAGGATAGGAAACCCACTACGGTTGGATTAGACCGAAATGGTCTTTGTTTTGTTGCGTCATGCACCCAAGACACAAACAGAGAGAACAAAAAATGTTATTAGGATAGTTATATTACGTTTGGATTTGTTGTGTTCGGTTATATTTGTAGCTGTGTTATACGTGTTTGTATAGTTCTAATAAACTCTATAATAATTCCAACGGCATTTTGATTCGAGTCCCGCAACTCGTAAAAATATTTATAAATAAAGACACAAATATAAAAACTTGAGAGGTGTCAAGGGACACCCGGATGGAACGAAGTTCCATATTTATTATTTACAAAAAACCTGTATACACTCAACAAAATAGTAAATGAGTAAGTTTGAATCCTATTTACTTCAATATAAGAAACAATTTAAATTTAAAAATTTAAAATTAAAAAATCGAATCACATCCTGCAATTCGACTCTTGAAACAAATTTAACTTTAAACCAGATTCGCGATATTGCTCCTTATTTTAATGACATTAAGACTCTATATGTCCGCAAATGCTATCTGTACGTCAGCAACCCATGACATTTAAATAATAATGTACTCCAAATTAAACTCTAACTGCGTGGGCATAAAGCTGCATTTTATCTTGGCAAGTTCAAAAAGTGTCGTGACAACTTTTTTCGTAAGAATTTTTTCCGTCTAGCCCTCATTCGTACCGCGCGATAAGGAACTACGTTCCAATAAATAATATATTACAAGATGGACTAAAACGGTTACTTACATGTACGTATGAAAATAGCACGTAATCAAAGACAAGAAATTATATTATTATTTAAGTCAAAATTGTAAATTATAAAAAAGTAATAAATCAATAAAGTATATGACTCGGGTAATCTAGTTCACACGGACTAAAGCAGCTCGGTAATAAAAAAAACAGTTTAATTTATACCTGCTGAGTAACCATCACTTTGTGAATCAGCCCCACCGTCAGTGCCCATGTCTCGATGCCATACATCATGACGGGTAGCATGCACTGCTCGAAGACTTTCCTGTTCAAGCAATGCGGAATGGGAGCAATCAGCTAGCTATGGAACCAACATTAAAACCAGAGACATTTATGTATAAAAAACCAGCCTACGCATGTTTGTATCCTCAAAACTCCAAAATTAATCAATGGATTGGATTGAAATGTTTAGTATAACGTCCCATTTTAATAGAAATGTTTTTTTACCTTTATTCTGAAGTTCCTAGGAACGGAAATACCTACTTTTCATTAAATAGTTAATAATATAACAAATCTGTTGGAAGTATCGAGTTTTTTGCAGTGAATTTAAATATGAGAAAAAAATAGAAAAGTAGAGCCAATTTTAGAGTATTGTCTGTCTTTCTGTAGTTAAAGCATGTTTCTGTCTGTTATAGCAGCATCACGTTAAAACTACTGAAGAGATTCAAATCAAGTGCGAGCCAAACAGAGCTAGCTTATATCCCGAGTCAAGACTTAACATACCTTTTATCCCCATAAATAAAGTTATTTCCGTGGGTAAATGAATATAACCAAAATGATGGCGCTGTGAAAACTGGAAGTGAATAAGTTATGTATAAGTTTCTGAACAATAAATATAGTAAATTAATCGAACTATTTCGAATGACTTAGTTATTAGTTTTTTATTTCTTATAAAAAGTTTTTCTTTTTCTTTCAAAGAAGATAAAACCGAGATATAGGTACGTAATGAATCCGCGTGCAGTACTCTAGTCTAAATCGACTGTGAATAACTTACCCAAAGCGAAAGAAGTGACAAGTAACATTGTGGTGTGATATTTTGATGATACATTGCCACACGAGATGTCGCGGTATTTGCAGATCCTCTTCGCAGATTTGGTACACAGAGGCGGCGGGGTGTTTGCCGAACACTCCGCCCATTGGCATCCGTCATCATCAATCACGCGACGTGCCGAAGGGTTGTTGCCGGGGCGAGTTTCACTGTTACGTCTTTGTATCGCAAACAATTCTTGTATCTACCTGCTTTATGACATTATTCCTTAGTTTGCTACATGACAATATTTTTTGGTTACATATATTGTAACTTTATTGGAGTAAATAAAACTAGACACAACACTTACACAAATAACACAATAAGCGTAAAATACAACATACATAGATGTCAAAACTTCTCAATTTTAATATATTAATATCCGACCTAATAGTTTAAATGTGAAGGTGAGTTTGATTGTAACACTTCAGGAGTAAACAAAGGTACATAGGGTACCTTTCATCCCGAAAATAGTCACGTCAAAGCACTATTCCTGCTCAAAAGCTAAATCACTTATATATTTGAAAAATCTATCTTTTCTTTCTTTCTTTCTTCTTTCTAAAAATCTGTCAAAAACCATTACCTTAGTTTTATAATAAAATATATATTTTTCTATTCTTCTTTCTTAACTTAGCTGTTTACTGTCCACATTGTACTGTCCATTCTTTGTAACCGACTTCCAAAAGGAGGAGGTTCTCAACTTTATCGGTATTTTATTATTATTATGTATGTACACCGATTACTCTGAGATTTATGATCCGATTTACGTGATTCTTTTTTTAGTTCGATCCAGAATAGTCGGCATTTGGTCCCCTAAAAAATTAACATACTATGGCCAGGAAGTTTTCATTTTATGAACATTTTTTTATGATTTTTTTCCCTTCCTTGGGACCTATATTTTTTAAGGCGAGCGGCCCCTTTCGTAGGCCTACCCATAGCTAGACAATAAAAAGTAACAAATAAAAAAAAACAAAAAAACCGACTTCAAAAACTAAAAGGTATAAAATAACATTTCTATTTTTAATTATAATATCTTATTTTTAATATATATTATCTAAAACATCTTGAAATCAGTGCAAAGTAAAACATAACAATTACTATATTATGAAAATTACTAAGCACCGACTTTAATTAAGATATTTAAGATAATATAATTAATATATATTAAAAATAAGATATTATAATTGAAAATAGCTTTAGAAATAAGTTATTTCAACTTTTTAATTTTTGAGGCCGGTTTTTTTAAACGAAGTTGTTTTAATTTAATTTACATCTTTTTAATTTAATTATATCTAGACATAAGGTGTTAAAAGTATTGTTACGAGCTACAGGACTCGAATTAAAATAAATGCCGTTGGAATTACAATAGAATTTATTAGAACTGTACAAACACGTATAAAACAGGTACAAATATAACGAGACACTGTATAAACTGCACGATTCAATAACACGCGCAAAGTCCGTCACTATATAGCTAATCGAAAGTACTACACACGTCTTGCTAGTATCGTCATCGTCGTTTGACTGCCCCAACCCTCCGTTCGGGCATTGTTTTATACTAAACTGTATAATACTGTTACATACCGACAAAGGACGTACACCTGGCTGTCATAAAACGCAGTTTATTGCCTATCCTGCATTCGGAGTTATTTTGTTTACTTCGTGTTAAAAATTTAAAAACATCCTATTGTTATCGTACTTATTTTATGACCGTCATTAGTGTCGGACTAATCCCTGTTTTTATTGCATTGCGTCGAACCTTGCCGGATGTGCGAATTAACTCAGTGAACGCGGCCCCTTTGTCGGTATTATACAGGTTAGTATAAAACAATGCCCGAACGGAGGGGTGGGGTCAAACCGATAACGCAAGCGAGGCAAGACGTGTGTACATTTTAATGACGGACTTTGCGCGTGTTATGGAATTGTGCATTACATTGGGACTTATTGCGTCTAGTTATATTTGTACCTATGTTATACGTATTGGTATAGTTTTAATAAATTCTATACTAATTAAACGGCATTTTAATTCGAGTCCTGTAGCTCGTAACAATATCGACAAAGGGGCCGCGTTCACTGAGTTAATCCGCACATCTGGCAAACTTCGACGCAATGCAATAAAAACAAGGATTAGTTCGACACTAATGACAGCCATAAAATAAGTACGATGACAATAGGATGTTTTTACATTTTAAACACGAAGTAAACAAAAGAACTCCGAATGCAGGAAAGGTAATAAACTGCGTTTTACGACAGCCAGGTGTGCGTTCTTTGTCGGTATGTAACAGTATCCTCTCAGTCAGGTTGCCTGGAAGAGATCGCTTTAAGCGATTAGGCCGCCTTTTGTTTTGCTGTTAACTTGTTGTAATTATTTATAAATTGTAATTGTTTATCTGGAGAAAAATAAAGCGTTTTCTATTCTATTCTATTTCTATTCTATTCCTGGGGGATTGACGATTATAACCGAAGAGATGGTGCTATAATCGCATTTTGTTGGTGCCAACATACAAGCGTATGAACTGTACGCGGGTGTTGTGTTATGTTGAATGGTGCCAGCATGTAATTTATCCTCTTATATTGTGGATATCTACTCTCGAATTAATAATTGATTAAACCCCGGCCTCCTTCGGAAAGATAACATGTTTGTACGTAATTATGTAAAACAATCCTTGACCTGGTTGTGTACTGGGGTACACAGGTATTAAGTATTTGGATATTTCAATTATATAGTTTAACTAGGATATGCCCGTGACTTCGTCCACGCTCGACTCGATCTTACGAAATTGCTGATATTTTTTTATTACAATTTATGCCGCGATTCAACAGTGGCTATAAAAAAGTTGGGACATGAGTCGCGTCGCGTGTATTACCTATCATTAGTATTGTTACATGCCGACAAAAGTAAATAAGCACACCTGCCTGCCATAAAGAACAGTTTATTACCTCCCCGCATTTTGACTTCTTTTGTTTATTTTGGGTTTAAAACTTGTAATTAAGAAAAACAGTCTATTGTGTATTGCAATCTTTTATGGCAGTCATTAGACAGATGTGTCGCACTAAATCTTGGAAATTATTGTTTTGCGTCGATACATAGGCATACATACAGAGGCTTACGTTTGAATGCGAAGAAAACAAAGGTGATGGTGTTTGAAAGAGAAACAACCAGAACGAATGCAAGGATAATGGTCGATGATGTTATGCTGGAACAAGTGAATGAGTTTGTATATCTCGGATGTGCTTTTAGCAGGGATGGAAGGTACACCGCTGATATAGAAAGAAGAGTGAATTTGGGGAATAGTGTGAATGGAGCGTTAGGTAAACTTCTAGGCGCTAAGAACCTCAGCCAGAAGGCCCAGCTTGCCATACACAACGCGGTGCTGGTACCTACGCTCACGTATGGAAGCGAGAGTTGGGTATGGAATAGAGAGCACGAAAGTAGAGTAAACGCGGTCGAGATGCGAGCACTGCGCAAAATCTGTGGAGTGACGCTCGCGGACCGCGTTCGTAATACCGAAGTAAGAAAGAGAGTTGGTCTGAAAGAGAGTGTCGGGGTGAAGGTAAGGAAAGGAATGCTCCGGTGGTTCGGGCATGTGGAAAGAATGTATGATGAAAGAATGACTAAACAGATATACAATGCAAAAGTGGATGGATGCAGAAGTCGCGGAAGGCCACGACACACCTTCCATGATCAAATTGATCATGTACTAGCAGAAGGTGATGTCAGGAGCCTTAAGAACAGACGAGCGTGCATGACAAGAACTATGAATGTCAAAGAAGCAAGTGAGGTGTGTAAGAATAAGCCTAAATGGCGCTCTGTTGTTCGTGTCTACCCCGCAAGGGACCTGGCGTGAAGTTATGTATGTATGTATGTATGTACATGTTGTATTTGTACAGGATAAAAGCAATACCCGAACGGAGGGGTGAGGCAGTAAGCGAGGATTACGATACGAGCAAGACTTGTCCATGCGATAAGCTATACATATAGTGACGGACTTTGCGCGTGTTATTGAATCGTGCAATTTGTACTGGTTGCGTCCAGTTATATTTGTACTTGTGTTATACGTGTTTGTATAGTTCTAATGCATTCTATAGTAATTCCAACGGCATTATAATTCGAGTCCCGCACTCTTAACAGTTTAGTGTTTACATTTGTTAACAGCAGGGAGATTCGTTTCCAAGGGATGAAAAGTGTTGTTTTTATCCCCGTGACCAGGCAACTCCAAGCGTATTTTCATAATGTGAGAAATGAAAAATATATTTTGAGCAAAGTCAACTGGCTCCCATTAGCACCAATAAAGTGCTAATAGCCCGTATTAAAAGCAAGGTGTATAAAAGATCGTTAGCAAGTGAGAAAGTAGAAACTACCTTTGTACGTACATAGAGTTCACGCGTACCGGCAAAGAAAAGAGTGCTCTTATGGCGTGGTTCTATTGCTAGCGACTTTTATAAATTTCTAATTTAAGTTACATCTTCATCTTATTGCAATTTATTGCTGGACACAGGCCTTCTCAAGTTTACACCATCTATCTGAATCTTCCACTTAAAATTGTAAGTTTTAGGGTATCGAAGCAATTTTGGCAAAAACGGAACCATTATGTAAACGTCAACTCTAGTTGTTCGTCTGTGTATATAAGCCACAGTCATTTCTCTCGAGAAGTAATGATCTGTTCAGCTGAAATCTTGTAAGATGTAATCAATTCAATGCTGTAAACGTATATAGTGAATTTGTGAAAAAACAAATACTAGAAATGGCCTCCATAATAACTACGGGTTGAAACAAACTTTCAGTGCATATAGTATTGCAAAGTATCTTTAGGAAGAAAGAAAGAAAATGATTTTATTTAGGACAGTTAAATTAATATAAAACTAAGTGTTGAAGTCTTGGTAGCGTAATGGATAGCGCACGGGTCCCAAACTCAAAGGACGCGAGTTCGAGCCTGGCTGGAACGCACCACTTAGGCAGGTTTCTGACCTAATGTGCACATCGTTACAGCTACTACATGCTAACAACGGTGAACGAAAGATATCGTGATGCAACATGCACATCGAGATAACCGATGTGTCAAACTTGCCAAGCTGCCTTGGACAAGCGTGCCGAGTGTACTTTCCGTTCCCCTGTTATGGGAGGCCTGAGCTCAGCAGTGGGACATTTATCGGCTGTTATTATAAGTGTTAACAATAATAGACTTAAAAACAAAACTTGTCCTAAAAGAAGCACCAGTCTCAGCATAATGCTAGTCTGTTGACCAGCGCGATCTTCTGCTGGGCCCACAAGGTTCGTCACATAATTATAACAACAATAAAATCTTATACACATACATATTTTAATCAGACACATAATATTTTTTCTTAAAGATCTCTTTACTAAAATCATCATCGGTAGAGAAATGTAGCCTCCAAGGATGTAACAATGTGTTTCGTTAACTTGGTTTTAAAAGTTCAAGTGGAAATTCTGGACGAAATTAAAAATGGTAGAGTTTAATAAATACTTTCAACGAAAATTATTTTGAAGTATATCTGTTAGTCTTTGATACTTTTTTTAGGCTAAGTACTTTTTTATATTTTATTATAACTCCATCTCTTGTAATTTAAAAAGTTATACCCATTTTAACGTAGGTAATTAGGATGGTGGATTAAGCAAATCAACTCTAATAAGATTCATATAAAAACTGCATTACTTAGTCCTATTAAATATTAAACTGACTTGCTTTTTCATATTCATTTTTAAATCAGTATTTCTCGCTATAAATAACACCCAACCCAACAACCCACCATATATAGGAGCTACTCGCTGTTTAACACTTTTAATGGCGCGAAAGGCCCGCTATCGCCGGTCGTTTATCCCCTATGAATACCGAGTTTCGGTGGATTTCACACCCACCGGCCCTTGCACCTGTGTTATGTCTGTGTGCAAGTGAAACTTATTTCCTATCAATAAGGGATTTGAATTCACGTTAGATAGACATGGGACTCTATGATACAAGAGATGAATGTTAATGTAAGATGTTCTCAATTGGACTGTATGTTTGTTCTATGTTTGCTGCACGATTTCTCTGTCAATGTTTTTTGAAGTGATAACTTCTTTTGGGAGGGTAAACCGCTTCATTACGTAACGCGTTACGGCGCCAGTCTGTCTGGCTTCCCTTTCTCTCGAGTTAGAGTAGTTTAAGCTATCACTTCTGTCCGGCGTCCCGAGACGCACGGTGCTCCCATTGTCACCAAATTAGGATCTCAGTGAAATCGAGATCAACCCTCAAATATTATAGGCATTGTAGTGTTTGCTCCTGAACACTAATATAAATGTCACCGGCTCATCTACGGACTACAGCTGTATCAGCGGTTGGTTATTGACTGAGGGCTGACTGACCCCCCCTACTCAATTGATATCCACTCCTACTGTGTCTCAATGACGTAATGCAGTCAAGACAGATACTTGTATATTATTATAATATACATACACTACAGGCACGTACAACATATGTCTCAGTTTTTTTTCTAAAACTATTCAAGTATTTGCGTAACACTTTCTTTTCTTTCACTATATCCCAATTATTTGGGTTCGGCACAATATGTCTTTTCGTTCCACACTCCTCTACTCTAAAAACATCTTCTGTCACACCACATATCATCATATCATTCTTCACTCAATCCATCCATCTCTTTTCTGGTCTACCTTTACATCTGTACCCATCCATCTTGTAGTTTAACATACTTTTTGTCATGTGACTTTCTTCCATCCAACCAAGAAAGCTTGAAGTCGGTGCTAAATAAAAAAAATAACCACAAATTTACGTAATATATTAATTTACGTAGTTTCACTCCGCACAAACTTCAACGTGTTGTGGGAAATATTTATCTTTGGCTTTATGGTTAAAGTCGGTTTTGTTTTTTGATAAAAAAAAAATTTTTTTATACGATACAAGTTTCAAAAAATCCGCAGGCTACTCACGTCAGCACCTGGAGTTGTCGAAGTTAACCGAAAGAGAGTTTATGTAGTTAGCGCTCTCGACAAGGCGCGATCCTGCGCTGAAGGAAGCAATGTCATAGTTGGTTTGAGACAGTAAGCTACGTTATTTTATCTACTTATATTAACTGAGACCATGTAGCTACAGCAATAGCGCCAGGAGAGCTCGTACACACCGACGTTTGTGGGCCGTTTCAACCGAGTTACTCGAAGTATCGATACTACGTTTTGTTCAAGGACGGTTTCACTGGATATCGTATGGTATACTTCCTGAGACTGTGGCGGCCGGCGACAGTTGCAATTCAGCGAAAATTGTAATGTTCGAATATTGAAGCACTGTCGACCAGTCGCCCCCCGTCAGCCCTCGCGTGTGTTATGTTTTGCTTTGTGTTTGTGTGGATATTATTTAGAGTAAAGGCAATTGGCATATGGACTTTCATTTTATTTCCCACTGTTCGACACGCACAATTAGAGTCAGGAGAGAGGTACTGATTGTAGGCATTACCAATTACAACAGAGACATAAATCTGAAGTGAAAGAAAAACTCGCCCTCATGATAGCTCAGACAAAACTAACAGGTCATACCATAAAATGCTTATCGAGTGATAACGGTGGTGAATTTGACAACCAGTCCATTCGAAAAATCCTGGACTCTAATGGAATCCAACAGAGACTTGTTACTCCATACACACCCGAACAATATGGTGTTAGCGAGCGAGAGAACAGAACACTCGTAGAAACTGCACGTTCAATGATGTATGCACATGAACCGATGCCTCAGCAATTATGGGCTGAACTTATCAACACTGCAGCGTATATCCTGAACAGAGCTGTTCCTACAAACAAAGAAAAATCTCCTTACGAACTTTGGTATGGAAAAAATCCTATCATCAAACATCTCCGTATCATAGGATGTACAGCCTATATTCATATACCAAAACAAAAGAGAAAGAAGCTAGACTAACCTAGCTAGGATACGATGAAGACTGCTATCGTATTTGGATCACTGACGGAAAGAAAAACATCGTTTTGCTTCCAAAAATATACAATTACGTGTATATTCAAGACTACCAAAATTTATCAAAACGACTCATTGACTCTTCGGGCGACAAGAGTACCTCCTACCTTACCTCGGGTAACGGATCAGTATGACAATCCAGCGAGTAAACGTAGCCAGCCTTCTGGGCACCTTGCCCATAGAAGACTGTGACCTAGGCTCAGTATTATACTTATAGTCTTGAGGCACTATGTGTAGAATACAATATAAACAAGTTTTCTTTTATTGTATTAGATCATTTATACATTTTTTCATACATTCTTTGTAAAATAAATAATAATAAAATCGTTTTAACTTGATAAAATCAAAAGTTCGATCTTATTTATTAGAAGACAATTCCATTGATTTCTTAAATACATCTTTGGAAGGTGAAAACAATTTTCGACACTAAAGTATCTGCTGTATTTTGAAGTTTGTTTATCAAGGAATGTACTCATCAGTTAGTTACCAGGTGTATTTAGAGAGGTATTTACTCAGGTAAAAGAGGACAAGGCTTGTTCGGGTATACTTAAAGCAACTTACCTCGATAGCCTTAAGAACAGACGATCGTGCATGACAAGAGCTATGAATGTCAAAGAAGCAAGTGAGGTGTGTAAAAATAAGCCTGTATGGCGCTCTGTTGTTCGTGCCTACCCCGCAAGGGACCTGGCGTGAAGTTATGTATGTATGTATGTATGTACCTCGATTGTCCATAAACAAAATGCCATTCTTTCATCTATGTAAGAGGTTAACTTCAAGTTTATTGCAAGAATTCCTTCCTGGGATCGCACAGGAATCCTTGGCTTTCGGGCCATTGGGTGTATTGCTTTTCAAACCTATTACAGAAATATATGCGAACCCATAAGGATGGTTAAAAATCAGAGTTTACATACACACCCTGATACAATATTATGACTACTTTGGAAAATATAACATTGACATTTAGGCACATTGAGGGGTGTAACTATAACGACATTTTGATATTTACTCTAGTCGTAAATTATTCGGATCAGTGCCAGAACTGAGCGCTATATATTATTCAAAAGTCAAGTATAACCTTATCAGTAGCTTTGGGAATATTCATTTGCCGCAAAAAATTATAACCAATTAAATTATAGTGGCTTAAACTGCGTATTATTATAAACAATAAATATACACATTACTATTATATTCCGGGAAGTATGTACGCATATTGTACATTAAGTGCTCACTTTGGTTTTGGATATTTAATAGAAATTTGGCAGATGAACTACGAAGGTGAATAAAAATTAGTAGCCTAGGGCAGCGTACCTTGAAACTTTGTTTGTTGTTTATTACAAATCGTGGTCCAGATTCTCCGTGGCGTTGTCAGGGTCTTCTCCCATAAGCCCTAGTAAGCGAAACTGACATAACTTACTGCTCCTTCCTTCACCACACAAGCCCTAACAAGTCAAGCACTACAAACAGGGCTCTCTTGGTGCTTCCAAACGATGTTGTTCTGAACTCTTTACCGTTACGTTAGTTTAACCGTAAACATGTCTGCGTTCATGTTAAACCTGATTTGTAAATAAGAGTTGTGTGTTATTTCCATAATTGTGCCAGCGGTGTTTAGATTTTCTTGCTCCTATAGATGAATGGCCATACTCAAAGAATTGTTTTGCGGCGACGCTGGGTTTAGCGATAAGAGTGTCAATTTTACAGGAAAAGAAGTGTTAAGCAATTTTCATTGGAATTTGAGATTGCGTACCTGGTTAATGGGCATATAATGCAGATGCTCTCACCTTCACTTTGCTCCTCAGTCCACTTCACTTTACTTCAGCTATTATAGTTTTATATTTATAGTATTTTATTTGATGTGTATTTATTTGTTATATTTTATATTATATATGTTTATTATATTTTATAATTGCGGTGCGGAGCGAGTTATTTACATAATATACACTAGTTTAAGAGCCAGTGAACGGCTACCTGTATATATTTGACCAGACCTGAGGTTTTGTACATTGAGGCCCCTATATATTTGTCTTTACGAAATGAAAAGATTTTTATTATCAGCATTATACCATATTATTTATGATTCTTCCAAAAAACTTCACTTCTTTATTATCTAACTAATGAAGTTTAGTATATATAATATAAAAAAATATCAATTTCTGTAAATACAATGATAAAGTAAATCGCAAGTAAATTATATTGATGTAAAACAGCGAACGGAAAACATATACATCTGACTGGGTAGTAGCTAAGATTTTATTATTTATTGATCTGTATACGCAAAGTAGACGTCTGCCGCGATCAATATAACTTTTTAGACTATAATAAATAAAAAATATCAATGGCAGATCTGGTTAATTACTTTAATTTTTTTTTTGTATACTCAAAATTGTCTGCCATAAAGTAAAACCGCGCGATAGTGGTCTGCCATTCTTATTTTCCGATAATAATAAGCCTATATTTTCAAATTTCAAAACGGCACACGTGGTCAAATGGATTTAAAATTCGTCAAAAATCGATACCTGTCTTGCCGCAGTGCTCGCCGCGTCCACCACTTTGAGCTTAGTGAGTCCCCGTACCATGCATGGTAGGTATAGGGGCCTCAATGTACAAAACCTCAGGTCTGGTCAAATACATATAGGTAGCCGTTCACTGGCTCTTAAACTACACATTTATGTGTTGCGGGCGCGGTATATTTTATATATTTACAATGTGCGGGGCGTATTTAATTTAATTTATTTCGATGAGATGACAATGAATGACTGACGTGCGTGCGAAAGGGGAACGCGCCGTCAGATTTGAAGGAAGAATCTAAATATGTGAAAAAAGGCTACATGGCGGTACCAAAGTGAAAGTTGAGAGTTGAGTTGAAAGTTGAGAGTTGAAAGTGAAAGTAATAAAGTTGTCAATGTTTTATCGTGACTCTGGGAGAGGATCGTCAAATGTTAAATTGAAAACAATTTGCACTCCGGTATTTTATTAATGCATAAGGTACTAAGATTTTTTTTTCTTAATAGTTAATAATAAATAAATGCACCCTATAACTATACCCAACCCTTGTTTAGTAAATAAAAAATTAGAATAACTTGAAGAATCAATATTAGTGAATTAGTCTGAGACTTCACAAGAAGTATATTAAATAGTATATTAAATAAATGAAAATTCAGTTCGGTATTGAAAATGCAATTAAAATAATAATACGTGTGATTTCAATAATTTCATAACATGCAATTAGTCGGCGTTTATGCAGAATAGCAGACTCCCTGACAGCGGCGCAAATAGCGATGGACTCATGCTCGTCAGATGAAACGGAGCGCAAAAATCGGATTGGGCGAACTCATCCAAACAGCAATTTCAATGTATTTGCATTAAAATGTTTAACGTTTACATACGAAGTCTTAGGTAAGACTGAAAAAGTTATAAAACCACTAACATTTCTGGCGTTTTAGTTAAATTGCATTACTCAAAATATTTTCATTAATCACTCTCAGGGTGGAGGTGGTGCCGGTAGACCGCGACGTGCTTACCATAATCAAATCGCAAATTTTATGACTTCTTAGAATTTTGTGAGTTGTAAGTAGGAGAAACGATTTAACTGTCAACACCATAAAGGACGAAAAAGACACTAAATGATGATAGATAGATTTACGGGCTTGTGTGATATCAAAGAGGTTTTCTGTTTTTAATTTTAAAGTAATAAAGTATTTTATTGTTTGTTTTATTAAAATGTGTTTATTTGTTTTACTAATTCAATAAACACATAAAAACTTCGTTTAAAAAAACCGACTTCAAAAACTAAAAACTAAAATGTATAAAATAACTTATTTCTAAAGCTATTATTATTAATATATATTATCTAAAACATCTTAAAGTCGGTGCTTAGTAATTTTCAAAATATAGTAATTTTTATGTTTTACTTTGCACCGACTTCAAGATGTTTTAAATAATATATATTAATAATAATAGCTTTAGAAATAAGTTATTTTATACATTTTAGTTTTTGAAGTCGGTTTTTTTAAACGAAGTTTTTATTTTTTATTTGTTACTTTTTAGTGTCTAGCTATGTATGGGTGGACCTACGAATGGTGCAGCGCTTCTTAAAACATATAGGTCCCAAGAACAGGGAACAAAAAAATGTTCGTAAAATGAAAACTACTGGGCCAAACTATGTCAAATTTTTAGGGGACCACATGGCAGCTATTCCGCGTCGAACAAAAAAAGAATCACGTAAATCGAATCATAAATCTCAGAGTAATCGGTGTACATATGGAACGGAGTGAAAATTATTTCCATGAAAAATGTTCATTAAATGAAAACTACTGGGCCAAACTATGTAACATTTTTAGGGGACCAATTGGAAGCTATTCCGCGTCGAACAAAAAAATAATCACGGAGTAATCGGCGAACAAACATAAAAAAAGCAAAAAAAAAAAAGATCCCGACGAATTGAGAACCTCCTCCTTTTTTCGAAGTCGGTTAAAAATATAATTAGTTTTATTAATTATGATTATTATTTAACAAAATTGTCGTTTTGGTCTTACGCCACAAGGAAGGTTTGCACTGAAAATCAGCATTGTCTCGGATATAATTCCGGCACAGCTGAGTGCATGCTGACAATGCGGCATACAAATTCTCAAAATATGCTCTGAGTATAATAATGTATAAGGTGTGAAATTACGTCGCTCTTTCTTCAAATAAAGTTTTTCTTTTTTTCTGGATTCATGGAATTTTCTGGAACCATCGTAATATTTCTAATCAAATGATACGTAAGTAGGTTACTCAATAGAGCCGGCGAAAATTTGTTTGATGATATAAAATACGTTTTATTCTAAGGAAATGTTTTTTGATATCTGTATCCTTTCTATCTCTCAATAATTTTATCCCGAAATTTGTTCCAAAACGAACTTATATCGAGTCAATAACGAGTTTTAAATGTTTAATAGTCCTCCTCTAATATTTACTTACCAACTTAATCTTATAGTCAATATTGTAGAGTTCAAAATTGTACACTTTGACTGCAAACTGGTTTTGGTATTGTTGAAGGAAATTAAATCACTAAAGATATTACTTTGAAGCAAGCCGTGCCGTAGCATAATATACTCGTCCTTCGGGGGATGACAGGGGAAAGACCTCTCACCCCTTTTTTGGGTAACCTTTATTTAGGACAGTTTGTCTTCAAATCTTTGAATTCAAAACGTAATCTTTCTTGAAAAGATCATCAAAGAGATTATGTATTCAAAAGTAGATCTAAGCTTAAATTTGCTTTTTGCGTTAAATTAAAAATGTTGCCGTAGTACTACCTAACGTTAAGCTACTTATGAATTTAATTATATACAATAACAGAGATTTTCATATGGCGAATGGCGCTGCGGGTATTCCTATTCAAAAACTAAAATCGACATATAAAAATGAGTCATAGAAATGTTTGTACACGCATAACTTGAGAACGACTTTACCTACTACTACTAATTACGAGTAGTATACAATTTCGCACATTTGTAATGTATATAGAATGCAGAATGCTAATTAATATTTTTTTTGATTATTCATAAAAAAAACATTACACACACTTCCATGTATTTGACACACACGCGCATATACTCTTCTTTATTACTAAAGTCAAATTAACAGAATCTGTAATTATAGAAGTATATTTATATAGTCTTTGTTATAATTACCACGTGCTTATAACGGTGAACGTTGAAGGAAAACATCGTGATGCAACCTGCATATCGAGAGAACCGATGTGTTCCACCTGCCAAGCTGCCTTGGACAAGCGTTGCGGGTATACTGTCCGTTCCCCTATAATGGGAGGCCCGAGCCCAGCAGTGGGACATTTATGGGCTGTCATTATATATAGTCTTTGACAACAGAACCTTAATTATGTCATACACACACATATCCCTCGGGCTGCTCCCGCCTGAGGGATGGCCACACCCCAGGATTGGTGGGTTCAAACCCTCCGTCTCCTTGAGAGTCGCGACCCGGCTCTCAAGTCATGGTACTGCCAGGAGATGAGGGGATTACTCCCCATGATGGAAATAATCCCCCATCTCCGGCTGCCACCGCGACCCCCGCGAAAGCCGCGTCTTCCGCGCCCCCCCCGAAGGCCCCTAAGGCCGCACCGAAGGCTCCTAAAGCCGCTGCCCCCGTGGCCCCTAAGGCCCCCGCGACCCCAGTAGCCACTAAGGCTACCACCCCATCGGCCACTTCGGCCACCCCTACCGCGGCCGCGCCCGCACCCGCCCCAGCCCCCGCCATTACCGAATCTCCCGCTGTCGCTTCAGCCACGTCTGAAAGCGACATGGAGATTGACCTCACCGCCCAAAATGGTGACGACGATGGTTTCAAAGTCGTCACCAACCGCAAGTCCAAGAAGCGGCTGCTTAACAGCTCGCCTCAAGGGCATACTGATAAAGAGCCCAAACAGGCCAAGACCAAGGCCGACAGCCAACCCCGCCGCGAGCGACTTCCGCCCCCTCTCATAATCAGAGACAAGCACCTCTGGAGAGATGTCTTGTCCTCCCTTCCCGCCCTCAACATCGTGCTGAAAGAGGCACGTGATATCCAACACGGTATCAAAGTTACCGTGCAGACTCCGGCCGACCATCGGGCCCTTACCCGTATTCTGATTGACAAAAATGTCAATTATTACACATACGCTCTCGAAGAAGAGAAGCGCCTCCGCGTCGTCATACGCGGCCTTTCTCAGGAGCTTGAGACCTCCTATATTCTGGAAGATCTCCAATCCCAAAACCTCCCTGTGCATGAGGTTCACCGCATGCACAAAGGAAATTCCGAAAGGACGCCATATAACATGGTGCTCGCTATCTTAGACCGAACTGAACAAGGCAAGGCAATCTTCAATCTGAAGAGCGTCTGTGGCCTTACTAATCTCCGCTTCGAGCGACCTTATAATAATCAGACCCCCCGGCAATGCCACCGCTGCCAACTTTATGGGCACTCTGCCAACCACTGCCACTCCCGCCCGAGATGCGTCAAATGCCTCGGGGACCACGGGACCAGCGACTGCACGCGGACTCGGGACTCCCCCGACCCTCCAGCCTGCATTCTCTGCGGGAAAACCGGACACCCCGCTAACTACCGCGGGTGCCCGGCCGCCCCCAAATTCAAAAAGAACGCTAAGCGTTCTCCCCCAGCCTCTAAGGCCGCCCCTAAACGTCCGGCATTCGTGCCTGCACCTCTCCCGGCGTTCAACGCTTGGACAGGCTTCCCCGCTCTGCCTACTCAGGCTAGAGCGGCGATGCCCCAACCAAGACCCCAGCCGCAACCCGCCGCCGCCCCACCCCGCTCGGGCGCTCCCTCTTCCTTGTCGGAGGATCTCGCCTTGGCAACACAGTTTGCCAAGTCGTTTCCCTTCGACTTGAATGAGGTATCTGTCCTCGCGGAAAAATATAAAACCGCCACCACCCTGCAGGACCATCTGCGGATCGCCATGGATCATGGCCCGCTGGTGAAAATCCTGCTCAACATGCCCTAAATAACATTCTCAATGGCTACCACAAGTAGGGAAAAACCCCGCTCATTGACTTTGGCTACATATAACGCCAACGGACTTAGAAATCAACGCGACTTGGTTCACGACTTCCTGGTCACCGATAATATAGATATTCTCTTAGTGCAAGAGACTTTCTTAAAGCCGAGTATTAGAGATCCCCGTATCGCTAACTACAACCTGATCAGGCACGATAGGTTAACCTCCCACGGCGGAGGGACACTTATCTACTACAAGCGGTCCTTGCACTGCATCCCCATCGATACCCCCCCTCTAGAGGAACTAGAAGTCTCCGCCTGCAAACTATCGATGACAGGCCATCAGCCCATCGTCATAGTTTCAACATACTTAAAATGTCAAAAGCCCATCTTAGAGGACGACCTAAACGCCCTATTTAATCTAGGTTCAGCGGTTATAATAGCCGGGGACCTAAACTGCAAACATCCCTGTTGGAATTGCACCAACGAAAACACCAATGGCAGGGAGCTTCTCCGCCTCTCGGACAGGCTCCTCTTTGGCATTCTCGCCCCCTTGACCCCGACTAGATACCCGGACAGACCAGACTTACATAGCCCGAGCGTTCTCGATATAGTGCTACTGAAGGGAGTCTCTCTTCAGTTTCGCTCAATCGAAACACGGGACGACATCGACTCCGACCACTTGCCGGTCGTACTCCAGTTAGGCCCCCCGACTGACTCGACACCACCGACGAAACCCGTCATAGACTGGGCCAAAGTCCGGGACTTGCTGGCAACAACAAGTTCCCCGGACTTGGACCGAATTCCGGACCCGATTGCTTGCGCCCAGGACAACGATGTTGCCATCGAAGCCCTCACCAGCCACCTCAAAAGCGTGGTACGGGAGTCCACTCGGCAGGTACCTCTCGAGGACCACCGACTGCCACTCCCGGACGACGTCAGAGACCTGTTGAGGGAAAAGAGGGCAGCATTCAGGGCCTGCGGTAGCTTCCCCTCCTTGGAGAATAAAGCCCACTACAGGGCACTCCAACGCCAAGTCAGACTCCGTGTCCAGGAGGTCAGGAACCAACGTTGGGACCGACTGCTAGAGGAGATCTCCCCAACTCACCAGGCTTACTGGCAGCTGGCGAGATCTCTGAAAGCAGAAACCCTCTCGAGTATGCCACCTCTCGATAGACCCGATAATACCAAAGCGTTTGATGACGATGAAAAGGCGGAATGCCTCGCCGAAAGTCTCGAGCTCCAATGCTCCCCCAATACTGCCGACAACGACCCGTCTCACCTATCGGAGGTAGACGCCGAGGTCGAACATAGGTCCTCCCTCCCGGTGGAAACCACACTCGAACCGGTCACGGTTGAAGAAGTACAGGATTTCATCAAAGCCCTAAAGCCCCGCAAGGCCCCAGGCAATGACGGAATCAGTCATAAACTTCTGAAAATCCTCCCCGCCCATCTTATCTTAATTATGGTAAGCATCTTCAATGCTGCCATAAATAACTGCCAATTTCCCAAGGCCTGGAAAGAAGCGGAGGTCATTGGCATCCGCAAACCAGGCAAACCGGCCTCAAAGCCCGCCAGCTACCGCCCCATCAGTCTACTCAGCTCACTGGGTAAACTGTATGAGCGAGTCCTCCTCACTAGACTGAGTGATTTTGCCTTCAGCAATAATCTCATCCCCCACGAGCAGTTCGGCTTTAGAGCTAGACACTCTTGCCCGCAACAAGTGCTCCGCATCACGGAGCACGTCCTCTCCCATTTTCAACGCATCGGACGAAGACCCTGGCCGACAGGCGCAGTATTCTTCGACGTCGCGAAAGCCTTCGATAAAGTTTGGCACAACGGGCTTATATACAAGCTGTATCAGCTCGGTGTGCCAGACCGACTCGTACTCATTCTACGGGACTTCCTCAAAGACCGTAAATTCAGATTCCGAGTGGAGGGCACCCGCTCCTCCCCTCATACCATCTCAGCGGGAGTCCCCCAGGGCTCCGCGCTCTCCCCCCTACTTTTCACGCTGTTCACCAGCGACATGCCACGGCACCCCCATACCCAGCTAGCCCTATATGCGGATGACACCGCCATATTCAGTAGCGACCCCAGCAGAAACAGAATCTGCAAGCAGCTCAACACCGCCATCAAAGAACTAGGTGACTGGTTCCGTAGATGGCGGATTGAGGTGAACCCCGAGAAGAGTGCAGCCATCATGTTCTCCCGCAAATGCCTCTCACCCAATACCCGCCCCTCCAACCAACTTATGCCCATCAAGCTATTCGACCAAGTTATCCCTTCGGCTAACGAAGTCAAATATCTTGGGGTAACCCTAGACAGAGGCTTGTACTTCCACAAGCATACCAGAGCGGTCGGGAACAGAGCATACCTGATCCTCGGCCGACTCTATCCGATGATAGGCAAGAGGAGTAAGATGAGCCTTAGAAATAAGGTGACTCTTTACAAAACTTGCATCCGCCCCATCTTGACCTATGCGAGTGTGGTCTTCGGCCACGCCAGCGACGTTAACATCTGGAGACTGCAAAGAATCCAGAATCACTTTCTACGTGCTGCAGTCGACGGCCCGCGCTATATGCGGCTCGCCGACTTGCATCGCGACCTGGAGCTTCCCTCCATCAAGGACTATATAACTTCACTATCGCGCAGATTCTTTGACCTCGCCCCCCATCACCCGAACCCTCTGGTGACGGAAACGGTCAACTACAAACCCACTCCAAACGCTCCCACGAGTAAACGCAGACCTCGCAATGTACTCATTGACGAGCCTGACAAAATCGCACGTCAAATCGCGATCATGAACCCCCCGAGGCTCAGAACATCAGCCTGGCATAACAGACGCAGACACAACAGACGCCGGAGAGCCCCCGGCTCGAATCCTCTTACACAATCGTAAGACCCACCAATCCATACTCATTACAGACACAAGTAGCCATACAAGATTAGCCTAGGCGTGTTGCTGGAGAGTTTCTTCCGCCGCTTCTTCTCCTCCAGCTATAACACGTTGCGAAGCGGTAGTAATGATAGACTAGGATCGGCTCCGCCGGCGGAGTCGATGAATAGTCCCCAAATAATCACTTCAGCCTGTTGGCTTAGCTCTTTCAGCCTTTTACGGCTTGTTCCCAATATAGAGTCAATCCCCCGCAGCGGTCGAGCCGAGGTCGAACCTCACAGGAGGTGCCTCCTCGAGCGTGCTGCTTCCGGGCTGAACGCCTCCGCTCCCACGGAGGCGGGAAGCCCCCAAAGCCCGGTATCGCTGAAACAGCCATCTGCGGCTATTCAGCTGAATCAGCTCCAAAAAAAAAAAAAAAAAACCTTAATTATGTTCAAACTTATAATTTAAATTAATTATGGTCGAATTCCGACTAATTGTGCATATTTCTTCATTTGATAACGTAAATACAAAAGAGATAATTATACGTATTTATAATGCGCGGGCTATAACTTCATTCTTTCATTCCTACAACGAGCCGTCATGTTTGTTCAGCCTAAAGCAGATTTCGCTAGAATGTCCGGGACTAAGCATCACCTTGAGAATAGGCAAAGGTTAAAAACAATAAAGTCCATACATCCGGGACATTAGCCGGCACGAGGTTCGAACAACCCGCGCATAAAAGGGAACTACTTATACAATTAGGGGGTGGAAGGGCAATCTGCCGCCTCGTAAGGGAAGATTATCAGCCCCCACGTTAATAAGGCCTTCCAAATCTAATTAAATGGCCTTCAACGTGGAAACACCTATATGTCTATACCTTGTTTTTTCTTACAGAGAAATTTTCGGTTGAATTTTCGTTAGTGTCTTTAGTTGATTAATACCTAACTGTAATATCTTACTTTAGATACTGCTTAAACTGTTCTCATTCAAAAATCAGAGAGTATTAATATTTTCTTAAGTTTTCGCGATGTTATATACATAATAAACCACGTGTTAACTGTTTTAAGCGCGGTAATTTATTTGATTCTTCTTCTTCAAGCCACAACATGTTGCGAAGCGGTGCTAAATTATATTAGGATCCCATAGAGTAAATAATAACCATAAACAAAATTATAACTAAGTAATTAAAATGAACAAGTTGGCGGTAGGCTCAATAAAACTTTAACAATACTCATTGACACTTGACATCTTTGTCTTCCATAATCACGGCTACTTAAAAGTGACCGAAACGTCGGAATAGTATAAATTTAAAAAATTACCGCGCTTAAACCCGTCAAAAGATGAAGAAAGATGTAGAAGTCTTATATAAATAAAATAATTTAAAAAATTTAGGAGCTAAAATAATAATAAATTTTCAGATAAATATAGTGAATTAAATCAAAAAGTTTATTATGAGCAGACAGATTAAATTATACCTGTAATGAGAAGGTGTCAGCCTACATCATATCAATGTCTTGTTCATTTGCAGTGCATTGAGAAAAAATAATTAAATGGTCAAAAATCTACGGCTAGAGCACTTGTATATATTTATTTCTAAGAAATATATATTTTAATAAGTACTTTATAGAAGGTCCCAATCTCAAAACTTTTGTATGAACTTATGAACATTTTTTTTAAATTCAGTATAGATTCGCATTTGACGGTAATTTTTATGCATTCGGTTTGCAAATAATTACGGTATTATTCATATTATTACGAGCTACAGGACTCGAATTAAAATGCCGTTGGAATTACTATAGAATTTATTAGAACTATACAAACAAGTATAACATAGGTACAAATATAACTAGACACTACTACTACAAACACGATTCAATAACACGCGCAAATTCCGTCACCATATCGCTCATCGAATATACGTCTTGCTCGTATCGTAATCCTCGCTTGACTGGCTCACCCCTCTGGACATTGTTTTATAGTAAACTGTACAATACAACAATCGACTGCGTTGGCTGTAGTTTCCGAGAAACCGTAATCTGCACACCTATTGCTATTTTCTAATTGCAAATTTTTAACACAAAGTAAACAAAAGAAGTCCAAATGTGGTAAGTTAATAAACCAGGTGTGCATTCACTTTGTCGGCATTTAACAATATTGAGTTAGAGTAAGTTTGTTGGCTTCTTTAAGGTATAACCCAAACCTCGGTAGTTGTTGTATTATAAAACATACACATTTCATGTTAGACCACTCAAACCAGCATGAGGTTGAAGCGTTCAAAATAATAAACAGAAACAAGGCGTGCATTTAAATCAGAGCGAGCTCCCTCTAATTCGAATACAACTTCCTACACGAGTCGTATCATTAAAACGTTCACTAATTATTCCCGAAACATGGGGCACAAATTACGAATGGCGCTAAAGTGGGGCGTTCGAGCAGCGAAGAGCGAGTCAGGGTTGCCAGGTGTCCGGTTTTCGACTGGACAGTAAGGTTTTACGATTGCGGGACTCGAATCAAAATGCCGTTGTAATTACTATAGAATTTATTAGAACTATACAAACATGTATAACTATAACTAGACACTACTGGTACTAACTTCACGATTCAATAACACGCGCAAAGTCCGTCACTATATCGCTCATTGGATATACGTCTTGCTCGTATCGTGATCCTCGCTTGACTGCCTCACCCCTCCGTTCAAGCATTGTTTTATACTAACTATACAATACCAAAACCACCACGTGGACTGGGGTTTTGCGAGAAACCGTAATCTGCACACCTGGTTAATTATTCCTGCGAACGACCCACAAAGTCGAAAACAATAACAATAGGCTATTGTCTAATTGCAAATTTTAAACACGAATTAAAAAAAGAACTCCGATTGTGGGAAGGGTAGTCAAAGTCAAAGTAATTTCTTTGTTTGAAACGTGGACATTTTTGCAGATGTTATGCTAAGTCGAAGAGTTACATGTTTCGCCTTGACAGGCATACAAACTTTTTGTAGTTTCGTTTGTTGTCCTTATGACTACATAGATTTTATGATTATATAACTGATTATGATGATCTTAGTTAAAATTACAACCAATATTTAATATACAATTAATTATTATTTAATATACAAAAAACGTCACGTCAGTCAAAGTGACTTGACGTATATTTTTCTTGTCCCCTATTTTATTTAATTTTATTTAGTCTAAATTTATATTTTACGACAGCCATTCGCTGTCGCAGATAGGAACAGTATCCCCTTTCATCTACTTCACGAATCCTCAACTCATCAGTGTCTTTGTTCTCAGACTCATCCGGGGTTCGACGCATCGGCCGCTGCACGCACCGAGCATCAAACTCACCCGCCTGACGGACAGCCTCCGCGTCAAGATCTACAGTACAGGCGCTTCATATCTTCTAAATACAAACATTATTTATATTATTATTTTTCCTTTTCAGTCCATATCAAACCACCGGCTACGCTGCGTCGAGCATCGACCGGTATGAAGACGTGCCCCTAGAGGTACGATCCCCGTCTCCAGGCCTGCTCCACAACGTCCTCCTAGTATTTATTTATTTATTTTTTAAGTTTAGTGTTATATAAAATCACTGCTATTGAGTTTAGGTCACCAAATCTCCCGGTTTATTTTTTATTAGGAATATATTTAGACGGTGCACATACCACGTGAAACCTATGCCGCAAACATGCTCCAGTGCCTATAATACTTCTACCTCACTTTCTCAATGCCCTCATTGCCCTACCCCGCGTTTCTTTAAGGGGAGCAGGGGTTTAAATATCCATATTTCAAAAATTCACCACCAAAATACCCAAACAAATTGTTCTGCGTGCCCCAGCACATTAACATCTTCGGCCTCCAATCCTCAGACTAGTTTTACCGCCTTATGGGAACGTTTGGCCTGCTTAAAAAATAATACTCCATTAATTCGGCGTATCCCCCGGGGGGCACGCATCACGGTGGCAGAAAATCTCACAAAAATATTGGCAAAAATTTTAGCTGAAAATTCTCCCACAAATTGGGAAAGCTACCTATTTTTCTCGTTCCGAGTTTTCCATTCGACCGGCCATGATAAAAACAATTCTTTAACTAAAACTATCAAACAGAACTGCTGCCGTCCAACAATTGAAAATTTAGATACGTCCCATATCTTAGCCAATAAATTCTCAGTAAATCTATCAAAAAAGATTGAAAATAAAGTAAGCGAGGGAGACCTGAAAGGGGCAGCCTGCTTACTTTTTTCTAACGATAGCCTAGCACCAGACTCAGCAGACACACTCTCGGCACTTAAAGACAAGCATCCTATTCCAACTACTTCACCGACTTCTCCGCCAGATCCTCCCTCTTCACAAACAGAGTTCCTACAAGCATCAACTAAGGACGTCTATTCAGCAATAATGTCATTTAAAACTGGCTCTGCTGCTGGAATAGACGGCCTTTCTCCACAACATTTGAAAGACCTTATTAGCGGTTGTACAGGCAACATTGGCCAAACTCTTCTAAAACACATTACCCAAATTATAAACCTGATGCTTGCAGGAAAGGTTCCCGACGGAATCAGGGAAGTTCTATACGGCGCAAATTTAATAGCTCTAAATAAGAAAGATGGCGGTATTAGACCGATCGCCGTAGGCAACTCGTTACGACGAATCGCCTCGAAGGTCTGTTGCCGCCATATATCCACAAAATTAAAAAACAAATTCCAACCCTTACAATTAGGTTTCGGCTCTAAAGGAGGCTGTGAAGCAGCCGTGCATTCTTTGCGGTCATTCATAAATAATAAATGCGGAGAAGTTATTTTAAAAGTAGATGTAAAGAATGCCTTTAACTCTGTCGACAGGTCCGTCATGTTACACGAAGTAACATCTAATATTCCAGAAATATCAAATTACCTTCATGAAAGCTATTCAAAACCCACAAATCTTATGTATAAAAACAACATTATTCTATCATCTGTGGGCTGTCAACAGGGCGACCCGCTAGGTCCGGCCATCTTCAGCTTGGCGATCCATCCGGTCATCGAATCCCTCAAATCTAAATTCAATGTGTGGTATCTAGACGATGGGACTCTAGGCGGCGACGCAGAAACTGTACTCCAAGACCTACTTATCCTGATATCAAAATTTAATTCAATAGGATTAGAGTTAAATTTCTCAAAATGCGAAATTTTCTTGTCCGATAGCCTGTCTAAAAACGAAAGCGACAATATTAGCAATATGTTCAATGTCGTCGCACCCGGTATTAAGGTCCTGGAGAAGGATTCTCTTCGCTTGCTTGGAGCCCCTATTCTAGATGAGGCCATTCCAAATTATCTGTCTGAGCAATCAGCCGCGTTTGATCTGTCATACTCTAAACTTTTCGATATTCACTCTCAAATTGCATATCACATTATACGACATTGTCTGTTTGTACCAAAATTAACATATGTTTTACGATGCGCCCCGCTTTGGAAATTTTCTAATCTTATAAAACCACTAGATAATCGCATTAAAGATGTGCTTAGTAAAATTTTAAATTCAGAACTCTCAGACAACAACTGGATCCAAGCTTCCCTACCCATTAGGTTTGGAGGTTTAGGCATCCGCAAAATCTCTAGCGTTGCTCTACCGGCTTTTCTTTCATCCGCCTACAGCACTGGCTCATTATTTAAAAAAATTATGCAACACTGGGATAATGTCAATACATCCTTTTTAAATGAAGCACTAAACGCCTGGAAAATGGTCTGCCCTAGTGAAGACATTCCCACGATCATGAATTCGCAACGATGCTGGGATGAACCTATATGTAGAGGATTAAACACAGAACTTCTAAATTCAACTAACTCTACAGGACGTGCCCGCATCCTTGCCGTTTCTCGCAAAGAGTCTGGTTTTTGGCTCCAAGCTATCCCCTCCCCAAACATAGGTACATTATTGGATAATACTTCCTTTTCTTTGGCTATAAACCTGCGCTTAGGTTCTCGCATATGTGCACCACACACATGTGTCTGTGGTATAGAGGTAATCGACCCGGGATACCACGGTCTTTCTTGCCGCCGCAGTGCCGGCAGATGGTCACGTCACGCCGCCCTGAATGATGTCTTACGGAGGGCGCTTGCCACCGCTAACGTGCCGGCTCTATTGGAGCCGAACGGTATTGCACGTGATGATGGCAGGCGCCCTGACGGAATGACTCTAATTCCCTGGCAGCGTGGCAAGCCTTTGGTGTGGGATGCGACTTGCGTAGACACGTTGGCCGCATCCCATTTACCAAACACTTCTAAATCGGCCGGTTCGGCGGCGGAAACAGCGGAATCGCTCAAGCGGCGGAAATATGCAACCCTCAGTGAGAGTTATATGTTTGTGCCGTTTGCTGTCGAGACACTTGGACCGTGGGGTCCTGAGGCCATGAGCCTCTACCAAAATTTATCAAAACGACTCATCGACTCTTCAGGTGATCAGAGGGCTGGTGCCTACCTCGGCCAACGAATCAGTATGGCGATCCAGCGAGGAAACGTAGCCAGCCTTCTGGGCACCTTACCCATAGAAGACGGTGATCTGGGCTCAGTATTCTACTTATAGTCTTGAGGGACTATGGGTAGAATACAATACAAATAAGTTAAGTTTTCTTACATTGTATTCAATAGAACTATTTTATAAAAATTATAATTTATTTAATTACACAGTTGAATTATTAAATGACTATCTCTTTAATATACAATTATGTCTCGTTTAGTTAATATATATTATCTATAAAAACAATTAAATTAAATAAACCAGGTGCGCATTTATTTGTCAGTATGAAACAATACGAAAAAGTAGACTAGTAGTCGCTCTTAATTTAGCATTCGATGCAAATTTAGTGTCTGAAAAGTTAGTGTTCAATAAATTTATATGTTAATAATAAAAAACTATTCCGGTTTTTTTCGAACACGTCTGGCAGCCCTAGCAGAGCGCGTTTGCCGACTTTGTTCTTTATTGGCGTTTGCGCCCCTTCCTATTCTAACTCAACGAGGAAAGTTGAAGAATGATGATAGTGGTTTATTATAGTTGCATTGCCAGCTTTTTACTCTTACTTTAGGATAGTCCATTAATCGCTAATCAATCGTTTTTCGTAATTACAATTTTTAAACACAAATTAAACAAAATAAGTCCAAATGCGGGAAGGTAATAAACTGTTCTTTATGGCAGGCAGGTGTGCATTTACTTTTGTCGGCATGTAACAATATTGTTATCTTATATTTTATTTACCATGTTTTTGGGCAAATCAATGATTTTATTTGATTTTATTCGCGTAAGGCTCAAAAAGTCGTATGATATCACGTGTATTTGTTTATTTCAACTAGTTTATACCTGTATTTAAAGTTTTTTAAGAAAATGTCCCAAAATGCTAATGATTTTGATTAGGAGGGTTGTCTGAAACCTCATCAGGTGTTGAAGACCCTTTTCTTTGTTACTGATTCAATCTTGATCATTTTTGTATGACAGTATATATAGTATTCAGTACTTAAATAGTGACAATAATGTATATATAGTGGTGGTAAATAAACAATAACATCTTTCCATTATAGACATCGATTCAATAGTGGATTAGTAGAGTCCACACATCGTTAATCTCGATGTGCAGGCTTATTTTTATTTGCACTGTTTACATTCACCTTAAACACATGGTAAATATAACAATACGAAGGTAAAGTCAATAAACTGAACAAGAATCGGAATTAACAAAAATCTCACGCGAATTCAAAAAATTGTTTGGGACCAGCATGGTTGATGGCCTCGTGACGTGGGCCGCGCGGCTTATTCAAAAACAAACAATATATGGACCCCGCGTGGATTATCGGATGTTTTCATTATGTGTCATAACCATTGTCCCTTCATAAGGCACCGAAAGTGGTTTGGTCCCATTGGTAGCAATTTCATGACAAACCAAACACAATTTTCACAAAATAAAAAGTTTTATTTTAATTGTCAAACAATGAGTTTGGGTTTCCTGGTACGGATTTTTTTTGTTATTCTCATCTACAATACAATTATCATCCCTGTCGTGTCAAAATCACTAACAGATAATTAGAGATTCATTACATTTATTTTTTGATATATTTTCCATACACATATTCATTAGTTTCGGTTTATTGTTTGCAAGAAAATTATTAATAATGTAACAATTTTAGATTTAAAAAAACTGTAATAAAGTCGATTTTGGAATCAATATATTGTTTTTAAAATCTAACAATATCCAATTACGTACACCATTCTATCACATACATAATTTCACACGAGCTAAATAATTAACAATAATGTTGCCGTTAACCTAGTTTAGTAATTATCAGAGTTTTCGGGAAAGAAACTCTGATTACATTGAGATTGACTGTACACTACATATTTGATGCATAATTAAGCATATCAACTATGCTACAGCCGTGTACAATATTTATGCCGAGTTCAAGGAACTAAGAGGAAACTTTATCTCAGGATATCCTTTTGGGGGTACAACTTGGCGCGATGTGACGAGATACCTTTGACGCTGGCGTCAAGTCGGCTGTTTAATGCAAACGCCTTGCTGACAAGACGATGCTATTAAACGGGCGACTCGACGGCGACCGTTTTTTTTTTGTGTTTGCATGTTTCAAGAAACAAAGAGATGCGTAAGGGATATGTATGAACTAAAGCAAACTGAGAGTTGTAAGCCATACTTTCTATAATTGGGCATCTTTACAGATCCTTTTGCTTTTATATATTTGAATTAATACGGTTTGTCAAAGAAAATCTCAACCTGTTCACACACCCTGTAAGCTTGAAAAAATTAGAATATGTTGTCCGCTAAACAAAACGGCTTATTTAAATAAAAGTGCATTTTGTATGGCATCAAATTCAATCAATTGAACAACCGTGTAACAGATGAGCTTTTGAATATAACTATTAATACGTTCAAACGTAAGGTGAAAACATTTTTAATACAAAAAGCATAATATACAGTAAATGAATATCTTGCACAGAAATAATTATATTATAAATAATGACGACTTACATGTATGACAGTATTATTTTGAAATTGATTGACAGACGTTTAAAAAATAATTTATAGTAATGTGACATTGTTTCGTGCTTTTGTGATGATTTTGTTTTATATTTATTTATTGGGTAATTTATTGATTAATTAAATATTATTATAATGGCCAGTGCCATTACGAATTGCCTATATTATACGTCCGAAAGGACAACAGTCGTTCCACCAAAGAACTCAACACCTTTGTATATTTTTTTATTGCAGAAGTCCAGCAGACAGGCAGACGGCCCACTTGATGGAAAGCGGTGACCGTCACCTATGGACATTTGCAACGCCAAAGATGCTACAAATGCGCTGCTGCTCTCTTAAGGGACACTGGGACCTGGTCACTAATACTGGAACACAACTCAAGGTTCTTTTGGCGACATACTTTAGACTCGCTTATAATGAGACCATTCCCTGGCCAACACGAACCCAACACGGTCGTGTGATCCGCGGACATTCCATGGGCTATGGGTTTTTGTTTCGTTTAATTTATGACGAGTAATGGACGTTTTATGGTGTCACAATTGTAATTGTGAATTTTCATTGGAAATTATTGTGACTCGGAAAAGGATGTTTGTGTTTCCAAACAACCAACAACAGCTTTCGGGTTATGTACTGCGTTCTCTGTATTTATTTTCATCAAGCTTTTTATTTAGGTTAAAACCGGTTATAAGTAGAAAAATGTAAGTATGCTGAGTATTTTGAAATAATTATGTTTTGCAATGTCTTACTTAATACAGTGTTAACAAAATTTAGTTTTCTAGAGTTAATAGATTTATAGGAAACAGTTCTTTTCAGTTCTATTTGGTATCAAATTGTATGTATATTAATTTGTTGGTATATGTATTCATATTGTATATGTTATATTAATATAAATAATTTGGATATATTATGTTATTGCTATTATTAATATTGTATAGCTATTGTTTTTGCTATACACATATTATTAATGTATATATTTGGATATATAATTTTTTGAATTTATTCCAGCCTTGACACGAAATGACTATAAATGGTTTACTTTATGTGTATGTGGTGCACAATAAAGTATTTTCTATCTTTAGTATCTGTCTAGTTCTGTAAGATTTTATGAAAAACGGTATAAATCTAATGAAGAAACATCGGAAGTTTTACTTTCAAAATATGTAAATATCAGACCTATTTCCACACTAGTAAGAGATTTATTTACTCTAATGGCGGGGTCACATCTGCAATAATGTTAAAAATATTGACTGTGACCGAATACGTCTTATTTAAAGCGTTAAAAAAAATTGCATCACAAATAACGCATTACACCCATTGCCACATCTGCGTGATACGGCCTATATCCCAGATGAAGCTATAAACTAACAAAATTATCGCGAGACTACTGTGTCGCGTGTAACGAGTAGTAGGCCATGAACAATAATTATGAATACCAATACACTATTATTTTGCTCCCAAATATTCGTGTAACAATAATAATTATAAATTGCGCAATTCCGCTCCGCACTAATTTGCCGCTGATCTCATTACTGATATCTGTGGATTTATGGAAAGGCAGAACAGTGCGCGCGACACGCTAATCGCTTCACTACTCTGCCGTATTACGAATGCTTCTGCTAGTAAACTGGGGCATTTGGTGTTGTATCCAATAATATTGTTGTGGAGGTGAAAATAGCAGGGATGGGCCGAAATACTTTTTATATTTGGTTCGACCAAATTTCGGCATTTAAATGCCGAAAATTTTGTGCAAGAAATGGACAAAGTACTTACTTGCATTGCTATTTGGAGTGAAATTAATATAAATCATATCTTATATTAACCTACCTGTTGTGTACTATGTACAATTAAAATTGCTAAATTACATATATTCAAATTTAGTTGCATAAAAAGTTATAACTTTTTAAACTGGCAACTTCTCCATAATAATAGAAAAAAAGTGACAGATTAGTCACTTGACTACAACCGGGCCCGGCACGCAACTGCAATCTACAGTTGGGTGAGTTTTGCCAGTTTTTATACAACGAAACATAAGCGTAAAATATAATTAAACCTTTATTATTCATAGTCTTTTTTTTAGTTCATAACATGTAAGCTTTAACTTGCAATGTGTTAAAAATTAAATAAAATTAGTTCTTCTTAATTGAAGAATCTTTACCTAATTAAATAGACATCAAAATTAAAACAAAATAAACTTATTTTCCTCTAAAAACCATAAGTTAGTTATGTAACTACTCAATCATAATGTGTAGCTTGAATAAAAAAAAAATTAAAAAACACTTCTAAGGGGCATCATCAATTACAACTTTAATCACTTTTTACGAATTGAACATTAAGAAATTAGAATTATAAATTTTTTTTTTTTTCAATCAGAGGTCTAAAAATCTATTCTTTTATCCACCTACTTGCACTTAAATGTATCAGAGATAGGTTATGGTGTAAAAACGCCAAAGATTCGGCGTTATCAAGTCACAACATCAACAAGTAACGACGTGTCGCTTTCGAGGAGCGTGGCGAAATTAAACCGAAGTATTTGTTTCAACCGAATATTCGGCCAAGTTTGTATTCGGTTTAAACCATATTCGGCCCATCCCTAGAAATAAATAATACAGTAGAGTGTCGATTATCCGGACTAATGGGGGGGACATGGGTGTTTGGAAAACCGTTTTTTTCGGATAATCGAACTGTATTGTTTCAGCCATACATATTTGTGTAGCGTATGTGTAAGGTGTATGAAAGCCTCATTTACATATTCATTTATATCTTTAATGATAAAAAGGAATTAAAAAAAAAAAAGTGCAGACAGTCGAAGCAAGCCTAGCTGCTTCCTTGTCTGGAACACGTAGTTTTTTAAAAACAGATATTGTGACATCAGATTAAGTGTCGCTTCCAGTTTCAAATCAACGCAAGGATATATCTAAGCAAGTAAACACTTTACTGAAGTGTTTTCAACTTCATTATCCGCCGTAGTTCGGATAAGCGATCGTTCGGTTGATCGCAGTTTGGATAATCGACGCTCCAATGTATTTTTTAATGTCTTATACAGATTTTTAATCTTCCTTCAACATTTTATTTAAAAAGATCTTATCTATATTTTCAAATAATACATCGTACTATTACTATAAAAAGCATCTTGTGATAAAATTCATGAAATCATAAAAAATTTGAAGGTGCAAAAATCACCAGGACTAGATGATATTAAAGTAAGTGACATAAAGTGGTAGGGAAAGACATATCAATGGCAATTGCCAACTTAATTAACTGTGCTTTTGACTTTGGAATTTATCCCGACGATTTAAAAATAGGCTGTGTAAGACCAATATATAAAAAAGGGAAACGTGATGATTATTTAAACTATCGGCCTATCACATTGCTCTCATCAATTGATAAAATTATTGAAAAGTACATATGCGAGCAGATCCATAAGTACTTTAAGACACACAATATTATATACAATAATCAATTTCAAGCAGGTAAAGGTACATATAGTCTCTTATCTAAATTTACCGATGAAATTAATAAACATTTAAATAAAAAAGAATATGTCCTAGCCTTATTTATTGACTTCTCTCGTGCTGTTGATACCTTAGAGCATAAGCAAGTAATCAAAAAATTAGCACAATGTGGTGTCCGAGGTAAATTGCTTACTTTGTGCCAAAATTATCTTCACAATCGTCAATTCAAGGTAAAAGTAAACAAGTCCTTTAGCGATCCATTTTTAACGACTATAGGCACAGCTCAAGGATCTGTACTGGGCCCCCTTCACTTTTTATCTTATGTAAACGATATGAAAAACTGCATTAAAAACAGTACTTGCTATCAATTTGCCGATGACACATGCTTGGTAGCTGGAGATAAAGACTTACTCAAAGCTTATGAGCGATTGCAATCTGATCTCAATGTACTAACTAGATGGTGTCATGATGCCGGTTTAGTACTTAATTCTAATAAAACTAAACTGATGATTATAAAATCGCCTTACAAGTCATGTCCATCTTTAAAAAACCTAATTGCGCATGAACATCACTGCCTGCATAAAACGATCACGGCATGTGCTTGCCCAGAAATAGATGTTGTAGATACCCATACCTATCTTGGTCTTATTATTGATAATAACCTAAACTGGGCCAAGCATATTGAACACGTCTGCAATAAATTAAGGCAATTTTTGGCTAATATAATTATTTTAAAAAAACGCTTACCTTATAAAACCAAATTAATGCTCTATAATGCCTTAGGCGAATCATTCATACAGTATGGCCTAACCAGCTACGGTCGTACGTATAATACTTATATTAAAAAAATATATAATCTTCAATTAAAAATACTTAAACAATTAGTTTCACCAACAATAAAAAAACCAATATTGTAACAATGAAAAAGGTCTCTTTAAACATTGTAAAGTTTTATCCATAGAAAACCAGTTTAAAAAAATGATGCTCAAAGAGCAATTTTTTAACCAAGACCTACAAACACTAATAAAACACTGTATATACGCGAGCCATAGTCCAAAACCGGTTCGTCACGAGTCGGGCAAACAACATGTACGGCAAGCGCACAACTGAATATATAGTTCCGCGCTTGTTAAATGACTTACCTGTCGAGTTTAGGGAAAGCATTACATCAATAAATATTAAATATAAACTTAAAACGCACTATTTAAATGACACGTAATGTTATAATTGTTAAATGCTACGGACGTAGACACTCATAGTATTAATATAAACACCAGAGGTTTTCAATGCTATGTATAAAATCAAAGAGCTGTAATCATTTTGTTGTTTTGATAAATAAATTAAAAAAAAATATTATACCATCGCCTTTCGTCCAGCTCTTTAGACACTCTCTCATTCTCTCGTAAGTGAGTAATATGTTCCTTGCTCTCGTTCGTTCTGTTATACGAGACCGAGCTAATCCTTTAAAAAAAAAAGGATAATTAAAACAAAGATTTTAAGACGACCGTCTGAATTGGAAGTTGGATAAGGACTGAAATGTGTGTCGATGGGCAGATGGGAAGCTAAGGCATGAAAGTGATGATTAGACAGAAAAGGTGTAGGATCGGCCAAATGGGGTGCATAGACTAACTATAACAGTTCTTCTCTTGTCCTTTAATTGCATCGTCTATTGTTTATCTTTTCTTTCATTCATCATCTATTTTTCCCATTGACACACCGTTAACGTCGTTCGGAAACACACTCAACTACTCTCTGTAAACCACTAACCCTCATGCGTTCGGAAACATTCACAATCCCACATTGTTATTTGATTATCTGTTTTTCTTACATTAATAAAGTTGTAAATTAACTATGGTAAGCCGCACGACGATTTTCTGTTTTAAGCTATGCATGACAGAGACAACTCTTCAAATTCAAATTTATTGCGAATATAGGCTCGAACGGTGTGATACGGCGCTCTTACAGAATAACGGCGCAAAACGGTTACCCTTGAGTTAATCGTGTTTCATATGATCAACGAGAGTTCCGATTACCCACCTCCCCCATGCCGTCTTCCCTATCCTGTCTTCCCTATCCCGTCTCATTCCCTCTTTTCCATTCCAATAGACTAACAACTGGTCGAATCTACAGTAATTGCAGAGTGTATTACTGGTCCTTACTTCCTTATTCGTAGTTTCATTTAATAATGCTTTCAAGTCGTAGATCGCTATATAAAGTTACTTTCAATTGACTCTGCTATAAAATATTTATTTCGGAATCTCACTAAAATGCTTCTCAAGTACAGAAATATATTACGATCATACCTATTCAAGACATTTTAACGAGTATATCATTAAAAACAATGTAATTCTCCTTCGCTATGAAAGCAAAATGGCTGCAGACCTTACTCTTTCATTTTATAATCCATCATCAGATATTTTATGTCTGTGTTGTAAGTAATTAAGTAACATATCTTTTATTCCGACATTTAGGTGCATTCATGAAAATTTCATTCTGCTTCACTAGCCACTTGCTTTTTTTCTATACCGATAGTAGGGTCTTAATTTCTACAACAGCGGTGTCGTTGACGGTTGCATCATACGGTATGTTTTTTGAACCGGCTTACCCTAACCGTGAATTTCCACCCCGTGCCTCTACAACCTGCTCAGCCTGCTGATAAGTCTGCCACTGGTAGATCCCATATATATCCCAAACAACATTCCATATTATAAAGTAAAACTAGGTACAGCACTGTGCCCATGATCCAGGGAAAATTAGAGAACGCAAAGAGATTGATGTTAACTCTCCAATAAGTTTAAGCAATGTAGATAAACGTTTGTCTTGCATTATTTATGCAGAATATATGAGCTTCTACCCCGGATCACAAGGACTATACATCAATCAGTTGTCCAGCTATCATAATGGGATCAGTGGGGCTTCAACGAAAAAAATGTGTGCGCTACATTAACTGTGACATCAGAAATATCTAACGTAAAATTGGAATTTGCGTCGGTCAGTACATCATTGTAGCTATTTATAGAAAAAAATTTTTTTTTATATAAGTGCTTAAGATTGACCCTTGACATTAAATAACTTAACAAGTCGCAGGTGTAAATACAACTGTACCGTACACGGCGGGACACTAATCCGTCAGTATTTTAAGGGAAGGGCGCCCCTTGAGAGGAAATATATAAAATATCCTACTAAATTACTACTACAAGGAGACCACTTTTTTATTGCATGAGTTGAGCAGACAGGCAGACGGCTCACCTGATGGAAAGCGGTTACGATCGCCTATAGATATGTGCAACAACAAAGGTGCTACAAATGCGTCGCTGCTCTCTTAAGGGAGACTGGAACCTGGTCACTAATGCCGAAACGCAACTCATGGTTGTTATGGCGACATACTTTATTAGACCAGGGGTGGTAGCCATTCAGTCGGGCAAATGCCCTACCACCTGGCTGTGGGTTATTTTGTCGCCTCTTACGACAGGCCGCCCCAACGCAGGAAATTGTATTGTTTCTCTGTTCCTGGACGAATAAATCTTCAAGTCTTTAAAGCAATTCCGCGATATATCGTCTTCGACGCGATAAAAAAGTGCCCTTGTCTGAATCGCGTAACAACCAAAAACCGGCGTGTTCTAATTCGATATCTGTATTTCAAACAACAACGTTACATAGAAATTCCAAATCAATCCCTGGGCTATATTTCGAGTTTTGTGGCTAAAAATATATTATGAAAGCTAAATTTACATATAGTTGCGCAAGCTAGATAAAGCAGTATGACAGCGCATAAAATATCAAACAAACAAACATCGATTTTCATATATAAAAGCAGAAATGTTTTATTACCTAAAGACATGAAGAGAAAAAAGTATAAAAACATAAAAATACTTTGACATCTGTATATATAGATGCAGGTAGGAGAACATTGTAACATGTCGGTACAAGCTTTCAAAAACACCTATTGTACCCGAAGAAATAAAAATAAAGCCTTCCGCGCACGATGTTCGCCGGCGTGATCCCGCAGCGGGCTGATTTATAGGGCAATCGCACACCTCACTCTGCACGTCGCCCCGTCTCTCAAACTCGCACACTCTGTTAGGGATACATGCATACTTTTCCTACTAATATTTGTTTAGAATTTTGAGAAATTAAAATAAGTATGGTTTCGTTATTGGTTGCTTGACAAGTATTTTAATATGAAATTAAATATACTGCTTTACATATTACATGCAAACCCCATTTAATTTTTTATTAAAATTTATAATAGGTAGTTGCTATTTCTTCAGATAAAGTCTGTTCTTTCTTTGTAATAGTGTGTATAACTGTGATAACTGTAACCAAGGGCTCACTACTGCCACGAATAAATTGAAAACAAATTGGTTTCTCTTCCAAAAAGGTAACAAAATATCCATCCACTGCTACACTACATTCCAACACTTCTTTTTACTTAAGTCTTTAGTTTGTGTTGATTGTGAATTAGTCTTTTTGTGATTGACGTGAACTTGCGCTGACAAATATGGTGATTCCGTTATACTGTTAAAAAAAGGCGACTCCTGGTTCGCCACGGGGCCTATTTGTTAAATGAAAAGCATGATTTCCACAGTCCAATTACCCACTAACACCTTTACGGTGGTTGGGCAACATCCGGTAAGCTTCGTCGAGTCTTCTCGTCGACCATCCCGCAATGCTTGAAGATGAAAGTCTTTGACCAGTGCGTCCTCCCCGTCCTGACCTACGGGGCCGAGACATGGACACTGACGCCAGGATTGGTCCACAAGTTCCAAGTCGCTCAACGGGCTATGGAGCGAGGGCTATCTCGGGTGTTTCTCTTATGGATAGAATTAGAAATGAGATATCCGTAAGAGAACCAAGGTAACCGACATAGCACGCAAAATCAGCAAGTTGAAGTGGCAGTGGCGTCGTCACGTGTGCCGCGGGACCATGGCCAATGGAGCCTGGAGTGGAGACCGCGTCCCGGTAAACGTAGTGCCGGACGCCCTCCAGCCCGATGGACCGACGACCTGTGCAAGGTTTTCCCTTAAGGAGTCGATGTAGGGCATACATTGTTTTCTGCCTAAAATCTTTTGTATTTTATTTACTATATTCAATAAAATATTTTATATCCTTCACGTATTTACTAAAGTGCATTACAGTACTTCAATCTATATAAAATGAATGTCAAAATCGGATTCTAGAATCCTCCTAATCACCTGGACCGATTTTGGTGATTTTGTTTTTGTGTGTTTGAGTGTGTTCCCGGATGGTTTAGATCCACAATTAGAACCGGTAGGTGGCACTGGGATCGGATCCTAGATTTTTAATTTTTCAGAGCAGGACAACGTCTGCCGGGGCCGCTAGTACTCAGTAATTTATTGCACATAACATTATAAAGTAGTCTTATACTCGTAAGTTTACAAAAGCTCTAGTAGGGTATAGCAATAGAATCTATCAATTTTAAGTCGTCCGTAAATATAGTTTTAGTTCCCTTATAAACAGGTCGTCTTTAGTTTTTTTTTAATCTGCACACATTTATTATGTGTCTAAATGGCCTTTGCATGCACAATTATGCATGTTTGGCCTTACTTATAATCGTTTGTTAAATTTTGAGAAACTGCTCAGCAACTGATTAACGAAAATCTTACCCATAAACTCATCTTAAGGATAAGAGGTGGTGGTAAAGTAACTCATAAATAACGATCAAAAATAACCAACATCGAGAGGTAGTTTAAGTGACTGCTAAGAGGCAAGATGGCAAGTTTTATTTGAAACAGCCATTGATTAGGGGCTTAAGAGTCTATTATTTAAGAGATGGCTAATCGTTTCTTAACGAGATTATTATAAGTAAGGCCCTATATGTCTATACAGATATACTGGAATTGTCTGCATATGATTTCAGTTTGAATTCCGAAACTGAAAACTGTTATTTAGTTGATGCCAATTCATGTATTTTCAGATTTCTCATCTATGAATCTGTGCGGATTGGCACGTAAATAATTATAATAAAATAGGCTTGCAATTAAATTGTATGAAAACTCACCGCTCGCTCCGTATTCGAATTTTGTTTTTGTAACAGTTGGGTTGGTGGCGCCAATGTCACTAATGTCACTTGTCACACGCGACACTGATACGTTCCGGTGAGCGGTTTATGGTATTGCAAGCTTTTAAAACCCTTCATTCCCCCCACCGAAATCCGCCAGGATTTCCCGGTTATAAAACCAAGGACAATGATATATGTTTGAATAACAAAAGTTGAAAATAATTAGCTTCAAATAACAATAGCTAAATACATTAGAGTAGTGGACTGTATAATAATAATAAAAGTTATTTATCTTAAACTAGATACTCACACAATTTTGTGATTGCGTGAGTTTATTAAAACAATTAAATACATAAAATTAACATGATTCCTGCTCCAAAGGGAGAGGACTAAGTTTAACGACAGGTCTTATAAATTCGCTAGTTGGTGTACGAACTTTCACCACACGAATAACACCATCTGGACCGGGAAAGAGCTGCGCGACTCGACCAAGTGGCCAGTGTAAAGGTGGTGCATCGGAGTGGATGAGAACCATGTCGCCGACATTAATATTTCGACAACTTTTTTGCCATTTGTAACGCTGTTGAAGCGTGTGTAAGTATTCTTTGCGCCATAGACTCCAAAATCGTTGGGAAGCCTGCTGGACTAACTGCCAACGTGACAGTCTGTTAGTAGGTTCATCAGTCAGTACGCACTCTGGAACTGTGAGAAGCTCGCGACCTACTAAAAAATGACCCGGTGTCAGTACTTGAAATTCGTTAGGATCGCTGGACAAACCAGTTAACGGACGAGAGTTAAGTACGGCCTCGACTCGTGCGAAAAGAGTACTCAACTCTTCAAAAGTTAATGACCGATCGCCAACAACGCGTTTTAAATGTTGCTTCGCCGATTTAATGCCACTTTCGTATAGGCCGCCAAAATGGCTGCCAGCCGGTGGATTGTATTTCCAGTTGATTTGACGCGAATTGAAGCCGTCTAACATTTGATTGTAGTTTTCATTGTAAAATTGTACTACTTCCGCAAGCTGCTTTCCTGCAGCAATAAAATTTCTACCGTTGTCCGATACTAATGTGTGACAAAGCCCACGCCTAGCCGTAAACCGATCGAACGTAGCCAGAAAACTCTCCGCGGTGAGCGCTGAAAGAGCCTCTAGGTGAACTGCACGCGTCGCGCAACAAACAAAAAGGCATAAGTAGCTCTTATGGACCTTTGCGTTACGCCGGTTACTCTCTTTTGTATAAAATGGCCCACCTATGTCAAGACCCACCGTGTGAAAGGCATGTATATCTTGGCAACGATATTTTGGTAGATTGCCCATGATTGGCTGCAACGTAGTTGGCTTAGCCTTGAAACATGGGATACACCTAGATATGCGTGAACGAATGACACTGCGTGCTGAAATTATCCAATACTTTTGACTTATCAAGCTTTGCAGAGTACGCGGACCTACGTGTAAGTAAATTTTATGATAATGTTCTATCAATAAATAAGTAAAATGACATTTCTTGGGTAACAGTAGCGGATGTTTTTTCCCATAGGGTAGATTAGACTCGGCAAGTCTGCCCCCCACCCTGAGGAAACCCAGGGGATCAATAAAGGGACTCAAATTTTTCAAAGACTTAACATTGTTCCCTTTTGATAGTAATTCAATTTCATCCGAAAAATGTGCAAGTTGAACACTTTTGACAAGAATGTTATGTGCTTTAGTCAGATTTAAAATAGTAGGGACACTAGTGTTGCGCAATGATTTAGATGTACGACAATTATCGATAAATTGCCAACATCGAGCAAATACATTAAGAAGTTTTGAAAATTTTGAATATTTCTGAATTAAATCATTAATATAATTTGAATTTTTATCTTTAGTGTTACAAGATTGTAGTAATGTTATGTTAGCTTGCTTCAATTCAGGGACATTTACAATTTTGAATTGTTTAATGTGTTTAATTGGCCAGTGGTTATGTGAAGTGTATAACCAGGCTGGGCCATCAAACCATTCCTTCGACGCCATCAATGTCGAAGGGAGTGCACCTCGAGAACATATATCTGCAGGGTTGAAAGTGCCACTAACGTGTGACCAACTTTCATTTGAAATGGTATCTAATATTTTCGAGATCCGAGTAGCAACAAATGTTTTAAGATTATACGTAGGAGTGTTTAGCCATCCTAACACCACAGACGAATCAGTAAACAGAAATATGTCATGAATCGGGATCTGTTCAAGAAGAATGGCTTTTGTGTATTTTACAAGCTTGGCTAATAAATGCGCTGCCATTAGTTCAAGACGAGGGATACTGAGAGTTTTCAAGGGCGCAACCTTGGATTTAGCTAAAATCAGACTCACTTTGACCTCGCCATCATTATTAAGTGAACGCAAATAAATAACCGCCGCATAGCCTACGCTGGATGCATCACAGAAACCCATAATTTGATATCGTGAATGCTTCTTGATTGTAGCCTGACGATCATGTCTTAAATTGGATAAGAGTGGTAGTTCGGACACATAGGCTACCCATTCCTTCTCTAGATCAAGGGGAAGTGGTTCATCCCAACTGAGATTCTTGATCCAAAGCTTTTGCATAAAAGATTTTGCATAAAAAATACATGGTGCAACAAAACCGAGGGGATCAAACTGGCGACCGATTTGTGACAAAATGTTTCTTTTCGTTACTTCTCCTCCCAGGGGTACTGTGCGAAAAGAGAAACAGTCCGTACGAGGTTGCCACTGGAGACCCAGAACTTTGAGTGACAGTTGATCATCGTCGAACTCAACTGGAGTCTCCCGATGAGATTCTGGTACTGCTGCGAGAACAGAGCTATGGTTACTAGCCCACTTTCTCAATACGAAACCAGCTTTCTCCAGTAGACTGCGAAGATCTGTCTGCAGTCGTAGAGCATCCTCGACGTTTGGCTCCGACCACAACAAGTCATCCATAAAAAATCCAGACTTTAAGACCCGAGCAGCCAATGGATAGTTATGTGCTTCGGTGTCTGCTAAAGTGTGCAAAACCTTAATTGCCAAGTAGGGGCTGCTGGCCACACCGTAAGTTACTGTGTTGAGCTCGTAAACCTGAATAGGTTGATCTGTTGAATCTCTCCACAATATGTGTTGATATGGTCGCTGCTCCTTATGAATTAGTATCTGTCGATACATTTTGCAAATGTCTGCAGATAGACAAATATCATGTAGACGAAAATTAATTAATATTTTAATAATATCTGCCTGAAGTTTCGGACCGGGCAAAACAACATCATTTAGAGATTTCTGATTTGTTGTTTTGCACGATGCATCAAATACCGTTCGCAACTTTGTGGTGGTACTTTCTGGTTTGAAAATACAAAAATGTGGAATCAAATATTTTGATTCGACATTTTGCATTTTTCCTAAGTGGGTCATGTGACCCAGTGATTCGTACTCCGACATAAACTTTTTGTATTCAAATTTGAGCAGATGATCTTTATCAAGTCTTTTCTCTAAATTGATCAACCTACGTATAGCCATCTGTCGAGAATCACCGAGAGCGTGGTCTGACCTAAACGGGTACTTGACAGTATACCTTCCGCTTTCATCCCGGCTATGATCAGCAGCAAACTGGTCTTCTGCCAATACATCGTCCGGTTTTGCCGGCTTTTCTGATGGTATATTTTCAATATCCCAGAAAGTCTCCATAACTCGATCAAGACTTACGTTACTGCTCAATCCACAAAAGGCTTGATCTATCGTACTGCTGCTAGCAGACGCCATTGCAGAATTTCTTTGTGCAAGCTGTTTAAAGTCTACTGGGCCTGTTATAACGTAGCCAAATATTGACTCAATAGCGACTGGCATCCCCATTTGAACAGGCATTACTTTCTTGCCGCTGTAAATGAATGGAAACAAGTCACCAGCTATAAGTAATTCAATGGGTGCCGGTGTATGAAACGACGGATCAGCCAACACAAGATTTTGATATTCCTGGAATATCTTGTGTGGTAATGACATTGTTGGTAAATCGCCAGCAATGTTAGATACGATCACAGCATCAGTTGTCAAGACTGGTGAATTGCTGTTACGTGGTTTTAACGTACAGTTGGTTATACCGAAATGTTGAACTCGATTACCACCCAGGCCAATGGGTTCGAATTCACATTTACGACGCGATAAGCCTAGCTTTGCTGCACAACTTTTAGTTATATAACTGGACATAGCGCCGCTGTCGATAAGTGCACGTACGGTGTGGTATTGACCCCAAGCATCTGCGACGTGGACGACCGCGGTGCCCAGTAGAACTGTTTGTTCAGTGGAGCATGTGAGTGCTACTACACTCTCCTTGGACTTAGTCGAATCTGTGTGGAGAGTAATATGATGCCTTTTTTTGCAGACCGTACAACTAAACTTGGACGTACAATCCTCCGTGGTGTGATTGTCACGCAAACAATTCTCACACAGACTGAGCTCTTTGACTTTAGCAGTGCGTAACTCAGGTGTAAGATCGTTGTAGTCGGTGCATCTATATATCGAATGTGGCTTTTGACAATATAAACATGACAGTTTTGAATCACTCTTTTTTACATTGGCCACAGCCGAGGTGAACGTGAGCTTGTGAGGGTGAGTTTTGTTATTTTCGGAATATTTTGACATCGCGAGAGGGGGCGATTTGGAAGGGGCTTGCTTGACAGGTCCTAATGTTTTACCTGATAGTGTCTTACACTCCGCCATCTCAATAACGCGCGCCTGTCTCTCAACAAATGCTAATAATTCCGTTATTGTTGGTAAATTTCCCGGAGGCACGGATTGTTCAAATGCTCGCCTAGTGACCGGGTCGAGATTACGCAATGCAATATAAAATAATATAAAACTTGACATGTCGGGTATGTCAAGAATTTCTAGAGCCTTGATATTTTCTTGATAAGTATTTAAAAATATATTTAAATTGGAAGCCGATTCGCAAATAATCGGTTTGAAATTAAATAATTTATCTAAATAAGTAGTAGCTAGTGCGCGCTTATTCTCGTAGCGCTTTACAAGCGCGCTCCACACTATCGCGTAATTATCCGCGTTAACCGGCATCGATCTCACTATGGATAGCGCTGGCCCGCTAACACACGACAGTAAATAGTAATATTTCTCGATATCGCTAATACTAGAATTATCGTGGATAAGACTTTTAAATGTATCCCGAAAAGTAGTCCAGTTTTCTATTTTACCGTCGAATTTAAATAGTTGAATTTCCGGTAATTTAACCCGCTGCTTATTTCCACCATTTTGTTTACTATTTTCGTTTCCCGTTTTATTCAAATTTTCGTTAAGTTTCAACGTATTCACAACACTTTTTATCGAATAATATAACTCATCAAAAGACTCGATGTCTTTGTACGACGGCACAAATTTCTTTTTATATTTTCGCGATATAGAATTTATCTCTGCAACACATCTATCGAATTCTGTACGAAGACTACCTAAGTCTTGAACCCTAACAGAAAATTCGACTGCTAAAGATGAATTATTTTGCACCGCTTTAGACATTTCATATAAACGTTGAAGGCGGACAAAACACATTTCTTTCATCGTTACAAATGGCTGTAATAGGTCCTCATATTGTACGTCGTCCATCATTTTGATTAAGTACTAAAATGGGACTAAGTAACCGTGAGACACAACCGGTATTAACAGACGATGATATTCGGGTGACGTTCGTAAACACAAAATATAATTACTTCGATACACAATACTCCAAATGCATAAAGAATGTGACACGAAATTCCTTAATACAATGTTGCAATACAACACTTGTTTGAACAATGGACACAAAATGACTTTTTCAATTTAACAAAGAAAACAACTATTTATAAATGCAATTACTACATATATCGATGAAATATACAAAAAACTCACTATTTAGAATAATATTTATAACATTAGATTATTAATTTCAATATAAATTTACAATTTAAGAAAATTACCTACCCACAGAATAGGCCGATAAGGTGAAGCTATTTTAATTGTTCACAAAACACTTTATCTTGGTTTTAACTTTAAGAATTGATTATATAACTGGGTTATCCTGGCTCGAATAGATCAAAATGTGCGGATTGGCACGTAAATAATTATAATAAAATAGGCTTGCAATTAAATTGTATGAAAACTCACCGCTCGCTCCGTATTCGAATTTTGTTTTTGTAACAGTTGGGTTGGTGGCGCCAATGTCACTAATGTCACTTGTCACACGCGACACTGATACGTTCCGGTGAGCGGTTTATGGTATTGCAAGCTTTTAAAACCCTTCAGAATCTATCAATAATATTAGATGAAAATTTTAAAAGTCAAACTGTATTTTTAGTTTAAAACGTGAATTTTCTATATCTCTATCATGCCGATTAAAAGAAATAATGTAGATAATGTCGGACAGAGTCCTTTAGTAAATAATATCCCAAGTAATAAATATACATGTGACTGATTTCTTCCAGTACGTTAAACTAAGGCTCTCTGATAACGCACCTTTATGTATGTAACCTGTAAGTCCTACTACTTACACATAAGACGGAGGGCCCTTATTGGAAAGCTTAATTCAGCTATTTCCTCCCCATTTGGGCCGTATCTATTATATCTAAGTCCATTAACGTAACAGTGAGTACAAGTAAGAAACAAACGGACCGATTTAGTGCGAGCAAGTGTATAACAAAAACATTAATCATGCCCTGGAATCGAACCCGGTTCCGTAGAGGCCGATGTCCCGCACAAAGGAATCATTCTTGAGAGCCTTCCACTCCAACCATCTATAAAGAACCACTTTCAGATGTGGCATTCTGTTGTATTTGTTAAATTAGATTGAAGGAGACTGATTTAGGGACCTGGTGCAAAGGGTAGGTGCTGCCTTGCTGTTGATTTCGGCTCTCTTTATCTTATAACACCACCCTGATTTATAGTTAAATCCGAGTAGTGTAATAACTGCCTATGTATGTCATCCACTCAATAGTAATACTATAATTGATTTAAAAAAGGTGTTAACTTTATTATAGCATTATAAAATTACTCATTTAAGACGATATAAAACTCAAAATTTTGAATTAGTTTCCATATATTTTGCTTTAGGAAGACCAAGTCTCAAAATTTTCCAAAACGTAAAATAATTTTAAGTAAACAGAGATAAGTAGGGTGGCGTGGAGATGTCTAGATAATAACATCACAAGACAAGACAACAAAATCTCACAAGACTTGATTAATTACAATTATAATTATTTGTTTTTAATTTAATTTTAAACTATTTTAACTTAAATTCTAATTGTTAGCCTCAACGATGACCAAACAAGCCGCAGGTAGGCCGATGAGAACCGCTGTGACACCACAGACATGGACGGGGGTCCAGCGGCCTCACACACCCGTTACTTTTGGCTTGTATCCCAACGAGTGCAGGTCAGGGTAAAGAGCTTTCGCTCGAAATCCCGACCTGCCTCAATCTATCCAGAGAGCGCAAGAAGACCGCTGTGTGATGACCAAACGGTGTTTTTGTAGACAAACGCAGTCCGGGCGATTGTCTAACTACACTTTGAGATAAAAAAAATACTTATAGATTTTTAAATGCATTAAATACTTCTAAATAATTTAATTTTATGAAGCTACTACTACTACTACTAGCTTCTGCCCGCGACTTCTTCCGCGTGGAGTAATTTTAAAAAAAGTAATTAAAAAAGTTCCCCCGATTTTGAAACATTCTACATTGGTGCTCCGCTCCTGTTTGTCTTAACGTGATGACATATCTAATATTGATAGAAATTTTTAAATCAGACCAGTAGTTCCTGAAATTAGCGCGTTCAAGCAAACAAATAAACTCTGCAACTTCATATATTAGTATAAGATTTTCAATTTCCTACACATTCACGAAGTTAATAATTCTGAGATAGATACATAGATACATACATACATACATACACTTTATTGCTGACTAAATATACAATTTCAAAAATACACAGTTACAATATTGCCATGGTAGAAACAATGGGCGGCCTTAGCGCTTAAAGCAACCTCTTCCAGGCAACCTAACTTAAGGAATAGCTTAACCTAATCTAGCGGTGTAGATGGTGCAGATTATTACGTATATCATAAATAAGTATACTTAAATTGTTTTATTTTTTAATTCTCAATTGGTTGCATATCCAACTTAATGTAAACGAATATCTGTATGAATTGAAAGATGATTTCTAACCAGTCCGGTCTGCTATGTTTCGTGGCTCCTAGACTTGTCCGCGCGGACAAAAAATAAATTGCCGAAAGGGGGCGTTCGGGTGGGCTTTGATTTACGCGCCAACGCGGACCTCCGACGCTACACCTCGCTTTTTGTCACTTACCACCATCTTGCTGATTCTACATATACTAGATACACCAGCAAAGCTAAATCTACAAACAACTAAACGCAATTATTATTCCTTGACATAATTATGTTTTCATAGATGAAAAAGTGTAATTCTGGGGCATTCCAGGGGTAACCAGTAGTCATCATTGGACCTTTTTTTCGTAAGCTGAGGTAAAAATTAAAAAAAAAACAGTTTCATTCTTCATTATATTTCACAGGAAACATAACCAGTGACAAAATCGGGATTTAATTGCCAAACGGTGGGCAAGCTTGAGGGTAGCTACGAAGTTCACACCACGGACAACTGTGTCACCGATATTCCAGGTTCTACCACTGCGTCACTGCGTGCGCATCCGTTTCGTAATCATCATCAACATTTCAGCTTTAATATATAACATTTTGACTGTACCCTCTATATATACTCGAAATAACTATGTTTGTCAAAACTAATCCACACCTATTTAGTCAACATTCGGAGGTCTTTCCATATAACAGACGCGATGAATTTAGGGTCTGCACCATCAACTCAATTACTGCATGAATGCGGAAAGGTGTTTTTTGCATGGCGCCCTTCGTATACAACAAGCTTCCGAAGTCTCTTAGAGAACTACTATGTACACAATATTTTTTTTTAATCGCTACTGACCACTAAATTTTATCTTATCTTATACTAATTATAAAGCTGAAGAGTTGGTTTTTAAGATAGCCCAAGACCAATAGGAGCCGAGCACCAATGACGAATGCTTCAAAATAGGGGGGTTTTTTAACTTGCTTTTTTTTACTATTCCACGCGGACAAAGTCGCGGGCAGAAGCTAGTTATAATATAAACATGTTTACGGACGATAAAGCATTATAAACTGACATAAATATATTTGACACGCTGTAATGGTCGACATTTTATTATTTACATTACTTATAGATTATTATTATTATTTTAATGATTAACAAATGTATTTTTTATTATTATTTGTATTGATTGTATAAAATGTTTATCTCTAATTCAATATTGTAATAATAATGGCTGTATGCATTGGTACTATAAAAACCGTAACATCCTTATACATGCATTACGCAATTAATATATTCTATTCTATTTTAAATCCCGGTTACATTTGGAGCGTCCGCTTTGAAGCCCTGGCTCCACTTCCCTATTTCTTCACAATAGACACGTCCTTCAGCATTCCTTATTTTAAGATTTTTAATATATTGCACTTTGTTTGCTACGTCACAGGCATCAAATACAGAAGTTTACAACGCGGTCCTTCTGCGTGACTCTCGCATATCCACCGAGGCATATTCATCTCCGTGACGTGCGCATCCGTTTACCAGTGCATGAGTTAGTGAAAACATTAATTACTCCACGAACATGTTTCAAACTACAGAAATCAAATAACACTACAAAGGTGAAAGTTCTTAGACTAAGTTGTTAAACTTGTTGTTATAGTTATTGTGTAAATATAAATTACTAGGATATGTCCACGACTTCGTCTACGCTTGAATTGAAATTCCCGCGGGATTCCCGAGACATAAAATACAGCAATATTTGGAATCTCAAACAATCGTTTTAATGAAAACTGTTTCGGAATAATCTAATTTATATTGTATGTACCCGAACAACTGTAATCCGCTCCTGGGAAAATTCCCGCGGGATTCTCGGGATACAAAAATCACATTATTACAATAAATTTGCAAAGGATTCACATTGGAATTCGTTTTTTTTAATTATGTCCATTTAATAAAACTACTTTTACGTTAAAACGTAGTTTTATTAAGTGTACAAGTCGCGAAAACATAAGAAAGACAAATTCAGCGAAAACCGCATTGAAATCGAGTCAGTAGTTTACGTGAATCCCGAACAAAAAACAAAATCACAAACAGACGAGAATTTTAAGAAAGTTGCATGGTATTATCTATGGTTCATATTCTCTATGATGTATTCCATTTGGTTTTTTTTAATAGCTTCAATATAAAGACACGGCATGTCTAGAATTTTTCAATTTTTCTGTATGTCTGTGTGACTATTTGTAATAATTATGTAATCAATTTTTTTGTACAATGTGTGGTCGCTGATGCACAGCTCCTCAGCAGAATAATTACGCACTTATGGATAAGACCGAAACACGGATATGAGACAGGCGAGGCAAACATGTTAAGGGCACGTTCGCACTGTGAGTACAGAACATTAATTCAGCCAGGAGCCAACAGTCGGCAGGTGGAGCCGTAATCGAATGGGATTGGTTTGAGCGCGGTGTGCCCCCGGCCTGATTTACGGCCACGCCCGAACATAGGACGGTGCAACTTGAACTGCAAACACTATGCAGTGCCACGTGCAGAAAGGACAGGTAACACGTATTGTCACATTTAATTTAAGTTGGCTTGAGCTTGAAGGATTTTTTAACGATTATTAATACGTGTAACTGTTATGTTTTCGAATATTCTGAGAAAAGATTAAGTCGTTGACTATCTAAAGTTAAAGAAAATAAACTTATCTACAACGATGTGAAATTCAAACAGACGACTGGATACTCAATCGAGTTTATTATGATGGAGTCTTATGTATGTTCCTTTTGTTCTTCCTCAGCTGTTCCCATTCACGAATTTTTCTGACATCCTTCTGCAATCGCCCACATTCATACTATATATACTCCCATAAATCCAATTATACTACCTGACATACAATCAAAAGCTACTGGGTTCCATATGCCAGTATCTCTATACACAACTCAAAACAACACTGTTCGAACACGGCCTTATTTGTATTATATATAACGTGTATGTTTGCCAATATACTGTCAATAACCGACAGTAAGGTCACTACCGAATAGCAACCATCACGTTCCATCGGCTTGGCGGACTGCAGGAAAACGTGATAGCCTTCTTAGGGTGCACCAAGAAGTATTAATTAAAAAAATCTGGCCACCTACTAACCTAAACAGAGCCTAAACATCCAATAAAAGTTTCAATATTAACAAATAAACCGGGTTTTGAAACTGTCTCGGTTACAATAATTAAAAAATTGTTAACCAGAAAAAAACCTAGTAGAAACAACTGTTTTAAACATGTAAAACAACATTATACAGTTACAATTATTTTACACATTATATATTAATAGTGTATATATTATAATAACAACCCATAACTGTCCCACTGCTGGGCTCGGCCCTCCCACTATAGGGGGGGGGGACAGTATACCTGCCACGCTTATCCAAGGCGACTTGGCAGGTTTGACACATCGGTTATCTCGATGTGCAGGTTGAATCAAGATATTTTCCTACACCGTTGTCTGTGTATGCACATTAGGTCAGAAAACTGCCTAAGTGGTGTATGCGTGTATGCGTTCCGGCCACGATCTGACTCGCGCCCTTTGAGTTCGACTTATGCTACCTAAGTGCTAAGTGCTAAGTGAAATCTGTAAGTAACTGTGTCGAGCCTCTGCGTCGGCCGCTAATCTGTGGCGCGCCTCTCGGCGTCGGGTCGGCACACACTCCGGGTCTCCGTTGTCAGAGCAAAGACATACGAGTGCTATTCTTGTTGCAATAAATTTCAACACCAAAACTTGTTCGATTTAAACGCAAACATTTTATATGAACTCAAAACGAATGTACGCCTTTTAGATTTGTTTATAAGACCCCCGCTTTATAAGAATTGCGGTGCATTTGTTTGACTCATACTGGCTTATGACTTGTATCGAGTGCCCTGCTTTCTTTCATATTGTGCCCTTTCGTAAGACTTTAGTAGACCACTCTGTGAAAGTACTTTATTTGAATGATTTTCTTCAAGAACTTTGAACACCTTTATATGCTATTTGGTTCTTATATACGACTTTCCTTGTCTATAGTGCAGAGTCATGGTGTTTATACAAATCAGACGTAAGGAAGCTAGACACATACCACCTAAAGTGTCTGAGGTCAATCCCTAACATCAAATGGCAAGATCGCGTGCCTAATACTGAAGTTCTGTGCCGTTCTGGAATGCATGGAATGGAGGCTTTACTCATGCAGCGACAACTTAGGTGGTAGTTGTACGTCCTTCGCATGGAAAACCACCGTTTACCCAGTCTTCTTCTCGGAGTTGGCAGAAGGTAAACAGAAACAAGGTGGTCCGGACTTGCGTTATAGGACGCGCTCACGCTTCTAACTGCATGCGACATAAAACCAACAAAATGGGAGCTTACTATGGAAAAGACTTCTTGGCGAACTATAATCCTTAAAAAAGTTAGCCTCGCGAAGAGAAGCGCTTAGAAAATCTGGATACAAAACGTCAAACTCGTACAATGCCGTTGGCCAACTATATTGTGCGATATCTGGCCGGAAGTATAAAAACAAATTCGGTTTGGCCAGCCACACTAGGGCCCACGTCAAAATAATTACGTTTGAGTGGTCGCCGTTACCGAAATTGGTAAGGAGGACTATTTAATATATATTTACTATACATTCGCTTGCACTGCCATCGGTTGAATTTTGACATTAGTTAACTAACTAAGTAACTGCTGCGGCTCAACGACTCAAAATGTGTCCTGGCCTCCGAAATGTGAATACTCCACTGCTTTGTGTTCGGCGCTACCTCCTGCCAGTCATAGGCTTGAAGTCGCGCAGATCATCCTCCACTACGTTACTCCATCGATATCTGGTCGCCGTCCCTTTGGTCTGTCCAGATAGGCTCTTTTCACCGCGCGATCCACCCCGATTCTATGTAGCTGGCCAAGAGCGCAAGGGATGTGCCTTGCTCTCGCCTATTGTTTTGCGCTGATCCACCAGTTGTTCGATTGTGGCATGTTTTCGGATCCGCCAGTTGCCATCGCTTCCCCGTGTCGGACCCAGGATTTCTTTCAGCCAACAACAGCTTGTTCTCCTCTTTAAGTGTTAGGGTCCAAGCTTCACATCCGTACATCGATACTGGGCATATAACAGTTTTATATATACGTATCTTGGTCTTACGGCTAAGAAACTTGGATAACAACACCTTATAAAGCGCCGCGGTACATCGTAGAGTATTTTGAATACGAATATCTATACCTTCCTCACGGGTGTTAGTGTCTGCTAGGGCACAGACCAGGTATTTAAATTTGGACACTTCTCTATATCTGGTATGCCCAACATGCAAGTCCTCTCTGTTCACATGAGTGTTCTCATAGGGTCTCATGGGAATACTCTGTCTTGTCGTGATCTTGAGTCTTACTTTTAACGCTTCATTGTTTAGACATAACTTGTATGGATCTTATGTCAAATTTTAACCGACAATAAGGCAAAAATGAATTGAAGGTAAGACATAGGAACCAGCCATAAAAAAAATATAATTATGGGTTACATATATTCCGTTTGACGCAAAAACAAAGTTTAAAATAGTAGCTTAATCAACAAAAAAAAAAATTACTCACCAAATAACTCCGTTGGTTCAGTGGCCAAAAATTTGTCGTGGCCTCCGAAACGAGAACACGCCACCTGTTACTGTCCGGTGTGATTTCTTGCCAGTTAAGGTCTTGAAGCTCACACAGGTCAGCCTCCACTCTGTCCCTCCGCCGCTGCTTGGGGCGATCGAGCAGACGCTGCCCATCCAATCGTCCCAAATTGCTCTTCTTCATGCTTCGACCCTCTCCCATCCATTCCACGTAACAGAGGCGCTGAGATTTTATCTTTCCTATTATGTTAGGCTCGGCCAAGAGATTTTCAATTTCGACGTTGGTTTGGACCCTCCAGCTGCCATCGTCTCTCCTTCGTGGGCCCAGAATCTTGCGGAAAACCTTTCTTTCAGCCACTAACAGCTTGTTCTCTTCCTTTCGGGTAAGCATCCAGGCTTCGCAATCGTACATCAGGATGGGCCGTATGACGGTTTTATAAATCCTGATTTTAGTTTTCCTGCTTTGAAGCCGGGACACCATTACCCTATTGTAAGGCTGCGCAGCAAAGTTACAACACATTCATAATGTTCTAATATTGTAGTACCTTTCAGTACTTACACTTATATATTCGCTGCTTCAAATGGCTCCTTAAATGTAGAATTATTATCACGAAATCTTTGATAGTAATAAAACTAACTCATAAAAGCCGTTTTTCATTTCTACTTCATAAATTATTTTCATAAAATTCAGGCTATTAAAACAGTGTCAAGAACTGTGATTTAATAAAATTTACAAACGATATTTATTCAGTAATAACCTTAGTTTCGCCTGTTAGCCTTTGAGACACGAGAACAGCTAATATAAATGACGATTTTTTCCAAGTTTCGCTTGTGAACGACGAGTGTGCAGCAAATTAGCGTCTCGAGGAACGTTTCCTAAGTTTTCACTTTCCTTTGACGTTTTAACTTAAAAGCGCTGGAGGATAATGACCTCATTTCATTATAACAGAATGGAATATGACTAGCAGTTTAAATTAGTCTACTATTTTTGTAAATATGTCAAAGGCACCTGCCGGTTTTCGTCCTAAACAAAGACAAAACTTATACCAAAAAAAGTTTCTTATATTTTTAAGAAAACCTTACCGTTGTGCAGAACAGATCGAGAGTTGAGTTTACTACTATTTCATTAATATTAGTATTTCGATTCCTGATACATTTAACATTATTTTTCGATGGTTAACGAGGTTCTTTCTCCGTTCCTACTGGGATATAGATATTACTTTTCATTTAGTATAATAAATCTATAGAAGTCTCTCTTAAGTATAGCCACGTGTTATTGGTTTTAAGCGCAGCATTTTCATTCATTTTTAACCGACTTCGATAAAAGGAGGAGGTTCTCAATTCGTCGGGATATTTTTTTTGTTGCTTTTTTTATGTATGTTCGCCGATTACTCCGTGATTTATTCGATTCTTTTTTTGTTCGACGCGGAATGGCTTCCAATTGGTCCCCTAAAAATTTAACATAGTTTGGCCCAGTAGTTTTCATTTTATGAACATTTTTCATGGAAATAATTTTCACTCCGTTCCATATGTACACCGATTACTCTGAGATTTATGATTCGATTTACGTGATTCTTTTTTTGTTCGAGTCGGAATAGCTGCCATGTGGTCCCCTAAAAATTTGACATAGTTATGCCCAGTAGTTTTCATTTTACGATCATTTATTGTTCCCGGTTCTTGGGACCTATATTTTTTAAGAAGCGCGGCACCATTCGTAGGTTCACCCATACATAGCTAGTCACTAAAAAGTAACAAATAAAATTTAAAAACTTCGTTTAAAAAAACCGACTTCAAAAACTAAAATGTATAAAATAACTTATTTCTAAAGCTATTAGGTATTATTAATATATATTATCTAAAACATCTTGAAGTCGGTGCAAAGTAAAACATAAAAATTACTATATTTTGAAAATTACTAAGTACCGACTTTAAGATGTTTTAGATAATATATATTAATAATACCTAATAGCTTTAGAAATAAGTTATTTTATACATTTTAGTTTTTTCGTTTTTGAAGTCGGTTTTTTTAAACGAAGTTTTTAAATTTTATTTTTATTATTTCCGACGTTTCATTGTCAAAACTTAGGTTTAATTATATATATGTATTAATATATTAAACTCAAAAAAAAGCTCAAAAAATCAACTATCTTGAGTATAACTTTAATACAAACAAGTAGTGGTAACTTTAAATATGTAGTCCACGCTTCAATGTAAGTGTTCAATTGTTTGTTACATAATGCAATTGATCTATTTTATAGGCAAACTCATAGTAGCATGCATTTCTGCCATCTACACCTGGCATTAGTTGAAAGTTCCGCCATAAACAATATGGGCTAAGTTCGCCCAATGCAGAACACAAGTGAGCGGAGTGCGGCACAAACGATTATTAACTTGGCAACTTCATGAAGTACGCCAAGTGAACGTGTGTGGCCAAATAACTTGGCAATAACTTAAGCTATTCGATAACAAATCTTATTTTCAGTCAAAGAAAAATCTTTAGAGAGTTTGAAACAAAATCGAGCAAGTACCTGGCAATCTACGCACAAAGAATTCTGTATACGTGACAAACTTGCACCGTTACGTGGCTGTGAAACTATAAAAAAGCATGTCATAGAAAATATCCAACATTTCATATGCAAATTCAAGTTTTTATTCAAAATAAGTGTCACTCGAGAACACTTTTTAAAGGTCATAACATATAAGTTAAAATTAAATTTTACTTCCTAGTCTATGTACACCGCTTCGCAACGTGTTATTGCTATTAAGGAGAAGAAGCGACAAGAAACTCCCCAGCAACACGTCTAGCCAAAAATTGTTTTTCTTTATATTTCTTATTCTATTTATATCTAATGAATTACCTAATATAGAAAACAGCCTCTATCTTTACAATTAACGCCTTAGGTGAAACCTTTTAAACATTACACATATACTCGTACACTGAACAATAAGTTTTCAACCTTAATATATTTGTACCTTACTGTATTTACCTTAGTTGCCTTAGTGTAGTTAGTTACAATTACAACCTTAATGTAGTGTGCATTTTTAAATTAATATTCATTGAAACTATTTAACTAATGGGAGCTGCATACGTCTAGTCATCGCAGCCGACAACGAACTACTGTCGTTACTGACCAGCGCAGCGCGGGAGCACACATATTAATAGTTGCTCTATCTCGCTCGCACATCATCCATACCACTCACACACTGTGATTGTGTGTGATTGTACTAGCAGTACGACTTGTTAATATTTGTACTTAACTTAAAGTTACCGTTTCCAAAATAAATCAATTGACTTCAGTTCACATCAGCACTCGACAGTGAATAATACTCTCTGCCATCTGAAGTATTATTTAACCTTCTACCTCTGGCTGCTACAAACTATTTCATTATAAACCTTTTCAATCAAAACAGTTGTGCGTCGTTTCTTTTTGCAAGCACAGGAAGCGAGGTAGGGGCCATTTCTACACAGAAAGCAAAAACCCGTTGCCTCGTTCAGATGCAAATTGGCCTTTTACTAAATTGCTTTATTAAATCGAAACGTGTTCCCCAATAATTGGGCCGGTGCGAATTGAAGGTGCCCGTTAGGGGGTGCACACATATATTCGCATACAACACAAATTATCATAACAATCAACTTCCATACAAATCAAACCCTGTTTAAAAATTGAAGAAATACATAATTACATAAGTCAATCGACGTTTGCATAGATCGTGCAGCATTATTATCAACACAGATGTTGGTGTTATTGGACTTTCTTAGCGTGAATTTTATTTTTTATTTTAAGAGGTTGCTTTTCATTGTTTGGCCAAACTATGTACGGGCTAGCAACAGCCGTACATTTTAACATATTATTCGCATCAGTACTCGTTAAGCACTTTACTCGGTCAGTCGGCAAATAGCCATTGATCTTAGCATAATCATTAGCACATAAACAATTAACTTCTTATTATTAACGTCCTAAGCAGGAAAACCCCCTACAAACTATTACATGTTTAAGTTCACTTATTGCACTTGCATGCCTAATATGAAAATCTGTTCACATTCAAAGTGAAAAAATGAAACAATCGTGATATTTATTACAGAAATAAAATCCACAGTTAAAAAATGCTTAAAGCAATAAAATACTTGAATTAGTGTTGAATATTATTTAAGCAAAGTAATTTGAAAAACTATAAATATATAAAGTGTCAACCTGTATAGCTAAACTATGTACTTTTCGATCTCATCGAGTAAATCTGTACAGATACACCTGTTTTCAGTTTTTTGTTTTTAATACCTTGCTTTCTAACGTTTTTCAAACGTTATCGATTCAGTAAATTCGATAAAAAATGCATAGTATCCATTTTTTGTAACCATTTGCTGTTGCACTTTATTTTTGCTTTTTGTTAGTACAAATACTTTTCAAAAAAACGGTTGTCTGTAAAGTCGGTTTACTGACGATAGTTGAACGTGGTAACGTTATATGAAAATACTGATGAATTGGTTTCATTTTACAAAAGAAAAATTTAAGTTTATTTGTTTGATAGATATTTTGTATGGATAGAGAGAAGGAGGTAAATGGAAATTACAATTAAATTGATCAAGTTACATTTATTTGTACGCATAAATACAATTATGTCAATTACGCTGCCGAACGCGGAGGCCGATGGTGCCTATTGGTCGCTCGTTCCGCGCTCTCGCTTGCACTTCAAGCCTTAAATGGAACGCCTCAGAGCGAGGTAACGCCGCATGAGTCATGTTTTTTCGTGCGTGCAGCCGGCTCCATCGAATTATAACACGTTGTCACGTTAAAATAAAAAGCCAAAATTGTGATAATAATCTATGACTTTGTAACTATTGACATGGCACTAAACCAATATTCAAATGGCAACACTAAAAGGTTGTGCAGTTTATCTTTCTTAGACTGGTAACACTAAAAAAAATTACGAAAATTTTGTTTCTTAGACGGGTACACCAATATGTAGTCTTCCTGAAAACGCATCCGTGTCGACAATTTCGCCAACCAACTAAAATCGACACATATCATTTCAATCACCGAACCAAGCTTCCGAATTTTATGAAGGAAGCAATGTATATAAGACTGAAAAGTGTTCAAATGCCCTAAAAATACCAACTAAATGTGTCCCAGTTTATAATTTATTGTAACGACTTTTAATTAAACCTGACAGTTATTTATCATGAGACGCCGATTTTTCATATCTGACATGTCCACGGAGCGTGAAAACACCCTTTAATCGAATTTCATTTCACAATAATTCATCGATTTTATAATTGAATAATTAGAAAAGACCTTACTCGCAACAACCAAAAACGTGATATTTGATTTTATCGTACTTCATTAAGTACAAAGTATTTAAAAATGAAACAATAAAAAATACTTTTAATTTCATTGGTTTTTAATTAAGAACATTCAGCTTTTCTTATACTCTGTCCAACCATTTATTAAACTTTTAACAGGTTGACCATTAGTCAATTAGTGATGTTCTAAAGTGTTATCGATTCAATTTTACTTTTTTATAATTGAATTTCTTTGTGAATACAATTTTATCAATATCAATACTAAAAATACTGTTTTACATAATAAATAATTATTATAACCTTCATTTTTATACTTAAACGTGAAATAGAAGCAAAGTTACGAGTTTTTGTCGATCGAAATAAATGCAGTGTTATTTTTAATTATTAAAACATTTGCAGTCTGCATTTAATTTTAATTACTATGTTAATATTTTAAATAACTAATAGTAAATAATTACTCTTGCACGCCTTTTTATGGGCAGAATGCATTGATACTCTTACGAAATTATCATCCTTGTACATGCATTACGCAATAATCATATTCCATTATATTCTATTTACGGCATTTGCGCCCAGTCTCTTAAATTACTCATAATTATTTTATTTGATTTTCAAATTTAAATATTCCTGAATACGTGATATCGATGACAAATAGTATATACAATTAAAAACTAAAAATAAACTAAGTTATAAATGGTACAAGCTATTATAGACTGTGTAACAAATCGCTGCCAGGTGGGAGCGTGCCCAGAAGGCTGGCTGCATTGCCGCGCTGTATGGCGATGCTTATTTGTTGGGCGAAATATGAGCCAGCCTTCTGAACATTTTCATTTCAAAACGATTAATTACATTTAAATTTAGGTATAATGAGGATAGTTTATAGTCTGTGCATTATGTGGTTCATAGAACGTGCCTATTACTTACTCCGGAACAGTAAAGTGTAACAATTGTGAGCATGTGAAATCTAATGACAAAAAATGCGCAACTTAATAGTTCGAATTAATATATCGAGGGGTGAAAGGCTATTTGGTTTAAGCGACATTTTTGCAACTTTACAGGAGAGCCATCTAAAGTTTAAAATTTTGGAAAAAAAAAACATAACAAAAAAACTTCTTCAGCTATTTGAATGGAGTAAACTTTATTTAAATTCAATTAAAAGCATCGTGTTGGTGATGATCATACCAAATAAAACGGATCTTTAATTACAAAGATAAATGTCGCTTTATACAATTTGCCTTAAGCCCTTATTTTTCAGAGTATGGAAAAAAGATTTAAGTGACTTCATAACTACAATTGAATACAGGGAAAAAGAATTAAGCGACACTGCAGTATATTTTCAGAGTAAGCCAAAAAGTATGAAGTGACGTAGCCCAAAAATAATAGTAGCAAGCTATTTATCTCAATTACCGATTTAGATTAAAATGACTGGAAGCCTAATTTACTTATGTGACTTTATAGTACTGAAAATGTAACGTTTGATATTACATTTTTTTACGTCTTATACTATCTCAAAGGCTCTTAAAACAACCTGGATATATCGTTATAGGCTATACAACATGACACTATATAACCATCTTATACTATCAAAGGCTCTTAAAACAACCTGGATATATTGTTATAGGCTATACAACATGACACTATATAACCACGGAAACCGCGCCGGGCCGCTAGTATTGAATAAATAAAGGAATACATACATCAGTAAAAGTATTTATGTAGAATAATAATTAAGTAGAACAGTCTCGATGTGGGAACATCAAATAAAATTAGGTATTATTTATTCAGTATCACTTAAGATTAGCTGTCATAAAACTTACTAAAACTATAATTAATCACAACCAATAATTGTTAAACTTCAAACTAATAAAAACAAAATAAAAATCACATACATACATACATACATAACTTCACGCCAGGTCCCTTGCGGGGTAGGCACGAACAACAGAGCGCCATATAGGCTTATTCTTACACACCTCACTTGCTTCTTTGACATTCATAGCTCTTGTCATGCACGCTCGTCTGTTCTTAAGGCTCCTGACATCACCTTCTGCTAATACACGATCAATTTGATCATGGAAGGTGTGTCGTGGCCTTCCGCGACTTCTGCATCCATCCACTTTTGCATTGTATATCTGTTTAGTCATTCTTTCATCATACATTCTTTCCACATGCCCGAACCACCGGAGGATTCCTTTCCTTACCTTCACCCCGACACTCTCTTACAGACCAACTCTCTTTCTTACTTCGGTATTACGAACGCGGTCCGCGAGCGTCACTCCGCAGATTTTGCGCAGTGTTCGCATCTCGACTGCGTTTACTCTACTTTCATGCTCTCTGTTCCATACCCAACTCTCGCTTCCATACGTGAGCGTAGGTACCAGCACCGCGTTGTGTATGGCAAGCTGGGCTTTCTGGCTGAGGTTCTTAGCGCCTAGATGTTTACCTAACGCTCCATTCACACTATTCCCCAAATTTACCCTTCTTTCTATGTCAGCGGTGTACCTTCCATCCCTGCTAAAAGCACATCCAAGATATAAAAACTCATTCACTTGTTCCAGCATAACATCATCGACCATTATCCTTGCATTCGTTCTGGTTTCTTCTCTTTCAAACACCATAACCTTTGTTTTCTTCGCATTCAAATGTAAGCCTCTCGCCTGACAGTCATCTTTCATCATTGTGACTAGTGTTTGCAGTTCTGATGGCGATTCGGCTAAAAGCACGGCATCATCCGCATAAAGCAAAGTGCTAACAACTAGATCACCCATCCGCACCCCAACATCCATCAATCTTAATCTCTGGAGACAGTTGTCCAGATATAGGATGAACAGCAAAGCCGACAGCACGCAGCCCTGCCGGACGCCAATATTGACGTCAAACCAGGGCGACAGGCTGCCGTCCACCACCACGCATGCCATACAGTCCTTGTAAGTGGACTGCACAGCACGCAGCAATTGGCCATTGATCCCATATCCGGGCAATATCTCCCAGAGGTCCTTCCGCACAACCCTGTCAAATGCTTTCTCTAGATCCACAAAACCGCAGAAAACCTTCCGGCCCATAGCCAGCTGCTTCTCCACGATATTGCGGAGCGAGAAAACTTGATCCATACATCCCTTTCCATTTCTGAAGCCCCCTTGTGCATCCCACAGTAATCCATCGGATACCACTCTCATTCTCCTTTCAATAATCTTCGCATACACTTTAGATGCTGTGCTGATCAAATTGATGGCCCTGTAGCTGGCGCACTCCATACGTGACCTCCTTTATACAAGGGCACGATGACAGCGCGCCTCCAGTCCTTGGGAACCTTTCCCGTCCTCCAGCACAAGTTGCATAAGGACAGGAAAGCGTCCCGGACGCAGGTTCCACCATATTTGATCATCTCAGCAGACACACTATCGATTCCTGCTGCCTTTCCATTTTTCAGACTTCTTATCGACCATTCGATCTCTTCCAAAGTGATCTCGGATGCTGACTCCTCGAAGTCGGTCACAGACTCAGTCGTGGTGCCAGCATCCGATATATTATCATACATTTCTCTAAAATATTCACTCCATCGCGCTAAAACCTCTTGTGGGTTAGCAAGAATGTCCCTGCTTAAAATAAAAATCAAGAAAGAAAATTTGTAGTAACTATAAAACACAGTCAATGCTTGATAATAATCATAACGCAGTTGGAAATAACGTATTTATTTATCATTTTCTTCGACTGTATCTTCTACATCAGTATCCAGTAGGACATCTTTAGAATTGCAGTGTTGCAGATTTAAATAAATATGGTATCATGTGACATGAATAAGATGTATCATATTAAAATTTAATGATTGAACGACCGACTCGTATTTTTGTTAAAATTGAAAAAAAAAATCAAATTTCTTCACTTCATTTTATCGCCTGTATTAAGTGACATCCAATTAAAAAAATAATAGCAACAAAATGTTTCAACAACTAAACAAAATATGTGGAAACAAAACGACTATTTGGTTTAAGTAGCACCCTGCGTGGTAAATAGATGCAGCTGAAAGAGCTTAAGCGACGCTCCGTGTCGTATTTGGGTGACGGACAAATGGTTTAAGTAACATCACACCGTGTAATTAGTGGAAGTCAAATTGATTCAAGTTACACCTTAATAAAAATTTAACATAGGAAAAACGCTTTAAGTCTCATTGAATTATTTATCTGAGGTAGGGTAATTGGTTCATGTCTCGGTTCTTTATATAATTGTATGGTTCAAGTATATTACAAAAAAAATATGCAAAATCCACGTCGTATAATACACTGCTACTTTGGAAACAACAGAAAAATAGTATTGTTTCAAACGCCAAAAAAATGCTCTGATTTTAATGAATCCGGCATCATTCGACGGAGAAAAATTCGCTGATTCCGAATATGTATATAACTCAATATGGCCCTAGATGTCGCTTAAACCAAATAGCCTTTCACCCCTCGATATAGTTGTAACGAACTTTTTCGTGTTTTTATTTGCTTTTAGATTTAAGAGAATGACGTTTTTGAAGTCATAACTTCTTATGGGATGGTAAACCGCTTCGTTACGTAACGCGTTACAGCGCCAGTCTGTTTGGCTTCAAGTTATCACTTCTGTCGGGCGTCCCGAGACGCAGACGTTTCTTTGTTGTTTTTGTTTCGATTAATATTCCCTCTAAATACAGTCACTAACAGGCCTGTTACTATTTCAAATACTTCGCAATGTTTACAAATCTATCACAAGATAATTCATCTGAAATCCTTTAATCTATTTTCGAACCTAAAAATAAATAAAAGACATTTTCATTTCAGCCGGGTTTTTGTCTCCGCGCAAGTCCCAGCCTCTCCTCCTCACCGCCGCGCATCCCGCACAATAACAATCTTATTGGTGTCACGAGCAGGTGATCCGTAAAGTTGATCACGCGATATCCCGCCATCACGCCACCCGACGTCACTCCGCCGACACTTTTTTAATTTATTGCCAACTTACTTCGTTATTTTCACGGCTTCGGGCGCGTTACTTTTATTACACATTTCGCTTACAAATAATGTCCACGAAATAGACGATCAAATCACATCTAGGCGCAGATTATAGTGTCACATAATCAGAACATTCGACTATTTTTCTTAGAAATACTTTCCTAACGCACATGTTAGTCAGGGTGTTTTCCTTTTTTTGAATGTTTATTGCTTTTAATCTCTTTCTCTTATTATCTTGTAACTTCTGCACATTTTTATTGTAGTGGATGCACTTACCACGTTTAGTCGTAGATAATTTTATATTATATTTGCTTGAAATGTATCACGATCCTTGTTACCACACGCTCAGGCTTTCAACTCAATTATTTGCTTACATTTATAGTATTTCAATTTATTTCTATTGGAAGCTTTTGTAACAAATAAAACTTGTATTTTAACCTAATTCTCATTCGTAAGCAAAAGCCGGCCAAGTTCAAGGTCAGCCTTTTGGCATTTGACTTTTGACGTTTGACAAGTGCTATCGTATGAAATACATAGCAACAACATTTTTTTAATCTACGGTATGTTTTCCGTTCATGTTTAAATCATAATTTCTAATCATAAAACAAATTACAAATAAGTATCTATTTCAATTTCCTTATTTATTTGATTTAATTTATCAACTACATACTATTTATTTTGTTACTCAATGCCTATATGCCTATGTTAGCCAGGACGTAAGGATTGACCAACCAATAAGAGACGTGTATAAAAGTCGCTCTCATTGGTGGGAATTCAAAAATGAAAGTAGACACCGTTTTTGAATGGAGTTAGGAAGAGACCATTTTGTACGACAAAAAAGATACTTACAAAAAAGTGAAAAATAAAAGCCAGTTTAAGATTGAAGTTATATTTATTCAAGAACCTTACATCTCAACAATAATATCATAGCACACTCTTTATTATATCTAGGTAACATTGATTTTCTACTTATTACTGTTGCTTCTAAATGCTGCTTTAATAACTAGCCACTGTGTTATACTTAGTGTGCAGTTCATTATTATATTTCATTAAATATATAGACCGCATTGAAAGTGTGCAAAAGCGTATTATTTGATATTTATATTATAGGGAAAAGATCCAGTACTCTAATGATTTCATAGTTTGATCATTGCAAAAAGTTTCACCTCTTGCCACTTAAAGACCGACGAGATATTGCTGACTTTTTACTTCTTCTAAAAATTATCTCCTCCGATATTGATTGCCCAGATCTTCTAAGTAAGGTCCACTTAAATATTCCAGCGAAATCTATACGATTTAATCAACCCATTTATGTACCTTTAAGTTTTACCAATTACAGACAAAACTCATTTCTAGTGGGAGCAAGTAATTATTTAAATAATGTTAGTAAATACGATGACATCGACTCATTTGCAATCAGTATTTCACAGTGACTAAGCGCCTGTTTGTTACTTTTAACCAATAGGTTATTCGTGAAAACCTGTCATTGGCTTTCTTTTGTTAATTATAGAAATCTACCCAAATTTATTTAGCTGCAGGTTTGCCATAAATAAATTTCTATTCATATCCTTTCTATATATTATATTTTGTTTGTACTATTCTATTTCCTTCCTCTGTGGCCTCTTCTTACCTTATTTTATTTTTCTTTGCTACAGGTTTTATATTGCTACTAGGATGCCCAAGACTTGGTTCGGTCTAAGAATGAGCTGTCGATCAGCGAATGCCGCATTGACATCGGCTCATCAGTTCTTACGTGAATCCCGAACAAACAAACAAAATGACAAATGACAATAATTCTAAAAATTGCATCGTGTTTTACATTATTTATGTAGTCTATATAAACTTGAGCGCCTCCACAATTTTTGCATAAGGTTCATATTTGGACTACGCAAATATGACCATGTCTCTGAATTCCGAAAAAAACTCAAGTGGTTGCCAATTCGATTTCGCCGGAATACTCACATCCTTGCTTTTCTCTATAGTATTTTATTTGTCCCCAGTACTCCTGATTACCTTAAACAAAGTTTTGAATTTCTTTCATGCTCTCATAATTTACGCCCTTCTACTAAACTTAAATTGAACACTCCTGCGCATAACTCAATTTTTTATAACAATTCTTTTACTGTTAAGGCTATACAGCTCTGGAACGCGCTTTCTGTTACAATCAGACAAGTAAAATCGCTAGTGTTACGCGAAGTCCATCACAGCAGTTATGAGAACCATAGATTATATTAATATCACATAGATAATCTTCATAGATAATAATATTATTATGTAGGGTAGTTTTCGTAGTATTTTCGTATAAAAGGCGGTGTGGCGTGTAGACGGTGTTCATTGCTTACTGTGTAGTAAAGGGGTAAACTCTGCCCAAATAGTTAATATTAGGTATATTTGGTACTTTCTTACCCAAATCTCTGCAAGGCTTTTTACATTCAGAAGTGGGATTACCCAAGAATGGCAGGCCGTTATGCTGCTGGGTTGGGTATAAGTTGACCTAAACTCTGCGTGACCTAAACTCTGCGTGACCTAAACTCTGCGTGACCTAAACTCTGCGTGACCTAAACTCTGCGTGACCTAAACTCTGCGTGACCTAAACTCTGCGTGACCTAAACTCTGCGTGACCTAAACTCTGCGTGACCTAAACTCTGCGTGACTGAAAGTCTACGTGAGCGAAAATCAGCGTGCCCGTAAGTCTGTGTTATTTAAAGTCTGCCTTATTCAAAGTCTGCGTGACCCAAGTCAAATCCTAAAGTTTTTATTCAAAATAAGTTACACTGGAGAACGCTTTTTAAATTTAATTTTACTCTATGTACACCGCTTCGCAACATGTCTAGCTGAAAATTGTTTTTCTTTATATTTCTTACTAGCGGTCTACCTCGACTTCACACGGGTATCTAAAAATAACTTTTTTGGGTTTAATTACCTACGAAGCGAATTCAAAACATTACACCTGCCGTACTGTCCGTATCCCAGTGACGCCTACATCGCATGAACATAGTTAGCTGATTAGGGTGCGCGGCGACCACGCAACTATTTTCTAATACTCACTTTTTCTAATACTCATTTTTAAACTCGTGATATTGAATAATTAAAAAACTCTCATAAAGGTATTATTCAATAGGTAGTAGGTAGTATTCAATAGAAGCAGTCTTGAATATGAATTAATTTATTTTGATAAGGGTGAATACCAAGATATTAACAAGCGGTGGCATTTTTAATTAAATTTTAAAAATAAAAGAACCCTTATTGTTGCATAACTATAATAGTTAAACATATGCTGTCGCGACACTTTTTGTAAATGATGTGTTCTATAAAGTCGTAGTACATTATTTTGTCCTATCATCCACAGTTTTCGCAGCGCACGCGATTTTACACTTGGGTTACACTATTGGAGTTTTAGTATATATGGAGTTTTAGTAGTAATGGCATATGTCAACTGGGAATAGTGTAGCTTGCCAACAGTTAAAGAATTTTTCTAATGTGTTTAGTAGTTTTGGAGCCTATTCAATGCAAAAAATAATCAAATATTTCCCCTTTATAATATTAGTATAGGAGTATAGATTATACTTATATCTCCAGTTTTTTTTTAACTGTTTTTTTTTCTGTTTGTGTGTTACAGAATTCCTTTTAAAGAATTAATGGGGCTGTAGCAATCGTGCATATTCAATAAGACTGAGACACAATAAAAGGAAAAAATATTATAGTTGTAATAAAAACATAGCGCGCATGTGATCGCGACGTCTGTGTGATCGCGACGTCTGTGTGATCGCGACGTCTGTGTGATCGCGACGTCTGTGTGATCGCGACGTCTGTGTGATCGCGACGTCTGTGTGATCGCGACGTCTGTGTGATCGCGACGTCTGTGTGATCGCGACGTCTGTGTGATCGCGACGTCTGTGTGATCGCGACGTCTGTGTGATCGCGACGTCTGTGTGATCGCGACGTCTGTGTGATCGCGACGTCTGTGTGATCGCGACGTCTGTGTGATCGCGACGTCTGTGTGATCGCGACGTCTGTGTGATCGCGACGTCTGTGTGATCGCGACGTCTGTGTGATCGCGACGTCTGTGTGATCGCGACGTCTGTGTGATCGCGACGTCTGTGTGATCGCGACGTCTGTGTGATCGCGATGTCTGTGTGATCACCACGTATGTGTGACCACGCTCGAGGATCGACATATCGGGGCCGTCAACGGGACGCAGCCATCGGCGGAACTAGAGGCGGCATCGGGGTGGTGCCCTGAAGGTGCCTATGGAGCGATGGCGTGTCGGCCAATGCGTGGACGGGACACTGTTGGGAACTTTGGCCACTGTCTCTACTTTACCTGGCACAGAGGGTATGGTTGTTTTTATTATTATTATTTTTGTGTGAATTATTATGCAAAGTAAAGTGAATTAATTTTACGAGTGATAGTAATGGTTCATCGGTCGTGGTAGGCAATTGTACTACCCTCATATTTTTTTCGTGTACGAAAATATTATGGTGTTTCGATCATGGAAAATTACGAAAAATCGCGTAGTTAGTATTTTTCAATGCTATTTTGAGTTACATATCTATCGAGAAATGTGTTTGTATAGTTGATGTAAATAGATCTCATGATCGACAAGTCGTGGTTTCTTCCATTAGATTTTACATGACAATCGAGTCTACCATTCGACTGATATTACTTTGATATCTATGGTGTCAAGTTGGTTTTGACACATTGTTAGTGTGCAATTTTTCCGTTGGTATTTTTCTTTTGAAAAAGAAAGTTTGCGAGCGTTAGATTCAGTTGATGTGATACGCTGCAGGAATCTCACCTGCTTTAGTGGGTGACGATTTAGACCGGCATCTTCGAACTGAAGAAGTTTTCTATATCGAAGAAATACCTAGACTAGCGATAATTGGACTGGACTCTTCGTTAGCATTCACGTCTATAACGTAGTGGTTAAATTCTGTGATATCAAAAAGAAGTCCATCAAAGAAGCCAAAAAACTGATTCAGGCATGGCTAAGCAGTCTAACTTACGACGCTACTGAAAATGTCCTAAAAATCACCGTATGAATAGTGTAATACGAAAATGCGTAAACACACACAAACACACACACACACACACCAACACACACGTCTGCCCGCTGTGGCTTTTAACATCGACTTTGGTCTCCAAAATACAGGCATCGCCTAGTTTGGGAAAAAAAAAAATTGTAATGTAACGATGAAGTTAGAATAACGTAAGTTTCATCCGGTTTATGTTTGAAGTTAAAATAACGCAAGTTTCGCCCGGTTTATGTGTTTGAAGTTAAATTCAGGTATTATTAAACGTAGTAAGTAAATGCAGTTAATTTTTGTAACACGTTTTTTATAAGTTCAAAGGTCCATAATGCTAAAGGTTTACAATAGTCGTAATTCCAGTCTCTTAGTTTTTTTTTAACTGAGGTTAATTATTGTTGCATTTTTTGTAGCCGTGAACAATAAGTTATCGTATTCTTGGTTATTTAACAAGCTTTTGGTATTTAAATGAGTTGGTATATAGAGATCATGAAATTGTGACCATTATTCTTGAAATAATAATAGTTAAAAAAAAAATTAAGTTTATTGTTACTTTGATGGAATGTAGAATCATTATTGGTCAAGAGTAGCCGAGTGGTTGTGTGAACAAGTACTGTGTTTTGTTTTTTGTTCGCAGACTGGCGAAGAGAACTAATTCTCTGGTGACAGAAGGCAAACTCACTCAATAGTTGGTACGCCGCGGGGGACCACGGCTGCGGTAGGATGGCCGAATGTTACGCGATGTCCATCACAGCAGTTATGAGAACCATAGATTATATTAATATCACATAGATAATCTTCATAGATAATAATATTATTATGTAGGGTAGTTTTCGTAGTATTTTCGTATAAAAGGCGGTGTGGCGTGTAGACGGTGTTCATTGCTTATTGTGTGTTAAAGGGGTAAACTCTGCCCAAATAGTTAATATTAGGTATATTTGGTACTTTCTTACCCAAATCTCTGCAAGGCTTTTTACACTAGCGATATTTAAAACTATGATCAAAAAATACTACCTGTCGTTGGAATATGATATTTAAATTCATTTATATATTTTGTAGATATGTATTTGTATGGTATGTATATTAAGTATATATCTATGTAATATATAAAATTTCTTCATATATGTATATAAATCATTTATATACTTATTATTAAAATGTAAGTAGTTCGTACTATATGTTACGTATACCACCATCGCCATTATCATCTCAATTCATTCCTGGGGTTGTTTGGAAGAGATTTTTAGCGATAAGACCGCCCTTTGTACATAAGTAGATATAATTTTAGTCTTTAAGTTCATGATTGTATTGGTGTACAATAAAGTGTTATCTATCTATTCCAGTTGATTTTTTGAAGTTATACTTCTTTAGGCGCTTTAGGGAAAAATGATGAGAGTAAATTTTTACGATGCGCGCGCACACCGTCAAACGAAAAACCTACACCATGAAGTTAGTTAGCTATAGTCAACCAACACTCTGAAGTTACCTTTAGTCAACCGACACCTTGAAGTTAGCTATAGTCAAAATTTTAGTTTTCTATTGTTAGTGTCGTTTTTTATCTTGTTAGGCCAAAGAAGTATAACTTCTAACGCGTGTACATAGACACACACTTTTTTTAATAACTTAAAACATCTGATCTGCTTGTTTTGAATTTTAGATTACTATAAATATCAAACCTTTTTTTACTCAGCAGTACTTGCTTACATAACTATAGTAGTAGTGGTAGTATATATACTATATATATATATTACTACTTTAGCTACAAGTTTTGTACAAGATACCATAAAACGTTCACAGTGCTTCTTGCTCATTGATTCTTGCATGCTTTCGTACTTGACACCTATTCGCAACTTGCTCTCGAGCTGAATGAAATCTTTCCCGGGCAAATATCGAGCAATTAAAAACGATGTCGGTACTGTTTCGAGCGCCTCTAAATCGCAGATGCAAGAGGCATTTGGAACAACTTTTTAACAATATTGTGTCCTATTTTTATTTCATATCTTTCTTTTCGATTACAGTTTCTGACCTGGAAATATTTTATTTAAGCATTCGGGGGCACTAATACTAGTTTCGTGGAAACACTCTATTTGCCGATGGCTAATAATGTATCTAATTACCTCCACTCTGATATTTCTTCTCTGATCCTTGAGTCGAGGTATCGTGACCATAGTATAGCCAATGTCGTTAACAACGCCAGTTTTAAACTTTTCTAGTAAAATGGATTTAAACTAAAAACGCTTACGCAAACGGACCACCGACCACAGTCACCGGTGGCCGCTACACATGTGCGGCGTAGGGACTCGCCGTCGCTCGCAAAATGCATCAAAAAGTTTATGAACTTCTTATCGCTGACCACCGGTGACTGCAGTCTAATGTCCGCTTGCGGCCAGCCTTAATGGTTACCTAGAAGGAAAGAAAAATTTTTTTTAGAACTACATACAAACCAAAACATACTTATAAATAAGAAAGTACAACTAAGAAATGAAGTTCAAATCGGTCGTAGCTCAGCATGATGCTGGTTTACTCAATCAGCGCTGGTCTTCCGGTAGGGCCGTTAAAGTGACTCACGGATAAACAAAACAAAACAAACAAAAAATAAAGAAAATATGACGAGTATAAGCGATTTTATAAACAAGAACATAATAGAATAAAGAACGCAAAGCTTAAAAACTACAACAATATCTTTTTTTATATTTAGTCAGTCTGTTGGTATGTGGTTTATTTGCTCCAAATAGTAAACATCTAAACTGAGAATGTTCATGGATTAAGAGGTCAGAGGCAGTAAGGACTAGGGTAGAGCCAGACCTAGTCAATGATAATCATACGATCGCAATTTTTTTCATTATGTAAACAATTTTAATATAGACCGTATTCGAACATCTTAAAATCGTGGTACATTAAAGCATGTGTTGTGAAAATGGTTGCAGTGAGATGTATGACATCCCGCATCCCGCAGCGGTCGGCGTCACGTAGTGTAACGCACGCGATGCATTAGAGAAACGCCGCCGACAGTGACGTTTTGCTAACCTGCATATGCCAGCCAAGCATGCATCGCCATATTTTAATTCGTTTATTTCTGAAACTTCTGAAACATTACAAAATGTTGAACATACGATAAAAAATAAAAACTTCGTTTAAAAAAACCGACTTCAAAAACTAAAATGTATAAAATAACTTATTTCTAAAGCTATTATTATTAATATATATTATCTAAAACATCTTAAAGTCGGTGCTTAGTAATTTTCAAAATATAGTAATTTTTATGTTTTGCTTTGCACCGACTTCAAGATGTTTTAGATAATATATATTAATAATAATAGCTTTAGAAATAAGTTATTTTATACATTTTAGTTTTTTAGTTTTTGAAGTCGGTTTTTTTAAACGAAGTTTTTATTTTTTATTTGTTACTTTTTAGTGTCTAGCTATGTATGGGTGGACCGACGAATGGTGCCGCGCTTCTTAAAAAATATAGGTCCCAAGAACCGGGAACAAAAAAATGATCGTAAAATGAAAACTACTATGCCAAACTATGTCAAATTTTTAGGGGACCACATGGCAGCTATTCCGCGTCGAACAAAAAAAGAATCACGTAAATCGAATCATAAATCTCAGAGTAATCGGTGTACATATGGAACGGAGTGAAAATTATTTTCACGAAAAATGTTCATAAAATGAAAACTACTGGGCCCAACTATGTAAAATTTTTAGGGGACCAATTGGAAGCTATTCCGCGTCGAACAAAAAAAAATCACGTAAATCGGATCATAAATGACGGAGTAATCGGCGAAGATACATTTAAAAAAAAGCAAAAAAAAAAAAAGATCCCGACGAATTGAGAACCTCCTCCTTTTTTCGAAGTCGGTTAAAAAATCAAGATGACGTAATTAATACACACTACTAGTGGGCGCCTGTGGTGTGAATTTTGACCATAATAATTTGTTTTCAAAGACTATACTTGTATAATCACAGATTTCGCCAAGGCAACAATAAACAAGAGAGTATATATTCGTGTGTGTCAAATATATGGTAGTGTGTGTAATGTTTTTTTATTGATTTCATGTATTTTTTTTGCATATTTTTTTGTAAATTTGTTGCTTCGTCTCTATTATATATATCCGCGCAATTTTCGTAAAAAGGGGTACAAAGTTTTTGCTTCACGTATTAATATATAGATAATATTTAGGTCTAATATTCCAGAGACTACCTATATATATATATCAACTAAATTATATCCTGACTAATTAGAAAAGTTAAACTACTCAACTGTGATGTGACTTTCATTTTCAATTTTATTTTCTAATGTTTGTCCAAAAATGGACATAGCATTTTTGTATACCGAAAAATGCAAAAATATTTACGGGATATTATTACTTCTTTATGGGACAAGGCAGAGTCAAAAGTACTACGAAAATGTAATATACTCGTAGATAGTTGTAAGCGGGACTTAGTAAACGCGGGTTTAACACTAAACTTTTCATGCAAATTTGTTTGTCGACTGGGTCTGGGTCACAGCTTACCGATACATACTACATTCCATAATACATTCCATATCAAAACAGCAAATTAATTTAATAAGTAATTTGGAAGATATAGATTTAGACCTACTCACAGTGTAGCATCGTTAAATGAAAAATTGGCAAAATTTTATTTAAAGTCTGATTTATCTGGTTAAGTACTTTACATCTCTGTAGTTTGTTGTAGTTTTAGTTCTTTTGTTATTGTTTCTTTGCTAAATTTTTACTATTTTTCTGTCATCTGTGGAGGCTTATTAATAGTTTCTCGTCGCCCAGTTTGTATTCTACTTTATATTATTATAGCTGTTAACCCCTCAAATAAAATAAGTAAAACAAACAAACTTTCCTTTACGTTAAGTGAGAATAATATATAAATAGAACGGCCGCAGCGCAAACTTTAATACGGAAACGTTGTCATTGCAAAATGGACGTTGGCGTCCGCATTCCGGGGGAGTACCGGGCAGTCCCGGGGGAGTCGCGGGGGAGTCGCGGGGGAGTCGCGGCCACCGTCGGTGACAAACGACGAAGTGCTCCCTTCGGTTACCCTTCTCCTTCGAAAGGACTGCGGTCGACTTTTTGTGAGTGCCGACTGGCTGAAAGGTATTATGGACTCGTTCATTTCTTACCACTTTATGGCCTGCGGAGATTGACACATTATTATTCAAACCGAAGTGGTTCTCATTGTATTTATAGACCATCTAGTAACCTTTGATTATATATGTTACGACTTACGTCACGTACTTGGAATAATTTATTGTTACACAGTTACCCGGGTTAAAACTGAGTAGTTCGTAGACGTGACAAAGTCCAATAATACCGAAAACCAAAGAAATATTCAGTTAAGATTTCTGCATATATAGTATTTATTTTAAAGTTATGTTAATTAAGCAATAATTATATCTAGAGTACAACAGTCGTTATTAAGACAAAATGCGCTTACATCGGTTCTGGCTCTAACACTTTTGGCTTCGTGGATAGTTGCCATCGACAACAACAACAGTTTCCATCATACGTAAACGTCACATTAACAGTGACAGATAAAATGTCACTTTATTAACTTTATGTCACTTCATTAAATACGTTTATTTAAATTTATACCAGCGTAACGATTATTGTGAAAAACCGAATGAATACGAAAAACCTTTTATTTTGGATATTCTTCGTTCCTTTTTTTTTAAGGCGGGTAATTGCATTTCGCACACTACCGGGTCCTTTGCTAGGGATTAGACCAAAGCGACGAGAGGTGACGCCACGAATGGGTACCAGAGTCAAACCACCGGCTTGTTTGGAGACTCGAATACTCAATACTCCACTAAAACTACCCTCCTCCCATGTGCCCTAGGCTTATGGCAGGAAGAGCGTGAGACTTAGAACGTAGTTACGCCCACGCTGATCCTAGCGCATCAGTGCTTGAGGATACCCTGGGAAGCAGGGCAAACTCACTTCGTGAACAGGGGTGAAGACTATCCGATATCTTCCGTTCCTGCGTCTACACTCGTCATGCTAATTTCTACTCCCCTCAGTAGGTCGAGCCTAGCTACCGCGGAGATTTGTCTATGGGCTCTCGCCAGTGGTGCGACACCCTATTCAACGGGGTCATATCATCGACGCACCATACAACTTATTTCAACCCCATAAATCATAACCCTGACGTGATACATAGATACAAGGACATAATCAAAGCTAATAAATTCAAGAATATTTTAAAACAATGTATGTGCCACAAATGCTATATTGATCTATAGGTAAATAGATAGATAGAAAATACTTTATTGTTCACCACATACACATAAAGCACAAACAAACATTTGTTTGCTATACGACCAGTAACTGGGAATTATGGCCACTCATGTAAAAAATTATATCAGTTTCATAACTTCCCTTAGACGAGATTGCTTCTGTAAAAATAAGCCAAGTGCTTATCAGTCCAGCTTATAAGTGGAGGTGATGTGATGAAACCCACTGTGTTTATCAATTGACTATCGGACTTAATTATCAATATTAAAATTTTGATAATTCTTTATATAATATAAAGGTATTTAAAGTTTTCTATCGGATAAATTTTGAAATGTTTTTGGATCTTTTCCGTCTTATTTTGCCGTTTCCCTTCATCATCGGACCACCAGATGCACTGGCATGCGACAAGGGTATACGGCGGACATACTTATACGGAGAAAGCGCTTCGCTTCCACCTTCATTGTTCGCACCGCAAAAGAGTGGAAAGTCACTGCCGGAGTCTTCAACTCCCATGTCAATAGGTACCTGCTGGTAAGCATGCTCTAACCCGGATCATACTTATGCTCGAAATCGAGCAAGATACGGGTAATTATCAAACGCCAACCTATACTGTAATATAAAAAAATGATCTGAAACTCATATTATGTCTTATAATGATAGTCGTATGCGACACTGACTTCCACTTTATTATATATATTCTTATCCAATTGCATGCAAATGCAAAAAAAATATTTCAAGAATAGAGCTACTTACACTTATTCTTATAGAGCGCTAACAATGGTAGAACTTGACAGAGACGGCAAGGGGAGCGTGGCAGTAGTGTGTTCAAAGTATCCGGCGTCGCTAAGAGGCTCGTACGGTAATTGGCCTGTAAGAGTTCGCGTCGGTTTAATTAATTAATTTTAAAGCCCCTTGGCGTGCCGCACCCCGCTCTCCCCTTCTCAGACGTTTCTTCACACAACACACGCACAGAGCAAAATAGATACAGAAAGCTAAGTGTGTGCCTGACTTCTACTATTTTTAACAATTAGTTATGAAACCCAAAAAATCCGATTCGTCCGTGCAGAAGCCAAGTGTTAGGGTATTTGCCCGTCTGTATGGCTACCACCTCTGTTCTAGAGTATGCTGCCAGGACACGTTTGTGTTCAGGCATCAATGGCCAAGTCCCAGTGGCCCTTCATACAGCAGCTACGCATTTGTAATGCCTTTGGTAATGCAAATGTCCATGCGATGGTAACCGTTTTCCATCAAGAGAACCGTCTGCCTGTCTGCGGAACTCATACAATAAAAATATCCTACATATCCAAAGACAAACAATAAAGTCAATTTTGTTAGAAATTCTTTTTGATGGTCAGCAACTATTATTTTTTCAAAACTTTCTACGTTATAGTTTAAAAGTTATATATTATTTTTACAAGTAGAAGCAAATACATCGCTACCTTGTCGTCGTCACTTAAATGTGATTTTTCAAGATCTGACCAACTAATTATACCTACTCAATGCAGCATATTAAAATAATATTATTACTTTACTTTAATGCTTTGACATACAGACAAACTGATGCACGGAAATGACGATGCCATAAGAATTGCGTTTTTGCCAAAGTGGCCACGAAATCCTAAAAAGTGCTGAATCAAGCGTAGTTCATATACCTTCTCATTACAGTCATAATCAGCAATTATACTACCGACATCGTCGTACCCGTTTGAGAATAATTCCACCACTACGCTGTGGCATGTGCTATACGAATTGGACGTTCTGTTGTTTTTCTATGAACAAGTTCAATGGTACTCTGACGCGTCTGGGGAATTAATGTCAAATAAAGCACTTTTGTATCTCAATAATGTTATCGTGAATAATATTACTAGTATTTTTTAAATTTGAAAATATATCTTATCTTGGTAATTGGTTTTTTGGGCAAATTGAATATCGTATCGTTTAACGATACGCTATAAGTGGACATTTATCTACTTATGCAGAAAATTTCTGGCAAATTAAGTGACTATGCACAAGTAACGACAAAGAAACGAGCTATGTGGTCACATTGCTGACCTGAGGGTCTAAAGCGGTCGAATTTGGGGAATGGCTTAGTGAAAGTGACACGTGTCTCTAGATATACTGGTAAGACATAGCATAAAGTGCCACTATATGTTGATACTTGTCATGTTCGTCTTATGGCCACCCCTGGTCTAGAGCATGCCGCCATAACATCATTGACTTGTGTTCCGGCATTAGTGACCAGGTTTTAGTCTCCCTTAAGAGAGCAGTAGCGCATATGTAGCACCTTTGGTGTTGTCCATAGGCGATGGTAACCGCTTTCCATCCAGTGGGCCGACTGCCTGTCTGCTGAACTCCAGCAATAAAAAAATAGCATATCTGATGGTCATTTGGCCATCAGATATGTACTTATGATCGCTTCTATTTCAGAAAATTCAAGATTCCACGCAGAGACAATACTTTTTACTGCCTCTATGGGTAAGGTTTGAAACGTTTAGCTGCTTAGCTCACTGGAACTTACTTGGAACACTGGAATTTAACTTGGAGTTACAATAAGTGTATTTATTTGTCTGCTGATTACCATTATATTAATACGTGAAGCAAAAACTTTGTACCTGCGTGTGGAGTCTTCGCAATCAGCTGAAGACTCCACACCAAGGTCACAAAGGCCCCAAACCACCTTCAGTTGAGCGGTGCCCTGCTACCCTACCCTACATCAAGGGGTCCTTGATGTAGGCTAGACCTCAAGACACTGTGAGCTGCTTCTGTGTCCAACGGAACGCAAACCAACTTGACTGATAATTTCTTTTATTTTTCCTTCCACCTATTTTAATATTCTTCTTATTTCTTATATACAAAATGAATGTTTGTCTGTATGTCCTTTATAGAGTCGTAAACAATACATTTGATCATGTGATGATCCTTAGCAAAGTCATCGTACATGAGCCAGAGAAGGTTTCTAAGTTGGTTCACATTTGGACCCGCTAGGTGACGCTGCTGTCGGCATATCGATTGAAGCTTTTCCGGGCAGGACGACCTCTACCGAGACAGCTCGTCTCTTATATAAAAATGAATGTCTGTATGTCCTTTATAGAATCGTAAACTGTACATCCGATTTTGATGAAATTTTATGTGTGTGTTTGAGTGGGTCGCGGGATGTTTTAGATTCACAATTGGAACCGGTAGGGGGCGCTGAGATTGGGTTCTAGAAGAGATCGGGTTCTAGAATTCTCCTAATCACCTGGACTGATTTTGTTGATTTTGTTTGTGTCATAAAACAAAGTTTTTAAGAATACAGAAAATAGGCGGTACGAAGTTCACCGGGTCAGCTAGTATTATTATAAATCACACATGTCACTGGCCTTGCATACGTCTAATATAAATATTATACCTAAATAATATATGTAAAAAACACATAAAAGGTTGCAAAATCATAAAATATACATATTGAAATCCAAACAGACTTTAAATTTAACAAAGGGTTTTAAATATTGAATAGTCAAATTGCCTTTGATTGTAAGATAAGGAGAATGTATCAAATTGATATTTGGGTTGTAACAATTGGACACTTCCCGCACTCTCGGAGAGGTCTTTGTACGTCGAATGTTACCAGTTAATGGCACCCCTTAGGGCCAACAAAAACAGATTACTATCGTGTCAAATTAATAGGGCCGTGGGCTGACGAGGCCTCACTACCCGTTGCCACCGCCTACAGCGAACTGTACTCTTCTAAGGGCCATTCACACTCACGGACTCTACTTATGGTTTTTTGAGTAAATTAACTTCAAACCATTATTACTAATATTTATTTATTTTGATTCAGCTTACGATCAAACACTCCTGTAAATTTAGTACATATAAATAAAAAAACCATTGCTAGTTAAAGCCTTAACAATTACACGAGTAAGTACCTTAGTAACCTATTTAATTAATTTCATTTCAGGAAAAGAAAGAAATATATAGAATGAAGTGAGGATAATCTGCAATTTGTGCAAAATGAGTCTACTTTATTCATAATATAATATATGTAATGATAAGTTTGAGCTCAAGACACTGTGAGCTCTTTCTGCGTGCATCGGAATACAAACCAACTTGATTGGCAATTTCTCGTTTTATATTACCTCCCACCCATTTTAATATTATGTAAAATTATTAGAGACGTTACCTGTGTCGACACACTGGCGCCTGCTCATCTCCAGGAGTCCAAAGTTGGGGCCGGTCGCACTGCCACTTGTGTCGAAACCTCAAACGGCTCAAATATGCAACCCTTCGAACAGGTTACATATTTGAGCCGTTTGGAGTCTGATGGTCTGGTGGGGCTGGACGGGCTTTGATATAGGTTTTTTTATTTTTTTAAAGTTAGGTTTATTTATAGGATCGTCTTACCATTTATTACTTAGTTTATTTTCGTATTTAATTTTATTTTTAAGTTACTATTGCTTTTTTGCCCTGTCTGTTCGTTTGTATAGTTCTAATAAACCGTTTAATTTTTATTAATTCAATAATGTACTTCCCCATTATTGAATTAATAAAAATTAAACGTAGCTTTATTATGTGTCCTAGTCGCGGAAACTTAAGAAAATACTAGAAACCTAATTCCTTCTTATTGTAAGTAAAACATAGGTATTTCTTAGGGTTTAACCTGCAGCCTTGCTGCGGGGAAAATACTAGTTTTATACAATAATTTATTATTTTGAAATAATATATAGAAATAATGAAACTGAATAACAGTGGATATAGTTCAACGGAGGGTGTGAACTGAGCTCAAGATTTACAGAAGCATCCAATATGATATTGACAAAGGTCCGGCTGACAGCTGACGACGCGAGCGATCCCTCGGGGCGAGACAAAGGTGACTGTCACGCGAGTGTTGCCATCGATTCGCATCCAGAAGTATCGCACGTTATAGAGCCAACACCACCGTTGGCAACATAATTACTGTTGTTTCACTAAACACGATATAGCACTTTAGAAAACGATAATTTCAGAACATATTTAAAGGTAGCGTTTTTACCTTAATTCCTTAGTTCAACGTTTGTCATTCCTTTGTAGAAATTCATTCTTACAAACTACATAATGACTTGATGTAATAATACAATATGTGATTTTATTTCAAACCTAGCTGATTCGATTCCTGCCTGGATGATTTTTCAAAAATGTATGTTTTCCTCTTTCCGAGTGTACTCGGCCTTTTTACTTTTTAGGGGTTATTTTTCTTTTCTTCTTTTTTATTTCTTTTCTTTTGGTCATCTTTTATTTATTCCATTTCAAATATTTCTTAAGTACTATTACATGTTTTTATTCTTCTAATTCTCATACTATTTTTTATATAAACTATAAGCAGATACTACAAACTTTTTTATATTTATTTCTATTTTTATGAATACGTATACAATTGATTTATACAATTTCTATGTTTCCTTTTTACATTTATTATCTAAATTTCTTCCTCTTAGGCTTATGTGCTATATGTTTTAGTTCGTATAATTTTGGATTGATTATAGAGGCCCACTTGAAAATTCATCAGTGTATACAACATGTTCGTTTCTGAGACTGTGAGTTCGAATTCCATTTGGCGCAGTTGCTATAAGTTTCATAGTTGTAACATTAAACACATGGGCCATATCTAACACAGGGATGGTACAAATTCGTCCTATTCAGAATCAAATCAGTAGTTGGGTCCAAAGTTGGGCAGGGGCTCAAAGTTTAGATAGCTAAATCAGAATGGTTGTCATGTAAATATTTTCTAATAAACCAAATACATTCAAATAACTATTTAATTATATTTTGCTTAACAAAAGTAGAATATGTTGCGTTCATTAGCATTAAGTATCGTTCAACTAAAACAATTTGTATACTCAAATATCTTACCAGTTATATATTATGTATTTTGATTGAGAACTATAGACAGACTAAACAGAATACCAATGTATGAGGGTAATCTATTAAGTAACACTGTTTGTTTTGAGCTGAAGCCACGAAGGCAGACGTGTGCCCGAATGTAGTAGGTTTATTCCAGCAACTGAGCTTTGTTGGTGCCGACCATCCAGTATCCAGATGCAAGGGGATAATACTGACAGCTGAATGTGCTTCAGCGCTATGTCTTTGTTCTTCTTTGATGCGGTATCAATACCATTGTTTCGTATTTAACTATTTCAATTGAAACTTACTGTGTTATTCAATGTTGTTGTAGTTTAGTTGAGATAAAATTTTAAAGTCGTACAAACGAAGTATTGTCTTCTGCTCAATTAAAATTTGGATTTCTTCTCACCGAAATAATAGTGTTAAGAGAATTAAAAGTGGTACCTTATAAAGATTTCCAAAGTGTGTTTTAGTCAAGAAAAGCATTTTAGATTAACAGTAGCAAACCGTATAAAAACTAGTCTTGCACTACTGTTACTAAGATATGCTCTAAGTTTCACGTATATAGAAAAAGAAAGAAAAAATTGTTAAAAAAACACGCACTACGATACAAGTTGAAAAAAATAATTATATAATAATGATGATTTTAATAAATATCTACATCTTTGACATACATCCGTAATAATTATCAAGCTTTGCAAAGTCAAATTCTTGACACGAAAGAGAAAAATTTCTCTCTCGAAATTAGCAAAGAGAACAAAAACCAAATGAAATTATCGAAAGCGGATGCAACAAAAACAATGGGAGGAACCAATAAACATCTGCAGATTAATCCCGGATTATTGTAGCAACAGATTAGCATCGGCAATCAGTCGGTTGGGCCGAGCCGCCAGTTGCGAGCAGACAGCGCGCAGAAGGCGCAAACCTCATAATTATCACCCTTTTTTATTTATTCTATTAGAACAACATTTTATTATGTTTCGTTTATTCCATTGCCCACTGGTGGTGCGGGTGACAAAGGTAGAATTCGTTGGTGGTGGAAGGAGGCAAAATCCACAGCCGGGTAGCATGAAGTGGTACTCACCTGCGGATCCCCAATCCTCGTTGTAAAGCACGTCTTCAGAAATTAGCGTTTATTCACACCAACAACAGGAGCTGGTTTATAGGTAAAAAAGCGATCTATACAAATCACTTATGCGCGTGCGGTGCTCGCGAGGCCGTCGACGTACTGGGCCGCCCGCCGGCACGAATCATGGCTAGCCGACAGGAGGCACCGCCTGTCTCTATCCAGCGTGCGGATTTGCGGGTAGGAGGGAAAAAGTAGGTGATATAAGGGATAAGGCGCCTAACAACCCACTTTCAGGGCAACAAGCAGGAAAGTAGCGAGGAAAGTGTGCAGCGCGAATATGTGAACGCAAGTATATGTGGGCACAATGTAGTGACGTATGTAATTTATTTATTTATGGAAAACCTACATCTAAATACATTTGATTAGATAACTAAAGTTAATACAAGAAAGCCAATGACAGGTCTTCACGGATAAGCTATTGCTTAAAAGTAAGCTGCAAACATAAAAAAGGCACCGAGATGTCTACATAAAGAAAATATTACAGGAAAGTTTATTTATTAAAATTGTTACTGTGACATTGGCCGAATCAGCGCCAGTAGCGTTGGAGCCAAATCGCCAAAAATAGAATAGAATAGAATTTATTAAAATAAATTAAAAGGTCACGATTTATTTTTATCTGTGATGCTACTCAGATACAGGTAAATCGTGACCTTTGAACAGAAAATATAAAATATTCACAAATATTAAGTATTTTTCCTGCTTCTCCAATAAAGGTTGCATACCTTTATTCAGTGAACTTTATTCACAAATCATTCAATTCAAAAACTTACAGACACGTGTACAGGCAATTCCCATAATACCTGTGACGGCTGGCGATAGTTATCATTCAACAAAAATTGTAATGTGGTGCACTGTCGCGAATCGCCCCACATCACCTTCCTGAGTCGAGTCGTACGTACTAAATTAAATACAGTTAATTAATAGAGATTAATAATTTCTCGGCAACCCCTGGTGTTGCAAACGTCCATAGGCGACGGTAACCACTTTCCATCAGGTGGGCCGTCTGCCTGTTTGCCTGCTTCAGGCTATAAAAAAAATTATAATTATAATTTAAGCACTTATTTCATTTTATCTCCATCTGCCCGGCATGCAATGATTGGAGTTAGAAAAGGAATTATACTCAACACCACAGTGGTAACCACTTATATTGCCAATACCTATCACAATGCCTATCTGATATAAGTTGAACAAAACCTAAACAAAGGCATGCACTGCTTAGATAGTATTTGTGGTCGGACTTGCAATGCTGTTAGTGTAGGAAACCCCATTAACCCGTTTTGGATAAGCAGGACAGGAACATCAACATATTTTTCAGTCAGGTCTCCGTATTGAATTTAGGAAAACTCCCCAATTTGAACAATATATTACGCAAGAAGCCATTAGATATCATATCAAAATATTAGATACATTTGAGTGCTAGGTTTGTATTTTATATCCTAGAGAACCATATATTTTTATAGCTATCCCGAAAATATTTTGACCACAAACAAAAATGTTAGCATAAAGATGCCCCAATTTGTAGATCGTTTTTCATTGCAAAGCTGGCAACCATATAAACGGTCCAGCTAATGGTTAATGGTTACGTGTCGCCTAAAGACGTTTGCAACACCAGGGCTAAGGCAACACGTTGGCATCCTTGATTAAAGCGGTATCTTTATGATCTTTAGTGTCAATTATGGCTTCTTCTTTTGATTGGGTGACGCACCACTGGTGAGAGCCCGTGGATCTATCAGAGGGGAGTACACAACAAAATGACGACTAGTTGTACTCAAGATGTAGGTATTTGTTGCTTAATTAATTAAATATTAAAATTAAGACTTTAAAAACAAGTAGACGGCCCACCTGATAGAAAGCGGTTTCCATCACTTGTTGACGTTTGCAACACCCGAGATTTCACCAACAGCCTCAAAGAATAATAATAAATGATAAACCATGTAGCCCCTGTCTTCTGTGGCATTTTTTGGGGACCATGCAGCGAGTGGCGAGTCACTGTCTGCCCATTTTTCCACGTTCCCCAAACATTGCGACGGGCGGACGCCATAGTCTCCATATTCCCAGACCCCAAGTCCCACTAGCAGTTTACCTCGATAGCCAGATACTTTTTGTTCTCATTTCCCACAATAGTCCTACACTGGCCAGGGCTTGTCCTTGGATGTATTAGTATATAATGTAGACAAGAATAAACGCCGGTCAGTGTCACGCCACATTTACATTAAACTTGTCTAGGGGCCCCTACATGTTGGCCTTCCCATGGCCACGCAAGCGTTCCAAATATATGATCTTCTGAGACGCAACTCCGAAAGTTTTTTCTGTTTTCTATATTGGCAGATTTTAGCTTGTAGATGGACTAATCAGTTTTAACCGTGATAATTATGTAGCAATTTTATCCATGTATGTACCTACGTGACGTAACATGAGTTATAAATATTATCGAACTTGGTTAAGTCGTCCGTCGCGAACGCATAAGAGGTGTACCCTCTGCGAATGTGTTTGTAATGCAGCCATATGACTTATGTGGATTATCGGCGCGTATCGGCTGTTTGCCCATCCGACGAGCTGTGCCGATGGGCGGTCGACGCATACGCCATCGCTCGGCCAATCGCTATGATCAATGTTTGACTTCCATCTTGTTAATGCTCTTTATTAATAGTATCTCGTGTGTTGCTCAAATTATGCCATTTCTGCATTGCTGTTCGCCATTCGTGCGTCGATCGTTGTCTGCAGGTTGCTATCACAGACAATTGTATCAACGCTCATGATTACAGCCCGCATTTAGCTCAGCCAGACCGAGTCAATCTAGGACATATGTACAATTAAATTAGCAACACATAATTAATCTAAAAGACGAAATATAGATAGATATTGTGTATCTGTCGTTCTCGTTAGAACTGACAATTCTTGTGCTGACTTGTCCCAATCCTAGTAACACCCAGACCAGAGAAAATATTGCAGAAATCGTTATATTTATAGACCTAATTGAATTATTATATAGACCTTCTTTATAAAGTATAGGAGTAGGTAATATACGAGATCAAATTGCATTTTAAAAATTAGCGTCGTTTACACAAGCGAAATAAACAGACACCGCGTTCTCACAGTCAAGGTATCGAAGTCCATCAGTAGGCCAAGTTCATACACCGCTCGTATTTTAACCATTTTTAACGGAATTTAACGCAAATTACAATTCGAAGACAGAATTCAAGGGTGTCTTAGCGTCACTGACTGATCTGTCGTCATCGTTACTATTAAAAACCTAAAATAATGAGAGGTTCCAGAGTTCCCCCACTCCGTCGATTTCGCCACTTTGAATAAATTTTTATCCATGCAGGAACGGAGAAAGAATACAATTTCCTGCGGCCGGACAGCCTATCGTAAGAGGAGACAAAATAACCCACAGCCAGGTGGTAGGGTATGGATGGCTACCACCTCTGGTCTAGAGTACGCCACCATAACAACCTTGAGTTGTATTCCGGAATTAGTGACCAGGTTCCAGTCTCCCTCAAGAGAGCAGCAGCGCATTTGTAGCACCCTTGGTGTTGCTGATGTCCATAGGCGATGGGTTACCGCTTTCCATCAGGTGGGCCGTCTGCCTATCTGCTGAACTCATACAATAAGAAAAACCTGTAAATTGTAAGATAAATGACTACGTAATTGTATAGGCGCACTATATACGAGTAAACCTACAGTCTGGTAAAGCTACGAGTGTGCTACGATTTCGCTACGGGTCGTAGCACATACCAGTGATAATAAAAATTACGCCATTTGGCCTTAACTTATTGAATCCATTTCAAACTGAAGCACACTTACTTTTATTAGGACTTTATATTACCAAGATAATTTCAGTATATCAAATATGTGTGATATGTTACAGATGCAATCACGTTGAACTAATAGTACCGACATACTAGTTATAATATCTATCTAATACAATAATTGTTCTAATTCTTCTTCTCACGCAAACTGCTGCAGGCAAGTTTGCAACGGTAGCTTGTCAAGTCGTCTCACGATCGCAAGACTAATAAAGTTCACATCGAAACTGGAATAAAAAGATTATGAATCATTGAGAAGTGTTGAACGAAGACACGTTCATTGCAAATTACAGACCAATAAACCATACACTGGAATGAGTCGAGCCTGTTTTAGTTATCGGTAAGTTCGAAATGAAGGAACAAGTAGACGTGACTCGGAGGCATGAGCGCCTTGTCGAAGAGCAGCTCTTTTGTGGTTATCATAACCATACGGACTCAGTTAAGTAGACTAAGTGAAATTTCCTACTATACCCTAAGAAGCAATGTACAGTCTATCATAAACATGTAACTAGCGTGTAAGAAATGAATATAAATCCAAACCACGATAATTTAACAAAAGTTGTGGACATAGATTTCGTAGTTTTAATAATATTTATAAATTATTCAGTTAAACTTATTTTGCATTTTCATGACGTATTTGTTAATGAATTGTGACGACGCACGCAGCTTTGTTTTAACAATGAATAATGTTAAATCGCAAAGCGGCCTTATATAGTTCACGAACGATGTACTATACGATGTACCGATTCCCTACGCGCGCCGTACTAAACAAAACGTGTCACGTTATCAAATATGAATCAGTCTACTAGTTCATATAGTTAACACTCAGCGTACCAGTCAGCGACGCGACAGTCTGCCGCAGTTCCTGAACGATAAACTATTGAAGAATTTGATGCGACTGCTAATAAAAAAGAGCAAATAGTACTAGTTCAGTGTATGAATTGTGTAAGGAAGGAGCATATATCTGGATGAATAAGCTCAACACTACTGAATGGTATTGAATCGCGAGGTGGCCACCACTAGCCGCAATCTCGGGCAGCGCTTCTTGGAGCGGTTCCAAGGCTCGGGGTGTCGGGACGCCGACCGCTCACCTCCTTGATTTATGTGACTTCATCCATTCCGCAGTCTTAACTAGCCAAGGAAATGCAGATCCGAGTTCCGCACTCGTATTTAACGCGGTTTCAATGGAAATACGACCTCCGCCACAAGTTACACGTTCACTTCGAAACTATCAAAATATTCAGCTAATATTTATTGTAGCACAAGCGTTTGTTAAGAAATGTAATTAATTGTATTATAAAGTAAACTATACTTATCTATATATTAAAACGTGAAGCAATAAACACGGCAAAATCTTTGCATCCCTTTTTACGAAAATTGCGCACACTTATAGTTTATATAGAGAAGGAGTACAGAATGCTATGTTTTTTTTTTAAATTTATGCATAAAAATACATTAAATTAATAAAAAAACACTACACACACTAGCATATATTTGACACACACACGCATATATATGTATCGTATTTGACAACAGAACCTTAATAATTAAATATTCAAACTTATAATTTAAATTAATTATGGTCGAATTTCGACTACTGGACGACCACTAGTTCAAATAAAAGTTTAAATTATTTTTTTGAGCTTTTATATGCTTGACCATATATAGTTGATCATTTGGAACCAAAATCTCATATAAACTGACTTTGCGCGTTTTATGTTTTACCGTATATTTTGCCTTACAGTTTGGACTTGTTATATTTGTAAGAGCTGTTATAAGCTTTGTGATCATTCCAACGGCATTTTAAACTCGAATGCCGCAAACATGTAACAATAGTAGACTTTTACGTGGCTTATGATTCATTGAATAAAGTGCCATAAAAATAGAAAATTTCCCTTTGTACTTATATAAGTTATTCATGAGAACACGTCAAAGGTACGCAACGCCTCACTTGCCCCGCATTATGGAGTCGTAAGTCAAGACACATGGCAACAGGCTCTATTTGTGTTTCAAATTCAGGCAGGGGTACGAGAGTACTTCGGAATCGTTTCCATGCCAATTTGGAATCAAAAGAAATATAAAGTGACGTTTATTCTTTCAATGGCTGTGTATTTTTGTAAATTAGCCGCCTCTGCTTTATAGAGAACAGATTTTCTGAGTAAACCGTTTTCACGTTTCGCTTTTTATAAAATTAAATATCTGAGCCATTTCTTTCGAATTAGACTTATAATATTCACATGTTTTTATCTCTGCAACGAAACAAAATGACTAAATATGTAAGTTAAATTAAAATATAGATACGACTACTACTACTTTTACCACCACCACTACTACTACTACCACTACTACTACTACTACCACTACCACTACTACTACCACTACTACTACTACCACTACTACTACTACCACTACTACTACCACCACTACTACTACCACTACTACTACTACTACTACCACTACCACTACTACTACTACCACTACTACTACTACTACCACTACCACTACTACTATACTATAATCCTTTGTATAACAACCATTTGAAAGATATTTTTTTAATCTACAGGAATTGGTGATTTCAGTCATCATTTGATCAAAAATGTATTCGTTAAATATTAAACTGTAACTTATTAAGTAGATGTCTGTTGACTACTTCACTAATGAAAATTTAAATCAGGCTTAACAGAGAGCCACTTCAATTTCATTTCTTGATATATATATATAGATTTATCCGTGCAGGAACGGAGAAAGGACGTTTGGATGGCTACCACCCTTGATCAAATATGCTGCCATAACAACCTTAAGTTGTGTTCCAGCGTTATTAGCCAGGTTCTAGTCTCCTATAAGAGAGCAACAGCGCATTTGTAGTACCTACCTTTGGTGTTGCTGATTGACATAGGCGATGGTCTTTCATGATCTGCCTGTCTGCTAAACTTATGCAATAAAAAAGAAAAGATAAGCTTTTGTCACAACATGGCAAGTGTATGCTATGATTGAACATATAGTCTTAATATCTACACTTTTGAATTAACAACACCTAGAACCGACTTAGTTCTTATTTCGAGCTGCAATGCCCTGTTAATTTGTGGCTGCAGATGCGCACACCGGGCAGAGAGAGTAATGGCTCGCCCACAGACAAAGCCAGCCATTAAGAGAATATTGTAAGGAATTTATAACACTGAAGCCCCAAAATAAAAACATAATCCCGAGGACCGTGGCTGCATAATCAAGCAGTTAGTCCGCGCCCGTGGATTTACATTCGTCAACCTTATCTCTTGCTGCATTTAAATACTTTGTTGTATTGTCGTAAAGTTGTAATTTCTACGGTCTAGTGTGATATTAAGTTTGTTTCTAACAGTGTTGTCTCGCTTGGTATTTATAATTTTTCAACCATGTCCAGGAGCAGCTTTTTTACATTGTGCTATATTATCACCTGTATTGGTAACAATAGATTTTTTTTAACTACGGTCTGTAAGTACATACCATTACTAAATTAGAGAGAAATGTTTTATTACATATTTCTTACACGCTAATTGATTATGCTAAAGTGACAACTGACAATTTTCAATTAATCTATGTTACTTTTTTGTCATGTATATATATTTTAAGTCTTTCTTCAGTTTTTCTTTTGTTTGATCAAAATATCGATTGGGGAAAAAACACCTATTTCCATTTCTTTATTTTCTCGATGACAGCTTCTGTGGAAACTTGAACGAGCGCCTTTTTTACATTATGTATACATTATTTATTAAAAATATGACGCTTACGCACCTACAAGGTCATAGCATTTATTTATTTTATTTAGGTTTATGGCTTGGCAGCTAGGCCTTTAAGCCAGATCTTAGTTTTTAATATACATTTAGTTTCTTCATTTTCTTAAGCCTATTTGTAGCATAGCTGAACTGTAGGTAATCAGCTAGTGCCATTCAACGGAGTTCTTGTGACAACTCAAAAGGCCACATTTGACTATACAGTTCACATTTCTCACAAAACACATAATCACTACTCAAAAACTATCAATATCCTACAACTATTGCTCATTTTAGAGTAATTTTACACATTTCTAGAAAATAAAACTGCACAGCACAACGTCTCCTTTCAGTTCCCGCCAAAAACTCCAAGGTCATAGCAAAGTCGGAGAAACTGATAGGGATGGAGCTATCGATAAACGTAACACGATAACAGACCCTATATTTTTTTACAAAGTGTAAGAAACTAAACTATTGTCGTATAATTTTGTACAAATTTATTAACTAATATTACATTTCATTACAAGATGTAATTATATTATGTTGATTCTTTATTTTTTTATTTTAATCAAAATCTGATGAATCGTCTCTGTCACTCGATGATTATAAGTTCCCGCACTTGTATATTATCGAACGCCACATGAATTTCCGACGCTATAATGTTTTGGAGTTCTTCTCACATTTTTTTCCCAGTATTTGGCGGTTACTTCCGCACATGCATTTTTTAATAAATCTAACATCTTGTTTGCCGTAAAAGGGGGATGGGTAGTGTTTCGAGCGGCGTGTCCTTTGATTTGTGCCCATATTTATTCTATAGCATTGTACTGGCAATGATACGGCGGAAGTCGAAGAACCCAATGACCACATTCGGCAGCTATTTCGTCGGTAATATATCTTTTAGTGAGGTTTTTTTTTATTTTAAAATATTCACTAATTGTACTTTTAATAAAGTATTATCCACATTTTCGCCATGACGTTGGAGCTAGTCAATTATCTCTTATTTTTTATTGGCCTGCGTCGGCATTTTATCAATTTGTCTGGAGTGATATGTAGCGTTGTCCATAATAATTATCGACGGTTCTTCCAGAGACTGCACCATTTCTCTAAACCATCCTTCGTAAATCTCCGCGTTCATTTCTTCGTGGTAGTCCAAGGCCAGTAAAGCATCTGACACGAATCCTTTCCCATTGGCACTGAACTAGTGGAAGAGGCGGTATCGTCAGTCCAGTTCTTAGATACTGTGTGGTTTGCATTTAACCAAGTCTCGTCAGTGAAAATAACATTTGACCAATCTGATATATTTTTGGCTTCGATCAAAAATTCGCAGCGAGCCATAGCAACGTCGTGACGCTCCATCAATATTTTACGTTTGTCCGATTTTTTATAAGAAAATCCAATTTGTTTCAAAACCAAGCTTAATGACGATTTTGGCCATGGAACAAACCACGGTAATTATGTATTAACCCGGAATGGAAAAATAAGCATTATTTTATATTACAAAGACTATTAATATGGTTTGCTATGATACAAAAACGATATTTAAATCGTCGGCAAGTTATCATATAGGCAAAAAATTAATAAACAATAGAATTAATTACGTTAAATATGGGCGTCATATTTTCGATAGAAATAATGTTCAATTTTAGCGTGAAAACTTACCTAATTATGAAAAAAGCACAACATATTTAATTTCAAGATTATATTGCAAATTTATAATATAACTATATGTAATAATTAACTGATAAAACCAATTTAAAATTATAAGTATTGTATCACATTACGCCATTGTTATTTGCCACAATCACAAACTACTATTTATTTGCTAATAACCATGAATCAGGCAAAGGAATCTAGTCCATACAGCCAATTCTAATATATGAAGTGTTCGTATAGCTTCAGTTCATTGCAGGTGAAATTGACGCCATTCAATTCAACGGAGTTCTTGTGACAACTGAAAAAGCCACATTTGATTAAAACATGTGTAGTTAGTAGTTTTGTGTTCTTCACTATTTGAAGAACAGGCAAAGATCCTAGACCATACAGCCTCACAAATATATTTTTTAAAGTTTGATTTAAATAAATAATTTAGCAAATTCAGTAAACGTTTTTTGTTTAGATTTTGCTAAACACCAGGCTAAGGAATTAAATATATACAGCAAAAATTCTATATTTAATTATAGAATTTAATTATTTAATAAAATGGAAGATTTCTGGATGATATGAAAATATGGAATATTAGATTTTTCACATTATTGTAAATAAGATAATTATTATACTTTTGTAGTTTGTACTTATGTCATTTCCAACAACATGTAATGAATGTCAATGTTAGCAAAATCAAGTAAGTATAGGTTATGAGGGGCAGTCAAAGGTCGCAACCAATAACCATAACAGTGAGTTAGGTTCGGTTAGCTTTAGACCAAAGCCAGAACAGCCAAAGGCAGAACCGACTGTAACCATTGTTTAAATAGTTACCAATGAATAAATGGTTACCAGTCGGTTCTGCCACTCACCGGCCGCTGCCGCGGCACGCTCGCTCCGCTCGCTCGGCTCGTGGGCTTCGGTCTAAAGCTAACCGAACCTAACTCACTGTATTTGATGTGATATTATATCTTAATAATCAAACTTACCTAATTGCTGGGAGGATATAATATACCAGCTGCCTTCCAGAACTCGTGAAATCTGTTACCAGCGGAAGTAAAAGTTTGGCGAAATCTAGCTTCAGCTAAATAACCAGTAAAATGTTGTTCTCGACGACCATATTGTGGAACATTTGCTTTTATGTCACGCCACAACCTTTCTATATTTTGAGTATGTGCGCCGAGCTACAAGAATCGAGCTACAAGAATACTTATACAACAGACCTGTCTGTATGGACTAGATTCCTTTGCCTTGCCATTGTGGTGAACTAATAACTATACTAATAATATGGCGTTTCTAACGGGAACTGGGAAGAAAATGTTTTGTAGTTTTCTAAGCAAAAAATATGAACTGCTTTATTGACTAACGTTGTAAAATATTGATTGCTTTTAAGTTAAGTTATGTGTTTGTGCTCAAAATCACAACGTTTTGGTAAATTGTGCTATTATTTTTTATTAATAATATTAGTTTATTAGGCAGTCTGTGTAAAATCGTATTAATTTGATTATTTCTTTGATTTTAATCTTAATGACGGCTTTCCGACGATTTTAAAATCGTTTTTATACCATAGCAAACCATATTAATAGTCTTTGTAATATATAATAATGCTTATTTTTCCATTCTGGGTTAATGCATAATTACCCAAACCACATTCACGTAAAGAAACAACAAGTTTTTTAAGTGTTGGAATTTGTTTGCGCAAGTAATAGTCATATATATGACGGCGAATAGCGTCAGCGTCGAAGTTGTCAACCGATGTCACGACGTGGTTGGCGTTTTTTCTTCGGCGTGCGAAGCTTATTTTCCTGCATGCCGCTTGTACCGTAAGCTTCGGTAGTAGTTTTTGAAACAGTAGGTCCAGTAATTCCTAATGCGGCCGCAACACGCTCTCGCACTTGCGACATTGGTAATTACGAACCTTGATCACCAGTTCTCTCGCCTGCCTTTTCAGAATAGATCCTTTAGGATTTTGATATTTGACAGCTTGGCAGCAATCAACGCGGAGGAACACAAAATACACAACGTGACGTATGGATAATGTGAAAAAACTCAGCGAACAGAAATGTAGTGCCTATGTAGCACGACCGTCTTGTTGCGAGTGACAGATTAAAACAAACACAATGGCGGTGGGCCATTGAGTGTTCCCAGCTTCAAAAAATATATTTGAATGTTTTTGTTGTATTTGGCTTTGTTCAAAATATAATAAATATATGCGATCGATATCATTACTTATTTGGTCACAACACTACAACTATCAAATTAAAACCGTCAAATAGTTTAATGTTACAAACATTTCTTTATTTACTTCATTTTAATTTTGAATACCTAGTACTTACAAATAAACAAAATGACAATAAGTATGGTTTAGTTATTATCGTAAATAATCATCACATATTCTATAGATATTGTATAGCATTTATTTAAATTTTAATCTTACCTAAAGTCCAATTGTAAATTGTGAAAAGAATAAAGAATGTAAAGTTGACAAACTTGAGTTTAGAAGGTAAATGACCCTCTAAGCCTGTGATAAACTGCAAAAAGTTTGCCGTCCTGGTGTTGACGTGGAATTCAAAATTGGACTGAACGCCGACTTCTGCCGGCAGTCGTTGGCGCGCGGCCAGTCGCCGGCAGCTCTGCGCCGACATTATCACATCTATTCCAACAAAAATAGACAATTTAATTGCTCTGTTTTTACATCTAATTCAATTTATTCACGATGACCTGTGGTAACGCAGAGGCTCTGCGCTCGACTCCTGCTTTGGTAAATTGCGAAAACGAATTTTCTCCGTGATTTTGTTTTGTATTTCGCCACCCTCCGCCAGGTGTCAGGGCAGAGATCTTTTTAGTCTTTTGTTTCCTTGCTGGTATTTTATTTTGTTAGGCTTTTGAAAGGAAAATAAGTATGGCCGTCAATTTTTCTTTTCTTTTTCTTTCCTATTTATATACATGTTCTTATATTCTATAACATTTATTTACTATGGCCTGGGTGTCTGGATCGCCCCCAGAGTGGCGATCCAATTGCATTATATATTACCCATAACACCTGTAACTTGCTTAATTTGGGAATGTACAATGTGCTTGTTTGTCTGCCGATTATTATTATGTTTTCAAATATATAAATTGAGAGAATTTCCTTAAGACAAATGTGTGTACTATGAATGTCAACAATGATAATAATGATAAATATTTTGGCCGGGGCTTGTCCTTGGGTGCGTTACTATATGGTGTAGACAGCGATAATCGCCGGCCAGTGTCACGCCACATTTACATTAAATTTGTCAAAGGGCCTCTACGTGTTGGCCTTCCCATGGCCCCACGTAAGCTCTCCAAATGTCCGTTCCATGTTTATGGCTCGAGGACTTCAAAGACATACATGTTACACAAAAAAGTCTTTCTGATTCAAATAAAATTTCATACATATTAATATAATTGTTTATTTACAATTTCCAAATATATTGTAATTTATAATAATACAATGACTTACACTTTTTTATACTTTCCTTTTTTTGTCTCTATTTTGTTAGTAACTATTATTATGACTTTTTTTCAATTGCGATCATTAATTAAATAGACATTTTATGTATTATGCGTATAATTGTATTTTTTTGCAATTAACTGTTTCAGCCAATTTTTGTTTTTGTTATATAAATTATTTTTTAGTCGAAACTTGATTGATATTATGTATTAATTTTGTGTTCTATATATAACAATCTAAATATTAATACGGCATTAAAAGCTTTGTACCCCTTTTTAGGAAAATTGCGCCGACGGAGGAGTATGAAATTTCGCACACTTATAGTTTATATAGAAAAGAAGCGATGAATGATAATATTTTTTTTAATTATGCATAAAAAATACATTAAAGCAATATAAAAAACAAAATGCGCACTACTATGTCTTTAGCACACACACGCATATATACTCTTTTGTTTATACTATGTAGCCTTGCCGAAATCTATGATTATATATAGTCTTTGAGATTAATTATTATGGTCGAATTTCGAGCGCGGGCGACCACTAGAATTAATTATTGTATGTTTCCCAAACCAATTTAATAGATACAAGAATTGATATAAAACATTTCGAGGTCGACTCCTGGAAAATGCAAATTTGTATATCGAAATGTATTTTAACCATTTTTCTGCGAAACATTCGCAGTATTATTTTTAGATTCGTGGAATACAGACATGTCTTAAAAGATTATTCTGTCAATGTAACGGAAAAAAATTAACTAAAAAACTTTTTCTATTATTATCAGTATTTTATCTGTCTGTAAGTAAATCAGAACTACAGTGACAATTTTAACACAGTCTGTATTGTATACAGTATGTATCCAGTATTCAATTATAAATTTAAGTATTACGCTACATATTATTATTATAACTCAGTACTAATATTCTCTTTTTACAACAATTATATAATTATTTATTAATAATGTAGTGTGTAGTTTGCCGTGACGTCGCTCTAGGGTCAAGCGGAAGGTCAGCGTTGGTCTAACAGATCGACATTTTTGCTGAGCTTGCTCCAATTTTTAGGACTTGATATGTATATCTTCAGTTACTTTGTGGTTGTATTCTCTTTTTTTATCATGCTTTATTTATTAATTTTAATGTTTCACTTGTATATGTTCTAAAAATAAACCTGTTTTCTTTCACTCAGGACAATTAAACAAGGCAGAGACAAAGCTACTCGACAGTAGTTTTAACTATGATTAATTTAAATTTCACTAGATAACAACTTATTTATGGCAAGCAATTAGTTGGAATAACTTATGTTTGTTTTTAACAGTTTTGTTTAGTTTATTTAATTTTGTATTTAAACGTTGAAACATTGCTATAATAAAACAGTCCATATTATATACAAGATATTTCATACAACCTTATTGAAAATTAATAAAAAAAAAGTAACTTATATTATTAATAACATAATAAGAATGATCGGCAGACAAACATACACATTCTATATCACCAAGCTAAGCACTTGTCTTATGGGTATAACAACTCTGGGGCCGATCGCAGACACCCAGACCGTAGTAAATAACGGAAAGTATGTTTGCAAAGTTTACCTTGCCAATCCAAGTCCGAGCCTCTGCCTTCAGCGAGTTCTACCAGCTCAGCTCAATCGCAGAAGTACTTAACAGTGAGTCGTCAGGTGTTTTATAACTACTCGTAAAATATACAGAGATCGGTTTTAACGATAAGGCCGCCCGTTGTTGTTGTCTATCTATCTATACAGTTTAATCTGTCTACGCTTGATATCGAATACGATGTACGAATAATGTGACATAAGTTACGTTTCCAGTAATCTCGATCAATATCCAATCATTACATGTTACTTAAGTGGGGAGCAAGTTAATATCCGCGCACAATGATGCTCTTTGAATCTTACTAAGCGTTTGATTAATAGTAACTTAGTTTGGAACAGTTCGGCCGGGTGACGTGGGGGCGGCGGGGACGTAATCCCGCCGAACCCGTTCCTCCCCTCGCCCCTTTGTTGATGGACATCGGATATCCCAGATTACTATTAGAGTTGTTTTGGTGACTCTTATTATCAAAACTTTGGCTCTTTGGATAAATTATTTTTATAATACGTATATACATGTGGCGAAGGAATGCAGTGAAGAAAATGGGCTTTGCTCTGAATTAGTATTTTTAATATCTGTATTTACAACAATATACAGAAAATAATTTCGTATATCTCAGACGAGAATGACAATGTCAATTTAAAGTTTAGCGTAGAAAAATTAACGCATCATCATCCGGGCGTTAAATCCCGGTTGCGTTCGGAGCGTTCACTCCGACGCCCACGGTCCGCTTTCCTACTTTTTCTGCTCCACTTCACGCGGTCTTGAGCATCCCCCGTTTTGAGACCATTGGCACGCACGTCATTATTGGATCTTTCTATCGTGTAGCACGCTTACGTATGCGTGCTCCATGATAGACCTAGTGACTTGATATCCACTAGGTAGTGGATAGTATGTATGAATCGACGAACACAAGAAAAGTGGAGGGAAAGCGTCTACAAGCAAACCTAGTTTAGGTTGACTTGAGCTCAGTTCCTATATCTTGCCGAATACTCGTTTGTCTTACGATCGATTCAAATGTGACATAATCTCCATACATCCAATGTGACATAATCTCCATACATCCAATGTCAAAATTTAACCGATAGTAGGCATAGTGAATGATAGTACGAACCGTACCAGTAATGTAAATTAATTTACTTAATTCTTAGCGTAACTTATTGTCCAGCGATTATGCTTGACAGTTAATTTCATCATTTACATTTGTGTAATGAATTTTCATATAGTATATGCAATTAACAAAGGCGAGCGGATAATCGTCCGCGAACGCACCCTAAGGTGCGCTAACATCTTTGCCTGTTTACAACTAAACAACCAAGCTACAACAGCAGAGCGGGACCTAACCACCCCTAGTATATCACATATCATAACTAATTTAGCGTGTAAGAACTATTAATAAATAACGTAATACGTAGATTATTTATTAAAGAACCTGGTAGTAAAAATAAGAAAAACCTATTTGTAATGTTCAGTACACAGTAAATTCTGCAAGCATTGAATATTCCATGTAATTATTTGCCATCGCCTTTTTTACCACTTTCGTGTGCTGCTGGGAATGAGTTCCCATCTGAGGTTTACCTTCTTCGCCCCATACGTGAAGAATTACCTTCATACCTTCATAGCCCTCAGCTGTATTCCGGCAATAAGAAGCAGCCCCAAGACGGCTGCTCATCCCCGCGCCGAGCTAAGGCGTCCGCCCAACACCGCGACTAGCCGTCCCAGTTTCAATTACCCCCGTGTGAACTTGCCAGCCAGCCGCCATAATTAATGCTCTTGATTAAAACTTACAGACCAGTATTAGGACATCACTACACTGGAAGTGTCACTTTCAGGAACTATTTTGCTATCTTTTAAACTCATGTTTAGTTCTTTCGTACCTTTTAATAATATTACATCTTGTCTATAGCATGATATGAATGAGTGTTAGTATAATATATCTTTGAAAACCACTATTACCCGTGCGCAGAAGGTTTGCCGATAGCCTCATGATGTCACGCGTTGATGGTCAGTGGCCAGTAGGGTGGACAAAAAAGGTTACATAAATAGTTGTTGCAATAAATTTATTATTATAATAGTTTGGGGAAAAAGTCTTTTCGCATATAGTATGTATGAACTTGTAATAAGATCTCTTTGGCTATACCATTTGTATCTGGCTGGTTTTGGTATCATTAAAAAGTTTTGATTTTAAAGAAGACAGTTCCAAATTCAAATTAGGAAAATGTGTTATTTTCATTTGTTTTTCTTGTTGTTAAAATGAGTAATCAAGAAATTCGATACATTTTAAAATTTTACTACAAAAAAGGCAAAAATGCAACACAAGCCGCGAAAAAAATGTGTGATGTTTATGGGTCTAATGCAGTATCTGTGAGAGTAGCGCAAATTTGTTTAAGCGTTTTCAATCCGGAAATTTTGATATCAAAGATGCACGTCGCTCTGGTCGCCCTGTTGAGGACAAAATTGATGCCATTTTTGAAAAAATGGAGCAAGATCGCCATATTTGTAGTTAGGATGTAGCTGGAGAACTGGGAATTGACCACAAAACGGTTTTGGCGCATTTGAAAAAAGCTGGGTACACAAAAAAGCTCTATATTTGGGTGCCTCATGAGCTCACTGAAAGAAACCTAATGAACCGTGTACTCATTTGTGATTCTTTATTACGACGTAATGAAACTGAACCATTTTTGAAGAAGCTGATAACTGGTGATGAGAAGTGGATCACGTACGACAAGAACGTGCGAAAAAGATCGTGGACAAAGGCCGGTCAAGCTTCACGAACTGGCGAAACCCGGGTTAACTCGCAACAAGGTGATGCTGCGTGTATGGTGGGATCGGAAGGGCATTATTCATTATGAGCTGTTACCACCAGGCAGGACCACCGATTCTGAACTGTACTGCGAAAAACTAATGAGATTAAAGCAAAAAGTTGAGAGAAAACGGCCGGAATTAATCAACAGAAGGGGTGTGGCGTTTCACCATGATAACGCTAGACCTCACACAACTTTAGCGACTCAGCAAAAATTACGAGAGTTTGGCTGGGAGGTGTTAATGCATCCGCCGTATTGTCCTGACCTTGCACCTTCAGATTTTCACCTGTTTCGGTCTCTGCAGAACTCCTTAGGCAGAGTCAGGTTAACATCATGCCAAAACCACTTGTCGCAGTTTTTTGATCAGAAGCCTCAAAATTTTTATAGCAATGGGATCACGGTCCTACCTACAAGATGGCAAAAAGTTGTCTAACAAAATGGCACCTACATGCTTTAGTCAAATGTAAATAAACTTTATAAAAAACCATTTTGAATTTTTATATAAAATGCGAAGAAACTTTTTCCCCAACCTAATATTTAATTTAAGCAGTAGTAAAGCAAAACGCTTTGTTTGGCGATACATTAATATGAAAGCCAGCAAGCGGGAAAGTAGCGAGTACGCAATGATATTACTCGACGTGTCTCGTGTTTACTTGCGCTGTCAATTTTCGTAGAAGTGGGTATAGTGTAAACGCAGAATAAGATATAGAAATCTCCTATCTCCGCATGTGTTGCCGCCCTTAAGGAGTTCCATCGTACCACCACCAAATCCAACCCAATTTCGGACTCAGCTCATAAACTCCAAACTAAACACAGTGTCGATGTGTCGTGGAACTTGACGGATAAGTTCATAAACGGCCACTCTACAAGGCTTGTGTATGCCAGACCTTATTATCGACACCTGCGTGCAAATTACGACTGTAACTATAAGACAATTAGGTGTAGATTGGAGTGGAGGTGTCCACGTGATTTACTCTAAAAGATCTTCAATTTGATGTCCTCCGCTTGAACTATCTCAAGCGATGTTGCTTCACTTAATTTGTTTTTAATAGGCTGTGAAAGTGTAAGGAAATACTACTTAATGACTACTTAAAGTTTATTGCCGTTTTTAAGGGACTGGAATGTTTTCTATTGCTATTTTCCTTAGTAACACTTGTTTGGAACCAATATGAATAGATTTAGAACCCTTTATTGTTCCTCAGTAGCAATCGGTTTATCTTATAAATACATATCTATACAGATACTTTCAATTGAAGTTGTCTGCGATGAACAGAACCTCCTCATTCATTACAACCTCATTTCATTATTTCATAATATTGTTAAAAATCACTCATGTCACTCGCCTTACGTCTAACCATCAACAACAAATATTAATTTTATAAAATCTAAAACCAAATAAAACTTGTGAAATCCATAAAATATATTATTAAGATCGCAACAGACATTTCAATTAAATATATCAACAAAACAGAAGTGTCTGTTTGTAATGTCAAAATAAAAATGTGAAAGTCAAGGTTGATATAATTCTGACCGGGAGATACAATTTTTAGAATTTTTATTTATCTGTTTATTGCAGCTAATCTCAGAAACAGCTGAACCGATTTTGTTCGGGCTGTCACTGGCAGATAGCTAATGTTAGAAGGAGTAACGTAGGCTACTTTGTTTAGGGTTCGTAAATCTCGGGCGCAGCTAGTACTCATAATACAATGACATGAACAATCAACAACCAAAGATACTGTTATTTTTTGTTCCACGAAGTTGGCAAACAGGCAGACACCCAAACGTCAATAGGCGATAGTATCCGCTTTCCATCAAGTGGAAGAAAGGAAGCTTATTGTCTGCCTGTTTGTTAAACTGACACAATACCAAAAGGGGTTTACCGTCGCCTATAAAAGTTTGCAACACTATGACCGAAGCCAAAGTGTCGCCAGGTTTTAGGATGAAGATAGATGGAACAGTGGGATCAGACAAGAGGGATGAAATAGGGGGAAGAGAAGGTGGCCTATCGAATCTTTCACTCATCGTACGAAACACGATTTGCTCAAGGGTAATCGTTTCACGTCGATATTCTGTGAGAGCGTGGTATCACACTGATTGAACCAGCCCTAAGTGCTTGCAAGATAATCAGTCCAGCATTGCAATACCAGCTCGAACGTTATTTTGATTGAAAATTATAATATTTAGACAGCATAATAATGCTGAGCTTAGACAGAAAAAGAAAAATAACGTCAATGTGGCTGAAAGCTTATATGGATCACTTTGGTCAAAAAGTCTAAATTAAAAGAGGGAAATGAATCGTCTAATATCGATTTGAAAGTAATGGGACTGATGGAAAAAGCGTTCTTTAAAAGCTATAGTAGTTTTGAGTGTGTTTTGGGTCCCCTTTTACTATTATTATCTGAGCTAATGTACATATTGTTACAATATTCACGTGTTGACGGTGAAGAAATTGTCAAGAAGTCTTACATCGAGATTACCGATATGTGCAACCTGCTAAACTGATTTAGAACAACTAGTTTATTTATCCCACCAAACTAAGGAGGTCGGAGCCCAGCAGGGGGACTTTGATGTACTAAAGTGTACAGCATTCCTTCATACAGAAGAAAGAGTAAACAACGTAAGTCACTTAGTTTCAAAACTTACATTTTGTCGCGTCTGGGATCAGTCCCAGAGGTATTGTGTTTGTTTGTATATTGGCCAAGACGCCGGCGTTGCTTCCTTTACTTGGATTAAATAATCCGCATTGCATCGAAATCAAGTAAAATCGGCGTTTGTAAAAAGTAGAAATTAAGTACTACTAGCAAAACACTAAATATAGGATATGGCCGACTTATTTAGACTTAAACCGCCCTTAGGGTCTCTGAGTGTGGGTGTTCGAGTAATTTAACTAATGGAAGTATAACTTATTTGTTAGTTTAGGCTGAATTGGATATTTTGAAACTTTGTGATACAAAATAGTAATACAGTAATAATTATTAATTATCGGTTGGCAGAAGCAGGTTTCAAGGCGAGAATTAATTGAAGTAACGTTTTCATATAACTTATTGTAATAATTTATTTATTTTGAGTAAAGTTAAACGATTTGTTTACGGTTTTGTCATAATTCTCTGACTAAATTTCAAAAAATCAAACCACTGCGTAGACACGTTTCGCCAACATTTCTAAAACAATTGTTACATTTTTATTTAGTTGCGTAGTTGGTCTTATCATGTTTCTTTTTAAGGTTTATGGGCATTATTAGGCAGCAAGCGGTTTCCCGCTTCCTGACCGTCTCTAATTCGACTTGACAGAAGGTCAGTCCTCTAGCTAGGGCATCCTGCCGGGTACGACGAACCCTGGACAGGACGTCTGCCTGGAGATGCCAGGGCAGCTCGCCTGCCAAGAGAGTCGCCGCCGACCACGACACTATGCGATACCCCCGTATGGTCCTCACGGCCTGAACCCGCTGCGCGCGGTGCAGCAGGATTCACCGTAGAGCGCCATACTCCTCAGGATGCCGGAATAAAGCTTCCCCGGCCCCCCCACGTTGGGAAGAAGCCTGGAGAGTGCGCCCGCGGAATTCACGAGTTTGGGAACTAGCTGCTCAATGTGCGCTTTGAACAGCCATTTCTCGTCTAGAACTAGCCCAAGATATTTCATCTTGGGCCCTACTCTAATCGCCACCCCCTGAACTGTAACGGACAAGTCCGGGGGAGGATTCCGGAATTTCCTATGGAACATGACGGCCTCCGTTTTCACGGGGGAGACCTTCAAGCCCAGCCTAGCTATTCGATCTACGACGATCGCCAACCCGTCGTTGGCGACGTCCACGGATTCCGCAAAAGACGCAGCGCGTGCCGTGAGTAGGGTGTCGTCCGCAAAGCAGATCAGCCCTACTCCGGGCCGGACCGTCACCCGAAGGATCCAGTCATAGCCTAAGTTCCAAAGGATCGGCCCGAGGACCGATCCCTGTGGAACGCCGCACGCGACACGTCGCCGACCTAACACGTGGTTGGCGGACTCGCCGCCCTCCCAAAGGATATGCCGATCTCGCAGGTACTTGCCCAACAGCCTCGTGAGGTACGGGGGGACTCCGTGCGCGCGGAGCCCTTCCCTGATATGGACTGACATAATTCCTTCAAGTACAGTTAAGGCGATCTACATCCGTGCAGAAACGGAGAAAGAATACAATTTCCTGCAGCCGGGCGGCCTGTCATAAGAGGCGACATAACAACTCAGCTAGGTGGTCGGATACTTGCCCGTCTAGATGGCTGCCACCCCTGGTCTAGAGTATGCCGCCATAATAAACTTGAGTTGTGTTCCGGCATTGGTGACCAGGTTCCAGTCTCCCTTTAAGAGGGCAGTAGCACTTGTGTAGCACCTTTGATGTTGCGAATGTCCATAGGCTATGGTAAACGGTTTCCATCAGGTCGGCCGTCTACCTGTATGCTGAACTCACGCAATAAAAAAATAAATACCTTATTCCAAATTTCTTAATTAATTTCAATCAATGTGATGAATGACTAAAGAAACATACAACCGAACTCAATTTCGCGTCAGTATATTACGGATGGGCAAAGTCAATACTCGATCTGTATTTGCGTAACATATTAAGGCACAGAACGTTTTGATCTTTGTAGCATGTTTCATTTGACAAACATTTGCGTTGGCGTCAGTCGCGGCCACATCCAACCTTTCAGTACTTCTCTGTTACTATGTAACCTATATAGCTAAGGTTTTTCGCATTATATTTAACATTCTTCTTATATATATGTCGGAGAAGGCCTCTTTCTCGTGACATCTTCTTTAGTAATTGCAGGTTTAGTGGGCGTCATCAGGGTAAAATGCGAGCCTAAAACACGATGGCCACGGTTTATACACTTTTAATTACGATTTGAACAGCATTTTGACATAGTTTAGACCGAGCAGCGGGTATAGGGCACCGCTCATACTTCCAAGCTTCAATACTTTCTTTAAAATTCTCAAAGGTCCATCTCGACCTGATGCCACCAACCAAATGTGCCACAAAAACTCCTCCGTCTACCGAAGTAGATACTACTCAAGTATAGAGGGCGTCTGAACCCGCTCGGAGCCATATGCTCTGCTCTGATTGGTCGATTATTCAATTACAATATTCATAACTTTTATTAGGTTAGAACGATCTTTAAGTTATAGAAACATTTAACAAATCAAATTAAATTAAATTAAGAATTTTAGAAGTAATTAAAATGTAAACAAATGATATTACAACAATCCATCCAATTCATAGCTTCCCTCCGACATATATTTACAAATAAATTGATTTAGGTTTTTTTATATTAGAAAACATTAATGACATTATCTATGGTGTCAAGATGTGTCATATGTCTATAGCTTGTGGTTTTATGCTCTTAATATTTCGTCAGCGTGATATATTTATTCAAAGATGTTGCACAGCGCCACCTTAAGTGAAGTTAAGTGGACTAAATGGAAAATAATTATAATTTTTGATGTTCCTGGACCACTTGTTGGCGCTAGTTTCCGTATATTTTTATTTTTAGATTATGTAGGGGAAATCCACTGGAATGTTCATGACGGTTGATATATAACGGATGTTCCATAGTTAAGCCATATGTAAGAGAAGTCCATTATGATTTGAAAATAGGATATTGTGCTCAAAGGTAAATATTTTTTTTAATTAATAACACTACATTCAAGGATTTTTGAAAAGTTGCTTGTCTTGTCTGAGAATCGAACAGACCGAGTGTCAAAAAAAAACCAACTCTGATGCCGATCGAAAGCGGTAGTTATAAGGTTTAATTCCTTCTAAGAAAGTGAGTATCTTAAATGAAAGGAACTAACAAAAACATTAACAAACCTTCTGGTAATATTAATGTAAGTCATGGTTTACTTGGACGAATTTGCCGAAATGCCATGTTTCTTATTGCTGGATTAGAGTCACCTAGGGACTTGCCACATCAAAGATGTCACAAATATGTTGGCCTTAAAAGGGGAACTGGAACTTGGCCACTCCATGCTGATGTTATTGCGGCAAACTCCAGACCAGGAGTGGTAGAGATCCTGACGGACAAATGCTCTACCACCTGGCAACCATAGGTTATTGTAGTGTTCCAAGACTCGAATTAAAATGCCGTTAGAGTTACTATTTAGTTTATTAGAACTATACAAACACGTATAACACAGCTACAAATATAACCGAACACAACAAATCCAAACGTAATGCCTATGTCGTAATTCAATAAAACGCGCAAAGTCCGTCACTATTAGATTCTCGTTATCTACACACGTCACGCCCGTATCGTAGTCGTAGCTTGACTGCCCCCTTTTTCAATCAGGTGATCGGTCGTAGCCAGGACCGAATTTCCTACAATCAGTTTGTACTTTATAATCCGTAACACCTGGTAAAAAATTACAGCCGCAAGCGGCCGTAAACGATTACAGTAGAACAATAGGCTCTAAAAACGTATGCCAATAAATAAGTAAACAAAAGAAGACGATCAAAAAATAATTACAATTATTTCAAATGCCGACAGGTAATAAAATGTGTTTTTACAGATATGCAGATGGAATTTGTAACAGTAGCATCTCTTACAATCAATAAAACTTTGTGTACCAGTTTGAAACTTACCTACATATAGCTACGAGTGTATCAGTGTGTGCCCTTCGTCAAAGCCAGATCAATATTCAAGACCTTGGGAGCAAGTTTAAAGCCTTCCACTAATACGGTTGCAATAAAGATTGATGGAAGATACGTCTCATTCAGTGACGACTGCGTTGCAAGCTTCCATTCTCGATATTTGGAATTGCTGATTCTTAATTCATACAATTAAAAAGAAATGAAATAAACTGGAGACATGTCATAGAACATAATAGATTGTTTATTATAAATGCCTGTTAGAAATACCTATTTGCATAGAAGAAGAACTATTCATCAGTCATTCCTTAATATTCCAATGAATAACATTAGTTCATTAAGTAACGTAACAGAAAGAAAATAATGTTTATTAAGAGTGAGTTAAATGAAGATTATTGTGCGGCGCTTATAGCCCACGGTTAATGTGGTTACATTTCTATGGACTGTATAGCGGAGATCCTTGCACCAAAAAAGCACAATCTCCGCCAACCTTGAGATCATCCATCTCCTGGCTCGGTTTAGGTTGCGCTCGGAAACGGCGCACTTTGTACACAGGTTAGGTCTTAATAAAAGTTATTGGCACGGTCAGCAATTACAATTATTTAAACTTTAAGAACAGATGAGCGCACGGCGCGATGTCGGTGAACGTTGACAGCGAATTAATGTCCAAAATGGGTGCCCTTAGCCTGCTGTGCATTGGTCGTCGCCTCACGCAGAAAGAGGGTAGACAGCAAAATTGATGGAGCGATGTTCTCCGACCTACTTTATACTAGGCAAGGACCGAACAATTATAACATAAAGAACTTGACTCTAACTTTGAAAATGCTGGTTGATAACACCCAGCGCTAGTCTTCCGTTTCTTCTGTTACAGCCACCAAACCATTTTTGTTTTTACCAAAAATCTCATTAGAAAGTCGTGTTATTTTATCACATCTCTTTACATATATCTGTCATAAATTATCATACTTTTTCTATAAAGGAAAATATTCTCTAATCCACATTAAAGCGAAAATAAGAAGTTTTTTTTGTTAAAAATGGTAAAATGGAGTTTTTTGAGAGGCACGCTTTCAGGGAGCTCAGTAATCCGAGTTGCGCCTAATTGCCCATGCTTGGGCCGTGAGCAAAAAAATTCAATTTCCAATAGCCTCGGGTATTCGTCGTAAAGTTGCTTTAATCTCTTAATCTAGGGAAATATGCGAGCCAAGTTGGGCGCCGCGTCTTGCTCGCACGCCTACCACGGACTTCTCTACTTTCATATCGGAAGCGCCTCTTATACTATGCAACCTAGGTGAGCCGAGTGGCTCTAAACTCTTTGATTACAGTGTTATTTGAACAGTTTTGAATAGAGATAGAAAGAAAGAAAGAAAGAAAAATTGTGTGTGTGTGTGTGTGTACTTATGTACACGCGTTAGAAGTTATACTTCTTTGGCGTATCAAGATAATAAATAAAGCCCCTACCACGGTCGATTCGACCGTATTGAAAAATACAATCAAAAACTGAGGTTAACTCTAAATAACTTAGAAAAATAGATACCTCAATCACACCCAAGTATTAGAAAAAGCGATATAATTACTTACTTTTTTTAGAAATTCACTGGAATTAGAATTAAAATAAATCCTTTGATTTTACTGATCACTTTAATATATATGTAGGATACTAAATAAATGATTTATAAATCATGAAACTCGTATATTAATTAAAAAACAATAAAGTAAAGAAATATTACAATGCTCGTCTCACAAATTCACAATCCATCTATCAACATCTCGTTGCTACGCAACCACCATTCTACACTCGGCCATCCTGAAAAACTAAAACGTTGACTATACCTAACTTCATGGTGTAGGTTTTTCGCGTGACGGTATGCACGCGCATCGTAAAAAATTACTCTCATCGCGCCTAAAGAAGTATAACTTCAAAAATATTTCTTACTAATAGCGAAACACAACACAAAATAGTACTAACATAACAAAGTATAGATACAATTATACAGAAATTGTATGCCGCAATTTGGAAACGAGGTTGGCTCAGCATTGTGCTGTGCAGTTCCGGCCAGGCATTGGTGCGAGGCAGTCGCAGATGCCCTGTTCTCCTGAATATTGCAGTTTTTGTCGTGCCTTTTCTTTCCAAAAAGGCGATAAATTGCGAGTATAGTTGTGTAGAGATAGTTTAAAGTGATATTTAGTTCGATTCCGGCGCGAATCGCAGTGTTTTGGCTTGGGTAAGTCGTTTTATTCTTTCCACGTGCTTTTCGCGCGCCTTTGGCGCATTACGCAATATATAACGTTCATTTTGTACACTAAGTACACCGACGCGAACCGTTGGTCTCGCTCAAGGTGAGGGCATCCAGCAATGGATGCCCAAGACCCTAGGCCGCTACCTGGGCTTTCAGGTGCGCCCTGCAAAAGGGGCCACCTCGAGGCCAAGGATGGCTGGCTAGCAGCCGAGATCGGCGAGACGCGGCGGAAAAAAATCCCGTCTGCCTCGGTCGCCCGGCGTAGCAAATCTGCCGCCGGGCCACGTCCAGGCTGCCAGGCTGCTGCCGTTATCACGGCGGCACCCGCAGCGCCTGTCTTGCTAGGGAGGGCGGCGTCTGTGGTGGACCTCACTGCGGATGCCCCCGACAGTAGGCATAACGTTATGGGGCCCCCGGAAGGTCCCGTGACGCGTAGGCCCCCATCCAGCCGTGCGGCACGCAGCAGTGCGGCACGCCTGGCTATAGGTAGGAACACGCTGCTCGGGTCACACTCGGCCGTTTGCCTGGCCGTGAGCGACGCGAGCACCACAGATGCTGGTGCCTTCGTAACACCGTCGTCCTCTGCATGGGCCTCACCTGTGCAGGGGAGCGACGGGTACGAAGATGGATTTCGTACACCGTTTACAGGCAGCATTCCAGAGTCACTGGATAGTGCGCTTGACGGTGTCGTCCACGCATTTAATTATCCCCGCCCTGATTCGCCCGCCTGTGGACAAGTGGTCTACACGGCGGCCGGAACAGCGACGGTGGGGGGCGGTCGCCCCACGGCGACGGTGGCCTATAGCGCGCAGGCCTCACCTGCGCCAATGCCACTGGCTTGCGACCTATCGGTTCGCAACGTCGGGGACGGCCGTCCCACGACCCCGGTTGTCGCGCGAGCTTCACTCGCGCTATCGACCGAGGTCGCGAATAGGGAATTTGTAGGCGCGGCAGCGACGACCCCTTCGTCTTCCTTCCCTACTGGGATGGGAGTCGCTGTCGCGACGTCGGTGCCTGCGTGTGCAGCGGTTGCGGCGGCGACGGCGACGGCGGCGGCGTCCACGTCCTCGTCTTCGGCGGCTGCAACTTCGTCCGCGTTCGCGTCCACAGGTTCGTCGTCTTCGGCGGTGGGTCCAGTGATGCGAGCTTCGTCTTCGGGGACGTTTGTGCCCCCTGTTTCGTGTGCCCCGGTACTTGCCGCCGGATCGAGGTCACGGTTCTGGGACCGATCTCAGAGCAGTGGCGCCGATTCGACCGCCACGTCGGGTGCCTCCACCCCAGCGCGCGCGCGCTCGCCTTTGCGCCCCGCGTGGGGCGCAACCGAATCGACCGCGTCGGCCGCGTCCGTACTCGCGGGTGCGGAGGCCTTCCTCCGCACAGAGGGAGGGGAAAAAGGGCGCAAGGCGCGCAAGTCTACCAACGCCAAATTGGCCGCGGCTAGCAAGTGCGCCGCCCTAGTAGAGGACATCACGGCCCTCGGCCCCGGGGAACTGCGCCTTGCGGCGAGCGCCCAGGTGGCCGAGATCCTCCAGATCGCCCAGACGTCGGGCAATCTGAAGGGTGGCTACGTGCGTCGGCTGAAGGATGCCGCGAACAGAGTGTCGGACATTGTCGACACTCTGGTCACGCGGAATCCGGAAACCGAGGCGTGGAAGCTCGGCAACGAGAATGCGCGTTTGCGCATGGAAGTAAACTCTTTGCGGGAGGAAAATCTCTCCTACCGCAAAGAGTTTGAAGAGATGCGCAAGGCCCTTAAGGCCTCTGCTCCGGCCGTGGAGCCGGCGCCTGCCGTCGTGGCGGCGCCGCCCCCCGTGCCCATCAAGCGGAAGGCACGGGCGGTCGCGGTGGAGGTGGCGGCGATTCCGGAATCGCCCGCCGCGCCCGTCGCGACTAAAAGATCGCGTCCGACCCCCGCCGCGGTGGCGGGGTCGATACCGGTTCCCACCGACGGGGCGGAACCGGCCGCGGCGCCCGCCGACGGGGCGGCGCCGCCGTCCGTCCCACTCGGGCGCGGCGGCGTTGAGTACGATGCGTTCGTGCGCGTCGTGCTCGACGCCGTGGCGCCACTCATCAACGCGAGGTTCGCCGCCATCGAGGATAGGCTGGGCCCCGCGCCAACCCTCCGTCCACCACTTGCGGCCGACGGAGGCAAGGCGCCGGCGCCCAGGCCGACTCCTCGCGCGTCCGTCGCGAAGCCCACCGGAGGGCCCAAACCGGCCACGGCTGCCGCTGCAGTCCGTCGGGGTCTGGGGGAAGCGAGTACCCCGGTCCCGATGGAGGTAGTGGCGGCCCCGGCCGCCGGGGTGGCAGACTCCCCACTGCCACCGACCCCCCCCGCGAGAAAAAAGCACAGGGGGGCGTGAAGCGAACGCTCCGAAAGCGGAGAAAGGCGGCCCGCGCCGCCGCCGCTGGCTCGGCGGCCTTCGCTTCGGCGCCCGCCCCAGTTGTTTCGGTCTCTGGGCGACATATGGCCCCCGCGTCCGCGCCATCGGTGGCGCCCGTCCCGCGCGCCCGACGTGCCACCCCGTGTGTGGCACCGTCGCCGGCGCCCGTGGCGCGCGCCCCTCACGTCGCCCCGTACGTCGCGCCGCCGCCGGCGCCCGTGGCCCCCGCCCCCGCCCCCGTTCCCGAGGGGGGGGCGTGGTCCACGGTCGTGGGGCGGAAAAAGGGTAAGGGGGCGAGGGCCAACGGGCCCCCTCCCCCCCCCCCCCAGGCGCAAGCTGCTGCCCCACCGACGGGGTGGAGGCAGCAACCGCGGAAGCAGGCCACGAGGCCTGCCGTCGTTCTCCGCGAGCCGAAGTCGGCCGCAGTCATTATCAGACTGCTGCCGGCAGCGGCCGCGAAGGGTGTTGGGTCACCGCCATGGGCCTCCGCGAGGGGCTGAAGGTGGTGCGGACCGCCAGGGATGCGCGTCTACTCGAGTTCCAGCCGGGACCCGAGAGCGCGGCCAAGGCGGACCGCGTCGCCGAGGCCCTGCGCGGGGCCCTAGAAGGGATGGCTGAGGTCGTCCGCCCCGTAAAGCGTGGGGAGCTTTACGTCTCAGGGCTGGACGAATCAGTCACGGTCGATGGGCTTCGTGACGCGATCGCGCGCGCATGCAACTGCCGGCGCGACGACGTGCTCACGAAGCACATCGGTGCAGGACCGGGCGGTTTGGGCGCATCCTACGTGCTGTGCCCCGTCGCTGCTGCCAAGACCATCATCGGGCTGGGCTACCTTCTGGTTGGCTTCACCTCGGCAAAGGTCGAGGCACTGGAAGCCAGACCGATACGTTGCTACAGATGTTTCAACGTCGGTCATGGCACACAGACTTGTCCGGACACGTGCCCGGATCGAACTAACTTGTGCCTCCGCTGCGGTAAAAGCGGACACAAGATGCCGGATTGCACGGCACGGAAACCCCACTGCGCGGCGTGCGCGGCGGGGGGACTGAACGCGGCCCACCACACGTTGGCGAGGTTCTGCCAACCTCCCTACGTGAGGGGCCAATTCGTCCACTCGCGGGCGAGACCACGTACCGGCAAATCGGGAGTACAGACAATGGACACCTCCAATGCCTAGTACACCCGTAACGAAGTTCTTTCAAGCTAACGTAAACCACTCCCCCACCGCTCAGGACTTGTGCCTGCAGGCGATGGCGGAGTGGCAAGCTAATTTAGCCGTAATAAGTGAACCTTATTACGTCCCTCCTTCAGGGAACTGGGTGGGCGATCTCGATGACATGGTAGCGGTGGTGGCCAGAGCCGGGTCCGGCACACCGCTTACATGTCTCGAAAGAGGAAAGGGCTATGCTGTGGCGGAGAGCGGGAGTATCGTCGTCATAGGCGTTTACTTTTCGCGCAACCGCCCCCTGGCGGAGTTCGAGCTTCACTTGGACGCCGTCGGGGCCGCCGTACGCAGACTGTCGCCCAAAACGATCTTCGTGATGGGCGACTTTAATGCAAAGCACCTCTCCTGGGGAAACGTACTCACGGACCCTAGGGGTCGGGCGGTCGAGGATTGGGCTCTTCAAGCCGGCCTAACCATATTGAACCAGGGGTCGGTCCAGACCTGCGTGCGCGCGCGGGGTGGATCGATCATCGACCTGTCATTCGCCACTCATGCGGCCGTCCGCAGAGTGACCGGATGGAGGGTGCTGGAGGAGGTGGAGTCGCTCTCTGATCATCGGTACATCAGATTTGAGCTCACGACCCCCTCCTCCGGTCCGAGCCCTGTTCACCGTCGCCCCCCTCTCCTCCCGCGTTGGGCCCTTACCAAGCTCGAGCCGGAGCAGGCCGAGGAGCGGGCACTCTCGGAAAGCTGGGCCTACCCAGCCGACTTCGCGAATCTGGATACGCAGGCAGAGCACATGCGCAAGACCCTGACGAGGGTTTGCGACGCTGCGATGCCACGCGTCTCCAAGCGGCAGCCTCCGTGCAAGCAATCGGTCCACTGGTGGACCGAAGAGCTGGGCGAGATGCGAAAGGCAGTTCGCATCATCAGCCACAGGCTCAAACGCTGCAGGGCGCGCCGTCCTCCGGACTTCGTCGCGGAAAATGGACTCGTGGGCGAGTTTAGAGAGGCCAGAAAGGCCCTTTCGATTGCAATACTGCGATCGAAAGCCCGGGCTCGGGCCGAGCTCCTCGAGACGCTCGATCGGGACCCTTGGGGCGCCCGTACCGTTGGGCCCGCAACAAGTTGCGGCCTTGCACATCCACGGTCACGGAAACGCTCGAACCCGAGGTGCTCCGGTCGGTGATCGATGGGCTCTTCCCGGAGCCGGGGATCTTCACTCCCCCCAGTATGGGTCCACCCATTCCCGACACCCCCACGGACGAGGAGCCTCACTCCATCTCCGAGGGGGAGCTAGACGTCGCCCTGGACCGGCTCCGGGGCAGGAAGACGGCACCGGGACCCGACGGGGTCCCAGGTCGACTCCTCTTCCTGGCTGCAAAACACCTACGCAGCCAGCTGCGGGACCTTTTCGAAGCCTGTATTCGCGCAGGTAGGTTCCCGTCGCAATGGAAAGAGGGTCGTTTGTGCCTACTTCCAAATGGAGGTCGGCCTCCCAACGATCCGTCCGCCTACAGGCCCATAGTACTGCTGAACGAGGTCGCCAAGGTCTTCGAGAAGATCTTGGCGGAGCGGCTTGTGAAGCATCTAGACGCCGTGGAGCCGGGGCTATCAGATACGCAGTTCGGGTTTCGGCGGAGGCGCTCCACGATGGACGCCTTCGAGACGCTGCGAACGTTGACGGACGAAGCCGTCCAAGCGAAGGACGTCGTTCTTGCAGTGTCGCTAGACATAGCGAACGCCTTTAATAGCCTCCCTCACGAGACGATCAGGGAGGGGCTCCGCGCGCACGGAGTCCCCCCGTACCTCACGAGGCTGTTGGGCGAGTACCTGCGAGATCGACACATCCTTTGGGAGGGCGGTGAGTCCGCCAACCACGTGTTAGGTCGGCGACGTGTCGCGTGCGGCGTTCCACAGGGATCGGTCCTCGGGCCTATCCTTTGGAACGTAGGCTATGACTGGATCCTTCGGGTGACGGTCCGGCCCGGAGTAGGGCTGATCTGCTTTGCGGACGACACCCTACTCACGGCACGCGCCGCGTCTTTTGCGGAATCCGTGGACGTTGCCAACGACGGGTTGGCGATCGTCGTAGATCGAATAGCTAGGCTGGGCTTGAGGGTCTCCCCCGCGAAAACGGAGGCCGTCATGTTCCATAGGAAATTCCGGAATCCTCCCCTGGACTTGTCCGTTACAGTTCAGGGGGTGGCGATCAGAGTAGGGCCCACGATGAAATATCTTGGGCTAGTTCTGGACGGGAAATGGCTGTTCAAAGCGCACTTTGAGCAGCTAGTTCCCAAACTTCTGAATTCCGCGGGCGCACTCTCCAGGCTTCTTCCTAACGTGGGGGGGCCGGGGGGTGCGACGCGGAAGCTTTATTCCGGCATCCTGAGGAGTATGGCGCTCTACGGTGCGCCCGTCTGGTTCGATTCGCTTCACCGCCACAACCGAACCCTGCTGCACCGCGCGCAGCGGGTTCTGGCCGTGAGGACCATACGGGGGTACCGCACAGTGTCGTGGTCGGCGGCGACTCTCTTGGCAGGCGAGCTGCCCTGGCCTCTCCAGGCAGACGTCCTGTCCAGAGTTCGTCGCGCCCAGCAGGATGCCCTAGCCAGAGGACTGACCTTCTGTCAAGTCGGTCAGGAAGCGGGAAACCGCCTCCTGCCTCGTCGCCTGGTCTCGTGACCTCGAACACCCTGTGGCCGGCGGCTATACGGTGGATGCAATCAGGCCGCAGCTGGAGAGATGGGTGACCCGCACCAGCGGAACCCTGACCTTCAGGACGACTCAGATACTGACCGGACACGGTTGTTTCGACCAGTATCTGTTTCGCATTGTGGGCTGCTTGCCTTCCCCGGACTGCCGCCAATGCGGCGCACCCGATACGGCGTTACACACGCTTGTTGAGTGCGCTGCATGGACGCCTCAGCGTTTCGAGCTCGAGACACACGTAGGAGCCGTCCGATCGCTTGGCGACTTGGTAACGGCCATGTTGCACAGCGACGACCGCTGGGAGTCTGCGGTCTCTTTTTGTGAGGCGGTTATGTCTCTAAAAGAGGCCGCAGAAAGGGATAGGGAGCGAAGTCCTGCAGCGCGTGCTAATGTCTCCACCCGAGGTCGCCGGCCTTCAGCTAGCACCCGGAGAGGCAGGTACGCGCATTACTTCCCTCCCTGAGTTAGGTTCCGGTACGAGGGGCCCCTTGCTACTAGGCAACGCAAGGGATTCAGCCCCCGTTTCGAAGTGGGGTGTGTTCTCCCAGGGCACACTCCAGGCACTTTATTGCGCTGGATCGACTGTTGCGTAACTATGTTCTATATCTCAGTCTTTCCTTCACAACAAAGCGCAGGGTCGACGGGAGGAGAGGTTTTTTAGTGGGTATTGAGGTTGCTCGCCCGTGCGGCATCGCTCTGAGTCTTCCACACTCCTCAGTGTCAAGCCATCGCGGACGAAGCGCAAACAAAGCATACTATTGCTAGCGTTATCGCCCCTGATGGATGCGCGCCGTTTCCCAGTGACGGCCCTGAGAGTGCGTAAATCGGTCAGCATTTTTCCTCGCCTCAAAAAAAAAAAAAAAAAAAAAAAAAAAAAAAAAAAAAAAAAAAAAAAAAAAAAAAAAAAAAAAAAAAAAAAAAGATTGTGCTGTGCCGAAGCGCAATCCGACACAGCGCTGACTTTCAGTGCCCACCTCTTAAATCACATGTGGCATGTGACTCGTGCTAAACATTAAAAAAGCAAATAATTATAAAAAACGTATAATAAGTACCAAAGATTGAAATATAAAGCTGAAATAATGAGAATAATGAATAAATACCTATACTAAGAAAGAAAAAGGAACATATAATCAGACTAAATATTAATACTTAGATAAATATGTCATGAGTTACATAACAAATAAGTCCCCATTTTGTTTTCTTCAAACTATTGGTTTCTAATTCATGAATGAACTGTTAACAATCGTAACTCAATTGCTAACAAAAAAGACCAAAAAGTTCTAACGACCGACTAGTATTGATGAACTAGGTCTTTATAAAATGAAATTGTGTACATAATATATCGTCACTGTTGTTTCACAAGTCTAAACTGTAATAACAGCCCATAAATGTCCCACTGCTGGGCTCGGGCCTCCCATTATAGGGGGAACGGACGGTACAACCGCCACGCTTGTCCAAGGCGGTCTGGCAGGTTTGACACATCGGTTAAATCGATGTGCAGGTTGCATCACGATATTTTTCTTCATCATTGTTAGCACGTGTTAATTGTATCATTATGCACATAAAACATCTTGAAGTCGGTGCCAAGTAAAACATATAAAAACAGCAACAAATGTACAAAATATAGCTATTTTCATGTTTTACTTTACACCCACTTCAAGATGCTGTAGAAGAGAGCAAGTTAAGTTTTTATTTTTTGGTTTTTAGTGTAAAGTCAGTTTTGTTTTTCTTAAAAAACATGTTTTACTTTTTAGTTAGTTGCACAAATACTTCAAAACCTTTAGAAATAATATATTAAGCACCTGTGGAAATTGTACAACTGGCACGCGTATACAAATTTCCCATCGCACTCGTCAGTGTATATGCTCTTCAAGAAGGGTTGTTCTCGATTTTCTTGCGTTCCCCAAATCAGACCCTGACTTGGTGACTATAGGACTACTTCGGGAGTAGAGAATCGAGAACCGATCGAAACGGAGAAATCGAGTAACAAACTTACAGGCGAATTGAAAACCTCCTGCTTTTTGAAGTTGATTAAAAACTGCCTAAGTGATGTATGCGTTCCGGCCAAGATTCAAATAAGTCTGGGACGCGATTTTTTGATAATATTATCACACGATATTGTTGCCATGTAATAAATACATCTTTTGCAAATATTTAGGTATGTGGAATAAACGTACAATATCCGGTGGTAAGAGACGAAACCTTTTGCATAATATCAAGTCGGCATTATCGGCTGTGCCCCTCTAAATTTACGTGCGATTACACCAACTTTGAGGTGAAGCGAGACGTGAGGGGTCCGCGCACCCGTTGGGGAGGCAAGGCGCCCTTCAGGCGATCTTCTTCAAAATTGACACGTTTATTTCCGTTGTACTCAGCGTACCCGTAACAATGTCGATGTAAAAACGGATAGTAATTTGTAAAGGATTAAAAAACGCACGAAACGAAGACTGAAAGATTTTATAAATATTATTGTATTATTGTTACCGTATGTACACGAACTTTTAGAAGCTAAGAAAGTCGTCGAGCTATAAATTGCTTATTTACTTAAACGTCTATCGCCGTCTTTATTTTAATATATTGTAAATAATAGTGACCGACCTTACCTATGTAGACTCTGACCTAGGCTCAGTATTCTACTTATAATTTTGAGGGATTAAAATGAGGGTAAAATACAATATAACTTAGTTTTCTTTATTGTATTAGCTTATAATGTCTTAGTTTAATAAATATACATTTTTTATAGTATATTTCAACGCATTTTCTCAAAAAATGCATTTACGAAGCCTGTATACATTGTTCGAAATACGAGCCAACAACGGAATGTGCGGTTAAATAGGTACTCTCACCAAAGTACCTGTTTTCCGCATAGGCCATTGTATAACGCCGTGTGTATCCTTTTGCTTCCTTTTATAATTTCCATATAAAAAAATATAAGCATTCCACGAAGGAGGTTTCACACTACGGGAATAAATAAGCTGAATGATCGAACCTCCTTGGAAGCGCTTTAAACCAATACATTTCTAACTTTAATACTGAAGAGAAAATTAGAAGAAAGATTTAGTTTTAATGTTCACCACGTGAACGTGACGCCGTTTGCAATTGCGCACCATTTTCATATTAGAAACGTCAAAGATTGTTTAATTAAAAAGTTTGTTCCATTACATATTGTATTATCATATATAATATATTCATTAGCTACTGTTCTCGAAAATATGTTGAACTTTGTATGACACTTGTGCGGAAGTTTACAAAAGTTTTCAAATTTATGACTATGATAAGCCTTGGTCATTAGTAAAAACCAATTTACGGCACTAATATCATAAATAACTATTGTGATATCAATCACAATAGTTATTATTCTTGTAAATATAGTATTACTTAAGATATTTATAAAATATTTTGTAATACTATGTTTTGTGAGAAATTACAATAGAAAATAAATAAATAAATTATATAACACATTACTTCTATTCAGTGTCTTAACTACACACTTCGTTAAAATTTTAAACTAAAAATAACAACTGAATAAAAATAACTATTGAGTTCGACTTCGGCACTACCTGTTCCGAGTGAACCTTCTGCCGTTAATTCTGTGACAATAGCCGAACTAATCCCATCCCTGTAAATGCAAGACGCCTTCCTCACAAACGCGTGTTTAATGCGTGTTAATTTAAACTGTAATTAAGACCCACACTTGGAAAGAATAGTTTCACACGTGAATGTGCCCGCTTCAGGCGATTAGGAGGCGTCGGGCCGGAAGCGGGGGCGGCTTAACAACGCCACAGTCCGATTTACACCGGGATATTCAAACGATGCTAATTATACATACACTTGGCCAATTTCAGTTCTACCATCTTAGATTTGTCAAACCACTAATGATAGTATTAGATGGATTTTGTTGCAAGCAAATTGAATCAATTTCTTTGAAAGACTCACAACTGGAAGAACACAACGGGATTCAATGGCATTGAATGATTCATTTATGTTTATATGTATCACTTATACCCTTTCCAAGCATTTTTCACTTTTGACAGCTCAATCAATTAGTAATATCCTAATGCGTGACCGACTCGATTTAATATTATAATTATAATATTATATTTAAAAAATCCCACCACAATAAGGTCACATACGACAACTGTGTCATTTGTTTTACGTGGCCTCTACTGTCAAAAATGTTGTAGCTTGATAGACGTGTAAACGTCCAAAGTGAAAAAAATGGATCATCGAAAATTGAAGTAATGTAATGTACCATGTAATATAATCTCCTTTCAAGGCCTGCAGCATAATTAGCAGCTGCTTTGTTGTTGCTTATGTCCATAGGTGACGGCAACCACTATTCATCGGATGGGCCGTCTGCTAAAAAAAACACTTAACCATGTAACAAATCGTAAGCGCTCTTCTAACTGAAATATAACGTAGCTCTAAATACAATCGGGTAACAATTTAGTTTGCGTTCAAAGGTACTCATGTGACGTGGCCCTGACGCGGACGGGTGGTTACTTGCGACAGTTGGTTGGCTCCGGGCGTCACCTCATACCATTGCTACAGGACAACGGGAGTTTACCTCAATCATGTGCCTCGTTTCCAGATACAACAAAGCTTAGTCGCTTTATTTTAAAACATACACCCACAAGTATCCATCTTGACCATCTTTTATTACCTAAATCACGCAAACAGCCCACTTGGTGCAAAGGGTGAACAGCGTCACTTAGCTATTATTGCGAAACGATTTAAACATTACCGAATCCTCGAGCTCCAAGAACAGAAGTAGCAAATGTATTTCTTAAGAGAGGTCTTTTCATTTAAGGATTAATGTCGCTACAGTCAAATCTTCTCAAATCACTTCTGTTTAGTGATGCCCCTCATCGCAGAGAGCAAGAAAACTAAAAAACAATACTAAAAAATAAATTATTGAGAAACGAAGAAAAGCAAACTTTTTTTTTTTTATTGCAGGAGTTCAGCAGACAGGCAGACGGCCCACTTGATGGAAAGCGGTTACCATCGCCTATGGACTTTTGCAACACCAAAGGTGCTACAAGTGCGCTGCTGCCCTCTTCAGGGAGACTGGAACCTGGTCACTAATGCCAGAATATAACTCAAGGTTGTTATGGCGACATACTTTAGACCATAACATAACAAACTATAAAATGTTCCAGTGCTGGGCTCGGCTCTCCTAATTATTTGGGGTATGGGGCTGCATACGTTTAGTCATCGCAGTGGACAACGAACTGCTGGCTAGCGCAACGCACACACATCCGTCCCGCTCACACATTGTGCTATATATTGTACTAGCTGTACGACTTGTTAATATTTGTACTTAACAGTACCGTTTCCAATGAATTAGTTCACTTCAGCACTGGACAATGAATACTACTCTCTGCCATTCGAAGTATCGTTTAATCTCTACCTCTCGCTGCAAGGGGAGCGAACAGTATACCCATTTTCCTTATCCAAGACAACTTGGCTGGTTAAACGCATCGGATATCTTGAATCATCACGATGTTTTTCTTCATAGTCAGAACGTGATAACTATAATAATAATATACACATCAAAGTTAGAAGGAGTCAATTGCGGGTCTCGCTCAATCGCAATTACGTTACTACGTCTCTAATTAGAAGAAAGTTTATGTTATTCATTAGGATTGTCAACCGTCCGATTTATATGATCCAATGCCCTTCGAGTTTTAAATACAATACAAGCTATTTAAATTATATTAGATGATGTGCTATCTTAAAGATAGATTTGATCATAAAACATTGTTCTTGTTGATACATAGACGACAAAGTTAATATAGCAATCGTTTTGAGATGCACATTATAAAAATATTACAAGACGAAACAGAAAAGTCTCAGCTAGTTCTACCAACAAATTAGGAGGCGTAATAATAATATTTGTAAATATTTGACTATGTCAAAGTGTATAAATAGGACTTAGTGAATATTCATATCGGCTTTGAACCAGTCTAGACATCATGTTTGTAAATAGGCCATCCGATGACGGGCTGGAATAATATCATATCAGTTTATTGTTTATTTGATTTAACCAAATACTGTTACTGAGAAATGTACAACTGTTAAGGTCTTGAATAAACATTGATTATTCGCAGACGAACACAATCTTTGTAAATATATGCCCCAGCTAAGATTTTTACCATTTTAGAGGCTTATATTATGGATATTGTAGAAGGGGGGACTATTCTAGTACGGATCCGAGTAACACCCAGACCAGATAAGCGATACAAAGCAGTAGTAGTAGAAACACTACAAAGCATATTTATTGTGAATATTAAAAAAACTATCTCTTTAAAGTTGGTCCGCTTCCAATACTCTCATTTAAAAATAGTATATAAAATAATATAAAAATATTCGTATAATACTTATTTATTTATGAATAAAAAAAACAATTTAAAATAGAATAGAAATAGTCACAAATGCTTGTTTCAGTAAAATCTTGAAGTAAATTTCATAAATGTTGCTTACTACATCAATTTGATATTATCCAATGTTGTTATCACTGTTCAAGACGTTAAAATGCAATGAGGATTGATACGCCGCATTATTTAGAGTAATTGAATTAGCAGCAATACTTAACATCTTATTTACGTGTGGTAACACTGAACAGATGCACTGTTTGCTACAATACAAGTAATCCTTCGAAAAGTAATTGTGCTACAAATATTTTTAAAACAATTAGCCTGAGATAGATAATGAACAAAATGACTTTTTAGCTAGACGTGTTGTTGGGGAGTGTCTTGCCGCTTCTTCTCCTTAAACAGCGATAACACGTAGCGAAACAGTGTTCAATAATAGGATGTAAAATTAAATTGTAACACATGAAGACGTATGACTTATAAAAAAAAATCTGCAGTGGGACTATTTTTAATTAAGAAAATGGAACTGAATTCTTTCTCCAATGTAACTATTTTCGTACTATGATTTCGCCATCCTCAAACTAAGTTTTCACCGGATTAAATATACCAATACGAAGTAATTGTCAGCAACAGTTTCTTGTTTATTTTTTTTATTGCAGGAGTTCAGGAGACAGGCAGACGGCCCCCTTGATGGAAAGCGGTTACCATCGCCAATGGACATTTGGAACACCAAAGGTGTTACAAATGCGCTGCTGCACTGCTCTAATGCCGGAGTACAACTCAAGGTTGTTATGGCGGCATGCTCTAGACCAGGGGTGGCAGCCATCCAGTCGGGCAAATGCCCTACCACCTGGCTGTGGGTTGTTTTGTTGCCTCTAACGACAGGCCCCCCAGCCGCAGGAAATTGTATTCTTTCTCCGTTCCTGTACGGATTAAAGTTTGTGCACTAATTTTTGTCATAATTATTTTGTTAATTAAAAATAATAAGAAAGGAAATGCAAATAGTTTGTAAAGTGCAACAGTAAACTAGGAATCGGAGTGTTTAAGTGGCGACCAGCTCTCGGTGGCAACTTTAATTAAACTTAACTTCTCAGATGACGTCCCATTCAAGATAATCCTCGCAAAGACAACGCTGCAATGTATTTTTGCTAAATATAACCTTATGTGTATAAGAATAAGAATGACAACAGTGGCCAAGGTATGTTGGTTAGCTATTAAGCTGTTGCGTCCTGAGGCTGGAGGGAACTAATTCAGAAACAAGATCATGGAAGTGTAGTTCGTTTAATGTCCACTCGCCAGGGGTTGCTGCCGCTCCTGAAAACTAAATTAGCAATAACACTGATTACTTAACGTTATAATTGTTCAAATTTAAATCTGATGATAGTTTGCTACATTAAAATTCGTCTTATAGAAAAAATCACATTTACTGTGTTTTAGATTTGAGAACAGACATGTTTATAGAAAATTGCAACAGCTGAGATAGAAAATAAATAGACCAAGTGCGTGTCACACCACAAACAAAGCCTCTGCAGGTGAACATTCACTTTGTTAGTCATTTACGTACAACACCCAAAGACATTTAACCAAAAATATCTCGTATGTGTAGGAAACTCTTTACTTTATGCGTTGTAAACGCCTATCTCAAAAACTCAAACCACGATGCGTTGCTAACGCCTATCTCAAAAACTCAAACCACGATGCGTTGTTAACGCCTATCTCAAAAACTCAAACCACGATGAAATCTATATTTTTTTTTTGCCATATATTTTCTGAATTTTCGAAATCACAGTTAGAATGTACAAAAAGACTTGTTACATCCTGACAAAAATGGTTATATTGATGAAGTGCCTAGGAATAAATTTGTATATACCTTCACTCAATTATAAAGCTAGATTTGCAAATCAGAGGTGACTATCATACATGTCTTGTTGTTTCCACCTTAACACATTTTGAATGAAATTTTAGTCAAATTATGCATTGTATTTAAAATATTAATATAAGACATTCTCTACTATAATAGTAGAGATTGACTCATCGACTCTCTAGGTGATCAGAAGACTGGTGCTTACCTCGGGCAAGGGATCAGTATGGCGATCCAGTGACGAAACGTAGCCAGCCTTCTGGGCACCTTACCCATAGAAGACGGCGATCTGGGCTCAGTATTCTACTTATAGTCTTGAGGGACTATTGGGTAGAATACAATACAAACAAGTTTTCTTTTATTGTATTCAATTATTATTTAATTTTCTACTACAATATAATGTAACTTTAGACGAGTCTTGAGTTGAATAAAACATTAAACATTGCTGGTAGGTTGTACCAAAATTAATTTATAAGGGAAAATAATGTACTACGCGTGTAATTGAGGCATAAATGTTTTTTAGCGTACACAATTGTGCGGAATATTTTTATACGAAACATGTTTCGTTTGTTCATCATTACACGAAATGTTCTTTGATAATTATCGTGAACAAAATAATATACAATTTAGGATTTTAGTTTGGACCAAATTGCCTCGTTGTTTCATGGCGTTCACCGTTGATTACACAGTTTTAATTGAGTTAAACCAAATTGCAACATTATTTACAGTTGCACGAATAACGTTCTAACCACAATTCATATTTTATAAAATCCTTATTATTCAATTGTTTGGGTCTCCACTCGAATTAGCTGACGACAACTTCTTTTCGGAATCAAAAGAGCAAGTGTACAGAGAAAGATCGATTTCAATACATGCTTCTGCATATATAGAAAAGATAGCAGCGCCGCCCTAAACCTGCAAAATTATTAATTACATGTTTTTTTAACAAAAAATAAAACCTACTTCAAAAGTGACTAAAAACCAAAAAATATATATTTTCTAGAACGTCTTAAAATCGATGGGAAGTAAAACATAAAAATTACATTATTTTGCGTAATTGCAATTTTTTTTACATTTTGCTTGGACTTTAAGATGTTAAAGAATTTTTGTATTTTTTTGTTATGGTTCTATTTGCTACTTTTTAGTTACGCAAATATTTGAATAGCTTCAGAAAAAAATGATATTCTCTATGATACATATTTGAAGGTTGCTCTAAATTTATCCGGGATCCACTTATCGGATCCTCATTTGGTGAGAATGGGAGCAGCGTAAGAATAAGAAATATACTCTTTCGATTAAAGAATATAATTTGAAAATTGATGCAGAAATCAATCCAAATCGAGAACCTCCACTGATTGAAGTCGGTAAAAAATGGTTATTATTCAACACTAAGGTTCTCTATTCGGATTTGCTCATTAACCTTCTTTTCGAAATCAAAAGAACCAGTCTATAGACGAGGTCGGTTTCAATACATGTTCTTGCATGTATAGGAGAGACAGAAAAGTGCGTTCTAAATATATAAACATACATATCTATAATAAATACTAAACGGTATGAAGAAAAGGCTTGTGGGGTGCGCCTTTTCCTTGGGCGCAGCGCACGCGCACGCGCACGCGCACGCTCGGCCGGTCAAAGCCGGGACACGTCACACGAGAACCCAAACCACCAGAAAACTAATTAAGCTAATTTGCTAGAAGGTTTTACTAGCTCAGATAATTTTAGAAATTGCAGCAGAATTTCGACACGTATGCAACAGTGCTCAAAAGCATTTCTATTCCGCGCTCTAGGGATTTGAAATCAAATCCAGTTCTTCCACTCTATTACCACATAGAATATTAAAAAAAATGAAGAACAAAAGAAGAAAGGTACACTGCGAGATATTACATATTAAGAAATAACAAGGATACACACACTTAACACGTAATAATCAGTACCAATGGTTGCCCAGTCGTCTAAATTCGATCATAATGAACACGGCACTTTCTTTAAATATTTATCTTATTATCCAATGATTAACAATCGGACAATATATACAGCAAAACATAAAAACAATTCTTTAATATCCGTATTGGTATTTTTATACCTAATATAAGTATCATAATGAGTCATAGTTCTTAACAAAATATTATAACGTTATTATTTAACAATTAAATAAACTAGTGGTCGAAGTTCGACCATAGTTCATTTAAATTATAGATTTGAACATTATTAAGGTTCTGTTGTCAGACTATACTTCAATAATCACAGATTTCGCCAAGGCTACACAGCTCATTTGACTTTAACAATAATAATAAAATAATAATAAAAAATCTTTATTAGCCTTTAGTGTTTTACAAGTAACAAAAAAAGAAAAAATGTTTTAGTTTAGATTACGGCTATAGAAATTAAGACAAGTAAGTATACCTTTGACTCTCAAACTAGGAACAAGGCCTGTGTTTTGAGTCAATCAAAGGTACCCCACACCTATATGGTTAAACAATATAATTAAGCTCTTAAAATAAGTATTTGTATGTGCTGAAGTGCGTGTGATGTGAGTGGTTGTGAGTGTGTGCATGCGTACAGTTATGTGTGTGAAAATGAAGTGATTGAAAGTGTATCACGAGAGCAGAAATTAACGAAAATTGTAAAGTATGAAATAGAATATATAGTAACAAACAGTAATAAATATTAGTTTATAAGTGCTTCAGACGCGTCATAATCCAAGGATTTTAGCCAATTTGTTACTTTAAGCTTGGTTTCACGTCTAGTTAAAGGATATATTTTTAAGTCCTTATTAGCTCTATTATATAGGCGGCTTTTGACTGAGTATGAGTGTTTCCAGGCCAGGGTAGTTCTTGTGCGGACAATATGGCAGACCTTGTCGTATCTCCTTTTCCGAGAAGAAAGGGAAGAATCAAACTTTAGTTCAGTATGTGTTTTGAGAATAAGCTGCAAAATGAAAAGTTTCCTAACAGATAACACTGACATATCTTTATATAACTGTGTAGTAGAATAGCGGAACGGTTTTTTCGACAAAACTTTCAACACTGCTCTTTGTGATCTTTCTAATTTTAGTAGTATAGTCTTAGACGCTCCACCCCATGCTATGTTACAATAGACGAGCAATGATTCACACAAGGAGAGGTATACCATTTTTAATGTATTAAAGTCCGCAACGGGTCTCAAATTTTTAAAGACATAAATAAGTTTTCTAAGACGCGAAGAAAGGTAATTTATATGATCGTCCCATCGAAGGTTATGATCTATGAAGATTCCTAAATATTTTACTTTTGGAGCTCTTTTAATATGTGGACAGGAGCAACTGTTCGTAGGATTTTGACAGTTATGTGCCTTAATTGTTATAAAATTTATAGGTGGAAGACTGTTACATCTAATACCAAATGGAACAAAAAGAGTTTTTGTTAAATTCAGAGTAAGTAAGTTGGAGGTAAGCCAGTTCATAATTTGCGTAAGTGCGAACTCTGCATTCGTTTGAGTCTCCTCCCAGTTATTACCGTGCACTAATAACGCAGTGTCGTCCGCATATGTGAAAATCTTACAGTTGGGAATCAACAGTTTGCAGAGGTCATTGATGTAAACTGAGAAAAGAGTTGGCCCAAGGATGCTGCCTTGGGGTACTCCTACTGAAAGGTCCTCATATTCGCTAATGTAATCACCTATTTTAACCGCCTGACTTCGACCACTCAAGTAATCTCTAAAGATTTCTAAAGCAGTCCCTCTGATACCCAAAGCCTCCAGTTTAGTAAGTAGGATAGGTATAGAAACAGTGTCGAAGGCCTTGGATATATCAAGAAATATAGAAAGACACCTGTTTCCCTTATCTAAATGTTGTACAATATTGTCAATTAAAGAAGAAACAGCATCATTGGTCGAGAATCCTCGGCGAAAGCCGAATTGATTTGCTGCAATTAAATTTTTACTTTCTAAGTAATTAACTAATCGATTATTCAAGAGCTTCTCTAGTATTTTAGACATGGTGGGCAGCACTGATATTGGTCGATAATTGTTCACCACGTCCGAGTCACCTCCTTTATGAATTGGATGGACTATTGCTTTTTTAAATACACTAGGAAATGTACCATTTTCAAGGGACAGATTAAAAATGTGTGTTAAAATAGGTACCAAAGAAGACCTCAGCGATTTTAATAATGATGTAGAAATTTCGTCAAAACCAACAGCACATCGAGTTCGCATATTAGCAATAATAATGCCTATCTCATAAGGATCAGCTGGTAACAATGCAAAAGAGTCACGTTGAGTGTTTAAGTTAGAATGTACTGTAGTATTTGGATTAAGATTACTTTTTATGTTATTTGCAAGTGTTTTGCCAATGTTAGCAAAGAAGTGGTTAACCTGATTAATCGATACAATTGGATTTAAGTCCGTTTTCAATAGTACAGCAGAGGAAAAAGATTTACATGAAGATATGTTAGATATATTTTTTATAGTATCCCAAATAGCTTTTGAAGTTTTAGCTTTACATAAAAGATTTTTTAAGTACGTAGTTCTTAGTTTTTTCAATATATTATTTAAGAAGTTTCTATATCGTACGTAAGTAATTTTTAATACAGTGTTGCAAGGATCTTTTCTCAATTTTAAATGAATAGCATCTCGATTATGTATGCAGCGCAATAATCCCGGAGTAATCCACGGTTTAATAGTTCTCTTAGAGCTTAATAATAACTAATAGCTTCTTCTCTTATAATCAAAAGAATATATGTACTATGTGCGTGTCTGTGTCAAATAAATGGTAGTTTGTGTACTGTCTTTTTATTGATTTAATGTATTTAATGCATAATTTAAAAAAAAAATATTAGCACTCTGCACTTCTTCTCCACATAACTTACTATAAGTGTGCGAAATTTCATGCTCCTTAGTTTTTGCTTCACGTATATAGATATAAAATAATGATACTTAGTACTAAATATTAGTCATTCTTTTCACAAGTTAGTACACATAACACAGCTTATACAGTATCTTGAAAGTTTCAAATAACAATTTGTGTTAATTAATAAGGGTTGATGTTCAGACCTCGTCGACCCCCAAAGTCAGTTTTCGTTGATGCCGACTCTCGGGAAACTGGGTCGATATCGATCATTTTGGGAATCCCTGGGCTAGATTCCTTGTGGCTCGCCTCAAATTAATACATTTTTCCTTATTACCTAAAAGTGCTTACTTGCTAAATATTATTGACTACTTATCTACACGCTACAGTCATCTGGTAATTTGTCTACTGGAGTCTAAAAGTCTACTGGCAGTTTTAGGTTTTTAGATACACTTTACCTATATTTATTTGTTTATGTTTAGATATCTTAGTGCAATAACATGTTATCCAGATACTTGGAACTTTTTATACGTTAAATAAACCCTTCAAGTACTGAGCCAATTTGAATGTAATTTTCATGAAGTATTGAGGAAAGCTCATTTAAAATATTACATAAATCAAGAACCAAAATGTTTTTTACTTCGACCAATGTGTAATTTAAGTGTATAGTTTGCATATATGTATAATAACAGCCCATGAACGTCCCACTGCTGGGTTCGGGCCTCCCATTATAGGGGAACGGACGGTATACCCGCCACGCTTGTCCAAGACGGCTTGGCAGGTTTGACATATGCAGGTTGTATCACGATGATTTCCTTCACCGTTTTTAGTGCGTGGTTGTTTTAACAATATGCAAATTTGTTCAGTAAACAGCCTTAGTGGTGCATGCGTTCCGACCAGGATCGAACCCGAGCCCTTTGAGTTTGGGACGCGTGCGTTAGCTATTACGCTACCACGACTTATAGTTACGAAGTCACTATAGTTTTTATATGTTTGTAGAATGTTTAGATGACACATGTTCGAGTAACATGAAATAGCGGGTAGTTTGAGATCCAATGAATAGGCAATTAGTGCGCGGCCACACCGCGATCGCGCGCAGCCGTGCGTCGCGGCTTATTGCTGTAATAATTCCGTTTGGCGCGTGATTAGCGTCGTCCCGCCGCTCGCGCCATCATTACGACATTAGTGCTGCCTAACGGCAATACTTGGAGGCCGTTTCCGCCACATCACTTATTGCGAGGGGCCACTAACTTGTTACAAATATTTCAGAAATTCGAAGACTTACCTTGTCTTATATTATGTTATTACACGTATATTCGTACGTGTAATAACATAATATTACACGTACGTATATTCGTATTTGTAATACATATATAGTACTAGTATATATAGTACGGCTATCAGTAAAATTAATTCACATCGAAATTCGAAAAGGGAATCCAACAAACTTACAAATATAAAACTACTAAAGAAATTCAAATGTAAATGATTATATTAGTACCTATAAGTAATTGATACTTATTACTTAGATTTTTCAATAGTCTGATCATGTAATAAGAATTATTACATTCTCATAAGTGCGCTGTAATTATTTTTAGCACGTGTATGTGTTTCATTGATAACACATTGATTTTATTTTATTTTATCCAGATTATGTGGCGTTTTTACATTTTTAAATTTGTGTTAATTTATATACTTTTATCTAACACAAAATACAAAGCCGAAAATCAAAATATTTTAAGTATTTTTCATAAATATATTAATTTATGTTCTAGGAGAAACCGGTCGTTGTATGGCCACAAATGTACAATAGTGCGTTAGTGGGAGAGGAACACGCGTCATTACAGTACACTCAAACTCATATTAGGGGAATGTCGCCGCGCGCTGACAAAGAGCGGCGCGCTAATGTGGCCGCACCAGATTTACATGTAATTGCCCGGCGCGCATTACGGCCCGCTGCTGCTCCAATGGCGCTGTCATTATTGCTATTGGTTGTAGGTAGATTATCTCCCATTGACAGCAAGATGACAAAAAATTAATATATTTTCAAATAAAGATGTGAAAATAATCTGTTTATTTTGAGGGCCTCTGTCGTTGAGCAGGCTGTCTTTGCCGGCCAACCTCACTACAATGCCCTATGCATTTCCGTTATTTACTCTGGTATGGGTGTCTTGGAACAGCCCCAGAGTTACCCGCTGTGTATAACACATAACAGAAGCGTAATTTAATTAGCTTGGGGATAATGTGTTTGCCGGCCGGTCCGGCTGTTACTTATTTATTCATTATTTTGCATCACATACCTTATAAAGTGCTTTGGGGTAATTTTGATGCATATTTTGATGAATTAAATCATATATATTTTCTTTTTAATCATTAGTCTGTGCAGGAACGGAGAAAGAATACAATTTCCTGCTTTGGAGTGGCCTGTCGTAAGAGGCGACAAAACAACCCACAGCCAGGTGGTAGGGCATTTGCCCGACTGGATGGCTACCACCCCTGGTCTAAAGTATGTCGCTATAACAACCTTGAGTTGTGTTCCGGCATTAGTGACCAGGTTCCAGTCTCCCTTAAGAGAGTAGGAGCGCAGTTGATCTACATCCGTGCAGAAACGGAGAAAGAATACAATTTCTTGCAGCCGGGCGGCCTGTCATAAGAGGTGACATAACAACTCAGCTAGGTGGTCGGATACTTGCCCGTCTAGATGGCTGCCACCCCTGGTCTAGAGTATGCCGCCATAATAAACTTGAGTTGTGTTCCGGCATTGGTGACCAGGTTCCAGTCTTTAAGAGGGCAGTAGCACTTGTGTAGCACCTTTGGTGTTGCAAATGTCCATAGGCGATGGTAACCGCTTTCCATCAGGTGGGCCGTCTGCCTGTCTGCTGAAATCCTGCAATAAAAATAAAACATTCCTATTTAGTCTTATGCCGTATCATTTTAGGCAATGACATACACAGAGAACTAGTGATAAATAGACGGGTAAAACCACAGAGCTAAAAACAGCAAAGGTATTCAATGACATTGAATGATTCAAGCTTGTACTTATACGGACCACTTTGGTTGGTTTATTCAAATTGAAAAAAGAGAAATATGCCGTTTTACATATGCTTAAAACCACCCAACGGTTGACGACGAGAGATTTAAAGGGGCTATTCCAAAAGGGCGGTAACAAATTTTTGAATTTCTAACGAGATAAGCATTACATAAGCACTTACCAATTAGGTAAACTCATTAAAATATTCGGGTCGTTTTAGTGTTATGCCAAAAAGAAGGTTTGCACTGAAAGTCAGCGTTGTGTCGGATATGATGCCGGCACAGCAATAAGCTGAGTGCAAACCTTGTTTGCTGAAAATGCGGCGGACAAATTCTCAAAATATTTTTTTATTTTGAAGATACATGTTGGCAATGTAAGTTACGTCGCTATTTCTTCAAATTTTTTTTTCTTTCTTTCTTCTTTTCAGGAACACCATTTGTCTGTGTTTTACGTCTAAACCTAAAACAAGAACATACAAAATAGTATATAGTATAAAAAATATTACAAAACCTCTATTGACTTTTCACTCACTTATTATTTCACTATTTGAAATAAACATCTATAATAGTTCAACCAAAACAGCTAAACATACATCTTGTTAAACTAAACAGTGTAATAATTATTATTATGAAAGGACAGCAGTTTGTCGTAGTTGCCCCGGTGCACTGTGCTCGGACATCATTATAGCACTGATTTACATTGAGCAGTTTGTTAACACTCAACCGGACGTTATTCTATGCATAATTCCCTCCCTTCGCTATATATTTAGGAATCAGCTTTATTTTTAAACAAGGTCATTAATAATTAAGAAACCTGTCGATCTGCTAGACATTATAACAAACTCAAGAGTGTAAACTGTAAAACGACTTTATTCACAAAAATATTTTTAGTAAATTGTTAAATAATTTAAAAACTAATAAAAAAAAATCTGTGTAACGTACACATAAGATATACTTATAATAAAAAAAATATCAGCCCATAAATGTCCCACTGCTGGGCTCGGGTCCCCATTATAGGGACGGAACGGACGGGAACGGACAGTAAACCCGTTTGACATATCGATTATCTCGATGTGCAGGTTGCATCACGATGTTTTCCTTCAGCGTCGTCAGCACGCGGTAAAGAAAGAAATAATGAATTTATTTGAAGAAATAGCGAAGTACTTACATTGCTGACATGTATTAAAAATAACATCTATTGATAATTTGTACCCCGCATTTTCCGCAAACAAGGTTTGCACTCAGCTTGTTGCTGTGCCGGCATAATATCCGACACAACGCTGATTTTCAGTGCAAACCTTCTTTTGGCTTAATACTAGTAATAATAATACGACCCGAATAATTTAAATTAACTTAAAAACTATTTACTTTGTAAATTATAATATATACATACATAAAAAAAGTATAAATATTTGTTAATTTTATGATTTAAATAATAAAAAAACATATATATATGACAAGTATCAGTTATACATATATATATATATATATATATATTGGAGGGAAGCTATGACTATGACGACATGACGATGTATTGTTGACAGGATGTATAACGCACAATATCATTTGTTTACATTATAATCACTTTTAAAATTCTTAATGTAATTTAATTAGATTTGTTAATGTTTCTATAACTTCAAGATCGTTCTAACCTAATAAAAGTTATGAATATTGTAATTTAATAAACGACCAATGAGAGCAGAGCATGTCTAGAGCGGGGTCGGCGACCTCTATACTTTGAGTAGTATCTGCTTGGGTGGACTCAGGAGTTTTTGTGGCACATTGAGTTGATGGCAGCAGGTCGAATTGGACCTTAGAGTATTTTAAAGAAAGTGTTTTAAGTTAGAAGTATGAGCGGGTGCCCTGAACCCGCTGCTCGGTCTAAACTATGTCATAATGTTGATTAAATCTAAATTAAAAGTGTATAAACCGTGACTATTGTGTTTTATGCTCGCATTTCATCCTGATGACGCCCACTAAACCTGAAATAACTAAAGATGTCGTGAGAACTTATCGATTTCTGATGGGTGGAGGAATATCGTTCCAGCAATGAGTGGCAGCATACTTGAAACAGCCTCTGAAAGCAGCTGTTTTGTGCTTCACTGTTATTAGTGGTTTTGTAACAGCTCGCAGGGTACCGTATGGTGACTTATCCCTCCTCCAGTCTATTTTATTGTAGAGATATTTAGGGTGTTGCGAAGTGATCGCACCAAATAGCATACAAGATAAATGTAACTTTCTCCTAGCTGTCATCTTCAGTATGTTATTTTTGTTTAAATATGGAGTAATATGGCTTCTTGCAGGTATATCAAAACAGTAACTGGCATAAGCATTTTGTATGCGCTGTATTAAATGCTCCGTTGTTGATAAAAGGCAAGGCCCATACACTGTATCGCACTAATTTAACTTAGAAATAACTAAACTCTGTACTAATCTTTTTCTTATTTCCACATTGATGTATCCTCTAATTGAATATAATATTCTTAATCTATAAAAACAATTTTTCATTATCTTACTAATATGCTTTTCAAAACGAAGTTCGGAGTCAATGGTCAACTCTAGACTATGTGCGGTGTCTACAATTTCAATTTGTTTATATTGAATTTTAATTATAGGAATAGCGTTCTTTATTGTTAGTACCTGGTGTTTACTTCCTAGTATCATAAATTTTGATTTTACTGGATTTAAAACCAGTGAGTTGACTTCAGACCATTTTGTAATGCGGTAATTGTAACAAGTGGTGCATCTATTCCTCTCCTATCCTATCTTCTCCATCCCATCCACTTTATCAGATCTCTCCTGCTTAATACCTCGCAACGCATTGGCTTCGTCTCGGTGCGTTGGGTTTTATGCTTGCAATATATCGCAAGCCGCTCTTCTCTCTTCATCGAAATCGCGTATGACAGTTAACACTAGTGAATCACTGAATACAATTCTACAGTTTATATGCACGTCTAATTATTAAAATTTCAAGTTATTAAACCTTAACCTAAATAGAACCTTGTTTGGTCAACGCAATGATTATAAGATTATGTTTTGTATCTACCTTAAGTCAGTTGGCAATTAAATATCAATGCATAAGCACGTCGCCGTTTATTTCTAATTCATCTAATATCACAGTCCGCTCAAAAATCAACGCTTTCGTAAGAACAAACCTTGTTTTTTTATTTGTCCCGATTTCAAACCCTAAATCCCGATTCGTTTTACCTTCTGCCCCGATTTAAAACAAATTGGATCTGATAATACTAGTAATTGCCCGCTGAGTTGCAGCCAGGGCAAACAGGTAAAAAAAAATATAATTTAATTTAATGCTCATAAGCAAATCCAACTGAGTGGGTAAACCCCCGGGGGACGATTGCAGTGGCGGTGGACTGATGGCGAGGCAAGTTACTCTTCCCTTGCTCCTTCTTCCACGTCCCCTTGCGTTCTGATAGCCATCACATAGCGCTCGCAAATACTTATGTATAACCCGCCTGTTGTTTCAACGTTACGTGCTTCCATCGCACCGAAGGTGATTTGTTCGATTGCAAGTTGGCCGCCGTAGTGGAACTTTGTGCCCGCCCTGACCGCTCCCACTGTCCGCTAACTAGGGCGGGCGGACTCTGGCCGAAATAGCCTTCGCTTCACTCCGACTTAACTATAATGAGGACTAGATTAGATGCGGAAAACTACCTGGACAACAGTGTCTGTTCAAAGTAAAGTATTACTTGTTATGTATGTACCTAGTATAATTTAGCTTTATTTGCAATTTAATTTTATTGCTATCCAACTTGTTATATATGGAATTGATAATATTTAGGAATATGCATGTACGGTGCAACCGTACAGACCGCACAATCAGCATTTATGCGAGCACGCGTTATTTTCGACAGTCCATCAAATTAAACAGTTCACGTTAAAGCACCGCGGCTCGCGTACGTGTAACTCATAATATCATATCATATCATTCCATATCTAGTATTAAGTTAATAGCAATAAATCATAGTTTAAGTTATTTTATCTAGTTATTATTTAACATCCTCAGATGTACCAACACCGTACATCTTTATGGTCCTTCGAGCTTTACGTTAAGCAGGACCTACTTCGCGAGTGATTAATACATAATAGGAGTACCAGCGCGGTAGGAACTGCCACGTAAGTGAGCTAGCAGCATCGGTGAGTCCACATTGTCAATCTTATCTAAGAAATCTAATCGTTACTATCAAGAGAAAATGGAAGATCTCGTTTTAACACAAAATCAAATCATGGGAGCCATGGAACAGCTCCTGGTTAATTTCAAAAAAGACGGTGTCGAACGCAAGACTCCGGCTCATATAAAAAAGCGAATAAGCACATTGGAAACGTATTGGCATGAGTTTCAGTGCAACCACATAAAAATTTGTGAATTTGAAAATAAATCACATGATTATTTTATAAATAGGTACTATGAAAGAACGTCAAAATTTTACTCAGAAACACGTACCTATATGATAAATTATTTGCCATCGGAATCTCAGGAGAAAGGAATCATCAGACCTGAAACGCCAGGATATTTAACACAACCATCATCAAGCGAGCAGAGACATGCGCAGGGGGTAGACAGGGCACCTCAACCATCCGCGCGTTCGGAAACATCCTTTCAGGTTCCGAAGACTCAAGGTTCGCCTAGTAGACTGGAAGAATTATTAAGAAAGCAAAGTAGTAATTTTAAAGCCTTCCAAAGAACTATCAAGAGCATAGACCTGGAAATCATATCCCAAAAATGGGAATTCGAAGACGCAATGACCTCAGTGCAGACACGATGGTCCGTTATTGATGCTCTACATTGGGAAATTGACAGCGAGCTTTACGAAGAGAATGAAGAATATGAAGAAGCATACAACTCGTGTGAGCAAAGATATCTTCAAATCAAAAAAGAAATAAATAGCAAGATGTGGTCAGAAAGTCATCGCGAAAAGTCTACTCCACATATCGACATCCCGACGTTCAGCGGCAGTTATCATCTGTGGGTATCCTTTAAGGATCTATTTTTAGAAACTATTCACAGAAACAGATGCCTATCGAACGCACAGAAGATGCAGTTCCTGAAAAGCAAGCTTAAGGGCGAAGCTGAGAAATTGGTGCAACATCTAAATATAAGCTCGGATAATTATACCGCTTGTTGGGAGTTACTGGATCATCGCTACAGTAACCCTAAGCTAATATTCAACTCTCACATGTCTATTATCATGAATCTTCCGATTATACCGCAACAATCAGCATCAGCAATCAAAAGGCTCCATGACACAACAAATGAATGCTTAAATGCTATAAAAAACTTAGGAGTTGCTATTGATACTTGGGACCCGATGATAGTTTATATCTTATCACAGAAATTAGACCAAGAGAGTCACAATGACTATATCGAGTCATTAAAAAATCCCAGGGAGTTGCCATCCTTACAGGAATTTTTAACATTTTTAGAGGCGAAATTTACCGCCTTAGAATCATCTAAACGTAAGCAAGATCAATCAAAACCCATCCAGCAACAACAGCAAATATCTTCATCGAACGCATTCAAAAAATCATATAAATTTAAATCATTTATTAGCAATCAAAATGCATTATTTAAATCGCAAAACAATAACAAAAATACCTCGGCAACAGTGCATAATTGCCCAGTTTGCAATAAAAATCATGTCGTACCGAATTGCGACACTTTCGCAGGGTATCGACCTGAGGTACAAAGGCAAACTATTGCAAAGTTATCTTTATGTAAAAACTGCCTTTATAATCATTACGGCAGAGATTGTTTTTCGAACAAAACTTGTCATAAGTGTCATGCAAAACATCATACTTTGGTGCATGAAGCATTTACTTCACCGATGACATCGCAAAATTTCGCAATATCGGATAACTTTTATAAACAATCGAAAAGTAGCACACACATGTCACTGGAGGACACGCAGGAAATTCTCTTAGCCACATCCCTGGTGACAGTGCAAGCAGCAGATGGCACTAAGATTATCATGCGTGCTCTCATCGACCAAGGATCCCAGACATCGCTTATAACAGAAAACGCAGCTCAAACACTAGGTATCCCACGCCAGCATTGTAAAGGAGTAATCTTAGGATTAGGAGCGCAGGGAAATACTTGCAAAGGCATCATGAATGTCAAAATATCTTCTATCTATAGCGATTATTCGCTAAATACCGGAGTTTTTATAATAAAACACGCGGTTAACAATTTACCCAATAAATCATTTTCTAAGCCAAACTGGTCTTTTATACAAAATATACAATTAGCAGATCCAGAATTTTATCGTCGTAGATCTATAGACCTGTTATTAGGTGCAGACGTCTACTCATCTATTATCATGGGAGGAATTATCAAAGAAAACGACTCATTACCGGTAGCCCAGCAAACACGACTGGGATGGATCTTATGTGGCAACGTGAAATCATATCAATGTAATGTAGTCATGCTTGATGTAGAAAACTTGCATAAGTTTTGGTCTATCGAAGATATTAACGAAAACATAGATATTTCGAATGAGGATTATCAATGTACTGAGCTTTATAAATCAACGACTACTCGTCAGCCAGACGGGAAGTACATTGTTCGCCTTCCTCTACACCCAGATGCAGAGGAAAAGCTAGGGTTATCTAAACCAAAAGCATGTGCCCAATTTTATCAACTAGAAAAAAGGTTACAAAAGGACTACATATTATCAAATAAATACAAAGAATTTATAAATGAATATATCGATATGGGTCACATGCACTTAACAACAACAAGTAACATGAAACCTGCCTACTATTTGCCGCACCACGGTGTACATCGCGTTGATTCGAATACTACGTCACTGCGAGTAGTATTTAATGCATCGGAAAAAACAGATACAGGTTTAAGTCTTAACGATGTTATGTATCGGGGCCCAAATTTGCAACAGGATATTTTATCATTAGTATTAAAATGGAGGAAATACAAATATGCCTTTACTGCAGACATCGAAAAGATGTTTAGGCAGATTTTCGTACACGAAGAAGATCAGCGTTATCAACAAATCGTTTGGCGCGAAAATCCCAATCATCACCTCAAAGAATATACTTTAGCGACTGTAACATATGGTACTAAAGCCGCACCATATTTAGCAATGATGACACTTAAACAGTTAGCTATAGACGAACGCAGTCGTTATCCAATAGCAGCGAAAGTTTTAGAGGAGCAATTTTATATGGATGACGTACTTAGTGGCGCGTTTGACCTCACATCGGCAAAGCAATTGCAAGAGGATCTTATAGAACTCCTCAAATCAGGAGGATTTAACCTTCGTAAATGGTCAGCGAATGAGATATCATTATTAGAGAGTGTTGATAAAGCAGAAAGCATACCTAATACGTATGACTTTAAGTATCAATCGTCTACAAAAGCACTTGGTCTTACGTGGAACGCCCAACAGGATAAGTTTAAGTTCATGTGTAAGTTAACTACGCAGCCAGATGCGAAACCAACGAAGCGAGTACTATTAGGCGAAATATCCAAAATTTTCGATCCACTTGGATGGTTAGCACCGGCAGTAGTACAACTTAAACTATTGTTCCAAAGCGTGTGGTCGATAGATCTCAAATGGGATGACGTCATACCAGAGGATATGTACACAAGATGGATCCGACTGAGAGCAGATATCGAAAAGATAAAGGATATAGAAGTTCCAAGATGGATAGGAAGCGAGCAGGATGATAGTATCGAATTACATGGGTTTTGCGATGCATCCCTAGCGGCATACGCATGCGTTGTCTATGCGCGAATAGTTCGTCAAAACCAAGTAAAAATCACACTCTTAGCGGCAAAAACTAAACTAGTACCGATCAGCAAAACTTCCACATCAAAAAAGAGTGACATATCATTGCCAAGGCTTGAGTTAAGTGGCGCACTCTTGCTTTCAAAACTAATGACAAAAATTAAGCAGAGCTTAAGCGACTACAATCTACAAATTATAGCATGGTGCGATTCTACTGCAGTCCTTGGGTGGTTACAAGGTGATCCGAGTCGATGGAAACCCTTTGTAGCCAATCGCGTGAAAGAAATCACTGCAATCATACAACCAGAGTGCTGGTTTTATATCAAATCTAGCGAAAACCCGGCTGATTGTGCCAGTCGTGGTATGTTCGTTGAAAATTTAATAAAACATGACCTGTGGTGGAAAGGTCCTTCTTGGTTACCTTTATACGATTATCAAGCATATCAAAAGCAATCAATATTTAAAACGGATTTAGAGTCTAAGAAAATACTATCAAATGTCATTATAAAAAACAATAATATTCAATTAAACTTCATCAGCGATTTTATAAATAAGTATAGTAATTTCACGCGGGCGTCACGCGTACTTACATGGATAATGCGAGCATTTTCTCGTGACCGCCAGAAAAAAACATTTTTGTCAATTGATGAACTGCGCAGCAGTCAGATGAAAATCATTAGTTCTGTGCAGAGTTTAGAGTTCGAAAAGGAGTTGAATGATCTTCGAACACAGGGTAAGGTGGATCAAAAAAGCAAGCTGTTATGTCTTAATCCGTTTATAGACAGCGAAGGTCTACTGCGAGTTGGTGGTAGACTGAAAAATAGCAATATATCTTACAACATGAAACATCCTTATATCATACCTCATAACGGCCATCTAACTAATTTATTGATTGACTTTGCACACAAATCGACTTTTCATGGAGGAGCGAGATTAACTCACTCTTACCTTCGTAATCAGTACTGGATAGTAGGCGGGAATAGAGCAGTTAAAAATCGATTGCGTCGTTGTGTACAATGCAGGCGACACAATCCAATCAAGCATACACAACTCATGGGAAACCTACCGGAGGCTAGGAGCAACCCCACGAGGCCTTTTTATCATTGCGGAGTAGACTATACAGGCTACGTAGATATCAAATCTAGCAAAGGCTGCGGCATCAAATCTACCAAAGGGTATGTGGCTGTATTTATCTGTATGGTTACAAAGGCGGTACATTTGGAGTTAGTATCCGACCTTACATCTTCAGCATTTTTAGCAGCATTACGTCGATTATCGGCGAGAAAAGGAAGCCCACGTCACCTATACAGTGACAACGGCACTAATTTTGTAGGAGCAAGCAAAATATTAGCGAAAGAATTTATTAACCATCAATCAATACTATCAGAAGACTTCTACGCGGAACTTCATCAAATGAACATTGAATGGCATTTCAATGCGCCTTCTTGGCCTAGTGCGGGAGGGCTATGGGAAGCAGCTGTTAAAAGTTTAAAATATCACCTACGTAGAGTCTTAGGTGATCAAAAGTTAACATATGAAGAGTTCACAACTCTGCTTTCTCAGCTTGAAGCTTGTCTCAATTCGAGACCCTTAAATACATTAACCGAAGATCCACAAGATTTGGATTATCTTACTCCTTCACATTTCTTAGCGAGCGGTCCAGTATTGACAATCGTAGAGACTGAAAGAGATGAAAGGACTAGGTGGCAACTTACACAAAAAATATTCAACGACATCTGGAAACGATGGCGCGCTGAATATTTAACACAATTATCTGCCAGAAGTAAATGGCGAACTTTACAGTCTAATATAGAGTTAAATGACGTCGTAATAATACATGACGCCAATCTACCACCAGGAAAATGGTCATTGGGACGTGTTATCAAATTACATCCGGGAACGGATGACCACGTTCGGGTAGTCAGTGTGAAAACCAAAAACGGGATAATCAAGAGACCCATCATAAAATTATCAAAGCTTCCAACAAACAATCCAGAATCAAATAAAGAAACTACCACATCATCCACAAGCACACGTATACTTCAAAACTCAAACAGTGTCTTACGAATCAATCCTATATCCCTTATTACTTTATTAATATTTTTCCTTACTTCAGCTGTAATCGCAAGTAGCGAATACAATATCACAAAACTAAGCAATAATAAACATATATTTTTCGACAACTTGGGAGATATGCGCTTAGTTCAAGATCAATGGAAATTAATTGCATACTACGATATGCAACCCTATTGGCAAGGATCAAAGGTGCTTACGAGCTATATTACTCATCTAGATAAAATGTGCATTAATTCAGAAAACAACAACCATTGTAACATTGTTTTACTCCAACTACGTCACGGGTACAAGGAATTAGAGTTCTATGACCGAATGTTACGCAATCATAAATTCGATACTCCGTGGCGCATGCGACGAGGCCTTGTAAACGGAGTCGGCTATATCGCGAACACATTGTTCGGTGTTTTAGACGAGCGTTTCGCTGAACAGTACGAGCGCGATATTAATTTAGTCAAAGCTAATCAAAATCATTTATTACATCTTTGGAAGAACCAAACATCAGTTATAGAAGCAGAAAATAATTTACTACAAAGAATAGGAAATACCATAGAGAAGCAACACAAAATCTTTAATCAACACCTCAATGATCTAGATCGAGTCACCAATGATTTGAAGAAAGAGATAATTAAAGTAGAAGCTACAAACGACTTCATATTAACAAGCATAATAGCTAACAACATTCTTTTGAATCTAAAAAATATCCAAGACGCATTATTAGATACCATCACAAACCTCAAGCACTTCAATATTCATCTTCTTACTCCTTCCCAACTACAAAATGAACTTAGCATAATAGGAGGACAGCTCCCAAAGGATCTGGCACTTCCAGTAGATAATCTGCAAACCGATCTACAAAATATCTATAAAATACTAAAAGTTAAAGTTAGAATGACGCAGCAATACTTTATTTTTCAAATACAAATTCCTTTAATAAATAGAGAGAATTATGATATTTACAAAACATTTCCACTTCCACATCAAATAGACAAACACATGGTGAACATCATTCCGGTATCAAGTCATATAGCGATGAACTTAAAAAAGGATACATTTATACCTATGTCTACTAGCGACTTTGATAAGTGTATATCGTATAACTCAAATACTTATCTTTGCGAACTTCAAACGCCCGTCTACCGCAGACACTCAGATGATAACTTGTGTGTTACAAGTAAACAAAGCCACGTGTGTAAGATTACACTAAGTGAATGTGAGACGACGTGGATAACAATTAAAACCAATGTTTTTATAATCAGCTGTTGTGGACAATGTCCCCTTAGATTTATATGTGGTGATCAAGTTACCGGCGAACAGGTGACTGGCCTCAACGTCATCACTTTGTGGAATGAATGTGTCATCAAAAGCGATTCATCCACCATCACATCCCACAAAGATTTCATAAACCAAATTAATATTGAGCCGGAGATACTAGCTCCGAAAATCGCACCTGTCAATCATTTTATCAACATATCAATACCTAACATCAGACCAGAGCTAGACTATAATTCTATAAATCCCTCGCTACTGAATCTTGGAAAGCGAATAGAAGACATGAAAGCGGCATCGGATCAGGTTGACGTGTCTTACCACGATGTGCACCACTACGTCGCCATTTACTGCCTGGCGGTGGCAGGACTGGCAGCAGCAGTGGGCCTAGGCTGCGCCTACCGGCGGCGGTTTTCCGCCGCGCCGGTCGCGCACCAGCCCGCCATCAGCAGCAGTGTACAGTGAGTGCGTAAGTGATAGTGGGAATGTGAAATCAGACACAAGTGTAGTTTTAAGATCGACGTAAAATTATCGGGGTCATTTTTGTACTTAGTTTTAAGGATTATTGTTTTTTCATCTTGTGATTAGGTTAGCTCATATCATACATCATCCATATCTCATCTTGCTGTGCGGGAACATGTACGGTGCAACCGTACAGACCGCACAATCAGCATTTATGCGAGCACGCGTTATTTTCGACAGTCCATCAAATTAAACAGTTCACGTTAAAGCACCGCGGCTCGCGTACGTGTAACTCATAATATCATATCATATCATTCCATATCTAGTATTAAGTTAATAGCAATAAATCATAGTTTAAGTTATTTTATCTAGTTATTATTTAACATCCTCAGATGTACCAACACCGTACAATGCATTAATTTTGTTCAAAGTGTGCATAGACATCGAAACACACTAATCACCTTTTTGTAAACCTCTATAATGTTTTTCTATAAAGTCTCTCAGATTCTCGGAAAATTTGTTACTGAAAACTCCTCTGCATACAATTATTTTTTATGGAAAATCCTTTACAGTCCAAGCAGTTCGTCTTTGGAACGCGCTGCCTGTTAACGTCAGGCGGCGGTAACTTTCCGGAAACGCTCACTTTCCATGAGCTGGGCCATCTGCCTATTTGTTAGCTTGTCAGTAAAGAAAGGAGGAACTGCATATTCATAAAGTACACCAATGATGGGGCATCATCTGCGTTAGTGTTGTTGTGAACCCAGATGCTAGTTTGCACTGACATTTTAGAAATACAAGAGCCCTGGAGGCCTCGAGTCCCAAATCTTGGTGGTCCGCCCGATAGCTATTAATAGCGATTAAGCTGCATAATTGTCTTTTTCGGCGGCGGATGGCGATTACACTGACATCTCGCATCCATTACATTAATTGCTTTTTTACTGAACCCTCCAAACAACCCTTCCTTCATTTAAATTTAAACGGCTTCATTAAATATTGCTAAAAATGTTGTTAACGAGGGTAGCGCCCCGTACATCACTTGACCTCTCGTTTACTTGATCAAACGGATCGTTCTTGATGGATTCAGCATAATTTTAATACAAGACGAATTAGGCCCGCGACTTTGCGTGCCATCAAGTAAAAAACCAAACAAATTCACGTTATAGTATTCTGTGCTACTCTGTTTGATCCCTCTAACTGACAACCTCCCTATCCAATCGTAAACGCTGGCAACGCGTTCTCTTCGCCTTCGCCCCTGGTGTTGCGAACGCCTATAGGCGACGGTATCCACTCTCCATGAGCTGGGCCGACTGCCTTTTTGTCAACTTCGCAACAAAAAAGAACATATTCAAGCCCTTAATAATACCCTTTTCTGATATAGTGTAAATTATGGTCAGTATAAGATTTTTTTAAAACTATTTGAAACTTGGCTAGTATCTCGTTAATCGAGTTGCCAGACCCCTTTAAAGTTTAGACGCTCATGAGCCAGTTATAAAATTCACACTTAATAATAAAACTATGGGATTTATGAGGAGTATAAAGCAGTTGATCAGACTGCGCGAGGGTGCAACGCGGGTTAGAGCCACCACCCCCTGCAAGGGGGCGCCACAGTACTCCCTCCTTGGGCTGCTATTACTCAGGCTACAAAACAGAAGGATTTTTGTTGAAACAGTATTTTAAGAGTTATATTTTTATTGCAGAGTTCAGCAGACACGCAGGCAACCCACCTGATGGAAAGCGATTACTATCGCCTACAGACATTCGTAACACCAAAGGTGCTACAAATGCTCTGCTGCTCCCTTGAGGGAGACTGGAAGGTTGTTATGGCGGCACACTCTAGACCAGGGGTGGCAGCAATCCAGTCGGGCAAATGCCCTACCACCTGGCTGCGGGTTGTTTTCTCGCCATTTTACTTCAGGCCGCCGGCCGGAGGAAATTGTATTCTTTCTCCGTTCCTGCACATAAAATTACAACACAAACAAACATAAGCACCTCAGCTGTCTGTCTGTACGTGTGTATGTACGTCACGGTCACGGTCTTCTTCAAATCTACAATTAGACCCGGTAGGTGGCACTGGAATCAGGTTTAAGGACAACGTCTACCGAAACCACTAGTATAAAATAAATTTATAAAAAATGTACACTGAGTGTGTCTTTAAACATGCTTTCAAAGATGATAAAGATGTTTCTTAGTGATTTTTTTGTGAGATATTCCAAAGTCCAAAGTCGTAGAAGCTACCGGGACTCCCTAACTTTTAAAACAAAGGGCGGAAAACTCAGAAATGTAGATTGTAAATGATCAAAACAATCTTCAAAAAAACAAAACAAAGTAGATGTTATGATACCAGAAGTTGAATATTTCTATAATCAAAGTCACCAATATTCAAAACTACAGTACAATAATGTCCATGTTTTTCTGTTGCATAATTGAACCTAAGTTTAATATTGAACGTTAATAGGAACGGTCGTGTGGCAGAAAGTTCCAATGGGGTTTTTTATTATCTATTTACTATTTATTTCATTTCATTTATCATTTAAGAACTATGCTCTTGTCGGTGGAGCCTCCTCCAATCTTCTCTATCGTGGGCCAGTTGTTTTACTTCTACGTAAGACACGACACCCACTTTCTCTTTTATTTGATCCATGAATGCTCGCCTTGGTCTTCCCTTCCTTCTCCTTGCTTCCACTTTGCCTTCGATTAACGTACATAAGAAGGTGTCGTGTCTTAGCAAATGGCCAAACATATTCCCCCTTCTTTCCTCTAGAGTTTTAAAATTGTGCGTTTCTCCTTTACCGTATCCAGAACTTCTTCATTGGTCTTCTTCTCTTTCCAACTTATTCTCTCCATGCGTCTCCAACACCACATTTCAAATGCTTCTAATCTATTGCGATCTCTTTCTGTCATATGCTGATGCTTCACACCCGTATAAAGCTATGCTCCGGATACATATTTTTTTAACCGATTGTGCTATTAGACCTACATCTATTACAGTAGTAACACCGCAGTAGAGTGCAGTGCGTTTTAATGATAATTAACATATATGATATACACGATTCACTAAGAGTAAAATTAAGAGCTGTCATTAACCAAGAGCAATAATCAAGTAACACAAACAGTTTACATTTTAACAACAATTGTTTGATGGTGATGAGTAAACTTTGCATACACATTTGCAAACAGGGCGGTGCGTGTGCATACACTCGTGATCTGAGTTTAGGCGCATCACCAACTCAAACAATGTACCACGCACTTATCCAATGTTTGCACCACAAACCGGTGCACTGCGGCCGTAACTTAGTGTGCTATGGTAGCGAGTCAAATTTGCACGATGCCTTATTTGTTTGAACAGCCCCACAACTATGAGTTACGTTTAATGGAATGATATAGCATTCTAGTACAGGATTGCACTAAAAAAGGCGGAAATGCGGGTAGTTCTAAGTATCAAGAAAGGTGAAATAGAAAATAAATAGAAGTATTTTAGCTAGACGTGTTGCTGAGGAGTTGGGATCTGGTGTACATGTAATATGTAGTAGAGGTAATGTTTAACTTATACGCATGATCACAAAAAAATGTTCTACAGTGGAGCTTATTTTGAACAAACACCTTTGTCTTGTTTTGTTATGGCACTGTGTATGCGTTTATGACGTGCTAATCTATCTACCTATAATCTGTAAAGAGATCTAGTGAGTGGAATGAATTTAACAAAATATATTAAGACGGCTTCGCACCAGCTGGTTTCGACAAAAACTTTAAAAAAAATGTCTGTCTATCTATTAGAGTATTACATGAAAACGAGTGAACGGATTCAAATGAAATTCGACGCAGGACTAGCTTATGTCCCGGGTTCTTAAGGACATATTTTATCCCGATGCATGGCATCGTTTCCGTGCGATAGCGAGTCGTCACGAACGAACAACGAACGACGCGAACGAAGTTGCGCAGATACGTGTTACTTATATATTGTGGTAAGAGCGGTGGCTGCTCGCGGACTGAGGTGGTTGCAGTAGTAAAACTACATTGTCCCGATGTGTACGATGTCTTTATTCTCTTTACGTTTAACAAAAGTACAGCCTTATATACTACATTTATGCTACGTGTGCAAATAATTAGTTATTGTGCGCTGGCCACCCTTACAATAAACAATACGAATGCTTACATACTACAATATAAGACGTTTTATTTTATACTAATATATAACACTAAAGAGTTTGCTTGAACGCGCTAATCTCAGGAACTACTGGTCCGATTTGAAAAATTCTTTCAGTATTACATAGCCCATCTATCGAGGAAGGCTATATATACACCATTGAAGAATCTTTTAAAATCGGAGTGTTTTTTTTAACTTAGTTTTTTTTACTGTTCCACGCGGACGAAGTCGCGGGCAGAAGCTAGTATTGAATAAACTCAGCTTTAACTAGTGATCACTTATGGCTTAACTTTAAATCGTTGATCAAAAGCAGCGCAAATCCGCCGAAACCGAGAGCGGCAGCCCTCTGCCGACCAATCAATTGATTAAGCGAGCTGATTGTCTGCACATTCATTAGCATAATAGAGTACACGCGCCTCCACTGCCCGCCATTGGCACACGTTTCAATGCCTTTCATAGTTATTTTATCATTAGAAATCAACTTGTACATATTTTGACATTAGATTTCCATATTAGTGTATTTTTGTTTTTCAGGAATAATCGCCGGTCAGTGTCACGTCACATTTACATTAAATTTGTCAAGGGGCCTCTACGTGTTGGCCTCCCATGGCCCCACGCAAGCCCTGCAAAAGTACGGGTCATTTTCATGGCCCGTGATAAATATAAATATTAGAGAAATATATTAGTTATAACGTCAAAAAGAATCAAAAAATATCACTGGATCAAAGTTCAAATGATGAGCGAAGAGGAGACAGGTTTGACAAACAATTTGCCGTCAATAATGCAATAGATTTGCGTGGCTGTTAATAATGGGTATAATTTGCTGATAATTGGCCGAGATGCCGTTAATATCGCCGCAGGCGGAATTGATGCATCAAGTTGAGCCCCCTCCCCATAAACCACGGGAACACTGTTTAGATTAATGCCGGCTGCGACCGCGTCCAAAGGCTTTTCAATTCATTGTGTTTTAATTTAAGATCTAAAAGATAGAAAATTAAAAGTTAATCCAAAATTAAAATGCTGTCAAGTAATCCACAACGAAATTTGAGACAAAGTAACAGGTTAAAATAAAGTAATGAACTCAGCTTTGGATGAGAAGCTCGATCGAAGCACATCAGATCGCATCGTAAATTAGCCATCCGATTCGATGGGAGCAATCAGTGCGATTTGCATCATAAAGGCCCGCGCCACTCAACAATTTTCTTTTTTAGTTCTTTATTTCTTCACGCCTATAGATATCTTAATATAGATGCGCCCTCGCGTAACGTCAGAAATGCGACGCAATAAACTCTTACTAAAAACCAGTTCCTATATTTTACTAATTTGGTTGCTTTCGGAGTTTGTTTTAATGCCCAGAGTCCACTTTCCTTTCTTTTTCATCTCGACTTCGCGTGGTTTTCAGCATCTCCTCTTTTGAGACTACCAATCGGCATGTCATCCCTCACAATGTCAAGCCAGCATTGCTTTGGCCTATCTCTTTGAACGAAAATACCGCTGAAGCAGTAATTCCTGACGTGGTTTTCCTCATAACTCCACACATCCCCCGCAACTTATTTATCTTACGATCTATTTTATCCTTGCCTTATATAAAATAAGTAAAACATCACCACCCGAATTTTGCTATCTAACCTCATCTTTGTGGAGGTGACAGTTGACGGGAATCGGAGAAAGTGTCACAATTTTTAGTTTCAATTCACAGTCCACGTTTTATAAACAGATGCAGATTTTGAGTTAGTTTAGTTGGCCGTACCTTACGCATGTCTTGTGTTAAGTTTAATATGTGCCGTGGAACTGTTATCATACGCTGTTCTTCGGCGAGCTGCAGTGTGACCAGATCAAGAAAGGGGTGGATCATGCAAGGATCAAAGTTAGATGTATCTCTCAATACAGTCCGCTAAGAACCAGCAATATTAGCCTGTTTTTTGTAGTAACTAGCACAGCCGGTGGTTCGCCAGGTGGTAGGGCATTTGCTCGTCTGAATAACTACCACCTGGTATGGAGCATGCCGCCAAAACAACCTCGACTTGTGTTCCGGCACTAGTGGCCAGGTTGCAGCCTCATTTACGAGTTCGTCAGTACATTTTTATTTAATTTTTTTATCATGTATAGGTTCGCGTTTGACCATTATGTCGCACGATTTGAGCGGAGATATGGTCTAAGATCGAGCACGCTTACCTAGAAGGTACCTATTCACACGAGACTTGAAGACACCCAGGTTTTAAAAACAGACTCCGGCAGTGTATTCCACTCCTTTGCGGTGCGTATAATGAAGGTGGACTCAAAGCGCTTAGTTCGAATAGGAGGTATGTCCACCATATAGCGGTGCCGCATGCCAGTGCGGCAGTTAGCACCTTTAGTGTAGCAAATGTTTTTAGGCGACGATAACCGCTTTCCATCACAGTTCGGCCGTTAGCCTATCTGCTGTACTCCAGCAATAAAAAAAGCTAGTTATCACCAGCTGTGCTAGTTACTGCAACAAACAAAAATAGTTTTTAAACCATACGTGATAAGAAGGAAGAAACCGGTGCGGTTCCAACCGATCACAAAAGTCGCTCACAGAACCACTAAAATCCCGTGATAACCCGCCGGAGCGCCAAAATTCTCAATACTTTTTTACAGTGGGACTTTTTTAAATCTCACCTCCATCCGAGCAATGAGTTCGCAAATTAAGCGGATATTCATGCATACGAATTGCGCTGGCCTCGAATATCCACGGGCCGGATAAATATCCGCACGGCCGTCCGCCACTTAGGCACCTTGTACCATCCCATTGGGACGATTTCGCCAGATTTCCTTTCACTGATTATGCCAAATGTACCCTCCGCTAAGCTAGATTCGGACTATCACAGAGATGACACTGGGCTTCGTGTGCAATTTAGATTATAGATTCATTCGACGAAATGGCTTATCGAAACATTTAACTGAATCGGTTGTGGGCTCGCTCTTTATGCTGGGCGTCCTCCGACAGCCCTGCAGTAAACTAGTATAGGTCATCTTGTAGGCAACCACCAAATAGAACATTCCTCGTGAGATAGGTCGGTGGCTTGCGGACGACGGCTACTAATGCCAGCTGCCCCCACCTTAAACCAGCCACATGCTTAAGGTAAGGAAGTTACCAATATGCTCATATCCTATTTCCCTCATTCCTGCTTTTTTCTTTTGAGCTTCGTACAGTCTTCGGCATCACTTAGGTTGAGACCATTGACCTGTATGTCGTCCTTCATGATTTCAAACCAGTATTTCCTTGGCTTTGACATCTGGCGAGATTTGGTAGAGAAAAAACGTCATTAATTAGTGTGCACATTTCTTGTAACTATTCAGGCGTTGTAAGTAAACAAGTGCATTAGTACTAAATGAATAGAATAGAAAACGTATAGGAATGGCATGTTATTACGCTTAAGGATTATGTTGTTCCCATATATTTTTACTCGTGCAGGAACGAAGAAAGAATGCAATTACCTCCGGCCGGCGGCCTGAAGTAAAATGGCGAGAAAACAACCCACAGCCAGATGGCAGGGCATTTGCCCGACTGGATGGCTACCACCCCTGGTCTAAAGTATGTCGCCATAACAACCTTGAGTTGTGTTCCGGCATTAGTGACCAGGTTCCAGCCTCCCTTAAGAGAGCAGCAGCGCATATGTAGCAACTTTGTTGTTGCAAATGTCCATAGGCGATGGTAACCGCTTTCCATCAAGTAGGCCGTCTGCCTGTCCGCTGAACTCCTGCAATAAAAAATTAAATGAAAATACATTTACATTCTATTCCTTTAGCGCTAATGCCACTTACCTCCAAGGCTAGAGACTTCAATCAATGTTGACTAATATTTTGTATGAAAATATGTACGTTGCGAGCAAGTTAAAATTGACAAAGTTGTAAATTCTGAGCAAATGAGTAATATAGAAATTGACGGCATAGACTTTGAACGAAATGATTTTATAAAGACTTATAGACAATTCGTTCAGACAAACTTATATTCAATTAATGACCATATTGTACGAAATAATAGGTCGCCGGTGAGTCGTTGGCGGTGGCCGGGCTTGCATCGCACTCGCTTTAATTTGATCAAAAACTTAATCCAATCTCGGCCAAATACGAAATGTCCGCAAAATGAATTTCGTCTCTCGCCAAATTGTTTACCCCCCCATTTGTGGAGTTATTGCAATATATTTCAGATTATTGCATTTTTATCTACATTATCTATTGTCATCTTACAGTGGTTGTGATAACAATGTCTTTAGAAAGAAACTTTAAATAGGCTATTCAACACATTTCAAAATTTTGTTACATTTATTACCGATAAGTTTTGTAGCCATTTAACTGGGATCGTAGATGCTTATGACCAAGACTCAAAACCTAGCTGCCAATAAGCTTAGTGAGAGAAGTAATCCTTCTGATATAAGAAAAGTAAATTCGAGTTAGGACTCGAACTTAGTGCGAAAAGTTCCTACACGTCTACGTTCTAGAGAACTGTAAAGGAAACACTTCAGCCAAAATCGCTCACGAAATTGAGGGTGACCACGACGTGGTTGACGAGCGCTGCGGATGCGGAAGTGAGGAGTTAGGTCTAAATTAGATACTGCCCTTTATAAGGAAAGTAACGTATGCAGACAGACGACCCACAATCTCTCGAAAGGTTAAGCGATCTTAAATCATAAGATTGTGCACCCATAAATGTAAGTAGTATTTCATTTACTATCTTACTTGCCCTTTGTGAAGCACAAATCGTTGCGAAAAGGCAAAGTATTACTTAAGCTGGTTGGAAGAAAAAAATTACATATTTAGCAAAAATTGGTCTTCCGGATGATCCCGAAACTGCAAGTCGTACATTACAGCTCCCTTCCACCCTCGTTTTCAGACTATTTCCAATTTGTGATCCAACAAATAAATCAGTATCACACATGTTTAAGCAGCCCAAGAGAGCTGAAACGACATGGAATGTTATGCATAAATCTCACCCTACTAATTGGGGTATAATTGTTAGGGGGTCGAATAATGGGATAAAGATTATTGCGCCACTTTATTGCGGATAAGTGTACACTTACATTCTGACTAATGTGTGGGATACATAGTTAACTTTTTAGAATAACAGCTGGTCCGTTTGTAAGTAGGTTAATAGCTGGTAATTTACACATTTTAAATTATAGAAATGGTAATTAACTGTTGTGTTCTGCAAACACATATCAGTGAATTCCTTAAATAATGTACCAACACATCGTAAAATTTGATACAAAACTACAAACACTTGAAAAAAGGAAACATTTTTTTCTAAATGATAAAATGAAGCCAAAAAGAAATTAAAAATCTGACGACGCTCAATGTTAGACTGATACTATATATATATACTATACATACGATATATGTGCCGATAATGCGGTGGATATTGTAAAATTCATACATACTAAATGTAAAGTACATACGTAAATACAATTAAATTTTATTATTATATACTTGCAAATACTTTTTTAAGTAAAAGGGTAGTTTAACAACTAGTGGTGAATGACAGTGACATGACTGACAGTGCGGCTGAATAAGAAAGGAGGTAACCATCGCGATGCTATACTTTCTACTTTTACTTCTCGTTAGAGTACATGTATTTTTGTACAGCTCGAGTTCAGGAGACAGGCAGACGGTCCACCTGATAGGAGGCGGCTACCATTGCCTATGGGCATTACTCGATTATTATTTTAAAATAAATTTTCATTTCTGATGCGATACTTTGTTTATTTTAATTTTCTGAGCTAGTACATAAAACAAAAAATAACCATATATAAAGTTTTTATATAAGACTAACGTTGTGTTCGAGATTTAAGGATCATCGTAATAAATTTCATGTCATATGATTATTATATTCGAAACCTACTTATCGTAAAAGTTAATATGATTAAGGAGGTGGCGTCCACGTCGCTGTTCCGCCATTAATGCCCGCCGTGGCGTGGGGACTAATTCTACATTTGGCCTTTAGTAATTATTGCGAGCCACGAGCTCACAAAGAGGCTTTCCTGAAAAGAATCCCCCAAAGGACCGGACACGTGAATTATTTACCCGAAAATGATTCCTTCCAAATTATATTCCTTGACATCGGTTAATAAGTAGTTCCTTAAAATAATTAACCACAATGAGGGTCGCGGAGAATGTCAATAATAAAATAAGATAGTCTCTGAAACCGTATCGTAGGTGTTGCAAGTCTTTAAAACCAAGTGAACTGTTGGCACTTTTTAGAATGTGTTTTTTCAAATTATCTTTATCATATAATGTGATAACTTTTGTTTTCATCATGTCGTTTGTAAAAAAAAAACTGTAAGAGCAAGTAAAATATAATGGTTTTATAGAAGCGAAATATTATTTTAATTTAAATTCGCTTTTTATATATATAAAAATCAATTGCTGATCGTTAGTCTCGCTAAAACTCTAGAACGGCTGGACTGATTTGGCTGATTTTGGTTTCGAATTTGTGGAAGTCCAGGGAAGGTTTAAAAGGCGAGTAAATATTTCAAAAAGAATCAAACATCAAACAATTTCGCTTTCCCTTAGAAACTACTGAGGCAACACGAAGTTTGCCGGGTCAGCTAGTATTAAATAAAAAAAACCGCAACATCTGGCGACCGTGATAAAAGAAATGGATTGTACGACATCGTGTAGATGCACAATCCGAGGAGAAGTGCGCTAGTCGAATACAACAAGATCTTGAGATATATAACTATGTTCTAATATAATTGATGATTATTATGAACGAAGGCCAAGCTTCGTGAATAATAGCTCATAATTCACAAAAAACAAACAGTTGGTAACACTTTTTCATGAGATAATTAAACATAAATACCCACTAAATTCTATTTACTGTTTTACCATTAGCGAGGGTGGTTCAAGAGGAAACCTTTGGAAGAAATTCCGAGATCTTCAAGTCCAGCGGCTGTCATTAAGGTGTTACGGTCGTTACCCTAATATTATGTAAATATTATTCATTTTATTTCACCCTTGTAATATTGGACCAAAAAATGTATCCCAGATATCGCCTCATAGCCTCACTGAATATTATATTAAAGGCCCCGCGCTTCAGTGCGTTACTAAACAATCCCGCGGCCCCGTTTCAAGATTTAGTAAACGATAATTGTAAAATATCATATGTATATATTTATCACTAGCATAGTCCCATCATATTTCGTTCGCAACTCAAAAAATATAGATATTTTTTATTGTATAATAAAACTACGTTCTTTTTATTATTCTGACGTTTCGACCACTTTTCAGTAGACGTGATCACGGAAGACAAAGATGTCAAGTGTCAATGAGTAGGTACTGTTAAAGTTTTATTTAGCCCACCGCCAACTTGTTCATTTTGTTGATGGTTATTATGGTATGTAAACCTGCGACTTCATCTGCATGGATTTTTTTTCGTGGAATCCCTAAAAAGTATAAAACGAAGTAACCTAGGTCACTCCTTATAACATGCCTGCCTGCAACCTGCCGGTGAAAGTCCCGTCAAAATCGGTCCATCCGTTTCAGAGATTAGCCGAAACATCCCTAGAAAAATATTTTTCATATAAGTACTGTATATACTTTCATATGGATTTAGTAAACATCTGTTATTTTGAAATTACAAACAGACAGTTTAATTTTATTTATCATTTTATATATTTATAGTTTATCATTTAATCTTCTTTACTCCTTTACTTAATTACTAGCTGTGCCCGCGACACCGTCCGCGTGGAATTTGTTTTCAAAGCCCCCCGATTTTTTAAAATATTTCATTGCTGCTCCGCTCCTATTGGTCTTAGCGTGATGATATATAGCCTATAGCCTTCCTCGATAAATGGCCTATCCAACACTGAAAGAATTTTTCAAATCAGACCAGCAGTTCCTGAGATAAGCACGTTAAACAAACAAACTGTTCAGCTTTATATTATATTTTCAAAACCCCCCGATTTGGAACATCATTCATTGGTGCTTCACTCCTATTGGTCTTAGCGTTATGATATATAGCCTATAGCCTTCATCTATAAATGGGCTATCTAACACTGAAAGAATTTTTCAAATAAGACCAGTACTTCTTGAGATTAGCGCGTTTAATCAAACAAACAAACAAACTCTTCAGCTCTATTTAGTATAGCGGCCCCGACAGACGTTGTCCTGCTATGAAAAAAATAAAAATTTAGGACCCGATCCCAGCGCCACCTACCATTTCCAACGGGATAAAATGTATCCTATGTCCCTCTCCTGGTATCGCCCCTCATGACCGCCCACCACATACATGCGCCTTATTTGGCTACAACACTAATACTTACATTTTAAATATCGCGATATCTTTTGAATGAAACCTCCGAATTGAATAATTCAAAAAGTTTTAGAAAGGTATTGAATTCGTCTTGAATATGGGGATAATTGATAAGGATTAATACCAAGGTACAAAATAAACAGTTTTTTAAGCGACGGCATTTTAATTATTTAAAAAATAAAAGAAAACACTTATTGTGAGATAACTACAATAGTTAGATATATGGTTACGCGATATTTTTTGTAGACAATTATATGTTCTGCAAAGTTGTAATACATTGTTTTGTTCTATAATCAATAGTTTTCGCAGCGCACGCCGAATCCTTACGATTTTTTCGGGTCAGTTTTTTACACCTTGGGTTACATTATTGGACTCTTAGTAAGGATCCCTAATTTTTTTGAAAATATAATATAGCCTATAGCCTTCCTCGATAAATGTACTATCCAATACTGAAAGAATTTTTCAAATCGGACCAGCGGTTCCTGAGATTAGCGCGTTTAAACAAACAAACAAACTCTTCCGCTTTATAATATTAGTATAGATATCCCAAAGCGCCTTAAAAAGGCTTAAAATCGTCTAGACTATCTTCCGAACAATGCGTAAACTCTAACAAGGTAATTTCCACCAAAACTATTAGCTAAGCCATCAAAATGCGTTGAATTGTTATCAAAGAAATAGTTATGTACAGTAACAGTTGCAAATAACTATATTTATACTAAATTGTGAACGACATTTGATAGCTACATATTTAGATATATTACCAAGATGGCATAAAGAGAGGGCCCAACCTGGCCTCCAAGCTCACCTTACGGTCTTCATTTATCATCTCAATATTAAACATACACCAAATCACACATAAACAACACACCGCTTAAATATTATAAAGTACTTGAAAATACCGTCAATTAAATGTTCGCAATCTAAAATGTCCAGCAACTTGTTAATACCTGTTAGAAATGACATCAAAACGTTTAATAGTATTCACTAACCAATCCTTGTTATTCACTGCAACAGATCACTAAAGCGGATGCTTTAAAATATTTATTTTTTCGTGATACCTACCATAATTACTACTACTGTGGCTTCATAACATCTCCTATAAGTAAATATTAGCTGCCATAAATTTAGGATGCCAACAAAATTGAAAGATATCTGAAACTCCCACGCGAAATATTATTTATAGTATCATTGTAAACAATTTCTGCTTTGACTACGAGTCTGGTATGATTACTTAAATAGGGACAAAATCTCAAAATGTGCTGTTTGTTTATGGATAAATAAGGAACGTAATTACGTCGCTATTTCTTTAAATAGTCTTTTTTTTCTATAAAAATAACATTCGTAAGTAAATACTACATCGCGCTAACGAAGTTACCTCAACCGCGGCATGTCTAATGCAATGAAAATTCTCATCGTATGAACGTAATATTATTCGAGTTCCGGTTCATAAACGTTGCAACATGCTAGGTAGGCGACAGTAATTTCAAAAAACTCCATTCGCCTAATAGTAGTAGTAGTTTAATAGCAAGCTAAAAACCATGCGATGGCTAGACTAATGGCTTTACGGCGGGTTGTTTGCGAAGTCATCAACACTACAGCTATCTGCGATCAAAAACTGAGCTTTTTGGTTTCTTTCGACAACCATCAAAAAGAAATAGCAACACCAGAGTTGCTACCAATATACTACCGGCCTTGAAACGTGATCTGCATCCTGTCCACTAATTTGACGGCGTGCTCTAGACCAGGGGCGCTACCCGTTCAAACAAGTAAATACCCTACCACCTGACTATGGTTTGCTTCGTCGAAAGACGATGAACCTTTCACATAGCGTGATATTACTGATCACTATCTTTTGGATGTTGCGATGGAATATTAAAACACATGATATTATCATCTTAACGAGCCCGTGCGATACACTCTCCTATTCCTTAGAGAATAGAAGAATGTATCACACGGGCACGTTAAGATGGCTTAATGTGTGAGCTTATCGCTAGAACTCTGCTGAAACTGTCTAGAGCGTCATGATTAAAATATATACCGATAGTACTATGTGTTTAACTTGATAAATACTAATTATGGGTGGCTTTCTCATGCCCATATGGTGTATTGTATCTTCTATTTTCCCCCTTCGAGGTCCGCTAGACATTGGTATCATCTTAAGTGTTGATACAGTCCATAAACAACGGTGACCACCTCCCATGACGTGGGTCGTCATCGTGTCTTCTGTACCTACCATTAAAAAAATGCTCTCCTGTTCATCTGTCAATCTTCACATTTTATACCGATGTGGGTAGTTTTGAGAATACCGCTAAAGTTTTATTTGCCGCAATTGCGTGGTGGGAGACACCAGTCTCTAATGTACGTGAGGTCAGTCTGGACGGTCACGTACTCCGTGCAGACCAGATTAACATTTCACTTCAAATTCTCATAACACACTAACTTCTATGGTGGTCTGTGTAAAGGGCCAGACGATCTACTAGTGCCGTATACTTATTGGAGCTAAAATAGCTGCCCCATTGAAAGTGGATTCGAAGGTTAGTGGTGTTTATTACACTATTGGTTTGTGATTAGTATTTGGCACACCGCTCATGCCCAAAATTTCTCAAATAAACTCACAGTCCAATTCAACAAATATCTTGAACCAGCGACCAGCTCTGTCAGTCCGTGATCCAGCATTACACAAGAACTGTAATATTTAAAATCGGATTCATTCCTATTTTTTTACTTAACTTTGAAGGTGTTCAGTGGCACATCACAGGTAATCGCATCAGTTCCCACGCGACCACTCGACTGTATGTTATTTGATTTAAGAAAATAGAGAATTTTCATTCTTCTAGAGAATTTTGGTGTTGGTTTGCATAAATATATAAAAAAGTAACAAAAGAATCTCAAAGAAACATTTGAAGTACGGTTATGTGATGCACCAGAGGACATCAGAGCGAAGCCAATTTAGACACTCGTTTGTGATCATTTATACTGAAAGTAAGTTGGTTTTTTCTTAATTTGTCCCAACTTATATACATAATAAAACTACGTTTTAACCGTTTTAAGTGCGGTAATTTATTCTATTTTTACCATCCCGACGTTTGGACCACTTTTCAGTAGCCGTGATTACGGAAAACAAAGATGTCAAGTGTCAATGAGTTTCTTGAGCCGCTTCATCTCTTGAAGCCACAACATGTTGCGAAGCGGTGGTAAACTAATATTCATTTAAAAAAGAGTACAAGCTGTCGTTTAAATTAAATAGTGTATTTTTTACAGCTTCACTGTACACTCACAGCATTTTAATGAAAATCTCATATGCCCTAAAAATAAACTCCTTAAATGAGTGAGGTTCGTTTGCTCCTATGAAGCCTCCCTCCGCATGTATCGTAATATACAAATAGTTTTGATGTAGACAAAGAGTTGTTGGCAATAAGAGGCAGGAGCGCAGCGCCGCGCCGCAGCCGCAGCCGCCGACAGGGCTGCCAGCTAACTTTATATCAAAAACTGAATTATTAATTATATTTCCTTTTAATTATTTAGAAGATGAAAACTAAAAGTTTCCATATAAAGTTACCTCATGAGGTATTATTCTAGGCAAACTAATTTCATTATAAATGTAAGAAGTTACGCGCTGATACGTGAAACTTTTCGACGAGACGCAGAGGTATGGTGTAATTGCATTAAAAAACATTTAAAATTACACATCATATGCAGTTTGTACACTCGTTCCTGTAGCGGGGGATGCTGGCAGTGGTTGGTGGAGTGCTGGTGATTTCTTGTAGTATGGTGAAGAAAATACACCTTGCTTACAGGGATTTATTCTCGCAGTAAGTAGTTGAGCTTCAATTCTGATCCCTGGGTTCAACTTAGTAGTAGTTGCAGTCGTATGTTACGACTAATTACATCTTGATAGCAACTCGTGGCTTTTTGTAGCATCTCGAATCACAGAGTATTTGTGAGCGTAATGCCGCGAACAAATTTTCAAAACACGCTTTTACTTTTATGACATAATACATTTTTTTATTGCATGAGTTCAACAGACTGGCAGACGGCCCATTTATTGGTAAGTGGTTACCATCGCCTATGGACATTTGCAACACCAAAGGCGTTACAAAAACGCTGCTACTCTCTTGAGGAAGTCTGGAACCTGGCCACTAATCCCGGTACACAACTCAAGGTTGTTATGGCGGCATTCCTTAGACCAGGGGTAGTAGCCATCCAGTCGGGCAATATGGAGACAATGCAAGTATGTTGCTATGTCTTCAAATAATTTTCTTCTTTGTTTTTTTTAAACTTAGAAAGTTTTCAGGTTTCCATTAGTTGTATGGAGAATAAGTAAATATACACGTATCGTAGGTGGCAGCCCCGTGGCGCCGGTGGCCCGCGCCCTGTATAAATCACGCCACTTTATCGCCTTATATTTTTATGATATTTGGCCGCAAACAAAGCCACTCCACATTTGTCTTGCTCGTATCTTCTGCCTGTTATTTTTCAACCTCGAACAATGGCCACAAACGAAATCAAATGATCATTTAAAATTTGAGCGAAGCGCGCCACCGGCGGGGGAGGGCCGCTCTGGCGGGGGGAGGGGCGCTCCGGCGAGGCGCAAACAAATCAGGGCTGCCACCTCTGCGCTCGTTGCGATAACTAAGCTAACATAATAATAACAGTGGTGATCCGGTGCTTCTGCGGGACCTTTCAATGTGCATGATACGTCATGCACTTGCCATTTTTTTTGAAGTGAAACTTCTATATAGACGGGGGTCTTACGATTTTTCGCACACGAAAAAGCGTCACGGTCACGTGGTCATGTAATACTTACATTTTTAAACTCGTGATATCTTTCGAATGGAATGTCCGAATTGAATAATTCAAAAAGTTATATAAAGGTATTGAATCAGTCTTGAATATAAAGTAATTTATTTTGATGAGGATTAATACCAAGATACAAATAAAGAGCCTTTTCTAGCGGCGGCATTTTAATTAAATTGTTAAAATAAAAGAACACTTATTGTGGCATAACTATAATAGTTAGACATATGCTGTCGCGACACTTTTTGTAAATAATGATGTGTTCTACAAAGTCGTAGTACATTATTTTATTTTATCATCAATAGTTTTCGCAGCGCACGCTATTTTAGGTATTTTTATACACCCTGTGTTACATTATTGGAGTTTTAGTAAGGATCCCTATTTTTTTGTAAATATTATATAACCTATGTCATTCGGAATAGTGTAGCTTGCCAATAGTGGAAGAATTTTTCAAATCGGTTCAGTATTTTCAGAGCCTCTTCAATGCAAACAAACAATGTAATATTTCCTCTTTATAGTATTTGTACAGATATTCATATGTATATATTATAAAATTAATTAGATATTTGCATATTATAAAAAGCGTAAGATTTTGCGCTGGAAGTTGTTTAATAAAATTGGGAGCTGGGTTGCCCTAAAAAGCGCTATATCTAGCTCCGAAAGCGCTAAATTGGAAGCACTGGTGAGCCGAGCGCCGGGGAAGTCCTGTACGAGAAAGCGAGCGAGAGAGCGAACGAGGATATACCGCGTCCTCCGACGACCTCGTCCCTCTTATACCTAAAATCGCGTTCAGCGCATCGGAAAGTGCGATGTTCCGAGCCGCCATTAATGGAGGCAAACTTAAGTTTGCATGAAACTATACCTCTGCTAATATTTTCTTAAGTTTTCGCGCCTTGTGTACATAATAAAACTACGCTTATTACCGCGCTTAAAACGTAGTTTTATTATGTATACCTCTGCTCTCCACGTGGCTGGGTATCACTACCTCTATTTGTGGTCTATGTTAAAAAAATATAAATAAAACGGACAAGTAGAAAAACGAATTGCAGCGGACAAGTGGAAAATCTTCAACTGACAAGTGACAAAATGAATCGCAATAAAATTTTAGCTTGAAGTTTTACGGGCAGGTTTTCAAATTGGAAAAGTACATTAACAATCTGCCCGTAACACTAAGAAAAGTCCGACATTCCAGGAATTATCTGTATATTAAAATATATTATTCACATATGTTAAAACTTTCCAAGATGAGATTCTGCGGAACTACTATTATATTTCTGTAAAGCGTTCTGATATCTATGCTATTATTATAGAGACGTGAAGTTTGTGAGTTTGGGTTTGCGTTGCGGGCTCATCTCCGGTACTGCTGAATCCATTTTGAAATTCTTTCCCCAGTAGATAGCTACATTATTCCCGAGTGACATAGGCTTATTTGATTGTGATTATAATATTTTTAATGACCACGGTGAAGTGGGCACGGGAACGCGTATCAAATATGTAACAGCAATAACGTTCCACACAAGAATTGCGCACATCCTCGTACGAAGACAGCGAGTGCTTTCTGCGTTTATAAATTAATTAAAAGTAACAAAGCTTAATTAAATTTTGATATACGTGCGTGTGCCTGTGTGCGTGTGTGTCATTTGTAATGACGCCCAGCGAAGTGAGCACGAGTCAGCTACTTACATATATGATTTTAATCATTCAATAATATGTTTGCGAGTGTGTTTTGTGGTTATGTGTATTTTCTACTGTCTAAATAGTTGTCTGTGTGTCTATATATTGTTCTTGCAATCGTCTATATCCAGCCGCACTCAGCCGCTGTCACCGCGCACGTCACATGCTTTTTAATGCTTAAGGAGTAAAGGAGTTTTTTTTTCATCTAGTAGAAGGCAGCGCTTATCTCCAATTAATATAGCGCGAACACTCCGAAGCAGGTGGGTGATAGCCCTGAAATAAATTGTTTAAGATACAACGCGCGTCGTGGTTCGCGCTGAGTTATGGCCGGAGGCGGTGCGCCGCAACTCGCTGCGGCGCTGTGCGGACGAACGCGGACGCGTGCGGCACGCCCCACGCACGGATCACAATCATACAAGTTTATTTCTCGAGCTAATGAAATCCCCTCGTTCATTAGATTTATTCCCCTTTGTTGGAGATTTGTACTTATAAATTAACATAGAATTATTTGCGACTAATGTTGACTTGGCTCATGTATCTAAATATATCAAATTGCAATTCATGTCTGTTTAGAAATTCGATATATTTAGATACATCAGCCAAGTCAAATTTTTTTATTTATTATTGAGATGAACTGATTTTTTATATTATATAATTTATTTATAGTGATTGTTTCAATTTACCACGCTTTGTAACAACAATGCGAAGAAGTAGTTTCGCAAATTTTATTAAAATTTTCGTATCGAAACTAGGTATACCGGATTGTTGACTTCAATTCCAAATCAAAATGTGTGTCTCTATGAATCCTTAGGCGTGATACACATACAGAGCCGAGCAGGACTAACAGCATAAAGGTATTCGCACATTACACCGACTCAACTCCAACTCAACTCACAGTATGGCATTGAAATGTAAGGCTCTATGGTATGTTAATTAAGAGTGAATTTGTCAACTTGTAAGTATACGACGCGTGTACGACGCGTGGTCAACGAGTTGTTCACCTATTGACTGTCACCGACCTGTTTGCCACTCGTTGTCAACGAATTGGTCACGAGTCGACAATGTGCTTACGACTAGCGAACGACGCGTTGCCAACTCGTCTTGACCGGGCGCGGGCGCAGCGCCCCTCTCTCTATTAATATATAGATAGTTTTTGATATGTGAAGAGAGTTATTTTACGCTTTCTCTAGATGAAATTCGAGTAACGACTGATATATCTGGTTGAGGTCGAGCTAGTTGACAACGCGCTTTCCACTCGTTGACGACGCACTGCCCACTCATCGACGCCAAGTTGTCTACTGGTGACCGATGCGTTCATTGCCTAGTTAACGACTCGTTGATACCGAATCGATAGTTCTAGTTGGAAGCGTGTTGGATTGGCGTTGAGTCGGTGTAATGTGCGAAGACCTTACCTATTAGGTAAGCTCAGGGATTCGAGCTCGAGGCCATCGTAGTGCCGATCGATTCGCTGAGGGGACTGGTTGAGGCCATGCTCCACAGCGCCGATCACTGGTTAGCGGTTTCTTGCTTTTGCGAGGCAGTAATGTCCAGTAAGGAGGCCGCTAAGAGGGACGCCGTCATCAGATTGGCCTCCGGAGACACAGGTATGCGCAAAATCTCCTCTCATGATTCCATCGCAGGGCTATGGGCATGGGTCCAATCGCTGTTGGTGTACTGTAGTGGGTCACTCTGCACCCCGGGGCTTCGCTCGTCATCTCATGTTCTTCCACACAAGCGCCGTGTATGGGACGCAGGTTTAGGTTTAGTCCCACCTGCATAGCCGAGAGGGACTCAGCATGGTACAAAGTTTATTCCCCCTGCACATAAAAAAAGATTCGTTTTAAGTAAAGGAGTTTTAAGAAAGATTGAGCAAGATATTGCGCCACCCACTAGGCATGCCTTCCAACACTTGCAACACTTGTAGACCACTACACTTACTAATAACCTTTGCTAGTACAAATAAAACTATTTCAAGTTGAATACACAATAGATGTTCGTTTCCAAAGGCGTAGAAAGTGCCTCCCACAATTTTGTAACAGTAATAAAATGTCCCTTACATAAGTTAGTTTGCATTATGTTGCCTTCCCTGGCAGCAAGCTGACAGTGGTGAGAGTGAGTTGTCAACTCATCACCATTTACTTCAGCTCACACGCTCAACTACGCAACAGTTGTCTTGAGCACATGTTCCGCATATGACATGGGATTGTTTGAGAAAAGCGTCTTCGAGGCGGGCAACTCATACGCAACGATCCCGGTGTTGCAGACGTTCATAGGCGACGGTAACCACCTTCCATCAAGTAAGCCGCCTGCCACAGTCAATAAAAAGACATACTCGCTCTGCCCATTGTTTTCACCACTTTCCTGCTCGTCGCCGCGGGAGCGTGGATCGCGCTGCGGCCACCCGGGCCCGATGAACCGTGTAAATTGAGGAAGTAACTCACAAAGCCACCGGATAATATAAATCAGCGACCACCGAAATTAGTTGGATTAGTATTAATTTATTAGGCAAATTTTCGGCCATCACTTGTGTGCAAGTTTTGGCCTCATTACACGGCCCGCGGCTGGGCTCGGGCCCTTCGTTTATGGGGAACGGACAGTGTACTCGCCACGCTTGTCCAAGGCGAATTGGCGGGTTTGACACATCGTTTATCGACATTGGCAAATTTCATCTTGTTTTCTTTCACCGTTAGGTCCTGGTATATGTAACAATGGAGTAGAATATATGAAGATGTGTTGCAAAAAGAAAATTTAGTACGTCATGTCTTTATATTTATAACTATAATAATAATATATATGTAGGAGGGAAGCTATATTGGATGTATTGTTGACTGGATGTATAACGCACAATATCATTTGTTTACATTTTAATTACTTCTAAAATTCTTGATTTAATTTAATTTGATTTATGAAATGTTTCTATAACTTAAAGATCGTTCTAACCTAATAAAAGTTATGAATATTGTAATTTAATAAACGACCAATGAGAGCAGAGCATGTCTAGAGCGGGGTCAGCGCCCTCTATACTTTGAGTAATATCTACTTGGGTAGACTGAGGAGTTTTGGTGACACATTTGGTTGGTGGCTACAGGTCGAGTTGGACCTTTGAGAGTTTTAAAGAAAGTATTGAAGTTGAAAGTATGAGCGGGTGCCCTGAACCCGCTCCTCGGTCTAAACTATGTCATAATGTTGATCAAATCTAAATTAAAAGTGTATAAACCGTGGCTATTGTGTTTTATGCTCGCATTTTATCCTGATGACAACCACTAAACCTGCAATAACTAAAGATGATGTCGTGAGAACGAGGCCGTTATGCGACATATATATAATAATTTTCTATCCTATTATTGTGCTCTGTCTTATTGAATATGCACTGTTTGCTACAACTCCATTAATTCTTCAAAAGTCATTCTGTGACATACTTCTATATACAACTTTTAAAAAAAGAGCTTGAAATATAAATAGAACAACAAATATAAAGAAAAACAATTTTTAGCTAGACGTGTTGCTGGGAGTTTCTTGCCACTTCTTCTTAACAGCAATAACACGTTGCGAAGCGGTGTACATAGACTAGGAAGTAAAATTTAATTTTAACCTATACATATAGCTTAAAACACTTTTTGAAGGTCATACATATGACCTTCAAAAAGTGTTCTCAAGTGGAACTTATTTTGAATAAATTAATTTGAATTTGAATGCCTACACTAGGTTAGGTCAGAAAACTGCCTAAGTATTGCGCGCTATCCTGCCAGGATTCGAACACGCGCCCTTTGAGTTTGGGATGCGTGTTCTCAAACGACTTAGGACGTCATAGTTGTGAAAATCTATAGGCTGCGACATTATAAAACAAATTCACACCATTTATAACTCAAGAACGGCTGGACCAATTTTTATAATTTTTGTGATTTTGGAATTGTCTTCGTCCGGAATAGGATAACAAGTATCAAAATATGACTGACATTCATCAATAAAAAAATATCATAAAAAAACATCAGTCTAGCCATTTGTTATGATCTTTTCCGACCGATTTCGGCAATGATTGCTGCTTTGCCGAAATCGGCGACTGCATTTAGCTCACTTTCATTTGTCTGATTTAGGTGAATCATTTTTGTGTGTATTCAAGTAGGTCCTGGGACCGTTTAAAGCAAAACGTAGTAAAGCAAATGAGCACTTAGAGTGATATAGGAACCGGCCATTAGTTGATTTGATTATCATGTAAAAAGCCTTGCAGAGATTTGGGCAAGAAAGTACCAAATATACCTAATATTAACTATTTGGACAGAGATTCCCCTTTACCACTCAGTAAGCAATGAACACCGTCTACACGCCACACCGCCTTTTATACGAAAATACTACGAAAACTACCCTACATAATAATATTATTATCTATGAAGATTATCTATGTGATATTAATATAATCTATGGTTCTTATAACTGCTGTGATGGACATCGCGTAACAATCATCTTCCATATTGTTAGTGTACAATAAGTTTACATTGAATAATTTAGCCACTGTGCTTTAGATAAGGCAGTTCAGTCCGTCTACACTCTACAGGCTGGAAAAACACCGATAAATCTGTCTCCGAGACGGTGGTCAGCGGGCTGAGAGGGTGGGGGGGGGAAGTAATCTCCCCCCCCCCGTCCCGCGGCCGATCTGTAAGTCAATTTGGTTGTCGATACCCAGTACGTGACGCCTGCCCTTTGATTAAACACAACACTACATATTTATGAGGCTGTTGCTTCAACTACCACTATCTATATGTATATGAGTGTACCTATTTGTACGTATTTCATACACTATATTAGCTGTACATTATATGTGTGTCGTTTTGACCATGAGCAAGGCCCGGACTATTGAAAGGGTTGCGTGCAAAATTTAACATTTCATCAATCTAATCTAAGTGTGCTGTAATATATTGAACATTTCCAAAGATAATCCCCAGTCAGTGCAGGACTAGTAGGAAACGTAAACTAAGAGGTCTGGCCTATTAAGATAAACTTCTAGGAGGCAAAGATCTAAGAATATGAAGGAACGTTCTTCCGTGAAAATGAGTAAGTTTCCAAAACGCCCTAATGGAACAGCGAAGGACAACATCAATGCAAGTAGCTCAAAGATATTACAAAATCTCTTACAGATTTATCTTCAAATTTTGAAATTCTTATCTTAATTCTTTCAACCTCTCCGAATTTAAAAAAGTGACCTTTGAATATATTAATTAGAGATAATATTCCAAACTAAATTCTTGACAATCGGTCTATCGTTTGCTCTTAAAGTTGACAACTGTTAAACAAAAGGAATATTTATAAGTTTCACCAAGAAGGCTTTTTTATAGTAACTAGTGGTCGCCCAGTGGTCGAAATTCGACCAGTAATTAATTTAAATTATAAGTTTGAATATTAATTAGGTTCTGTTGTCAAAGACTATACTTCTACAATCACAGATTTTGCTAAGGCTACACTGTTCATTTGATTTGAACAAGAAACGAAAGAGTATATATGCATGTGTGTCAAATACATGGTAGTGTGTGTAATGTTTTTTTATTCATTTAATGTATTTTTTATGCATAATTTAAATAAATATTAGCATTCTGCACTCCTCTAGTGTGCGAAATTTCATAGTCCTCCGTCCGTGCAATTTTGGCAAAAAGTGGTACCGTACCAATGTCGATATCATTACTGTAGGTATTTCTTCACGGACTTCATCGATCTCCTGTATACGAAATACTTTGAGAATGACCCCAATGAGGAAGTAGCTCGTGAAAGGCGGCCTCCCATCTCGGATGTCGCCCCACCAAGTCACAAGGCCTTCGCCGCCCTTCAAAGAGACAGCCGACGTCATACTTCGCTAATTGGATTATTGTTTACTTACTACGTGGGCATGTATAGCATCATCTAGGATAAATCATCGCTTCACATAGTTATAACATGATTAAATTTGATTATGTGATTAATACGTGATTGGCACGTAATTAATTTAGTGCCAACAATTTGAATTTCGTACATCTAACGAGACAAATTGGATTGGTACTATTGCAAAACATCTTATTTGATTTTTTTGTTCTATGCTACCTGGAGATGGTTATATTCTTTCGGTCTTATTCATAATGAGTCAGAGTAAGTTTGAAGGCTTCTTTAAGAATTATAAACAAGCCTTCAAATATGAATAAAATCGTTTATATATTTTACACACACAAACAAGTAAACATCTATTTTTTTTAATTATTTAATTTTAGAGATCCGTAATACAGATTAGTCCTAGTGCGGAACTTATGTAAATGTTTTATCTATATAATTTTTTGACAATAAATTGATTTTGATATAACATTCGTCTGTTCGTGTGTATGTCACTGAACTGCTTCTAAATTTTGATGATTTTTTTGTATCTTTGAGTGGGTCCCCGAATGGTTTAGATTAACAACTGGACCCAGTAGGTGGGAATGCAATCGGGTTCCAAAATTTTATTTTTTCATGACATACTTATTTTATTTACATTCAAAGTAAAAACACAACAATAGCACTACTTTCGTGATTTAGATGTAAGATATAGCATAGAGTTCCACGTTATTTTGACAATTTTTATATTCGTAAAACGAATCTACAAAAACTGCCGCATTCCCCAATACCCCCAGGATGCAGTCTATCTCTTTACTACTAATATCCGTTTAGTCGTGAAAATGTAACAAACACATTTATTTTGGCATTTGCATACCAAATAATTATTATGACGTACTGGTGCTCCTCATCTCTGTTCTTATATCATTGACAAAATTTACATTAACGCGAGCAATCCCGAGGGCAAAAGCTAGTGAAATATAAACTCAAGTGTTCAACAGCAAGAGATCATCGTATACTAAGATGAAAATACATGATCACGGATCCCGCGCTACGATACGGGGCTTGTCAAAAAGGGCGTAAACAGATATTGAAAGTAGATATTGATACGAGGAAGGCAACGCATCGACACCCTTGGTGTTGCAGATGTCCATGGGCGGCGGTAAACATTTCTCATTCAACTGGACCCGTCTGCCAGTTAGCCTACAAGCAAACATAAAATAGATTATAGGAAAACATAAATTGATGGTTATGCCAAATACTCGCGTGTATGTGGGCACCCAGTCCTGAGCAAATACGATAGAAGAGGTAATTTTCGAAAATCTCTTGAACGTTTACAAGCGGCCTGCGTTTCGGCAACTAACGAAGAAAATGAAACATCCGGCGTGTTTTCATTGCATTCATTTCCGCACAACAACAGAACAGTGAAAAAGAATCGTTCAATATTTCGACGGGTACTTGATTATAAGTAAACTACTCGTGACTTAACAGCTTACCGTACAAGTGTACAACGTGCAACACAGCTTTACGCAGTTGCGGGAACATTGCGATACATGTGCGAGCTAAACATCCGCGGAGGGCTGTAGGGGAGGATTGGGGGGGGGGTCGAGGGGGGTCGACAGGTGAAAGCAATAAATACTGAACGCAATATAAGTTGGACATTGCAACAGTTCTGTCCGTTCACACTGCACTAGTATCCACGATAAAAATTCATATTTTTACATTTTACACTGTACACAAATAATTTATTACATTGATTAGTGTTAATGTTAGAGATTAATTTGGCAACCATGCCATTAATTAAAAAGTAAAAGACAATGTCTATGGTCAGACTATGTATTGTTATCTCTGTGTTGTGAAATTACCGCTGTATCGCTGTGTCGAAGTTGAAAGTGTTTCCAAAAATCAGTGTAAAAACTACTAATTAAATATCCACTATGCATTACAAAAACTTGTTTTACTCTGCCAGCCTACAACCCAAAAATTAAGACTATGTATTAAAATAACATCGATTTCTTTTAAAACAATGATCATAAAACTGATTTTTCAATCACCATATAAAAAATATTCAAAGTATAAAAAAATCAAAAAGGACCGTTATATTAATAAAAATAGCAGATTGTTTCATTTTTGTATTCGGTCGGTGGTAATTTATTTGATTTTGGTTATTGCCGTGATAACGGAAGACAAAGATGACAATTGTCAACGAGTATTGTTAAAGTTTTATTTAGCCTACCGCCAACTTGTTCATTTTAAAGTTGTTTATGGTTATTATTTAATAAATTATAACCATTAATAAAAATAAAATCAAATAAATTCCCGCGCTTAAAACCGTTAAAACGTAGTTTTATTATGATTGTTGATGTCTTGATTTTGAGGGTTCAATAGCCATCAAAAAACAACATAATCCTTAGTAAATCGCCATAACCATCGCCACATAACAACGCCTCTTTCAACAGAAGTATTTTGGATCTATGTATGAAATATAGCAAAAAGGTGTATTATATATACCACACAATGATGTATTGAAATTTCGAAAATACGTCACACATGTATTTGTTTGCCAAAAAATATGCTTATAGAGTTCGACAGGTTTTGGGTGACCACCTGGGTGAAACTGCAGCACATCTCTCCACACCCCCTTTTTTATAAGATATGTGGAATTTTTGATGGTTAAATGTTCTTTTAGGGTTCATAGCTGAAGGACAAAAACAGTGCACATCACTTGCCTGTATAGAATCCTTCGCTTTGTGATGTATACTATCTGGTACTTTAATTAACGTAAGCATGATGTTATTTGAATTTGTATCATAATAAATACTATATTTTCTGTTTTCGCGATTAGTATACATAATAAAATTACGTTTTAACGGTTTTAGGCGTGGTAATTTATTTGACTTTTATTATTCCGAAATTTACCTGGTCGTCAAAGTGATCGCTTCGAACGCAACCGGGATTTAATGCTCGGATGATGACATTATTCCGAAATTTCGGTTATTGGCTGCTACTCAGATATCCGGTACACAAATTTTAAGTAGTGGGTAGGGGGAAAGGTATACTTACCCTTTCTGCAACTCTTAGGGTCCAGAGTTCTTGAAATATTTATTTTTGGTATTATAATTTAATTGGTAGATGAGTTTTACTTATTATAGATAAAATTTAAATAGCACTTTTTAGTCAGCTGCGTTATGCCTAAAAAATATTGACTTATTACATTGATCTTACTATGCTAACGACAGCATTTGAGCGGGACTTGGATTTTATACTCATTTATCTTTACAAATTATAGCCTATGTATTATTCTAATATAAAGATTTGTTCATATCAGTTCCGTAGTTTTTGCGTATAAGAGTAAGAAATATCCATCTTTACAAACTCCTTTGTAATATAGACCAACAATAATATATAACTTATATAGAGAGAATGATATAGATATAATTATAGTGTTAAATGCATATGTGTATTATTCCGCAAAGTTCATAGGTTCGAGCATAATAGGAAATAATTACTGTTGAATTGATTAATTGTGCAAGCCGATATCGTGTGGCGTTCGGCGCCCAACGGGAACGCGCGGCTTCTTCAGGCACCCACCGGACTGCTGCGGCGCTCACTTCCACCTTCATAGTCCACGCGTGACTGTGATCTGAAAAATATCATCTATAAAATACGTATGAAGAGCATTTCTCATCTAGTCTTTTTTTTATTGCAGGAGTTCAGCAGACAGGCAGATTGCCCACTTGATGAAAAGCGGTTACCATCGCCTATAGACATTTGCAAAACCAAAGGTGCTACAAATGCGCTGCTGCTCTCTTAAGGGAGACTGGAACCTGGCCACTAATGCCGGAACACAACTCAAGGTTGTGGTGTGGTCTTCTTACTAAGGTCCACAAAAATATTCCCAAATCAGAATCCACAATTTTCATTTGCAGACCAACCACGTCTTGAAATGAACTTAATTAACACTGTTTGCGGAGAAAATTGCAAGTTATTAATTGTTTTTATTTATGTACATGTTATAGAGATAGGTACACTAATAATTATCTGAAGTGAAACCTGTCGTTTGTTCAATGTCCTTACAATGATAGTGATGATCGGACAATAATTCTAAAAAAAGCTATAAATCTTAGTACATCAATGATATTATATAATATCATTGTAGTATTATTATATAAAAGAAAGTCTTATTAGTTTCACTATTTATAACTCAAGAACGGATGTATCGGTTTGGCTGAAAATTGGTGGGAAGGTAGCTTAGAACCAGGAGACGGACATAAGATACTTTTTGTCCCGTTGCAACCGGTAGGTGGCGCTGAGATCGGGTTCTAGAATCCTCCTAATCACCTGGAGCGATTTTGGTGATTTTGTTTTTGTGTATTTGAGTGGGTCCCCGGATGGTTTAAATCCACAACAGGAAACGGTGGTAGCGCTGGGATCGGGTCCTAGATTTTTATTTTTTCAGAGCAGGCAACGTCTGCCAGGGCCGCCAGTATAATCATAAAAAAGCCCTGACATTGAAGCGCGTGCTTGTGCGCAGGAGAATCACCCAACTATGATAACATGTCTCATCAAGATAATTTGTATAAACATTTTCGATTAGCATGCCTTCATAACAGCAGACACATTGAAGAACCACCTGATGGAAAGTGGTCGCCATCGCCCATGGATATTTGCAACACAAAAGGTGATTTACCAATGCGCCACCTGTAGGATGAAAACATTATAATTTAATTTGGAAATATTTATTAGTTGTTTCGAATAAAACAACATGCACTCTGTACAATATTGACCTACCTTCACTATATTCATAAACCTTTTGTGGCAGGGGCGTTCAGTATCGTCTGTTACTTGAATAATTATTATTCCATTAATTCTTCAAAAGTTATTCTGTAACATAATTCTGTACAAAATCTTAAAAAAAAGTACTTAAATATAAATAGAACAACAAATATAAAGAAAAACAATTTTTAGCTAGACGTGTTGCTGGGGAGTTTCTTGCCGCTTCTTCTCCTTAACAGCAATAACACGTTGCGAAGCGGTGTACATAGACTAGGAAGTAAAATTTAATTTTAACCTATATGTATGACCTTCAAAAAGTGTTCTCCAGTGGAACTTATTTTGAATTTGAATAATAAATACTTTATTTAATTTATAAAACGTATAAGTTTGCGTAGAACAACATAAAGTGAATAATTTATAAACATAAGGTCTTAAAAATAAGGTCAAACATGGTCAAAAGTCGTGGTAGCGTAATGGGTAGCGCACGCGTCCGAGAGCTCAAAGGGTGAGGACTCGATCCTGGCCGAAACGCGTACACCACATAGTCAGTTTCTGATCTGATGTGCATATTTTTACAATTACCAGGTGCCAACAACGGGGAACGAAATCATCGTGATGCAACCTGCACATCGATTTAACCGATGTGTCAATCCTGCCAAGCCGCCTTGGACAAGCGTGGCGGGTATATTATCCGTTTCCCCTATAATGGGAGGCCCGAATCCAGCAGTGGGTAATTTTTTTTTAAATAAAGTTTCCCATAAAACAAATTGTCGATTCCCATAATCGATTTGTGTGAATGAATACCAAGCATTAATCATATAAAAAACACATATCTACTTAATTCAATGAAAATAAAAAACCTCCGCCACGAATACAAATTTAGCAGCAGAATAAAAATAACCTTAAAATCACTGTCATCTTGTTACAATCTGGGCTCAGGAATATATGAAATGTTTTCTTCTACTTTGTATATAGTTTTTTGCACAGTGCAAATAGTTAAATAATTGAATTAATCGTAAAACTGCCGGCCTTGAAAGGATTTTACTCATAATATCTGATGATAACCCCCGTATCTTATTATTCGAAGAACAAGCGGTGATTCATACACACATCCGTTTATTTCATTCGATGTTATACAAAGATAAAAACATAAATCATGTACGAAATTCAACTCTTGGTGAAAGCTAACACGATAGAATCATGCCGCACTGAAAACCTGTTTCCATCAGGTAGACCGTCAACCTGTTTACGTCACTCCAGCAGTAATGAAAAAAAAACTATATAAACAAATTCACCTTCACATTTTTATTATTGTGATTAAATGGAGTAAGCGCTGAAGGTCCTCCTTCCTCGCCTCGCCTCGGCAGCCCGCGTTGTGGAGCCATCGGTCCGGCTCTGGTTACAGTCAAAGCCAATTATATCGCTGGAATTACAGAACAGAATGCCTGGGTAAATAACGCCTTCCATGACCCGGCTGGGTGTTTATTTTTGTGAGCAATGCAGTCTTATTAATCACGTAATTCACAATACGTGTCTTAGCTCATAAGTTTCTGTTCTCTTAAAGTAAACAACAAATATAATATCTCGAACTTTGCCGAATTGAGACAAAGGTGCTTAAGCCACTGAACTATCATAGCCTTCTTTTATTATTTACCCCTTCTTTGTTAGTCTTTTCTGTGATGATGCAATAAAAATATTTAAACTTTTTTGTTAAGAACCATCTCTAATACTCTCCAAGTATTAGAGAGTAAAAATAAAAAAAAATTGAAATTGCACCGGAATCGCCAAATGGAAATGGCAGAGAAATCGAGTAACGAGCAGAAAAAAAACATAAGAATTGAGAAGTAGTTAAGAAGAACGATAAGTTTTAACCCTGTTTCTCAGTCTAGAATGTCCAGATTAACTAAGATTCGTATCTTCATTGGTATGAAGAACAAAGTATTCGCAGAGAGCGGTAATCAAATTTACAAACACTACGACGTAAGGCGACTAACATACTCGCACTCCGTTAACGAAGATTTAACACATGTTCTTTTGCTAAAATGACTTGTGGACTGATAATCCTCATTATTTGTTGGTACATTTATTTTTGTTACTTGGTATCCGCTTATTATGTTGAGGCGGGAGTGCGTCAGGTTTCAGGGCGCGTCGCCTCCCTCTGTATCAATCAGAAAGGCAATTATTTCGGTAAGCTTAGCCACCCCGATGGAGTCACGTTACTCGCCGATTCCGCTTCCCTTCCTCGCTCGACCCGGCCGAAGCAGCTATCACAATACGCTGTTCTCTTAATAAGTACAGTGTTATACTAGGATATACGTTTTTGAGGAAGGAGGATCGCCCGGCGGGGTCACCGTCCGTCTTTCGGTTCATTATACTGTTCGACGAGTTGGACAAACTATTCGAATAATATAAGAGAATAATCGCAGACCAACTCGTCCAGCATCTGACCAACACTAAGCCGGATCCGACGGACAATCACATCGGTTTCCGTCCAGAGTCCTCTACATTGGATGTCATCATGCGGCTGAGAGGCTTGGCGGAGGACGAGGCCTTGTTTGCGGTGTGTTTTACCTTGCTCTAGGCTTGCATCAGGGAGGCACTCCGATATTTCGGGTTGCCGACCTACCTCCACCAAATAGTCGAGGCATATCTAAATAGGAGAGCCTACAACTACCTAGTCCATGGAGGAGGGTGGAGTCGACGAGCCACGGTATGCGATGTTCCACGGGGATCAGGCCCTCTGCTGTACAACACCGCATACGTTCGGACATTACGGTCTCGGGTCCTACCGGGCGACAGTGTCATCTGGTATACAGATGATATGCTGGTTGCCGGTCGCGGGAAGACCCGTAGGCAGGCACGGCTGGGGGCTAGGTACAGCTGGGGTGTCACAAATAGTAGACAGGATCCGGCGATTTGATCAGGAGGTGGCTCTGCAGAATACCGAGGTAGTGACCCGAAACCGACCACCTCCAAACACAAACATCGTTGTAGAGAGTGTCCGCATTGGCATCGGGAAGATCATGAAGTACTTGGGATTGGTCCTCTATAGCCGATGAGATTTTTCGGAACATTTTCGGCAACTAGCCCCCAAACTCAAAAGGGCGGCGGGAGCGCTATCGTTCCTACTGCCTAACATTGAGCGGCCCAAAGCCACGTACCGTATGGCCCTATATGAGGTCCCCGGTGACGAGGATATGGTGCTTCATACTCTCTAAAAGTGTCCTCCCTGGACGGGGCCGCGCCGAGACGTCGTCGCCTTTACCGGAATAAACCTTAGGCTGCTGGCTGTGGTTCACACCATGGTTGGGAACCCCTCGGATGGGACGTCGTCTCCTTCTTTTGCGAGCGTGTAATGCTTGCTAAGGAGGAGGCGGAGCAGGAGCGTGATCGCATGTCTTTGCTCCAATCCCGCCAAAGGAGGACGCGTCGGCGTCAGAGGGCGGGTTTCAACCTTGGACCACCGTGAGCTCCCCTAGGGAAAGGGCTCCCTACCTGCTTTATGTCGTCGAGATGGGGTGCGACGTATTCCGCACGCGCTCATCTCTCCTCCCCACGTTAGGCACGTTACACACCGCCCCACGCATAAGAGAGCATGATGGGCCACCGCCTGCCGGGGCTAGCGGACAGGCCAGGCTATATATCCGTAGCCCTGGCATTAAGCGCGAAAGAAGGAATACCGAAGAGTTTTAGTGGGTATCCTTATATTAATTACTAGCTGTGGCCGCGGTTTCACCCGCGTGGTGATGAAAAATCATTATATTTTAGATAATTCACACTATATCTTTATAAATTATAGCCTGTGTGTTATTCTGTGTAAGCTATATTATTGTAAAGTTTTATCAAAATTCATTTAGTACTTTTGGCGTGAAAGAGTAACAAACATACATCCATACTTATACATCCTTTCTTACAAACTTTCACGTTATAATATTTATAGAGATGGAGATAATGTTACAAAAACTTTTGTTTCGTTGTAATACGCAGTAAAGGCGCACAATATCCTGTTTTTAGGGTTCCGTACACAAACATGGTGGAACTACGAATCCCTTCAGTCCACCTGATCCCGCCCGCATTTAACGGGCAGCTAAAATATTCAACAAACAACCAAATTCTTCTTATTTCGAGTAAACTCATTGAGACCGCCAACGTCGGAACTTAAATAGATCTCGTAACCTAATTATTCTAAAAGCAATATGTACAATGAAAACAGGCCAAAGTTAATTTATTCCTTACAAGACATAGTGATAGAACATCGCAAGTGGTGTACAAATATTTCTCCAACAAATATTGGCTTTTTGTTGAAACCAACTTTTAATTAAATTAAAATAACCAGAATTAATTTAGAAATGTTTTTTGAACCATACAAATTGAGAGGTCGAGTAGGGTAGTTGACGGTCAAGTTATTAAATTTTTTGTTGCAGGAGATCAACAAACATGCTAACGGCCCACCTGATGGAATGCGGTTACCATCGCCTATGGACATTTGTAACAGGAAAGGTGGCCCGCTCTCTAAAGAGAGACTAGAACTTGGCCACTATTTCCGGAACACAACTTAGGGTTGTTATGGCGGCATGCTGTGGTAGCCATCCAGACGGCCAAATATCCTACTACCTGGTTTTGTGTTGTTTTGTCGCCTCTTATGCCAGGCCACTCGGGCGCTAGAAATGGTATTCTTTCTACGTCCTGGGATACTTTTTACTATCTTAAGGGGTGGTCTACTACATCCCACGTAACGCAGTACGCAGCCTCCATGCGTCGTACGCCACGTCTGTCTCTGTTGTCATTTTCAACCATTCTAGGGTAAAGACATCGTATTTTTTTGTGTTAATTAACAAATGTATCGAATCATGTGCGAAGGAAAAACGTATGTGCGCTTACACGTTTCAGTGTAACATCAATCAGACGCCGAAAGTGGCGTTTAACATCAATTGATGCTGCACGCCGCCTTCAGCGTCTATAACAGACCCCGGCATTCCGAAACGCCATAATAATGACGCCATTTCAGTGGGAAGGACAAATGTAGCCAAAAGGATGGAATTGTGGTTGCGTTGTTTTCATGCCGCCTTTGCAATTCATCATCAAACACGTAGACGTCGTGGCAACGCGAACAAAGTTTCCTTGGCTAGTAAACAATATAAAGAATACTTGAATAAGTATTTCAAGTCCACTTCGCATCTGGAAGGGTTGTCGAGCTTTTACCGTTGAACCATAACTGAGTATATCGCCAGTTGAATGCGCAGGCAATAAGACGGTGTTCCTTTAAGATAATCCCGCCGAATGAGATGTGCCATGGTGTGTTTACAAACACACATTCAATGAGGACATCTGTACTCCGCGGCTTAAACCTTACAAGGCATGTTTGTGAGGGCATAATTAGGCGCTCTTAATAACTTACTCGTTTGCATACGTAAAGAGGTTCCTCGCCATGTGGGGGAGGCACTGACGGCAGTAGATAAGAGGCAATGTGGAACTAATAATACAAAGATAATCTTGAAACAATAAATAGGGTTATTCTTAGACAATTTTCGTGGCAGAAGATGCGTTGTCAGCGTTCGAGCAAGCTGTAAAGGAGCTGCCTGCAGCGGACTGGAAAAAGTATTTCGAAAATTGGTTCAAACGCATCAAACTTTGTAAAGATAGAGGCTCATGGAAGAGTGCTATGAAAAGATTTAAAAAATATTACCTTTATAACATTTTTATTTCACAAGTCTTTCTGAGTATAATATAAGCAATTATAACAAATTTCTTTTGTTATAATTATTTTTACAGTAAACTGCTGCAATACTAAGAGTGTTTTAGCTAGACCTCTTACTGGGGAGTTTTTTTCAGCTCCTTCTCTTCCAACGGCGTCATCGCGTTGCGAAGCGGTACACAGAGAGTAGATAGTAGACTGATTTTTTGACTTATAAGTATGATTTTCAGAATAATGTTCTCCAGTGAAACGTAGAGTTGAACAAAAACATTTGAATTTGAGTATAAAACGTGTCTCAATGGGGTCACCCCTACGAATCATCTAAGCGAGCTTACGTTTATGGCCGGCCCTATTCATTCACTTGCCTTACCACCTAATTGTTTGAGTTTTGGCATTTCATCATCGACATCGACCTTTTTCGATAAGATAAGTATAGCAACCGGCCAGTGCATCCGCAAACACACACGAGCTTAGGGAATCAGTCGTGGGCACTCGCCCCGGGATGCTTACGACTACCAACAAATCTACAGATCTGCCATTTCGAACATGCTAATACAGACCTTATACAAGTAGCGTTTCAGTTGAAATTGCTTGCTTCAAGATTTGTGCGGTTCTTGCTCACGCCGTTCAGCGCTGCGGATTGAACTGTACTCACTGTTATGGCGCAATTTGTTTGGGCCCCCACGACTCGCGTCACTCCACAACGTACTGATATTGAACGTTTCTATTTTGTAAGCAGATATTCGTCCAAAAGAAATAGTATCACATCTCTCGTTGTGCGTCTTTGTGTGCATCTCATATGCAATAGACCAGAGTTTCTTGAGCTAATTTTTCTTGTAGGTATATTTAGACCATTTGTACGTATTTAATACGTAATGTCATTATAATTTTATTATCTTTCGTTTTATTGTCTCTCTCTCTTACCGAGTATGCACTGTTTGGTACAACTCCATTCATTCTTCCAAAAGTGATTGTCTAACACATATCTGTATAAAAATTATTTAAAAAAAAGTTTGAGTTATTAAATTTTTAGCTAGACGTGTTGCTGGGAGTTTCTTGCCGCTTTTTCTCCTTAACAGCAATAACACGTTATGAAACGGTGTACATAGACTAGGAAGTAAAATTAAAAACTTATACGTATGACCTTCAAAAAGTATTCCCTAGTGGAACTTATAGTGAATAAAAACTTTTGAATTAGAATTTGGTGGTGAAGGCATTTTATTCAAACTAAATTTATATGTTGTCTTAAAATACGTTATAGTTTTATCATTATTTAACTGCATCATTTATTATTATGTGCGTTGTATTGCCCTTTGTGACTTCACTTGCGGGTCCCAGGCGGAAGAACAGCGCTAGTCTTAATTCATCAGCATATGCTGACACTGGCTCTTCCACTTTTCTGTAACGTATTTTTATTACAACTACCACAACTGACCACAAGTACGTTTACATTATTTCAATTGCAGTTTTATTATCTAACTATCATGTAATGATTCCTTACTCAGAATAAACATTTAAATATTTCATGTTTAATAAAATATTACTTTACAATTTTGAGATGACACAACCTAAAAACATATTGGTGAAATTCCCAATACCATCAATCAAAAACTTATAGTATTGAAGACCTCTTTATTTTGTTCGTTTCAAGTAGTATAGTCTAAAAACATTGTATAAATACGTGAAGCAAAAATTTAATACCCTTTTTTTACGAAAAACGAAAACGAGTGCAGAATGCTATTTTTTTATTATGCATAAATAATACATTAAATCAATAAATAAAAACATTACACACACTACCATGTATTTGACACACACACGCATATATATTCTTTTGTTTATTATTAAAGTCAAATTAACATTGGCGAAATATGTGATTATAGAAGTATAGTCTTTGCCAACAGAACCTTGATAATATTCAAACTTATAATTTAACTGAATTACGGTCGAATTTCGACCACTGGGCGACCACTAGTATTTAAATTATTACGTCAAACTCATTCTTATTCCTACTTCAAATGTCAAATCCACTTGAAATAGATAGTATTTAGATTTCGAGTTAATAAAGTCTTGGTCAAAGAGATTGAATAACGTCAAGAATTTCAGGCAAAACAGGGCAGCGGTGGGCGGCGGGCGGCGGGCCGACTCGGGCGAAACCACTGGTATACGAGCACCGCGACAAAGGAACCTGAATAAAGCTAAATATAAAGGACTATAAGCAATTACACCGCGATCGCCGACGACCTACGGATTTGGCGAACAGGAGGCACAGCTCGCAGCCGAAGTGGACCTTAACCCGCGAGACACAAGGTCGCTTGTGTCGCCGGCCCAGGGCGGCAGTTCCCCGCCGAGTAACACGCAGACATCAAGGGTTTTCCCGCTTTATTTATTCCCCTTAACGAGCGCGCCGCTCAATGGGCAGGAACGGGCAGACCCCGAGCCCCGGACTCCGGGCCCCGGGCCCCGGGCCCCGGGCCTCAGCTCATTGTCATGGTAATAACCTGAATTATTGCTAACATTTCTTTCTCGAGATACCGACACCTGTGTAATCGCCGCTCCTCAAGGGCGATTAAGTCTCCTTACTCCCTTGATGGCGGTGGGCTCCTCGCCCCGCACCCCCCCATCCCCCCCCCCCTCTTATTCCTCAGCGTATTGTACCATAATGACGTTTGTTAACAGGCTTCGTTGATGGTCGGTTCCTATATCTTACTATTCATTCACTTCCTTACCATCGGTGAATTTTTGACCTCATTTGTATGGAGCTTATGTCAAATTATTAACATAACACAAAATGTAGTCTAAGTAACCTAACTCCTTATAACATCTGCGATCTGCCAGTAAAACTTCCGTCAAAATCGGTTCCGCCGTTTCAGAGATTACCCGGATCAAACACACAGTCAGAGAGACAAAAAAAATCATAATTGGTTTTTTGATACAAGCACGGTATATACTTTCATATGCATTTAGTAAAGAGCTATTATTACAAATTTAATTCTATTATTCTCAGAAAAACATCCAAAAATTTCTTTACTTCTTTAAGATAGTCTCCTTATTGCCTTTAGGCCCCGCTCGCTACTGCCAGTGATGTTGTACATAATATTTTAACCAGTATTTGAATACACTTTACCACTTCCAAAATTTGTAATAATATTGAAAATTGGGAAATGGCCGGAAGAGTGCGTCAACTGCGCCGAAAACCCACAGCGACATAAAAGAAGAGTTTAGGTTAAGTAAGACATAAACTAAGTTACGTTTTTGGGTGAATTTCTTAATGAACATTAATTAATCGTTCAGTATTCAAAAGTGGTGCGGGACGATCGGCCGCCGATGCCTTAGGGGGCGCCACACCCGCACGCACTCGCAAATTGTAAACAAAACGAAATATTATTTGATTGTGCAGCTTGCAAACGGGCCGACGGACCTAATAAGAAGTCTTTCAACACCAAGGCGGAGCCAGCGCGTTGCCAGCTTTAGGAAGAGATAGAGATGATTGACATAGGAGGGATGGAATTAAGGGGATGAAGTACAGGTACCAGGCAACTGAAATGGGATACAGTGGTAACTCTCACTTAGCTTAGTTCAAAGCTAACCGTATGCGGATATCCTGTGTGAGCGTGATATCACATTGACCGGGCCGCCCCTAGGAGCTGTATTTAATTAATTAGTTTAATTAATCTTCAAACAAAACACTTTGTTCATGTGTTATTAATACATTTTATCCAACAAACCAGACAAATTGTATTATTTGATCACACCTCGTTATATTTGGTTTGACACGTAAAATGGTCAAGCCCCCCTAAGCAGTAGGCAGCGGCTGGAATAAGTTGTTCGGTTTAGGCTTTGGTCTTAATAAAATGCGGCCCTGCGGCCCCCCCTCCAGGAGTGGCTCCAATCCATCTCACGCACTTGTCGTGATCATCGTCCCTAACTGATCACTTGGCAGGCGCACTCTCTCGCGATTCTTGCTAATTTGTTACTTAAAGTTATCTTGTACCTAAGACTTGGAGTTGGCTTATCTTTGAAATTTACTGATGGAAAGTATTGACATAAATCGAATATTTCCTATTCATCTGTACTTACGAAAGATTAAATTATTTAGCGACTTCAGTTGGCCCCAACGTTTATCATTGTAATCAACAACACTCAAATATTGTGAAAGAAATAAATGAATTATAGTGCTTTCTCTTAACTTCTGAAATAAGGCCACTCGATGATTATAACAAATGTCTATAACGAGGCAAATAATAGAGCGGCTTACAGGTCACTTACCGTCAGTTGAAAAGACATTATTGTTAGGTTAATAAATTCTCATAAATTATAATACACTTGTGGTCCGAGCAGACTGTCCTGCCTTGAAACAATAAAAATCTAAGACCCGATTCTAGTGCCTCCTACCGGTTCCAATTGTGAATGTAAACTATCCGGGGACACACTCAAATACACAAATAATATCATCGAAATCAGTAAATTAGTTCTTACATTATGCGCGTACATATATTTCTGCGATTCTTTTTTATTTATATACTAGCTGACTCGGCGAACTTCGTACCGCCTTATTCAAATAAATTAATAAACAAACAAATCGAGAAAACATGGCAAAGGGCTCATAGAATTTGAAAAATATATATATAGCCTATAACCTACGATTAATTCCACGTCGAATGGTTGTGGTTTCATGCTGATCGGTCCAGTAGTTTTCGAGTTTACCTCGGACAAAGAAAACAAACTTTGCTTATATATATATAGATAGATAGATAGCCATAAACCATCTAGGAAAAATTTCGCATCGAATGGTGGTAGTTTCATGTCGATACGATCAGTGGTTTAAGCGTGATTGAGCCTCAAACGAACACCATTTTCATTATATATATATAGAAGATAGAAGATATTAGATGTATATTGAGTAGGATTCACATACTATTAATCAATGAAAGGGTGGGACTTAAGTATAGCGCCATCTGTTTGATGTTTATTGTAACTTAGTTGACTACAGAAAAATTGCAATTTTTTTTTAATTACAAATTAAAATTGGAACAAATCCACCAACATGAAAAAAAAAACATCGCAATCGGTTGAGTAGTTTCGGAGTTCATCGCTGTCAAACACTGTGACAGGGATCATGTACATATAGATTACAAATTATTATTTTTAAATCTTAATTTCTAAATAAAGGCCAAGTTCATACTACACATTCACGGGTTTTGTCACTTAGGTAAGAAATGTACCCTCTATTTCATAAATTAAAAAGTATTTTTATATTTCCAATGGCTTGATAATTTGAGCAGATTCCCACTAAGCAGGTCACAAATTAGAGGAATCCGACTCAGACTCGTATTGGTTTAAACACTGATCTACAGGACTATGACCACTGCGAAAACTATGTGTGGCGGCTACTTCTGATAGACGGACGGACAAAAACAACTCCATGAAGGTTTCTGTTTTTCCAAAATGGCTACATGCCCTAAAATAGTTATTATATTAAATACTTTTACATCAATGTGTAAACTTGTAGTGCAGTCACTCTTTGATAAAACATTTGACGATATAATTATATATCTAAACTAGGATATGCCCGCGACTTCGTCCGCGCCTGTTGATACAAAGCCGCATTTTAAAAAACCTAACCTAACGTTTTAGTGAAAACTGTTTCGAAATAAGCTAATTTTTATGCACCCGAACAACTAAAAACCACGGTTCCTACGCAAAAAATATCACACTTCTTGCTACAATAAAATTTACTATCGGTTAGGGAAGAAATCACATTGGAATTCAATTTTTTTACTATGTGGCATTTTAAATAATTCCCAGACAAATCCCGCGGGATTCCCAGGATAAAAGATTTTAAGTCTAAGAATTTGCTGACGATCAGCAAAAGCCGCATCGACATCAGACCAGTAGTTGTTGAGTGAGTCCCGAACAAACAGACGAGTAATCTGAAAACGATTGTATCGTGTTCTCTATCTTATAATAGCTTCAATGTACAGACACAGGTATGTTTAGAATTTTATAGTATTATAGATGAAGTCTGATAAATAATTATCATTAAAGCAATGCTAGCCCTGAAATCACTTTTATTTGGGCGTTTGCGCCGAACACGGTATATTGCGACCGATTGCAATATTAAACCACGAAACAATTAGTTTTGTTGACATTTGCAAGTAGAAGAAGACCATGATCGTGTTGGCCATCGCCGTAGTCCTCCTGGTCACGCTATACTTCTACGGCACCAGGAACCACAACTACTGGAAGGAGAAGGGCGTCGTTCACGACAGGCCTGTACCGCTCTTCGGGACGGATACCAAGAGGTACCTGCTGCAGAGGAGCATAGCGCAGATGGCGGCGAACACTTACTTCAAATACTCGAACGAACGAGTCGTGGGCTACTATCGCGGCTCTATCCCGGAACTGGTGATCCGCGATCCCGACCTGGTGAAGCACATCCTCTTGACAGACTTCAACTACTTCTACTCCCGGGGCTTGACTCCGGAGCACAAGAACGTGGAACCGTTGCTCAGGAATCTGTTCTTCGCGGACGGTGACTTGTGGAAGCTGCTGCGGCAGCGCATGACACCGGCCTTCACCAGTGGCAAGCTGAAGGCGATGTTCCCTCTGATCGTGGAGCGTGCCGAGAAACTGCAGACTCTCACGCTGCAGGCAATGGACGCGGGGCGGCCACTCGACGCCAGAGACCTGATGGCCCGCTACACGACGGATTTCATCGGCGCGTGCGGGTTCGGCCTTGACGCTGACTCGCTCAACAACGAGGATTCAGAGTTCAGGAAACTCGGCTTCAGAATCTTTGACATTACGTTAAAACGCGCGATTACCGTTATCTTTAAGACTTTGTTTCCAGACATTTTCAAATACACCAAGTTCTTAGGACAAGAATTAGAAGACGATGTTTTAGCTCTTGTCAAACAGATCCAGAAGGAAAGAGGATTTAAGCCATCCGGTCGTAACGACTTTATGGATTTCCTATTGGAGTGGCAGCAGCGGGGTAAGATCATCGTTGAATCCCTCGAACACCATAATCCCGACGGCAGCCCTGCACCAGTCGAGCTCGAGATAGACGACGTCCTCGTCGCCGCTCAAGCTTTCATCTTCTTCGCCGCCGGCTTCGAGACTTCTTCATCTGCCACCAGTTTCACTCTCCACCAATTGGCATTTCATCCCGAAGTTCAAAAGAAGGCACAGGACAATATTGACCTTGTTCTATCAAAACACAACAACAAGCTCAGTTACGACGCTATTAAAGAGATGACTTATTTGGACTGGGTGCTGCTAGAGGGCATGAGGATATTTCCGTCGTCCGGATTCCTGACACGGCGCTGCGTGCGCAAGTACCGGCTGCCTGGGACGGACATCACCATCGACCCCGGCGTAAAGGTGTGCGTCCCGCTGGTGGCGCTACACAACGATCCCAAGTACTTCGACAACCCTGAGGAGTTTAGGCCGGAGAGATTCACGCCAGAGGAAGTAGCCAAGAGACACAAGTTTGTGTACTTGCCTTTCGGTGAAGGTCCTCGCTCTTGTATTGGTGAGTATTTTCACTATTTTCATTACGACGTATGCAACTGTGTGTGTGTGAACTTCCTCCGCGGTTTTTCTTTAACGCTACAGTATGGGGATCTTCAAACAGGGCGTAAACAGATAAATAAAGTCTCAACGAGGTAGGCCACGCATCGACACTTTGTTGTGAATGACAGGAACCATTTACTGTCAGGTGAACTCTTTGCCTGTTTGCCTACTGGTAAACATAAAAAACAGGAACAAAAATTTCTTTGTAAATGCTAGTAGAACAATTAAGCGCAAGAAGTGACGTGTATTATTTTTTTTGTAAGCAGTTTTGATTATTTTGAAGGACTTATAGATGCATTGATGTTATAGGCGGTCGTTTGGGGCAGATGCAGTCACTGGCCGGGCTAGCCGCAGTGCTGGCCAGGTTCACCGTGAGGCCCGCCCCGGAGACCAGGAGGCACCTCATCTCGGACCCCAAGTCCAGCATCGTCCAGAATGTTATCGGTGGAATCCCACTAATCTTAGAACCGAGGGAAGGAATCTCGAAATCCGCTGTAGAATCATGATCACCATAAAACTGCATTTGAGCAGGCTTCAAAGTGATCTCTTCTAGGACATTCTTGGTTTTGGATTTAGATCAATTGTATAGTTTCTTGCGTTGCGATTTCTTTAGTAAATATATACGTGTATATATAAATAGATTTCAGATTTAAAAGCGAAGCCACGACGAAAATGATAATCATGTCTATCGCAATAATTAATAGATAAGAAATAATCAATAATGGTGAAACTCGTTTAAAAGAAATTGGACAATGTGGTTGTTCCAAATAATCACATTCATATCCATAGCGCCTATTTCTCAATTGGAACAATTTCCCGAATTTATAGCAAAATTAAACTTTGTAAGCGAACTCTCATTAAATAAATTTGATTTTATTTAAAACAACCACCATTCCGACCTCTGGGCCGACTTTGATCTGTGTATTACAGTACCTATTGCTATGTTTAGCTATGACTATATTAACTGAGATTAAGGTACCATGATTATATAAATGTAAGCGAATTAATTTTCATTCCTATAACTTTTTAAGGAGTTTACGAGTGGAAAATATGTCTAAGCAGTAGAGTGTATACGTGATGCCTCGAGGCAGATGCTCTTGGCATCTTGGCAATGACACCTCCCGATAAAGCGAACTCTGGATATCGTGAAGTACGGCTGGCATCCTGGTATTGGGACTATCCCACTACTCTGCTATCGTTGGGACTAGGTACTGTGTGGACGAAAAATTACATGATAATGTCATTATATTAAATATTTTCAGCTATATTAATGAAAACTATCGTCTTAATCCCACAATTATGATAACAATCTGCATAATAGGTGTTCAGATTTATTTGCGCTGCTTATCGAGCTCTATGCTGTTAAGTTGTTTGGCAATCCAATCACCGATAGCCGTGATTTAAAACCATCTTATCTGATACCAGTAACACCATTATGACTTATTGTGTTTCTGCCTTGCGTTACGCCACTAATATTTACACCACGCTCCACGCAATGTGGATGCCACCTATTTTTAGTGTTATGCATCCATTCGGACAAAAACCGAAGCGTACGTAAGTTTCATCGTCTTTCTTTGTATGCCATAATCAAATCACATTTCTCGGTTACTACTAAGCTTATATGGGTAGCGTTTATTAGGATAAATCCAGACACATCTGTTACCATGAAAATGAATGTAGTTATTTCAAAATGAAGTCTTACATATTACTGATTGAGAGTCAAGAATCTACCATGGCGTCCAAAATAGTTTTAGTTCACATAATATTTTCTTATGTTTTCGCGACTTGTATATATAATAAAACTACATTTTAACGTTTTAAGAAAATATTACATTTTAACGGTTTTAAGCGCGGTAATTTATTGGTTTATCCGACGTTTCAGCCGCTTTTCCGTGGCCGTGGTCACGGACGACAAAGATGACATTTGCCCAACGAGTATTGTCAAAGTTTTATTTAGCCTACCGCCAACTTGTTCATTTTAATTATTTAGTTTTAATTTTTGTTTTTGGTTATTATTTACTCTATGGGAGCCTAATCTAATTTACCACCGCTTCACAACATGTTGTGGCTTGAAGAAGAAGAAGCGGCGCAACAAACTCACCTGCAACATGTCTTTGCTTCAGAAATATTATTATTAAGTACCTAATTAATATGAATGATGACTGAAAAAGCTTGGTGGCGATAGCATTTTACCTATTCGGTCCGGTCATCTAAAAATAATAAGCCTTCTCGCACAAATGTTGACTGACTAATCTTTTTAATTTTTTGATTGAAAACTTTTCTAAGATTTTGTTGAAGAGCATATACTTTGCCCCACGAAACTAATATAAACTTTATGGAGCCTACATGTGGGAGTTTGTAATTTATTTTTGTTCCTAGTATTTCTACAATGCACATCACCTAATTTGGTAATATCCGAGATATTTTTCTTAACATACAGTACATTTTAAAATATTTATTTCTTTAAACTTATCGCGCAAAGTATCCCGCACCCCGATGTTGTAAATTGAGCGAATAGCACGCTTCTGCAGGACGACAATATAATTTATGTCAGTTGCATTACCATAAAAGAATTCCGAAAGTGAAAAATGTTAAAATAAACCGAACGAGCAGTGTCAATATCAGGCGTGAATCTTATGGTTTCATTGCATATGCTGCCAAGCTCATACGGTTGATTCGGCGCGTGTAGCCATGGTCGTGATGTGACGGGACCAAGCTGGAGTCATATCTTGATAGTTCTTGCTTAGGAGCGGCTCTATCGGTGTGATACCACGCAAACACAGAATATCCAAGTGAAACGGTTAGCTTTGTGCTTATCCTGTTTAGTGCGATAGGTGCAAATTCCGATGGCCCCTTCTCCTGTCCTATTTTCATATCCTATTCCTCCGGTCTGAGCCCTCTTTCTCACCCCCCTATTTATTCCATTAATAATTTAAAAAAGTAGCATTTCTCTATATAAACTATAAGCCCTCCTGTTTATTCCATCGTAAAAACTGCCGACGCTCCTGCTGTTGCAAATCTATCTATAGAGCCGTCTGTTTGACACCTTCGAAATACAACAGGCGTATGCGCCGCGACTACGCACGGCGCATCAGTGGCCGCCAGTGGTCAAAACTCGACCATAATAATTAATTTAAATTATAAGTTTGAACAGTATTATGGTATGGTTCTGTCGATATAGATATACCCTCTACAATCACATGATTGTAGAGGGCAACACTGTTCATTTGACTTAAACAATAAATAAAAGAGTATATTATATACGTGTGTGTGTTAAATACAAGGCAACACTGTTCATTTGACTTAAACAATAAATAAAAGAGTATATTATATACGTGTGTGTGTTAAATACAAGGCACTGTGTGTAATGTTTTCTATTGATATAATGAATGAATGCTCAAATAGAGCATAATTACTCCTCCGTCCGCGCAATTTTCGTAAAAAGGAGTAGAAAGTTTTTGCTGTGTTTTTATTTCACGTATTAATATATAAATAATTATTATACAAGTTGCAGCGCCATCTCTGTACAAGTAGTTTTTACACAAACAAAACTTAGGTACAAACGGTACTTACCATACAGAAGGTGCATCAGTACAAGGCACTCAGCCACGCAAACAGCCAAGTGATATAACTTATTAAAGATAGATGGCCTTGGTGTGACAACATGATTCGCGAATCCCATCATTTTCCTTAATAAGATAATGAGAAGATTATAATACAGTTGCAATTGGCCTTTAACCAAGACGTAGCAACTAGAACAATGATAACGAGTTTAGTGATTACATCATTTGTATTGGAGACGACTGATGTGAATCGGCCGACCGTGTCTAATTCGGCTATTACCGCCAGACACTCGTCCCATAATATTTGCCGGGAATAATTGCCGGGAAAACCCTAAAAACAGCCCTTTTCTTTTTCCCATACAAACGTTTTCTAACTAAAATGTAGAGTCAATTTGAACTTTATTGCTATTCGATAAAGTTCATATTAAATTACAAGCTTTCACCGCTGCACAAAGTTCAAATTCAATCATATCTATCAAAACAGTGTGCGTTGGAGGATCTAATGTCTCGTGCCGAAACTAAAACTAAAGAAGTAATATCGCGAAGCCGACCAAATTGAAAATCAGTACTAATGATCTATAGCTCATACATTTTGTGACTATTCAATTTGGTCGGCTTCGCGATATTATTTCTTTTATTTTAGTTTCGGCACGCGACATAAAATGCATCAGTTTTCACGTCATTACATCGGTCAAACACAAACCGCATTACCAAAAGTGTTTTATTATTTATAATTATTAATTTAATATCCCTATCTGTGCAAAATTATTTAAAAGCATACTAATATACATCCACTTTTTAAATATTTGTCATCTTTATGTTCCCACTGTCCCTTTAGATTATTTTCCAATCAGGTTTGAACCCTAAGTTCGCCCCTTAGTTTGAAGCCGACACCCCAGTCGGGGCTTTAGTGGGTCCCACAAGGGTGGCCAAAGTTCGTGCAAGCGAAGATACTTTGCTCACCCGAGCTGAATCCCACACACCGACCTATCACCAGGGTGACGGTTCTGTTCAGGAGAATTTCTTGCCCCGGCTATAAAATAGGTAGGAACAAAAACTGCCACATTCCAAATCTTTTGATAGAACGAAGTCTATGTCGGGTGCGCTAGTTATAAATATAATCATAGTTACATATGTTTATTGTTTGAATAAGATCTGTACGTACCTACATAAAAACATTCTGCTTATCTTAATTAATGTTGATTATCACTATAATATGTAGGCAACTATATTGGTTTGTTATTAGAGATGGGCCGAATGTGATTTGAACCGAATACATACTTCGGCCGAACATTCGGTTAAAACAAAAATTCGGCCGAACTTCTGTTTTATTACGCCACGCTTTCTCAAAAGCTACACGTCGTGACCTGTTGACGTCGTAACTTGATGAGTGATGACGCCGAATTTTTGGCTTTTTTACACTAAAACCTGCTTCTACTAAATTTTAAATATGAGTAGGTGGATAAAAGAATAGATTTTAAGACCTTTGATTTTTTAAAAACCAGCATCACCTAATAAATTCATAATGATTCATAAATGAGTGATTTCAATCAAAATTAAAATTGTAATTGCTGATGTCCCTTAGAAGTGTTTTTATTATTTTATTCAAGTTACGCATTATAATTAAGCAGTTGCATTACTTACTGATGTTTCTTAGAGGAACCATAAGTTTTTCTTGCACCTAATGTTCGGATTTAAACCGAATTTCGGCCGAATACCGACATTCGGCTCAAGCTGCCGAAATTCGATAAAGCTTGAAAGTAAAACAAATTTCGGCCCATCGCCATTGTTTATATATTTTCACAAGCCAGATAATTTAATTACATTTAGGCTATGGACGTAGCAAACATCGAGTCAAGTGGCAACTGGCACCATGGATAAATCTTATATGTCTGGCACCACGTTAATGTTCTTCATCAACGCCACAATGACCGGAAAAGGAACAAATCCATAGACTGCTAGACTACCTTATTTTAGTTATTGTCATAGTATCGTCTTATATGGTATTTTACTTTGGGGCAGCGCTGTTTACATTTGCTGTATAAAAAAGAGCCGTTAGTCAATTTACAGCCTCGGCCCTCGGGAGATCGGTCGCCTGCCAATGTATTTTTTTTTAACCGACTTTCTCAATGCGTTGGGATCTTTTTTTTTGCTTTTTTTTATGTATGTTCGCCGATTACTCCGTGATTTATGATCCGATTTACGTGATTCTTTTTTTGTTCGACGCGGAATAGAATTTTTGGTCCCCTAAAAAATTTACATAGTTTGGCTCAGTAGTTTTTACGAACATTTTATTGTTCCCGTTTCTTGGCACCTATATTTTTTAAGAAGTGCGGCACCATTCGTAGGTCCACCCATACATAGCTAGACACTAAAAAGTAACAAATAAAAAATAAAAATTTCGTTTAAAACAACCGACTTCAAATACTAAAATGTATAAAATAACTTATTTCTAAAGCTATTATTATTAATATATATTATCTAAAACATCTTAAAGTCGGTGCTTAGTAATTTTCAAAATATAGTAATTTTTATGTTTTATTTTGCACCGACTTCAAGATGTTTTAGATAATATATATTAATAATAATAGCTTTAGATATAAGTTATTTTATACCATTTAGTATTTGAAGTCGTTTTTTTTAATAATATCATTTATATTCGGAATAATTTGAGTGCCTATAAACAATATTAAGGATATTCACAGTTTGAATACCAGGCATAGCAATAGACCGATATTGCCATCTTTTAGATTGCAAACATATTGTCCTCATCCTTGTGGGTAGGAATACGCTTCTTCAGTAAGATTCCGAGTGAAATGTTAGATAAAAAGTATCTTGCCAAAAAAGGGATACTACACTATTGAAGAATACTTACAAAAATACTTGGCAAAACTTCATGTACATAGCAGCTCGCTCCAATCTCAATACTATGTTTTGTATAACGTTTTTATCTTGCCAAACATGTAACAATTTTACGGAGATATATTGCAGTATACAATTTTAGTACGTCATGTCATTATTACAACTACTAGCGGTCGCCCCGTGGTCGAAATTCGACCATAATTAATTTAAGTTATTAGTTTGAACATTATTAAGGCTACGTCGTTATAAAGTCAGAATAACAAAAATCAAATAAATTACCGCGATGAAAACCGTTAAAACGTAAGTTTTATTATGTATACCTACAAGTCGCTGAAGCTTAAGAAAATATTTTTACTAAGCTTGTTGTCAAAGACTCGTCAAGGCTACGCTGTTAATTTCACTTTAACAATTAATAAAATAGTGTATATATATGATATAATATAATGATAATGATATTTTCATTTCTTTTATTGTGTCTGGCCTAATGAGAATGAGAATGAGAATGCAATGCATTAACGAGGCTGTAGTAAACAACCTCTTTGATTTTCAGACAGCAATTGTATAACAAACCTCTGCATAAAATTTGTGAAAAAAAAGCTTGAGATTGCTGGGAAGTTTCTTGCTTCTTTTTCTTGTCAGCAATAACACCTTGCGAAGCGGTGGACTGTAACGACTAAAAGTCGTTTATTAGGACCTGTATATTAGGTAACCTCATTTGAAGCGTAAGATGCCGGCCAGCTGAACCCCGGCTGGCCGCCAGAGTACATACAATAGGAGGTAAATATACATGCTAACTTATCTTATACAAATATATAGAGCTGAAGAGTTTGACTGTTTGCTTGAACGCGCTAATTTCAGGAACTACTGTTCTGATTTGAAAAATTCGTTCAGTTCAGAGTTTTTTTTTTTTTTTTTTTTTAATTTATTATCCAATATGCTTACATTCATATACATTACATTCACATTTGAACTGTGGCACAGAAACCTCATGGGTTTATTCGTGCCGCAGGGAGTCGTGTACACTATATTAGTTAGATAGCCTATCGAGATAGATTTATCGAGAAGACTATAGGCCATATATCATCACGATTAAACCATTGGGAGCGAAGTGCCAATAAAGAATGTTTCAAAATCGAGGGTTTTAACTTACTTTTTTTAACCATTCCACGCGAACAAAGTCGCGGGCAGACGCTAGTATGTAACATAGTATTCAAAAAATGTTCTCCAGCGGAAATTTTAATTTAAAAACAAAAGAGTAAAATATAGCGGTGGTGTACGTTATGTGTTGGAATGTGGCAGCACTGGCGCCCTCTACCTCTCGCCCTCCGAGCGGCCGTTTCTTAGTTGCGGGATTTCATTTTGTAAACTAAACGACCCTCTCCATGATGGAGCATGAAGATAAAAGTAATTTCACACTTTCCGATTTACGCCGAGTCGGAGTGCTTCTATCACCCTATTAGGCTGAAAAACCCGTTTGCACAAGTAGAAGGCTGCTTTGCTCTTTCTGGTATTATAGATGATAATACCAAATAATTTCACGTCGGGGTCACCAATGTGTGGCGCACTGGCGCAATGCAGAACATAGGCTTTGTTTCCAATTGAATTATTTAATTTCTGGTTTTACAATACAATATAGAAAATAGTTTCGAGTAAGGTAGGGCGGGGCAGAAAGGTCCAATTTTACTATTTCGAAGCATTTTATGAATGATATAAGCAATTAAACATATAACAATTGGGAAAACTATAATATAAATAAATATTTAACAGAAACATGTTTTGCGTGCTCAATACATTACGGTAATTAGGAAAGAAGAAAAACAAATGAAAAGATAACAAATCCGAGCGCAGGCGCGAAGCTAGTGCCGCGACACTGAACTAGTATTGCGGCGCGACATCTGTGAGAACCGAAACTACTATATCAAAAGGTAACTAACACTAATGAAACAACGATACTTCACTAGTTTTTTACATACTAATGGTGGTCTTTTTTACCCGTGGACCTTTAAGCCCTGGCCTTACCCTAGCTATCTATCATAGGAATTACAATGTCAATAGAATGTAAAAATGTATAGAAAATAAACGTATAAAAAGGTTGTCCTACAAAGTCTATTTATTAAAATTCAGGATTTGTAGGTTCATTGATGCCTCAGCTGGAAGAGGAGCGGCAGCCCGCCCCTCACCGCCTGCACCACGTTGGAGGTGGGCTCGACGGCGGGGCGGCGCGCGGCGGCGGGCGCCGGCAGCACCCGCAGCGCCGCCAGCACGGCCGCCAGCCCCGCCAGCGACTGCATCAGCCCCAGCCGGGCGCCTGCCGAGTGTTCACATTCTTAGTTCTACTATCTGTTGGCAACTCACATACGAGCAATTTACAAAATGAGCCAGATGAAGATAATATAAGCTGTCAACATATAATACGTAATTATTATGCAAAGGCAATGTTCTATGTAAGTAGTAACGTGACTAAGTAAGTAAAGCACAGGCATCTCACTGAAATGTTGTAAGCTCGAATTCGTGCCGGGGATTACATACACGTCACACATTGAAGGCGAAGGAAGACATCAACCTACCAATCCGATTTGTAGCCAATACTTCTGACGCATGCTTGAGCTCAGATTGTTTCCAAACCAAAATATGCTTTCTACACATAAAGTTGAACACCTTGACAAACAGGAATTAGCGGTAGACGTCCGCCATTGAAAACAAATGCTAAAGTGTGTGATCGAAGATGCCGATTGAATCACGCTCACCTATGCAAGCGCGTGGCCCCTCCCCGAATGGCAGGTAGATGTATTTGTACTTCTCCGCGTCGAACTGCTCGGGCAAGAACCGCTCCGGCCGGAACTCCTCGGGGCTATCGAAGTACTGAGGGTCGTTGTGCAGCGCCTGTAGGGGAATAACTATGCGGGTGCCCGGCTCAATGTCCACGTCCAGGTCGGTGAAAGTGTAGGGCCGGGCACACTTCCTCAACAAAAAACCCAAAGAAGGGAACATCCGCATGCCCTCCTTAAAGGCGCACTCCAAATACTTCATCTCCTTGACGGCCTCGTAGCTGAGCCTGCCGCCGTGCCTGGCCAGCACGCTGTCGATCTCGGCGTGCACCTTCGCCTGCACTTCCGGGTGGTACGCCAGCTGGTGGAGAGTGAAGCTGGTGGCGGACGAGGACGTCTCGAAGCCGGCCGCGAAGAACACGAATATTTGTGCGGTGATCAGGTCGTCACTCAAACGCAGCGTCGTTGTGGCCGGGTTGCCGTCTTTGCCAATCTTTTCCATAGACTCCCCCACGATCAGTCCCTTCTCCCTACACTCTAGCAGCAGATCAACGAAGTCATTCCTACCGGACGGTTTATAATCCCGTTGTATTAGAATGCTGCGCACCAATGTCGACAGTCTGCCCTCGACCTTAGCCATGACACGTAACATTTTAAAGGTCTCCGGAAATAATTGCTTGAGAGTTGATTTTATAGCGTCTCGAAAGTTCACTTTAAAGATATCAGCGCCCAGTCTCCTGAATTCGGAATGTTCGTCGTTGAGGGAGTCCGTATCGAGACCGAAGCCGCACGCGCCGATGAAATCGGTGGTGTAGCGGGCCATCAGTTCGCGCGCGTCCAGAGTACGGGCGGCAGCGGCGGCCGCCGTGGCCCGCTCCCGCAACCGCTCCGCCCGTTCCTCTATCAGAGGGAACATCGCCTTCAGCTTCCCGCTGGTGAAGGCCGGTGTCATGCGCTGCCGCAGCAGCTTCCACAGATCCCCATCGGCGAAGAACAGGTTCCGCAACAGGGGCTCGACCACCTCGTCGTGAGTGTTCAACCCGCGTGGATAGAAATGCGCGAAGTCCGTCTGAATTATCCTCTTCACTATTGCCGGATCCCTGATTAACAAATCCGGTCGGTTGAAGAAGAATAAGCCTACTATACGCTCTTGCGGATACTTCCTGTAAGTTTCGACCAATTTTTCGACGATGCTCTTCCTCATGAGGATGACAGCGGAGTTAGTCCCGAACAGAGGTATCGGTGGGTCGTGTTTGACGCCTCTCTTTGCCCAATATCGAAAATTGTGCGTCGTGTAAAAGTAGAGCGCGGTGATCGCGACGAGCACGAACACGACTGTTATCATTGTGCGATGAGCCACGTACAACCTATCGACGATGTTGTCCGTGTGTGACTGATGCAGGAATGGGTGGACCTCTGTGCCTACATTTTTTTTTTCAACGCGGAAAACATTAAGCAAAAACTTTATTTTATTTTCTCACGCAAAAATTTACAAGTGATATAAGACCGGTTGCGTGAGACTGCTGCCCATTGTAGATCTGTGCAAATCTCTATTACAGATATATTATATTCCAGGAGTATAACTAATGAATCGTATAATAACATCGGCCTATACTAATAGTACTACAGTTTGCCCCGTGTCAATTCCGTGGCGATAATTTTAACTTACCCAGGCAAAATCTTAATTCAGTTTTTACATGTAATAATATCAAAGAAACTAAGTCCATATAGTCTAGATAACTGCCCAGCAAAACAAAGAGGTTTGTCCGAGTCAACCTGATTTGAAGTAATACAACGAATGAGTTCGGCTGGGGGTAACTATGTTCTTTATCTCAGCCTTTCCTTCACAACAAAGCGCAGGGTCGACAGGGAGGAGGGGGTTTTTAGTGGGTATTGGGGTTGCTGCCCGCATGCAGCTTCCTTTGACTCTTTCCACACTAGCTGAGTCGATCGCGGGTGGATTACTGTTAAAAGCATACTATTGCTGCAGTGATGCCGCCCCCGATCGACGTGGTCCGTTTCCTGGCAACGGCCCAGTATGTGCGTAAATCGGTAGCATTTTCCCTCGCCTCAAAAAAAAAAATACAACGAATGAGTTGGGTTGTAGGTTGGTTCGAGTCTCTACACAAGCCGGTCGATTAGTGTTTGGATTGCCCTCAGTGGAATGCCTTCATGATCGACAACGCTCTAATCTATGTTGTCTTGCATGAGGCACTCTGCCATGTCATTTAGTAAAATGTATTTATGACTTCGGTAAAACAGCCAGATGTGTTCCGTTACACGTGACGATCCATTTTATCGAACAAAACACGAAATGTAGGTTTAATGTTCGTTACTTCTTGCGTAAAAAGGGATTTTAGTTGGCCAATGTCAAATTGACATTTCAAATTTCGTTCGTTTGGTTAAGTTTACTTCGGAATTTTTGGCGGCAACCTGAAGAATGATCTTTTGCTGTTCTGTTTTATTTTCGATATTATGGGTATTTAGCATTGAGATAAATAATTAAAGCAAATAATATACGAGTGACAATCTGTAATTGACTTTTCAATAACTTACAATTTCATAAAGAATAATAAACATTAATTTATGAAAAGAGTTGTTGAAATGTTGTTTAATGCAGATTTCCCTTCCCATCTCATGTTCAGGGTCCTTTTTAACCGACTTCAAAAAGGAGGAGGTTCTCAATTTGATCGGTATGTTTTTTTTGTTTTTTTTTATTTATGTACACCGATTACTCCGAGATTTATGATCCGATTTACGTGATTCTTTTTTTGTTCGACGCAGAATAGCTGCCATTTAGTCCACTAAAAATATAATATACGTTGGCCCAGTAGTTTTTATTTTATGAATATTTTTATGAAAAAAAATTTCATTCCGTTCCATATGTACACCAATTACTCTGAGATTTATGATCCGATTTACATGATTATTTTTTAGTTTGATGTAGAATAGCTGCCATTTAGTCCCCTGAAAATTTTACATAGTTTGGCCTAGTAGTTTTCATTTTACGAACATTTTTTGTTCGTAAAACAGCGCGGCACCTTTCGTAGGTCTACCCATACATAGCTAGACACTAAAAAGTAACAAATAAAAAAAACTTCAAAAACTAAAACACTAAAAAACTAAAAAGTATAAAATGACTTATTTCTAAAGCTATACATGTATGTCTTTCAAGACCACGGGCCATAAAAATGGCCCGAACTTTTGGAGGGCTTGCGTGGGGCCATGGGGAAGCCAACACGTAGAGGCCCCTTGACAAATTTAATGTAAATATGTGGCGTACAAATTTAATGTAATAATGGCCTAATGTCGGAAGTAGCTTCGGTGAACCTGCAGCCCACCTCTCTACACCCCTTAGCCACTCATACCCATGTTGCCCCTGCCTTTTATGGCATTTTTTGGGGCCCATGCAGGGAGTGGCGAGTCACCGTCTGGCCATTTTGCCATGTTCCCCGAACATTGCGACGGGCAGACGCCATAGTCCCCATATTCCCAGACCGCTAGTACCACTAATAGTTCACCCCAATAGCCCGGTACTTTTTGTCTTGATTTCCCACAATAGTCCTACACTGGCCGGGGCTTGTCCTTGGGTGCATTATTATATGGCGTAGACAGGGATAATCGCCGGTCAGTGTCACGCCACATATTTACATTAAATTTGTCAAGGGGCCTCTACGTGTTGGCCTCCCCGTGGCCCCACGCAAGCCCTCCAAAAGTCCGGGCCATTTTTATGGCCCGTGGTCTTGAAAGACATACATGTATAGCTTTAGAAATAAGTCATTTTATACTTTTTAGTTTTTTAGTGTTTTAGTTTTTGAAGTTTTTTTTATTTGTTACTTTTTAGTGTCTAGCTATGTATGGGTAGACCTACGAAAGGTGCCGCGCTGTTTTACGAACAAAAAAATGTTCGTAAAATGAAAACTACTAGGCCAAACTATGTAAAATTTTCAGGGGACTAAATGGCAGCTATTCTACATCAAACTAAAAAATAATCATGTAAATCGGATCATAAATCTCAGAGTAATTGGTGTACATATGGAACGTAATGAAATTTTTTTTTCATAAAAATGTTCATAAAATAAAAACTACTGGGCCAACGTATATTATATTTTTAGTGGACTAAATGGCAGCTATTCTGCGTCGAACAAAAAAAGAGTCACGTAAATCGGATCATAAATCTAGGAGTAATCGGTGTACATAAATAAAAAAAAACAAAAAAAACATACCGATTAAATTGAGAACCTCCTCCTTTTTGAAGTCGGTTAAAAAGGACCCTGAACATGAGATGGGAAGGGAAATCTGCATTAAACAACATTTCAACAACTCTTTTCATAAATTAATGTTTATTATTCTTTATGAAATTGTAAGTTATTGAAAAGTCAATTACAGATTGTCACTCGTATATTATTTGCTTTAATTATTTATCTCAATGCTAAATACCCATAAAATCGAAAATAAAACAGCACAGCAAAAGATCATTCTTCAGGTTGCCGCCAAAAATTCCGAAGTAAACTTAACCAAACGAACGAAATTTGAAATGTCAATTTGACATTGGCCAACTAAAATCCCTTTTTACGCAAGAAGTAACGAACATTAAACCTACATTTCGTGTTTTGTTCGATAAAATGGATCGTCACGTGTAACGGAACACATCTGGTTGTTTTACCGACGGCATAAATACATTTTACTAAATGACATGGGAGAGTGCCTCATGCAAGACAACATAAATGCATTTAGTTTTAAACGCGTTTAGAGATTAAAATAAAGTTAACTAATTTTATTTCAAGACGATCGTTATGCAAGTGGGCCCTAGTCTATGTACGGCGCTTCGCAACGTGTTATTGCTGTTAAGGAGAAGAAGCGGCAAGAAACTCCCCAGCTAGCAAAAAAAAAAATTGCTTTATATTTATCTCTTATTCTATTTATATCTCAAGTTCCTTTTTTTTAATAAGTTTTATACAGAAGTATGTTACAGAAAGACTTTTGAACAATTAATGGAGTTGTAGCAAGCCGTGCATATTCAATAAGACAGAGACACAATAAAAGTAAAGATAAATATTACTATAGATATAATAAATACATGACGTACTACATTTTTTTATTTGTTTTGCTGCAACATATCTCCATAAATTCCTTACAAGCTTGGCAAGATAATTTATACAAAATATGATATATAAGAGCGAGCTGCTATGTAAATGAAGTTTTGTCATTTAAGTATTGTTCAATAGTGTAGTATCCCTTTTTTAACCGACTTCGAAAAAAGGAGGAGGTTCTCAATTCGCCGGGATCTTTTTTTTTATGTATGTTCGCCGATAACTCCGTGATTTATGATCCGATTTACGTGACTCTTTTTTTGTTCGACGCCTAATAGCTTCCAATTGGTCCTCTAAAAAATTTACATAGTTTGGCCTAGTAGTTTTCATTTTATGAATATTTTTCATGGAAATAATTTTCACTCCGTTCCATATGTGCACCGATTACTCTGAGATTTATGATTCGATTTACATGATTCTTTTTTTGTTCGACGCGGAATAGCTGCCATGTGGTCCCCTAAAAATTTGACATAGTTTGGCCCAGTAGTTTTCATTTTACGAACATTTTTTTGTTGCCGGTTCTTGGGACCTATATTTTTTAAGAAGCGCGGCACCATTCGTCGGTCCACCCATACATAGCTAGACACTAAAAAGTAACAAATAAAATTTAAAAACTTAGACCTATCTCGCCATCTCACTCGCACCCACCATACATATACTGTCTCGCGCTCGCTCCTACAGCGACCCTACATCATTGTCTGGCAAGGGGTTGGAACTATCAAAAATGTCTGGCTGATGAGGAAACATCATCTAATTATTACCTAAGTATTATATATAAAAATCAGCTTTTATACTATAACATAAGTAGAATTATAATTTTATGAACATTAGGGGTGTCTGGCAAGGGGTTGCCACGATGTTAAGTGTCTGGCAATCAATAACGTGATTTTTAATAATATTCTGAAGGTAATACCAAAAAATCACACTTTATTATTTGATGAATTTAGATCGGTAATTTACACACCTTTAGTACCGTTTACCTGCCAAAGCCACGGTAACCCAAACTTCATAATAGTCCATCGTTCTTACATGTGTTGGGAGCATGCGCTGACAAACTTTCAGCTTTTATAAAATAACGAAGGTCTGGGGTTCACGGGCTCTTAGACTAAAATAAAGATATAGATATTTTTTCGGGTAAAATCAACAAACTTCGGCAAATTATTCTAAATTCATTTCAATCGAATCAACAGTAAATTCTTTGTATATATTATGTATAGGATATACCAAACACACACACACACACACACACACACACATACACGTTAACATTACAAACGTACCAATGAATTATCGCAAAAAAATTATAAAAAAATAAAAGTTGTATGTTCCTCTCAACATGATGTGGCAACCTATAATTAAGTTTGCACTGAGACAAATAACTCTATGTAATAAACAAATGTATGTATTAGTGTAAGTCTTGTTGGTTGTTCTCAATAAAAAAATAAAAAAAAACTTAACACATTTCGTTTTATTCGGATTCAGTTTTAAGTTATTTACGGTAAACCACTTAGATATTTGCGTTAAGGCGTTGTTTAAGTCGTCAAAGTGCTGTTTATTTCTGTCAACTTAAAATATAAGTGACGTGTCATCAGCAAACAACACTACCTCACACATATCATTAATAAAAAATTGCAAATTATTAATGTATATCAAAAACAAGAAGGGACCTAGAATAGAGCCCTGGGCACACCCATAGATATGCCAGTCTCACGAGATTTGATATTGTTAATTTCAACGCTTTGGGATCTATTATTTAAGTAAGATGATAATAGGTTAAGAGAATTGCCATGAATACGGTAATAATTGAGCTTTTTTAGGAGAGTCACGTGTTCAACGCAATCGAATGCCTTGGACAGGCCACAGAATACACCAATGGCAATCTGTGACCCTTCCCAAGCATCATAAATTAGTTTAAGGAGCTCAACACCTGCATCGGTAGTAGAACGACCTTTGGTGAACCCAAACTGTTTAGCATGAAATAATTTATTAATATTAATTGGGAGAGTAGTTGATTTAAAATTATTTTTTCAAAGACCTTCCTTAAGGTTGGTAAAATATAAATTGGCCTAAAGTTGGAGGTGTCGTTTTTGTTTCCAGTTTTAAATATAGGAATAACTTTGCTAACCTTCATTAAGTCAGGAAATACAAGGAGTATGTACACATCTATTAAATATTTCTACTAGTGATAGAGCAATAGTTTCAATTATGTTATTTAATACTTTTAAGGATATACCCCAAAAGTCCGCTGTGTTTTTAATATTTAAATATTTAAACGTTTTTAAAATATTACCTGTATCTATGTAATTAAATTTGAATGATATATTACATTCATCTACACACTGTATCATTAGTAACTTGGTTTCTAGTGGTGATGATGAGAAAGAGCTAGTTGTTAAGTCTTCTGTCTGTCTGTATTCTGTTAAGTACAATCAACAAACTTAGAGCATGATCAGTTCTCTAACATTTTGCTTTGAACGGCTCATAACGTATCAATACTCACGCACACACTCTCAAATTTCAAATACACCAATCAGGACGATTCGAAAATTTTAAAATTATATGGAACAATGGCCTCTGTTTAGTTGTAATTTGCACTTGGCCAATTGACGACGCGCTTTTATTGTTTTCTACTCTGCTCACGACTCTCTTTGTTTACGGACTTCGATTTTATTGCCTTCTTGTTGACCTGTGCCTGTTTTCTGGATAATTGTTTGATATATCTTTAGTTGACCTGTGCTGTGTATTATTGGACTTAAACATGAACCGGAATTTATCAATTTTACTTAACATTGTTATACAATAAAATTCAAATGTCCACATCTGTAAACAGCATTTTATTATGGAATTTTGTTTTAGAAATAAAAAACAAGAAATATAATTCAAACGTTCAAGCGAAAATATTGAAAGTAATAAAACAATTTATGGCTTTATTTTGTTATTGCCAGGTATTTTATTGTCAGGTGGTCATAATGACGCCGCCACCTACATTTTCTGTGCACAGAATTGTAATCCTTTATTAATTCTTTTTGTCTCATCAAGTTTAATTTAATAGACTACAGGTATCAATTGAATTCCGACTTGTTTTCAGAATTAGTCGTAGCCAATTTTACTTAACATTATTATACAATAAAATTCAAATGTTCACATCTGTAAATAGCATTTTTTATGGAATTTTCTTAAAGTATTGGAAAACCAGAAATATCATTCAAAAGTTATTCAGACTTAGTGTCGCAAGACGGGAGAATGTTATAACGGGACAAGTAATCTTTAATAACTTCCTAAAATGTAATAACAAAATCTTTATTTAATTTTAAAACCTGTTTCAATAGGCTTTTCATTTGTAATATATTTTTTTACATCACAACCATGATGAGAACTTACCTTGAGACCTTATGAGAACTATAACTAAATAAAGATACAACAGTTAAAAGAAATAAAGAACAAAAGTTTATTTCATGGACGACGAATATTAGAAACTTACTAAGAAAGACAAAGGCCCAGTTAAAAACAATTCTAAAAAGTTCCTAAATCTTACATGAAAATACACATCATTTTACAGATAATAGTTCAACTTTATCTCACTACTACATTATTTATTATTTAAAACACATTTTATCCAGACTAATGTCAAGTCTTGGACATGAACAGACTTATTCGAACTAATCTGATTTAGATATAAGCTAATTATATTAAGGACTACATATCAACTAATAATAATTCGATTTTAAATTAGCAAAATTTGAATTTACTGTAAAGATAATAATAACAACCATAAAAGTTCCAATATTGTTCTCGTGTCTTTTCTATTTTGAGGAGGGATCAGATGGTATACCCGCCACGTTTCTCATAAGCAGATTTAGAAGTTTGACACGGTATTGTCTCAAACTCCTAAATATCAATATAAAGGATTCATAGTGATGTGTTTTTACTGTCAGCAACAATTAGCTTAATTAATTGCGCATGGTTGAAATAGTATGCACATTAAGTCATAAAAACCTTGAAGTGGTTTATGGTTCTCATCTAGGATTCGAACCCACAATTAGTAAATCCGAGTTTCCGAACCGAAAGCGTTAACTAATTAAGCGTGAATTTTTTGAAAAAAAGGGCAACTAATAATTTAAAAAAATTACAGAGGTTATAATAGTTAATTATTAATACTAAGTCAAATGTTTTACTACGATAAATTTTGCTTAATCTTTTACTCTTCACTTTTACATCAAATACATAAAGTATATTATTTAGGTATTGTAAAACAGCGTATTCAAAAAAGCGGCTTGCTTTCTATTGTCTTAAACGCGTAAAACCCAAAACAAGTAACAATAAAACTCCGCCCCCAAACCAATGTTTTACTTGTGTGCGTGTTCTCGTGTTGTTAACGAAAGTGTTTGCCAAGCGATTTTAGTCTCATGCCTGGTTAACCGCCAGCTTTGGCGATTGTACATCAATAGAAAGAAGCTTTGTATCATAATCTGCTAGCCATGAGGGTTGTTTTATTTCTCTACCACTTCTTGATTCCGCAGGATTTTTTCAGATTCACTTTGTATTTCAGTAGCAAATTCTTCTTCCAACTCTTCTTTAGGTGATGTACTTTCTTCTTCAGAATTTGAGATACTTTGCATTGGAATTTCCATGTTTTCTTGAAGTTCTGGTGATATTGACCTGTCCTCATTATCTTCTTCTTTTCTATTCTTCTTCTCTGTAGAAACTATGATATTCAGCACTTATTTCTTCCTGTCTTTCATTACTTATACCTTCATTAATACACCTACCTTAATTATACTTTCTTTTTAAGGTTTATAGTATTAAATGGCATTGAATTGTCATCTTTTGAGCTATTATTGGTTATTTTATTTTTACAATTATCTTTTATGAATATTACCTCTCTTTTGAGTAAAACACAATTTTTTTGGGGAACATAAATCCTAAAACCTTTTATTGTCTCACTATAATCTACAAAACATCCTATTTCTGCTTTACTATCCTATTTTTTACGTCTTTGGTTTGGAATATGTACATCTACTTTTGACCCAAATACTTTAAATTATTTATATTGTACGAGTGTATATATATATATATATATATATATATATATATACATATATATATATATATATATATATATATATATATATATATACCTTTATTATACAACAGTTCATATGGAGTTGTATATTTTAACCTACTTTTACCAGTTCTGTTAATGACAAACACCGCTGTGTTAATAGCTTCAGCCCACAAAGACTTGTCTAAACCACTTGACAATAATATGGTTCTTGCTGCTTCAGTTATTGTACGCATTGCACGTTCTATGCAACCATTTTGTTGAGATGTATATGGAACACTGGTTTGATGTATGATACCTAAGTTATCAAAAAATGACCTCATTTCTTTGTTTATAAACTGTAAACTACAATCAGATCTTATCATTTCTACTTTGTATTGTACATTTTTTAAATCTATTATTTCTTTTTTGTTTTCAAAAATAACCTGTTCCATACTTGGTGCAGTCATCTTTTATCAATAAATAATACCTAGCACCGCCTAATGATATTGTTTCCATATCTCCACATAAATCTATATGTAAAAACTGACCTGTGGTCTGTCTGCCCTATTAATACTTAAGAGAAATGGTTCACATAGCCCCTCTTGTTTGTGACTGCTAAAACTGATGTTGTGTTCTTTCAACACATTTTTTACCTGTTCTATATATAGTCTTGACGGCACATTTGTTCACGCCATTTACCTAAATTAGCACTTGATCTACCAACACAAGCATTATAAACTTGAATATGCCTACTGAAATTGCTGAAAACAAGTTTATTTTTATGTCAGGCCCATCCCATGTAAGACATTGTTGAGGGTTGTACTTAGCCACTGTCTCCCATTGCACGCTTCTAACAAAATAGTACCTGTTTGCGCTACTTAATAGAGGTGTGTAACTCCTGAGTGATTAACTCAAAAGATATATTTCCGACGCGAAGAGTGATTAGATCTTACTAAAAGTCAAAGGCCATCTAAATGGCGTGTATGTTATTTGAGTGTCAGATATTTTGCGTTGCCACAGGTACGCTTGTCGGCTCTGCTATATCACTCACACAGATAACAACTCATCTTGTCTGCAATTGACACTGCCACTATTCACTGTAAAGTGTAAAGATAAAGAGTTAAAGAACTTAAAGATATATTGCGATGTCGCTTATACCTTACTACCATTTTTAAGTTTATAATACAGCTGTCGTTTATATACAATTTCTTAAATGTAATTTGATATTGTAATGTCACTTACGCCGTATTACTTTACAATGATCATGCATTATTGACGTTTACGCCAATTTGGTATCACTTTGTGGTGCTGAGTTTTGAAAATTTGTAATTTCGTATTTTAGAAGTACCTCTTATAGTATTTTTATAATAATGATACCTACTTACTTAATACCTAGATACATTGTTATTTCATCAAGTTACTACTTTATTTTTGTTACTATGTATAATATACTAGGTACTGATGATGGATAACACCTTTTGGATGTATGCAGTTACTAAAGTGTGATTTTAAAGAAGAATCATGTTAGTTGTGATCCTATTATTTTTAAGACGTGACGTTTAACCCACATTACCATTTGCTCATATAATGCCCTATGTTGGATATTCCTGTTATCCTCTTGGTATAGAAATTTTGAAGTGCGGAAGTACCACATTACCTTTTTTTTCAACTCACTTACAGTGTTACTAATGACTACCACATCCTACTCATTTTTTTGCTAAACACTGTTTCTTATGCTCCATTACCTTTTGGCATAATAATGTGAATTACCACTTATACTTTTTACCCTTTTATGTTATTCTGCAGTCATGTGACTTATGCCCTATTACCTCTTGATATAAGGATGTCAAATGTAGCTAGGTCTACTTTACGCTTCGTTTTTTTTCTATGTAGATGTAACTTATGCCGAATTACTCCATAAAGAAAATAAGACCAATTGATTTAAGCGACATTAAACCACATAAAACAATGTGGAATCAAATAAATAAAACTACCATTTAATGCTTTTATTTTTCTTGGTTCTAGAGCTGTTTCCATTTTCACGATATGACAAGAAATGAAAAATTATCTCAATTTTTCTGAAATTTTAAACTTTAAACTGCTCTCCTGAACAATTTAGTTTTTATCGCTTATACCCTATTACCTTTTAACCGTCGATATATATCTATCTATATATTCTATATATATAATAAAATTGTAGAGGTCAAATTTCTGTACAATTCAAAAAAATGCTAAAAACCGAGTCAGGGGGATGTAAGAAGTGAAATAGAACTAATTTGGATTTTTTTTGAATATTTTTTGTTTCTCTGTTTGTCTGTCTGTTTGTAACGGCTAATCTTCGAAAGGACTAGACCGATTGAAATGAAATTTTGTATGTTGGCAGCTTATATCCCTGGTCTACATATAGGATACTTTTGATCCCGAAAAATTAAAGAGTTCCCGTGGGATAGTTAGAAACCTTTAATTACTTAAACAGCTTATAACAGGCTAAAAGTAATTTCTCTGCAACGTAACATAATAGAAGCGGATAATTTGACAGGGTGTGGTGTCAGTGAGAGAGTTTGGTCTTATATATATAATATATAAAGCAGATAAGTTTGTTTCTTTGTTTGTTTGCTTGAACGCGCTAATCTCAGGAACTACTGGTCTGATTTGAAAATTTTTTTCAGTGTTAGATAGCCCATTTATTGATGAAGGTTACAGGCTATAAACCATCACGCTAAGAGCAATAGGAGCGGAGCACCAATGAAGAATGTTTCAAAATCGCGGGTGTTTTTTAACTTCCTTTCCACGTGTACGAAGTCACGGGCAGAAGCTAATCTTATATATAAAAACGAATCGCAAAATGTGTTGGTAAGCGCATAACTTGAGAACGACATTACCGATTTTGATGAATTATTGTGTGTGTGTTTGAGTGGGTCCCGGGATGGTTTAAAACCACAATTGGAACCGGTAGATGGCGCTGAGATCGGGTTCTAGAATCCTCCTAATCACCTGGACCGATTCGGGTGATTTTGTTTTTGTGTCATGAAACAAAGTCTTTTAGGAATTCAGAAAATATGGCGGTACGAAGTTCGCCGGGTCAGCTAGTTTATATATATAAAAGAAAGTCGTGTTAGTTACACTATTTATAACTCAAGAACGGCTCTACCAATTTGGCTGAAAATTGGTGGGGAGGTAGCTTAGAACCAGGAGACGGACATAGGATTTTTATCCCGTTGGAACCGGTAGGTGGCGCTGAGATCGGGTTCTGGAATCCTCCTAATCATCTGGCGCGATTTTGGTGATTTTGTTTTAGTGTGTTTGAGTGGGTTCCCGGGTGGTTTAGATTCGCAATTGGAACCGGTAGGTGGCGCTGGGATCGGTCCTAGATTTTTATTTTTTCAGAGCAGGACAACGTCTGCCGGGGCCGCTAGTATAATATAATAATAATAATATCAGCCCATAAATGTCCCACTGCTGCGCTCCGGCCTCCCATTATATGGGGGAACGGGCAGTATACCCGCCTCGCTTGTCCAAGGCGGCTTGGCAGGTTTGACACATCGGTTACCACGATGTGCAGGTTGCATCACGATGTTTTCCTTCACCGTTGTTAGGACGTGGTAATCGTAACAATATGCACATTAGACCAGAAAAGTGTGTAAGTAGTAAGCAGTGCATGCGTCATCCTGCATCCGGCCAGGATCGAAGCCGCGCCCTTTGAGTTTGGGAAGCGTGCGCTAGCCATTACGCTATCACGACTTGTGGTAGCGTAATGGCGTCGTTACGATAGCTCGTCGAGATTGTCGATATCTAAAACCTAGGTACCGATCCGATTTGTAACCGATACTTCTGACGCGCGCTTGAGCTCAGACTATTGTTTCCAAACCAAAATATGCTTTCTACAAATAACGTTGGACACCTTGACAAACAGGAATATAAGACATAATAATTAATCTTAACTGTATATGATATTATATGTATAAAGAGCGCGCAAATTGGCGCTGCTATAATGGCGGCGAATCAATACGAAACCGGTTCGAACGTATTTTAATTCGTAAACACTTCAAGGTAAAGATTAGCATTAATTCTAAATATACATTTGTTGTTTGTTTTATTGTATACAAACTCGTTACTAATAAAAAATGTGTGTTTTAATATTAAATATCAAATTATAATTTTATTAACTCTAATCCGAATTAACTAGAATAACGAAGTGAGTCTCTAAGGATGCCTAATGATGTTGAACGAGACAAAAGGGTTTCCTTTATTCAGTCACGCAACCGATCCCTCCTGGTCCCTTCACTATCACCCCCTCACCGACACCTGCCGATCCTCCAACGTTCTCTACTGCTGAAGTAGAACGGCGCGATGGGTCGATCGTATATTACGCTCGCTTGGGAATGCTGGTCAAGAAATGTCAGCCGAAGTGCCGGCGCGACCACGCCTCAGCTGGAAGAGGAGCGGCAGCCCGCCCCTCACCGCCTGCACCACGTTGGAGGTGGGCTCGACGGCGGGGCGGCGCGCGGTGGCGGGCGCCGGCAGCACCCGCAGCGCCGCCAGCACGGCCGCCAGCCCCGCCAGCGACTGCATCAGCCCCAGCCGGGCGCCTGCCGAGTGTTCACATTCTTATTTCTACTATCTGTTGGCAACTCACATACGAGCAATTTACAAAATGAGCCAGATGAAGATAATATAAGCTGTCAACATATAATACGTAATTATTATGCAAAGGCAATGTTCTATGTAACTAGTAACGTGACTAAGTAAGTAAAGCACAGGCATCTCACTGAAATGTTGTAAGCTCGAATTCGTGCCGGGGATTACATACACGTCACACATTGAAGGCGAAGGAAGACATCAACCTACCAATCCGATTTGTAGCCAATACTTCTGACGCATGCTTGAGCTCAGACTATTGTTTCCAAACCAAAATATGCTTTCTACAAATAATGTTGAACACCTTGACAAACAGGAATTAGCGGTAGACGTCCGCCATTGAAAAAAAATGCTAAAGTGTGTGATCGAAGATGCCGATTGAATCACGCTCACCTATGCAAGCGCGTGGCCCCTCCCCGAATGGCAGGTAGATGTATTTGTACTTCTCCGCGTCGAACTGCTCGGGCAAGAACCGCTCCGGCCGGAACTCCTCGGGGCTATCGAAGTACTGAGGGTCGTTGTGCAGCGCCTGTAGGGGAATAACTATGCGGGTGCCCGGCTCAATGTCCACGTCCAGGTCGGTGAAAGTGTAGGGCCGGGCACACTTCCTCAACAAAAAACCCAAAGAAGGGAACATCCGCATGCCCTCCTTAAAGGCGCACTCCAAATACTTCATCTCCTTGACGGCCTCGTAGCTGAGCCTGCCGCCGTGCCTGGCCAGCACGCTGTCGATCTCGGCGTGCACCTTCGCCTGCACTTCCGGGTGGTACGCCAGCTGGTGGAGAGTGAAGCTGGTGGCGGACGAGGACGTCTCGAAGCCGGCCGCGAAGAACACGAATATTTGTGCGGTGATCAGGTCGTCACTCAAACGCAGCGTCGTTGTGGCCGGGTTGCCGTCTTTGCCAATCTTTTCCATAGACTCCCCCACGATCAGTCCCTTCTCCCTACACTCTAGCAGCAGATCAACGAAGTCATTCCTACCGGACGGTTTATAATCCCGTTGTATTAGAATACTGCGCACCAACGTCGACAGTCTGCCCTCGACCTTAGCCATGACACGTAACATTTTAAAGGTCTCCGGAAATAATTGCTTGAGAGTTAATTTTATAGCGTCTCGAAAGTTCACTTTAAAGATATCAGCACCCAGTCTCCTGAATTCGGAATGTTCGTCGTTGAGGGAGTCCGTATCGAGACCGAAGCCGCACGCGCCGATGAAATCGGTGGTGTAGCGGGCCATCAGGTCGCGCGCGTCCAGAGTACGGGCGGCAGCGGCGGCCGCCGTCGCCCGCTCCCGCAAACGCTCCGCCCGTTCCTCTTTTAGAGGGAACATCGCCTTCAGCTTGCCGCTGGTGAAGGCCGGTGTCATGCGCTGCCGCAGCAGCTTCCACAGATCCCCGTCGGCGAAGAACAGGTTCCGCAACAGGGGCTCGACCACCTCGTCGTGAGTGTTCAACCCGCGTGGATAGAAATGCGCGAAGTCCGTCTGAATTATCTTCTTCACTATTGCCGGATCCCTGATTAACAAATCCGGTCGGTTGAAGAAGAATAACCCTACTATACGCTCATGCGGATACTTCCTGTAAGTTTCTGCCGCTATTTCGGCGATGCTCTTCCTCATGAGGATGACAGCGGAGTTAGTCCCGAACAGAGGTATCGGTGGGTCGTGTTTGACGCCTCTCTTTGCCCAATATCGAAAATTGCGCGTCGTGTAAAAGTAGAGCGCGGCGATCGCGACGAGCACGAACACGACTGTTATCATTTTGCCGTCAGCAGCGAGTGCAGCGGCCGACCGGCGGTCTCGTCTGGACGCGACTGTCGCACAGCGGACCGAACGCACGTGCCGCATCGCGAATCACATCATTTTAATTACATCACCGTGTACATTCTTTGTTTATAATACTTTTCTTTATTTGTTTATTTTTTGTTTTCTTTATAATTTCCACTTAGTTTTTGCATTGTTAGATCTTTCCTTTTGATCATTTTTTCCGCTTTTTAATTTAGATTATATTATTATTATAAGTATTTATTTAAATTCTCAAAAAAATTTCATTTTTTTTTTAATATAAGAGACATTTTTTTATAAAAAAATAACATTATTCTTTTACAAAAATACATCAAAAAATAAAATACATATTCAATAAAAAATATAAAATCTTGCTGATCACCGCCAGCGGGGCCTGGGGTCCAAACTACCGGTGGTTAGGACTCCAGAGACAGGAACCTCCTCACAATTCGTGCCGTGTCCAAGAGTGCTGCCTTCTGTATCTGGCCCTTCACCCAGCTTCCCAGCGAAAGCCTCTCTAGATGACGGTCGAGGCTTTTCGCTATAAGACCATTGACGGTGACAACTATCGGCACAATGCTCGTTGACTCCAGCCGCCACATAGCGGTAACCTCGTGAACAAGATTTAAGTATTTACTTCGTTTTTCTTTATCTTTGTTCACGAGGTTATCGTCATGCGGGATACTGATGTATATTATTATTATTTTTATCTTTGTCTAAGAGTTTTGCAGCAGTTATTCATTTATGTGTTACAATAGAATAAAATTTATGCATGGGCCCCAAAAAATGTCATAAAAGACAGGGGCGGTGGCTAATGGGTGCGAGTGGCTAAGGGGTGTAGAGAGGTGGGCTGCAGGTTCACCGAAGCTACTTCCGACGTTAGGCCATTTATCACTTCCACCCCTGGAGCTTAAGTCTTAGCTCTAGCGATCTCCACTCTGTGCCGGCTGGCTAAGGCAAGCACGGAGGCGGGGGCCTTGCTTATTATTATTATTATTATATTGATTTATATACTTTTCTCGGCTAACCGGAAATAAACTAATGGCACGGGCCTAAGCCAAGTGTAGGCACATTATATAATGATAAAAAACAAAAACAAATGTATATATTATATATATATATATATATATATATATATATATATATATATATATATATAATATATACATTTGTTTTTGTTTTTTATCATTTAAATCATAAAATAAACAAAATATTTATACTATTATTTTCTATGTATGTATATATTACAATTTACAAAGTAAATAGTTTGTGGTATGGAGCGGTGGCTGCGGCGGACTGAGGTGGTTACAGTAGTAAAACTACATTGTCCCGATGTGTATGATGTATTAATTCTGTTTATTCTGATCTCGTTTAACAAAATGAAAACCTTGTAATACTACATTATTGCTACGTGTGCAAATACTTAATTATTGTGCGCTGGCCCCCCTAACAATAAACAATACAAATGCTTACATACTACAAGTTTTTAAGTTAAACAGATTTAAATTATTCGGGTCGTATTATTATTAGTATTAAGCCAAAAGAAGGTTTGCACTGAAAATCAGCGTTGTGTCGGATATTATGCCGGCACAGCAACAAGCTGAGTGCAAACCTTGTTTGCGGAAAATGCGGGGTACAAATTATCAATATATGTTATTTTTAATACATGTTAGCATTGTTACTACTTCGCTATTTCTTCAAATAAATTCATTCTTTCTTTCTTGATTACTAGTAAGTAAATCATCGGTGTCACCTTGCAGGAATTTTCTTGCTATCCTACATGTATTTAATATTGTTGCTTTTTACATTAAATAGTAAGAGTTTGGTGGTAGGTGCAGAGCTTTTAGGGATTCATGTATTCCACTTGGTATAGTAGAGAGCGTAGTAGAGAGCACCACTGAATGACGAATTATAACATTCTGTAGGTGCCAAAGGCGGCTCATTTCGTCTTAGAGTTCACTGTATTTTGTCACTTTTTCTGATATTGTTGTCTGTATATTATGTGTATTAGGTATGGCAATGTCTATTAAATAACCCGTCTTAGTGGTTTTGTTAATTAGGGTTATGTCAGGTCTGTTGTAATCAGTTCCTGTTGGGCATTGGTGCGAGGCAGTTGCAAATGCCCGTGCTCCTCTCGAATATTGCAATTTTCCGCGCTTTTTCTCTCCTGGAAAGCGATACATTGCGATAAAGTTGTGTAGTGATAAGTGTACAGTGTTATTTTGTTCGATTCCGGTGCGAATCAGTTGTTTTTCGACTGGGGTGAGTTTTTAAGCTCTATTCGCTTTATTTGTTTCGCGCGCTTCGGCGCATTACGCAATAGTAACGTTTATTTCGTGTTGTTAGACACACCGGTGCGCTTCCCTGGTCTCGGCGGGAGATAGGGCATCCAGTAATGGATGCGCAGGATTCCAAGTCGCCCCCTGGGCTCTCAGGTGCCCCTTGTAAAAGGGGACACGTGAGGGCCAAGGATGGTTGGCAGATGGCTGAGATCGGCGAAACGCGGCGGAAGAAAGTCCCGCCTATAATATTAGTTCGACGCAGCAAGTCTGCTGCCGGGCCTCACCCGGGGTGCCAGGCTGCTGCCATTATCACGGCGGCAACCGAGGCACCTAAATCGCTAGGGAGGGCGGCGTCGGTGGTGGATCTCACCATGGACGCCCCCGAGGTTAGGAATTACGTGATGGGGCCACCGGCGGCCCCCATCGCGCGTAGGCCACCGTCGGGCCGTATGGCACGTAACAGTGCGGCACGCCCCGACATAGATAAGGAAACGCTGCTCGCGGCAAACTCAGCTGTTTGTCTGGCTGTGAGTGCCGCGAGCACCATAGTTGAGTGTGCATTCGTGGCGCCGTCGACATCTGCGTGGGCTTCACCCGCGCAAGGGGGCGGCGCGCATGAAGAGCAGGATGATATCCCACCGTCCGGTAGCGTCCCAGACTCTCTGGAGTACGCGCTCGATGGTGTGATTCGCGCGTTCGACTGTTCCCGCCCTGATTCGCCTGCCTGTAGCCAGATGGTCTACACGGCGGCCGGAACAGCGACGGTAGGGGGCGGTCGCCCCACGACGACGTTGGCGTACAGCGCGCAGGCCTCACCTGCGCCAACGGCATCGGCTTGCAACCTATCGGTGCGCAACGTCGGGGACGGCCGTTCCACGAACCCGGTTGCCGCGCGGGCTTCAATCGCGCCAACGACCGGGGTCGTGAATAGGGACTTTGTAGGCGCGGCAGCGGCGACCCCTTCGTCTTCCTTCCCTACTGGGACGGGAGTCGCTGTCGCGATGTCGGCGCCTGCGTGTTCTACGGCTGCGGCGGCGACGGCGTGTATCGTCATTATTGGCGTTTACTTCTCGCGAAACCGCCCCCTGGTGGAGTTCGAGCTTCGCTTGGACGCCGTCAGAGCTGCCGTAGGCAGATTGTCGCCTAAGACCATCTTCATCATGGGCGACTTTAACGCAAAGCACCGATCCTGGGGAAACGCATTTACCGAAGTTAGGGGACGGGCGGTTGAGGACTGGGCTCTTCAATCCGGCCTGAACATTTTGAACCAGGGATTGGTCCAGACCTGCGTGCGCTCGGGGTGGATCGGTCATCGACCTGTCATTCGTCACTCATGCGGCCGCCCGCAGAGTCGTCGGATGGAGGGGGCTGGAGGAGCTGGAATCGCTCTCTGATCATCGGTACATCAGATTTGAGCTAACCCCCTCCTTCGGTCCGAGCCCTGTTCATCGCCCCCCTCTCCTCCCGCGTTAGGCTCTTACCAAGCTCAACGCGGCGCAGGCTGAGGAGTGGGCGCTCACGGAAAGCTGGGCCTACCCAGCGGAATTCGCGAACTTGGAGTCGCAGGCAGAGCACATGTGCAAGACCCGCGACGTCTGCGACGCGGCGATGTATCGCGTCACCAAACGGCAGCCTCCGTGCAAGCAGGTCCACTGGTGGACCGAGGAGCTGGGCGAGATGCGAAAGGCAGTTCGCATCATCAGCCACAGGCTCAAACGCTGCAGGGCGCGCCGTCCTCCGGACTACGTCGCAGGGAATGGACTCGTGGGCGAGTTTAGGGAGGCCAGAAAGGCCCTTTCGATTGCAATATTGCAAGCGAAAGCCCGGGCTCGGACCGAGCTCCTCGAGACGCTCGATCGGGACCCTTGGGGGCGTCCGTACCGTGGGGCCCGCAACACGTTGCGGCCTTGCACATCCACGGTCACGGAAACGCTCGAACCCGAGGTGCTCCGGTCGGTTATCGACGGGCACTTCCCGGATCCGGGGAACCTCTCTCCCCCCAGTATGGGTCCTTCCCGTTCCCAACACCCCCACGGACGAAGAGCCTCACTCCATCTCCGAGGGGGAACTAGACGTTGTCCTGGACCGGCTACGGGGCAGGAAGACGGCACCGGGACCCGACGGGGTTCCAGGTCGACTCCTCTTTCTGGCCGCTAAACATCTACGCGGTCAGCTGCGGGAACTGTTCGAAGCCTGTATTCGCGCAGGTCGGTTCCCGTCGCAATGGAAGGAGGGTCGTTTGTGCCTGATTCCCAAAGGAGGTCGGCCTCCCAACGATCCGTCCACCTTCAGGCCCATAGTGCTGCTGAACGAGGTCGCCAAGGTCTTCGAAAAGATTTTGGCGGAGCGGCTCGTGAAGCATCACGACACTGTGGAGCCAGGGCTCTCAGATACGCAGTTCGGGTTTCGGCGGAGGCGTTCCACGATGGACGCCTTCGAGACGCTGCGAACGTTGACGGACGAAGCCGTCCAAGCGAAGGATGTCGTTTTTGCGGTGTCGCTAGACATAGCGAACGCCTTTAACAGCCTCATGAGACGATCAGGGAGGGGCTCCGCGCGCATGGAGTCCCCCCGTACCTCACGAGGCTGTTGGGCGAGTACCTGCGGGATCGGTATATCCTTTGGGAGGGCGGTGAGTCCGGCAATCCCGTGTTAGGCCGGCGACGCGTCGCGTGCGGCGTTCCACAGGGGTCGGTCCTCGGGCCGATTCTTTGGAACGTAGGTTATGACTGGATCCTTCTGGTTTCGGTCCTGCCCGAGGTAGGGCTGATCTGCTTTGCGGACGACACCCTACTCACGGCACGCGCTGCGTCATTCGCGGAATCCGTGGACGTCGCCAACGACGGGTTGGCGATTGTCGTAGATCGAATAGCTAGGCTGGGCTTGAGGGTCTCCCCCGCGAAAACGGAGGCCATCATGTTCCATAGGAAATTCCGTAATCCCCCCCCGGACTTGTCCGTTACAGTCCAGGGGGTGGCAATCAGAGTAGGGCCTAAGATGAAATATCTGGGGCTAGTTCTTGATGGGAAATGGCTGTTCAAAGCGCACTTTGAGCAGCTAGTTCCCAAACTCATCAAATCCGCGGGCGCACTCTCGAGGCTCCTTCCCAACGTGGGGGGCCGGGGGGTGCGACGCGGAAACTTTACTCTGGGATCCTGAGGAGTATGGCGCTGTACAGTGCGCCCGTCTGGTCCATTGCACTTCACCGCCACAACAGAACCCTGCTGCACCGGGCGCAGCGGGTTCTGGCCGTGAGGACCATACGGGGGTATCGCACAGTTTCGTGGACGGCGGCGACTCTTCTGGCAGGCGAGCTGCCCTGGCATCTCCAGGCAGACGTCCTGTCCGAAGTTCGTCGTACCCGGCAGGATGCCCTAGCTAGAGGCCTGACCTTCTGTCAGGTCGAGATAGAGACGATCAGGAAGCGGGAAACCGCTTCCTGCATAGTCAAATGGTCTCGAGACCTCGAGAACCCTGCGGCCGGCGGCCGGCGGCTTTACGGTGGACGCAATCAGGCCACAGCTGGAGAGATGGGTCACCCGCATCAGCGGAACCCTGACCTTCAGGACGACGCAGATACTGACCGGCACGGGAGTTTCGATCAGTATCTGTGGCTCATTGTGGGCTGCTTGTCTTCTCCGGACTGTCGCCACTGCGGTGCACCCGACACGGCGCTTCATACGCTAGTCGAGTGCGCCGCATGGGCGCCGCAGCGTCTCGAACTCGAGGCGCACGTAGGAGCGGTCGATTCGCTCGGTGACTTGGTAACGGCCATGTTGCAGAGCGACGATTGCTGAGGAGAGCTGCGGTTACTTTTTGTGAGCCAGTAATGTCTCTCAAGGAGGCCGCAGAGCAGGACAGGGAGCGAAGTCCTGCAGCGCGTGCTAACGTCTCTACTCGAGGTCGCCAGCCTTCAGCTGGCACCCGGAGAGGCAGGTACGCGCAATACTTCCCTCCCTGAGTTAGGTTCCATTAACGGGGGCCCTTAGCAGCTAGGAAAGCAAGGGACCATCGACCCCCGTCAACGAAGTGGGGTGTGTTCTCCCAGAGCACACTCCATGCACTTTATTGCGCTGGATCGACTGGGTGTAACTATGTGCTAAATCTCAGCCTTTCCAACACAAACAAAAGCGCAGGGTCGTCACGGGAGGAGGGGGTTTTTAGTGGGTATTGGGGTTGCTCGCTCGTGTAGCAACGCTCGGAGTCGCCACACTATTCTGTGTCATCGATCGCGGACGGGCACTGCCAAGAGCATACTATTGCTGCAGTGTCATCGCCCCCGGTCGACGCGTGCCGTTTCCTAGCAACGGCCCAGTTTGTGCGTAAATCGGTCTAAGCATTTACCCTCGCCTCAAAAAAAAAAGGTATGTTGTAATGGATCGTTCTGTCAGTCAATATGGCTCGGTCAAAGTACAGTTTAGTAGTAGAGTTTTCTAGTATAGTTTCAGGTTTGTATTTATAGTATGGTGTTGATGAGTTTATATTTGTGTGCAAGTTTTTGATTCATGATATTGGTGACTTGATCATGTCTATGTTTGTAGTCTGTCTGAACTGTTGATTTACATGCGCCTGTGATGTGCTGTATATTTTCTGGGGAGCTGTTACATTTTCTGTAGTAGTCAGTGGCTAGGTTTTTGATGATATGTTTACGGTAATTTTTGGTTTCAATGACTTGATCCTGAATGGCGGTCATAAAACCCTCTGTCTCTGGGAAGAGTTCACCTCTTGTTAGCCAAGCGTTCGAGGCTTCTTTATCGACATGTTCTAGGCTCAAGTCTTGGCGGTGTCATCCATGAAGAGACTTTTGAGTCCACCCTGTTATCTTAGTTCTGTCGTCCGTGAGCTTTTCGTTAGTCTGTTCTTCTGCATTGTGTAGGTTTAGGGGGGTAAGTTTTCAATCTGTTTGTACTATAAGTTTGTGTATTATTGAAGACTGGGCTTTGGCAAAGAAATATTTTCGGAGAGTTGTTATTTGTTTGTTATGTAAATTTCAAATGTCAATAAGACCCCTTCCACCTTCTTTTGTGGGTAAGGTTTATCGTTGTAAGCATAATCTGGGATGATTTTTACGAAATTTTGTCATGGTAGTTATTGATTTTTCTCTGTAAATTCTTAATTTCTGTCTTATTCCAATTTATTAGTCCAAAAGAGTAAGTAAGTAATGGGATAACAAATGTGTCGATTGCTTTAACTGTGTTCCTGGAATCTAGCTGAGTTTTCAAAACCATATTGAGTCTGTGTTGGAATTGTTGTGTCAGTTTTTGTTTTGTGTCTTTGTGATGTATTAATAATGATTGGTTATAACCTGAATATTTGTAGACATCCTGTTCACATAATGGTATTATATTATCTCCTGTAGTAGTAGTGTAGTGGTGTGAGTAGTTGTTTTAATAGAATTAATTTTACACTTATCGATACCAAATTCCATTTTAATATCTATGCTAAACTTGTCTACAATATCAGCTAAGTCTTTTAGTTCGTTTTCGGTTGCAGCGTAAAGTTTAATGTCGTCCATGTACAGTAAATGATTTAATTTAGATTCTCTGATGTCAGTCTGTCTGTCTTTTTCAAAACGGATATCCATGAGATGTGGCATCCAATAATTGAGACGGAGGGTTTATTGCAAGGCAGAACCAGGGTGGGATAAGTGCTTCTCCCTGAAATATGCCTCTTTTATTTGGATTGGCTCTGTTTCTATTGTCTCCTTTATTGTAGATACTAAGGACAGTTGACCACTTGACCATGATGGTTTTTAGGAATGTTATGATAAAGGGATGAATTTTGTAAATTTCTAAAACTTTTACTAACCATGAATGGGGAATTGAGTCGTATGCTTTTTTATAGTCAATATACATCGTGAATAAATTAGATTATGGTTTCTGGACTTGTTTTAGTATAACAGAATCAATTGTTAATTGTTCTTTGCATCCCTGGCTAAACTTTCGGCAACCTTTCTGTTGTTCTGCTAAAATTTGATTTGTGTCTATGTGATTATATATTATTTCAGATATACAAGATGTCATTATTTTATAGAGCGTTTGCAGACATGTGATAGGGCGATATTTGCTTGGATCTGATTGGTATTTTGGGTCTTTTGGGATCATGTAAGTCGTACCCATAGTTAAATAAGAGGGGATAGTAGTGGGCTCTTGTATAAAACTATTAATATATTTGTGTAGATTACTGTTGTAAATTTTTTGTACCATAAACTGTGTATATTGTCTGATCCTGGCGATTTCCAGTTATGCAAATACCGGATAACTTTTGGTAAAATGTCTGTGGAAATTAATTCATACGTCATTATTTGTAAATTGTTATATGTATCCGTGGGTATCTGTTCAGCTTCTATGTTATGTTGAATAGGTTTCTGCCATATACCAGCCCAGAAGTTTTTTAACGCTCCGGTGTAATCTTGTTCATTTTGGTTTATGGTATTTTTTCTTTCGTTGTATATCTGTTCTGGTTTAAAGTGTTATTCTTGCGCCATTCACTTTTATAATGGTTTGGAATTTGAGAAAATCGGTATCGCTTGTAATATTTTTTTTAAGAGTTCTTTATTTATGTAGTCTATTATTTTGGCAAGGTTTTTAGAGGTTTTTTGTTTTGGAATATAGGCCCTATATGTTGGATCGGTATTTGTGTAATATTCGACTACTTCCTAGAACGTCTCATCTATTTTCGGATGTGTTCCTGATATTGTAAGTTCGGAGTGTGTTCAATGTTTTAACTTATATTGTTGTTGAGTGTTGGGGTTTCGTTAAAATATGTATTAATTAAAGTATTGTTACTTATTTCTAGTTCTTTTGCTATTTCCTTTTGTATTATAGTTGTTGGCGCCACTTATTTCCCAATTAATAATTGTGCCTTGGGTTTATAGCGCCTTGCAACCCCCGTATGTTGTCACCGCTCGCTCGGCGCGTGAGTTTAGTACGTTGCCAAACGCTACGCCAACGCGACGCACGCACATAATACCGCACCCGCTTTTATATATAAATACAGTCAATTCGCTATCGAAGATTTCCGCATCCAGTTATATACTCGGACATTCGCCTGAATCATTAAAGACTTAGTGATCAGTGTATCTGCGTCCCTTGCGCCCCGGGGCTCGTGTAGAAGGACTTTGTCACCTCTATCGCCACGTGACAGCAGCGGCAGAACCCTGAACCAGCGCTGTCGTGGGCTGGTGGCTGACTGCGAGGTAAGTGCAAGGTTCTATATTCTCCGGGCACCTGTTCTTGATTGGGGAATAAGGGGTGTCCATACATTGAGCACATAACCCCACCCGCGGAGATTGCCTGATTGCGTCTCCAATAGTTAATCTCTCTTTGCTGATGTATTGGTCGTTTACTATTGCTCTTCTCTGATCTGCTATGCGTTGTTCACTAATATTAGGTAGCTAAAGGTGGATAACTCGAGTGAGGTCTGTCTGTCATCAGTTTTATTGATGCCTAAGTTGGTTGTGCGATAGTATGATCGCATTATTGCCTCATTATACTGATTGGTTCATTTCATTCTAGTATTTGCAGTATTTTGTGTAGTTTGATTTGAAACGTGTATTTGACTGTGTGTTACTGGTTGTGTATGATTTTGAACAGCAGCTTGTAGTTGTGTCAGGTCTTGTTTGACTTCGTTAATTATCTGGTCTATTGTATTCTATTATAATTATATATTAGTAATTTGTTGCGTATTATAGCTCTACGTTGGTCATCTACTCTCTGTCGGTTTACTTGCATATTACGATATTTTTCTGTAAATGTTATGTGTAGTGATTCAAGATAATTTTTTGTATCGGTTTTTAGTGCAGTTAGTAGAAAGTAAGTACGCTGAAACTGGACTTAACCAACTAGCGGTGTGCGATTATGAGATATACTAATGAAATCATTCGATTATGAAGATATCTCGAGATATCTCGATTATGACAAGTACGTAGTTACTTATTTAGTTGTAAGTACTTGTGAGACTTTTATTTTTGTAAATAGGTAAGTGTTCGAGAACATTACAAACACATACATGTAAACTTACCGTTATAAAACTCCACCAAAAACAAATACGTTAGCCACTCATACCACCGAAAACGAGACGACGCAAAGAACGACTCACTGTAGTTGGAATGTAACTAATAGTATCGAATGATATTACAACTAATATTAGTACTAATAATCAAATCGTTGAAAAAAGTTGAGACATTGAAATGTTGGTATTGGATGCTACTAATACCAACATTACAATGTCTCGCTCGACTTTCGACTTTTTTCAACGATTTCATTAGTATTATCTACTAATATTAGTAACATCATTCGATTATGAAAACAAATTAGTAACTAATTTCATAATCGATTATCAAGATTAGTAATTCAAAGTAATTCGATTATATAAATAAGTATAATCGCCCACCTTTATAACCAACTGACCATGCCGGCGGCTCGCATCGCACTCGTTAAGCAGACGCTTAGCGGCTAATCGAACAAGCTACATATTCGCGGTAAGCGAGGCGTGGGGGTATGGGAGGTCCGAGGGAGAGGTCGGGGGCTGATTCTATCCGCAACACTGCGTATACCGCTTCACAATGTGTTGTTGCAGTTCCAAGGAGAAGAAGCGAAGATAAGCTACGATCGTGTTCACACATGTCACGTGCAATTACTCTAGTGAATAAGATAAAGAGCTATTGTTATAATTAACATTTGACTTACTTTCCCGCGTATTTGAAAGCATAAATATCGGCAAGCGAACATACTCCACTATCTAGTTGGCGTGAGATACAGAATGGCACCCTGCGCAGATACTTTATTGTTATTGCTTTCGGAAGCAATCTAATTTGATGGTGCCACCGAAACGACACCACCGTTTCATAACCACGCCAGAGCACGGGAACAACGACATTTTTCTCGTGAGTATTCGTTTCTTATATTTCCTCAACACTCGCGAGATGGCACGATAAAAAAATTTCACTTTCATATACTCTTTACCGTTTTTCACACGACGGTGTTTTCACGAGTATGTGGACAGCCCTCTACATTATTTTCGTATCAATCTCTTTTCTTGACAACAATTTATAATAACTTATCTATTTCTGAGCATAAAAATATTTTTTAATGTCCATTTATCTCCACATCCACATTCCACTCCACAGCTGCTGCACAACAGGAGGCCCTAAAACGCCGCAAGTACTCAGCCATTGGCTACATATTTGCCGCTTTTGGGGTCGAGACCCTGGGACCATGGGGGCGAGACCCTGGGACCATGGGGGCCTGAGGCGCACAAGTTTTATCGAGACATAGCCAAACGTCTGGTGGATGTCTCACGTGACCAAAAGACTGGTTTATACCTTGGACAACGCATCAGCATTGCCATTCAACGAGGCAATGTGGCCAGTCTTTTGGGCACGTTTCCGACTGACAGCGGTCTAGAACTAGATTTTATGGTTTAATTTTAGTTTGTATATATAGTTTATTTTTAGTATAATTTATTTATTTTTTAGTTTATTTTTAATTAGGAGTTTAGGGTAAATTTTCTCCACATTAATATATAAACATAAAAATGAATTTCTTTAGGTACCTCCCTATAAGCATTTGTTGATTTTTTTTGTTCTGAATTAAATGCTATTATAATTTATCAAATGTACATACTTTCAAACCAAAAATACCCATATTTTAGTATTGAGCCGAAAAGTTTTAGACCTCTCATCATAGCTCTGATCTGTTTATCCTAGATATTAAATAATAGTCACGAAATATTAAATTAAATTTCGATGCATTTCAAGGTATTAATTATTTCACAATACCGACAGCAGCGCGGTGCACGCGCGGCTAATGTTGCTGCGACAATTGTGTCAGGCGCCGAGCGGGAAAATGTTATCACCTTCTCACCTTATAGAGATACCTGTCATCGTTCTATTTGCATTTACGTCTTCCGGATACGTGACAAAATAAGAAAAATGGCCTACATTTTTATTAAACCACGTATGTTAACTAGAAAACAGTATATACCTATTTGCTAATTATGTGCGAAGACGCCAATAAACCCGCTGCTTCGCTTGCGTTGATGTAAACTTATCTTGGGCTAGTTCTAGACGGGAAATGGCTGTTCAAAGCGCACTTTGAGCAGCTAGTTCCCAAACTCGTGAATTCCGCGGGCGCACTCTCCAGGCTTCTTCCTAACGTGGGCGGGCCGGGGGGTGCGACGCGGAAGCTTTGCTACAAATGCGCTACTGCTCTCTTAAGAGGGACTGGATCCTGGTCACTAATGCCGGAACACAACACAAGGTTGTTATGACGGCATACTCTAGACCAGGGGTGGTCGCCATCCAGTCGAGCATATATATAATACCCTACCACCTGGCTGTGGGTTGTTTTGTCGCCTCTTACGACAGGCCGCCCGGCCGCAGGAAATTGTATTCTTACTCCGTTCCTGCACGGATAAAAGTCAAAAGTCTCCACACTCCTCTGTGTCACGCCATCGCGGACGGAGCGCAAACAAAGCATACTATTGCTAGCGTTATCGCCCCCGATGGATGCGCGCCGTTTCCTAGTGACGGCCCAGAGAGTGCGTAAATCGGTTAGCATTTTCCCTCGGCTCAAAAAAAGAAAAAAAAAACTTTGTTCATCAATTTACAGGTATTGTCTATTATTCGGAAGCAGAAATTCTTTCGAGATAAAAAGGTATGTAACCATTTTTGTACCTCTGGCAACGTGTAGGCACTATGCAAATTTCATGATCATCGGTTGAGTTGTACAAACAGACACATGAGCAAACTTATAGCACTTCTAATATTAGTTAGAATTAAGTTTAGTAAGCAATTAATTATGGTCGTACCTAAACCCACAACATAGTATTTCAATGGCCGCTCTTTTATTTGATAGTGATTGTAAAAGCTGCGTTTGCGACCGTGGTGCTCGGGTGCGCGTGGGAGTGGGAGTGGGTTATTCTCGGCCGCGGGCGTATTTCCGGCTCGGCGACGCGCGACACGCGCCACGCCACGCGCGCGCCCGACGCGTGCCATTTTCATGGAAATTAAACCACTCTCATCTGTCAGGTTCGCGCTATTTATTTAAGTACATTCCGAAGGGAACTATTAATAATCTCTTTATTTACAGTATTTACACGGCAATATATACAGATGTCAGTGGGTTGTGTGTCAGGTGGCCAGCAGGCGGATCAGCAGCAGCGTCAGCAGCCGCGCGACGGTGGGCCGCCACCGCTCTGCGGCGAGTCGCGCCCCGGCGCCCGCGCCCGCGCCGGTCTCGTCGCGCTGCATCGCCTCCATGGGCCCCTCTGCGACATGAGAGGACATAGTGTTAGATCCGCACGAGTGATAGCGCGGCCGAACGGAGGTCGGGCGGCTACCTCTGTCGGGCTCCAGCAGGCGCAGGTGCAGCGTGGCGGCGGCGGCGCCCGCGGCGCACGCGTACGCGCCCGCGTCGGCGGCGGCCGCGCGCGCCAGCGTCAGCCGCGACACGGCGCGCCCGCCCCAGCGCTCCGTCTCCAGCGACACGCCGCCCCCCGAACTCTGCGCATGGAACACTCTAATGCTTACTTATTTTGAACAAACAACAAAAATCATTGTTTGTATGCTTGTCCAATATTTGTTCCCTAAACCATTGGTTAGATTGTGGTAAAGTTTTCTGAGGACGCCCGAAAGGGTATCTGCCTTAAAAAATGTATTAAAAAAAAAACTTTGTATGTTTGTCCTAAATTTATTCCTAAAGCATTCTGATTAAACTTTAGTCGAAACAAAAACCCCCACGAGCGTCCTTATAGCAGGCCGCCCGAAATCCTCACAGGCGGATTCTGGCTCAAAAATCCTTATATATAAAATTCTTCTGTTCCTGTCTGTCACTGAACTTTTAGATCATAAAAATGATTTGCGAATATACTTTTTTCGTAGACAAACACACATATTGCATGATCCCAAATCAAGTACGTAACGCTTATGTTATGGGTAATATACACTGGATACTTTGTGAAGTATGCCGGCAAAGGCTTAGCCCGCTCAACCTCAGAGGCCGTCAAACTTAAAACATGGTGTTGAAGACGTATGGAGAGAATATGGTGTGACCGACAACAGAAGCGTCAAGTACGATAGAATAGCTTTTCAGACTTGAATATAGCCGGTTGTGATAGAGAAGCGCACCTGAGGATCGATGAAGCGTTTGCCCTTGCGCCAGCGGATGTCTATGGGCGCCAGCGGCAGCCGCTGCGGCTGCGGCTCGTAGCGCGCCTCGCAGGCCAGCGTGGCGCTGGCGCCCGCCGCGACGCCCACGCGCGTCGCGCCCAGCGCCGCCACCACCACCGCCGGCACAGGCTCATCTGAACTCGACAAACCCGGAATTACGCTTTGGACTGCTGACTTTGGAATACGTTAGGAATATTCGTACTGATGGATCGGAACGCTTCCCGAGCTCACCTATTACGGTGAGATTGAAGAAGAGGCTCATCTTGGGCTCGGTGTTGACCTGGCACTCGTAGCGGCCGCCGTCGGCGACGCGCAGCCGCTCGACGCGCAGCGTGTGCCTGCCGGCGCCCGACGTCGCCGACACGCGCGCGTCCGCCGTGAACACGGCGCCCGCGTGCGCCAGGATCTGCAGGTCCCGCGAGCGCACCCACGACACCTGCGGCAACGCGCCCATTTATCCGACGTATGTACGCGTCTCGTTGTGTTTGTAACATATCAAGCTTGTTGCGTTTATTTCGCTCCTAAAACTACCAATGTTTATGATGAACACGTGTACATTCGTGTGCCAATTGTAATACCACAAGATATATTTATACAGCCGGGTGAAGCCGGGCGGTTCAACTAGTAGCGAGTATTTACTATTCAAAGCTCAGAATTAGCGCACCGTTTAATAAAAATAGAACAGGAGAACATCTTCATACGATTAGTTCGGAGCGAGTCATCGGCACGCGCACGCGCACCACGGAGATGAACATGTCATAACACGCGGCCGAACATAAAAGAGGATCATAAAATGAAAGAAAACTGTTCGCAGCGGCCATTCAAGATCAGGATGCGTCGCGGTGGTGGACGGGCGGCACTCCGCTCCGTGCGCTTCCCGCTTCCGGGAAGCCGCGAAGAGCGGGCGCAGCGCGCGTGTCGTTGACCGACACGTTCGTGTCGCTCACGATCACTGTCAGGTGGCGATTGTTGCGCGCGCCGCCCGCTGGGGAGCGCGCCCATCGGCCCACCTACGTCAGCGGAGGAAACCCCCGCGCGGCGTGCCGAGCGTGCCGGCGCCCCGTCCTCGGTATTTCTGGTCGTTCACTAAACTGTTTACGATTCTTATTTCGAGCTCGATCTCGCATGTATTTAGTTAATCTGGCCGATGAGTAATCCGTCACGCAGCAGATAGTTCGCCCTCGCTAATGGCAGTAATGGTACCTTTGATCGCGCCCGCTCGTCCGCGGTGTGTGCTACTGATGTGTGGATAGAGCATGTGTGTATGTACATAGTGAATAGGTGTGGTGTTGGCTCACCGATTTGTCGCCGAGGCGCAGCACGCGGCAGTCGAGGGCGGCCGCCTGGCCCACCGCCGCCACCACGGCGGTGTGCTGGCGGGGCGCGAACGCAGGCCCCGCGGCCCCCGCGCCCGCCTCCGTCACCGACACCACCTCGCCGTCCACGCACCATCCCGCTCTACCTGCACACGGCACATGAATACTCGTATCACCTCTATCCATAGACATCCAACGAGAGAGGAGACGCGTGCAGGAGCAAGGGTCAAGGCTGGCGCACGGATGTCATGAATGGAGCGTGACATCACAATGCAAGCGCGTAAACTATGCGCATACGCACGAGTTATTTTTGATGCGGCCACGTTGCGGACGACGTTGCACGCCGATGCACAGCGTCCGATATCTACACAACAATGTGTTCGTGCTGTAGCTCACTCGATCCTTGACACAAGAGCAGGATGTGCAGATTGCGAAGGGACACGTGTCGCCCTCGTTGCGAAGGGGTGAATCAGGCGGATGCAGGATGCGGGCCCCGGCCACTCCTGCGCCGGCCGGGTGGTCGACTCACACCATCATAGCACGCGTTGCATTATAAAAACTGCATTACTTTGAAAGTTGAAGTATGAATTGTTCCAACAATTATTTTCAGATCTGGGTCGGTTCCCGATAAACTGAGACAGTCGAAACCGACACACTACGCTACAAACTCATATACCATTTAGCGGGAAACAGTTTTGGCGTGTTAATATTTGTAGTTTTAGAAGAGATCAAGAGAACTTGCAAAAGAAACCTTAAGTCATTATATTAAGAGTATTGTTGTTGTTGTTGTTCTAAAGAGACCCTAAATGCAAAACAGAGTGAGCAAATTCATCTTTATAATATTGTATTCCTGTCCTTAGATCATATAAACGTATACTACGTCAATGTTCCTGTCCTAGAGAGTGGCCGAGGTGATACGCAATTTGTTTTACAACTTAATTCAGCCCGAAAGCACTACGCGGCACAGGGCTCACCAGTTCTGCGTTGCACGCTGCTTTTGACTGAAAATCGGTAATCTCTGATGAAAAATAACTGAACGTGTACAACACGTTCCTTAGTACACGTACATAGGTTACATAGAGAACGTCGTTCTTGATCTGTGAATAGATCTACAGGAGATGTTGAACCGCGCAACGGGCTTTGCCAAAATTATTTACGATTTGCGCCCAATGCCATTGTACAATTTTTATATGTACAATGGCTTACCTGGGGCTCCGTGCTGCGTGGTGGCCTCTAAAGACGCCTCTTATCGGGTATTGTGCAAACACGCAATATTCATTCATATTTACAAATTCAGACTTTGTACCGGTTTTTATATGATTGCAAAAAAAGCTCAACAAGGTTGATGAACTAATGAAACTATAAGTTATTAATAGTGCTGATTTGTCTATTTCGTGATTGAAAACAATGATAGTTGTCCATCTGGACGGCGTCGTAGCTCATGCTTTTTAAATAGCCATCCAATCAAATCTTGGGCCACGACGACAACGGGCACCCGGCACCGGCGGGTAGTAGTTACCCCTGTGCTCTATTAGTTTTAATGTCGGCCCAGAAGGCTCTTTAGATCGCAAAAACCATAATTCGTAAAGCAAATGCTTCTGATGTGTACATTATTCTGTTTGCTCTAGGAGTCATTGGAATCGTACTCTGAATAAGCCATAGTATGTCATTCATAGCTTTATCATGATAATTGTCGTGGTAATCTACTATCACGTGTGTCGTGGTATGCCCATCTTTAAAATATTCTAATATAATTGAAAAAAAAATGGGATTTATAGTTCGCGAGTGTATTCAGGGTCAGTGCGTGGGACAATTAGCGTTTCATTACGCAGTGCTAATACTTGTACGGCAAACGCGCACTCGCACGAGGATCAAACGGGTGGCCTCAAAAGAATTGGCAGCACTCGCCACGAGCGGAAATATAGGGAGCAGCGGAGATGAAAGGGCCGCATCGGGCCAGGCGTGTGCCTGTTTACAGAGCGGCGCCGGCGCACTCCGCTCGCGGCCCAGCCCTGGCGCAAACCGATCGTGGAGGGAATACTTCGGAATGCGAATGCGGCAATGCACAGAAGCTGATTCAGCCGCGCAGCTGTTTGCCAGGAGGCGTGGCCGTGGGCGCGGGCCGCATTCCTCGCACCATGATAACACTACATATGTCGCGCGAACTCATATCGTATATCACCGAACGACGATATTGAACAGAGCTTCCGTGGAAGGAGTGGAGGGAGGGGACTGAACTTGAACAAACAATCTCACGCCAGCGCCGAGTTACGACAAACGCAGCCATATGGCTTTAAGTGTTTTTAAAACTCGTAAATCGGTCAATTTTATTTCGTGGAACGGATCGATGGCACTTTAATTGATATATTTCGGACTCAGCCATGGCCCGTCCGTTTGAGTCACGCTCAGGCATTCGCTCATGGGCACATGTGGACGCCATTCCTGACGACAGCCGTTCACAATCTGAACAGATTCCCGGAAAGCTATATTGCCCTTTGTCGGTGGGATTACTTGTATTGCGGCGCGTTGTTTCATGTCCACTTCATACAGAGCCCAACAGAACGATTCGCGCGTGGCCAGTTGTGCGAAAGAGGCGAAACCATAAACGCCGGCGCCGGCGCCGACCTTTCGTTGGTATATTGGGTAGTATTTGATCTCCAGCGTCCACTTCGCGCGAGCCATTATTCAATTTTGAACCGACTTAAAAAAAGGAGGAGGTTCTCAATTCGTCGTGTAAATATTTTTTTATATATATATTCAGCCATGACTTTGTTGTTTCTAAATCGATTTTGATGTTTCTTTTGAGTTAGATTCAGAATATCTCTGTAGTAATCTAGTATAAATTTCATTGTTATCGGACTTTGGGTTTCGAAAATAGGAAAAAATGTGATAAAATCGGGTAAAAATGTGTAATTTTTCAGGTATTTCTTTCATCACTTATTTATTTCTGTCCGATTTTAATCATTCTTTTTGCATTGGATTTAGTATTGCTTCAGAATAGTACAGTTAAGTTTATGACAATCCTAAAACGAATAGCTACCGAATTAAGTTCAAAAGCGTGCTGTACTAGACTCGCTCGACCGGGACTAGGAAAGCGTACAACGGCAGTCGATGGCGATAAACAGCACGACCGAGAAAACTGAGTTATACTTCGAAAACGTCGACGATCGGAGTTCGCACTCAAATGACAATGCTGCCTGGTGACACCAGCCGATGGGCGTAATCATTTAATTAAACACAATTTTTGAAAAGCACTTGGCGTAAGTGGAACTTTTAAAATGACGAACAACAATGGGTTGCAAAACGCGGCCGAAGGTCGAAATGCACGACCCGCGTCACGGCAGCGGCCGGCGGTTGCCGGAACCAACTGATATACATTAATAACTGACCAGCATGGCCCAGCGATGCATAATTAATTTAAATTTGGCGGCACTTATTAGAGACTCCTGAGTGCATAATTGCATACATAATCTACCTTCGAGCTGCGCTCAACAACGTTTTCTACACACGCTTCCATTTCATCAGATATCGTTTCCGCATTCAAGAAGCTACCATATTAAGGATACCATATATGTAACTTAAAAGTGAAAACTAAAAATATATAACAAAAAGAAACCGACTTCAAGAGTAAATAAACAGTAAAACATATAAAAACTTCGTTTAAAAGAACCGACTCCAAAAACTAAAAAACTAAAATGTATAAAAAAACTTATTTCTAAACCTATTATTATTAATATATATTATTTAAAACATCTTGAAGTCGGTGCAAAGTAAAACATAAAAATTACTATATTTTGAAAATTACTAAGCACCGACTTTAAGATGTTTTAGATAATATATATCAATAATAATAGCTTTAGAAATAAGTTATTTTATACATTTTAGTTTTTTAGTTTTTGAAGTCGGTTTTTTTAAACGAAGTTTTTATTTTTTAGTGTCTAGCTATGTATGGGTGGACTTAAGAATGGTGCCGCGCTTCTTAAAAAATATAGGTCCCAAGAAACGAGAACAAAAAAATGTTCGTAAAATGAAAACTACTGGGCCAAACTATGTCATATATGTCATAATTTTTAGGGAACCACATGGCAGCTATTCCGCTTCGAACAAAAAAGAATCACGTAAATTGGATCATAAATCACGGAGTAATCGGCAAACATACATAAAAAAAGCACCAAAAAAAAAAAGATCCCGACGAATTGCGAACCTCCTCCTTTTTTTGAAGTCGGTTAAAAAAATTCAACAATATCTTGAAGTCGGTGCCAAGATTTTTTTATCGTAAACATTGTTATAACAACAAAATATTGCAAAATGTAGTAGCTTTTATGTCTTGCTTGGCACCGACTTCAATAAATTTGATGCTTTTTAGTTACTCTCGAAGTCGGTTTTTTTTGTAAATTTTTTTTATTCATTTGTATAAATGAATTAGGCCGATTATTAGAAAAAACGAAATGTGTGCTGGGACACATATTAGAAGTGAAACTTCAACGGACAAATATTTGCGTGCTATGCTATGCGTTTGTCTAACTGTTATAGTTATGCCACAATAAGTGTACTTTTATTTTTTTTTATAATTAAAATGCCGCCGCTAGAAAAGGCTTTTTATTTGTATCTTGATATTAATCCTTATCAAAATAAATTACTTCATATTCAAGACTGCTTCAATACCTTTATATAACTTTTTGAATTATTCAATTCGGACATTCCATTCGAAAGATATCACGAGTTTAAAAATGTAAGTATTTGACCACGTGACCGTGACGCTTTTTCGTGAGCGAAAAATCGTAAGACCCCCCTCTATATAGAAGTTTCACTTCAAAAAGAAGTAAATAACTTGCTTGAAGTTTGTACGGATGTGAGGCTTAGTCCCTACCACTTAAGCAGGAAAGAATTAAAAATATTTTAATGTTTTTCTATTTTTTTTTAATCGGCTAATCCGGAAATTACAACAAAAATATTGTTTCATGCCTTGTGCTCCCAAGTACTGTTAAAAAATTCGCCATAAGTTGTTTTGTAATTTTGCTATTGAAAAAAAAAACACGGAATAATAGAATACCTATTCTAAAATCACTCGAAAAATACTTAAGATAAAAAGCTGAAAATTTGAGTGAATTACTTTAATAACAAAACGATTCCCATAGTAAAAGTAGAAAACGCCGCGGGGGCAATTTTTACTTAGAAACCCGGTAATCAAGGTTGGATTTGGGTAGGCTGAAAACGATAGCATAAAAAATTTAAAAAGATAGTATTTGTAAAAAAATATAGTGCAATTTATTATTTTGAATTACAAATACCTAAACATTAAATCAACAGGAGTTTACATAAAATTTACTCCTTTTCCAAGTTTATCAGTTCTTCAATAATATTTTCATCCTCTAAAATCTTAGAATTTAATCTTATTAACATATACTCAGTAAGAATAAAAACAGTACAATTCCCACTTTTGCTACTGCTTTTGATAAATTAATTAATTACATATTATTTTATGTAATTAGTATATATTATATTGCATATAGCTATATGTTTATTATGTTTAAATAGTTGCATATTATCGCCATATATTATATATGTATATAACTTATGTGTATATTTGTATATATAGTATAGTTATATATTTATTACTAAAATTGAAGTAATCGTACAATAATTATGTATACCACCATCGCCACTTCTAATCGGAATATTCTTGCCACGGGTTGTCTGGAAGAGATCGCTTTTTAGCGATAAGTTCGCCCTTTGTACCCTACTATAATAATACTAGTTCGTAAGTTTTTCTGTAATGGTGTACAATAAAGTGTTATCTATCTATCTAATTACTTAAGCCAAAAACTCGCAGACGATTATGATCACTTATCAGTTTGAATGCGAAATGAGATTACGGCTGTACCATAAAAATAATAATTAGACGTACTATTAGACGCCTATAGAGAGCAATATGCAAACTGACTGTTCGAACAATCAGAATGTCAGAAGAAAAAGTATAATTCACGGGAACTCCCCGTAAATAGTTCATGGATGACGATTTATAATCTGTCTTCTTCGACTACAGATTAGACAACGTGATAACATCATTTTATAAATGTTGGGTTAGCACTGAATGGTATTTAAATACTGCAAGGTATTGGAATTATCGTATTCTTTCGTACAATCGTTAGATATGGAGAGTAGGTATATAGTAGGTACGGAGCATGAAATTGTAGTACAAATACTATAATATAGTACGAAATCCAACCCTGCCTGTGATACCCTTTGTAAGGAACTGTGTATGTTTAGTTTTTTGTATATCAACGATACTAAGCCAATATTTTATTACAAAATCGCACTAACACTAATGAAATGCAAAACCCAATTACAACAAATTATTGTCGTTTCATCACATGTGGCAAATTGAATGTGAAAAATGTTGACAATTGCATTCATTTAAGGACAACTTCTATTTTGGTTAATCGTTACGAGCAGTAATACCACAACGACCAGCATGTTATGTAGGTATATATATAATACCAAGAGATAGGGCATCAGATCTCGTCGAAATCCGCGATTGTATTTTAAGAAAACCATTAATAACTTAAAATCTCTTATTGAAAGTTGCAGTAGAGCGAGTGATGGGAAAAATGATAGTGCGAAAAGCAGCCATTTACCTGTCGCTGGTTATTTAGAGTCGAATTTATGGTAATGTTGCGTGCAGACATATTTGAAGTATAGCCCATCAAACGGCCATTGGCCGTTGTTGGACGCTTTACTACGTTCGCTGATAGACATTAACTTGCGGGGGTGGTCATCAGTCATGTGCGCCGTTTTAAGAGCTTCCAAAATACCTTGCTATTTATTATTTATCTGTAGCATCGCATCGAGGACATGTGGTGATGCCAACGCGCTTCCAATAATAGCATCGCGGGAATGGCCCTGCGAGTGGTCGGGGTGGTGGTGGTGGGGCCCATCTGGCGCGGCCGCCTTCCTCTTGCTCCTGTTGGCATCGCGAGCATGCCTACCTGGCTATTCCAGGAGCGACGATGCCGTGTCGCCGACCGACCTTATCACCGATATTTTGCAGTTCCCTTAGCATAATATGACAATGATTAAATATGAGGACACGTTACCGACGAGAGCGGGGAGCGCAGCCAGCAGAAGGAGTCGCGCGCACACGTACATGTTGCACCTCAGGTGGCACCTCACAGCGTAGGTGCAGCGAGGCTGAGGGCCGGAAGACCCCTGGACGGCAGGTGGCGGGGCATCGCCCACCGCCAACCTCCGCGTGACAGGGCGCTGAAACCGAAAAATAAAAACTTCGTTTAAAAAAACCGACTTCAAAAACTAAAAAAATAAAATGTATAAAATAACTTATTTCCAAAGCTATTATTATTAATATATATTATCTAAAACATCTTAAAGTCGGTGCTTAGTAATTTTCAAAATATAGTAATTTTTATGTTTTGCTTTGCACCGACTTCAAGATGTTTTAGATAATATATATTAATAATAATAGATTTAGAAATAAGTTATTTTATACTTTTTAGTGTCTAGCAATGTATGTGTGGACCTACGAATGGTGCCGCGCTTCTTAAAAAATATAGGTCCCAAGAACCGGGAACAAAAAAATATTCGTAAAATGAAAACTACTGGGCCAAACTATGTCAAATTTTTAGGGGACCACATGGCAGCAATTCCGCGTCGAACAAAAAAAGAATCACGTAAATCGGATCATAAATCTCGGAGTGATTACTCCGAGATTTATGATTACTCCGTTCCATATGTACACCGATTGGTGCACATATGGAACGGAGTGAAAATTATTTTCATGAAAAATGTTCATAAAATGAAAACTACTGGGCCAAACTATGTCAAATTTTTAGGGGACCACATGTCAGCAATTCCGCGTCGAACAAAAAAAGAATCACGTAAATCGGATCATAAATCTCGGAGTGATTACTCCGAGATTTATGATTACTCCGTTCCATATGTACACCGATTGGTGCACATATGGAACGGAGTGAAAATTATTTTCATGAAAAATGTTCATAAAATGAAAACTACTGGGCCAAACTATGTCAAATTTTTAGGGGACCAATTAGAAGCTATTCCGCGTCGAACAAAAAAAGAATCACGTAAATCGGATCATAAATCTCGGAGTGATTACTCCGAGATTTATGATTACTCCGTTCCATATGTACACCGATTGGTGCATATATGGAACGGAGTGAAAATTATTTTCATGAAAAATGTTCATAAAATGAAAACTACTGGGCCAAACTATGTAAAATTTTTAGGGGACCAATTAGAAGCTATTCCGCGTCGAACAAAAAAAGAATCACGTAAATCGGATCATAAATCTCGGAGTGATTACTCCGAGATTTATGATTACTCCGTTCCATATGTACACCGATTGGTGCACATATGGAACGGAGTGAAAATTATTTTCATGAAAAATGTTCATAAAATGAAAACTACTGGGCCAAACTATGTCAAATTTTTAGGGGACCACATGGCAGCAATTCCGCGTCGAACAAAAAAAGAATCACGTAAATCGGATCATAAATCTCGGAGTGATTACTCCGAGATTTATGATTACTCCGTTCCATATGTACACCGATTGGTGCACATATGGAACGGAGTGAAAATTATTTTCATGAAAAATGTTCATAAAATGAAAACTACTGGGCCAAACTATGTCAAATTTTTAGGGGACCACATGGCAGCAATTCCGCGTCGAACAAAAAAAGAATCACGTAAATCGGATCATAAATCTCGGAGTGATTACTCCGAGATTTATGATTACTCCGTTCCATATGTACACCGATTGGTGCACATATGGAACGGAGTGAAAATTATTTTCATGAAAAATGTTCATAAAATGAAAACTACTGGGCCAAACTATGTCAAATTTTTAGGGGACCACATGGCAGCAATTCCGCGTCGAACAAAAAAAGAATCACGTAAATCGGATCATAAATCTCGGAGTGATTACTCCGAGATTTATGATTACTCCGTTCCATATGTACACCGATTGGTGCACATATGGAACGGAGTGAAAATTATTTTCATGAAAAATGTTCATAAAATGAAAACTACTGGGCCAAACTATGTCAAATTTTTAGGGGACCAATTAGAAGCTATTCCGCGTCGAACAAAAAAATAATCACGTAAATCGGATCATAAATCTCGGAGTGATTACTCCGAGATTTATGATTACTCCGTTCCATATGTACACCGATTGGTGCACATATGGAACGGAGTGAAAATTATTTTCATGAAAAATGTTCATAAAATGAAAACTACTGGGCCAAACTATGTCAAATTTTTAGGGGACCAATTAGAAGCTATTCCGCGTCGAACAAAAAAAGAATCACGTAAATCGGATCATAAATCTCGGAGTGATTACTCCGAGATTTATGATTACTCCGTTCCATATGTACACCGATTGGTGCACATATGGAACGGAGTGAAAATTATTTTCATGAAAAATGTTCATAAATGAAAACTACTGGGCCAAACTATGTCAAATTTTTAGGGGACCACATGGCAGCAATTCCGCGTCGAACAAAAAAAGAATCACGTAAATCGGATCATAAATCTCGGAGTGATTACTCCGAGATTTATGATTACTCCGTTCCATATGTACACCGATTGGTGCACATATGGAACGGAGTGAAAATTATTTTCATGAAAAATGTTCATAAAATGAAAACTACTGGGCCAAACTATGTCAAATTTTTAGGGGACCACATGGCAGCAATTCCGCGTCGAACAAAAAAAGAATCACGTAAATCGGATCATAAATCTCGGAGTGATTACTCCGAGATTTATGATTACTCCGTTCCATATGTACACCGATTGGTGCACATATGGAACGGAGTGAAAATTATTTTCATGAAAAATGTTCATAAAATGAAAACTACTGGGCCAAACTATGTCAAATTTTTAGGGGACCACATGGCAGCAATTCCGCGTCGAACAAAAAAAGAATCACGTAAATCGGATCATAAATCTCGGAGTGATTACTCCGAGATTTATGATTACTCCGTTCCATATGTACACCGATTGGTGCACATATGGAACGGAGTGAAAATTATTTTCATGAAAAATGTTCATAAAATGAAAACTACTGGGCCAAACTATGTCAAATTTTTAGGGGACCACATGGCAGCAATTCCGCGTCGAACAAAAAAAGAATCACGTAAATCGGATCATAAATCTCGGAGTGATTACTCCGAGATTTATGATTACTCCGTTCCATATGTACACCGATTGGTGCACATATGGAACGGAGTGAAAATTATTTTCATGAAAAATGTTCATAAAATGAAAACTACTGGGCCAAACTATGTCAAATTTTTAGGGGACCACATGGCAGCAATTCCGCGTCGAACAAAAAAAGAATCACGTAAATCGGATCATAAATCTCGGAGTGATTACTCCGAGATTTATGATTACTCCGTTCCATATGTACACCGATTGGTGCACATATGGAACGGAGTGAAAATTATTTTCATGAAAAATGTTCATAAAATGAAAACTACTGGGCCAAACTATGTCAAATTTTTAGGGGACCACATGGCAGCAATTCCGCGTCGAACAAAAAAAGAATCACGTAAATCGGATCATAAATCTCGGAGTGATTACTCCGAGATTTATGATTACTCCGTTCCATATGTACACCGATTGGTGCACATATGGAACGGAGTGAAAATTATTTTCATGAAAAATGTTCATAAAATGAAAACTACTGGGCCAAACTATGTCAAATTTTTAGGGGACCACATGGCAGCAATTCCGCGTCGAACAAAAAAAGAATCACGTAAATCGGATCATAAATCTCGGAGTGATTACTCCGAGATTTATGATTACTCCGTTCCATATGTACACCGATTGGTGCACATATGGAACGGAGTGAAAATTATTTTCATGAAAAATGTTCATAAAATGAAAACTACTGGGCCAAACTATGTCAAATTTTTAGGGGACCACATGGCAGCAATTCCGCGTCGAACAAAAAAAGAATCACGTAAATCGGATCATAAATCTCGGAGTGATTACTCCGAGATTTATGATTACTCCGTTCCATATGTACACCGATTGGTGCACATATGGAACGGAGTGAAAATTATTTTCATGAAAAATGTTCATAAAATGAAAACTACTGGGCCAAACTATGTCAAATTTTTAGGGGACCAATTAGAAGCTATTCCGCGTCGAACAAAAAAAGAATCACGTAAATCGGATCATAAATCTCGGAGTGATTACTCCGAGATTTATGATTACTCCGTTCCATATGTACACCGATTGGTGCACATATGGAACGGAGTGAAAATTATTTTCATGAAAAATGTTCATAAAATGAAAACTACTGGGCCAAACTATGTCAAATTTTTAGGGGACCACATGGCAGCAATTCCGCGTCGAACAAAAAAAGAATCACGTAAATCGGATCATAAATCTCGGAGTGATTACTCCGAGATTTATGATTACTCCGTTCCATATGTACACCGATTGGTGCACATATGGAACGGAGTGAAAATTATTTTCATGAAAAATGTTCATAAAATGAAAACTACTGGGCCAAACTATGTCAAATTTTTAGGGGACCACATGGCAGCAATTCCGCGTCGAACAAAAAAAGAATCACGTAAATCGGATCATAAATCTCGGAGTGATTACTCCGAGATTTATGATTACTCCGTTCCATATGTACACCGATTGGTGCACATATGGAACGGAGTGAAAATTATTTTCATGAAAAATGTTCATAAAATGAAAACTACTGGGCCAAACTATGTCAAATTTTTAGGGGACCAATTAGAAGCTATTCCGCGTCGAACAAAAAAAGAATCACGTAAATCGGATCATAAATCTCGGAGTGATTACTCCGAGATTTATGATTACTCCGTTCCATATGTACACCGATTGGTGCACATATGGAACGGAGTGAAAATTATTTTCATGAAAAATGTTCATAAAATGAAAACTACTGGGCCAAACTATGTCAAATTTTTAGGGGACCACATGGCAGCAATTCCGCGTCGAACAAAAAAAGAATCACGTAAATCGGATCATAAATCTCGGAGTGATTACTCCGAGATTTATGATTACTCCGTTCCATATGTACACCGATTGGTGCACATATGGAACGGAGTGAAAATTATTTTCATGAAAAATGTTCATAAAATGAAAACTACTGGGCCAAACTATGTCAAATTTTTAGGGGACCACATGGCAGCAATTCCGCGTCGAACAAAAAAAGAATCACGTAAATCGGATCATAAATCTCGGAGTGATTACTCCGAGATTTATGATTACTCCGTTCCATATGTACACCGATTGGTGCACATATGGAACGGAGTGAAAATTATTTTCATGAAAAATGTTCATAAAATGAAAACTACTGGGCCAAACTATGTCAAATTTTTAGGGGACCACATGGCAGCAATTCCGCGTCGAACAAAAAAGAATCACGTAAATCGGATCATAAATCTCGGAGTGATTACTCCGAGATTTATGATTACTCCGTTCCATATGTACACCGATTGGTGCACATATGGAACGGAGTGAAAATTATTTTCATGAAAAATGTTCATAAAATGAAAACTACTGGGCCAAACTATGTCAAATTTTTAGGGGACCAATTAGAAGCTATTCCGCGTCGAACAAAAAAAGAATCACGTAAATCGGATCATAAATCTCGGAGTGATTACTCCGAGATTTATGATTACTCCGTTCCATATGTACACCGATTGGTGCACATATGGAACGGAGTGAAAATTATTTTCATGAAAAATGTTCATAAAATGAAAACTACTGGGCCAAACTATGTCAAATTTTTAGGGGACCACATGGCAGCAATTCCGCGTCGAACAAAAAAAGAATCACGTAAATCGGATCATAAATCTCGGAGTGATTACTCCGAGATTTATGATTACTCCGTTCCATATGTACACCGATTGGTGCACATATGGAACGGAGTGAAAATTATTTTCATGAAAAATGTTCATAAAATGAAAACTACTGGGCCAAACTATGTCAAATTTTTAGGGGACCACATGGCAGCAATTCCGCGTCGAACAAAAAAAGAATCACGTAAATCGGATCATAAATCTCGGAGTGATTACTCCGAGATTTATGATTACTCCGTTCCATATGTACACCGATTGGTGCACATATGGAACGGAGTGAAAATTATTTTCATGAAAAATGTTCATAAAATGAAAACTACTGGGCCAAACTATGTAAAATTTTTAGGGGACCAATTAGAAGCTATTCCGCGTCGAACAAAAAAAGAATCACGTAAATCGGATCATAAATCTCGGAGTGATTACTCCGAGATTTATGATTACTCCGTTCCATATGTACACCGATTGGTGCACATATGGAACGGAGTGAAAATTATTTTCATGAAAAATGTTCATAAAATGAAAACTACTGGGCCAAACTATGTCAAATTTTTAGGGGACCACATGGCAGCAATTCCGCGTCGAACAAAAAAAGAATCACGTAAATCGGATCATAAATCTCGGAGTGATTACTCCGAGATTTATGATTACTCCGTTCCATATGTACACCGATTGGTGCACATATGGAACGGAGTGAAAATTATTTTCATGAAAAATGTTCATAAAATGAAAACTACTGGGCCAAACTATGTCAAATTTTTAGGGGACCACATGGCAGCAATTCCGCGTCGAACAAAAAAAGAATCACGTAAATCGGATCATAAATCTCGGAGTGATTACTCCGAGATTTATGATTACTCCGTTCCATATGTACACCGATTGGTGCACATATGGAACGGAGTGAAAATTATTTTCATGAAAAATGTTCATAAAATGAAAACTACTGGGCCAAACTATGTCAAATTTTTAGGGGACCACATGGCAGCAATTCCGCGTCGAACAAAAAAAGAATCACGTAAATCGGATCATAAATCTCGGAGTGATTACTCCGAGATTTATGATTACTCCGTTCCATATGTACACCGATTGGTGCACATATGGAACGGAGTGAAAATTATTTTCATGAAAAATGTTCATAAAATGAAAACTACTGGGCCAAACTATGTCAAATTTTTAGGGGACCACATGGCAGCAATTCCGCGTCGAACAAAAAAAGAATCACGTAAATCGGATCATAAATCTCGGAGTGATTACTCCGAGATTTATGATTACTCCGTTCCATATGTACACCGATTGGTGCACATATGGAACGGAGTGAAAATTATTTTCATGAAAAATGTTCATAAAATGAAAACTACTGGGCCAAACTATGTAAAATTTTTAGGGGACCAATTAGAAGCTATTCCGCGTCGAACAAAAAAAGAATCACGTAAATCGGATCATAAATCTCGGAGTGATTACTCCGAGATTTATGATTACTCCGTTCCATATGTACACCGATTGGTGCACATATGGAACGGAGTGAAAATTATTTTCATGAAAAATGTTCATAAAATGAAAACTACTGGGCCAAACTATGTCAAATTTTTAGGGGACCACATGGCAGCAATTCCGCGTCGAACAAAAAAAGAATCACGTAAATCGGATCATAAATCTCGGAGTGATTACTCCGAGATTTATGATTACTCCGTTCCATATGTACACCGATTGGTGCACATATGGAACGGAGTGAAAATTATTTTCATGAAAAATGTTCATAAAATGAAAACTACTGGGCCAAACTATGTAAAATTTTTAGGGGACCAATTAGAAGCTATTCCGCGTCGAACAAAAAAGAATCACGTAAATCGGATCATAAATCTCGGAGTGATTACTCCGAGATTTATGATTACTCCGTTCCATATGTACACCGATTGGTGCACATATGGAACGGAGTGAAAATTATTTTCATGAAAAATGTTCATAAAATGAAAACTACTGGGCCAAACTATGTAAAATTTTTAGGGGACCAATTAGAAGCTATTCCGCGTCGAACAAAAAAAGAATCACGTAAATCGGATCATAAATCTCGGAGTGATTACTCCGAGATTTATGATTACTCCGTTCCATATGTACACCGATTGGTGCACATATGGAACGGAGTGAAAATTATTTTCATGAAAAATGTTCATAAAATGAAAACTACTGGGCCAAACTATGTCAAATTTTTAGGGGACCACATGGCAGCAATTCCGCGTCGAACAAAAAAAGAATCACGTAAATCGGATCATAAATCTCGGAGTGATTACTCCGAGATTTATGATTACTCCGTTCCATATGTACACCGATTGGTGCACATATGGAACGGAGTGAAAATTATTTTCATGAAAAATGTTCATAAAATGAAAACTACTGGGCCAAACTATGTCAAATTTTTAGGGGACCACATGGCAGCAATTCCGCGTCGAACAAAAAAAGAATCACGTAAATCGGATCATAAATCTCGGAGTGATTACTCCGAGATTTATGATTACTCCGTTCCATATGTACACCGATTGGTGCACATATGGAACGGAGTGAAAATTATTTTCATGAAAAATGTTCATAAAATGAAAACTACTGGGCCAAACTATGTAAAATTTTTAGGGGACCACATGGCAGCAATTCCGCGTCGAACAAAAAAAGAATCACGTAAATCGGATCATAAATCTCGGAGTGATTACTCCGAGATTTATGATTACTCCGTTCCATATGTACACCGATTGGTGCACATATGGAACGGAGTGAAAATTATTTTCATGAAAAATGTTCATAAAATGAAAACTACTGGGCCAAACTATGTCAAATTTTTAGGGGACCACATGGCAGCAATTCCGCGTCGAACAAAAAAAGAATCACGTAAATCGGATCATAAAGTGATTACTCCGAGATTTATGATTACTCCGTTCCATATGTACACCGATTGGTGCACATATGGAACGGAGTGAAAATTATTTTCATGAAAAATGTTCATAAAATGAAAACTACTGGGCCAAACTATGTAAAATTTTTAGGGGACCAATTAGAAGCTATTCCGCGTCGAACAAAAAAAGAATCACGTAAATCGGATCATAAATCTCGGAGTGATTACTCCGAGATTTATGATTACTCCGTTCCATATGTACACCGATTGGTGCACATATGGAACGGAGTGAAAATTATTTTCATGAAAAATGTTCATAAAATGAAAACTACTGGGCCAAACTATGTCAAATTTTTAGGGGACCAATTAGAAGCTATTCCGCGTCGAACAAAAAAAGAATCACGTAAATCGGATCATAAATCTCGGAGTGATTACTCCGAGATTTATGATTACTCCGTTCCATATGTACACCGATTGGTGCACATATGGAACGGAGTGAAAATTATTTTCATGAAAAATGTTCATAAAATGAAAACTACTGGGCCAAACTATGTCAAATTTTTAGGGGACCACATGGCAGCAATTCCGCGTCGAACAAAAAAAGAATCACGTAAATCGGATCATAAATCTCGGAGTGATTACTCCGAGATTTATGATTACTCCGTTCCATATGTACACCGATTGGTGCACATATGGAACGGAGTGAAAATTATTTTCATGAAAAATGTTCATAAAATGAAAACTACTGGGCCAAACTATGTAAAATTTTTAGGGGACCAATTAGAAGCTATTCCGCGTCGAACAAAAAAAGAATCACGTAAATCGGATCATAAATCTCGGAGTGATTACTCCGAGATTTATGATTACTCCGTTCCATATGTACACCGATTGGTGCACATATGGAACGGAGTGAAAATTATTTTCATGAAAAATGTTCATAAAATGAAAACTACTGGGCCAAACTATGTCAAATTTTTAGGGGACCAATTAGAAGCTATTCCGCGTCGAACAAAAAAAGAATCACGTAAATCGGATCATAAATCTCGGAGTGATTACTCCGAGATTTATGATTACTCCGTTCCATATGTACACCGATTGGTGCACATATGGAACGGAGTGAAAATTATTTTCATGAAAAATGTTCATAAAATGAAAACTACTGGGCCAAACTATGTAAAATTTTTAGGGGACCAATTAGAAGCTATTCCGCGTCGAACAAAAAAAGAATCACGTAAATCGGATCATAAATCTCGGAGTGATTACTCCGAGATTTATGATTACTCCGTTCCATATGTACACCGATTGGTGCACATATGGAACGGAGTGAAAATTATTTTCATGAAAAATGTTCATAAAATGAAAACTACTGGGCCAAACTATGTAAAATTTTTAGGGGACCAATTAGAAGCTATTCCGCGTCGAACAAAAAAAGAATCACGTAAATCGGATCATAAATCTCGGAGTGATTACTCCGAGATTTATGATTACTCCGTTCCATATGTACACCGATTGGTGCACATATGGAACGGAGTGAAAATTATTTTCATGAAAAATGTTCATAAAATGAAAACTACTGGGCCAAACTATGTAAAATTTTTAGGGGACCAATTAGAAGCTATTCCGCGTCGAACAAAAAAAGAATCACGTAAATCGGATCATAAATCTCGGAGTGATTACTCCGAGATTTATGATTACTCCGTTCCATATGTACACCGATTGGTGCACATATGGAACGGAGTGAAAATTATTTTCATGAAAAATGTTCATAAAATGAAAACTACTGGGCCAAACTATGTCAAATTTTTAGGGGACCAATTAGAAGCTATTCCGCGTCGAACAAAAAAAGAATCACGTAAATCGGATCATAAATCTCGGAGTGATTACTCCGAGATTTATGATTACTCCGTTCCATATGTACACCGATTGGTGCACATATGGAACGGAGTGAAAATTATTTTCATGAAAAATGTTCATAAAATGAAAACTACTGGGCCAAACTATGTCAAATTTTTAGGGGACCAATTAGAAGCTATTCCGCGTCGAACAAAAAAAGAATCACGTAAATCGGATCATAAATCTCGGAGTGATTACTCCGAGATTTATGATTACTCCGTTCCATATGTACACCGATTGGTGCACATATGGAACGGAGTGAAAATTATTTTCATGAAAAATGTTCATAAAATGAAAACTACTGGGCCAAACTATGTCAAATTTTTAGGGGACCAATTAGAAGCTATTCCGCGTCGAACAAAAAAAGAATCACGTAAATCGGATCATAAATCTCGGAGTGATTACTCCGAGATTTATGATTACTCCGTTCCATATGTACACCGATTGGTGCACATATGGAACGGAGTGAAAATTATTTTCATGAAAAATGTTCATAAAATGAAAACTACTGGGCCAAACTATGTCAAATTTTTAGGGGACCACATGGCAGCAATTCCGCGTCGAACAAAAAAAGAATCACGTAAATCGGATCATAAATCTCGGAGTGATTACTCCGAGATTTATGATTACTCCGTTCCATATGTACACCGATTGGTGCACATATGGAACGGAGTGAAAATTATTTTCATGAAAAATGTTCATAAAATGAAAACTACTAGGCCAAACTATGTCAAATTTTTAGGGGACCAATTAGAAGCTATTCCGCGTCGAACAAAAAAAGAATCACGTAAATCGGATCATAAATCTCGGAGTGATTACTCCGAGATTTATGATTACTCCGTTCCATATGTACACCGATTGGTGCACATATGGAACGGAGTGAAAATTATTTTCATGAAAAATGTTCATAAAATGAAAACTACTGGGCCAAACTATGTCAAATTTTTAGGGGACCACATGGCAGCAATTCCGCGTCGAACAAAAAAAGAATCACGTAAATCGGATCATAAATCTCGGAGTGATTACTCCGAGATTTATGATTACTCCGTTCCATATGTACACCGATTGGTGCACATATGGAACGGAGTGAAAATTATTTTCATGAAAAATGTTCATAAAATGAAAACTACTGGGCCAAACTATGTAAAATTTTTAGGGGACCAATTAGAAGCTATTCCGCGTCGAACAAAAAAAGAATCACGTAAATCGGATCATAAATCTCGGAGTGATTACTCCGAGATTTATGATTACTCCGTTCCATATGTACACCGATTGGTGCACATATGGAACGGAGTGAAAATTATTTTCATGAAAAATGTTCATAAAATGAAAACTACTGGGCCAAACTATGTCAAATTTTTAGGGGACCAATTAGAAGCTATTCCGCGTCGAACAAAAAAAGAATCACGTAAATCGGATCATAAATCTCGGAGTGATTACTCCGAGATTTATGATTACTCCGTTCCATATGTACACCGATTGGTGCACATATGGAACGGAGTGAAAATTATTTTCATGAAAAATGTTCATAAAATGAAAACTACTGGGCCAAACTATGTAAAATTTTTAGGGGACCAATTAGAAGCTATTCCGCGTCGAACAAAAAAAGAATCACGTAAATCGGATCATAAATCTCGGAGTGATTACTCCGAGATTTATGATTACTCCGTTCCATATGTACACCGATTGGTGCACATATGGAACGGAGTGAAAATTATTTTCATGAAAAATGTTCATAAAATGAAAACTACTGGGCCAAACTATGTCAAATTTTTAGGGGACCACATGGCAGCAATTCCGCGTCGAACAAAAAAAGAATCACGTAAATCGGATCATAAATCTCGGAGTGATTACTCCGAGATTTATGATTACTCCGTTCCATATGTACACCGATTGGTGCACATATGGAACGGAGTGAAAATTATTTTCATGAAAAATGTTCATAAAATGAAAACTACTGGGCCAAACTATGTCAAATTTTTAGGGGACCAATTAGAAGCTATTCCGCGTCGAACAAAAAAAGAATCACGTAAATCGGATCATAAATCTCGGAGTGATTACTCCGAGATTTATGATTACTCCGTTCCATATGTACACCGATTGGTGCACATATGGAACGGAGTGAAAATTATTTTCATGAAAAATGTTCATAAAATGAAAACTACTGGGCCAAACTATGTCAAATTTTTAGGGGACCAATTAGAAGCTATTCCGCGTCGAACAAAAAAAGAATCACGTAAATCGGATCATAAATCTCGGAGTGATTACTCCGAGATTTATGATTACTCCGTTCCATATGTACACCGATTGGTGCACATATGGAACGGAGTGAAAATTATTTTCATGAAAAATGTTCATAAAATGAAAACTACTGGGCCAAACTATGTAAAATTTTTAGGGGACCAATTAGAAGCTATTCCGCGTCGAACAAAAAAAGAATCACGTAAATCGGATCATAAATCTCGGAGTGATTACTCCGAGATTTATGATTACTCCGTTCCATATGTACACCGATTGGTGCACATATGGAACGGAGTGAAAATTATTTTCATGAAAAATGTTCATAAAATGAAAACTACTGGGCCAAACTATGTCAAATTTTTAGGGGACCAATTAGAAGCTATTCCGCGTCGAACAAAAAAAGAATCACGTAAATCGGATCATAAATCTCGGAGTGATTACTCCGAGATTTATGATTACTCCGTTCCATATGTACACCGATTGGTGCACATATGGAACGGAGTGAAAATTATTTTCATGAAAAATGTTCATAAAATGAAAACTACTGGGCCAAACTATGTAAAATTTTTAGGGGACCAATTAGAAGCTATTCCGCGTCGAACAAAAAAAGAATCACGTAAATCGGATCATAAATCTCGGAGTGATTACTCCGAGATTTATGATTACTCCGTTCCATATGTACACCGATTGGTGCACATATGGAACGGAGTGAAAATTATTTTCATGAAAAATGTTCATAAAATGAAAACTACTGGGCCAAACTATGTCAAATTTTTAGGGGACCAATTAGAAGCTATTCCGCGTCGAACAAAAAAAGAATCACGTAAATCGGATCATAAATCTCGGAGTGATTACTCCGAGATTTATGATTACTCCGTTCCATATGTACACCGATTGGTGCACATATGGAACGGAGTGAAAATTATTTTCATGAAAAATGTTCATAAAATGAAAACTACTGGGCCAAACTATGTCAAATTTTTAGGGGACCAATTAGAAGCTATTCCGCGTCGAACAAAAAAAGAATCACGTAAATCGGATCATAAATCTCGGAGTGATTACTCCGAGATTTATGATTACTCCGTTCCATATGTACACCGATTGGTGCACATATGGAACGGAGTGAAAATTATTTTCATGAAAAATGTTCATAAAATGAAAACTACTGGGCCAAACTATGTCAAATTTTTAGGGGACCACATGGCAGCAATTCCGCGTCGAACAAAAAAAGAATCACGTAAATCGGATCATAAATCTCGGAGTGATTACTCCGAGATTTATGATTACTCCGTTCCATATGTACACCGATTGGTGCACATATGGAACGGAGTGAAAATTATTTTCATGAAAAATGTTCATAAAATGAAAACTACTGGGCCAAACTATGTCAAATTTTTAGGGGACCAATTAGAAGCTATTCCGCGTCGAACAAAAAAAGAATCACGTAAATCGGATCATAAATCTCGGAGTGATTACTCCGAGATTTATGATTACTCCGTTCCATATGTACACCGATTGGTGCACATATGGAACGGAGTGAAAATTATTTTCATGAAAAATGTTCATAAAATGAAAACTACTGGGCCAAACTATGTCAAATTTTTAGGGGACCACATGGCAGCAATTCCGCGTCGAACAAAAAAAGAATCACGTAAATCGGATCATAAATCTCGGAGTGATTACTCCGAGATTTATGATTACTCCGTTCCATATGTACACCGATTGGTGCACATATGGAACGGAGTGAAAATTATTTTCATGAAAAATGTTCATAAAATGAAAACTACTGGGCCAAACTATGTAAAATTTTTAGGGGACCAATTAGAAGCTATTCCGCGTCGAACAAAAAAAGAATCACGTAAATCGGATCATAAATCTCGGAGTGATTACTCCGAGATTTATGATTACTCCGTTCCATATGTACACCGATTGGTGCACATATGGAACGGAGTGAAAATTATTTTCATGAAAAATGTTCATAAAATGAAAACTACTGGGCCAAACTATGTCAAATTTTTAGGGGACCACATGGCAGCAATTCCGCGTCGAACAAAAAAAGAATCACGTAAATCGGATCATAAATCTCGGAGTGATTACTCCGAGATTTATGATTACTCCGTTCCATATGTACACCGATTGGTGCACATATGGAACGGAGTGAAAATTATTTTCATGAAAAATGTTCATAAAATGAAAACTACTGGGCCAAACTATGTAAAATTTTTAGGGGACCAATTAGAAGCTATTCCGCGTCGAACAAAAAAAGAATCACGTAAATCGGATCATAAATCTCGGAGTGATTACTCCGAGATTTATGATTACTCCGTTCCATATGTACACCGATTGGTGCACATATGGAACGGAGTGAAAATTATTTTCATGAAAAATGTTCATAAAATGAAAACTACTGGGCCAAACTATGTCAAATTTTTAGGGGACCAATTAGAAGCTATTCCGCGTCGAACAAAAAAAGAATCACGTAAATCGGATCATAAATCTCGGAGTGATTACTCCGAGATTTATGATTACTCCGTTCCATATGTACACCGATTGGTGCACATATGGAACGGAGTGAAAATTATTTTCATGAAAAATGTTCATAAAATGAAAACTACTGGGCCAAACTATGTAAAATTTTTAGGGGACCAATTAGAAGCTATTCCGCGTCGAACAAAAAAAGAATCACGTAAATCGGATCATAAATCTCGGAGTGATTACTCCGAGATTTATGATTACTCCGTTCCATATGTACACCGATTGGTGCACATATGGAACGGAGTGAAAATTATTTTCATGAAAAATGTTCATAAAATGAAAACTACTGGGCCAAACTATGTCAAATTTTTAGGGGACCAATTAGAAGCTATTCCGCGTCGAACAAAAAAAGAATCACGTAAATCGGATCATAAATCTCGGAGTGATTACTCCGAGATTTATGATTACTCCGTTCCATATGTACACCGATTGGTGCACATATGGAACGGAGTGAAAATTATTTTCATGAAAAATGTTCATAAAATGAAAACTACTGGGCCAAACTATGTAAAATTTTTAGGGGACCAATTAGAAGCTATTCCGCGTCGAACAAAAAAAGAATCACGTAAATCGGATCATAAATCTCGGAGTGATTACTCCGAGATTTATGATTACTCCGTTCCATATGTACACCGATTGGTGCACATATGGAACGGAGTGAAAATTATTTTCATGAAAAATGTTCATAAAATGAAAACTACTGGGCCAAACTATGTCAAATTTTTAGGGGACCAATTAGAAGCTATTCCGCGTCGAACAAAAAAAGAATCACGTAAATCGGATCATAAATCTCGGAGTGATTACTCCGAGATTTATGATTACTCCGTTCCATATGTACACCGATTGGTGCACATATGGAACGGAGTGAAAATTATTTTCATGAAAAATGTTCATAAAATGAAAACTACTGGGCCAAACTATGTCAAATTTTTAGGGGACCAATTAGAAGCTATTCCGCGTCGAACAAAAAAAGAATCACGTAAATCGGATCATAAATCTCGGAGTGATTACTCCGAGATTTATGATTACTCCGTTCCATATGTACACCGATTGGTGCACATATGGAACGGAGTGAAAATTATTTTCATGAAAAATGTTCATAAAATGAAAACTACTGGGCCAAACTATGTCAAATTTTTAGGGGACCAATTAGAAGCTATTCCGCGTCGAACAAAAAAAGAATCACGTAAATCGGATCATAAATCTCGGAGTGATTACTCCGAGATTTATGATTACTCCGTTCCATATGTACACCGATTGGTGCACATATGGAACGGAGTGAAAATTATTTTCATGAAAAATGTTCATAAAATGAAAACTACTGGGCCAAACTATGTCAAATTTTTAGGGGACCAATTAGAAGCTATTCCGCGTCGAACAAAAAAAGAATCACGTAAATCGGATCATAAATCTCGGAGTGATTACTCCGAGATTTATGATTACTCCGTTCCATATGTACACCGATTGGTGCACATATGGAACGGAGTGAAAATTATTTTCATGAAAAATGTTCATAAAATGAAAACTACTGGGCCAAACTATGTAAAATTTTTAGGGGACCAATTAGAAGCTATTCCGCGTCGAACAAAAAAAGAATCACGTAAATCGGATCATAAATCTCGGAGTGATTACTCCGAGATTTATGATTACTCCGTTCCATATGTACACCGATTGGTGCACATATGGAACGGAGTGAAAATTATTTTCATGAAAAATGTTCATAAAATGAAAACTACTGGGCCAAACTATGTCAAATTTTTAGGGGACCAATTAGAAGCTATTCCGCGTCGAACAAAAAAAGAATCACGTAAATCGGATCATAAATCTCGGAGTGATTACTCCGAGATTTATGATTACTCCGTTCCATATGTACACCGATTGGTGCACATATGGAACGGAGTGAAAATTATTTTCATGAAAAATGTTCATAAAATGAAAACTACTGGGCCAAACTATGTCAAATTTTTAGGGGACCAATTAGAAGCTATTCCGCGTCGAACAAAAAAAGAATCACGTAAATCGGATCATAAATCTCGGAGTGATTACTCCGAGATTTATGATTACTCCGTTCCATATGTACACCGATTGGTGCACATATGGAACGGAGTGAAAATTATTTTCATGAAAAATGTTCATAAAATGAAAACTACTGGGCCAAACTATGTCAAATTTTTAGGGGACCAATTAGAAGCTATTCCGCGTCGAACAAAAAAAGAATCACGTAAATCGGATCATAAATCTCGGAGTGATTACTCCGAGATTTATGATTACTCCGTTCCATATGTACACCGATTGGTGCACATATGGAACGGAGTGAAAATTATTTTCATGAAAAATGTTCATAAAATGAAAACTACTGGGCCAAACTATGTAAAATTTTTAGGGGACCAATTAGAAGCTATTCCGCGTCGAACAAAAAAAGAATCACGTAAATCGGATCATAAATCTCGGAGTGATTACTCCGAGATTTATGATTACTCCGTTCCATATGTACACCGATTGGTGCACATATGGAACGGAGTGAAAATTATTTTCATGAAAAATGTTCATAAAATGAAAACTACTGGGCCAAACTATGTCAAATTTTTAGGGGACCACATGGCAGCAATTCCGCGTCGAACAAAAAAAGAATCACGTAAATCGGATCATAAATCTCGGAGTGATTACTCCGAGATTTATGATTACTCCGTTCCATATGTACACCGATTGGTGCACATATGGAACGGAGTGAAAATTATTTTCATGAAAAATGTTCATAAAATGAAAACTACTGGGCCAAACTATGTCAAATTTTTAGGGGACCAATTAGAAGCTATTCCGCGTCGAACAAAAAAAGAATCACGTAAATCGGATCATAAATCTCGGAGTGATTACTCCGAGATTTATGATTACTCCGTTCCATATGTACACCGATTGGTGCACATATGGAACGGAGTGAAAATTATTTTCATGAAAAATGTTCATAAAATGAAAACTACTGGGCCAAACTATGTAAAATTTTTAGGGGACCAATTAGAAGCTATTCCGCGTCGAACAAAAAAAGAATCACGTAAATCGGATCATAAATCTCGGAGTGATTACTCCGAGATTTATGATTACTCCGTTCCATATGTACACCGATTGGTGCACATATGGAACGGAGTGAAAATTATTTTCATGAAAAATGTTCATAAAATGAAAACTACTGGGCCAAACTATGTAAAATTTTTAGGGGACCAATTAGAAGCTATTCCGCGTCGAACAAAAAAAGAATCACGTAAATCGGATCATAAATCTCGGAGTGATTACTCCGAGATTTATGATTACTCCGTTCCATATGTACACCGATTGGTGCACATATGGAACGGAGTGAAAATTATTTTCATGAAAAATGTTCATAAAATGAAAACTACTGGGCCAAACTATGTAAAATTTTTAGGGGACCAATTAGAAGCTATTCCGCGTCGAACAAAAAAAGAATCACGTAAATCGGATCATAAATCTCGGAGTGATTACTCCGAGATTTATGATTACTCCGTTCCATATGTACACCGATTGGTGCACATATGGAACGGAGTGAAAATTATTTTCATGAAAAATGTTCATAAAATGAAAACTACTGGGCCAAACTATGTCAAATTTTTAGGGGACCAATTAGAAGCTATTCCGCGTCGAACAAAAAAAGAATCACGTAAATCGGATCATAAATCTCGGAGTGATTACTCCGAGATTTATGATTACTCCGTTCCATATGTACACCGATTGGTGCACATATGGAACGGAGTGAAAATTATTTTCATGAAAAATGTTCATAAAATGAAAACTACTGGGCCAAACTATGTCAAATTTTTAGGGGACCAATTAGAAGCTATTCCGCGTCGAACAAAAAAAGAATCACGTAAATCGGATCATAAATCTCGGAGTGATTACTCCGAGATTTATGATTACTCCGTTCCATATGTACACCGATTGGTGCACATATGGAACGGAGTGAAAATTATTTTCATGAAAAATGTTCATAAAATGAAAACTACTGGGCCAAACTATGTCAAATTTTTAGGGGACCACATGGCAGCAATTCCGCGTCGAACAAAAAAAGAATCACGTAAATCGGATCATAAATCTCGGAGTGATTACTCCGAGATTTATGATTACTCCGTTCCATATGTACACCGATTGGTGCACATATGGAACGGAGTGAAAATTATTTTCATGAAAAATGTTCATAAAATGAAAACTACTGGGCCAAACTATGTCAAATTTTTAGGGGACCAATTAGAAGCTATTCCGCGTCGAACAAAAAAAGAATCACGTAAATCGGATCATAAATCTCGGAGTGATTACTCCGAGATTTATGATTACTCCGTTCCATATGTACACCGATTGGTGCACATATGGAACGGAGTGAAAATTATTTTCATGAAAAATGTTCATAAAATGAAAACTACTGGGCCAAACTATGTAAAATTTTTAGGGGACCAATTAGAAGCTATTCCGCGTCGAACAAAAAAAGAATCACGTAAATCGGATCATAAATCTCGGAGTGATTACTCCGAGATTTATGATTACTCCGTTCCATATGTACACCGATTGGTGCACATATGGAACGGAGTGAAAATTATTTTCATGAAAAATGTTCATAAAATGAAAACTACTGGGCCAAACTATGTAAAATTTTTAGGGGACCAATTAGAAGCTATTCCGCGTCGAACAAAAAAAGAATCACGTAAATCGGATCATAAATCTCGGAGTGATTACTCCGAGATTTATGATTACTCCGTTCCATATGTACACCGATTGGTGCACATATGGAACGGAGTGAAAATTATTTTCATGAAAAATGTTCATAAAATGAAAACTACTGGGCCAAACTATGTCAAATTTTTAGGGGACCAATTAGAAGCTATTCCGCGTCGAACAAAAAAATAATCACGTAAATCGGATCATAAATCACGGAATAATCGGCGAACATACATAAAAAAAGCAACGAAAAAAAAAAAAAAAAGATCCCGACGAATTGAGAACCTCCTCCTTTTTTCGAAGTCGGTTCAAAAGTGTCGGGACAGCATATGTCTAACTATTATAGTTATGCCACAATAAGTGTTCTTTTATTTTTTAAATATAGAAGTTTCACTTCAGAAATCATGGCCACCGGTGCAGGACCGTATGTCATGAGTTAACTGATGTCCACCACTCGAACCATATCGACCCCCAGCAAGGTGGCAGCCCGCATCCGCATCGAGAGCCTCAGCCGCCGGCGACGCGCTCTCATGGTGGCAACGCCGCACCACGTGCCGCGGCAAATCACACGCACGACGCGACATCTGCTTGTGTTTTACGTTTATCGGGGATATTTATCGGTCCGCGGCGCATCTGTCCCTCGTCAGTCGACACGCCATGCATCCACTGAGGCCTGCTTCATCGAGGCCGACGATTCGAGTGCGCGATAAATCCACTTATGTATTGATGTTGATCGCATTCGGTTTAGCTGCTATCTACCACGCTCAACTATGCAACGGTTCTCAAGAATGTCTAGAACCTTTATTCCGCGTACAATTCCGACTTGAAGGGAGCTTCCTGCCGCGGTTTTCTCTCATCGCTACCACATGGGGCCATTTAAGAAGGGTGTTAAAGAATTTCTTCGAGGCCAGCGACGCGCTCGCGACGCCCCTGCGGTAGCAGTGACCATTTTCCATCAGGTGGTCCGGCTACCTTGTTGGTGTCACTAGTTAATTGTTGTATTTATGAAAAAAAAACACTATAAATAGGTTCAATGAAGGTCTTATTTATTGGCAACACCGATAATATAACTAATTGACTTTGTCACACGATATTTCTTTATAATTCGAAAAAACTTGGGAAGAGAGTACCTATGAAAATATAATGGTGTGAATTAAAATACATGAATTATCAAATGTCCCTTGTGGTGCTAAATCTACGTTTTCTTTATATATTTAATCGGCCTTTGTCCTGATTATTATTTATAACATATTTCTTAAATGTAATTCAGCCATAAATTAATAGTTACATGGTTATTTTCAAGTTGAACTTATCTCTTTTTGGGCTGGAAACTGAGAAAAGGGTATAACCGGGTCTCGGGATTGTTTTGTTTAAAATTAATTTACCTTCTCTAATTTTCAGGTTTTTACCTTAACTATTTTTTGAGTTAAATGTTTTGTTGTAATTCCCGGATGAAAAGCCTATTACTTTTTACTGAGTTTTTAAAAACAAGAATTTAAAGTGGTGGAACACTATGAAAATGATTAAAAACAGTTTTATACATAGCCTTGTGGTCAAACGAAGTGATATTTTTTCTGATTTTAAACTCGAATTATTTTTATTTAGTCAAACATTCCCATAATAAAGGCCGCGGGAGCAGGTTTCTCTTAAAAACCCGGTATTATACACTTTGCTAGCGTGTAATCGAAATTGGAATATGAGATCCGAGAGTAGATGTTCAGAGTGCTACGAAATCGATGAATTATCGCCCGATATTTGCTTTTCAGAATACGTTAATTACCTACTGTTTCCGTCCGAATTTGACGAAATCGATGCCCGTAAGTGATACGAGAGTGATGCCCCTCGGAGGCTGTGGGCAGCGCTGCAGCGCGTGAGCTCTCAGCGCAGGCGGAGGGACAGGAGGGCACCGCGATGCAAATAGCGCGCCCGAAATACCTTACGCAAAGGTTAAGCTAAATATCGCCACACCGCTGCGTTTATTTATTTATTCGCGTGCACACGCGTGGCCTCACGTCCGCCTCGCACTCGCCCGACATCGACCGTAGGGCCCCCAACTGCTCTTACTGAGGGATTTATACAGCAAAACAGATGGCACTTGGAGAACTGTGTAATTCGGCTTCCAAACGACGAATGCCGATTTAAGATACTGACAGCTTCTGGGACATGTGCATCCGACCGACGTCGAAGTGAAAATGATTTTCGCTCGCTCGCTTTTAATATATCCGATTAGTAAACTACACGCAAGTGTTACAATAGCACAATAATAGGCGGCACTATTTGAAACAAATATTATAACACTACATATAGGTACCGGTTATTATTAAATGATCAAATATGGATAAAACATATTGTACATAAACACGGCAGAGCAATAAAAATGTGTGCTAAATGTATACGAGTACACAATGTTGTGCTCCAGAGGGAACGCTAAGGGCTTTGATTCGTCACCTTAGGCCGTATCGGGCAGTGAGTAGTTCAGCGAGATGGAGGACGATGGGCGCTGGGCGTCGGGCGTCGGGCCAACAGAGGTGCCGCGCAACGCGTGGAACCGGAAAATAGTGGGATGCTACGAAACAGGGAGCACCGAACGGGAATAGATCGTTTGGCAAACGCAACGGCACTCGGCACGCGACACACGCCGTCACTACGCGCCGTGCGCCAGGCGATACGCAACGCGCTCCGGTGCCCCTGACTCCAAACATAAATACTAAACATACAACGCACATAAACATGCACATTGAGTTACAGTATGTTTGTAGGCTTCTTTAAGAATATGAAATAAACCTACAAACTTACTGTAATTCAATATGAATAAGACGGTAACATTCAAACGGAATCTATACGATTTTCAACCTATTAACGTATCTGTAAGCTTTACCAACTACAGACTAAATTATATTGTTTTTATTGTTCGAGTTCAGCGGACAGGCAGACGGCCCACTTGACGGAAAGCGATTACCATCGCCTATGGACGTTTGCTACATGAAAGGTGCTACAAATGCGCCGCTGCTGTCTTAAAGGAGACTGGAACCTGGTCACTAATGCCGGAACACAACACAAGGTTGTTATGGCGGCATACTCTAGATGAGAGGTTGTCGCCCAGTCGAGCAAATAACTTACCACCTGGCTGTGGACTGTTTTGTCGCCTCTTACGACAGGCCACCCCAACAAAAAGAAAATCAATTTTTAGCTAGACGTGTTGCTGGGGAGTTTCTTACCGCTTCTTCTCCTTAACAGAAATAACACGTTGTGAAGCGGTGTACATGGACTAGGAAGTAAAATTAAATTTTAACCTATATGTATGACCTTCAAAAAGTGTTCTCCAGTGGAACTTATTTTGAATAAAAACTTTTGAATTTGAACACGGGAAATTGTATTCTTTCTCCGTTCCTGCACGGATAAAGATACGGATATTTTTAGTGGACGCAATAATGTAATTATTTAAATAATGTAGGTAAATACGGCGATCTCGACCTATTTATGATCAGTATTTTAGGAGCCAAGCGGTGTCTACATAAGCTTCACGATTTTAAACACTGACTAAACATGTGCATGTTAGTGGTTCTCAATAGGTTTTATCTTAATTATCTATTCAAATGTATTTAGCTAGAGGTTTTTCATACATGAATAAATACGCGTTCTTAAGGGATCCAACCAATACCTAAAGCTTTATTTACTTTTGCATTCGTTTAATTCCTCGTCACTGTACACGTCCTATATCTTACCGACCGTTCCGTTGAGCCTTACTATCAATTATAATTTGACATAAGCTCCATACAAGTAATATCACAATACAAATGGTAAGATACAGTAAGCGGCCATAAGTCGATGTCGGTGCGGACTGCGGACGATGATCGCAACTTATTCGCAACACAACTATAATATTTTTAACTGAAATAAAAAGTTCGACCGCATGGCGTCTCGTGGCAGTAAAATATGGACAAAGTGCGTGTCGATCCGGTTGAACGAAGGATTTCGTTAGAGTGATCGGCATCTGTTTTTATTGTTAATTGGCTATACAACCTAAAAAGAGCATTTTATCAACTTTATACTTCCATATATTTTTCGACTGTACGTTATTTTTATTTAGATTTTGCCACTTCATAATTTAAGGGGTTAGGGAAGGACATATTTTTCACGAGTTTGGGAACTGACACGTCCTCACTTATTTGCTGCATTGTATACATAGTGTTGTAATATAAACAACTAATAAATAGGTATATAACACGACTGGTGACCACCCCTATGTTTTACTTTTTACCATGTCACTAAATTATTTTATAGCGCCCCAAAAACTGCACATTCTTGAAAAATTTCATCTACTCGAACATTAATATCTGAGTAAATGACTGGGATGCAGAGAGAAACAGAGGATATCTCTGTCGGTCTCTTACAATCGCCTGCCTATGGAAGGTATTCGAAAGGCAGCCGATTGTTATTGTAAAATACGCCATGCGCGAAGCCTACTCGCACGCGGCCGCTAGTTAATTTTCAGTTATTGTGTACGCTACCAAACATCCATATTGATTATGGCACACACAGCCAAGCGGACAAACATATGGACGGACACAATGATTTTAAAAAGGCTCCGCATTTGCCAAATTGACCACAGAAATAGAAAGAAATGAAGAAATTAAATATTTGTTTAAAATGGTGGAAAAAGCAATGAAATTCAAAAGTTAAGCAGAATTATTGTGGGATCGATTATGTATTCGTGTGATAACACAAGTCAAAAAAAATCGAAATGTGTGCTGGGACTCATATTAGAAGTGAAACTTCAACTGACAAGTGACGTTGCCATTCATTTTTCGACTTGTCAGTTGAAGTTTCACTTCTAATATTATGTGTCCCAGCACACATTTCGATTTTTCGCAGGTTTACTGCAAATTATGATTTGGTTAGGTTAGGTACATTTTAATTAATGCATTTTTTATGTAAACATATTTTATTTCATCAAACAAAAAACTGAATTCGATCCGGAACCAAAAAAACATCCATAGTCTACTCTAAAATTATACACATACAACGGAACTTTAAGGCGCCGTCCTATTGTCATCGCTCGCGCGATTGGTGGCGATGCGATCAACAAATTAACGTGCGACCGTGCGTTCAAACATAGTGATCACTACTGAATGTCCTATTGACGGTCGCGCGATCATGCGATGCGATCAAATTGTCTAAATTTCATCGCGCGACCATCGACGCACTTTTCTTTCTTCCACACTCATACGAGTATAACGAATACAATCACTGCGTAAATCCATTACAGATGTAATCAATGTTTCTGTTGACATAGACAAATATTCATCAAATTCACTGCGTTGATTTCTGTTTTTAACCGACTTGAAAACAGGAGGAGGTTCTCAACTCGTCGGAATCTCCTATTTTTTTCTGTATATTCACCGATTACTCCGAGATTTATGATCCAATTTACGTGATTATTTTTGCCATTTGGTCCCCTAAAAATTTGACATAGTTTGGCCTAGTAGTTTTCATTTTATGAATATTTTTATGAAAAGAATTCGATTCCGTTCCATATGTACACAGATTACGCTGAGATTTGTGATCCAATTTACGTGATTTTTCTTTAGTTTGTTGCAGAATAGTTGCCATTTGGTCCCCTAAAAATTTTACATGGTTTGGCCGAGTGCTTTTCATTTTACGAACATTTTTTTGTTCCGGTTTCTTGGGACCTATATTTTTTAAGAAGCGCGGCACCTTTCGTGGGTCTACCCATATATAGATAGACACTAAATAGTAACAAATAAAATAAAAAAACCGACTTCAAAAACTAAAATCTATAAAAGAACTTATTTCTAAAGCTATTATTATTAATATATATTATCAAAAACATCTTAAAGTCGGTGCTTTTATTATATTATAAATTATATTATGTCGTCCACGTTTTCTTTTTTTAATGTTATTTACGATTAAAGAAATATTACCCGATAGCAGAAACTGTGCATCTCTGTTAAGAGCCATTTCGAGTGTGATCGCATCGCTCCAAAACACGATTCTAAACCGGTTTCATCGTACGATGAAATCGCATCGCAACCATCGCGCGAGCGATGACAATAGGACGGCGCCTTACAAATGCGCATCTTTCGTCATCAGTCTTCATTCGAACCTCAAATTATGTTAACAGAAAAATATTTCCAAAAAAAATATTTCAAAAATATTTCAGCTCAGTTTTGATGAGGAGGCTCCGAAACTAAGGAACCGATTTGAAAAATTCTTTCACTGTTGGCAAGCTACGCTATTCCCGGGTGGCATAGGCTATATTATATTTACAAAAAAATTAGGGATCCTTACTAAAACTCCAATAATTATATCCAAGGTGATTTTTTTTTCTTAAATAGCTTGCGCTGCGAAAACTATTGATGATAGAATAAAATAATGTACTACGACTTTGTAGAACACATCATTATTTACAAAAAGTGTCGCGATACTATATATCTAACTATTATAGTTATACCACAATGAGTGTTCCTTTATTTTTAAAATTTAATTAAAATGTCGCCGCTAGAAAAGGCTCTTTATTTGTATCTTGGTATTAATCCTTATCAAAATAAATTACTTCATATTCAAGACTGCTTCAATACCTTTATATAACTTTTTGAATTATACAATTCAGACATCCCATTCGAAATATATCACGAGTTCAAAAATCTAAGAATTAGATCACATGACTGTGACGCTTTTTTGTCAGCGAAAAATCGTAAGATCCCCTCTATATAGAAGTTTCACTTCAAAAAGAGTCCGCATTCTAAGCTAAGCCAATGTCCCCGGGTTTCTAAGCCAGTGTGGTGTATAAGCGTTTTGTTTCTAGGGCTATCCACATCGCTCAGTTCCATAAGGGCAACATTAATCATTTAATTTGATGCAACATCGGTGTTTGACCGAAACTGCTGGTCGGACTCGAACGGCCGACTTCAGCTTCTACCGAGGCAGGAGTTCCTCAACACTACAGCGGCTCGAGAGCATGAGGCGTTTTTCGAAGTTCAAATAATATTATGCTTTTAATATAATAAAACCTACCTTTAATTGGGTGCTGATAAAATCCGTGTAATTGTGATCCACTATAATTATTATTAACCGACTCACAGATACACTTCACAATCACCGCACTCATATGCGCGTTGCGTATAGCACAGTTGCGTGTGCGCGACAGCGGACTATGAAGGAGCGGCCGAGAGACGCGCACGCGCACTCGCCTCGCACACGTTACTGAACTCAAATCAAACACTGAAGTTTGAACACCATCTGAACACGGACAGGGAATTTAGGGATGACGGATGAGCGACGGGCGGCCGCTTTGCGCCTGACCGCCACAGGCCACTGTTGCCTGAGGCGCGCCTTTTTCAAGTTTACTTCATAGGAATATAACTTAATTTTTATATATATCAACATATGTATATTTTTGTCTTATTTCTATGTCCATTATACTTGCCAAAAAAAAACATGTATATATACTTTTTCATTCTATTTATATTGCAAAACCCACATGTTACACATTTTTTTCTAATCCATCCTAAGGTTGTCTGGAAGAAATTGCTTTAAGTGATAAGACCGCCTATTGTCTTCTGCAGGTACTTAAACTTCTTGAATTGTGTCTTAATGTCATGCAATGAAGTATATTCTATTATATTCCAAGAATCTGTTCAGTTCGACAATCTCTTTTATAAATTGTAATATGTACCTACCTAAATTGAAATGAACCGAAAATCAAAGAGCAGCCAGTGCCATAGATAATAGAGTCCCGGGTGTATTCATAACATTTCTTTGTGTATTAATTTTTATTTTATTTATTATAATTTAATGCATCACTAGCTTGACCGGCAGACATCGTCCTGCCCGGAAAAGCTTCAATCGATATGCCGACAGCAGCGCCACCTACCGGGTCCAATTGTGGACCAACTCCGAAACCTTCTCTGGCTCATGCACAACAACATTGCTAAACATCATCACATAATCAAATGTATAGTTTACGGTTCTATAAAGGACATATAGACAGACATTCATTTTTTATATGATTATATGAATGAAAAAGATAATAAATAAATAATAATTTTAACATAAAAACATTCTTAAACATTTGGCGAGGGCAACGTCGGCAACGTTACACTGCTGGTGTGGACATTTTATGAGGAGAATAATACAACTTAAATCAAAACGTTATGTTTTATTTTCTTTCTTTCTTTTAAACCGTATTCGAGCGAGCAAATAAAAACGGTCAAACCATTTTTGTTAATTAAAGTAATTTACGAGTTAATTTTCATGAAGCTTGCTTTCCAAGATGAGTTTGAGTAAAAGTACAAAAATCCTCAAAAGGCTCAAACCCATTGAAGTATAAACAAAATTCGCACTTCTACCTGATTTCAATCAATTCTCTGCTATGTGTTCGAAAGTCAAAGTATTAGAAACAGCTCATCTCATTTTCTTTCTTTATAATATTTTCGCAAACTAAACATAACATTTATAATCTCTATAATATTGTAAATGCGAAAGTAACTGTCTGTCAAGTATGTCTGTCACTGTGTCCGGGATAAAAAGTGTACCTACAAGAGCTACTTTTTATCCCGGATAATGGAATTAATTTATGTAAAGGTTATCCCAGAAAGTAGGATAGGTGTTGTGTGTAGTTTCGGTCATGGGCCGTTTCGGCCTTTTCGGTCGTTTTGATCATTCATGTAGTTTTCAGATAGGCACAGGATAGATAAATAAAACTAGAATGGGTTGAAATAGAGGATGTAAGTTTATATGAAATCAATCATTTCTCAAGTTTATACATATAAGTAACTAATTCATCATCTATAAAAAATACTATAGTAACTTTCATGGAAAAACTACTGGAGTATAGAATCGGTTTTTCTGTAAATTAGTTTAAATATATTTATAAGACCAAAAACGGACTTAAATACTTCTCATGTCTGGACATGGGATAGTTTGCGATACAAAATGAAGTGAATCTTCCGGCGGAAAATAGCACTAACATAAAAATGTAGTACAATGAAACCTGTACTGTATAAAAAGAAATACCTAGACTTTATGCTCATTAAAAACGTGTATGTTGTTGTTGTTGTTGTGTTGTTGTGTTGTTGTTGTTGTTGTCAAACCTGTTGTTCGTGCCTACCCCGCAAGGGACCTGGCGTGAAGTTATGTATGTATGTATGTATGTAAAAACGTGTAACGCCATCTAGTTACTTTTGGATACAACTAATCACTAGCACGAATACATATTTATTTAAAGTTTTGTTATAAGTTAAATGTTATGATTGAACACAAAGTCCGATAGTAATAAAATGTATACAGAACCATTTTAAATCTGCTGAATTCAACGCAAGAAGACGCGTCAAAATGTGTTTAGAAACAAAAAGTAACGGCTGAACACAAACATACGGACGGACCTAGCGTTTTTATAAGGGTCCTGCTTGTTGTTTGCTAAAACCTGTTATTAATGCCTGAAAATGACCATTATTATTAGCTCCTAATCACATGCCGGGGTGTAAATAAATCTACATTAATTATATACTTTATGTACGGTCCATTTCGAAAGACTACCAAAATGAAATAGGCCAGGCTGGCTAACGAAAGTAAAGAGTGACAACTTTAAATATAAACTACTCAAAACAAAATAGGGCCCACTCTAAGAAAATCTCGAATTTCGTGTAAAAAAAATTGTTAGGCAGTAAATAGTGAAGTTAAACATTTCAGAGTATTGTTGACATGTTTATCTAACGTTATCAATGTTTCAAGTCACGAATTGAATGGTGGGTAGACAAAAAAAAGTGAAGTACTCCAAAAATCGTTTATTACTCAAATTCTCAGTCACTTGTACCCTCAGTCACATTCTGAGTGTTATAGTCGCACGTCTACTTTTTTCGTTGTGACTTGATTTCGGTGTTACTCGCGATCATTATGCCTGGTTCTCGGCGTCATATGGATGTGGAAACCGCAACAAGACCAGTGTTTATGCTTCAGGAGGGAGAATCTCAGAGATCGGTGGCAAGACGTCTTGGTGTGTCGCGACGAGCTATTCGAAACGCGTGGGAACGCTTTCTAGAGACAGGTAGTGTCGCGAGGAGATCTGGATCAGGAAGATCACGAGCTACAACCGTCCAGGAAGACCGGTATATCAGATTGACTGCACGTCGAGAGCGCACGATTCCCGCCCGCGTCTTACAAAATCGACTGCGGCAATCGACTGGCACACGAATTAGTGATCAAACCATTCGAAATCGACTCCATGAAGACGGACAACGTTCCAGATCTCGTGTTATTCGTCTAAAATTGACAAGAGCGCATCGTGCAGCCGTTTGAGGTTTGCTCGCGAGCATGCGGAGTGGACAATGGACAACTGGAGATATGTACTCTTTACGGACGAAAGTAAAGTGAAGTTTTTCAGCGATGATCGTCGAGTGCGCGTGTGGAGAAGAGAAGGCGAACGTTTTTCAGAACCTTGCATTCATGAAACGGATCGTTTTGGAGGTCCAAATGCTATGGTGTGGGCTGGAATAAGCTTGCTCGGTAAAACTGAGCTGGTAATTCTGGAAGAAGGCTCCATAACTGCCTCCCATCCCATTTTCACAAAGAGTGTGTGGAAACTTCGTCTTTATGCAAGACAGTGCTTGCCCATATACAGCGCGAATAACACAGAGAGCTCTCTCTGAAGCCAATATTACGGTTTTACCATGGCCGGCAATGAGTCCCGATCTTAAGTCCATTGAACATTTATGGGACCAATTGAAAAGAAGCCTCAAATTGAACTTCAGCAATGTGACAAATCGACAAGAGCTCATAAACGCCCTTAAATTGTGTTGGGAGCGAATACCCGAGGAAAACATCACCCACTTGATTGAAAGTGTCCCAGAGAGACTCGGAGAGTGCATACGGAACAGTGGAGGACCTACTCGCTATTAAGCACCTTCAAACTCATTGATTTAGTCAAGAATAAAAATAAAAATCAAACTTTACTTAAATAAATAATTTCTGTAAACTTTCCTAAAAACTGTAAATGTTGACTAAATTCCATAAATTTGGCAAAACTTACTATTGTTTCTGTTCACACACTTTCAAAAACCGTAATTTATTCATTTCTAATCATAAAAATTGAAAGAAGAAAAAGAAGCTGTAAAATTCATTAATAAAACATGGTGGGTCCTATTTTGTTTTGAGTAGTTTATAATGGCAACTCTAAATTACCATTGATTATTTATAATTTTTATTCCATTTCTTCTATTGATATATCTTGTATTTGAAAAAAAAGCAGTACTGACATTTTTTAAATTTACCGCGCGTTCTCAGTACTATTGTTATATTATTATAGCCACACATAATAACTGACAAGACTGTATGGATTTAATTCGTTCGCTTACTAATGTGTCAAAATTAAAGACATTCAAATAACTTTGCAACCAAATGCAATGTTGCCATCTTAGCAGCTTTATTACCAGACTTAATGATTTTTTAATCTGATAGACATTTTTTTAATAATAATGTTTTTGATAAAAATTGTTTTAGTGAAGCTCAATCTTATATAGACTGTTTAATTAAATTATGTAAAATGAAACTGGCACAATTTTCAGAAAATTTTCGCTTTTAATGAAACATTAAAATTGTTCTGTTAACTATCATAAGGTGTTAAGAGCTTACAAAATTATACTAATTACTATTGAAGTAAACATCATACAGGCTATGTTGACAGAATGCGTACGTCGCGTCGTAGCTAAATCAACTTGACATTGGCACGATGTTTGGTGTCGTACTAAAAATCATTAGTAAGTATTCTAAGTATCGAAATTACTCTTAACCTAATCTTGCTAGAGATTAAAAAAATTGGCGAAAGTGGCACCCCTATTATTTTCTACGTCATCTTGCCACCCTGTATCAGTTTCTCCAAGTTTTCAAGTCACTTGTGTCAAAAGTCCTTAAGTCCTAATAAATATTTTGATCAAAGAAAACAACTTTAGGCAAATATATATGAATAATAAAAGAATTTACTATACTCTATATACTGCGTGTTTTATTGTCCCGATTTTCACTTGTTCCGTATTATGATGCAGATCGTTCAATGTCTTCTATTAAAAAGGCCGATAATGAAGATAAAATGCGTGTATACTGAAGTTCTTATCTATAAAAATTATATTACATTTAATGTAAATATAATAAGCGATAATGTTGAGTGTTTATAGATAAATTGTGTGGAACTTATTCTTGTTTGAAAAAAATGAAAGCAAACTCAGTGATTTAAATTATTAGCAAACTGGCAACACTGCAAACAGACGCAGACACTGTTACCAGATGGGGGGATGTCCTGCAAATTCGGGGATTTTTTGACGTCAGGGGGGAACTTCGGGGGTAAAGATTCTTTGAGGGGATTCGGGGGGATTATTTTGATGTGAGAAATTTTGGAGATATTTTAAGTATCAATAATTCATATACAAACACAGTTCTCATCACTACAATTATTATATCTAAGTCATAATACGGTATTGAGGGGGTTGATGATGTGTGATGGTGATGAGATGATGGTTGTGGCCGTTGAGTGGTGTACGGGTTTATGAAAGAGAAGTTGCGTCGTACACGTTTAATCACACACTCACTCTCATGTTTTACAATACAGTTCAGAAGGATTTTTTGTATGAAGGCAAACAGCAAGTAAGCGCGAAAACTAACGTTTTACACGAGCACTGATGTCGTGCGGTCGCGTTGAAGGCGTGAGTCGGACTGTAGCCGAGATGCCCCGAAATGAACTTCGGTTCTCGACTGTTTCGCGGCAGAGAATTACCGCGAAAAATTGGGCGCGCGCTTGTTATAAACGGCGCGATGTTTTGCTTGCCACAGACAAATATTGATTCCGCGCTTGCATGCTTGTTTTTATGTTGGCACTAATGTCGCCACAGTATTATTACTTTATCGTAGAATTATGCTCTACTAGTGATTCATACTTCAATTCAATAGTTGAAAATGAAAATATTTATTTCTTCAAAAAACACATGCATAATTTGTTAACAGTTGCTGGAATCTTCTTTTAAGCAAAATTTACTTGTAGCAGAAGATCCCGCTCTTCCATACCTTAAATATTATTGTATTTATAAGTATCTAAAATATTTTCACGCTATACATTGAATGGTCTAAGTATACATGACATAAAATTGATATTAAAAATTATCTTATTATAAATTTTGTGATTGAATTGAAAATAAAGTTAGTGTACTTAATTTCCATTAAGTACAAAACATAATAAACATATCAAAATATTTTATTACATTACTATATTGTATTGTTAGAATAATAGTTACTGCGCTTAAAAATTTTCATTAAGCACAGAAAACATAATATTATAATAGTATTTAATCAAAAGAAAATAATAAATAATACGTGAGTTTGCGTGTGTGTGTGTGTGTGTGTGTGTACGTATCGACGGGTGCAAAGTAAAAAGAGATATCTGCAAAATAGCTACTTTACAGGAGAGCGAAAAGATGGTCGAATTAACTTCGTAGTATTTGAAAGAACATACGTAGCTGGCTTTTTTTACGTACGACAATTTATTGAAATAATGTGATATATGCAAAACAAATGATGTCATATTGTAAAGAATTGTTTTATTAAAACGATTGTACAATAAACTAAAAATCATCATTTTGTAGATAACTTTATTTACTTTGCACCCGTCGGTATGTGTACGCATAATTAATAATATATTCAATAAGGAATTTGTAAGAGAAATTCTACTGCGTCATAGTCAAGTGACATTAGCCAATTCAGCAAAGACCTTTTACAAGCATGTGTATTCATATGATACAGATTTAACACCTGATTAATTTTTATTGTACAAGTAGCTAGATTGATAAACGTATTACCGCCTAGCAAAGGAAGTTTTTATAGTTATTAGTTCAAATATTACGTATCGCCTTCTCGTAGTATCAATGTTTGAGTGTAAACGCTTAGATTTCTGTAATCTTAAAATTACATTTAGAACATAAAGTTTTCTAACACTTAAAACTTTTGAGTAGAGGTATAAGTCAGTGGTTGCATATTATATAGGGTTTAAAATGCATAACCCTTAGAAGCAAGCGCTGAGCTCTTTCTACACAAATAAAATCTGTTTTACATGCATTTCCCCAAACAGAAATACAATAGGCTATAATTGATTGTGCTAGGACGACATATACTCTAGTTAAAAGATCTTTAGTGGCAACATGACGTAGTATTTTAAAAATCCAAATGAGTTTACGAAGTTTACTTTTGGCAACTAAGTCAATGTGAGCTGACCAAGTCATACGCTGATCAATTATAACACCAAGATATTTTGTACTTGATACTTTATTAATGGAGGGACAGTTACAGGGTATAATATCGTCTTGTGGCTGATCTACATGACAGTTTAAAGTGCACTCATGAATTTGTATAGTAAAATTATTATCCGGTTGTGTTCGAATATATAATGTAAAACAAATGTAATTCGTTTTAGTAGTGTTAATGGTAAGCAGGTTAAATTTTAGCCACTGAGAAATCAAGTATAGGTCGCTTTCTGCATTAGTGCGTGCTTCTTCCCATGTTGTACCAGAAAATACAATTGCAGTATCATCCGCATAGGAGAATGTTTTTCCGTTTTTAAGTTTTAGATTGCACAAATCGTTGATATAGATTAAAAACAGAGTAGGTCCAAGCACACTACCCTGGGGCACTCCGTATGTGACATCTGTATCATCACTCAATATATTTCCTAATTTAACCGTTTGTTTTCGGTCGGTCAGGTATTCCTTGAGCAAAATAAATGCATTATCTCGAATACCAATAGCTTCTAATTTCCTTAAAAGTATGGGAATGGAAACGATATCAAAGGCTTTTTTTAGATCTAAGAAAATTACTAAACATTTTAAACCGTTATCTAGTTTTTGCGTGACTAAAGTACTGAGAGCAATTATAGCATCTTCTGTTGATTTTCCGTGCCTAATTCCATATTGTGATTGTGATAAAAGCTTATATTTTTCAAGGTAATTTAAAAGTCGAATATTAATTAGCTTTTCCCTTCGTCTACTAGATCTCGAACTGAACAGACGTGTATTGTGGATTTTTAGTTCAATATTGAATCTTTGTATCTTTTATTCAAATTAAACTTGGATTAATTTGTGAAGAAAGTCGGTCCCTATCGTTTCTTCTTTGGCTAATCTACATTTGAAGCAACGGCCATCTTGGATTGTGTCGGACGTCTCATTCAACATTGCTTGAAGTTTGGGCGCATTTGAGGCGTGAGTGATATTGCTTTGGTAAGACGAATGAATGAATATGCTTTGGCGGTGGAGTTCTAATTGCTATTCTCAAACAATTTCAAGTTATTCGTCAGACACACTGGGATAGTCGTTTTGAAGATATTTGGATTACCGTTAAACATGAAAAAAGTTATGTCCCTGATCTCAATATCTGTGTTTGTTACTTGCCTCCAGACATGAACTTCAATGACCTAGATTATTTTTATTCACATTGCCAAAATATTATTTTAAATGAACTTCCTAATGATAATTTCTTATTAATTGGTGATTTTAATACTCCTGATTTACTATGGCCAGCATCAACTTCTTCATATTCCTATCCAACTACTTTATCTCATATTCCAAATAAAAAATCTCTTCGTTTAATAGAGTTAGTAACAGTTTGTGGTTTTAAGCAAGTGAATATGATTCTTAACACAAATGAGCGTATTCTCGATCTTGTCCTTTCTAATTTTGATTCCATTACTGTTAATGAAACGACCGAATTAAGTTTATTAGACAGACATCACCCCTCAATTTCAATTAATATTCCTCATTATAGTATATCTAAATCGCTAAACCAACAAAATTGTAAAAGATTGAATTTCTCCAAATGCGATTTAAGTAAAGTTAAGTATGAATTAAATTTGATTGACTCGTATCAAATATCACAATGATGTCAATATATCTTGCGAAAATTTTTACAATACGTTATTTGGCATAATCAATAAATATACGCCGGTAACTATTGTTAAAAATGAGAGATATCCAATTTGGTATAGCTAGCCTTTGCAATAAGGAGAAAAATAAGTACCATAAATTATTTTTGGAGTTATGTTAACAATAGAAGAGTCCATAGATCTAATGATTATACATCCGTTCCACAAGTCATGAAGTTCAAAGATTCTGTTGCAACTGACGGATTAAGAATAAGTGAGCTTTTCTCACAATATTTTAGCTCTGTTTATGAGAAAGACACCAATGCTAACTTTTCTGATACTTTTGAAGAAAACAACTATTTTAAGAATCTTATAAGTAGTACATTATCCTCTATTGTACTTGATGAAAGTGAAGTTTTCCTTAAACTTAAACTACTTGATATTAATAAAGGGGTTGGACCTGATCGAATACCCCCTTAGTTAAGAGTTGTAGAAAAGAATTGTCTTCTCCTTTATGCACACTGTTTAACAAATCGCTTGCGAGCGATGTTTTTCCTAAGCTATGGAAAACCGCATACATTATACTCATCCATAAGAGTGGTGATAAATCGAGATGTGAAAATTATAGGCCTATAAGCATCTTATCATGTTTTGCTAAAAAATTTGAATCTAAAAATCAGTGTACTTACACCTTTATAATCACTTAAAACCTCTAATTTCTGAAAAACAACAGGGGTTCCTAAAAAACAAGTCTACCATAAGCAATCTACTCGTCTATATGGATTTTCTTTGTAAATCTTTTGCTGTAGGAGGCCAGATTGATTCTGTGTATACAGACTTTTCTAAGGCTTTCGATAAGGTCAATCACAGTCTTCTGTGTCATAAATTAGTGTTGTACGGCATACATGGCAACTTATATCGTTGGATCTCTTCTTATCTCGATAAGAGAAGTCAGATGATTGCTTTGAAAGGCTACCTATCATCACCTATCACTGTATCATCAGGCGTACCACAGGGCTCTCTTCTCGGGCCTTTGCTTTTTACTATATTTATAAATGACTTAACTGAATACTTAGTATGTAATCATCTGTTATATGCTGATGATTTAAAAATATTTCAGAATATTTCGAGTCCAGCTGATTGCTCTCTTTTGCAACAAGACTTACATACATTAGTTAGATGGTGTAAGTCTAATCATATGTTTTTGAATACTAACAAATGTTTTGTTATTTCTTTTACAAATAAACGACACAAAATTAATAGTAATTATTTATTGAACAACTGTGTTTTTAATAGGTCCTCTGTTGCTAAAGATTTAGGCGTTATCTTTGATGAAAAACTTTCGTTCCGCTCACATTATCAATATATAATTTCTAAAGCTAATCCACTTTTAGGTTTTGTTCTCAGATCAAGTAAAGACTTCAAAAATCCTCACTCGGTATTATACTTATTCTTTTCACTTGTAAGAAGTCTATTGGAATATGCGACACCAGTTTGGTCTCCATACTATCAAGTACACATAGATGACATTGAAAGAGTGCAAAAAAAATGTCTCAGGATATTAACTTACCGTTTAAAACCAGGTCGAAGTAATCTTAATTATGAACTAAGACTAGCCCAATTCAATATGGAATCTTTATCTATTCGTCGTAAATATTTTGATTTAGTTTACTTGTACAAAATAATACATTATATAATAAACTCAAGCGACTTAATTTCACAAATATCTTTTAATATCAGATATACTGCTCGTAGATCACACTGCACTAATCTTTTTGCACTTCAAGTTCACAAAAATAACATTTCTTACTTTAATCCCATTGTGAGAATGGCGAGATATTATAATAAGTTGGCAAGTAACAACACTGGTCTTGATATATTTGAAAACAGCTTCTATAAATATTGTAAACTATTAAAAAATATCCTTAAATAATGCTTTACAGTTGATGATACAATAGATTTAATTATATAGTAAGGTATGTGTGTGTGTGTGTGTGTGGGTGCGTGCGTGCGTGCGTGTGTATGTGTATATGTATATATATACAAAATCGTTTACACCTGTTTAGTTTTATTAGTTTTCTGTATGCACCTATTTAGAATTGTAATCCAGATTATTATGTTAGTAATGTAATATTTTAATTTGTTTCGGTTGTTTTGTGCATCAATAAATTGAAAAAAAAAATGATTTTTGAGATAGACGGTAAAACGGAGATTGGTCTATAATTATTAATATCATCTCTATTACCATTCTTGTAAACCGGAGTAATTAAAGAATTCTTAAAAAGCCGTGGAAAAATACCGTTAGAAAAACATAAATTAAGTAAATGACAAATAATCGGTATAATTAGCGTTTTTGAAAGTTTAAGGAAACTGGTTGGTATGTTGTCAAATCCAGGAGCGCTTCCACTTTTCAAATTTGTTAGCACATTATTGACTTCAACATAGTCAGTATTAAATAATACAAGGGACGATGGATTCCGCTGTTGAGTCATAGGAAGATCTATAACAGATGTATTTGAAGAAATTTGTTCGGCAAGATTTTTTCCCACCCCAGCAAAAAATGTATTTATATGGTTCGCCGAATCTTTTACACATGATTTTATATTTGCTACTTCCAGGATATCAGATTTAATTTTCTTCGTATTAGTTATTGTTTTAATATTATTTTAAGAGTTCACGTTCGTATTGCCTTTTAAGTTTTTTAATCAGAGTGACACAGTAATTGCGGTATCTTTTATAGGTTATCATGAGTATAGCATTAGTAGGATCTCTACGAAGTTGATTCTGTATTTTATTACGGTTTTGTATACAACGAAGAACGCCGGTCGTCATCCATGGTTTTAGGGTTCGTTTACTTTAGGGTATTTTGTCAGTTTTTGAATTTTCATTAAGATAATTACATATCGATTCTACCAATTTATCAGCAACAACGTTCGCATCATTACAATCTAAGAGTAGAGATAAGTTTTATTAGTGAGACTAGTTAATGATTTGTTGAAATCAGTTACTACTTTTGTTTTTGAATTTTTGGTATTTCTATGAGTTAAATGAGACAAATTAACAAAAATCATAAAGTGGTCTGTAACAGTTGTGTTTAGAATAGCAATGTTTACAGATAAATAAATTCTGTCTATTTTAATCATTGAGTGATCAAGACATGCATTCTCCCTAGTTGGTAATGTATGCCCTGGTGTTAATCCATGCGAGACCAGCATGTTTAAATAATTTTGACCATTTCTAAATTCATGCGATAGTTCATTATTTTTTTCTTTGATGTTTATATTAATATACCCAATTATAATAATACTTTTTAACCGACTTCGAAAAAAGGAGGAGGTTCTCAATTCGTCGGAATCTTTTTTTTTTTTTTTTTTGTTCCTTTTTTTTTATGTATGTTCGCCGATTACTCCGTCGTTTATGATCCGATTTACGTGATTCTTTTTTTGTTCGACGCGGAATAGCTTCTAATTGGTCCCCTAAAAATTTTACATAGTTTGGCCCAGTAGTTTTCATTTTATGGACATTTTTCATGGAAATAATTTTCACTCCGTTCCATATGTTCGCCGATTACTCCGTCATTTATGATCCGATTTACGTGATTCTTTTTTTGTTCGACGCAGAATAGCTGCCATGTGGTCCCCTAGAAATTTGACATAGTTTGGCCCAGTAGTTTTCATTTTATGAACATTTTTCATGAAAATAATTTTCACTCCGTTCCATATGTACACCAATTACTCTGAGATTTATGTTTCGATTTACTTGATTATTTTTTTGTTCGACGCGGAATAGCTGCCATGTGGTCCCCTAAAAATTTGACATAGTTTGGCCCAGTAGTTTTCATTTTACGAACATTTTTTTGTTCCGGGTTCTTGGGACCTATATTTTTTAAGAAGCGCGGCACCATTCGTAGGTCCACCCATACATAGCTAGACACTAAAAAGTAACAAATAAAATTTAAAAACTTCGTTTAAAAAAACCGACTTCAAAAACTAAAAAACTAAAATGTATAAAATAACTTATTTCTAAAGCTATTATTATTAATATATATTATCTAAAACATCTTGAAGTCGGTGCAAAGCAAAACATAAAAATTACTATATTTTGAAAATTACTAAGCACCGACTTTAAGATGTTTTAGATAATATATATTAATAATAATAGCTTAAGAAATAAGTTATTTTATACATTTTAGTTTTTTAGTTTTTGAAGTCGGTTTTTTTAAACGAAGTTTTAGCAATATCTATAGTTTCGAGGTGAATGTTCAGCGAGTCAATAAAATTGTCGGCATTCGAATTGGATGGGGACCTATAAATACATAAAAGTATTATATCATTAATCTTTAATTGTAAGCATCATGATTGTTCAAGTTTTATTTCCTTAGCTGAATAATTTAGTGAGTGTTTTATGTAAGTGACTACTCCATCGTTTTGATTGTTATGTATACTGGTCTCAACATGCGTATATTGATCCAATAAAGGTATCGGTAATAGTTCATTTCAATAATTCAATTCATTCGTTCGTTCATTTATGTCATGTATTTATTATGCCGTGTCTACTCGTACGCGTCGTATCTCATAGGCTACTTTCCGTTAGAGACTCACAACGACCACGTTCACAACCGCGGTTTTACCCGTTCCACTTATTTGCTGGCGTCACAATCGTAAACTCAAGTACGCCGGTTATTTAGCCCACCTATTGACACGGATCGTTGTGAGCGACCCATGAGCGAAAATGATGACGGTATTAGTGACGTTTTCGCTATGACGGTGGTTCTGCCTTTTTTTTCTCCTTTAAAATAAGTAAAAACTGTTTTGGGGTTTTTATTCTCAAAAAGCTTGTTTTCGGGAGATTTTGAAAAAAAATTGGGTTCATTGACATGGTCATCTGGCAACACTGGACGCAGAATTGAGCGCAGGGAGTTTTTGGCGGGAACTGAAAGGAGACGTTGTGCTGTGCAGTTTTATTTTCTAAAAATGTGTATAATTACTCTAAAATGAACAATAGTTGCAGGATATTGATAGTTTTTGAGTAGAAATTATGTGTTTTTGTGAGAAATGTGAACTGTATAGTCAGATGTGATCTTTCGAGTTTTCACAAGAACTCCATTGAATGGCGTCGGTTGTAGCCTGCAATACAACTGCGCTACTATACGAAAACCTATTAATTAACATGTTTCCGACTGAAAGACTTTGATTCTATGGTCATGACTAAATTAAAAAAAAAAAAATTGAGCGCAGAATGTCTGCGAAGCGAAACGAGAATGTGAATTTTATGTGATACGAAACTATTATGAATCCTTAATTATAATTCAATAATTTGTTAAACCATTATAAGTAATCGTTTTAATATACTTAGCTGTGGTAAATTTTCACATATCAGTTTGTGATTTTACGTACTTTAACGGCCTAATATCACCTATATGGAATTGGTAAGTTGTGCTTTTATTAAAATTATGTGACCACTCTGTTTTTCCATTTCTTGGGTTTCAAATTTGAAGTCTTTTATGTGAAATTGCTTTATACACTGTTAATGAATGATTAAATATACGAACACCCATACCGCTTGTAAATAAGTAAATAAGTAATCGGTACCTATTCATTTTATCAGTTCTGTTAAAAAAGTCGTTTCGCTATATAATTCTCGGTTAACTCCAGAGTAAACTATATTTTAGTATCAGTTAAAATGTAATCAAAATATGACAAGAGAGAATGCTTTTCTGGTTATGTGCTGTAGGTTCGTTATGAATACTAACCTATCGTTAGAGTCCGACCACCAGTTATTAGACGTGCAAAACGGTTCGCTGAAGGAAAAAGAGAAGCAGAAACTGTATGCCCCTTTAGCTTGATAACCTTAATAAAGAACTACAGAGATACATAGGTAATGAAAATCCGAACAAGGACTCACTCTCTATTTCTTTCAATCATCAAAAGGGCTATAATTAGTCTATAAATCTAAACTTTGTCTCACAATTGCTTTTTCATAAGCTGGAATACCTACAACAACCTGTATGATTTGAATGGCAAAATTTAATTCATACTTGTGTAACTGTAATTTCTTTACTACAAAGGAAGAAGATTATTATGTCACCCATATTATTATATATTTATTCCTGGCACTTGGTTTTTTTTATTAACAGTAATGGATATTGTGTATTAATATTTGTGTTCAATTATTCTCATCTTTTATAGCCACAAAGACCTATACTTTTATACAGTTCATATTGACTACATTTAGTTCAATGTTAAGAGCAAGAGAGCTTTATACTTTTTAGCGAACAGGAGCACTATAATTGATTTCAAGTATTAGGAGTTAGCGAGGAATACTTATACCCTTTTTGCAATCCCTATATCATGAAAACATACACTTCTTAAGATATCAATGTTTTTGTCAAAATAACCTCACTTATGTTTTTCACTAATATTGAATAATATTTATCCAAGGTCCAAAGTTGAAAAATCCTGTCAAAATCGAATATTTAACATTAAAAGATTCTTTGCTCTTTAGTTAGAAGTCTGTTTAGTTCTTGTTCAAAACAATATTTTTATTTAAAAAAAAATAAAAATATTAATATATATTTCCAAAGCTATTCACTTATTAGTGAATAGCTTTGGAAATATATATTAACATCTGTAGAAATTGTATGAGGCATTTATATACAAATTTAATAGCTTTAATGTACAGACATGGCCTGGGGAAAACACTGAACTTGTGCGACTATGGCTCTCATATACAACATTTTCACTTTTAACATATAGTCTTACGACTGTCAGATTTTTGAAGTGAAATTTCTACATCGATTGGGGGTGTATTAGGACTTTTTCTATCACGAAAAAGTGTTATGGCTGCGTGGAGGGGGTAGAAGGTATACCGCGTGAGAAGTGGCATAATTTTAGAGTAGACAATGGATTTTAATTTTGAATCTGCTTCCATGGAAATGGATGGAATTCATTTCTTTTTGTTTGTTAAAATAGAATGTGTTAAATAAAAATGTACCTAACCTAACCAAATCATAATTTGCAGTAAATCTGCGAAAAATGTAAATGTGTGCTGGGACACAGGTTCCACTACGAATCACAACAGACAAGTATAAAAACTTCCACATGTGTTTTGATTTGTTTCCACTTGTCCGTTGCTATTTGTTTTTCCACTTGTCTTAGATTAGTAAACAAGTGCCTTTTGGACCAACTTTTTTCAGCAGTCTCTGAAAATTATAAATGAGGTGTCATTCGATTCGGAATGGCATCTAGATGATTTTTGAAAAAAATGAAGTTCCACTTGCAAAAATTCTAAAGTTATTAACAATTAACTTTAAAAAAGGAGGTTTAGTTTTTTTGCAAATATCTCAAAAAGTAATAAAGATTTTTCAAATTTGAAAAAAGATTTGAAAAGAGGAGGAAATTTCCTAAAAAAAATCTTGACTCCCGAAACTGTAAGATCAATATTTATAATTTTCCCAGAGGGATGAAATACGGCCGAAAACGGGTACTCTGGCTTACGCAAGCCACACCCACATCGGCCCTTTAATGAATAAATATTATTTAAACATACTAAATATGAAAATAAAAAATTGAAAAAATTCAGACACTAACTGAATAGATGAATGAACAATAATCTGCTTGAAATTTTTTTTTATAACAATTTTTCATTTAGTTATTCAATAGTTAATTAATTGTTTTTTTTTGCTTGAACATGAACATTGCAAGTGTGATAATTGTTATACTATAAATTTAAGATTTTTTTCCTTTCTTGGAGCAATTCTTGAAAGGCTTTAGAATAGAACCCCGTTGGAAAAATTAGAAAATGTTTATTATTCATTTTTTTACTAAATGAAATATTTTGTAACAACAAAAATTATTAATATTTTGTAACAATGAAAATTATTAATAAAAAAAACGAAAAATAAACATTCCCTAAAATTTCCAATGGGGTTCTATTCTAAAGTTTTTCAAGAATTGCTCCAAGAAAGGAAAAAAATCTTAAATTTATAGTATAACAATTATCACACTTGCAATGTTCATGTTCAAGAAAAAAAATATATTAATTAACTATTGAATAACTAAATGAAAAATTGTTATAAAAAAAATTTTCAAGCAGATTATTGTTCATTCATCTATTCAGTTAGTGCCTGAATTTTTTCAATTTTTTTATTTTCATATTTAGTATGTTTAAATAATATTTATTCATTAAAGGGCCGACGTGGGTGTGGCTTGTGTAAGCCAGAGTACCCGTTTTCGGCCGTATTTTCATCCCTCTGGGAAAATTATAAATAATGATCTTACAGTTTCGGGAGTCAAGTTTTTTTTTTTTAATTTCCTCCTCTTTTCGAATCTTTTTTCAAATTTGAAAAATATTTATTACTTTTTGAGATATTTGCAAAAAACTAAACCCCCCTTTTTTTTAAGTTAATTGTTAACAACTTTTACAATGTATGCAAGCGGAACTTCATTTTTTTCAAAAATCATCTAGATGCCATTCCGAATCGAATGACACCTCATTTATAATTTTCGGAGACTGCTGAAAAAAGTTGGTCCAAAAGGCACTTGTTTACTAGTTTATCTGTTGCAATTCATTTTCCACTTGTCTGTTGCGATTCGTTTTTCCACTTATCTGTTGTGATTTGTTTTTCCACTTGTCCGTTGCCATTCGTATTTCCACTTGTCTGTTGCGATTCGTTTTTCCACTTATCTGTTGTCATTTGTTTTTCCACTTGTCTGTTGAAATTTTTCCACTTGTCTGTAGTGATTTGTTTTTCCACTTGTCTGTTGCAATTTTTCCATTTGTCTGTTGCAATTCGTTTTTCCACGTATGCATTGTGATTTGTTTTTCGACTTGTCTGTTTCATCATTTTTCCACTTATCCATTGTGATTCATTTTTCCACTTGTCTGTTGCCATTCGTTTTTCCACTTGTCTGTTGCGATTCATTTTTCCACTTATCCATTGTGATTCGTTTTTCCACTTGTCTGTTGCAATTCGTTTTTCCACTTACCTTATGTTGTGATTTGTTTTTCCACTTGTCCGTTGCCATTCCTTTTTCCACTTCTTTCTTGAAGTTTCACATTCACTATGTGTCCCAGCACACTTATCGATTTTTTCGAACAAGTGAATGGAGTTCTTTGGGAAGAAGCATTCAGTAACTTGTTGATAGCCACCACTTAATATAGGGCTGAAGCAAAGTTGTCTGGTGACATATTGTCGTTGTAAGACATGCCGTCAAGCCGAGGCGGTGTACGTGTGCGTCAGTTGCAGGGCGTCGGTGTCGGGGGCGGTGAGATGAGCGCGCTGCAGCCGGGCGGCGCAGCTCCCTCGCTGCAGATGATGCAGCAGCTGCAGCAACTGCAGGCGCAGGTGCCGATGCCGGCGCTCCAGCTGCTGCAGGCGCCGCTCCAGATGCAGATGCAGCAGCCCGCGGCCGCCGCCGGTGAGTAGGGGGGCCGCCGGGCCGCCGGGCAGCCGGGCCGCCGGGCCGCCAGGCCGCGCGAGGACGCCGGGCAGCCGCGTGGGTCTAACGCCGCCGCTGTGCTCGCTGTTGCAGGCAGGGGGCAGGGGGCAGGCGCCGCCGCCGCCGCCGCCGGCAGCCAGCGCCGCGCCGTCCGCCCCGCCGCAGCCTCGCGCGCCCACTGCGCCCCACGCCCCACGCCCCCGTACATTACTATTGTGCATTCTCTTGTCGCGTGGCTCGATCGTACGAAACCGTCCTCAGTGATCAGTGTTTCTGCTTTCTGTTTCAGGCTAGATATATAAGTTAGGTTTATGGTCTATTCGCTTAGGCGATGTCGCGCCGATGGCCCGCCGGCTGCGACTGCGCGCCGCCGCCGCCTCCCGACGAGCCACAATGTACTTACTCCATTACTACCGCATTGTTACTCCCGTTGTGAGTGGTGCGAACGGCGACGCGTGTCAGGGTGCGCGTGCACGAGCCCACTGTTCGATGGCGAATGGCGACACGCGCGCGCACGACCCCCACTCACCCCCGCTGTCGCTTTGCAGGTGGCTTCGCCGGCGCGCCCGTCTACGACCTGCAGCAGGTGGGCGACGTGTACACGGGTGAGTGTGGCGGCGGGGGAGGCGGTGGGGAGGGAGGGGGAGGGCGAGGCGACGGCCGAGTAACGCTGCCCGCGTCCCGCGCAGGTCCCGGCGCCAAGTGCTCCACGCTGCCGGCCATCCTGGGGGGCACGCTGCCGCGGCTGTCGTCGGAGCAGGCGGAGGCGGTGGCGCGCGCCAAGAAGTACGCGATGGAGCAGAGCATCAAGATGGTGCTCATGAAGCAGACGCTGGCGCACCAGCAGCAGCAGATGGCCTCGCAGCGCACGCAGGTGCAGCGGCAGCAGGCGCTCGCGCTCATGTGCAGGTACTCCCACCGCTCTTAAGTATCTTTATATTTCGTGAGTAATTTGAACGAGAGCACAACTATACAAGGTGTGTGACAGATAGTTGACTAGCACCGCTTCTGTATTATTAATAACTCCTCAGTTATCTAAATGGAGTTTGCTATCGCTTACTTACTACTTGCGTACGAAAATCTTTATACTACTCTAGTTACATACTATATTTTTTACACGAAACATCATTTTAATATGCTTTTACCAATTGCGGGGCTCGAATTAAAGTGCCGTTAGAATTATTGTAGAGTTTATTAGAACTATACAAACACGTATAACAACACATATACAAATATAACTGAACACAACAAATCGAAACGTAATGCAGAAGGTTGTAATTCAATAAAGCGCGCAAAGTCCGTCCCTATCAGATTCCCAATTGTGGTACACACGTCTCGCTTTGGTCGTGGTGCTCGCTCGACTGACGCCCCCTTCTCCATTAGCCCGTAGTTTTATACTACACAAATGGAAATGAATCCGCAACACCTGGCTAATGATGATAATGAGCGAGTACAATGGATTGGCTGGATGGAATGGGCTATTTTCAACTAATAATTAGAAACATATGCCAATAAATAAGTGAACAAAAAAAGGCAATCGTAAACGGAATTACACTAGTTTCAATGTTATTAGTTCAATTGCCGACGGGTAATAACTTTGCTTCTACCAATCTGTACGCGGATTTAGTCTTTGTTAGCGGCTAGGTTCTAACAATACATTATAAATATATTAAATAAATATAAATGAATACAAAGTCAAAACTAAAACTGTGATAAATTTGTCATATACTGCTAAGATTTGTAGAAAACAGACCGATCTGTCGTAAGTAAATTCTGTCCATGTCAGGCATAGGCATACAAGGTTACTTATTATCTCACTCGTTGTTGTGGATATTCGAAGCAAGAGTAGTTCTCGATTTTCCTGGGATCCACTCATCAGATCCTGACTTGTTGACTATGGGATCATCTCCAGTATAATCTTTCAATGAAAAAAAATCAGTCCACAATAGATGGAAAAATTGCTTTACATGCAATATTAATAATACAAAAATTATATAAACACAAAATATTTTTGGATCATTATTGATATAAGCTTTGTAAAATGTATTGACATTGATCCTGCACGATGATGAGAGCGATGAGAGAGGAGGCTCCCGCCTTGCGCCGGTCGAGCCCGTGACCCGAGTGTGCTGAAAAGATCTGAGTGCAGCCGGCGCGGGGCGGGGGCCGACTCGCGCCGGGCCACGCGTCTCATCCTCGGCCGTCTGTTGCAGGGTGTACGTGGGCTCCATCTCGTTCGAGCTGAAGGAGGACACGATCAGGCAGGCGTTCCTCCCCTTCGGGCCGATCAAGTCCATCAACATGTCCTGGGACTCGGTGACGCAGAAGCACAAGGGGTTCGCGTTCGTCGAGTACGAGATCCCGGAGGCGGCGCAGCTGAGCCTGGAGCAGATGAACGGCGTGATGCTGGGCGGGCGCAACATCAAGGTGGTGGGGCGGCCGTCCAACATGCCGCAGGCGCAGGCCGTCATCGACGAGATCCAGGAGGAGGCCAAGCGCTACAACCGCATCTACGTGGCGTCCGTGCACCCCGAGCTCACCGAGGACGACATCAAGAACGTGTTCGAGGCCTTCGGGCCCATCGCGTACTGCAAGCTGGCGTACGGCGCCAGCCACCACAAGCACAAGGGCTACGGGTTCATCGAGTACGCGACGCTGCCGGCGGCGCTGGAGGCCATCGCCTCCATGAACCTGTTCGACCTGGGCGGCCAGTACCTGCGCGTGGGCCGCGCCATCACGCCGCCCGACGCGCTCGCGGGGCCGCCGCAGCCCTCGGCCATGCCCACGGCGGCCGCCGTCGCCGCCGCCGCCGCCACCGCCAAGATCCAGGCCATGGACGCGGTGGCCTCCAACGCGGTGGCGCTCGGCCTCACCAAGCTGAACGCGCTGGGGCTGTCGCCGGCGGCGGCGCTGCCCACGCTGGCCGCCGCGCTCGCGGTGCCGCCGCCGGGCGTCGTGATCCCGGCGGCGGCGGCGCCCGTCGCGCCCGCGCCCGCGCCCGTCGCGCCGGCGCCCGTCGCTGCCGCGCCCCTCGCGCCCGTCGCGGCGGCGCCCCTCGCGCCCCTCGCGGCCGACGCACAGGGCCAGCAGCAGGCGGCGCTGCAGCGCAAGCTGCTGGACGCGTCGCCGGACACGCTGCAGCAGCAGGAGTCGCTGTCGATCTCGGGCCAGTCGGCGCGCCACCTGGTGATGCAGCGGCTGATGCGGCGGCGCGCGTCGCGCACGCTGCTGCTGCGCAACATGGTCTCCGCGGAGGAGGTGGACGAGGCGCTGCACCACGAGATCCAGGAGGAGTGCTCCAAGTGGGGCCGCGTGGAGCGGCTGGTGATCTACAACGAGCGGCAGAGCGAGGAGGAGGACCCGGCGCGCGCCGCCGTCAAGATCTTCGTGCAGTTCCGCGCGGCCGAGGAGGCGGCGGCGGCGGCGCACGCGCTCGACGCGCGCTACTTCGGCGGCCGCACCGTCAGCGCCGCGCTCTACGACCAGGACCTCTTCGACCACGGCGACCTCTCGGCTTAGCACATTAAACTAAACGCTACCACCACCACCCAAGATGCGCCTTTCATTTCAATTTTAAAACCGACTTCTAAAGCATTTCACTAAAATCGAAATGTGTGCTGGGACACATTAGAAGTGAAACTTCAACGGACAAGTGGAAACACGAATCGCAACAGACAAGTGGAAAAACGAATGGCAACAGACAAGTGGAAAAACGAATGGCAACAGACAAGTGGAAAAACGGTTCGCAACAGACAAGTGGAAAAACGAATGGCAACAGATAAGTGGAAAAACGAATCGCAACGGACAAGTGGAAAAACGAATTGCAACGGACAAGTGGATAATCTTCAACTGACTAGTGACAAAATGAATCGTAACAAAATTTTTACTTTAAGTTTTACGGGCAGGTTGTTAATTTAAATACTTGTCCAATTTGAAAACCTTCCTGTAAAACTTCAAGTTAAAATTTTGTACAAAAGTCCCAAAAAACTCCCAGTGCAGCGAAATGAAACAAATGACGGATGCTCAAAATGTATATATCGCTACTGGAATCGAATCGGTCTTTAACAATACAAATAAAAGAACACTTGTGTTGTAACAAAACTTAAACCATACTGCGTTCCTAAACAGTACAGCGCCATCTAGTTTTGGCTTTGTAAACGTAACATATCATTACCGATGCCGACAAATTTTGATGCGATTCATTTTGTCACTTGTCCGTTGAAGTTTCACTTGTAATATGTGTCCCAGCACACATTTCGATTTTTCGCAGGTTTACTGCAAATTATGGTTAGGTTAGGTACATTTTAATGGTGTAATACGCTACACACGCATTGAACGAAGCAAGTACGTACATATTCCCGACACAGCATTTAGGTGAGTACGCGCGAATTTACCATCAGTCCGTACGTCGCTCATCAGGGTAGCGCACGCGCGTGCTCACCGGTGCATATCGAGGCACCTCCATCCAATCAAGGGATAAATCAAATATACAAAGTGTGTAGTTTCAATCAAGGATCCTACGCGCACCGACCATTTTTTTACGTCAATTCCGTGATGTGACGTTCCGGATGCGTTCCCGGGGCCCCGAGCGGCCACTGTCACTCCGTAACAGTCGTGTCCCACCTATCCACGCCAAATCCTTGTAGTCCTTCCCCGATGATCATTGGGTGGGTGCGGCTAACTTCTGCAAGACAGTGATGTCTCTATAGGAGGCCGCTGAACGAGAACGCGAGAGAAATGGAATTGCGCGTATTCATGTGCCTCCACGTGGGCGCCGGCGCCAGCCGAGAGCTCGGAGGCGCATGACTTCCCTCCCTGAATAATACCGCTTCAGGGGCCCTCTCGCATCAAGGGAGCAGAGAAGTCTTCACCCCTGTCGTCGAAGTGAGTTAGCTCTTCCAGGGGCTTTCTCAGGCACTTTTGCGCCAGGATCGATGTGGGCGTAACTACGTTTAAATCTCATACCTCTCCTGCCATAAGCGCGGGGCATCGGAGGAGGGTGGTTTTAGTGGGTATTAGCCATTGGACGTCCAATAAGTTCGAGTCTCCACACAAGCTGATCAATTACTGTTTGGATTGCCCATAGTGGAATGCTTCCATAATTGATAACGGTCTAATCCCTTGCAAAGGACCCAGTATGTGCGTTAATAGCATTTCAGTAGTTTCGGAGCCACTTCATCAAAACATGAACAAATATTTTTTTTAATTGAATTATTATTATTTTTTAATATTTTTCTGTTAACATAATTTGATGTCCGAATGAAGATTGATGACGAAATATCAGCATTTGGTAATGTTCCGTTTGTACTAGACGACCTAGGTTCATTAAGTAAAACAGCAAGTGGTTTGAACTGGTATATTTTGGACTACTAATTGACTTAAATATTACACTTATGGTATACATATGAAATTGAAAACATATCACGATGTATTTTGAGATAACGCCATCTAGTGACATATCTGCAACATACCGCCGGCCAAGGACATTTAGTGCCGAAATGTACTTTAAGAAATATAGTTTAGTGTACCTTTAAATTATAAATCTGTGAATAAAAGAATTATTACAGATCCTTGGTAAGCAGGCTTACAATAAACATTACAAAATATTATAATTTGAAAAAAACAAGGTATACAGAACTGATAACTTATAAGTTAATGTGACATTATACAATGACAAAGCTTTATCTATACCATAGAATACTTCTTGATTCTTGGATATTTTTTTTTTAAGTTTGACATGAAATAATGTAATTTTAAACAACTAAACTTATAAGAAATATTAATAATAACTAATGACAATTTATGTTAGTACATAAAATGTTTATACAGTGCAATCAACATAATGATTTCAACATACATTACAATACACATTCGACTTAATAATCAGCAAGTATGAGGTAACTTACAGACTATTTAATTGTTCATTTAATAAGGTGAAATGTCTACAAAAATGTAATTTACGAAATTTTTAATGACATTTGTTTTTGGACATGCTTATTATAATTTTACTTATTATAATAGGTGAGTACTGTATTTAATTAATTAGTATCTTTATATTATCTTTGTTTGATTCTTGTCATTTCAAATATTCATATTGAATTACCATGCCTAAATTTTGGAAGTTTACGAGTATCATGTAAAGGATGTATCAAGTATTTATTAGTGTGTGACCTTCTATAATCATCCATATCTCTTTGGTCTTCTATTGTAAGTGTACTACTTTGAACTATTTTGCCCTCATTAAGTTGTCTATGCTTGGTATATATATTATCAGTATTTACTTGTGCGTGCATAACATTTATTCTTGCTGTTTCAGAGTTTGGACGGACATCTCCTTTTGCATGGTTGAATTTTCTAGTGCTAGTTTGGTAGGTGCATTGTTCAGACGGGTGTAACAATGAATGATGCTTATCATGACATATTTGGCAAGATGTACTTTTATTGCAGTTATTTATAGTGTGATTGCTGCCTAAGCAATTTGAACATAAATTATTTTTTGATACAAATTCTCGACGGTAATGAATACTTTGTTTAGCAAACATTTTACAAAAACATAACTTATGTGGTTCTGAACAAAACTCACATGGTATTTGGTTACTATTTATTGCATATGCTATGCTGTTATGATTTTCTGAATTACTAGTACTAAACTGTCTATGTTCTGGTTCTATAAATTCAAGTGCTCGAAATCGTTTCTCCAAAAATAATTTAAATTCTTCTAACGTAGGTAATGAGTTTGAACTGTTATTAGAGATGCTTAATTCCCATTGTTTACGACTTTCACTATCCAACTTTGTAGAATTTAAATAAATAATCAAGGGATCCCAAGTAGTAACATCTATGTCTAAATTCTGAAGAGCATTTAAACAATCATTTGTAGTATCGAGAATATCTTTAAGAGCTGTGGACGATTCCGAATGGTCAATTTTTTTATTAAATAATCTTTTGAAAATACTGTTGCACTGAAAACGTTTGTTATCATAACGTTTTTCTAATTTAGACCAACACTGGAGATAATTGGATTCACTAATGGGGATGTATCTAATCAATTGTTCTGCTTCTCCTGTTAAATGGGCTTTGAGATAGTATAACTTTTGAACATTCTTAAGTGAACTATTTTTGTGCACAAGAGTTACAAATAAATCGCGAAAGGCTACCCATTCAGAATATTTTCCAGAAAATGAAGGAATTACAATTTTGGGTAGTTTTATTGAATCTGATAAATTATTATCTTGATTCTCAGATATTGAACTTTTAACTATTGACATATCATTCAAAATGGTTTTTAATTGACATTTGTAATTTAGATAAGAATCCTCTGTACACACATATATATCTTCTTTTACATATATAGACTGGGCTAATAAATCAGGTATACTAATTGTATACAGCTGTACATTATTTTCATAAAATAAATTCCAATCCCTTTCTAAATTATCTAATCTTGCATTAATGTACTCGATAGTTAATGTTTCCTTCGCGCAATTTCTGAAGTTAACAAAACTTCTTTTTATACATTGATAAATATTTATTTGAACATTAATTAAGCTTTCCATTTTAAACACAAATATCTAAACTAAACTTATATAAGTATAATAATCTATCTTTACATTTAAAACAATTCGAGGAATTATTGTCAATTCAAATTTACTTACAGTTTCATTGCACTTCCTTACTTTGAACAGTATCACTACACTTTCGGTATATCCAATGGCGAGGATTTCACTATAATATCGACTGTATATTCTATATTATTTGAACTTGAAGTTAAGATTTGTTGTCACAGGCTGTAATAGTCTTGCCCTTGATCTAGTATAAGTTCTCTGTCAATAATGGTCTTCAATTATTTGTCTTCTTGAATTTGTGAAGATTCACAACGCAGCAGTTGGTACACACTCACATTGCACTTTTCACATCACTTTATAAAAATCTTCAATCCTTCACCGCAGTCTCAGGAAAGACGCCGCTTTATACGACGTCATCCGTCACCGCTAAGTGCCAAGCACCCTCGCTGCAGCGATCCACTGCGGGTACTGGGGATCAAACCTAGCTAATTCTAAACTAATTCGGCATCGTAAGGACCAAAATATGTACTAGACGACCTAGGTTCATTAAGTAAAACAGCAAGTGGTTTGAACTGGTATATTTTGGACTACTAATTGACTTAAATATTACACTTATGGTATACATATGAAATTGAAAACATATCACGATGTATTTTGAGATAACGCCATCTAGTGACATATCTGCAACACCGTTGTATGTGCATAATTTTAGAGTATACTATGGATATTTTTTTGGTTCCGGATGGAACTCAAGTTTTTTGTTTGATAAAATAAAATATGTTTAAATTAAAAATGCATTCATTTAAATGTACAGTACCTACCTTTTTTTTTTTTTGGCCAGGGTAAATCCGTTTGAGGACTAAGCCGCGACAGGCGCAGAAGCCTGGGGGGATGTTCGCGACCCGGTGAGAGTGTGGGATTCGCCAGATCGGGGGTGGCACTAGCGTGCCCGGTCAAAACCGGTGCCACGCTATTGCCACTCCCCAGTTAGGGATACCCACTAAAACCCCTGGGTGTTCCGTCCTGCGCCTTATGCCAGGGCTACGGGTGTAGGCAATCCCGTCTCCGCATGCCCTGGCAGGCGTGGGCCCCGCTCACTGGGCCCCTTCCAATGCCGGGGGAGCTACTCCCCCGGCGACTTCTCGGTCTTTTCCGGGCGTGGGGCGGTCTGTAACGCGCCCCACGGGAAGAGAGATGAGCGCGCGCGGAACACTCGCGCTCTCATCTCGACGGCATGTGCGGGTGAGTGAGAACCTCTATACCCCTAGAGGCCCCACCCGCGCCGCCCGCTTACGGTGGCCGAAGGTCCGACCTCCGGCGTCGGCGCGTCCTCCTTTGTCGGGAGCGGAGCAAAGAGGTACGCTCACGCTCCCGTTCCGCCTCCTCCTTCGCAAACATGACGTGCTCGCAGAAGGAGGAGACGGCGTCCCATCCGGTACGGCTCCCGACCATGGTGCGAACCACGGCTGGGAGCGAAAGGTCCAATCCGGTGAAGGCGACGAGCTCTCGGCGCTGCTCCGTCCATGCAGGACATTGCTGTAGGGTATCCTCGTCGCCTGTGTAGCAGTGATGGCACCCTGAAGTTGCCTCGCGGCCGAGGCGACACAGGTACCTCCCGAAACAGCCGTGCCCCGAGAGGACCTGCGTCAGCCTGAATGTCAGGGTGCCGTGTGTTCGTCCAGTCCATTCTTGCAGGACGGGCCTCACCGCTTCGATGGTGGCGGGGCCCGCGCTGGGGCGTCTAAGACGATCTTCCCAGACTCCCATGGCGACCTGGCGGAGCTCCGACCTGCACGCCTCGATTTCGCGAGGCGCGGGTCTGGTGCCCCTGGCCAGGGCTTCTTTGCGCCATACATACAGTGACGCCAGCACCCTGGCTTCCAGGTCCCATGGGAGGGATCCGGCGAGTAGACAGGCCGCTTCGAAGGACACCGTACGGTATCCTCTTATCGCCCTGACGGCCATTATACGCTGAGCTTGACGCAACAGCGGAGCGTTGCGGGCCGTCAGGCGGTCTGCCCACACAGGGGCCCCATAAAGGGCCATCGACCGTACGATGCCTTCGAAGAGTTTTCGGCACGTGGCGTTCGGCCCCCCGATGTTGGGGAGCAAGCGCGACAGCGCACCCGCTGCCCCCTTGAGTCTGGGGAGCAGCTGCCGAAAATGTGCCGAAAAATCCCACCGGCTGTCGAGGACCAATCCCAGATGTTTCATGGTCCCCCCGATGCCGATGCGGATGCCTCCTACTATTATAGCGGTGTCTGGAGGTGGACGATTTCGAGGGCCGTGAAAGAACACGGCCTCGGTCTTCTGAAGCGCCACCTCCAGTCCAAGACGCCGGATCCTGCCTACAACTAAGGACACCCCAGCCGTGCCTACGAGGCACGCCTGCCTGTGGGTCCTCCCTCGTGCTGCGATCATTGTGTCATCTGCGTAGCATATGATGCTGACGCCGGGGAGGACCCTGCTGCGTAACGTCCAGTCATATGCGATGTTCCACAGGAGGGGACCGAGAACCGACCCCTGTGGAACACCGCACACCATGGCTCGCCGATTCCATCCCTCGTGGACCGGGTAAATGACGGCTCTTTCATTCAGATAGTCCCCGACTATTCGGCGGAGGTAGGGAGGCACCCCAAAGTACCGGAGTGCCTCCATGATGCAAGGCCAGGGCAAGGAATTAAAGGCGTTGGCGATGTCAAGAGACACCGCCAATAATACCTCGCCCCGGCAAACTGCTTCCTCCGCCAGGCTTCTCAGGCGCATGACAGCGTCGATTGTAGAGCGCCCCGTACGGAAGCCGAACTGGTTGTCCGCCAAGTCCGACCCCGTCGTCGATAAGTGCTGAACGAGGCGGTCGACGATGATGCGCTCGAAGAGCTTTCCGACCTCGTCCAGCAACACAATGGGCCGGTAGGCGGCGCCCCTCCTTACGCAGCAGGACCAGCTTTCCGGTCTTCCACCGTTGCGGGAACTGGCCCTGCTCCAAACATGCGCTGAAAAGCCTCATCAGTCGGGGCTCGAGGGCGTCGTAGGACAGAACCCACGCACGCCCTGGAATACCGTCAAGGCCAGGGGCAGCATTCTTGGCCTTTAGCCGTAGCATAGCCACCACCAGCTCTACCCGGTCCACGGTGGGCACTGGGTCTCTATCCGCGCTGGGCTCCGCCTCTGGCGGGGCCATTGCAGGAGGCACGTGCTCAGCCCTTGAAGGGAACAGAGCGCCAACCACGTCAAGAATTGTATCCCTGGGGAGAGACTCGGTTAGCGGAGGCGCCCAGGCACGGAGCTTGTTCCTTGCCATCTTGAATGGGCGCCCCCAAGGGTCTTGGTTTAAACTTTCCAAGAGCTCTCCCCAGGCCGCGTTCTTCGCATCGCGGATTGCGACGCGTAAGTCTTGTCTGGCGCTTCTGTACCCCTCGTACAGCCGAGCTTCTACGGCCGCTGCGTCTGCTGCGCGGCGTAGCGGTAGTACTGGCGGTGCGCGCTATTGCACGCGCGCCTTAGCCCCTCGAGTACGGGGCTCCACCAGTACACCTTTCGGACGGGCCGAAACCTGCCCCTCCTCGGCATCGCCGCATCGCAGACGCCTGTGACGAGTGACCGTAGATCTTCTGCCTCCTGCTCCACATTCATGTCGGAAGGGTTCACATCGGACCCTGATGCCCAGGTGGCAACGATCAGGGCCTCCTTGAACGCCTCCCGATCCAACAGTGCCCAGCGCGGACAGTTTCCTACCGGGGGCTCTCGGGACGGCGGGTCCGGATTCCGGGAGGAGACGCTGAACCGAATATATCGGTGATCAGAGAGCGTCTCCACCGTCGTGACGACCCCCCAGTCCCACACACGGCGGGCCAAATCAGGGCTGGCAAATGAGACGTCGACAATTGAGCCGCCCTGCTGGCGCACACACCTGTGTTCGGAGCCCCGATTGAGAACTACGAGACCCTGCGTGATGACCCATTCTTCAAGCACCTCGCCGCGCGCGCATGTACTCGGAGATCCCCAAGCCACGGATTTTGCATTGAGGTCCCCGAGCACGAGCACGGGGCGAGGTCGGCTGCGGGCCACCACTGTGCCCACTTCCTCTATCCAACCCTCGAAATCAGCGAGCCTTCGATTTGGGGAGAAGTAGCCACCAACGACCACAATCTCCCCAATAGTTGCCGCCACGTAGCCCCGTCCCTTTACCACACCGGCTAGGGGAGGGCATGCGGCGGCTACAGTACCTACCTACCTAACCTAACCAAATCATAATTTGCAGTAAACCTGCGAAAAATCGAAATGTGTGCTGGGACACATATTAGAAGTGAAACTTCAACGGACAAGTGGAAAAACGAATCGCAACGGACAAGTGGAAAAACGAATGGCAACGGATAAGTGGAAAAATGAATCGCAACGTACAAGTGAAAAAACTTCAACTGACAAGTGACAAAATGAATCGCAACAAAATTTAACTTGAAGTTTTACGGGCAGGTTTTCAAATTGGACAAGTACATTAACAATCTGCCCGTAAAACTTGAATTTAAAATTTTGTAGCGATTCATTTTGTCAGTTGGAGTTTCTTTTTGGTTCATTAAATGATACTCGTTTAAATAAAAAATGCATTCTTTAAAATGTACCTAACCTTACCATCATAATTTGTAGTAAACCTGCGAACAATCGAAATGTGTGCTGGGTGTGACACATAGTAGACGTGAAACTTCAAGGACAAGTGGCAACACGAACCGCAACAATATATTGACTTGATTGAAGTTTTTTTTTTTTTTTTTTTTTTTTTTTTTTTTTTTTTTTTTTTTTTTTTTTTTTTTTTTTTTTTTTTTTTTTTAAAGTAAACCTAATTCTCTCCCGGCAATTTCTCAACAAAATGCTCTATCTGCTTATTCTGAATTTATATCTACTCTCTTTTCGGCGGCAGAAGAATCAATTCCCTTAAAAAACTGTGCCCAGTCCAAAATTCCTTCTCCAGCATGGTGGGATTCTGAATGTTCCAGCATTGTGAAACAGCGTAAGCTTGCAGAATCAATATTTATTATGATACCGACCTTATCCAACGTTTTAGATTTCAAAAAAAAAAAAAAAAAAAAAAAAAAAAAAAAAAAAAAAAAAAAAAAAAAAAAAAAAAAAAAAAAAAAAAAAAAAAAAAAAAAAAAAAAAAAAAAAAAAAAAATGCCGGCTCTAAACGAATGCTTCGTAAAAAGAAACGCTTGGATTGGCAATCATTCTGTGAGACCCTTTCTCCTAGAACTCATTCGGCCTTGTTTTGGTGAAAAATAAGAATGTTCTGTAAATCTCAATCAGATTCAAACCACAACAAACGACTTCATGGCTCCACGAATTTACCAATAAACTTGCCCCCCCCCCCTTGTGTTCCTCCTAATCCCAATTTACCAACTTTCGCATCTTCCATTCCTGACCCGATGAACTTAGAGTTCCCTTTTGCAGGATTGTCCTGTGCCTGAGATCACCTTCGTGATTCCACTCCAGGTATTGATGGAATTCCATCATCATCTATTCTATATCTATACATATAATAAAATTGTTATCAATCTCAAATCTCCGAAACGACTGGACCGATTTATATGAAATTTTGTATGGTGATAGCTTATATCCCTGGTATATACGATACTTTTGATCCCAAAAAATTATTTAAATTTCTTAAACAGCTTATAACAGACTGAATGTAATTTCTCTGCAACGTAACATAATAGAAGTAGAGATTTTGACAGGGTGTGGTGATTGAATGATTGGAACCGGTACGTCACACACATCGCATCACAATGCGCACACGCACTCGGTTACGGATACTTACTTAGCGACACAACGACAAACTAAGCCACTAAATGTTAAAAACCAATTACAATACAAGTCAGCGTAACAGATGGCGCTGTCCAAAACCTGTGCACGATATACTTGACAAGTAAATAAAAGATATAAACCGAAAGACTACAAATGTTACGGGTTGGGTTGGGTTGGGTTGGGTTGGGTTGGGTTGGGTTGGGTTGGGTTGGGTTGGGTTGGGTTGGGTTGGGTTGGGTTTCCCCCAGGGGGTGCCGCCCTGGACTCCCCTCCGTCCAGGTAGCGGTACAAGGGGATGCGTCCCCGGGGCCCCGAGCGGCCACTGTCACATTCCCCCCTTCACTCCGTGACAGTGGTGTCCCACCTATCCGCCTCCTCATCCCAAAAGGCCTTCCCTTCCTTCCAAACCTCCTCCCCAAACACCCATCCCTTCCGTTGCGACCGCCAGCGTCGAGATTTTCTCCGCTGGCCGTCAAGGATGGCGGTGGTGATGTCCACCCCACCACCGCCCGCCTGACCGGCGACCTACCCTCCCCTAGCTGTGTGCGCCCGCCGCTGACGCTGCTTTGTGCGCGAGGCGGCGCGGAAAAGGGGAGGAAGGAGAGGGGGGAGGGGTGTTGGCGCAGGAGCAATCCTTCGCAGCCTCACCCTCCCCCCATCGCGAAGCCCCCCCCCGCCGCTGACGCTGCTGTGTGCGCGAGGCGGCGGAGGGGGAGAAAGGAGAGGGAGGGGTGATGGCGCAGGAGCAATCCTTGCAGCCTCCCCCTCCCCCACTATCGCGAGGCCCCCCCTGCCGCTGACGCTGCTGTGTGCGCGAGGCGGTGGGGGGGGCGGGGTGGAAGGAGAGGGGGGAGGGGTGTTGGCGCAGGAGCAATCCTTCGCAGCCTCCCCCTCCCCCCATCGCGAAGCCTCCCCCCGCCGCTGACGCTGCTGAGAGCGCGAGGCGGCGGAGGGGGAGAAAGGAGAGGGAGGGGTGATGGCGCAGCCTCCCCCTCCCCCCCCCCATTGCGAAAGCCCCCCCCGCTGCTGACGCTGCTGTGTGCGCGAGGCGGCGGGGGGGAGGAGGAAGGAGAGGGAGGGGTGATGGCGCAGGAGCAATCCTCGCAGCCTCCCCCTCCCGGCGGCAGCGGGCGTCGAGGTCTGAGGGATCATTTGAGACCTCCGCCCGCACTAATGCCGCGAGAGGGCGCGAGAGGTAGCCGCGCGTTCCTCTCAGGGCCGGGGAAAGTTCACTCCCCGGCCCGAACACAGGAGAGGCCGCCTCTGTTTACGAGGCGGCCAGCCGCCCGCCGGGTCGCGGGTTATGCTCACGCGATATACCGTGACCCGGCACTCAGGCGGATGATGGCTCCCATGGGGTTTTAGTGGGTATACCGGCGCCGGTCGTATTGATTAACCGGCGTCGGGGAGCCCCACACACCGGCCGCGCTGATCCCTCGCGCGGCTGACGGTGCGGCAACGCATTTCCCCATGTAAAAAAAAAAAAAAAAAAAAAAGGGTTGGGTTGGGTTCCCCCCAGGGGGTGCCGCCCTGGACTCCCCTCCGTCCAGGTAGCGGTACAAGGGGATGCGTCCCCGGGGCCCCGAGCGGCCACTGTCACATTCCCCCCTCACTCCGTGACAGTGGTGTCCCACCTATCCACTATCCAAATCCTTGTATTCCTTCCTCTTCCCTCCAAACCTCCTCCCCAAACACCCTTCCATTCCGACGCGACCGCCAGCGTTGAGCTCCGCTCCGCTGGCCGTCGAGGAGAGGGTGCGTGGTTCTGTCCCACGCACCCAGCGCGACGTTGTGGTGGCGGCGGCACAGTGGCGGGGCGAGAGTCTCGTCACTGTGCACTACGTCGAGCGTTTCCCCGTGTGGTGTCGTGGATCACGTCTCGCGGCCACACGGGACCGCGGGGCCTGCCTTAACCGGCCGGCCCAAGTGGATGAGCACCACAATAAAAAATCCCCTAATACTTAAGCTGCGGCGCAGGGCGATCTGTTTTGAGGCCGAGGGGGTAAACCCGGTCGTTACTGCGGACCACCACATTTTAAGACGATACAAAGTTCATACTCGTGGGAACAAAAATGGAGAATTCTTTTAAAAAACAAACCGACGTTTCAGTGCCTGTGACGGGCGGAGATGACGTTAGAGGAGAGCCTGCGAAAGGCAAAAACGACTCGAAAGGGCCTGTGAAAGGCGGCGAAAAAACCTTTTATTCAAGGTTCTTGTCGGCGATTTCGTCACCGGCAGTACAGCCGAGCACATCTCGAGCGAGCTCCCGCCCTGGGCAGGTTGAGCCGCTCGATGATAGCGAAGAGGAGTTCCTGTCCGATATATCCGAGGACAGGAACCCGACGGCCCCCCCTGTTCAGGCCCCACCAAAGGCCCCGGCCCCCAAAGGTCCGGAGGGGAAGGGCAAAAGCCCAGCTGCCTCTCGCGTTACGCGGAGCAGCTCGGCAGCCTCGTCCCGAAAACCATCCGTGGACGAGGCGGGGAGTTCCAATAAACCCCCCCCTACAAAAGGAGACAACAAGGCCAGGGAGGCCGCGCGTAACGAGGCGCTGCGGCGATACCTGGCCTTGGACGAGCTCGACGAGCTAATGGAGTCAGACTCGTCAGACTCGTTTTCAGAGGACGAGGGGAGGACGGCCCCCACCAAACCTCCGCCCAAGCCTCCGGCTGCTTCGGCACCGGATGCCAAGCGGGGCAGAGGCCGTCCTCCGACTACAGGAGAATACGTAGGCCTGGCAGCTGCCAAGCAGCAGCTAGTGGAGGCCGAGCGTGCGCAGCTCGAGCTGCAAGCGGAAAAAGAGGTCGCGGAGATGGCAAACACCATGGTGTCCACGAGGGCCACCCGGCCCAGGGCTGATTCAACCCCCGTGGACCAAGCCCCTCCCGACGCTCACACACATGTCGAGGCTCGTGCTGCGCACGCAGTCGGCCTCCAAAAACAGATCAAAGAATCTTTGGCGGTGGTGGCCAATGTCGCCAAGGTTTCAAAGGGCCTGAAGGGGACGCTCCAGAAGGCCCTGAAAGATGCGGTGGCCTCCATACAGGAGGCATCGGAGGAGCTCCTCAGCCGTACCAGCTCGGAGGAGGTCGCTCTGCTCCGTGCGGCCAACAGCCGCATGGAGGCAGAAATCGCGGACCTCCGACGAGAGCTGAGGAGCCTCCACGAAGAGGTCACCCGGCCACGAGCGCCCCCTGCGCCATTGGCCCCACCACCGCCTAGTGTGGACACGAGTGTGGCCGCGAACCTGGAACGTATAACTCTCCTGATGGAGAGCAGGTTCGCGGCCCTGGAGGAGCGAATACTGCCTGCGAGGCCGGCACTGTCACCTTGTCTGGCCAGTTCGCCAAGGCCCGCTCCTCTGAGGACGACCCCGCCAAGCCCCTCGCTTATCTCAGGGCACTTGGCGGAAGAATTCCCTCCTCTTCCATCGAGGAGGGTCTCAACGGAGACAGCGGTTTCCATACCGCCTCAAACCGCCGGCCCGGCGCTCCCTCCTCCGGCTGCAACTGCAGCTGAAGGCTGGACGACGGTCAGCCACAAGAAGAGGGCCAAAAATAGTGCCCAGCCGTCGTCCGGCACACAACCCGCCACGACTGCCGCCGAAGCGCAGCCCACCCGCGCTAGGCGGCGACAAGGGAGAGGCCGCGGAGGGAAAGGCCAGGGGGATGTGGCGCAGGCTCCGGCCTCGCAGCCCCCCCCTCCTCCACCCCCAGCGCCCAAAAAGAAAGAGCCGAAAAAGAGGAGGAGTCCGCGTCTGCGCCCCCCCAAGTCCGCCGCTGTCGTCCTGACGCTCCAGCCAGGCGCGGCGGACCGCGGGGTAACATATGCGGACCTCCTCTCGAAGGCAAAGGCGAATATCCGGCTGGCCGACGTCGGAATTGAGGGCGGCCTCCAGTTGAAGAGGGCCCGCACTGGGGCGCGGATGCTAGTCGTACCAGGAACCGACAGCGCCCCCCAGGCGGACGCCCTCGCCGAAAAACTGAGGACCGTCCTCTACCCCGAGGATGTGCGTGTCTCCAGGCCCGAGAAGACTGTGTGTCTTCGGGTCTCGGGCCTGGATGACCAAACAGACGAGGAGCATGTGGCCGCTGCCATCGCGCGGTCCACCGGATGCTCCCAGACGTCCATCAAAGCGTCCAAGGTCCGTCCCGGCATCGACGGGATGGGACAGACAGTGGTGGCCTGCCCGGTGGCGGCCGCCAAGCAGCTCCTCTCCTCGGGGACGAAGCTCCTGGTGGGATGGGCCTCAGCCACTGTGAAGGCCCTGCCCCATAGGGCCCAGCGCTGCTACCGCTGCCACGAGACTGGTCATGTGGCGGCGGTATGCAAGTCAGAGGTGGACCGCAGTGGCATGTGTTACCGCTGCGGCCAGACTGGGCATCTGGTGACTGGCCCCTGCACCGCGAAACCGCACTGCAATGTGTGCGAGGCCGCGGGCAGGCCGGCCGGTCACCAGGTGGGCTCAAAGCCCTGCGGGGCCAAGAAGCCCACCAGGAGGAAAGCCAAGGCCAGCCGGACGGCGCCGGGCGCAACCGCGGCCGCGACGGCAGAATCAGCCGCCGCGGGGAGCGGGAAGGAGTAACGCCCGTGGCTAAACAAGAGCCACGGGCGAGCGGCAGCGGGCGTCGAGGTCTGGGGGATCCAATAGACCTCCGCCCGCACTAATGCCGCGAGAGGGCGCGAGAGGCAGCCGCGCGTCCCTCTCAGGGCCGGGGAAACGTCATTCCCCGGCCCGCACACAGGAGAGGCCGCCTCTGTTTATGAGGCGGCCAGCCGCTGCCGGGGTTGCGGGTTAAGCTCGCGCGTGTACCGTGACCCCGGCGCTAGGCGGAAGAAGGCTCCCATGAGGTTTTAGTGGGTATACCGGCGCCGGTCGTATTGATTAATCGGCGTCGGGGAGCCCCACACACCGGCCGCGCATGATCCCCCGCGCGGCTGACGGTGCGGCAACGCATTTCCTCATGTAAAAAAAAAAAAAAAAAAAAAAAAAAAGGGTTGGGTTGGGTTGGGTTGGGTTTCCCCCAGGGGGTGCCGCCCTGGACTCCCCTCCGTCCAGGTAGCGGTACAAGGGGATGCGTCCCCGGGGCCCCGAGCGGCCACTGTCACATTCCCCCCTTCACTCCGTGACAGTGGTGTCCCACCTATCCGCCTCCTCATCCTAAAAGGCCTTCCCTTCCTTCCAAACCTCCTCCCCAAACACCCATCCCTTCCGTTGCGACCGCCAGCGTCGAGATTTTCTCCGCTGGCCGTCAAGGATGGCGGTGGTGATGTCCACCCCACCACCGCCCGCCTGACCGGCGACCTACCCTCCCCTAGCTGTGTGCGCCCGCCGCTGCCGCTGCTTTGTGCGCGAGGCGGCGTGGAAAAGGGGAGGAAGGAGAGGGGGGAGGGGTGTTGGCGCAGGAGCAATCCTTCGCAGCCTCACCCTCCCCCCATCGCGAAGCCCCCCCCGCCGCTGACGCTGCTGTGTGCGCGAGGCGGCGGAGGGGGAGAAAGGAGAGGGAGGGGTGATGGCGCAGGAGCAATCCTTGCAGCCTCCCCCTCCCCCACTATCGCGAGGCCCCCCCTGCCGCTGACGCTGCTGTGTGCGCGAGGCGGTGGGGGGGGCGGGGTGGAAGGAGAGGGGGGAGGGGTGTTGGCGCAGGAGCAATCCTTCGCAGCCTCCCCCTCCCCCCATCGCGAAGCCTCCCCCCGCCGCTGACGCTGCCGAGAGCGCGAGGCGGCGGAGGGGGAGAAAGGAGAGGGAGGGGTGATGGCGCAGCCTCCCCCTCCCCCCCCCCCATCGCGAAAGCCCCCCCCCGCTGCTGACGCTGCTGTGTGCGCGAGGCGGCGGGGGGGAGGAGGAAGGAGAGGGAGGGGTGATGGCGCAGGAGCAATCCTCGCAGCCTCCCCCTCCCGGCGGCAGCGGGCGTCGAGGTCTGAGGGATCATTTGAGACCTCCGCCCGCACTAATGCCGCGAGAGGGCGCGAGAGGTAGCCGCGCGTTCCTCTCAGGGCCGGGGAAAGTTCACTCCCCGGCCCGAACACAGGAGAGGCCGCCTCTGTTTACGAGGCGGCCAGCCGCCCGCCGGGTCGCGGGTTATGCTCGCGCGATATACCGTGACCCGGCACTCAGGCGGATGATGGCTCCCATGGGGTTTTAGTGGGTATACCGGCGCCGGTCGTATTGATTAATCGGCGTCGGGGAGCCCCACACACCGGCCGCGCTGATCCCTCGCGCGGCTGACGGTGCGGCAACGCATTTCCCCATGTAAAAAAAAAAAAAAAAAAAAAAAAAAAAAAAAGGGTTGGGTTGGGTTCCCCCCAGGGGGTGCCGCCCTGGACTCCCCTCCGTCCAGGTAGCGGTACAAGGGGATGCGTCCCCGGGGCCCCGAGCGGCCACTGTCACATTCCCCCCTTCACTCCGTGACAGTGGTGTCCCACCTATCCGCCTCCTCATCCTAAAAGGCCTTACCTTCCTTCCAAACCTCCTCCCCAAACACCCATCCCTTCCGTTGCGACCGCCAGCGTCGAGATCTTCTCCGCTGGCCGTCAAGGATGGCGGTGGTGATGTCCACCCCACCACCGCCCGCCTGACCGGCGACCTACCCTCCCCTAGCTGTGTGCGCCCGCCGCTGCCGCTGCTTTGTGCGCGAGGCGGCGTGGAAAAGGGGAGGAAGGAGAGGGGGGAGGGGTGTTGGCGCAGGAGCAATCCTTCGCAGCCTCACCCTCCCCCCATCGCGAAGCCCCCCCCCGCCGCTGACGCTGCTGTGTGCGCGAGGCGGCGGAGGGGGAGAAAGGAGAGGGAGGGGTGATGGCGCAGGAGCAATCCTTGCAGCCTCCCCCTCCCCCACTATCGCGAGGCCCCCCCTGCCGCTGACGCTGCTGTGTGCGCGAGGCGGTGGGGGGGGCGGGGTGGAAGGAGAGGGGGGAGGGGTGTTGGCGCAGGAGCAATCCTTCGCAGCCTCCCCCTCCCCCCATCGCGAAGCCTCCCCCCGCCGCTGACGCTGCCGAGAGCGCGAGGCGGCGGAGGGGGAGAAAGGAGAGGGAGGGGTGATGGCGCAGCCTCCCCCTCCCCCCCCCATCGCGAAAGCCCCCCCCGCTGCTGACGCTGCTGTGTGCGCGAGGCGGCGGGGGGGAGGAGGAAGGAGAGGGAGGGGTGATGGCGCAGGAGCAATCCTCGCAGCCTCCCCCTCCCGGCGGCAGCGGGCGTCGAGGTCTGAGGGATCATTCGAGACCTCCGCCCGCACTAATGCCGCGAGAGGGCGCGAGAGGTAGCCGCGCGTTCCTCTCAGGGCCGGGGAAAGTTCACTCCCCGGCCCGAACACAGGAGAGGCCGCCTCTGCTTACGAGGCGGCCAGCCGCTGCCGGGGTTGCGGGTTAAGCTCGCGCGTGTACCGTGACCCCGGCGCTAGGCGGAAGAAGGCTCCCATGGGGTTTTAGTGGGTATACCGGCGCCGGTCGTATTGATTAATCGGCGTCGGGGAGCCCCACACACCGGCCGCGCTGATCCCTCGCGCGGCTGACGGTGCGGCAACGCATTTCCCCATGTAAAAAAAAAAAAAAAAAAAAAAAAAAAAAAAAAAAAAAAAAAAAAAAAGGGTTGGGTTGGGTTGGGTCCCCCAGGGGGTGCCGCCCTGGACTCCCCTCCGTCCAGGTAGCGGTACAAGGGGATGCGTCCCCGGGGCCCCGAGCGGCCACTGTCACATTCCCCCCTTCACTCCGTGACAGTGGTGTCCCACCTATCCGCCTCCTCATCCTAAAAGGCCTTCCCTTCCTTCCAAACCTCCTCCCCAAACACCCATCCCTTCCGTTGCGACCGCCAGCGTCGAGATCTTCTCCGCTGGCCGTCAAGGATGGCGGTGGTGATGTCCACCCCACCACCGCCCGCCTGACCGGCGACCTACCCTCCCCTAGCTGTGTGCGCCCGCCGCTGCCGCTGCTTTGTGCGCGAGGCGGCGTGGAAAAGGGGAGGAAGGAGAGGGGGGAGGGGTGTTGGCGCAGGAGCAATCCTTCGCAGCCTCACCCTCCCCCCATCGCGAAGCCCCCCCCGCCGCTGACGCTGCTGTGTGCGCGAAGCGGCGGAGGGGGAGAAAGGAGAGGGAGGGGTGATGGCGCAGGAGCAATCCTTGCAGCCTCCCCCTCCCCCACTATCGCGAGGCCCCCCCTGCCGCTGACGCTGCTGTGTGCGCGAGGCGGTGGGGGGGGCGGGGTGGAAGGAGAGGGGGGAGGGGTGTTGGCGCAGGAGCAATCCTTCGCAGCCTCCCCCTCCCCCCATCGCGAAGCCTCCCCCCGCCGCTGACGCTGCTGAGAGCGCGAGGCGGCGGAGGGGGAGAAAGGAGAGGGAGGGGTGATGGCGCAGCCTCCCCCTCCCCCCCCCCATCGCGAAAGCCCCCCCCCGCTGCTGACGCTGCTGTGTGCGCGAGGCGGCGGGGGGGAGGAGGAAGGAGAGGGAGGGGTGATGGCGCAGGAGCAATCCTCGCAGCCTCCCCCTCCCGGCGGCAGCGGGCGTCGAGGTCTGAGGGATCATTTGAGACCTCCGCCCGCACTAATGCCGCGAGAGGGCGCGAGAGGTAGCCGCGCGTTCCTCTCAGGGCCGGGGAAAGTTCACTCCCCGGCCCGAACACAGGAGAGGCCGCCTCTGCTTACGAGGCGGCCAGCCGCTGCCGGGGTTGCGGGTTAAGCTCGCGCGTGTACCGTGACCCCGGCGCTAGGCGGAAGAAGGCTCCCATGGGGTTTTAGTGGGTATACCGGCGCCGGTCGTATTGATTAATCGGCGTCGGGGAGCCCCACACACCGGCCGCGCTGATCCCTCGCGCGGCTGACGGTGCGGCAACGCATTTCCCCATGTAAAAAAAAAAAAAAAAAAAAAAAAAAAAAAAAAAAAAAAAGGGTTGGGTTTCCCCCAGGGGGTGCCGCCCTGGACTCCCCTCCGTCCAGGTAGCGGTACAAGGGGATGCGTCCCCGGGGCCCCGAGCGGCCACTGTCACATTCCCCCCTTCACTCCGTGACAGTGGTGTCCCACCTATCCGCCTCCTCATCCTAAAAGGCCTTCCCTTCCTTCCAAACCTCCTCCCCAAACACCCATCCCTTCCGTTGCGACCGCCAGCGTCGAGATTTTCTCCGCTGGCCGTCAAGGATGGCGGTGGTGATGTCCACCCCACCACCGCCCGCCTGACCGGCGACCTACCCTCCCCTAGCTGTGTGCGCCCGCCGCTGCCGCTGCTTTGTGCGCGAGGCGGCGTGGAAAAGGGGAGGAAGGAGAGGGGGGAGGGGTGTTGGCGCAGGAGCAATCCTTCGCAGCCTCACCCTCCCCCCATCGCGAAGCCCCCCCCGCCGCTGACGCTGCTGTGTGCGCGAGGCGGCGGAGGGGGAGAAAGGAGAGGGAGGGGTGATGGCGCAGGAGCAATCCTTGCAGCCTCCCCCTCCCCCACTATCGCGAGGCCCCCCCTGCCGCTGACGCTGCTGTGTGCGCGAGGCGGTGGGGGGGGCGGGGTGGAAGGAGAGGGGGGAGGGGTGTTGGCGCAGGAGCAATCCTTCGCAGCCTCCCCCTCCCCCCATCGCGAAGCCTCCCCCCGCCGCTGACGCTGCCGAGAGCGCGAGGCGGCGGAGGGGGAGAAAGGAGAGGGAGGGGTGATGGCGCAGCCTCCCCCTCCCCCCCCCCCATCGCGAAAGCCCCCCCCCGCTGCTGACGCTGCTGTGTGCGCGAGGCGGCGGGGGGGAGGAGGAAGGAGAGGGAGGGGTGATGGCGCAGGAGCAATCCTCGCAGCCTCCCCCTCCCGGCGGCAGCGGGCGTCGAGGTCTGAGGGATCATTTGAGACCTCCGCCCGCACTAATGCCGCGAGAGGGCGCGAGAGGTAGCCGCGCGTTCCTCTCAGGGCCGGGGAAAGTTCACTCCCCGGCCCGAACACAGGAGAGGCCGCCTCTGTTTACGAGGCGGCCAGCCGCCCGCCGGGTCGCGGGTTATGCTCGCGCGATATACCGTGACCCGGCACTCAGGCGGATGATGGCTCCCATGGGGTTTTAGTGGGTATACCGGCGCCGGTCGTATTGATTAATCGGCGTCGGGGAGCCCCACACACCGGCCGCGCTGATCCCTCGCGCGGCTGACGGTGCGGCAACGCATTTCCCCATGTAAAAAAAAAAAAAAAAAAAAAAAAAAAAAAAAGGGTTGGGTTGGGTTCCCCCCAGGGGGTGCCGCCCTGGACTCCCCTCCGTCCAGGTAGCGGTACAAGGGGATGCGTCCCCGGGGCCCCGAGCGGCCACTGTCACATTCCCCCCTTCACTCCGTGACAGTGGTGTCCCACCTATCCGCCTCCTCATCCTAAAAGGCCTTACCTTCCTTCCAAACCTCCTCCCCAAACACCCATCCCTTCCGTTGCGACCGCCAGCGTCGAGATCTTCTCCGCTGGCCGTCAAGGATGGCGGTGGTGATGTCCACCCCACCACCGCCCGCCTGACCGGCGACCTACCCTCCCCTAGCTGTGTGCGCCCGCCGCTGCCGCTGCTTTGTGCGCGAGGCGGCGTGGAAAAGGGGAGGAAGGAGAGGGGGGAGGGGTGTTGGCGCAGGAGCAATCCTTCGCAGCCTCACCCTCCCCCCATCGCGAAGCCCCCCCCCGCCGCTGACGCTGCTGTGTGCGCGAGGCGGCGGAGGGGGAGAAAGGAGAGGGAGGGGTGATGGCGCAGGAGCAATCCTTGCAGCCTCCCCCTCCCCCACTATCGCGAGGCCCCCCCTGCCGCTGACGCTGCTGTGTGCGCGAGGCGGTGGGGGGGGCGGGGTGGAAGGAGAGGGGGGAGGGGTGTTGGCGCAGGAGCAATCCTTCGCAGCCTCCCCCTCCCCCCATCGCGAAGCCTCCCCCCGCCGCTGACGCTGCCGAGAGCGCGAGGCGGCGGAGGGGGAGAAAGGAGAGGGAGGGGTGATGGCGCAGCCTCCCCCTCCCCCCCCCATCGCGAAAGCCCCCCCCGCTGCTGACGCTGCTGTGTGCGCGAGGCGGCGGGGGGGAGGAGGAAGGAGAGGGAGGGGTGATGGCGCAGGAGCAATCCTCGCAGCCTCCCCCTCCCGGCGGCAGCGGGCGTCGAGGTCTGAGGGATCATTCGAGACCTCCGCCCGCACTAATGCCGCGAGAGGGCGCGAGAGGTAGCCGCGCGTTCCTCTCAGGGCCGGGGAAAGTTCACTCCCCGGCCCGAACACAGGAGAGGCCGCCTCTGCTTACGAGGCGGCCAGCCGCTGCCGGGGTTGCGGGTTAAGCTCGCGCGTGTACCGTGACCCCGGCGCTAGGCGGAAGAAGGCTCCCATGGGGTTTTAGTGGGTATACCGGCGCCGGTCGTATTGATTAATCGGCGTCGGGGAGCCCCACACACCGGCCGCGCTGATCCCTCGCGCGGCTGACGGTGCGGCAACGCATTTCCCCATGTAAAAAAAAAAAAAAAAAAAAAAAAAAAAAAAAAAAAAAAAAAAAAAAAGGGTTGGGTTGGGTTGGGTCCCCCAGGGGGTGCCGCCCTGGACTCCCCTCCGTCCAGGTAGCGGTACAAGGGGATGCGTCCCCGGGGCCCCGAGCGGCCACTGTCACATTCCCCCCTTCACTCCGTGACAGTGGTGTCCCACCTATCCGCCTCCTCATCCTAAAAGGCCTTCCCTTCCTTCCAAACCTCCTCCCCAAACACCCATCCCTTCCGTTGCGACCGCCAGCGTCGAGATCTTCTCCGCTGGCCGTCAAGGATGGCGGTGGTGATGTCCACCCCACCACCGCCCGCCTGACCGGCGACCTACCCTCCCCTAGCTGTGTGCGCCCGCCGCTGCCGCTGCTTTGTGCGCGAGGCGGCGTGGAAAAGGGGAGGAAGGAGAGGGGGGAGGGGTGTTGGCGCAGGAGCAATCCTTCGCAGCCTCACCCTCCCCCCATCGCGAAGCCCCCCCCGCCGCTGACGCTGCTGTGTGCGCGAGGCGGCGGAGGGGGAGAAAGGAGAGGGAGGGGTGATGGCGCAGGAGCAATCCTTGCAGCCTCCCCCTCCCCCACTATCGCGAGGCCCCCCCTGCCGCTGACGCTGCTGTGTGCGCGAGGCGGTGGGGGGGGCGGGGTGGAAGGAGAGGGGGGAGGGGTGTTGGCGCAGGAGCAATCCTTCGCAGCCTCCCCCTCCCCCCATCGCGAAGCCTCCCCCCGCCGCTGACGCTGCTGAGAGCGCGAGGCGGCGGAGGGGGAGAAAGGAGAGGGAGGGGTGATGGCGCAGCCTCCCCCTCCCCCCCCCCCATCGCGAAAGCCCCCCCCGCTGCTGACGCTGCTGTGTGCGCGAGGCGGCGGGGGGGAGGAGGAAGGAGAGGGAGGGGTGATGGCGCAGGAGCAATCCTCGCAGCCTCCCCCTCCCGGCGGCAGCGGGCGTCGAGGTCTGAGGGATCATTCGAGACCTCCGCCCGCACTAATGCCGCGAGAGGGCGCGAGAGGTAGCCGCGCGTTCCTCTCAGGGCCGGGGAAAGCTCACTCCCCGGCCCGAACACAGGAGAGGCCGCCTCTGCTTACGAGGCGGCCAGCCGCTGCCGGGGTTGCGGGTTAAGCTCGCGCGTGTACCGTGACCCCGGCGCTAGGCGGAAGAAGGCTCCCATGGGGTTTTAGTGGGTATACCGGCGCCGGTCGTATTGATTAATCGGCGTCGGGGAGCCCCACACACCGGCCGCGCTGATCCCTCGCGCGGCTGACGGTGCGGCAACGCATTTCCCCATGTAAAAAAAAAAAAAAAAAAAAAAAAAAAAAAAAAAAAAAAAAAAAAAAAAAAAAAAAAAAAAAAAAAGGGTTGGGTTGGGTTGGGTTGGGTTGGGTTCCCCCCAGGGGGTGCCGCCCTGGACTCCCCCCCCGTCCAGGTAGCGGTACAAGGGGATGCGTCCCCGGGGCCCCGAGCGGCCACTGTCACATTCCCCCCCTTCACTCCGTGACAGTGGTGTCCCACCTATCCGCCTCCTCATCCTAAAAGGCCTTCCCTTCCTTCCAAACCTCCTCCCCAAACACCCATCCCTTCCGTTGCGACCGCCAGCGTCGAGATTTTCTCCGCTGGCCGTCAAGGATGGCGGTGGTGATGTCCACCCCACCACCGCCCGCCTGACCGGCGACCTACCCTCCCCTAGCTGTGTGCGCCCGCCGCCAACGCTGCTGTGTGCGCGAGGCGGCGCGGAAAAGGGGAGGAAGGAGAGGGGGGAGGGGTGTTGGCGCAGGAGCAATCCTTCGCAGCCTCACCCTCCCCCCATCGCGAAGCCCCCCCCCGCCGCTGACGCTGCTGTGTGCGCGAGGCGGCGGAGGGGGAGAAGGGAGAGGGAGGGGTGATGGCGCAGGAGCAATCCTTGCAGCCTCCCCCTCCCCCACTATCGCGAGGCCCACCCTGCCGCTGACGCTGCTGTGTGCGCGAGGCGGTGGGGGGGGCGGGGTGGAAGGAGAGGGGGGAGGGGTGTTGGCGCAGGAGCAATCCTTCGCAGCCTCCCCCTCCCCCCATCGCGAAGCCTCCCCCCGCCGCTGACGCTGCTGAGAGCGCGAGGCGGCGGAGGGGGAGAAAGGAGAGGGAGGGGTGATGGCGCAGCCTCCCCCTCCCCCCCCCCCATCGCGAAAGCCCCCCCCGCTGCTGACGCTGCTGTGTGCGCGAGGCGGTGGGGGGGAGGAGGAAGGAGAGGGAGGGGTGATGGCGCAGGAGCAATCCTCGCAGCCTCCCCCTCCCGGCGGCAGCGGGCGTCGAGGTCTGAGGGATCATTTGAGACCTCCGCCCGCACTAATGCCGCGAGAGGGCGCGAGAGGTAGCCGCGCGTTCCTCTCAGGGCCGGGGAAAGTTCACTCCCCGGCCCGAACACAGGAGAGGCCGCCTCTGTTTACGAGGCGGCCAGCCGCTGCCGGGGTTCGCGGGTTAAAGCTAACGCTGTATACCGTGTCCCCGGCGCTAGGCGGAAGAAGGCTCCCATGGGGTTTTAGTGGGTATACCGGCGCCGGTCGTATTGATTAATCGGCGTCGGGGAGCCCCACACACCGGCCGCGCTGATCCCTCGCGCGGCTGACGGTGCGGCAACGCATTTCCCCATGTAAAAAAAAAAAAAAAAAAAGGGTTGGGTTGGGTTGGGTTAGGTTTCCCCCAGGGCCGCTGACGCTGCTGAGAGCGCGAGGCGGCGGAGGAAAAGAGGAGGAAGAAAGAGAGGGAGGGGTCAGAAGGCGCAGGATCAATCCTCGCAGCCTCCCCCTCCCCCCCCAACGTCCAAAAACAAGAAGAACCAGCCTAAGCCTGTCGAGAGGAGGGCTCCGCGCCTGCGTCCCCCGAAATCCGCCGCCGTCATCCTGACTCTACAGCCAGGCGCGGCGGAACGAGGGGTGACCTATGCCGACCTCTTCTCGAAGGCGAAGGCGCGAATAAAGTTGGCCGACCTCGGGATAGAAGGCGGCCTCCGGCTCAAGAGGGCGCGCACGGGGGCGCGGATGCTGCTGCTTCCCGGCGCTGACAGCGCCCCCCTAGCTGACGCCCTCGCCGAGCGAATGAGGCTCGAACTATATCCCGAGGACGTGCGCATCTCCAGGCCCGAGAAGACTGTGTGTCTTCGCGTCTCGGGCCTGGACGACCACGCGCACGAAGAAGACGTGGCCGCTGCCATCGCGCGGACCACCGGATGCTCAATTTCGGGCATCAAAGCGTCGAAAGTACGTCCCGGCCCAGACGGGATGGGTCAGACGGTGGTGGCCTGCCCGGTGGCGGCCGCCAAGAAGCTGCTTGCAGCTGGGACGAAGCTCCTGGTGGGCTGGGCCTCCGCTCTCGTGACGGCCCTGCCCCATAGGACCCAGAGGTGCTACCGCTGCCACGATGCTGGCCACGTGGCGGCGAAGTGCACCTCGGAGGTGGACCGCAGCGGACACTGCTACCGCTGCGGACAAGCCGGTCATCTGGTGACCGGCCCTTGCACTGCGAAGCCGCACTGCTCTCTGTGCGAAGCCGCGGGCAAGCCGGCCGGTCATCAGGTGGGCTCCAGGTCCTGCGGGGCCAAGCCCACCAGGAGGAATCGCCAGGCGGCCAAAAAGGCGCCGGATGGAACCGCGGCCGCGACGGCTTCTCCAAAAAAAATTAACCGTCGCGGAGAGCGGAACAGGAGACGCCCGTGGCTAAATGACAGCCACGGGCGGGCGGCAGCGGGCGTCGAGGTCTGGGGGATCCATTAGATCTCCGCCCGCACTAATGCCGCGAGAGGACGCGAGAGGCAGCCGCGCGTTCCTCTCAGGGCCGGGGAAACGTCATTCCCCGGCCCAAACACAGGAGAGGCCGCCTCTGTTTACGAGGCGGCCCCCCGCCCGCCGGGTCGCGGGTTATGCTCGCGCGATATACCGTGACCCGGCACTCAGGCGGATGATGGCTCCCATGAGGTTTTAGTGGGTATACCGGCAGCCGAACGTATTGATTCGGCGTCGGGGAGCCCCACACACCGGCCGCGCATGATCCCCCGCGCGGCTGACGGTGCGGCAACGCATTTCCTCATGTAAAAAAAAAAAAAAAAAGGTTTCCCCCAGGGGGTGCCGCCCTGGACTCCCTCCCCGTCCAGGTAGCGGTACAAGGGGATGCGTCCCCGGGGCCCCGAGCGGCCACTGTCACATTCCCCCCTTCACTCCGTGACAGTGGTGTCCCACCTATCCGCCTCCTCATCCTAAAAGGCCTTCCCTTCCTTCCAAACCTCCTCCCCAAACACCCATCCCTTCCGTTGCGACCGCCAGCGTCGAGATTTTCTCCGCTGGCCGTCAAGGATGGCGGTGGTGATGTCCACCCCACCACCGCCCGCCTGACCGGCGACCTACCCTCCCCTAGCTGTGTGCGCCCGCCGCTGCCGC